>OX467112.1:3073981-4326838 GCA_950106695.1 Biston stratarius
TGGAAACCGCATTAAAATCCGTTGCGTAGTATACATTTTTCATTCTATTTTTCTATCGGACAGCTGAAAGCTCAAAAAAGCGACATCGTTTCATGGTCGATGCTCCAAAAAATCGAACGATACGATTTGATTCCACGTTCATTGTGCGGACTGCTAGACAGTGGAATGCGCTGCCCGAGTGGGTGTTCCCCGTTGGATATAATCTGGGTGTCTTCAAGTCGAGAGTGAATCGGTATATTCTAGGCAAACATGCTCCATCTTAGACCGCATCAACACTTAACATCAGGTGAAACGTAAGCCTATTTCTAATTTAAAAAAAAAAAGATCTAAGCAAACAGTCGGCGGGAAGCGACTTTGTTTTATACTATGTAGAGTTAAATTGTTAGCAATTTTTTAATGCGCCATCTAGTGTCAAACTAACAAAGGTTGCATTACGGGAATTTGGTAACTGGTAGAATACTTCGATTCTTTTTTTGGATCATTTCCTGAGTAGGTATTCGATTCCTCGTGATATTTTCTTTCACCGGCAGCTCAAGCTAATTGTTGCAATTAAATATCTATTTTAACCTAGACCCTCCAGTGTGTGATCCGACCGCACTAACCATTGAGCTATCACAGCTACAATAAATTTATTCCTTCCGACTATATGTAAGAAACCTTTACAGTACCGAGTCAGCTCTATTTTTATTATAAGCTATCCCACTGTTGGGCGTGGGCTTCTCATTGTAAGAAGAATAAGGTCATAGTCCGCCACGCTGGCCAAATGCGGGTTGGCAAACTTACAACAACTTCGAGAACTTCTTTTATTATTGTTGTTCTTGTTTCTGTATTTTGTGTGCAGTCTTCAGTTTTTAGCTTTTTTATAGTCAAAGTCCAATCTTGGTCAAGTCCATTCCGTGCCAGTCAAATCCAGTCATGCTTTAGTAAAATAGTGGCGACTTTACTATAAGCTTCTATAGAGTTTTGGAAGCAACACGAAAAGTCATGTTTCACCACATTATATCACTTTCCCACACTGGCGCTTGTAATTCGGTACTTCATTAATAAAATACTACTATTTTTATACATAAATACTCGAGAAAACACCAGTTTTGGAAAAAAATACAATGGGGCGACACGACTCTTTCCGCGTTCCCGCCAAAACCCTTCCTTGGGCTAAAGGGCACTCAGTAAATCTATACTTTCTATTTGTAAAAATGAAAAGAGTTTTAAAATCACTAAATGCTAAGTTTTCTATTCCACGGACTTGATGGTTATTATAAGATTTCCAATAAATATTGAGCTTTGTACATTAATATGGACTTAAACCGGTCCTGGGGCAATTTGACATGCTCCATGACTTTTAATAACATAATTTGCTGAAGTTAAATGATTACGTTAAGTTTATCATTAAGTGGCTACCTTGTATTTAAGTAAGTTAAGTTTATTTTTGAGTGATTAATTTATATCTACTTAATTTATAGCAAGATAACAAGTTACCTTTTTAGGGTTCCGTACCTCAAAAGGAAAAAAAAACGGAACCTTTACAGGATCACTTTGTTGTGCTTCTGTCCGTCTATCAAGACTTTCTAGAGGTATCAAGTTAAAATTAAGACCATATACGTAGATCTGTAGTCCCTTGCAGCTGTAAAAAATCAAACTTCTCAGTTACCATAAAAAAGTTGTAGCCGTTTATGTCGTAAAAACCCGCATATTCCGACACTCACAAGGGAATCAAAATCTATAGGGTACTTCCCGTTGACCAAGAATTACGTAATTTGGCTAGAAGCATCGTCTTATAGTACACATAAAGGAAAAATATCCGAAAACTGTAAATTTTTAATTTAATCACAAAAATAGGATTTTTATGCAAGGAATGAGAACAAGAATTTATGATACCTACTAGTTTATACAGAACCCTCGGTGGGCGAGTCTGACTTGCACTTGTTTAATATAATCCGCAAGTTGTCTTATTGATTATGCCACGATTGATTATGAATACATGATGTAACTGCTTAGCACATGAAAGTTTTTTTTTTTAAATGAATTTATTAGACTGTCATTTGAACTTCATTTCGCCTGAAAATCATCAAAGATGTGGTCGACGATGAAGCACGCTTACCTAGAACAAATAGATTCATTTGCGGCTTGTAAATATTATTTTATACTTGTTTATAGTCTTTATTTTAAATCAGGTAGTTGTTGTGGTTAGTAAACCATAATGTGGTGGTGGTACTTTATACTAGTTAACTACTACTTCCCTCAAGTTGAAAATCTACCGCTAAGCATCTAACGGTGTATTCGGTAGTCTCGCTTGAGATCCAGCTTAATATCAAGCAAAATGTTTTTTCTTTTTTATGTTTGACAGGCTAGTTGTTTGATCACAGCTCACCTAATGTTAAGTGAAGGTGTGGTCGAAGATGTTAAACACATCTAGCCTGGAATGGACTGGATGAATGGATAAATAGATTGGCTCTCAAGTGAGGCTGTCGGAACACACTGTTAAGTGCTCGGCGACATATTTTCAACCATTATAACTTAACACCAGGTGAGCTGTGGTTAAACACCTAACATTTTTGGAAAATAACACAATTCGAAGAATTGATTTTTTACACATAAGTTTACACATAATAGTAAAAAATATTTTCTTTAATTCCAGGGTCTCATCATGTCAAGTGGGAGTTGTTCCGGGCCGGGGGTGTGCGGGGGCGCCCGCAGACGGCCCCCTCCGCCCCCAGAGCCGGCGCTGTCCCTGGCGGCGGACCTGAGCGAGCTTAGTCTCGACCAGGGGTATCACACTCTGGCGGATTGCGGTCCGCCGAGGAGGAGACAGCAGCATCGAGACGCTACCCTTAGTGATGCCCTTTGGTTGAAAATCTTATCGTATCTCGAGGTGAAGTATTTATGTCCTTCTGAATAGTATAAAATAGCTATTGGTATCGGCTGTTCGGTGGATAGATGAATAAGAAAAGTGGCCCACGATGAGATAGGTTTTAACCGCTGCAATAGTGATGGAGTACAAATTTCATGTATATCACCTACTCGATATAACTTATTTAGTAGGTACCATAGTTATCCGTTGAATAGTTAAAGCTGTATTCACTAGTCCGAGGATGGCGAACCAATGGCATGCGTGCCATTGATGGCACGCGACTCAATACTTTGGGCACGTCACCCACCAAAACACAGTGCAAAATATATATTTTTTGGTAATGAATAAAAAGTTGTGAATTTATAGTATTTAGTTTTAATGTTTTCCTATTAATCACTAAGTCAAAATTATTTGAGGGCACGTCTATGGCCTCACTAAACATTTCTTTACAAAAAATGATACATTGGTCCATAAAGGTTCGCCACCCATGCACTAGTCTGTAGAAGGCGGGAATAGGTTATCCTGAAATTCTTAAGCCGGCAATATGAGTTACTTTATCACTGCCATTTCAACTTGCTAATTATATGGGCTATGTCGGTAACTTTAGTTCGTCTATGGATTTCATTTCGGATTCGATCTTCTAGAGAACCCCCGAGCACAGCCCTCTCCAATCTGCAATAACACCAATCCAGGCTCGGATCACAATTTTGACATTTAATTATTATTATTATTTTTATTTCATGACATTTGTAATTTTTTTAATATTTGACATTGTTTTTATCTGTTGTTTTTCTTTTTAAAAAAAAAATCTTATTGTATTTTAATTTTTATGTAATGTGAGTTTTTAATGTAATTGGCTGAACCGTTTTTTTGACTCAATAAATTAAATTTAAATTTTATTTAAATAGCTCGTTGTGGTACTTTGAGCTTATAAATATGGCCCATAGATAAAGACCACGTTTCAGAGCCATAAGTGACTAACATTTACTAGTCACTGATTTGATTACTGGAAACAGAGGTCATCAGATTGAAGCAAAATATATCACTCAATATAAACTACATATATTATAACACTAAAACAAACCTTCGAAATTACACTTCTATAGGTATTTAATGTTATGCATCGGTGAGATTGCTGTTTGGCGTAAACGGGACTATCCGTTCATCACTTCCTCTTCTTGACCCCCTCGATCACGTAAAAGTGGTCAAGTCTACAAGACCGCCCCAAATTATAAAACCACATTTTACATTGTTTGAACATTGTACAATACGACAACTCGTGAACAAATCAACTCGTGACCACGGCTATTGCAACATGGCCGAAACGCCGAGGTAAATAAATAAAACTAATTTCATTATATCTATTTTGTGCGCGATTAAAACCTGGTGATAAAGATAATTATTGTATTATGGAAACTGATGTGGTCTGGACACATTTTTATTTTATTTATGCGGGATTACTCACGTTTAATCGGAATCTCCGACTATAGTTTCGGCCACATCCGGTGGCCTTCATCATGGGGACAAAGCTGAACAATGCGCGCGCGGCCTCGTCTTGCTTCGCACCGCGGGCCGCCGCGCGCCTCGCACGTGAAGATAGCGGTTGATACAGATTTGACTAAATACCATTTTTTTATTTCTAATGTTTCAGGTGTCTGATCTCTGCCGCATGGCCAGAGTTTGTCGTCGCTGGGCGCGGCTTGTTACCAGGCTGACTGCGAGGCCCGAGGCTTGGAGGAGGATTCGCGCCGCCGGTCCTCTGGAGGTCGCTGCTAGGTGCGCCGGCGCCAGGGCTGGCCCCTGCGTCAGTGCTGTTAGAGAATGGCGTGCCAAAAGCTGTGCTGTAAGTGATTACTCTAACTGGATACAACAGTACATCTGTAAAATCTGACCACTGAGATCTTGATGGATTCTAAGAACCACTCAAACATATCGGCAAAAAGTTTGAGTAACATTGTAATTCGTCGATAATTGGCTGTTTAAGCAGAGTTTCCGGTGTTTGTGTCCCCGAAGAGTAATTATATTAAGTGATCTTTTTTTTTTCGTTCTATTTTTATTCGAGGAAGGGATATGGTTTTTGTTGTTTTAATTATCCGACTACGGCGAAGCAAAAGTGAGGGTAATGTTTTTGACCGGTATGTATGTACCTATGTATGTATGTTCATCTGTATTCTCATAACTTTTAAACTTAGTTCAATTTGACAAATGAGCTGTCGTTGGAAGCGTTTTGTTTATTGTCTTCAAATACAGAGTAGGTGACTTCTAGATAATCGTTCTTCTACATGGATAGATGTATCTATGGTGGAGAAATTGCTTAATTTAATTCCATTCTGCCCATTTTACTATCAGAAAGCCAGGAACTCTAAAAAGCGACACTGTACATGGTTAATGTTTCAAAAACTTAACTATTCCATTCCACATTCAGCAGAGGAAGCAGGAATGATTTTTTCTGAAAGCTGCAACTTATTTAAATAGTTTACAATATTTAAGTACCCATTTTAATTTTGTCTCGGTACTAAACACTGAGCTAACAAAAAATATGATTACGGTACATGTAATATAATAGTAGACTGTGTCACAAGGGACCAAAATAATGTGTTGAGGGCGAGAGCGATTGTTTGAATCCAGAGCGAAGCGAAGTATTCTAGAGTAGAATCCTAAGCGTAGCGAGGGCTTCAAAGTACGTCGCTCGAGGTTAAATAAATTTGGTACCGTATGGCACGCTCTGCTTTTCATCCCCCTCTATGAGATAAATAAATTTTCTCTCGATTTGTTTGGTAGTAAATTGTTTATGACAGTTTAATTTTACACTTTCTGGTGTTAATATTTCACTTTCTCTGCTAGAACTCATCTTTAATTAAGTTTTTTTGTGAATAAAATTAAAATTGTCTGTAATATTTTTATAAAAAGTAATAAAAAAAACGAATAAGAAGTTCCCGCCTATTTTTTTTTGGCTAACCAATGCCGCGTTGGCGCTTTTTTATTACCGGCCAGGACTTTATCGAAGCGAATTGCGTTCATACTTTTTAATTAAATAGTGTTCCAAATTGAAATGTGATTTCGCGACTGTTATTAAGTGCGCCGGAATGACCCATTTTGTTCGTATTTATCGAGGAACCCTTCGCCTCTTTTCGAATAGATGGGATGAAATTTAAATTTTAACACTACCTACTTACAATATTCTACATCAAATCCAAAGTGAAACCACATAAAAGTGTTTTCAATTCACCAAGTAAACTCTAAAGAGCGATAAATCAATCTTCAGGAAACCGACGCAATAACGATATGTTTTTTGTTCTTAGATCAGGCGCCGTACTATGAGCTCTTATTGCCATTCAATTTGAGCAATCACGAAAAAGTTAAGCGACTGATAACTTATATATACGGAGTACGATATACGGTTGAGTAGCTATACCAAAGATAATACAGCCCTAGTTTTTTTTTTATGGTTGACAGGCTCACCACAGCTCAAGTGATGGCGTGGTCGAAGATGGTAGACATATCTAGCCTGGAATGGAACTGGCTTTCAAGTGAGGCTGTCAGACCACACTGATAGTGCTTGGCGACAAACTTTCTAATCTATTCTATATCTTTAAACGAGCAATTCTTGTATATATATATATATATATTCTGAATCTCGGAAACGGCTGCAACGATTTTCATGAAATTTTGTATCCAGGGGGTTTCGGGGGCGAAAAATCGATCTAGCTAGGTTTCATTTTCAGAAAACGTCGTTTTATCCATGTTTTCAGTCGAGCAATGCTCGGTCAACCAGGTACTGTATCTAAAATGAAAAGTATTCACAAATGATAATCCAAAATGTATTTCGTGCTTTTTCAGGTGACAGTAGCGAGTGCACAGCTCCTTGCAGCCACGTTTAGGCATTTAACCCACCTGGCTGTGACCACTTCGAACGGCATGGACGCCAGAACTTTAGCACCCCTCGTCACAGACCTGGTCAATTTGAGGCATATAGATCTAACAGGTTTGTATTGGCAGCGTTTTGATATTCATCATTGTCATCATCATTTCAGCCGTAAGCTGTTCACTGCTGGACATAGGCCTCCCCCAACGACTTCCATAAAGACCGATTAGAAGCGGCTCGCATCCAACGCGTTCCTGCAATCCTTATGAGGTCGTCTGTCTATCTAGTGGGCGGACGTCCTACGCTGGGCTTGCCGGTCCGTGGTCCACTTCAGAATTTTGCAGCCCTATCGGCCATCAGTTCTGTGTGCTATGTGCCCTGCCCACTGCCACTTCAACTTGTTAATTCGCTGGGCTATGTCGGTAACTTTAGCTCGACTACGGATCTCTTCATTTCTGATTCGATCTCGTAGGGAATCTCCGAGCATCGCCTTCTCCAAGCGTTTTAATATTACTACCATACGTGGGATACCCCCGCGCCCAAGCGTGGTATTTTGAAGAAAAATCCGCCAGGATAAAGTCTCACAACGTACAAGATAAATGAGCCACCTAGGCCTGAGTGAATGGAGCTAGACTCTAGACTTAGAGAAATCGAAATGTCGGCACGGGATACTGTAGCGATCAGTCTCGGTTTGTTAACCTTTACGGGAAGTCCGTGATAATGGCTAACGATTTGTATAGGAATTTCTAAAGGAAAACAAGTTGTGAAGTGTTATCATTTTAGTCTAACAATTTTTGTGTTTTTTGGCCACTAATAAAATTGTTACACTACTTTACAAGGCTGTCTAAAAAGGAGTGTAATATATGTTTTCAGGGTACATGAGTGTATGTAAGTTTTTTAAAATTTAAAAGTAATGATACGAACGAGACGTTCCCCTGATGGTAAGAGATAACACCTGTCTATAACCATTGCAACGATACACAGAACATTGATTAGTAAAACAAAGTCCAGGGCATCGCTCATAATGCTTTGGCGCTCATAATGAGCGCCAAAGCACTTTTTTGACTTTCGACACTTTGTGACTTTCGATGGGTAGTCTCAATAGCCCAGTAATTTCGCTAGTCGCAGTACCCTCAAACCGGAACACAGTAATGTTTACACACTACTGCTTAGCGGCAGAATTTCTGGTACTGCGGTCGCTAAACCGGTAACAGCTGGTATAGACGTATCCTAGAGTGGAGACCGCGAATTGGTAAACGTAGCGTAGGACGCCCTGAGACTCGATGGAGTGACGATATACGTAGGACGACGTGAAATCGAGTTGAGTGACGTGACTTGGGAGAGGCCTATATCCAGCAGTGGACTTCGATACGCTGATGATGCTAAAGAAGTAAAGAGGTTCTGATAATTTTGTTTCCGTAGGTTGTCCAAACGTGGACTGGCCGGAGTGGGCGTGGCTGGAGCCGCGGCTGGGGGCTCGCCGCCCGCCCGTGGAGTATGTAGACCTCACCGACTGCGGGAACGTGACCGACACGGGCTTGTGTGCCCTACTACACACTTGTCCCTCGCTGCAGTACTTGTATCTGAGGAGATGTATTCTAGTCACAGGTAAGTGTTTTTTTTATTTATTTAAAATTACTCTCCACAGACACTGGGGTCCGTGACCTTTGTCAACTTTGAATTACATTTTTTTTTTTTACAATATGGGAAAAGGAATGTTAGTCAAATTAATCTTAATCTAGGGTTTAATCTAGGGATATAATACTAGATTGTGTGTATACCGCGAGCAGACCAGCGACATCCAAGCAGCACCCGATCACGAGTATTGATAAAAATAAAGGACTGTAACACAGGTAAGTGTCACAGTCCTTTATTTTTGGCACGATACTGTGTGCGTTTTGCCAGTGTCGAGTATTTCTATTGATTGCTCTGACAGTTTATTAAGTAGTAGCATCTGCTTCAAGACCTGGGTGAGAATCGAACCTACAGCTCTTGAAGAAAATATTGTACTTTAACTACTGAACCGATTTTAACTAAATCTTGCACACTGTGTGCAGTTTGATCCAACTTGAGAGATACGATAGTTTATATCTCAATTTATAATCGCAATATTTTTTATTGCAAATTATTTGTTTATTATACGACAAAGAGGTATAATTATCTGTGAGTTCTATAAAATTCTAATAGATGGCGTTGTAAGGTAGTTTATTAACTGGATTGAGTAAGTATCCAATAGATGGCGCTACGTTAAAAGTCCAAACGTTTCATATACACTACAATTTATTTCACGTTACACGCGTGTGTTCAATTTGGCCACAGCAATGCGTGGCCGGGTCTGCTTATATTGTAAAGTTTGGCGTTGCAGCGACATATCTACACCTACCATATAATTACACAATTCGATAGATAAATCAAAGAGTTTGTCAAGGTACTGAGCACACGAAACACGGTAATCCGAAAGACATCTTAATGTTTAAAAATGTAAACATATTCATGGCCCAAGACAGCCACAGCCCTTTTATATCGTACAAATAAGGTCTTCTCAAAGTACATATAACAATAGCTTCTATTAAGAAAAAAAGAATAAGAAATGGCTTAATTTTTTAGAAGTTTCTGCGACCGAGTAAGTATTGATGAATGATATTTCTGTTATCAGACATTACGTAGACACTTCGACATTCAGTATTATGTTGATGTATGGCACGGAAATGATGGATTATACTTTCCGATATGAAAGAACTTGAAAAACTGAACATTGGAATACAAATTGATACTCGTGATTTTACTCGTAAATACTATTAAAAAACGACCGAATGAGCACCATTTTAGTCAACTATCTCACGGCTGGGCGTGGACTTTTTCTCATTATGAGAAGGGTAAAAAAAAAAAAAACATTTCCAAGTATTTAGAAGAGTAAAAGAGTATGACTCATTAATAAATTTATCAAAATTCATAACTATACACTTTCAAAAAAGAATAATTAAGAAAGTCAAAAATAATAATTAAGAACGTCAAAAAAAAAAAATATAATGTGACGACATTGAGCATTGACATTTGCCGTGGTGGTGCCGGTGTAAGAATAGTACCGCACTAGTACCCCACCGTCTCTACCCGTGGTTGCCGTAAGAGTCGGCTAAGGGATGTAATCCGGAAGATGGGCAGCAGCGTCTTCCTTGAACAATCACACCTAACTGCGCTCGCCAACCCGCCTGCCAAGCGTGGCGAGTATTGGCAAAACCTCCCCAGGAGGAGGCCTATGTCCAGCAGTGGACGTCCTATGGCTGATGATGTGTGATGTGACATTGAGCGCGTGCTACAAACGCCTTTTTCCTACCCGGCATTCCTATAGTCCTGGCCAAGTATGGGACTTCAAAGATCTTCGAGAACATTTTTTAAGAACTCTAAGACGTGTTGGTTTTTTCACAATGTTTTTCTTTCACCGTTTGTACATAAAGTTATCGGCAACACACGTAACTTAGAAAAGACAGGTGCGTGTCATGGGATTCGAACCCAAGACCTCCAAATTGGAAGCCAGGTAGGTTCCCAACTAGGCTGCCAAAACTTCGAATAAAAAAAGTCATTACCAGTTATTTCAATATATTTCACATTCTTATCTTATCTAATATAACAATAGCCGATTTTAAGTCTTAAAAGCTTAAAAAGCTTATAAGTTTAATTAATTTTTCTTCTGTTCTGTATACTTTTTGAGGACAATAAAGAACAATTAATAAATCTACTAAATTTATTTGTTTTTTTTGCTGCCAAATCCTTAGATTGGACGTGTATTGTAAACCCTTTGTTGCAGATGCTGGTGTGAGATGGATACCGTCGTATTGCGCCCTCAAGGAGCTGAGTGTGTCTGACTGTACCGGGGTTACGGACTTTGGCCTGTACGAGCTGGCGAAACTTGGTCCGGCGCTGCGATATCTTTCTGTTGCGAAGTGTACTCAGGTACTCATATTACTTTTTTACTTGGTGGTAGATTTCCTTAGCAGGAGGTCGTTTAGGTAGGTACCACCGCAGTACCAGATATTCTGCCGCTAAGCAGTAGTGTATAAACATTACTGTGTTCCGGTTTGAAGGGTACTTACTGTAGCTAGCGAAATTACAGGGCTATTGAGACTAACCATCTAGTCTCAAAGTAATGAACGCCAAGGCAGCGATGCCCTGGACTTTGTTTTACTACTCAAAGTTCTGTGTATCGCTGCAATGGTCATGGACAGGCGTTATCTCTTAACATCAGGAGAGCGTCTCGTTCACCTCATTACTGTTACATTAAAAAAAAAAAAATGGTGATAGATCCAACTAAAAAAAAGTATATTTTAGTAAATATTCGTCCTTCGATAGCCCTGTTGGCTTATTGGTAGTATATCTGTTTTAAGATCTGTAGGCCGTGAATTCGATTCCCACCCAGGATAAACATTTTGTGGTACAAACAGATGTTTGTTCTGTGTCTGGGTGTTCTGTATGTCTTATAAGTATGTATTTACAAAAAAGAGTATTTAAGTATTCTATCAGTTATCTGATTCCTATTGTACAAGCTTTCATCAAGTCGCGAATCATTTTCTTCTAGGCAAGCGTGCTCTATTGTAAAGCGCATCTTCGTTCGCGAGATGGCGTTCAAACGTAATTAAAAAATAATACTGTATTATATTGATACTGTATTTAAAATAAAATAAAAAACAAATAATGAAAACCACATGTCTATAATTAAATTAAAACAAAGAAAACAATCTTTAACAAACAAAAAAAATACCTTCGATTAAACTCATTATAATCGTGTATCAAGTTAATGAGCTTATTAAATAAGATGTTCGGGTATAGAACATATTTTTTCAGTCTGGAAACAATAAGAATTTAACAAAACAAAATTAAATTACAGAGATCTTTACCCATTTACGAAATGTCTATAACATTTCGTAAATGGGTAAAGGTTACGTCTTGAATATTTAGATTTTACTTTAACAAATGATAACAAGAAAATGTAAAGAAGAAATGTAAAGGCGTTCTCTATAAGCAATTGAAATAAACTTAAGAAGGTAAAACGGTGTGTTAAAAACATTTATTACGGGTTCGCATTAACATGTAAGTGGAACTATAGCTTTTTTTATGAATGACAGACTGAGTGTTTGACTACACCTCACCTGACGTTAAGTGACCGTTTTGTCGAAGATGTTAAATACAGCTAACCTGGAATTTAACTGGCTCTCAGGTGATACCGGGACACACCGTTAACTACTTGAAGGTAGTAGCTAACCAATCGAGTACTAGAAAGTACCCTACCACGCTATGTTTTCCTCACGATATTTTCCTTCACCAGCAGTTCAAGCTCATTGTTGGGGTTTGAACCCACGCTCTTAGGCGTGTGAACCAACCTCGCAAACCACTGATCGAACATCGCTACTAAAAGTCATACAACAGACAGATCATATGCTTACATAGTGATCATTTAACCGATTCGTCTCGAGTAGCTATGACCATAGTCTACAGATCTAAGTATATTGGCTGCTGTTATTTCGTTCATCGGTTAAAAGAGGTGATAAAAAAAAACAAACAATATTCACTAGTTAAAATCTCTAAGTTCTAATGTATAATACTTCGGTCTTTTATCCAAAAGACGCTCAGATAGAGCATTAAATATAACCACGGCGGTTTGGCAAGTAACAATCCTGCTTTGTCCTTGACAGGTAACCTCGCAGGTACCGTTTGTTTATCCATCCATCTTACTGTAATTTATTTCCGGTTCAATTTAACCGAGAAGACGTACATCTCAATTTGAAAAGAGAAACCAAGAAACATTTCAATTTCAAGTAACACAAAGAGGGACTGGAAAATGACAGATGGACCACAAATTTTGTGTCTTTTGAAACACAATCCTTTGTTGCCAGATAGGTTACAGATAAACATAATCAAAGTGAATTAATATCCTAAACTGATAGGATCAACTTAATTAATAAATTTGTTGTGAACAATTTGTATACAGAGTTTGAGTTCGGTAAAATGTTTTTTGTTTTTTGGCGTCGCACTTTGGGGATTTGCCAGTGTCAAGTGATTGTAATGCGGAAGATGGGCGGCAGCGTCTTCTTTGAACAATTACATCTAACTGCGCTCGCCAACCCGCCTGCCAAGCGTGGCGAGTATTGGCAAAACCCCATTAGTTATATCGTGTACAAGTTATTTTCTATTTTGTTACGTATGAACTGAATGTGTTTTATAAAAAGAATAAAGACATATGGCAACAGCACAAATAAATAAAGTACTTAACTACATATTAATAAGGTATTATAATATACATATGTATATTCCGAGTAAAACTAGAAAAGCGAATACATCATCAGCCATAGGTCGTCCACTGCTGGACATAGGCCTCCTCCTGGGGGGGTTTGCCAATACTCGCCACGCTTGGCAGGCGGGTTGGCAAGCGCAGTTAGGTGTGATTGTTCAAGGAAGACGCTGCTGCCCATCTTCCGGATTACATCCCTTAGCCGACTCTTACGGCAACCACGGGTAGAGAGGGTGGGGTACAATTCTTACGCCGGCACCACCACGGCATAGCGAAATGCGAATGGAAAAGCGAATAATCCCACATTAAACTATATACAACAGAAACTAATTATTTGCCCACCGAATATTAAGGTTTAAAACAACTCTGTAACATAGATCAAAGGTATCTGAACATACTAACACTTCCTAAAAACCCTCCTCTTGAACGGTAAAGCTCTGGACATATCTAATCATCGAGATAGAATTGACTTTTTGGCAATATAAGTGATATATTCGTATTTTGATAATACATGTCATAAATTGTTTGTGCTTTTTTTTATGGTTGACAGGCAAGTTGTTTGACCACAGCTAACCTGCGTTTTATTGTTATACTGATCTACTACAAATTTAAATGTTTTATTGATAAAACAAAAGTTACAGGGCATGTATTTAAAAAATATATTTTTGAAGTGATCATAGCTCAATGGTTAGCGCGGTTGGTCCGCATGCCGAAGGGTGTGGATTCAAACCTCAACAATGAACTTGAGCTGCCGGTGAAGGAAAATATCGTGAGGAAACCATAGCATGGTGGTAGGGTACTTTCTAGTATTCGACTGGCTAGCTATCAAGTAGAAAAACTGCCGTCAAGCATTTAATGGTGTGTTCTGACAGCCTCACTTGAGAGCCAGTTCTATTCCAGGCTAGGTGTGTTTACTATCTTCGACCACACCGTCACTTTACATCAGGCGAACAGTGGCCAAACACATAGTTTATCATAAATGATGATCGTATGCATACCGTGCCGTGGTGGTGCCGGCGTAAGAATAGTACCCCACCCTCTCTACCCGTGGTTACCGTGAGAGTCGGTTAAGGGATGTAATCCGGACGATGGGCAGCAGCGTCTTCCTTGAACAATCTCACCTAACTGCGCTCGCTAACCCGCCTGCCAAGCGTGGCGAGTATTGGCAAAACCCCCCCCCCAGGAGCAGGCCTATATCCAGCAGTGGACGTCCTATGGCTGATATGATGCATGCCGTGATTTAAAAAAATGGGAAGGGACATTTATAACAGAACACGGGGAGGCGCTTGCCGTTTCTTTGGATATCTCGAAGGCCTTTGACAGGGTCTGGCATGATAGCCTTATTAGCAAGCTTCCTTCATTCGGCCTGCCTGCTGGTTTTTGTGCATGGATATCAGACTTTCTGAGGGACCGATCGATACGAGTAGTAGTTGATGGCTGCTCGTCGGATCAGTTGGCAATTAATGCTGTATTTCCACAGGGGTCAGTGCTCTCTGCAACACTTTTCTTGCTGCACATCAACGATCTGCTAAAGCCCGGTATTTTTGGGTACGCAGACGACAGCACAGTTGTAGAGAGCTATACATCTGATGCACGAGCCAGCGGGCCACAGATACAGTCTCTGAGGGAGACGATGGTCGAACGCATGAACTTGGCCCTTAAGGCAGTCTCCGATTGGGGCGATGCCAACTTGGTCAAGTTCAATGCCACCAAGACCCAGGCATGTTTGTTCTCAGCAAAAAAGAGGCCTTTTTTGATGTCTCCTTCTTTCCGAGATGTATCCGTACCAATTACTGACAGCGTCGAGTAGCTGGGAGTTACTCTCTCGACGACTCTTAATTTTGGTTCGTTCATTGAATCTAAGGCCCAATTAGCCGCAAAAAAGCTTGGTATCCTCTCTAAGGTGAGACAGTACTTCACACCAGAACAGCTACTCGGCTTGTATAAAGCACAAGTAAGATCGTGTATGGAGTACTGCTCGCACCTATGGGACGGCTCTGCCAAGTATCAACTTGAGGCATTAGAGTCGATCGAGAGGCGCGCCAGGAGACTACTTAATTGGCAACGACACTTTACTGGAGTCTCGGCTTCAAAGCCTTGAGCATCGACGTAGAGTTGCTAGCTTGTCGGTTTTTTACCGAATACATTTCGGAGAGTGTGCACTTGAATTGCACAATTTGGTTCCCCCTGCACCATTCTACTACCGGACGGCCAGACAAACGCGACCAAAACGTCATCCGTACATGGTGGATGTTCCCCATGTACGCACAAAGCGTTTTGATTCCACATTTTTTATTCGCACAGCGAGGTTGTGGAACTCTTTGCCGGAGTCTGTGTTCCCTGTTACTGTGTTTGTGTACAATATTGTCTATTCAAATCTAGAGTAAATAGGTTTCTTCTAGGTAAGCGTGCTCCATCTTAGACCGCATTACTGCTTAACATCAGGCAGAGTGTGGTCAAACGCGAACCTATTTTTGAATTAAAAAAAACAGATATTATAATAAGTAGAACTCGCTTTGTATTCGCGTCGATCGTTCAGGTGTGTATTTATTTGAGCGTTCATTTGTCAGAAACAACACCAAACCAGACGGAGCCCTTTGTACTATCTTTACGAGATAATTACGCTTTTTCGGACCATAAAGCCTTCGGCGGTGTTGTTTGTATTAATAACGTTTTCCTCGGCTTGTAACCACCGGTGTTTTGCTTTCTGTTGCAAATTGTATTGTTTGGTGACGCGTTCTTTTTTGAAAATGAACAATTTTCAGAATATTCAAGTTAAACTCATAGTAAAGTGTACTGTATTGTTATAAAAAGTTTTTGTAAGTTTAATGTTAGTTAAACAAAATGAACACTAAAATGATTTATGTTAAATTTATTAACAAAAAATTGCTAAGTCTTGATCACCGCCGCAGAGTGACATGTTTCTCTACTACCGAATACATTTCGGGGAGTGTGCGCAGGAGCTCCATTACCTTATCTCACCCTCTCCGTTCCACCACAGGACAAGCAGAAGAACGGCACAATATCATCCGTTCCACGTGGACGTTCCTAGTGTTCGTACGCAGCGATTTAGCTCTTGATGCGTACAGCCCATGAATGTAACTCATTACCGGCTCCTTTGTTTCCTCTAAACTACAATTGGACGTTTTTAAGACTAGAGTGAATAGATTTTTTCTATCTTTGGCCGCACCATCGCTTTCCATTTGGCGAGTCGGTGGCTAAACGTAGATAAATTAAACATTAAAAAAAAAAACATAATTTAAAATAATCAGTGCAAAAAATTTTTTTTTTTAAACTGTTTTTTAGTTTTTGTTTTAGTACTTTTGAATACAAACCGTTTGACTTCGGACAAGAAATTTTGTTTTCATGAGCCGAACTTTTCCTGCGGTATACACAAAAATTGTATATTTAAATAATAATATATAAGCTATCTGCATTCCGAATTTCAATTTAATCCATCCAACGTTTCAGTGTAAAGAAGTAATAAATATCTTTGTCTGTAGGTATCAGATTCGGGTGTACGTACTCTAGCGCGTCGCTGCTACAAGCTGCGGTACCTCAATGCGAGAGGGTGCGGCGCGTTGGGGGATGACGGGGTGGAAGCGGTCGCCAGGGGATGCTCCAGGCTCCGAGCGCTCGACTTGGGAGCTACTGATGTTTCGGAGGCTGGGCTACAGGTAAACAACTGGGTTTAAAATTTGAGATCGATATGTGAATGTGGTAGCTCAGGTGATTACCAAACTTATGTTGCTATACACAGCGTTACATTTAGCGGATGGCAGTTACGCTTCGACGTTGTGATTCGTACAATTCATTTCTTATATTTAATTTTTAAAATAATTAATTGCATTAAAACTGCCGCGTTTTTTATAAAAACATTGACAATAGGACTATTAAATAAAGTATTGTACATAAACTTTAATAGTTAATATCTCTTATCATAAAATGTATACAGAAAAACGTATTTTAGCATTGTTTTAATCGAATAAATTTATGATAATCATATTTCGAGAACAACGGTCCCCTCAGAAATGGTATAAAGATTTATATTTATTTATTTACATTTATTTTACTGTCTTAAAATGAATATAATATAATATACAAAATGCATGCTAAGTCGCGGACCGCATCGTCGTTTGACATCAGGCGAGGCTTACTTGGTGGTAGATCGCCTTAGCAGGAGGTCGTCTAGGTAGGTACCACCGCAGTACCAGATATTCTGCCGTCAAGCAGAAGTATGTATGTACTGTGTTCCGGTTTGAAGGGTACTGCAGCTAGCGAAATTACAGGCCTGTTGGAAAAAACCATCGAAAGTCTCAAAGTAATGAGCGCCAAGCGGCGATGCCCTGGACTTTGTTTTACTTCTTAAAGTTCTGTGTATCGCTGCAATGGTCATGGACAAGCGTTATCTCTTATCATAAGGAGAGCGTCTTGTTCGTCTCATTACATTTGCTTTAAAAAAAGAGATGGCAGCCAAACGCAAGCCTATTTTCAATTAAAAAAAAAACCATTTTGCTATTTGTTTTTATTGTGAAATCATTTTGACTATATACCGTGCCTCAATGTAAAAGTGTACCTACGAGTTTTGCGAAATAAAATTTCATGCCATTGATAGCCAATACTTATCCAGACAATGCAATTTTTATGTTCTATAATTTTCTTGCAGATACTGGCACGTTGCTGTCCGAACCTTAAGAAGCTGGCCCTACGAGGATGCGAGTTGGTCGGAGACGACGGCCTCGAAGCCGTAGCATACTACTGCAGAGGTCTCACACAACTAAATATACAAGACACGCCGGTCACGCTGAGGGGATACAGGGCGGTCAAAAAGTTTTGCAAGAGATGTGTAATCGAACACACAAACCCTGGTTTCTGTTGAAACACAGATTCGATATGTGGGAAAGGATACAGGAATTGTTTCAGCCGCGTTGGCAACCACGATTTGCAACTAGTTGCGAAAGAGTATATAACTAAAAGCATGTCATATTTGCCACTGTTTTTTATTGATAGATAAAATCAATGAGTATTGGTATCGATTATTTGCAGTCATAATTAATTTCGACTGATTTTATGTTTTGACTGGAACATAGAGCACTTTTTTTAAAATGTTTGTTCGGTTGTAGTTTGATTTAGACACGCGCGGTCGCTTGCAGCACCGGAACTACAAGCAATGCGTTGCCAGGTTCATTCCAGTTGAGATTTTATTATTGATATGATGCAAGAGAGTTTACATGGTGTGGCAAACACTGGATCGTCTTAATCTGCTCAGAAAGATACTGAACCTGAGATTCGTTTTTTTTTTATTTCTGGCGTCGCACTTTTTGCGTTCTGCCAGTGTCAAGTAGTCTTTATTTCAAGTGTCTTAAATTGAAATCAATTAAAATAAGTTTTAGTCACGCACGGTCAAGTCTAGTCCACGAAATATATTAGCGCCCACTACCGTGTATAATTCAGCACTTTGTGGTTAAAACACCACTATTTTTAAATATGTGGTTAAACCAATTATTTCGTCGAAGGTAAATGACATTTTTTCATAGAACAGCTGTTTTTTTTACGATTTTAGGATCACTATCACATTAAAAGGTGTTCATAATTATTAATACACAGAAATCCTTCCCGTTTAGTATTACCGATAAGCTTAATCCTTTGTAATGATCTCAATTTTGGAAGCTTTTATTAACAGATAACAATATTTATTAATAAAAATGTTAAGCTGATCTAAGCCGTGTTAGGCCATATTAGGGCAGCACATGAACTCTGACACTAAGGCTATCCACTCCGCCTATATGAACTAATTCTATACAGTAAAAATGGTTAATATCAAGCCTTCAAAATTGGCTTCAATATTTTTGGCTACTGGCAGATATGCTATAAAGTTATATATATAATTATAATTTCAAATTACTGACAATTACTTAATTAGTTACTATTTTGCTGTAATTACTGAAATTTCGAGTTAATATCTTAAGTCGTAACTTGATTCTACGGAAGATCAAAATACGCGTAGGTGGTAGCTTTATTTATCCTACCTATTATATTACGGCAACAGAACCAAGTAGAATATCGGAATGCACTAAAATTTTGTTTCAGAATCAAACGTTTTATATCTTTGATGAAAACAAATTTAATAAGCTAAGGTATAGTTATTAAAATATAAGACATATAACATTTCGAATTATTAATAACAGCCTTGTTGGCTCATTGGTACTATAACTGCATTTAAGAGCTGTAGGGCGTGGGTTCGATTCCCACCCAGAACTAACATTTTGTGGTATAAACAAATGTTTGTTCTGTGTCTGGGTGTTCTGTATATATTATAAGTATGTATTTACAAAAGAAAAGTAAGTATTCTATCAGTTATCTGACTTTCATTATACAAGCTTTGATATTTTTTAACAATCCATCAAATATTATTTTTGTAGGATTGTTGAAAATTTCAAGCAGTTCGCTGTAAATTTTAAAAGAAATTTTTCTCAAACTTATACAAACTACGAGGAGATTGGGAACAAGTACTGTTAATTCCAGTCGATTGTTTCAAAGCTGGGCAAAGCTAACAATCGGCAAATTAATGTGTGTCTTAACAAAGTTTAATTTGATAAGTTACAAATTGTAAACAAGGATTTACATTGAATCAGTCTTGACAAAAATTATAAGCTTCGTTGGAATGTACATAAATAAGGCTCAGGAACTTTTAACTGCGTCCACAGACTTACAATTAGTATCAACCTTGTTTAAGTAGAATTTTTAAATGTAAGCTGAACAATAAAGTTGAAAAAGTGTAGATTGAATTTTTTCACGCTCATAATCCAAGTTGATATTGCAGAATTTGCTCGTTATAATCGTCTCTGACAAAAATTTATAGGTCGCTAGAAAAGTTAAGAGAAAAAGAACATTTATGGATGGACCTTATTTTGTAATTTATTTATAGATGCATTATTTAATAGTATACGTCAGGACTTCCCGAACTTATTTGTACAGCGACGCCCTTGAGAATTTGCGATTAGTTACGACGCCCCTCAACCCAATAAGGCCATTAATACCTACCAGCTTTAATACAAGCCTAATAACAGGTTAACAGAAAAACTCTATTAGGACATTCATTTTTATATTAGAAAATAAGAACAAAACCAAAACATAAGCATAAACATGAAAAGAGATAATAATATCTATTTTACTGTTGGCTGGCTGTGAATGAGAAGGATGTGCTTGCTTTTCTGAGCATAGCGCTCACTCGCATCGACGCGACGCCCGACGCCCCTGGGACAATGCCGCGGCGCACCAGGGCGTCGCGACGCACAGTTTGGGAAGCCCTGGTATACGTAATTAGGCAGGGCATATAGCACGCAGATGTGATGGCCAATGGGGCTACTAAGTTCTGGAGTGGAGACCACGGACCGGCAAGCACAGCAGCATATGACGTCCATCCACAAGGTGGACAGACAACCTAATAAAAACCGGAGGAACGCGTTGGATGCAAGCCGCATCCAACCGGTCTTTATGGAAGTCAAGGAGGCTTATGTCCAGCAGTGGGTGTCTTACGGCTGAGATGATAATGATAATTTATTAAGCAGTTTTTTTTTATTTTCTGAGCCACGGACACATTTTATAATCACAACGAGGGTTGATAATTTTTTAATTAATACTAAGTTCTAATCAGATTTGCCGTAAGTAGATATTTATTGTTCAATATTTTCTAAAACAGAGTTGTTTTGGCACATTTTTACCTGAATACAAATAGGCAAAAAGTAGGGCTATGTTTATACTGTGTATCTATGTTTCTATTATATATGTATATGCCACCGTAACGCCGAAAGTACTCATTCGATTTTGATGGATGAGGTGTCAATCGATTTGTTAATATGGTTCGGGTGACGTAAGCAACATTTTCTCCTTTAATTATATTATGGTTACTTTTCCGTAGTCGGGTTATAGTTATATTGACTACCCCGTTAGCTCATTTGGTAGAATATCTGCTACAAAAGCAGTAGGGCGTGAATTCAATTCCTACCGGGACAAACACTAATGTGACGATAACGGTTTGTTCTGAGTTCTGTTTGTATGTATTTACAAAAAAAGTATATAATTATTCTATCAGCTATCTAGATCACATATCTTAGCTTAGTTTGGGGCTAGACGGAGCTGTGTGAAATGTCCTACGACATTTATTTATTTTAACTTTTTATTCCTCATTTAGTTTCTTACAAAGTAGTGAACTTGCGTAGCCAATTGTAGGTCTGTGGCTATTGCTTTATAGTGCTAATAAAGAAACCATTTTGTCGACTTGCCTTCCTTAAAGCTTGACCTTCTGTTTTACGATCATGGGTCCGTATTTCGCAGTTCCCGGGATACGAAGGGCTGTTTTAAAATCGCTGACGTTTTTATATTAAATAGGCAAAAATCTTACGAAGCTTGCTAAGACGGCTGACATTTTTGACGATATTTAAATTTTTTATGAGTGTGAATTTTAGATACTGTGGAAAGTATTTAGTTGAGTTTCAAGCCGTGGCTTGAAACGAGAAAACTATGTAACTAAAAGTATATTAGTAACTGCCAAGCTTTATTTGACCTTCTGACTGGAGATGGCTACAAATCCTAGGATACGCACCTCTGGATCTTTCAAAGGGTGAAAGAAAACATCGTGATAATCCGCATGTTTGAGTGTTATCGAATGTGTAAAGTCTGCTAACGTGCGCTTGGGCCAAAGTACACTGAGAAAAGTAGTTCTTCTTAGGCCGGTCGGCGAGTTAATAGCCTACTCTTGCGTTGACGCTTAGGGTTGTCATTTTTATTTTTAGTTAAATATTATTTGCGTTTTATGAGAAGCACTATAAAACTGCGTTAATTAAAATGGCAGGTAAAGTGTAAATAATAAAGTGGCCGGTGAGAGCAGGCGTGCAGCGTACTGGAACGCGCGCGACCAAACTCATGGCAAGGCTCAGACTGTCGGCACCCGAGTCTCCCCGAGATTATGCTAATGTGTGCGTGGCAGTGTGTATGTACACGGCGCCCGGTACGCACGCACACATTCAAACCGGCAGCGGCCAATTTCTATGAAGATGACCTACTGTTCTTAGTGTACTGTGCTTGACTTTACCCTTCTCACATCGAAAAGAAGCCCACGCACAGCAGTGGGACAGCTTATTAAAACAGGACTGAACCGGAGCTTTACTTTGTAAATGTATCTAATAACCAAGATTAATAATAGTAAATAAGTATTGTACAAAGTTTTTTTATGTTTGTAAATATTTTATAAACTCATCAATATACATGACCTTCGCTTTGTGAGCTAAGAGCTTTGTAAAATCATTTTAATATTTAGTTAATATTTATACAGGGTGTGAATGTTTGTTGTAAGTATATTTTGATAGACGATCAAAAATAATTACTGAAAGCAATATATGTTTAGTCGAAAGTAATGAACAAACATGTTGTTTAAAAATTGAACCTTTTTTAGAAATATTGATAAACTACGAGTAGCTTAAAGGATATTTACCAATAAGTTTGCTAATTTATGGAGTATACTTTTTGTTCGAACATCTTCAGCGCTGACCTAAAATCCATTAGTATTAATAAAATCTTCGTCTTTGATCATAATGTATAAAGAAACTGACTGTTCTTGTTATATCTCACAAAACAATGTAATATGTATAATATATAAATAAAAATTAACTTTACTAATATTGTACAAAAAGTATTCATATTCATATTCATATTCTTTATTTGCTTAAAATGGGTATAAGTACAGTTGGAAGGAGTACAGGTCTAGAACACCATAATCTGCCTTTCGGCATGCAAATCTTAATCTAAAAAAAGTAAATGTCATTGTAAGCATACATAAATAACGTCGCTGTCAAAGTCAAAGTCAAAGTAACGGCCGGTCTCTTTATCATATCCTCAATTGAGAGATGGGATCAATCTTAGATAGAATAAGTTGTTCCAATCGATCTCTTATTTGCATTCCAATAACAACGGATACATTATGATAGCAGTCGTTTTCGAGAATCTGACGTTTTCGAAAAGAAGACGATCAACATTAGATTGGCGTACTCTGACTGTTTGGATTGATCTATAAATGCAATTCGGGGATCGGTTATTGAAACAATTTTTTGCTAAAATTAGATTGAAATTTCAATCAAAGATAGGCAATAATGATTTGAGATCGCTCCATTTGGTCCATTTTGTGAAATACCAAATTAGAAAATTTTCGATTAGAAGATTTTGAAGCGTGAAAACATTACTTAAAAAAAGTTTTTTTTTGTTTCGATAAGCTTAGTAACATGTTTAATAAAATAAAAAAATCAAGCAAAACAGTTTTTTTATAAATATTTGTTGTATTAACATTAGCAAAATTATATATTTTTGTTGTTTATGGTGCCATTGTGTATACTTTTAACATTGTAAATAGTAATTTGTTTTTTTAAATTTCTGTTTCTATTTTTAAGACTTCCCGTCCTATTTACTTCTAGTTCCAAATTTATAAATGTAGTATAATAATTGTTTTAAAAAATAATATCTTATAAAGGTATTACTTTATTAGTGTAATAAAAATACGTTAGATCATTAACTACATTGCCATTGTATTGTTGATTAAGTATACAATTAAATTATAATTTTTAATAAGATTTGTTTATTTTTTAGCTGTCCTATTGTTTTAGTTGTCATCCTAAATTTATTTCAATATTTTTTTATGTCTGACAGATTAAGTTTTTTTTTTTCTCTTTCTTGGCATCGCACTCTTTGCTTTCTGCCAGTTTTAATGTTTCTGTATTTTGTGTCCAGTTTTCATCTTCTTTATCTTTATAGTCAAAGTGCAGTCTTAGTCAAGACCAGTCGTGGGCAAGTCCAGTCCATGCCAGTCAAATCTATTCATGCTTTAGTAAAGTAGTGGTGACTTTACTATAAGCTACGTTGAAGCAACACGAAAAGTCATGTTTCACCGCATTATATCACTTTCCCACACTCGCGCTTGTAATGAAGCACTTTATGAATAAAACACTACTGATTTTATACATAAACTATCTAGGCCGATAACTTTTATTATTATTACCTGCTATAGAAAAAACCGGTTCTTTAAATGGGCCATAAATCGTAAACGGTAAGTTTTACAAAAAACAGGAAATAAAAGATGCGAAATTTTATTCTCTTATTTACTTACTACAGTTACTCAAAGTTCTGTGTATCGCTGCAATGGTCATGGACAGGCGTTATCTTTTAACATCAGGAGAGCGTCTCGTTCGTCTCATTCCTGTTACATAAAAAAAGGTAAGTTTGGGGTCGAATAAGATGCCAAGATCTTTTATTGATTTGCTTGAAATTGATTCAACGTCAAGCATATATTGAAAATATTATCTCTTAGGATCGATTATGATTCGTTAGTCTAATTAAATTTACGCAAATGTACTTTCTAATATAGTATGATGGGTAACACGAGAGTGTTAATCATCATACCATTAAATACAAACTTGTTTTTATTTAAATTAGGTTTGCTGCAGTATATAGTCAGGCGACTATATACTGCAGCAGTGGCATATGACCACTGGAACAGTAGCTGGAATATGTAGATTATTCAATACTGAGTCTCTGAGAGATATTTATAGTCCCTGTCACGATTGACATAAAACTAGAGTAGGTAATGGGGTCACCCACACTCGTGTATTGGCGCTTTTTGAGATACACATCGTTACATCTAGCGACCCGCCCCGGCTTCGCACGGGCGCAATGTAGATATAACCCTTCCTCTTGAATCACTCTGTCTATTGATGGACACCGCATTAAAATCCGTTGCGTAGTTTAAAAGAACCAAGCGTACAGACGGCGGGAAGCGACTTTGTTTTATACTATGTAGAGATAACTTATAGTTCAGACCTTAGATAGATAGATAAAAAGTCTTAACCATGCAAACCAAAAATAGAAAAAATAAATATAGAAAACATGAGCTAGTGCCAAAAGTGGCAGCCTTATCTCTAAGAGTGTACTCATCCAGGCAACTAAGAATTACATAAAGTAATATAATTAAATTATTCAACATCATTGAACTGTCATCTTTATTTATTATGTCGTTTTTAACAAAAGAACTTAACAAAATTATTGAATGTACATAACGCAAAGATTATCTAAATAGCCACGGGTCATCTAATTATGCATAACATAATCCAAACACTCAATTGATACCGCAATGACGTTAGATCCGGGACGTGATTCGAATATGGATGACGGTATTTCTATTAACAGGATTTTGTCGTTTCCGGTCAGGGGTTTGAAAAGGCCAATTTAAGGGAATCCCACCAGATTGCTGCGTAGGGCGGGGAAATAAGAACTGATTCAGCAATCTCGTTCAATTTTGATTTACGAAAGGAAATGAACGTAAATAACGTAGCCGAGTTTACCTATAATAACATAATACAGTAATTACGTAGCTGTATATGAATTTTTAAAGGATGGGTGTCGTTTCGAACCGCTCTAGTGTAAACTCCATTGCCATTCATGCAATAGTAAGCGACGACGACGTGATCGCGGATGGAACACGTCAATATTTAAATAATTAGTACCGGGATGACAGAACTTTGCTTGGTTTTATTATTCGTTTTCTTATAATGAAACCTAGCTAGATCGATTTATCGCCCCCGAAAGCTTCAATTCAATATTAAATTTCATGAAAATCATTGGAGCCGTTTCCGAAATTCAGAATATATATATACATATATACGTCTATATATTCATTGAATCAGGCGTTACTTTGCGGAAGTCCATTTTAAGCTTTTAAGTTAATGTGAAATTTAGTTTTAGATTATTAGTTAAGTTCCGGATAGGTTTTTTAATTATCATTAAGTTTTTTAATAAATATTTTCAAGTGTTTCATATCTATGTCAAGTTTTTTAAATTTAAATCCTCTTTTCTGTTGTAGCTGGAACGACTGTTAAGCGGAAATAAACTAAATATATACCTAGAACACACACATATACCTATATACAAGAATTGCTCGTTTAAAGGTATTAGATTAGATAATGTATTAGCTGCGCTTGACAAATTTGTCCAGCCGTATAAGCGTGAAGAAGTAACAAACATACAAACACACTCATAAACTTTCGCCTTTATAATATTTGTATGATTTTAGCTAAAGTTCTTCTTTGTACGTTTGCTGATACGTGAAAGTCAGCAAACATAGTGTAGGCGCCTTGATACTTGATGGAGTATCGATATACGTGAGACAGTCAGTGGTTACCAGCTAGTCTAGCAGTAGAATATGGCTTCTATAATGTTTTAATAATATAGCGCTTTTTAATACCAGCGGCCATATTGGATTGCTGCGCCAGCAAAGTTAATTTAGTTATTTTGTTTTATCGAGGATCGATAGTTTACCATCGTGTAACACCCCATCCCTATCGATATCCATTTGTCACGGAACTGGGAGATCAACAATGATCCGTAATGAGACAGACCAAGGTTAGAGATTCGCTATTCGATATGGCTCACGAGATGTACCGAGATAGAGTCCTGAGAGATTTGTTAAGGAATTGAGATTTCTGATCCTTTGTATACGACAATGATCTAATGTGTAATACGTTCTAGGAAGTGATTGCGTGGTTTCAGATTTTAATTTGAAACTTAAGTCAAAACCGCATATAACGACCTCTAAAGGACCGTATTTTCTAGGAAGCTATATCTTATCTAATACCTTTAAACGAGCAATTCTTGTATATATATATAATCTGAATCTCGGAAACGGCTCCAACGATTTTCATGTTATTTAGTATGCAGGGAGTTTTGGGGGCGATAATCCGATCTAGCTAGGTTTCATTTTTAGAAAACGTCGTTTTATCCGTGTTTTCAGCCGAGCAAAGCTCGGTCATCCAGGTACTAGTCGTTATAAGTTATAATGTTTTTTTTTTTCATTTTGATTTATCTTTAATATTAAACAAATTTCTATTATTTTTTTGCATTTTTTTTTAATTGCACGACGATTAATATATATATTGTCACTGTCAATCGAGAATATTGAAACGTGAAACAAAGCGAAACTAATCTACAAAGAAATTGTTTATTTTTCAATCGAGAAAAACGTCAAAATTATTGACAGAACAATCACGCAATAATTTGATTGTTTAGAACACAATTTTTAGTTTAGAAGTTTTTATATGTAGGTAGGTACATAGAATACG
This sequence comes from Biston stratarius, assembly GCA_950106695.1. Classification (NCBI taxonomy): domain Eukaryota; kingdom Metazoa; phylum Arthropoda; class Insecta; order Lepidoptera; family Geometridae; genus Biston; species Biston stratarius. Next base: position 3,101,140 of record OX467112.1, read on the forward strand.
TTAAAGATTTTATTCTGTTTTTGCTAGTATATTCAAACTGTAAATAATATAGTTTTTTGTAGCGATGATAGCTCAGTGGTTAGCCTAACGCCGAAGGGCGTGGATTCAAACACCAACGACGAGCTTGAGCTACCGGTGAAGGAAAACATCATGAGCAAACCATAGAGTGGCGGTAGGGTACTTTCTAGTACTCGGCTAGGTAGCTACCACCTTCAAGTTGAAAATCTGCCGCCAAGCATCTAACGGTGTGTTCCAGCAAGCTCACTTGAGAGCCAGTACCATTCCAGGGTAGGTTTGATTTACCATTTTCGACCATATCGTCACTTAGAATCTGGTGAGCTGTGATCAAACACCAAGCCTGTCAAACATTAAAATAAATATGGTTTGCTAGCGCAGAGTATTAATTAGGATTACAAAATATTTAGATGTTTTTTTTTTGGATTTACCTGTATTAATGATAGATCTGAAATTACAACCATATCAGGTTTTTTTTATAGCAGACAGGCTTGGTGTTTGACCACAACTCACCTGATGTTAAGTGACGGTGTGGTCGAAGATGGTAAAGCACACCTAGCCTGGAATGGAACTGGCTCTCAAGTGAGGCTGCTGGAACATACTTAGATGCTTGGCGGTAGATTTTCAACCTGAGGGTGGTAGCTAGCCAGCCGAGTACCCTATCACTACGCTATGGTTTCCTCGCGATGTTTTCCTTCACCGACAGCTTAAGCTCATTGTTGGGGTTTGAACCCACGCCCTTCGGCATGCGAACCGACCACGCTAACCACTGAGCTATCATCGCTATAATCCAGGCCTTCAATGTTAACTCTGTGTTCAAACATTCAATGGTTTGTCTCAATAGCTCTATAATTTCTGCTGCTGTACCATTTAAACCGGAACTCAGTAATGTTTATACACTACTGCTTGACAGCAGAATACCTGCTAGATGTTATGTGTGTCAGTGTGTAAATATGACCTAAGACGTGCCTACGTAACAGCCTTGAGGTATTTAAAATTGAAGGTCAACGCACAATATTCGGTAATGAATGACATTTAAGTATTTACTATGTTTTGAGCCAAATATTGACTTGGACATCTTTGCCAAAAACTGCTGATCATTCGTATTGGTAATGATACCTACCTTTGTAATGTGTAATTGCAATGAGTTTTTTAACTATGATAGCATAGTGGTTAGCACGAATAGTTCACGCGCCCAAGGAAATCTAAATTATTTTATGCATTAATAGGTAGTTTTTTTGCCAGTAAGAATGTCATGTAATGCCATATAATGATGGCTGGTTAATTTAAAATGACCCTATATGATGCACTTTATACTGCGAATAGAATATAACTTTATTGTACACCAATCATACATACACACAAAACTTTAAAAATAGATAAAGAAAAATCGGCCAAGTGCGAGTTGGACTCGCGCACGTAGGGTTACAAACCATTATCTACGAAAAAGGCAAAAAAACGCGTTTGTTGTATGGGAGCCCCCCTTAAATTTTTGTTTTATTTTGTTTTTAGTATTTGTTGTTATAGCGGCAACAGAAATACATAATTTGTAAAAATTTCAACTGTCTAGCTATTGCGGTTCTTGAGATATAATCTGGTGACAGACAGACGGACGGACAGACAGACAGCGAAGTCTTAGTAATAGGGTCCCGTTTTTACCCTTTGGGTACGGAACCCTAAAAAGATAACAAGAAACACAAACACATAAATAACATACACTACAAAACTACACACAGACAAAACTAATACATACACTTTTGGGAGTTCGCTTCTGACCTACATAACATAATTCCACTCTGCCCATCCTACTATTGGACAGCCAGGAGCTCCAAGACGCGGCACCGCTTCATGGTCGATATTCCAAAATCTCAAACTAAACGGTTCGAATCTACTTTCATTGTATGAACCGCTAAGCAATGGAATTTGCTGTCCGAGTGGGTGTTCCCTGATAAATACAATCTGGGTGACTTCAAGTCGCGAGTGAATCAGTTCTAGGCGAGCGTGCTCCACCATAGACCGCATCTTCGCTTAACATCAGGCGAGATGACGGTCAAACGCAAGACTATTTGTAATTTAAAAAAAAACATATGTAGTACAACGGCAGCCTTATCAGAGCGATTTCTACCAGACAACCAGACTAGACTTTGGTTGTATATCAGCTTGTTTTACTTCGGGCAAATTGTATGTAGGTAGACAGTCTGGAAAATGAAACAAGAAATTTCAAACATCTTACTCGTATGTCTGATTGTTCATGGAATTTAATTTACTCGCGAGTATTTTGGCGTTTATGATCTTTATGAATAACTAGCGACCCGCCCCGGCTTCGCACGGGTGCAATGTAGATATGTGGTGCATATATAATATATGTTTTATACATATAAACCTTCTTCTTAAATCACTTTGTCTATTGATGGAAACCGCATTAAAATCCATTGCGTAGTTTAAAAGATTTAAGCATACAGACGGCGGGAAGCGACTTTGTTTTATATTATGTAGAGAAGTAGAGGGGAAAAATGATATAACTTAATGGGAACATATTTTTCTAGAAAGAGTTATTTATCAAAAATAATGTTGGTTTTAAAAACTAAAAACAAAAGTATTGTTGGTAATCAGGTTGGTTCCTAACACAGCAAATTTCTTTGGCTATACAGCGTGGGAGCGCCGCCAGTGTGTTGGGTACGTTCGGGCAAGGTTCATCTCGACGAGGAGATACAGTGTCTTAAAGTCAGTGTTCTTTGTTTTTGTTTTGTTTGTGACGTGTTTTTCTTTTTGTAATTAATATTTTGACATTTATTTATTTTAATTTTATTTTATTATTTAAAAATAATTATATTTTATATCATCCTGGCAAGATTACGATTGCACAAAAAACATGCGAACCGTAGTTGCAACGAGAAAAATGTGGCATATTAATAAATGCCACAATGTCTGTGTTGCTATCTTTTAACAAAGGACAACTCGAAACAACGTTTAGGCGGCATCTTCGGACTTCTATAAAATTTAAATTGCGATTTTTATACGGTGATTTTGTTTTGGTTTGCGTAGTTTTTTTTTTTTATGATTGACAAGCTCTTTGATCACAGCTCACCTGTGGTCGAAGATGGTAAAATATACCTAGCCTGGATTGAAACTAGCTTTAAAGTGCGGTTGCTGGAACACACCATTAGGTGCTTAGCGGCAGATTTTCTACTTGAATGGGTAGGTGGTTGGGTGGCAACTAGCCAGCCGAGTACAAATACAAATCTTTTACTAGAGTACAATACTAGAAAATACTCTACCATTTCCCCACGATGTTTTCCTTCACCAGCAGCTCAAGTTCATTGTTAGGGTTTGAACCCACAGCGTTCAGCATGTGAACCGACCGCGCTAACCACTGAGTTATCATCGCTGATATAATATTCTTTTGAAACACGTTCGTCAATAATATTGCTTAGCAACGAAAACAATCACTGAACAAAACACTAAAAACTGATTACAGATAATTTTGCACTTCTGTTGATTGGCTGATAGTTTTTCGTAATGTAGCTCCTACGCAATGCCACGTACTTTAGCCCAGCATTCATATTTGTATTGAACACTCCAACCACGATAACATGGTCCATATTAAACTACGTTATCTATGAGATATATTAATTTACTAATATATTAATTGAGTCAGTGGTATCTAATCAGGCGATATCTTGAAGCCGAATTTAACCCGCACTTGACGCTATATATTAATGAAATGTGAGCACTTTTATTTGGGAATTTTCCAGAAGTACCGCTCAATTGGATTTCGCAGGCCGTGACAAATACAAATATTTTATAGACAACTTCAAAGTTGCAGGTCATTTACCATTCATATTTAAAAATATCAAAATCATAACATTTGTCAATATAATAATATGTAAAATATGAAATAGGTCAATTAAAAAAAAGCCAAGTGCGAGTCGGACTCGCGCACTGAGGGTTCCGTATATAAGTAAAAGTTATGGTATTTTGACGATAAAGTTGATCGGATGATCATGACCATGATCATGATCATGACGGATGATCGGATTTGACGATAAAGTTGTCACTATTATTTAGGAATATCTTATAAAAGGTTTTTATGTCCGTGCGAAGACGAGGCGCATCGCTAATATTATCTTTAGATATAATCTCTGTTTGGGATAAATTTAATATACTTATAGTTTTCTTATTTATAAGGTAAATCAACTCTTTATACCCTACTTATAAGTTTACAAACTATTGTTTTTTTTTAAAAGTACTTAATGAGATGAAAGAAACGTTCTCCTGATGGTAAGAGATAACACCTGCTTATAATAATCAATGCAGCGATATCCAAAACATTGAGTAACAAAACAAAGACCAGGGCATCCCTGATTTGGCGTTTCACTTTGAAACGATCGATGGTACACAAATTTTGCAGCTGGATGTCCACAGCTGGATATAAGCCATTGATTTCCATAAATACCGGTTGCTTCCAGCGCGTTCCTGCGGTCTCCATTAGGTCGTCTGCCCACCTTATGGATGGACGTCTTATGCTGCGCTTATCGGGCCGTGATAATTTCGCTTACAACTCCCACACATGTCAGTGTTTACACTACTGCTTGGCGGCTGATTATTTGACACTGCGATGGTACATAGATGGACTCCTGCTAAAAATCAAAGCACAGTTGCTAGAGGCAAACTTTATCTAATCTCATAAAAACGGAAGTGACACTAAACTAAACAAAGCCCATCTCGAATATGACAAGGCAGCCCCAGAGGTGACAAGCTATAGAGTTCTTTGACGAGAAGCTCCTTAGAGACATTATTAGGCAAGCGGTACGCGAATAAAATATGGATCAGATGCCCGTGCCCTAAAAGGATACATATAGATACGTGATAAATGTCAAATATTTTTTATATTCCTGTATCTATAATGAAACAATTTTTTTTCTGTAAAAGTAATGAGACGAATGTTACGCTCTCCTGATGGTAAGAGATAACGATTGTCCAAGACAATTGCAGCGATACACAGTTAATTGCGTAACAAAACAAAGTCCAGGGCATCGCTGCCCTGTTACTTCATTTGGTAGAATGTCTGCTTCAAGAATTGTGGGGTGTGGGTTCAATTCCTACCCGAACAAACATATATATGATGATAAATATTTGTTATGTGTAGGACAAAAAAAAAGGAATTAAGTATTCTATCAGTTATCAGGTTCTCATAGTACAAGTTTTGCTTAGTTTAGCGCTAGATCGCGCTGTATGTATTACAATATGTATTTTATTTATTGCTGCTTTGGCGCTCTTTATTTTGCGACTTTCGATGGTTAGTCTCAATAGCCATTTTCATTCAGTTTCGCAAGCTTTAGTACCCTTCAAACCGGAACAGAGTTATGCTTACACATTACTGCTTGGCGGAACAAAATCTGGTACCACCAAGTAAATTTACCAAGACCAGTTTTTATTGACTATGTAGAAAAATAAATATAAAAAAACTTAACTTTAAATCTAATTAGCTTACTGAGCTATTTTCACAGTAGACAGTATACAAAATAAATGAAATTGTCTAACTGGTGCGTTTCCAATAAACTAAAATGTAGCAAACACTTCATAGAAATCTGATTTAGCTGATGTTCTTATTTAACAATCCACAAGCGAGTAAGTTACTTTAGAAATTTAAATTATCACGTTGAAATCTCGTAATGAACCAACATTAATTATAGAATTTGTATACACATAAACTCGTGTTTCATCTCTAAGAGAACACGTGTCAATTTAACCCACTCTATACCTTAATTATACTCTACGTAAAGTCTGGTAGTTTTGAAAAGTCTCGCGGATTTCTCTCCCGAATGAGATTTCCACGAACCCATCGCCTCAAGTGTACTAGCTTAACAAAGTTCAAGCAATTAAATCTGTTCCAAATTCATCTGGCTTTGAACTGTATTACTGAAATTATCTCCACCGATAGGTATTGTCTCTGATAAGACAGTCTGTTTCGGAACGCGGGGTGGCGTGCACGTCTCGAACTCCGTTTTTGTGTAATCACGATCGGAAAACTGTGAAACTTTGAAAGATAGGACGCATCGATTATTTGTGTTTGTGGTCGTAATTGTTGATGATTTAGTGACGCACAAGTTTTAGTTGTTTTTGGATTTTTGGCGGTTTAAGGTGAGTGAATAGCACATGCATTTTTATATGAGATATAGACTTTAGGGAAGTGTTCAATATTTCATTGATAACACCAAGGTTACAAGTCATATTTTAATTGATGTCAAAAATGTCAAAACATTAATTACATTAAAAAAAAAACGGTACGGCAATTAAAAAAAAATGCCAATAAGTATGAATAAATTACTCATAAGTTATTTTTAGTTCTATACTATTTAAAATGTAACATGAAAAACGAAAAATACTTGTCACACTTTTTTTTTTACAAAGACACTAACATTATCAAACTACTAATATTAATTTTACTTTATTTATTACTTTATAAATGCGTATTTATAATTGACAGTACATATAAACATTCCTTGAATCATAGCTATAGAAAATAAAACTCTTTAAAAGACACCGTTTTACTATTATGAAACGAAAGACTAGACTTCGCGACAAAAGTTTTCCTAGTGCAAAGTCTAAGGTCCAATCTCCATACATAGTTTACATTAGACATTTGACAAAAAAATATAAGCTGTCATTATCAAGAAAACTAGCATTTGCAAAAGTAAGATTGCTGTTGTTTCCATGTCGAAATGAAATATAATTGGCGCACGGCAGTTTCACGCGCGGCGACAGTGTCATAGAAACAATTTTTCTACGATAAAAATTATAGCGCATGTCATTCTTAGACCTTATAAAGTCACATCATTTCGTTGCTGTGTGATATATTAAACATTATTTCACATCATTAATAAGTAGTCAGTAATCACTACATATTTTGCCGTGGTGGTGCCGGCGTAAGAATAGATAGATAGATAGATAGATAGGCAGCAGCGTCTTCCTCGAACAATCACACCTAACTGCGCTCGCCAACCCGCCTGCCAAGCGTTTGTTGTTGTTGTTTGTTGTTGCAAGAAATTTGTTTTTATAAAACTTTCGGAGAAAAATGTAGTTTCCTTCTCTGTTTGAAGTAGCGGCTAAAGAAACGACCCAAGATCTCCAGATTTGAAGACGGCCTCCCAACTAGGTCGCTAATAAAAAAAAAGATTAACAATACCTTGGTTATTTAAGCTCTGAAAGAAAGTACATTGATTTAATTAGCTTATTTTTGGATAAAGGGAATAATAAATCGTTGTTTTAACACTAGATACACCCGCGTTTTGATTTTTTCATATCAAATGACCATTGTAATTTCCAGACTTAAACTGTGAACTTTCCAATAATCACTTTCGTGTAACCTATATACTAAAAATGACGAAGACAACGACAAAGGAATATAAATACTTACGTATTTAACTCAATTTACGATTGAAATTAGCAAAGCAAAAAATACGTTGCAAATGTATGTATATCAAACATGCGCGATTGTGATTAACAGTAATTCTTTTTTTTTAATTAACAGTTATCAAATTAATCTGATATTTTGAATAACTAGTCAAATGTGAGTTGCTGAGTGCACAGGGGGTTCCGTAGCACAACTCATGATTTTGTTTACTTTTATTCAATTTGAGTTCCGTAGCGCACATCTTATTTTAGAATTCAATGAAGCTCCTCGTGGTTTTAATATAATATATTAACCTTTTTTTTAATATTATTATTTATTATATGTTTGGATATTATAATTTGTATGTTTGGATGTTTGGATGTTTGTTACTCAATCACAGTTACCTGGAATAATATATAGAATACTTTTCATATCACATTTTTTATATATTCATTCCGTTCATTTCATTCAATCGTTCACCCGTTCATTCGTTTGGAAGTATTTGCTCAGAAGAATGAGGTTAAGTTTAGCATGAGTATTTCGTTGCGAGGAATACATTTTTAAACTTTTCGTAAATCCTGCGAACTGAACAAACTTTTTGTTAAATTCCACGCAGATGAAGTCGGGGTAACAGCTAGTTCTTAAAAAACCGAAAAAATAAAGTCGTTGGTATCTGGTTCCCATATGATAAGCTTTGCTTAGTTTGGGGCCAGGTGACGCTGTGTGAAATGTCATCCGATTTTTACTTATATGACGTACTCGTATTATAGCTTTCCAAGTCTTGATATACATTTATGCCGATCTATTTATTTTATGTGAAAGTAATGAGACTTTTACTTTTTGAACTGTATCTACGAGCTCTAAATAAATTTACAAAAAAGTGAGATTATTAATATTCTATTAGTTATCTGATTTGCATAGTACTTAGCTTTGCTTAGTTTGGGGATAGATGGCGCTGTTTGAAGTACTCTACGATATATATTTATCTTCTTTATCTGTAAAAATTGAGGTGTGTTGTGTATATTCCCTTTAAACTCCAAAATGGCAATCTTTAGATTAGTCTAGCGGACGATCCTGTGAAGCTATTACTTATAGTAACTGGATCAACAGAAGCGTTTTTTTTTAAATGTGCACCCGAGCTAATACAAGGTAGGCCGCCAGTAATAAATAGAGTGTGATTTTCACTTTCTCTATAACCAAGTTTTGAAGCATGTACTAAAAACACTTTTTTTAAAAATAATAAATAAGCTTGTGTTTAACCGCCATCTTACCTGATGTTAAGTAATGATGCGGTCTAAGATGGAGCACGCTTACCTAGAAGATACCGATTCACTCTCGACTTGAAAACACCCAGATCGTATCCTTTGGGGATCAGGCAGTGCATTCCACTGTTTAGCGGTCCTCACAATGAAAGTGGAATTAAATCGTTTAGCTTAAGTTTTTTCAACCACGATACGATGTCGCTTTTTGAGCTTGTGGCTATCCGATAGAAGAATGGGCGTGAGGGAATTAGGCCATTTAGTCAACCACTACTTCTAATTGTTATTACTTTATTAGAACACTAGCCGCCCCGGCTTCACACGGGTGTAATTCCGTGAGAATATGCTGTATTTATACATAAATACAGCAAATACTACTAGTTTATTTCTTCTGTATTATGTAATTTTAAGTGTGTACAATAAAGAGTTATTCATTCATTCATTCAGTCATTCATTCATTCAAATAAATAAATATGATACTACTTAATATTAATAAATAATGAATAAAGTATTATATATATAAATATAGTATTTATTCCGTTTCTTGAGGCGTGGAATCCTAAAATAGTACAGATATGAATAATTCCGAAAAGAGTTAAAGAGCTAGATAAAATGCATATGCGACAAAAAAGATTACGCCCATTCAGCCGGAAATACTTTCTTAATTAAGTGTAAATGTACATGTTATATTTTTCCACTAAATGATTTTAAGTTAGTAACATATTTATAACTAAACTTAACTAAATTTTTACTTGGTAGTAGTTTTCCTTAGCAGGAGGTCGTCTAGTACCACCGCAGTACTAGATATTCTGCCGCCAAGCAATAGTGTGTAAACATTACTGTGTTCCGGTTTGAAGGGTACTGCAGCTAGCGAAATTACAGGGCTGTTGAGACTAACCATCTAGTCTTAAAGTAATGAGCGCCAAGGCAGCGATGCCCTGGACTTTGTTTTACTGCTCAAAGTTCTGTGTATCGCTGCAATGGTCATGGACAGGCGTTATCTCTTAACATCAGGAGAGCGTCTCGTTCGTCTCATTACTGTCACATAAAAATAAAATAAAACTACATTAATCCAACTGTGTATCCGCTTCCGTTCGGGATACGTCTTCTACTTCGCGCTTCCAAACCAAGCACAGAAATAGAAACGTGTAAACCAGTTTAAAAAAAAAATCTTTGACGAGACACAAAAACAACTATATTATACCTAGAACATAACACAAACAGTATAGAAAACAAAAATATCTTATGAGCTAGTGACACAAGTGGATAGGCTAGGTATTTGACCACAGTTCACCTGATGTTAAGTGGCGGCCTGGTTAGAGATGGTAAAGCATAGCTAGCCTGGAATGGAACTAGCTCTCAAGTAAAGCTGCCGGAACACAACGTCGGCGGCAGATTTTCAAATTAAGGGTGGTAGGTAGCCGAGTACTAGAAAGTATCCTACCACCACGCTATGGTTTCCTCACGATGTTTTCCTTCACCGGCAGCTCAAGCTCATTGCTGGGGTCCAAACCCACGTCCTTTGGCGTGCGAACCGACCGCACTAACAACCGAGCTATCATCGCTACACAGTTTGTTTTTTATTTACTTTGACGACTTTTTACAATACCGAGAGATTATTAAATTACTATTGACGTTTCTTATACTGACATATTATTACATTAACATATCAATATATTGAAATGTAATTAATATTTTTGACAGTTTTAATGTTGTTCCCGATACGACTTATAACTTTGGTGTTATCAATAAAAACAATGTATTACATAATTCGTTATCTTATTCCATTCGATTGCGTAAAACTTTAAGACTATTGTTTTATTTGCACAACAAAGACTTCATGGCCATTTATAAAATCAGATAATTTATTTTCTCTTAAAACTCTTCTCTTCATTTTAATAACGCGAGTAGATCTAGGGGATAGAGAGTACGAACTCTCCCTGCTATGACCATGCCCATTGTCAGTTCAGGTGTAATCTTTTGCTACCAGAAGAACGTTCATCATCATCATCATAGCGCTAACCACTAAGCCAACTGCCGTCAAGCACCTAACTGTGTGTTCTGGCAGCCTCACTTGAGAGCCAGTTCTATTCAAGGCTAGGTGTGCTTTACCATTTTCAACCACACCGTCATTTAATATCAGGTGAGCTGTTGGTCAAACAGTTAGCTGGTGTACCATAAAAAAAAGGTTTTACACAACGCTATTAACACCAAACCGAGCAAAGATTGTATGATATGATGGATGGAAATAGAAAATACCACTTGACGGTATCCCTACCGCTGACCGTTCCACTCGGAAGTTTGGAAACGTAACTAGAAAATCTAATAAAAATATTAAGAGTACATAGTCGGTCTAGAATAATGTTCTCTTATAAATGGATAATGAATCGATTCGTCGAATGATCGTCGGTTACCATAATAAAATGAATCGTTTCGTAAGTTTTTTGTTTAGGTTACTTATGTTGTTATTAAGAAAAAAGCTAAAATATTTGACAAAGACTACTTTTAAATAATATGTTTTAATTTTAAATTGATCCTAATTATGGTTCATTCAGCTTGCCGTGGTGGTGCCGGCGTAAGAATAGTACCCCGCCCTCTCTATCCGTGGTCGCCGTAAGAGTCGGCTAAGGGATGTAATCCGGAGGATGGGCAGCAGCGTCTTCCTTGAACAATCACACCTAGCTGCGCTCGCCAACCCGCCTGCCAAGCGTGGCGAGTATTGGCAAAACCCCCCCAGAGGAGGACTATGTCCAGCAATGGACGATCTATGGCTGATGATGTGATGTGATGGTTCATTTACAATATCATGTTTAAACGCGCAGCCTCATCTAAACGCGTAAAAAAGGTTTTTTCTCCATTTCCATAGACACTAGAGTTCGTGATCTTTGTCAACTTAGCACATTTTTGTGTGCTGTGCTGGGCGCGGGCCCTGTTCTCATTGAAAGAAGAATTCTAGAAAGAGTAGTCTGGGACCACCACGGGTCAAGTGCATGTTAACACATTTTCGTGTTATTTTTACAGAATTGTCGAACTTGTATATTTCTTTACGATGTTTTTCTTCGCCATTTGAAGTTAGCGGCAATATGAAAGATAGAAGTGCGTGCCGTGATATTCGAACCCAGGGCCACTAGATTAGAAGCCAGACGGTCTCCCAACTAAGCTTCCAAAACTTTTTTTTATTACAAATAGGCTTGCGTTTGACCGCCAAATCGCCTGATGTTAAGCCAAGATGCGATCTATGGTGGAGCACGCTCGCCTGGAAGAAACCGATTCACTCGCAACATGAAGGTACCCAAGATTGTATCTATCAGGGAACACCCACTCGGGTAGCAAATTCCATAGTTTAGTGGTTCGTACAAAGAAAGTAGATTTTAACATTAAAAAAATTTACTTTAAAAAAAAAATATTAAACTATATGCAATAGAGGGAGAGGTAGGTGTTCTATTACTAGTTTTGTATATATATATCGCTAACAGACCAGCGACTCACAATCAGCACCTAAGAAGTATTAAAAACCCAACACTTAACTTGTAACTAATAAAGTATCGATTAAGTATTCGATTGATTTCATTTATCAGTTTATTTTTTGCATAGATACTTAGCATTTTTTACTTATATGACGTTTCATTATCTTTTAATCCTTGATAAGATATTAATTCAAAAATAGACATTTATGTCTGTTAATATTGCCCCAGCAATTGTGAATAGCTACTAGTATGAGATTTGAAATCTGTACACAAATTTCGAAGAATTCAATGAGCATTTTTTAAATATGTATGTATCAAGAAGATGCTCACGTCAATGGCATTTATTATTAATCTAATTTAAAATTATTTGAATATTAATCGTCTTAAGCTAAAATTTAAAAATGTCAATTAAAATAACATATTTAGAGGTTTGTGCCTTGGAGTTGCATGACGCGCTCGCCAACCCGCCTGCTATAAGCTTTGCTTAGTTTGGGGCTATATAATGGTGATGTATAAAATGTCAAAAAAAATATGGTTTTCTCAGAATGTTTTTGTTTTTTTATCGGCGCTTATTATTAAGATTTAACCACTCGCTTTGGTGTGGGAATCGACCACAATTACCACTGAGCTATCATCACTTTATAAGATTAACTCATACTTTTTCTATTCAATTATTATTGCGTGTGAAACCGTGGAGCACAGCTAATTTTACCATGAATTCTTAAAAAGAAATCTTGCTACATGTTACATGTACTTATCTATAATATTCTTGCCAATATTATTCTTAATATCGTGGTAGAAAATAATAGAATTTTAATGAGACATTATGCTTACCTAGGATATCCTAATAGCCTAGTGAAATATGTAAGCAGGCTCTCGTCTGGATTGTTAAATTTCCTAAATCTTTATAAATTCGAGTTTTGGAAATTAATTTTTGTTTCCAACCAAAATGTTTTCACGCAAGTGGTTTTTAATGGTATATCTATAAAATAGGAGTGTATTAGTATATGTAATACTAGCTGCGCCCCGCGGTTTTACCCGCGTAGTGATGGATGATGATGATGATGAAACGTACCCTATGTTCTATTCCAGGGCCTAAAGTTTCTACATGCAAAATTTCATCCAGATTCGTTCACCCGTTCTGGCGTGATTGAGTAACAAAGATCTATCCATCCATCTAAACTTTCACATTTATAATATTAGTGGGATTAAAAAATTTGGTTATGAAATAAATAGATTACTTACTTGGTGGTAGATCTCCTTAGCAGGAGGTCGTCTGGGTGGTACCACCGCTGTGCCAGATATTTTGCAGCCAAGCAGTAGTGTGTAAACATTACTGCGTTCCGGTTTGAAGGGTACTGCAGCTAACGAAAAGACAGGGCTCTTGAGACTACTCAAGGTTCTGTGTATCGCTGCAATGGTCTTGGACAGGCGTTATCTCTTAACATCAGGAGAGCGGCTCGTACAACTCATTACTTTAAGTAAAACAAATATGTGTATTTGATTCTATGTTGTTTCATAAAGTTGTGTGGTGGCACTTTTTAGTACTCGAATAGCTACCAAGTTGAAAATCTGTCGCCAAGCACCTAACGGTGTGTTCCGGCAGCCTCACTTAAGAGCCAGCTCCATTAGGCTAGGTGCGTTTACCATATTCGACCACACCGTCACTTAACATCAGGTGAGCTGTGGTCAAACACGTAGCCTGTCGACCAAAAAAAAGTTCAAGACGCAAGCACGATTTAAATCTAATCACCGGCTAAAGCAGGTTAGTACAGAAAATACCATCGTATCGCATTGTGTGTGTGTGTGTGTGTGTGTGTTAGTTTTTTGTATATGTGTCGGTGTGGGTGTGTGTGTGTGTGTGTTTTATAACATATAGGCTTGCGTTTGATCGTCATCTCGCCTGATATTAAGCGAAGATGCGGTCTACGGTGGAGCACGCTCGCCTAGAAGAAACCGATTCACTCGCGACTTGAAGTTACCCAGACTGTATCTATAAGGGGAACAGCCAGTCGGGAGCAAATTAGTACGAGGAAGGCGGAAGAAAACCGCTACCTTTAAAAAAAATAAAAGGCCTAAAATCTTTGCTTAAAATTAAGTAATATTAATTTGCTCTACTAATTTTTTAATTTAATGCGCCTATGATTCTTCTTCCTTAAAGGTGAGCATTTTTTTTATATTATAAAAAATTAAATGTTCTTTGTTTTTTTACTTAAGCAGCATTTTAAGTATTAAGACTCTATTATAATAATAATAATAATAATACATATATTTATATGTATTATTATTATAGAGTCTTAATTAATATTACTTATTTTACAAAGCACGTGCTTTGTTTTATTGGGACCGGTCTATCATCACGGACAGGACTATTATCGCTAATAAACCTGATATCGTGGTGGTCGACCGAGCCCAACGCCGCCGGGCAGTGCTCGTCGGCATCACCATCCCACATGACGATAATCTTGTGAAGGCCGAGAAGGACAAGCTCAGTAAATACCTTGACTTGGCTCGCGAGATAACCGCCTTGTGGGATGTTGATTCGACGATCATTGTGCCGATAGTCGTCACGGTGAACGGTCTTATAGCGAAGAGTCTCGACCAACATCTTAAGAGACCGCTAGACGGTTGGGTCAAGGGTCAGATCCAAAAGGCAGTGATCCTTGACACGGCGCGCATTGTTAGGAGGTTCCTCACTCTGCAGCCCTAACCACCTTGAGCCCTGCCCCGCTGCCGGGGGCACCCTAGTTTTTAAGTTTTTTATAATATTTATGTGTTATATATGTATTCAATGTAAAAATTTCAAAAATTAAGTAATTAAACAAATAATACAAGAAGATATAATTACTTCAATGAAATAAGTCTTGTACGTTAATTGTTTTAAAGGAAAAGTTTCTATAGAATCAAGTTTCGAAACTCCAGTCACGTGAACGACCGAAGGGTATTCTATCATACTTTTATAGTAGATTTATTTTTCGAATAGATAAAACCGCAGAGCTCACTTAGTATTCTCTATGGGCTCTAGAACGCGCTATCTGATCTATCCATCAAGATCAACGAAGGTTAGCTACATTCACGCCTCGTCGTAGATATTCAGTGCTCACCACCGATTGTGTGGAGTGATGATAGTCAACAACTACAAAAGATCACGATCCCACTTCGTCTGAATAATGATAGATTTATTAGACTTTCTTTATATATATATATATATATATATATATATATATATATAAAGAAAGTCTAATACTACTTTTAAGCTTGTTATATATATATATATATATATATATATATATATATATATATATATATATAACAAGCTTAAAAGTTTAAAAATTATTATATAACCCCACTGCGATTAAAATAGCTACAATTAAAGGAAAAAAAAAACATCTTAAACAAATTTATTATTCCTAAATAAATTTACCTAAAATTAAAATTAAATTTAGTGTGTTACCAGTGATGACTTATGGCGCTGAAACGTGGTCTCTGACTATGTGCCTTCTTAGTAAGCTTAAAGTAGCACAACGAGCTATGGAGAGGGCTATACTTGGAGTTTCCCTACGAGATCGAATCAGAAATGAGGAGATCCGTAGACGAACTAAAGTAGCCGATATAGCCCAGCGGATTAGCAAGTTGGAGTGGCAGTGGGCAGGGCACATAGCACGCAGAACTGATGGCCGATGGGGCTGCAGAGTTCTGGAGTGGAGACCAGGAACCGGCAAGCGAAGCGTAGGACGTCCACCCGCAAGGTAGACAGACAACCTAATAAAGACAGCAGGAATGCGTTGGATGCGAGCCGCTTCCAACCGGCCCTTATGGAAATCAATGGGGAGGCCTATGCCCAGTAGTGGACGTCATAAGGCTGGTGATGATGATGAATTAAATTTAATATCACTTATATATATTTTTGTAATCCACTTTTAATTGCCTTTATTTAGATACCCTACTTGATAGGTTTGCTTTTTTATT
This sequence comes from Biston stratarius, assembly GCA_950106695.1. Lineage (NCBI taxonomy): Eukaryota > Metazoa > Arthropoda > Insecta > Lepidoptera > Geometridae > Biston > Biston stratarius. Next base: position 3,117,246 of record OX467112.1, read on the forward strand.
AACCAATTTTTTTTTAAATCATTCGATTAAATCAAACGTCATTAGAGGGTTCTAATGACGTTTGTGTTATTGAGACGAATCTAACGATACTTTAATTGTCGTAATCCATTCGGCCTATTGGAAGATACGAGGTTATAAATAAATTTACATATGTACATACAAGATACGCGCGAAAAACATAATCCTTCTTTGGCAGTCGGGTAAAAATGAATCTGTGTTTCCCTCGGTCGCGTCATAATTAGAGAACGACTTTACTGATTTTATTCATGTAAATTCTTTGATACTTTGTAGAAATTTTTTACAGGAAGATAAATAAAAAAAATTGGAAACTTTCAGATTTTTTTGATAAATTCCGCGCGTGTTATGTCGCGGGTAACGTTTAGTTAATAATAGATTTACTTTTGCCCTCCAACTTACCTGAAGTACAGATAATATAATTCTAGTGAGACTGAAGGTAAATGATACTGAAGATTGAGCCTAACAATGACGATAACATTTATTGACTGATTGTACGTATACTCACTTCACACCACACTTAAGCTTGGTAGAGTCGATGGGTGATCGACTTCGCGCGAAATTCGGCTATACCTGAAATGAAATATTGTGAGCTAATCACACACGTCAGAGCTTCACTGACCGTTATTCTAACCAATGATAAACCAAGTATTAGAGTAATGTTTCCAACGGACCAAATATTACAGTTATAAAACATTTAAAAATAATGATCCGTCCTGATTTAGCATGGTTACACTTTTTTTTGGCAACTTGATACCAATAAAAAAAATTGAATTGTTACGTAGATTTTCTAAAAAAAACTGATATACAAATAACGAAAAAGGAAAGATAGAAGCCAAAGAGACTTCCATCATCATCATCAGCCATAGGACGTCCACTGCTGAAAATAGGCCTCCTGGGGTGGTTTTGCCAATACTCGCCACGCTTGGCAGGCAGGTTGGCGAGCGCAGTTAGGTGTGATTGTTCAAGGAAGACGGTGCTGCCCATCTTCCGGATTACATCCCTTAGCCGACTCTTACGGCAACCACGGGTAGAGAGGGTGGGGTACTATTCTTACGCCGGTACCACCACGGCAAACTGTATAATTTATTCATTAGTAAGTAAGTGTTTATTTTTATGACAAATTTATAAATTGACATGCGATTAATTATTTAAAGAAAAACTTTGTTATCATTATTACTAAAATATAGAAGATGTTTTCTGTAAAATTAGGTACTGTATACCTGTTTCTTTCATATTATAATATTTACATCCTAGACTTATCTAGCTTTTTAAAATTTGATCTTGTTTCATCACATCTGATCGGTCACAGCCAAACATTAGTCACGAATTCCCTTCACAAATCCGTTAAAATCTTTATCTATAATTCCAAATTCCAAATATAACAAGACTATCAATAGCACCCACTGTAGTGATTTGTATCGCCCTTCAATTGATAAGGTGATTTATTTAAAAACATTATTGTTTCTGAGAAATTGTTTCAAAACTAATTAGCCGTAAATAAGTTGATAATTCCATGACAGGTGTTCAGTAATTAGTAGCTGTAAGTGGCCGCTAAATCATTTTTAATTTGATCTAAAATATATTTTTCTTTTTAATATTAAGGTCAAGGGGATATTATTAAGCTTGAGAAGAGCTCTTAAGAGTCTTTTATAATGAAGGGGAATCTGAAAATTTAAGATACTTATAATATATATAGTAGAAGTGTACTTTACTTATGCAGGATTATTCGCGTTTGTTTTAAACGAGGCCACGCGCGCGTTGTTTTTAGCTTTGTCTCTATGGTAAAGGCCACCGGATGTAGCCGAAACTATAGCCAGAGTTTACGATATAATTAAACGTGAGTAATCCCGCATAAGTTAAAGAAAAATGTGCCAAAAGCACGTCAGTTTCCATAGTACAAAAGTGTACTTAGTTGTTTTAAGCGTGCCCGATACTGATACGGTCTAAAATGCGCCCAGCTATGCCACGGCTAGGTCTGCTGAACCTGCGCTCGCGATAGCCGCAGCAATACACAGCGAAGTCTATTCAAACACAGTCTGTTGTAGTGACTGAATTTGTGGTCACCGCCATGACTGCTACCGCATGGTCACGCCAGTCTATTCAAGGTACTCAGTTCGGACTTAAACAAAGTACACTGAGTAAAGTAGTTCATCTTAGGCCGGTCGGCGAGATAATAATAGCCTACACTTGCGTTGACGCTTAGGGTTGTCATTTTTAGCTAAACATTATTTGCTTATTATGAGCAGCAATATAAAACTGCGCTAAATAAAATAGGCGATAAAGTGTAAATAATAAAGTGGCCGGTGAGAGCAGGCGAATGCGAGCGGGCTTACAGCGTATTAGAACGTCGCGACTAAACTCACGGCAAGACCCAGACTGCCAGCACCTGAGTCTCCCCGAGATTATGCTAATGTGCAACATTCAAACGGGCAGCGGCCAATTTCTATGAAGATGGCCTACTGTTCTCAGTTTACTGTGTTCAAAACCTTAAATAAATAAATATCATAGGACATTTTACACAGCGCCATCTAGCCCCAAACTAAGCAAAGCTTGTACTATAGGTACGAATTAACTGATAGAATACTTACATACTTATTTTTTGTAAATAGAACACCCAGACGCATATCAAACATTTATCGTCACATAATTGTTTGTCTTCGTGGGAATCGAACCCACACCCTACAGCTCTTGAAGTAGTTTAAAATGGAATGATGAAACTTTATCTCATGTGATTTAAATCATCTAGTACGTACTGGATGACGTATTTCAGATATTCGCTTCGTTCGTATCAAATGCAGATTACCTCCTCGCTACCCGTCATACTTTTTGGTGTAGCGGACCTCTTTTGTTTATTCTAAAATATATTGTAATCAGTGTTCTAAATCGATCTGTGTTTTTCCATCAGATCTACTGTTAGTGATCATGTGACGATCGAGATGACTTTATCTTTGTTGAAGGAAAATCGAGAGGTTATCACAAAATGCCTAATAATACATATTATCTTCATAAGTAGATATCTAAGTAATCATGATATGATTATATTTTATTTTTTGATAGTATATATATTATTATTTTAAGAACCTAAAGTATGCAACTTTTGGAATAAAAAGTGCCAGATGGCCAAACACTCTGGCAACTCAAGCTGATTGTTGGGGTTTGAATCCACGCAACGCACACAATGCTTACACCGCACAATGTTTACACACTACTGCTTGGCGGCAGAATATCTGGTAGTGCGGTGGTACGAGCACACCAAGCACCTAACGGGTGTGCCGGTAGCCTTACTTGAGAGCGGCTCCATTCCATGCCAGATATGCTTACCATCTTCGATAACATCGTCATTTACCATCAGGTGAGCTGTGTTCCTAGTATGTCATGTTAAAAAAAAAAGGAAAAAAGTTGATTTTTAATAACATCTCATTCTTTTCTATCTACCTACTTCTCTTCTCTCCTGAATTGAGAAAAAAGAGTTTTATTCAAGAATAATATGTTCGACATCAAAAATTTTATTTTCATATAATATTTATGCCTTTGCTGAATAAAATATTAGAGAAATATTTGAATTACACCGCTTTTTTATCCTAATCATTTGAGATCTATGTACTCTGTTATCAAGATCTCACGCTCGGGTTTCGATGTAGTAACATGGTGCTAGAAATACATTTTGCAAAATCATCCTTCAGATAAACCCACTCAACGTGAGTCTATCAATGCCTAACTAGAACCCAGATAAGGAAATATGTTTGAATAACGTAGAAACAATATTAAAAGAATAGACACGACGGGTAATGTTAGAGCATCTAGTTAAAAAGAAAAAAAAAAACCATTAGCGCTTTTTTATGACGTGCGCCCGGTGAACCTGCAGCGGATCTGCCGTTATTTTAAAATAAACTCTAATCTTTAACAAATACGTTTGAAGTTGATTTAGCAAGATACCATTGCGACCCCGATATATACAGATGGTCTTGGTCTTTTTTGAAATTCATACGTATTCGGTATGCGTAATATGAATGACAAGAAAAAAAAAATGCCATTGCATATTTTCTTGTATAGACAATGCAAAAAAGTAGAAAAAGTAATACACCGCGCGGCCTCCAAGCGGTTAGATAATTGCGAAGAATTGAATTTTGTGACCTAGTCAATAGAGTTTAAATTAGCTTTGAATGAATACACGCTAAAACTTTCCCCCGATGGTCTCAAGAAATTTTTCGTCAGACGGAAATTGTTTTGCGACCATTAAATAATAAATAAAATAAATAAATATTGTAGGACACATTACACACAGCGCCATCTGACCCCAAACTAAGCAGAGCTTGTGTGATGGAAGTCAGATAACTGATAGAATACATAAATACTTTTTTACTACTTTTTTTGTAAATACATACTTATAATACATACAGAACACCTAGACACAGAACAAACATTTGTTTATACCAAACAAACATTTGTCCTTGGCGGGAATCGAACCCACACCCTACAGCTCAGGCAGGCATACTCTCAATGAGCCAACAGGCTGTCGAATTTAGTAGTTAGATGCATTGCAAGCAATGCACCTAACGCAAGGCTTAAACAGTGCTAACTTTAGAAGTTATTACAAAATCTCAAGAAGTTTTCATACATAATACTTTTGTGCCGTGAGTAGCAACGCCACTGATGGTATGAAGTAATGAATGAATGATGAAGATCTTAATTTTTTTCTAACTACTGCTAAATATAGAGAAGTTTGACTGTTAAATCATTCAATTTAGAAGACGGGTGAGTAATGTAAATCAAACAAGGCAAGTCAATATTTGATAATCGACGTCTAAATATCACACTTTGATCGTTAATAATGTTAGCGTATGCTGGAATATATCTGTTAATTGAATTAAATTTAATAACTCGCCTTACTTTGTGCCAGTTCAAATCTTAATAATTTTGCAATTTTCTTGAATGAACGAAGCAAGTTGTCTTTTTCATTTATATTTCACTACTCATCCCACGTGAACACTAATTTTTTTCGGAATTTCGGAGTATACATATGTATGTGTTTATTAAAAGAAAAAATAAAAAAATTGCGCCGAAAATTTTAATATTACAGATTTTTTTTGATAAATTCCACTCGGAAAAATCGCGTGTAACAGCTAGATTTATACATATATTTATACGTCCTACGATGTTTAATTAAATTTTATTTATATCAAAATTTCAAAAACCCATTTGCCCGATTTTTATGATAATTACATTGTGTTTTAAAGCACACACTACACAGATTAAATCAACGGTAATTCTGCAAAACCGTAACTACATAGTATGTTATCAATTTATCACACTACTAAAATAAATAATTGACAAAAACATTTCTTATCTATCTTACGAAATATGTGTTAATTATTATATACCTATTTCTTTATTTATCACACCAGCTTCCGTAATTGCATTACAAATAAATTCATTGACATTCTATTTGTTTTTGTAAAATAATATTCCTACTATATATCTTTGTAACGATGATAGCTCAGTGGTTACCGAGGCCGGTTCACACCCCTAAGAGCGTGGGTTGAGCTTGAGCTGCCGGTGAAAGAAAACATCGTGAGGAAACCATAGCGTGGTGGTAGGGTACTTTATAGTACTCGGCTGGCTAGATACCACTTTCAAGTTGAAAATCTGCCGCCACGCATCTAACGGTTTGTTCCGGCAGCCACACTTTTCATCAGGTAAGCTGTGGTCAAACACAATGTTGTCAACCTTATATAAATATTTAAAAAAAAGTTTTTGGACTTCATTATCCTTGGAGATAAAAGATAATAAAAAATAATACAGCTTAGACTCTATACCGAACTTGAACCAAATCTGACACGTTCGCCCGAAAAACATTATTCTAAAATCTCCATTAGTGCTGTTGAGATGATGGTCATTGACGTGATGGACTTATTTTCGATTTCATCATAATCATCATCAGTGTATCGAAGTCCACTGCTGGACATAGGCCTCTCCTAAGACACGTTACCTAGCCCGATTTTCGTGCTGCAATTGCAATTCATGACATGAAGTAAGCACATCTTATATAATAGCCTTATGAAAGCGATATCAGAGTTCGAGTAACGTTTAAAGTAAAAGTACCTGGATGACCGAGCTTTGCTCGGCTGAAAAAACGCATAAAACGAAGTTTTCTAAAAATGAAACCTAGCTAGATCGATTTATCGCCCCCGAAATCTGCCTGCATACTACATTTCATGAAAATTGTTGGGGCCGTTTCCGAGATTCAGATTATATATATACATACAAGAATTGCTCGTTTAAAGATATAAGATAGTAGTTGGATGACCGAGCTTTGCTCGGTTTTTCATTGCCTGAAAAATCGGATAAAACGACGTTTTTAAAAAATGATATCTAGCTAGATCGATTTATCGCCCCCGAAACCCTCTGGATACTAAATTTCATGAAAATCGTTGGAGCCGTTTCTGAGATCCAGATTATATATATATATATATATATACAAGAATTGCTCGTTTAAAGGTATAAGATATAGATGTATAAGATAATAGTATATATTTGTATCAAGAAAGCGAAAAACAGCTCAACGTACGTGTATGGAAGAGGTTATTATGGCTGCCGTTGTCTTGACATTGACAGATTTTGTTTTGGTTTGCCATTGCTTTTTTAGGCACCGAAAGTAGCCCTATATAGGATACTATGTGACGTCATTTTAGAGGTCAATTGAAAGTCAAATTTATTTTATTAAAATAAACCCCATCTTATAATTTAAAGAGTATTAAACTTAAAAATAATGTACAGAAATGTAATATTTCGAAATGGTTTTGGAAACAGTAAAGATTTTTTTTCTTTACATACCGTATTGAAGCAAAAAAGAAAGTGAGTACGCACATCCAAACAAAAATATAACATTGAAAACGTGAAAATGAAACAGAACTCATAACGTTTTGGATCATAAACACAATAAACTATACTAACGTAAACCATAGTGACTCAAATAGCTCCGGCTGTGTTCCTTCAATTCTATGATTGACATGCTTGTGTTAATATCTGATGTATCGCTTTGTAGATTTGTACTAATATTACATTAAATACTATACAAGAGAATAACGCCATGACGATGATGCGCTGTGATTCATTCAAGTTACAGCTATAAATTCATTTAAAATTAATAGTAGCCTCCATAACTTAAACACAAGAAATAAAGATAAAATTGTGACACTTAGATTCAGGTTATCTAAAGCTAATAAGTCTTTTCTCGGGAATTGCGTTAGTTTTTATAATAAAATCCCACTTGAGTTAACTAAAATGTCCTATAATCAATTCAAAGATTTTATAAAGCAGAGGTTAATTGACAAAGCCTATTATAAGGTGGCTCATTACGTGGAAGACAGGAATATATGGTTGTAGTAGCTTCTCTCTGCACTTGCATCCCCCTGGCTAAGTGACAATTGTAGTAAGCATAATGTATTAATATCTATAACTGTAAACTGTAACCTAATATGAAAAGAATGATCCACAAAATAAAGTAAATTTACAAATTTGTTGTTTTTATCTGGGATACTTTACGAGTGTTTTGTGAAATTGGAATTAACTATTTTGTTTGTTATTTCTTCATCATCCATGATGTATATATGATGTACTTGTATATATATATATATATATATGATGTGTATGTTTAGGTGTAATATTTAAATTGCAAAAACTAGTCTTATAAAGAGAATTCTGAACGTTATCAACAATACAATAACAGGGAGCACTCTTGAGACAATGATATCGCAATCGAGCTTATCGGCAGAGATAAATTGATTTTGAAATACACGACTCATGACAGATACAGCTCTGGAAGTTTTAGAGTGAGTAATAAAATAGATAGCAGAATTGTTTAAAAAAAAACATCTTTAAGGGTGAAGACTAGGTTTAGATTTCATTTATTTCGCCGAAATTATAAACAAAAAATATTTTGGTGATTGCCAAAAATTAAATTTATCTCTTTGTAATAACGACAAAATTTAGCATATATTTAAACTGCGGATGGCAGGTCCATTGTATTGCATGGATGGTCATACGTATATACAGTACAAACTCAGGCGCAGGTTACGATTTATATTATACAAAATGTAAACATTTACGTTTTGTATACCTAAATACCTGAAAAATATAAAATCATACCTAAAAAATAAATCCATCCGCCCAAAAAGGATAATTGATCAACAGAGTGATAAAACGTACAGTAAGTACTCCAAAAAAAAAAACCTCTCGTATCTCTCTAAATGCTTGCATACATTTTTAACTACGAGTCACCAATGATAAAGCGTAATGTTCTTGTGACGTCACAATAATGATTACAGTTGTCACAATAATAAATGTAAAAAACATTCTGATAACGATCTAAATAGAACGAATGTTTATAGACGGTATCCATAATGGGTATGTTAATTGCAGCTATCGTATTAATTGTATCATTGCATAAATATTAGATTAGTAGGGTACGGACACAGATAGCATAACAAGAAGAAGGGATAAGGAACCCTGACCTTTATTGATCAAAATTATTTTTTTATTTTTGTTGAATCTACTGCTAGGTGTCAATTCCTAGGAACTGTACTGTCCCTGCAACGCGATAAACAATGATTTTTTGATTGTTAAGGAGTTTCGTATCTGTCTTCGAAATGTAAAAATGAATAAGTTTTTTTTTTTAATTTTTGCTTAAATTTAAAGTCTGGATGGAAGGAAGCCAGAAAGGGAGGTCTTTGCACTGCAGTAGAACACTAGGAGCTATTTAAAAATAGATCTACCTTAGGCCACCAACTCGCCTGATGGAAAGCGACGGTGCAGCCGAGAATGGAGCACGTTGATCTAGAAGAAATCTCTGGAATAGGTACTTTGTACCAATATAATGGCTCAGTTAGCAGAAGATTAGTTGCAGTTAGAGTTCATTGAGAAACGTGCTAAGAAACACGTCAGGGATGACTCGCTTGTTCAGAAAAGCCTTGAACATCGTCACAAAGTTTCTTGTCTGTCGGTTTTCTACCGGATCTGTATTTGTATTATAATCTGTCCCACTGTTGGGTGGGTCTTCTCATTATGAGAATGGTAAGGCCATAGTCCACAATGCTGGCCAAGTGCGTATTGGCAGGGTTCACACATTTTTAAGAACTTTATTACTTTATTTTTATGAGCAGGCATGTAGGTTGCCGTGGTGGTGCCGGCGTAAGAATAGTACCCCACCCTCTCTACCCGTGGTTGCCGTAAGAGTCGGCTAAGGGATGTAATCCGGAAGATGGGCAGCAGCGTCTTCCTTGAACAATTATACCTAACTGCGCTCGCCAACCCGCCTGCCAAGCGTGGCGAGTATTGGCAAAACCCCTCCAGGAACAGGCCTATGTCCAGCACTGGACGTCCTATGGCTGATGATGATTTAGGTTCACGATGTTTTCCTTCACCGTTTGAAGTCAAAGGCAATAAACACATAACTTAAAAAGACAGATGTGCCATTGAATTCGAACCCAGAACCTCCAGATTGGAAAACTAGTCGTTTCCAGAGTTAATATTATATTGCAACTAAGATAGATGGCGTATTAATAGATTTTTAGAAATTCAAACATAGTTACCGATTATTGCGTTAGCAAATGCAAAATGAAAATATCTTAGTACAAGAAAACTAGAGATGCGAAAAAAGTGCCAGTCACATCAGGAGTTATCGAATTAATTATTAGCACTTTAAAATGACAGTTTGATACTTTTTTTTATCCGGTGTACCGTTTGGGGAATATAATCCGCTAAAGTTATACGAATGTAAAATTTTAAATTCCAGACTTGTTTTAAGCAGCTTGTTAATTAGATGTCACTTGGTACCAGTGCCGTATACGGCATAATTATGAGCACTGTCTGTTACTGTTTTGTCAGTCCTGTCAAAATTAGAGATGAGGTAAGAATTGGGTAATACCGAAATAAACTAAAGCTAGTATCATATAAAAATTCTTACTTACTTACTTATAATTACTTACATCGTACTGATTTTTTTTTATTTCATATCTTATTTGTAACTAGCGACGGGCCCCGGATTCACACGGGTGCACTTTAGAAAAACAAATATTTATGTTTATGCGATCGCTACTAAATTTAATAGGATCACGCGCTGGTCTAATCTGAAGGTTGCCTAAAAATTTTATCAAAATCGGTAAAGCCGTTTTATAGAGTATAGGGAACATACACTCTACGATATTTATAAATATGTATAGTAATTTAACTTGCTAAACAAAATTTTAAGTAAAAATATGTGAACTAATTTCTATAATATGATTTAGATAACTAACCTACTGCACAAAAAGTAGGTATCGTAAACAAGTGTGTGGATGATCGGCTATAAAATCATCATCATCATTATCAGCTATAGGACGTCCACTGCTGGGCATAGGCCTCCACCTCCTTTTGCCAATATTCGCCACGCTTGGCAGGCGGGTTGGCGAGCGCAGTTAGATGTACGCCCATCTTCCGGATTACATCCCTTAGCCGACTCTTACGGCAACCACGGGTAGAGAGGTTGGGTACTATTCTTACACCGGCACCACCACGGCATAAAATAGTTTTAAATAATAACAGTTCAAAAATTGCCCTCAAGGGCCTAACGGTGTATACTGGCAGTTTCACTTGAGAGCCAGTTCCATTCCAGGCTAGGTGTGTTTACTATCTTCGACCACACAGTCACTTAACATCAGGTGAGTTCTGGACAAACACCTAGTCTGTCAAACATAAAAAAGGAAAGGATGGAAAGGGATCGAAATATCATTTTAATTTATCTAAAAACCGAAAATCATCTTTTTATTACTGATTGCAACTTGATGATTAATTTTATTGTATCATATCAAAATTAATCCATATTTAGATAAAAAAAATCTATGTTTACCAACGAAAGTACCTAAAACATAACTTCAGAATAAAGAAGTGTTAGTGTGAGCGCATCATCATCATCATCATTCATCACCACGCGCGTAAAACCGCGGTGCGCAGCTAGTGATATCATAAATGTCACTTAATAAATAAATAATTATTTACTTAATTTTAATAGCTCAGGTAGTAAATCTGCTTTAAGAGCCGTAGGGTTCGATTCCCACAAAGGACAGACATTTTGTGGTATAAACAAATCGACCGTAGCAATTAACATTGTCGGATACGTTTTTGCTATTTTCATTTTAAGGTCTTAGAATACGTTTAAAAATATATTTTTATTCTGCAAAAAAGTTCAATTCGCGCAATCTATTGTTTGGGTCCTCGCGAATCACTACGAAATCGATTTAAAGATTTTAAGATATTAACGTTACCGTCACAGTACATTTATGAAAACATTATGTTTGTCCGGAAAAATTTAAATTCATTTGAAATTAATAGTAGCCGCCATAACTTAAATACAAGAAATAAAGATAAAATTGTGACACCTAGATTCAGGTTATCTAAAGCTAATAAGTCTTTTCTCGGGAATTGCGTTAGATTCTATAATAAAATCCCACTTGAGGTAACTAAAATGTCCTATAATAAATTCAAAGATTTTATAAAGCAGAGGTTAATTGACAAAGCCTACTATAAGGTGGCTCATTACGTGGAAGACAGGAATATATGGTTGTAGTAGCTTCTCTCTGCACTTGCATCCCCCTGGCTAAGTGACAATTGTAGTAAGCATAATGTATGTATTAATATTTATTACTGTAAATTGTAACCTAATATGAAAAGATAGATCCACAAAAAAAATGCCTTGCTGAGTTTCTTGCCGGAGTCTTCTCAGTTGAAGTGTAATTACAAGCCGGTGGTAGATTCAAACATATAACTTAACGTTCATAAGTGCCTTACCAGGGCCTAAACTGAATAAATGACTTTTGATTTTGATTTTGCCCCCGAAAATAATTAAATTCCTAAAATCAACCTAATGACAAAAAAATAAGTTTTTTAATCGAATTTAATAATTTGGGCATTTTTAGACATATTCTAAGACCTAGATCCGACGATGTTAATTGCTACGGTCGAAATGTTTATTTTTCCTGGGTGTGCTTATAATATATACAGAATAAAAAGTATTTAAGTATTTTATCAGTTTATCTGACATTCATCGTGCAAGTTTTGCTTAGTTTGGTATCAGACGCTATGTGCCCTACGATATTTTATTTGGTCCTGGTATTTTATGGTTGATAGGCAAAGCCGTGGGAAAAATATAGCAAAATTAAAAGTTAAGTCTAGATACGTACGTTCTTATATCCCAATGTTTATTTATGTAATATTTTATCATGTATGTTTGCTTTATCAAATATGTACAAGACAAACATTGGAGATTTTTCTCTAATGTTTGTTCTAAGGCCTATCGTATATCGCAATACATTTTCTGTTAAGCGTTTATATGTTGTAGGTATTATACGACGTGTGGCTTGAGAGAAATGTCTAGTAGACGTTATTTTTTTTTCTTCTAAAGACTCAAAACCTTATTGTTTAACACTTATTTATTATTAAATTTATTAACTTTATTGTTTAAATATAAATATATAAATGTAAAAGTAATTAGAAGAATGAGACGCTATCCTAATGTTATGAGACAACGCCTATCCATGACAATCGCAGCGATATATTGAACTTTGAGTTAAAAAAAGAAAGTCCAGGCGTCGCTGCTTTGGCGCTCCTTACTTTGAGACTTACGATGGTTAGTCTTTACAGCCCTGTAATTTCACTACCTGCAAACCGGAACACAGTAATGTTTATACACTACTGCTTAGCGGCAGAATATCTGGTACTGCCGTGGTACAGACACAGAACATAAATAATAATTACTTAAATATATTTAATAGTATAGATTAATTTAATTATTATTGATGACTTAAATTATTGTAGATGAATTTAATTATTATAGTAAAAGAGTAGTAATTCAGCTTTATATAGTATGAATTCAATATATGAATTTTATTTAGAATTTAAAACATGTTACAATTGCGTTGTCAGCTATTATCATCAATATTTATACATCATATATTATAATCACACGACAAGTACCTTAAATATTATTACATTTATTATTATTACATAAATATACAAACATAAATATTTGTAAACATATTTTTTTTTTTATTAACATTTGTAGCGATGATAGCTCAATGGTTAGCGCGGTCGGTTCGCATGCCGAAGCGCGTGGGTTCAAACCTCAACAATGAGCTTGAGCTACCGGTGAAGAAAAGCATCTTGAGGAAACCATAGCGTGGTGGTAGAGTAATTTCTAGTACTCGGCTGGCTAGCTACCATTTAGCTAGATTTTCAAGTTGAAAATTTACCGCCAAGCAACGGTGTGTTCCGGCAGCCTCACTTGAGAACTAGTGCCATTCCAGGCTCGCTGTGTTTTATTATCTTCTACCTCACCGTCACATAACATCAGGTGAGCTGTGGTCAAACACCTAGCCTGTCAACCATAAAAATTAAAAACAAATTCTTATGAATCAAAACACAAATTTGGTAAACGTACTAAACAGAGACGCAGTATCATGCGACGGTCGAAATATATCAAAGTTGGAAGTTGGTTGAGTTGTAAGTTGGTTGAGTAGTGAGTCGTTGTGACTGTGAAGTCGATATTGTATTGTAAGATAATATTTATCGTGTATTATAATTATAAGCAAAAAACTTTATAGTTTTATTGTACTTATTCTTGTGTAATAACATTTGAGACACAGGTTTTCGTAGTGCAAAGTCCAGGGTGACTGTTTGCTCTTTGTAATTTTATACCTTACTTATAAATAAATAAATAACATTATCATAAAGTAGTTTTATTTATGAGTTTTTAATATTCCGATAATGTTGTAGGAGCACTGGAGTGGTCAATATTTTACTCAGCAGCCCTTTAATAGTTAACTATATAATAAATAAGTATAAAAAACGAGGGTACCAGCCGAGTACGAGCCTTTTGACTTGACGCAACCGCCTAGCGAAAGCTTTTTAAGGTGCTGGAGTCTTTACTAACCATATTTTGTTAACATATTTACTGTATATTTGAATCGTATTTTTAACAGTTATGATATACTTATTTTTACCGATTTATACATTAATTAACATTATAACATAACATTTATTTTTATTGTTAAAAATATAATACAGTCAAAATCTAACTACTCAAAAAGTCCCCCACGCACCGAGCTTTGCTCAAACGTACCCAAAACGATTTTATCGATGATGGCTCAGTGGTTAGCGCGGTAGGTTCGCATGCCGAAGGGCGTGGGTTAAAACCCCAACAATGAGCTTGAGCTGCCGGTGAAGGAAAACATTGTGAGGAAACCATAGCGTGGTAGTAGGGTACTTTCTAGTACTCAGCTGGCTAGCTACCACCCTCATGTTGAAAATCTGCCGTCAAGCATCTAACGGTGTGTTCCGGCAGCCTCACTTGAGAGCATCATTTGACAGTTTCATTCCAGGCTAGGTGTGCTTTACCATCTTCGACCACACCGTCACTTAACATCAGATGAGCTGTGGTCAAACATCTAGCCAGTCAGATATATAAAAAAAAAAACGCTGGCTGCGTTCCCTCGCTGTATAACTGATGGGATATTTGCTGGGTCAAGATTAGTCAAGAACCACCCCGACCGAGGGAGAAGGGAAGAGTCCCTTCTCCCTTAAACGACACCCTATCTCATGCACAGATTTTAGTGCTTTATTAATTTAAATCATCATCAGCCATAGGTCGTCCACTGCTGGACATAGGCCTCCTCCTGGGGGGTTTTACCAATACTCGCCACGCTTGGTAGGCGGGTTGGCGAGCGCAGTTAGGTGTGATTGTTCAAGGAAGATGCTGCTGCCCATCTTCCAGATTACATCCCTTAGCCGACTCTTACGGCAACCACGGGTAGAGAGGGTGGGGTACTATTCTTACGCCGGCACCACCACGGCAATTTAAATTATTGTTATCACAATTAAATAAATAAGTAAAAGTACTAGTCATTTTGCAAACTGTCAAACATGTAGCGTAAACCAACGACTTAATACATCCCACATGTTCCCACTCGTAAAAATCTCATACGGGCAACCCCTGAATATATTCTTGCCTTGTCATGTCTTCATAGTCTTCGAACTTAGGTCGTAAATAACATTCCTCTCCATCCAGGTGACTTTTATTTGGAAAAAATTAGAAAGAATACTAATAAAAGAGAAAGTTAGTACATAATTGTTGTTTTATGTCTTTTCTTCTCTATCTCTAAATAGTATAAAACAAAGTCGCTGTCGTGGTCTGTCTGTTTTCCTGCTTATTCCTTCTAAGCTGTGCAACGGAAATTGGTACCTACGGTTTTCATTATTATTCAGATATATTTTTAAGGTGTATACAAATTATACAACAAGTTCTTATTACACTTTTATATGAGTACAGAAAATGATGATGATCCTTCCTACTAATGTTATAAATGTGAAAGTTTGTATATTTGGATGTTTAAAAATTTGTTACTCAATCACATAAGAACGGCCGAACGGATTTGGATTAAATTTGGCACACATATCGTTTATTGCCTGACTTAACATATAGGATACTTTTTATCTCGGAAAAATGTTAAGTTCCTGTGAAATTATCAAATTAAAACCGGCCAAGTGCGAGTCAGACTCACGCATGAAGGGTTCCGTACCATTATCTATAAAAACGGCAAAAAGCACGTTTGTTGTATGGGAGCCCTCTTAAATATTTATTTTAATCTGTTTTTTAGTATTTGTTGTTATAGCGACAACAGAAATACATCATCTATAAAAAATTTCAACTAACTATCACGGTTCATGAGATACAGCCTGGTGACAGACGGACACACAGACAGACGGACAGTGGAGTCTTAGTAATAGGGTCCCGTTTTAACCCTTTGGGTACGGAACCCAAAAAACTAGCTACAGGACGTATCCGCTTGAAAATTGCCATAGATGTGTCTTACGGAGCATTATTCCAGAATAAAATGTGAATTAATCTTTTATTTCACTCTGAACCCAATTTTTTACTCAACACGGACCTAGTCGCGGGCGCATGCTAGTAATTTTATGATCAAGTTGCCAAAATAAATTACTTTCGTGCAAAGCCGGGGCGTGTTGTTAGTGAACTATAATATAAGTTGCTGAATTTTATAGATTATTTGTTTGTTTTGTGCTATATATACAAATAGGTTAATAAAACTAAATAAGTGGCAAGCGGTAATCGTCGTTTATGAACAATTTGGCTCTGAAAGGTTGTCGAAAATAAGTTGTCATCACACCGCGCCGTCAGTTGACATCAGGTGAGCTGTGATAAACAACTAGCCTGCAAGCCATAAAAAAAATATAATGTCTTATTATAAAGTGATTTTAAATTGTGAAATCTTTAAAAGTTTCTTGTTATACATATATTTATGGCTATTGCAATACGAGTATGTACAGGTATATAAGTTTGGATATGTTAAGCCAAAACTGGATGATTATGAACAATTTGCTGTGAAGACAACTCGGAAATTAAAAAAAAAACATCTATTCTATTGAAATAGTTCTTTGACCCTTGAATGTAGATTTGATGAAGATTTCTGTGTTGCTCCCACAGTAAAAATTGATCCGGCTGTTATGCGCAGGCCTCTACTCATTGAAAGAAGAGTAAGGTCATACACGCTGGTTAAGTGCGGGTTGACAGATTTCACACACCTTCGAGGACTTTAATGGGACATGTGATCCTCGCGATGTTTTTTCGAAATTCATGTTCACTTCGAAAATTCACTGTTCGAAATCAGCGTCAATACACAAAATTATTAATTTGGAACATTTGTTTCTGCAGCAAATTACTGACTATATGAAAAAACCAGCCAAGTGCGTGTCGGACTCGCGCACCGAGGTTTCCGCACAAACCTGTAGGTATATAAGCGAAAGTTGTGGTAGGTTTTTTTATATGTTAATCTATAAAACGTTACTTCGTACCAAATTTCAAGATTCTGAGTTCACGGGAAGTACCCTGTAGGTTTTGATTCCCTTGCGAGTGTCAAAAAATTTGCAGCATAAACGGCTGTATCTTTTGATGGCGTTGGCTTAGAAGTTTGATTTTTTCACAGCTCCAAGGGACAGTAGAATTGAGTATTTGATATGAATTTCAGCTTGATACCTCTACGCGTTCCTGAGAAAAAGGGTTTTGCCAGACAGACGGACAACAAAGTGATCCTATAAGGGTTCCGTTTTTCCCTTTTGAGGTACGGTACCCTGAAAATGTGGATTTAAAAGTTTTACGATAGACATGACAGTTGGTTCACGCTTCATTACTTTGATGTGATAGCGTGAATCATCGTAGGTAGCTTGTACTACTTAAGTAAGTAAACATGCGTAGGGCAATTACGCTTACAAAGGGCGACCTTGCACGGTCTTGTGAAATACTATACGTTTGGTCCTTCCGCTCGTTAGGCTTACCAAAAATCCACTATTAAGCTTGGTAATTAATTTTCGTAAGCTTTGTAAACCTATATAAGACTCAATAAGTAGACCTAAATTAATTGTATTACGCTAAATTGAAGTCATGTTTGAGAATTGTTTGGAGATAATTGTCGAAATATTAACTTTCTTTAATGATAATAATAATAACTCTGACATATTATTTCCGGATGTTCACATCTTGCTTACGGCGAGAATTTGCACTCACACTGAATCATCAATACATTTATAAAACAAAGTCGTCCGCCGCGTCTGTCTGTCTGTCTGTCTATTCGCGATAAACTTAAAAACTACTGAACGGATTATCATGCGAGTTTCACCAACAGATATAGTGATTCATGAGGAAGTTTTAAATGTATAATTTGTCAAGATTTTGTGTAAATTAGTTACAATATGATGATAATTGTTGGAAGTGTCGGAAAAAGTCTAGCCACCTGGAAACTTTCATCGGAAACGCTGCCTAATTAATCTCTTTGAGATTAACAAAACAATGCACGGTGGGATATTTCTCTTTTATAGATTTACAAAGAAGTCCGTAGTGGCATATATCTACCTTTTAAGGATAGCTTACTTTACCCATTTGCTTCCCTCAATGTGTACGCTTAGATCTTTTAAACTACGTAAAACGGATTTTAATACGGTTTCCATCGATAGACAGTGATTCAAGAGGAATGTTTATATATGGAATACATGCATATACACCACATTAGTGTATACATTGCACCCGTGCATAGCCGGGGTGAGTCGCTAGTATTTTTATAACATATCTGTCTGTTTGTCTGTCTGTTCGTGATAAACTTTAAAACTATACTGAACGGATTATCATGCGAGTTACACCAATAGATGGAGTGATTTATGAAGAAGGTCTAGGTTTATAATTTGTCAAGGTCTTGTGTAAATTGGTTGAAATATGAACAGATTAGCCCTACGACAGACAAAACATGTAGGCATAATAATATACTCTACTACCCGGGCGAAGCCGGGGCGGGTCGCTAGTTAGATATATTATTTATAGTCTTTGGTGTGAACAATAAA
Source organism: Biston stratarius (assembly GCA_950106695.1). Taxonomy (NCBI): domain Eukaryota; kingdom Metazoa; phylum Arthropoda; class Insecta; order Lepidoptera; family Geometridae; genus Biston; species Biston stratarius. The sequence goes on from OX467112.1 coordinate 3,135,702, forward strand.
GAGTTTTTCTATCTATTTATATTTGTAGGTTTTTTTTAAATGTAACAGTAATGTGACGAACGAGGCGCTCTCTTGATGTTAAGAGATAACGCCTGTACATGACCATTGCAGCGATACACAGAACTTTGAGCAGCAAAACAAAGTCCAGGGCATCGCTGCTTCGGCGCTCATTACTTTGAGACTAGATGGTTTGTCTCAATAGCCCTGTAATTTCGCTAGCTGCAGTACCCTTCAAACCGGAACACAGTAATGTTTACACACTACAGCTTGGCGGCAGAATATCTGGTACTGCGGTGGTACCTACCTAGACGACCTTCTGCTAAGGAAATCTACCACCAAGTGAAAATGTAGTATATCTTTATATGTATGATTGTATATATTTATTTAAACACCTTATTCTCAAGCCACTACTTCAATATTTCAATGCAAGCTTTTACCGTTTGTAAACCATCAGTATTCACCTCTTGTTAGTCTCGTCCACACGTCGAATTCGTTTGCTTTGATGATCGGGTGTTTGATGTTTGTTCAAGGTTGCTTTAAAAATAGCCAACAAATACCAGGCACCTATTTATAGTTAGTGGTCGGCAATTAAAGCGTAATAGCACTTTTAGTGATTTGTTGTTCTGATAACTTTGTTACTCGTAATGTGGGTTTCATCACGAATACATTCGAATCAGCCCTGATGTTATAGACGGGCGCGGATCCTCTCTCGTTGTGGGAATGGTAAGGCCGTAGTCCACCAGTGCGTGCTGGATAAGTATGCCGCCAAGCAGTAGTACAATTACTGTGTTCCGGCTTAAAATTATTTATTTATAAAGTCCGCCAACACATTGAACACCCATACATTAAACATTAAAATACGAAATTACAAAATGCTAAGTTAAGTGTCACAGCAATTAAAGACGGCGCGTTATAATCAAACATTCCCTCAAAACAATAAAAGTTAAAAATTAATTAAATATTTAGTCAAATTTAATTAAAAGCTAGAAATTCAATACATAGTGGAATTTCCTTGGGTGTGTACCAAACGTTTTGACTCTACATTTCTCATCCGTACGTGGAGTAATGGAACAAGCTGCCGGCTTCCTTGTTTCCTGAGAGATATAATCTAGATTCTTTCAAGGTCAGAATGAATAGATATCTTCTAAGTCTGCGTCCTTCATATTTTACCACATCATCGCTTACCATCAGGCGAGGTGGTCGTCAAATCAGTAAAAAAAAAATTCGTCGTGGGCATGAATAAACTAGATATGTATATAAATCAACAATACAATAATTTATCTCGCTTGAAACTACAGTGCTAATCTGTCAGTCTCTCAGTGTCGCTGTCTTTAAAGAACACGTCAAACTATTCTATCTCTCGCAGTTATAATTATAACTATCTGTCGCTTATTTGTATATATATCCTCTTTATACAAATATTTATTTTATATATATTAGTGTATTTTTAGTTATTGTAATTAATCTGTGTATTACGATATATTATTATTAGAATGTAGATATATGTCATAGTTTTGTATTCTCCTATATGCATATCCTCGTTATTGACACACCCCGTTTTTTTCTTCCTCTAATCCTTTCCATCCTAAGGTTGCCTGGAAGAGATCGCTTTTAGCGATAAGGTCGCCAGTTGTTACACCTATTAACTAGCTTATTTCTTCTGTATTATGCAATGTTAAGTGTGTACAATAAAGAGTTATTCATTCATTCATGCTAGTAAAAAGTTCCAAGGAATGTTTGTTATGCAAACTATTCAACAGCGTTATAAGTCTATTTAGAGAAGCGTAGTATAAAGCCTCATATCCGCAGGGTCAGGTGTTTGCTTAGTGCGAAACTGTGTTACATTCCTCAGTAAATAAAACTTAGGTCTCTTACTAGCTACCTAGTACTTACATGACCCACTCAGGTCTAAAACAGGATATTACTTGGACCGAAGGCTGGTGACGTAAACGAAAAAGTGTAATAAGGGATACACAACAATTTCTCGTACGAGTAACCTCTTGGCTTTTCTCGTGACTTTAGCGGCCAAGAAATACTAGGTTACGCGGAACAATATTTTAAGCCGAAAGGAGGTCAGTATTTATTTTATTTGGAGAGCAGACGATAATAAATATCTTAGTTACTAATCACTTTCTTTTCACTTGGTGGTAGATCTTCTTAGAAGGAAGTCGTCTAGGTAGGTAACACCGCGGACCAGATATTCTGCCGCCAAGCAGTAGTGTGTAAACAATACTGTGTTTCGGTTTGAAGGGTAATGCTAGCAAAATTACAGGGCTGTGCAAAATAACCATCAAAAATCTCGTTAATAAAGTTAAAACATTATTAAGTAGGAAAACCTTGTACTTACAGACATTTGTATGTTATATCCGTTTTAACCTTTGCTAACTTTTTGTGGCTGATTAAAACTTTCCGCCATTGCAGCTGACTTAAAGTGCCCTAAATACCACCTCCAGAATACAAAACACATACATATTTGGAATCCTTTTTGTTTTATAAGAGCTTTTTATTTTGTGCGCGTAACTCTTTACCGTTGTCTCTGTGGAGTGTTTTATTGTGGACTGAGAACCAATCACAAAGATTATTACTTAAATTGTTACTCTATTATTTAATGTACTGTTGATAGTGAAGCGTAATGAGCTGATTTCGGACAGTTTTGATTTATATAGGCATAGTGATGTATAACACTATTTTTTTTTTTAATAACGTAGAAACCATTATTTGGTGGTAGATATCCTTAGAAGGAGATCATCTAGGTAGATACCACCGCAGTACAAGATATACTGCCGCCAAACACTAATCTATAAACATTACTGAGTTCCTGTTTAAATGGTAGTGTAGCTGGCGAAATTACGAGGCAATTGAGACTAACCATCGAATCTTAAAATAATGAGCGGCAAATAAGGAAGCCCTGGACTTTATTTTATTACTTAAATTATGTGTATTGCATGGACATTCGTTGTCTCTTACCATCAAGAGAGCGTCTCGTTGAAGTACAGACGATTAATATAGGATTATATCCAGTAAAAATTCTCAGTGAACTTTACCTGATGATGGTCACTTAAACGCTAGGAGCATTTTCCTCTTGCTCTCTACAACTACAAGTACCATACCATGTTGTTGTCCCTAAGCTCGCAAATAGTCACTAAGCCCATATAAATACGTTTTTATTTTACTAAGATAGCTCAGTGGTTAGCGCGCGGAAGGGCGTGGGTTCAAGCCCAATAATGAGCTTGAGCTGCCGGTGAAGGAAAATATCGTGAGGAAACCATAGCATGTTGGTAGAGTACTTTCTAGTAATCGGCTGGCTAGCTACCACCCTCAAGTTGAAAATCTGTCGCCAAACACTTAACGGTATGTTCCGGCAGCCTCACTTAAAAGCTAGTGCCATTCCAGGCTAGATGTGCTTTATCGTCTTCGACCACACCGTCACTTAACATGAGGTTAGCTGTGGTCAAACACATAGCCTGTCAAACATAAAAAAAGAAAGTAATAAGTGTTAGTAGTATTTTCCCTTCGTAATACATTCCCTTCAGCGCTAAGATGCAATGTTCAACTAAATTATGCAAATGAGCATTCCGCTCTGAAAAAAGTACCCTAACGATATATGCGAGCATTCATTCTTGATTTGCACATCATAATTTAGGCTTGTTTTTTATGAACATGATACGAAAAATGGTGTAGTATATTATTTTAATAACTAACCAGCTCTAACTCTGGTGTCGACATAACGTGTGCTGTTCGCTGGGGAAAGTAGATAGAGTGTTATTTATGTTAGCTTTATAGCCAGGAATTAGGAGAGCGATAGAATTAAATAGCCGAACCATGCGTAGTCTAAGGTTCCATAAGAAAAAAAAAACATGACTTTTAAAGATTTTTCTTACTGATCGAGTCATAGTCGTATTTCTCATGTCTGAGGGTCGTGACCTCCACCTCCCAGGAGCCGTTCACGCACGATGTTACACCATCTTCCTCTGTCACTGGCGATAATATTATATTTAAATAAAATAAATATATTATACGTAAACAAATATATATTTATATAATTATATAGGCTAAAATATAAAACACAAATAAAAAAGACGGTAAATATTGTTTTATTTTTAATGTACATATGTATATACAATTATACATATATATAATAAATATGTATGAACTCGAACATAAAGAAAAAACAAAAATAAAATAAAAACCAACAAGAATAATAATCAACATAGCTTATAAATTGGTTTAATATTATGTGGAATAATATGTAAATGAATATGTATCTATATCTATTTTTATACAACAAGTATATTATTAATAAATTTAAAATAACCACAAAAAAAAAAAACATAGCTTATTATGTTTATATTATAAAGATAATTATATTTATATTATATTCGACAGCCCTGTTGGCTCATTGGGAGTATGTCTGCCTGAGCTGTAGGGTGTGGGTTCGATTCCCGCTAAGGACAAATGTTTGTTTGGTATAAACAAATGTTTGTTCTATGTCTGGGTGTTCTGTATGTATTATAAGTATGTATTTACAAAAAAAAAAAGTATTTATGTATTCTATCAGTTATCTAACTTCCATCACACAAGCTCTGCTTAGTTTGGGGTCAGATGGCGCTGTGTGTAATGTGTCCTACAATATTTATTTATTTATAATCAATACCTACCCAATCATCATTATATAGTGATGATTGGGTAGGTATTGATTCTCTTATGAAACAAAGTCGTCCGCTGCGTATGTCTGTCTGTCTGTTTGTCTGTTCGCTATAAACTTAAAAACTACTGAACGGATTATCATGCAAGTTCCGCCAATAAATAGAGCGACTCATGAGAAAGGCTTAGGTATATAACTTGTCAAGGTTTTGTGTAAATTGGTTGAAATATGATGATAATTGTTGGAAGTGTCGGAAAGAGTCAAGCCACCTGAGAGCTTTCATCGATAACGCTGCCTAATCTCTTTGAGATACAACAAAACAATAATGATAGCTTACTATACCCAATTTTACTACTTGTGCGAAGCCGGGGCGGGTCGCTAGTTTACGAATAAACACATAAATAAATGCGGCAAAGTCGAATATAGCTGTTTAAAACGTTCTTAAAAAGCTTTGGTAGGCACAACAGAGTCCATTTCCTTCTAAGTACCTAATACTTTATTCTCTTTGGTGGCGTAGGTACTTGTGTATTGGATAAATGTAATTACTTGGTTTGAGATGGGGTCAAGGTTGTCCATTTATCGCTAGACGAGAGGAATCATCTCAGTTTTATGGCTTATTTTTATTGTTATCGTTGACACGAGAGAATGATATCAGGAACTTATTCACAAATATTTTGTAATGATGTGACTATACAATTATCTTTCGTGTAACAAAATGTGATATGTATTGAAATTTGTCGTAGATTCAAATGTCTATAAGGGCCACTTTATCTAAACAGACCTTAAATGGTTTTTTGAAATTTTGTACACGTCTATATTTTATAATTTACTAACTTATGCCCTCAACTTCATCCGCGTTGAGTTACATAAGTTTCATAAAAATCGGTCAAGCCGTTTCAAAGGAGTGCGTCTACAAACACTGTAACACAAGATTTATATACATATATTCTACTTTACAAAATAGTATAAACACGGTGCGAAATCTATTTGAAATTATATTCTACTTGAAATTGTATATATGATTAGCCTGAAAAAGGGGGGCTCCCATACAACAAACACGATTTTTTTTTGCCTTTTTCATGGATACGGAACCCTTTGTGCGCGAGTCCGACTCGCATTTGGCCGGTTTTTTAATTGGTGGTAGCTTAAAGTCGACTATGTAGGTACCACCGCAGTAACAGATATTCTGCAGCCAAACAGTAGTGTGTAAGCATTACTGTGTTCCGGTTTGAAGGGTACTGCAGCTAGCGAAATTACAGGGCTGTTGAGACTAACCATCCAAAGTCTCAAAGTAATAAGCACCAATCAATGGCCCGAACTTTGTTTTGCTACTCAAAATTCCGTGTATTGCTGCAATGGTCATGGGCGTGCGTTATCCCTTACCATCAGGAGAGCGTATCGTTCGTTTTATTACTTTTATATTAAAAAAAACTGGGACATTTTGTTTATTGTTACTTTTGGCTACTCCGTCTCAAATGTTGCCGACTCCTGGTCTAAACTCTTTACTAGGCGAGTTGATTGTAAAACGCGGATTTATACTTATTAAAGAAAACTTCAAAGGGCTGAACAGATTTCCTTGAGTCACAGCTACAAACAATCTCGATAAAGTCACCATTTAAATCAAAAAAACTAAATCAAAATCGGCTTAGCCATTTGTTCCATTCCAGGCTAGGTGTGTTTACCAACTTCCACATCGCCACTTAACATCAGGTGAGCTGTGGTCAAACACCTAGCACGCCAAACATAAAACAAAAATAATTACGTTGCGACAGACACACAGACAAACTTATAACACCGCTTTTTATGTCGAGAGTTAAAAATAGCTCTATCCACAAATTATAATAATGAAGTCTGAAATTTCAAATTATATCAAGAAAAAATACTTCTTAAATACATTTCTAAATTAACATTTTTATGAATCAACATCAATATTTTCGGAATATTTAACATCAAACTTCTTTATTTATACGAACATCGCCCGACCTTTGTATAATTTTGTTTACCCAGTTTCCTTCTGTTTAATTGCGCCAGAAGTTGCAATAAAAAACTTTGAAATCTGTTTGCTGAACCTTGCTTATTTTGTTTCAGATTTGGAACGCGCGGAAACCCTAAAAGTGGGAGTAGTGATGTGCGCTGTCGGTAAAATTGTCGATAAAATGTCGGTGAATCGATAAAGTGTCACGATGGAAATGCGGTGTTGTCTAGTGTTGTTTTTTATGTTTAGTCTTGTGAATGGTCAGAATTGTCGAGGGGAAGCGCCAAAACCGAGAGATTGCGACAGGATCTGTGATGCTAACAACAATTGTAAGATCCGAGCGGCTTTGCTGTTACCGAAGAATACGACGTATGATGCTTGTTTATCAGCGGTAAGTACCTGTTAAGGCCATCTAGTGATGCCCTTTATCGTATAAGTACATAAAAAAAGCATACAATCGAACAAGTCATATAGCACGCAGAACTGATGACCAATGGGGCTGCAAAGTTCTGGAGTGGACCACGGACCGGCAAGCGCAGCGTAGGACGTCCACCCACAAGGTGGACAGACGACCTCATAAAGACCGCAGGAACGCACTGGATGCGAGCCGCTTCCAACCGGTCTTTATGAAAGTCAATAGACGGTCGGCCTATGTCCAGCAATGGCCTTGTTCTACGGCTGAAATGATGATGATGACGATGATGATGATGATGACGATGATGATGATGATGACGACGATGATGATGATGATGATGATGATGACGATGATGATGATGATGATGGTAATCATTAACAGTCATCATTAACAGTCGCGTAACGTCCTATCACTATTCGGACATCACTTTATTCCTATTAACATCATTAGAGGCATCAACTGTACCTATATCAGTTTCGACAGCTGAACTACAAATTGATTCAGTAAACCCTAATAAACTTCGTTATACTGAATTATACTACTGTTATACAGCACCGGAATGCCGTCTAAGTTTTCACGCTCACTACAGAATTATTAAATCAAGTAAAATGAGCTCGAAATCTAATTGTAACTTAAAATCACTAATGACTTTGCGTGCTGAGTAAAGGCATGACTAAAAGCTTTTATTAAAATTTATCCACACGGCGAGTTAATCCAATTATACTGTAATGGGCGGCATTGCAGTGAGTGGATTTGTTCTGTAAGTAGAAAGTTTTATTAACTGCTGTTAAAAAAGAATAAACAATTATCAATTAATACATAGCCGAAGTGTGTGTGTATAAATATTACTGTATTCCGGTTTGAAGGGAAATGATAGGGCTGTAATTGAGATTAACAATTGAAAGTCTTAAAGTAATGAACGTCGAAGCATGGATGCCCTGGATTTCCTTTATAATAATAATAATAATTTTATTTGACATAAAAGAAAATAATACAAGCAGATGTAGTTCCATAGGCGCCCGAACTAGTCAAAGACTGTGTGTCAGGAGCCAGTGGCTTCTCCTAAAATCAGATACATAATATGTCTAACAAAACAAATATTGAGCAGTGAGTTAAACTAATTTTGTTCTTTTTTTTGTTTTGCATTTATGATTGGTATTATGGCTTTAATTGAAATAATTTCAAAATCTACTCCTGTGTCGCAAGTCGTAGGGACTGCACGTGTTTCCGTTCTTGTAACGCGATGGAGCCACCACCCTCGTATGTCCTTAGTTTAATTTTTGTACAGTTTAGTTCTAGTTTTGTGTAGTTAGTCTATTTCTGTTTTACTTATACGTGATTACTTGCGTTTAATTATATTGGATACTTCACTACACTTTAAGTGCTTAACTTTTATGTAACATTTTAATTAAACTCCATTCAATATTCAAATTTTAAAAGTCACAGAAAGTTTCTGATAAAAACGCACTCGGTCCCCAAGATACAAGCCTCGTGCTTAGTTTGGAGTCCAATGTTTACCTGTAAATACTATGACTTGTAATGTCGCCTCTAGTATTAAACAAGTTCAATGTATTCTTTTCTATGTATACTGTACTCCTTTCTGTGAAATAAATTTATTTTTATCTTTATCGTTTCGCGTTCGCGCATCAACCGCTGTTTCAAGCGCAAGGCGCGCAGCGGCCCGCTGTGCGAAGCAAGACGAGACCGCGCGCGCGTTGTACTCAGCTTTATCTCCATGAAAAAGGCCACCGGATATGGTCGAAACTATAGTCGGAGTATTCGATATACTTAAATGTGAGTAACCCCGCATAGGTAAAACGAAAATGACTCAAAACTACGTTAGATTCTATTGTAAAATTTAATGTAAAAGTAATGAGACAAAAGATATGCTCTCCTGATGGTAAGAGATAACGCCTGTCTATCTATGATCATTGCAGTGATACACAGAAATTTGAGTAACAAAACAAAGCCCAGGACATCAATGCTTTGGCGCTCTATACTTTGAGACGTTTGATGGTTAAACTCGACAGCCTTGTAATTTCGCAAGCTGCAATACCCTACACACTACTGCTTGGCGGCAGTATATCTGTTACTGCATAGGTATATATAGACAACCGCTTGTTAAAAAGATCTAGCACCGAGTAATTTTCCTTAGTGAGTTTCAATCTCAAATCAAAACAAATCTCGTATATTTAGACAGAATTTGCAGTAGGTATACGGAAGGGATCGTATAAATCCACACCATTTGAAGGGATATTCGAGTCACTTTATTGACAAGGGGATTTGTCTCCTTTCTTGTTTATAAGCCTTGTTTACAAAGAATCCTTAATAATATTAGATACACACATACATGTACGTAACCTTTAGGTATATAGTTTTGTCTTATTGAAGACCAAAACAATATTTAAATGTGTTTTTAGTAGGTATATGATATAGTTGATATTGTGACATTATACATAAGTTGAATATTTAAAAATAAGTCATTTAATTCTGACATATAATTTAATTTTGATATATACATAATTTTAAAATATCTTAAAATTCATACTAATTTCAAATGTATGAAAAAAAGTATATATAATTTTTGTTAAAATATCGAAAATAAAACTGCCCTGTTAGCTCATTTGGTAATCTGCTTCAAGAGTATATAGAATTGGCTATCAATTGCGGCTGCCGGAACACACCGACCATTTACATCTTGAGCGTGGTAGCTAGCCATCTGAATACTAGAAAATACACCATCATTCAATTGTATTTGTTTTGTGACTGGGTGTTCTGTATTTATTACAAATATGTACTTAAAAGTTTGTGTTGTGGACACGGGTGTACAGAGTGTACACTCGTGAACACGTGTACATTTTTTAAAACAATAAGAACTAAAAGGTTCTTTGGAATTCCATGTTTTAAGCCCTTATGTAACGTAACGAATACTTTGATCATTTGGCTATCGAATGGTGTAAGTGAATTTTGGATGTATATGATAGATATTAACTACTCAAAGTTCCGTTGCAATGGTCATGGACAGGTGTTATCTTTTACCATCAGGAGAGAGTATCGCTCGTCTCATTATTTTTACTTATTTATTTTTTATTAAATAATGAAACGCTATGTGAGTGATCACCTTTACGTTTGATAATACACACATTTCTAAGAACTCATTTGTTTGGCCGCCACTTTATCACTCGATTTCCATAACCTAGAAAACTGTTCGGGGAAAACCCTTTCAGTCATAAAATATATCTCCCTAGAGCGTAATATATTTCATGTCTCGTAAATATCCTGTTGATTAGTTCAGTGTTGCATATTCTAGAATATTTCTGTATATTTCACTCAATATTTCTGAATAATGCACTCACCGTAGTGAGCTAATACGAGTATTCCTAATCAGTACTTTAAAAAAAATGATGAATAAGCTTGCGTTTGATTGCCATCTCACCTGATGTTAAGTCAAGATGCGATCTACGATGGAGCACGCTCGCCTGGAAGATTCCGAATCACTCTCGACTTGAAGACACCCAGATTGTATCTATCAGGGTAACGCATTCCACGCTTTAGCCGTTCGAACAAAGAAAGTAGATTCAAATCGTTTCGTACGGGTTCTTGGAATGTCAACCTTAAAACGATGTCGCTTTTTCGAGCTTCTGGCCGTCCGATAGAAAACTCTGCATGAGGGAATTAGAGCAGGCAGATCCGAAGCACACTCTCCAAAATGAATCCGATAAAAAACCGATAAACTAGCAACTTTTCGACGATGTTCTCAGCTAGTATTTGATCCATCCTAAAGGTGCAAGCAGAATTCCATGCACGATTGAACTTGTTCTTGATAAAATCTGAGCAACTGTTCCGACATGAAATACCGCTGCACCTTCGACAGTACTCCCAGCATTTTGGCAGCTAATTTTCCCACTGCTGGGCGCAGACTTCTTCTCATTGTGAGAAGGGTGAGGGGAAGGGTCTACCACGTTGGACAAATGCGGGTTGGCAGAGTTCACATATCTTCGAGAATTTTGATGAATTCTCGAAGAATTCTCTTGCAGGTTTCCTCACGCTGTTTTCCCTCACCGTTTCGAAGTTATCTCCAATACGCACGTAGCTTAGAAAAGACAGAGGTAGCGTGGCGTGGGGTCCGAACCCAGGACCACTAGATTAGAAGCCGGACGGTCTCCCAACTAGGCTGCCAAACATGACTATTACACAACCAGAGAACATATTCCTGAAAAATTTTCAATTAAGCTTCCAATATCGGTCTTTAAAAAAAAAAGCTATATACATTCCTATATCCTAATTACTGCGCCCACCTGGACTCTTTATGATGAATGCTTATGTAAAACATTAAAAAATCTCTGATGACTTTGGTCTTTCAACATCAACCAGATATTTTAGTTTTCTCAAGAAAACTCAAACGCTCGATCAAAGCTGCAACGCGATGGACAAGGCAACCATACCACTGATACTATTGAATGCTAAAAAAATTGTCTATGCTTCCAGGTAAACCCAGTCCTAGACTTGGCTATGCTGGACCAGACGGTGAAAGAAGCTTTCCCGCCATGGATCGAATTCGAGTGGCTTACCTATGACGTCACGGACTGTGACGCAGCCTACGCTGTCATATCAGCTATCGACGCGTATAATGACTGCGCCAATGTGTTCTTCGGACCAGCCTGTGACTTTGCCTTGGGTATGTTTTATCTTACTTATGACTCTAGTTTTATGATTTTGTTAAAATTTCAGTTTTAAAAATAAGTATAGGTATAATAGCAATCAATTGAGTATGAATTTTATAAGTGTAGCAGCTTGCAACCAGAACATGTTTTTTTTTAAATTGTTTTAGCACATATCAGTATTGTCTATTATACTTAAACCTTATGAATAAATAACTAAGACGTTTTTTTAAACTTTTAATTATTTAATGTCTTCCACAAAACAATAATAAAATATTAAAAACTAAATATGATTTAAAACTAGTTGCGCTACGTGGGATTTTATGCGGTTTGTGGGATAAAAAGTAATCTATTTGTTAATCTATCTACATTTTTGCAATCCAAATGTCAAACAAATCTGCGTGATGAAGTATCAAAAATACCAACATTTTGTTAATGATAGCTCAGTGGTTAGCGTGGTCGGTTCACACAGAGGGGGGCGTGGGTACAAATCCCAGCAATGAACTTGAGCTGCCAGTAAAGAAAAGCATTGTGAATACTTTACGCTGTAATTTACGTTCTGATCATACACCTAATACTAATAGCCTTAAGATACATGCATATAGACATAAAAGTATAAATATGTTGACGTGTGTTTACATCTATAATAATACTAGCTTGCGACTTGGTCCGCGTGGAATTTAACAAAATGTCTGTGTCTGTTCTGGGTAGCTTCTTACTTTTATTATATTTGACATCAATTAGCGCCGTTTATTTACGTCAAATAAACATAGGTGCGACCTGATATCAATTGACGTGTTAATTAACAAGATTAGTCGGACCTAGCCAAGTCTTGTTGGGAAACCGTCTAGCTTCCAATCTGGAGGTCCTGGGTTCACGTTCTGTCTTTTATAAGTTTCGTATTGCCACTTCAAACTGTGGAGGAAAATATCGTGAAACATACATGTCTGAGAGAATATATAAAAAAAAGTTTGCGCCCGCATTTGGCTAGCGTGGTGGACTATGGCCTTACTCTTCTCATAATAAAAGGCCGCGCCCAGCAGTGGGACTGTTTATAATAAACTGAGCCGATTCAGAATAGGGCCTATGTCTCCAAGTTTTAACAAAAATAAGAACATTAAAATAGATATCCTATTGTTTTTTTTTTCTCTTTCTTCTTGGCATCGCACTCTGTGCATTCTGTCAGTTTCAATGTTTCTATATTTTGTGAGTAGTCTTCATTTTTCAGCTTCTTTATCATCTATAGTTACAGTCAAAGTCTAGTCTTGATCAAGTCCAGTCGGTCCTAGTCAAATCAAGTCATGCCTTAGTAAAGTAGTGGCGACTTTACTATAAGTTTCGATGGAGTTTTGGAAGCAACACGAAAAGTCATGTTTAACCACATTATGTCATTCTCCCACACTCGCGCTTATAATTCGGCACTTTATAAATAAAACACCACTATTTTTATGCATAAAAACTCGAAAAAACACTAGCTTTAGAAAAAAATACAATGGGGCGACACGGCGTTTACCGCGTTCACGCCAAAAAAAAAACTCATATCCTATTGTTGCGTTTAAGTGCATGCTAGAAGATATTATTAGTCTAAACTAGATGGCGCTGTCAGGTCTTTAACACGTGGTGACGTTTTTGTCGATCGATTTCTGTAAGCCGAGAACGGCAGCTGAATAAATGGATTCCTATCTAACGCTAGTGTTTTCGTAAACGAGGAATTCTCACCCTAACCTCACCTAATAGGGAAGAAATCAATTATATCATAGCGTCGACCAGTTAATTGATGTTAGACACTCTTTACTGTAGGTATATCTGAATTAAAAAAAATGTCTAGCTAGTTACCTCAAGCTGAAAATCTGCCGCTAAGTGCCTAACGGTGTGATACGGCAACCTCACCTTTTAGAGCCAGTTCCATTCCAAGCTAGGTGTGTTTACCATCTTCCACCACACCGTCATACAACATCAGGTGAGCTGTATTCACAAACCATAAAAATATTGGATTACGTAGTTGTTAATTTTATTTTAATATTCGTTGAATACAAAGTTTCTATATTATTAACCTCCTTCAAGGAGGCGAAAGTTCTGAATTCGTTTTACATACATAAAAACCTTTTTTTATGTATGTTCCCCGGTTCCCCGATTACTCAAAGGCTTCATGGAGTATTTTATTTTAAATTGTAAATTTATACTTGTTGAACAATAATTTACAATTTTGAATGAGCAAACTTTTAAAATAGGGGTAGCTCAATCTTCTAATAATTCAAAAGCTATGACTAATATTGTAACTCTTTTCCTCGACACCTTATTTGTACTTAGAAAATTAAAATTAACACCTCCGACGTGAAATTGAAGCAACATCAAACTTCTTCAATTAACACTTTTTCGATGGGGAAGGGTTTTGAAAGGTTCCTTCTCCGGTAACTTCAAAGGGTAGTAGATAATTACATGAAAAAAAGAATCGGCAAAAGACAGAGTATTTGAAAGTCACTCAATTTCCTTTTTGAAGATTATTTTTGGAGGAATTAGTTAAAGTGCATTTTATTGGCACAACGAAAATGTGAAATAATCGGAGTCTATTTTCTGAAAAATTCTTTATATTTTATTTCATGCCAGAGTAAATAAAGGTTTCATTTTGATAAGCGTTCTCTATCCTAGACCGCGTCGTTTCTGAACTTGAGGCATGATGTGGTCAAACCTATTTAGTTTAAAAGCAAGGTTTTGTCATCATGCGGTGATGATTCTCCCATCACCCGATAAACAGCATCAGCATCAAATGTTACCGTTTAGGGATTAGATGATTGAAATTCAAAGTTAATTCACGTATTGGACAGCACTAAAAACTTGACGAGCTGATCAAGTTTTTAGTACTGTGGGACAGTTTATAATAACATTGACTTTCCCACTGCTGGGCACGGATCTCTTCTCATTGTGAGAAGGGTAGCCCATTTGTCACAACACTGTTCAAGTGTAGGTTGGCAGAAATCACACACTTAGAGAACATTAAGAATTCTCATCTCATGAGATGAGAACTCAAGTATAGACATGAAGAAGTTAGCCTTATGCTGTTCATTCATTGTTTGCAGTTTTGACTAAATACGCATGTCGTAAAAAGAGCTGCGTACCATAGAATTTGAAGCCAGAGCTTCCAGAGTGTCAGTCAAACGGTCCGCAAACCAGACTATCATAGCTTTTTTTTTAAACGGATTAGGTTCGCGTTAGACCACATCCTGCCTGATCTTAAGCAACGATATGATTTAGGATGGAACACGCTAGAAGAAACCTGTTTACTCTTGATATGAAGACACCCATATTGTTCTTTTCGGGAAACAAAGACTCCGGCAATGAATTCCACGTCCTCGCTGTGCGAATAAAGAATGTGGATTCGAAACGCTTAGTGCGCACATGGGGAACATCCACCATGTATGGGTGACGCTTTGTCTGGCCGTCCGGTAGTATTAAGGGGCGGGAGGAACCAAGTCGTGCAACTCTAAGGTACAATCCCCGTGTAACAACGTATCCGGTAGAAAGCTGATGGACAGGAGACCTTACGTCGATGCTCAAGGCTTTAAAGCCGAGACGTGACCAAAATGTTATTAAAACGTCATTATTGTGTTTTTAAAACCTTATTAAAGCCCTATACCTCATCATAATCCACTGCTAGATATGTCTCTATCAAAGTACGCCACCAACCTATCCTTACATTATATTAAAGAAGTTTATTCTGTAGGAGTTATATGACCTACAATTAATCAATCTCTAAATAGTATAAAACAAAGTCGCTGTGCGTGACTGTCTGCTTACTTCTTTTGGATCATGCAATGGATTTTTGTCATTCAGATTTTACGAAGGTTTTGTGTGTATAAGCGAATCCTTTACTGTGAAAACTGACCTGGTTTTGACACATTTTTGTTTTACTTATGCGGGATTTGCGGGATGCGGGATCTCCGACTATACGAAAGCAAAACGAGGCCGCAGGCGCGTTGTATTCAGCTTTGTCTCCATGATGAAGGCCACCGTATGAGGCTGAAACTATAGTCAGAGTTTCCGATATAATTAAACGTGTGTAGCGATGGCTCACTGGTTAGGTTAGTAGGTAGGTTTGCATGCCGAAGGGCGTGGGTTCAAACCCCAACAATGAGTTTGAGCTGCCGGTGAAGGACACCATACTACTAGCCGCTACTTTATCGATAACAATGTTTGTGTGTATATCAAAACTTAATCCAATTGTTGAGCTATTATTATGTCATAAGACCTTACCGACCCATTACTAAGTGTTGTTCAACTATTGAACAATTGAACAGTGTGATTGTTCCATAGGGGAAAGTGGTCACCCTTCGTACGCGGGGCACATTCGTACAGTAACTATAACAGAAAAACTAAACGGCACACAAACACGCCTTTGCTTGTGTGCATAAACATACCAGCCGCCATCTTGCTAACGGAACTTCGCGCCAGTCGCACCACACTGTATGAGCCGACAAGACGTAACGTGTTTTAGCGCGAGGTGAGTAATTTTTTTTACTGAAGTTTAATTCGAAATTCTAAGTAGTATTTTTATGTTTTTGACAAAATAGTGATGATTAATTAATGTTAACATTGTTTATTTTGACCTTTAATTGTAATATTTCTCTTACTAAATTAGAATTTTTGTGAAGTTGTAATTTTAATTTTATGCTAGGCCTGAGGCACATTCGGACAGTACTGCAGGGGGCACATTCGTACGCGTACGAATGCTCCCCTTTTGATCTTATTTACCGCCAGTACATCAAATTAGAATGTTTATGAAATAAAATATAGTACCTGCCAAAATTTATTTTAAGCATGCTATAATAATAATAATTAGGGCACTTTTTATTTATATCTATTTGTATTGATTGCAGAATCATGGTGCGGAAATATAAAAAAAAAGGGTACGCGAATCCAAGAAGTGGATGAAGAGTCCATGAATTTAGCAATTAATGATGTAATTCAAGGACGCTTGTCCTATAGAAAAGCAGCGTTGAAATACAACATCAAAACATCAACGTTGGAAAGTAGAGTCAAGAAATTTAAAAATGTCTCTAATGCCGACAAACCCTCGCGAAAATTTCATTCTAAATTCACGAGTCTACTAGTCTTCTGCGGCAGACTCAACCTGAATCGAGTACTAATATTCCCATAACACCAGAAGTCATAAGACCTTATCCTACAGTTGTTAGAAACAGAAAAACCAATAAAGGAAGAAAACCGGGTAAATCCCGTATATATACAGATACACCTGAAAAAAACGAACTAGAAGAAAGACATAGGCAGAGAGAACTGAAAAAAATAGAACAGGAAAGGATAGCCAGAGCTAAAGTAATGAAACGTAGTTTGTTAAACCTTAATTCAAAACAAATGAAAAAAAAAGCTAAGAAAATGGAAAGCGATGAAGATTCAGATGAATCTGAAGGATCACAAATAAGCTTGCGGGAAAGCTCAACGTCTCCAGTTGAATTAGAAATCGGTGAAGATTCTGACGATTGTAATACCAATACAAATTTTGATATGACACCAGAGAAAATCAAAGATAATGGCTATGTTTTGATAAAGATTGAAAAGAAAACTTTCGGAAGAAACCGGGATCATCATGGTCATTCTATTTCCCTGATGTAGAAGATATACATACTTTGTATATCAAAGACGTTGCCATGATCCTCCCTGATCCTCCTTCACGAGCAGATTGTACAGCTAGAAAGGCTAGACTTTTTACTTTTGCAGTTAATTTAAATAATTTTAATGTGCAATAAGTTTTAAAGTAACATCCTAATGTTTAATTACCTGCTTTAAGTTTCAATTGTCAAAGATTAATTACCAAGATCTCACACATGATTATAAAGATCTCTTATAGACTGATAGTAAAGTTTAGAATTATCAATAAGTATACCAAGGGTAAAATATTTAATTTTTTGTTATTTTTCTTAAGAACAATTTATTAACTATGAGTCAAGTTAAATATTATTAAGTTAGTTTTATAATAAATACAATATTCTTTGAGATTTAATAAAGATAACGAGTTTAACAGGCTTTTTAATTACCTTGTATGAATCTACCCCATGCTGTATGAAAGTACCCCGCCTGCTGTATGAAAGTACCCCACCCGTGGGGTGCGTTCGTACAAATATCTTATCGTAGAAAAATGGCTATAACCCTTCAATCTTCCGACATAATAGTTTCAGACTTTTTTGTAACTAACTACGATATATTTGTTACACTTAGGTGCATAAACTAGATAATTTTGACAATTTATTAAAGAGTTAAAAAAATATATGTAAAAAGTGTACGAAGGGTGACCACTTTCCCCTATTCTGTGTGAATGGGCGAATTCACGCTTGTATTTTTTCTTCGGACAATAGAATATTTTATCACGAATTCGTTCATTAAAAACTGCGAATTTTGTTTTTTTTTTGTCTAACTACAGCTCAATTGATGTTAAATAGTGTGGTCGAAGTTAGTAAACAGATCTAGCCTAGTATGAAACTAACTTTCAAGTGAGGCTGCTTGAACTGCTTGGTAGCTCGCCAGCCGAGTACTAAAAAGTACTCTAGCATCATGTAATACAGATGTTAGCACATTTTGTAGTATCTCTGCTTCATGAGCTGTAGAGCGTGGGTTTGATTCCTCCCAGTACAAATATTTATACAATACAATACAATACAATACAATACAATACAATAAAATACAATACAATACAATACAATACAATACAATACAATACAATACAATACAATACAATACAATACAACACAATACAATACAATACAACTTTATTATACACCAAACATTATAAAAATACATACAAAAATTAAAAACAGAAGAGAAAGAAAGTAACAAAACAAAAAATACAACATAGAAACAACAAATAAACGGTGTACAAGGGTGGCCTTATCGCCTAGAGCGATTTCTTCCAGACAACCTTAGGATGGAAATTAAAAGAATAGATATAACACACATAGATATGAATAGATTTATATGACGAACATAGATAATAATTGGTGTGGATAAGGATGTATTTAAAAAAAGGTAAGTATGTATTCTATCAGTTGTCCTGTTCCTATAGTACGAGCTAGCATACTAGTTTTGGCTCGATGACGCGCTGTGAAATATCCACGGACATAACATAAAAAAGGCACGTGCCTTTAAAAAAATTAAAAAGCGATACCTCAATATCATGTAATAAAATGAATTCAGGTTCTGTTCACACGTTAGAAACTTGAAGATTAATATAAATTCTCACACACTCCTTTTCACCTTTGACGTCGGTTATACCTCGATTTACGGTTGACTTTTTTCCTCTTACAAACGATCTTCCGATTTTCCGTAACAATCCGTAACCGTCCGTAATTCGAGGAGGTAATGGAGGGTAGCCACGGTACTGACGACGGTTACAAAGGAGGGTGTTGATGATAATGTACAGCTATCACGTATAAGATGAGATTGAGGAAGATTATAGCATACTGCTTGCTATTCTCGTATTTGTTTGATAATCTTTTTTGTAAAATAAGATTTAATTTTTTTTGTAAAAGAATAAGTTTAAGTACATAATAATATATACTAGTCGTTTTTAAACGATTAAGTTAGATTAGACTAAGTTAAAGTTATGTACATAGTATATAGTATAAAACTAAGTCGCTATCTCTGTCCCTGTATCCCTATGTATGCTTAAATCTTTAAAACTACGCAACGGATTTTGATGCGGTTTTTTTTAAATAGATAAAGTGATTGAAGAGGAAGGTTTATATGTATAATAACATCCATTAAATAGTGGAGAAATACTGTTATTTTTGAGGTTTATACCCGTGCGAAGCCGGAGCGGGCCGCTAGTATGTTATAATGTAATGTACATTTTTGTTTGGTGTACAATCAAGTTATGTTCTATTCTATTCTACCTTCATGGGATAATGTTGTAGCCCAAGCTTTGATAATACTTTACCTGAAGATGATATAAACTATGTTTAATGTTCTTTTAACACTATGACTGACGCTTTCACAGATTGTGAAAGCGTTAGTCATAGATATAAATTGCACAATATTTAATTACTTAAAAGTTTAATAAGTTATCATCAAAGTAATATTGATGTAACAAGATATTAAAAAGTTAAAAAAAAGTTTGTTCGTTTTGAAGAGCCATGGCTTGCCATGCCTCACCATGCCTTGCCATGCCTTGCCATGCCTTGCCAAACATGCGAAATTTTTAAGGTCAATGAACACTTAGCAGTAATTGTTAGCATTGGCACGGTATCTTTCCAATATTGTTTGTCTTAAATCAAATACGACAAGTAACAGTTTAATAACTTTAGTTTGAGCTAGTGCCGCTAGAAGCTGCCTTATAATAATATTAATATGTTAAGAAATAGTAGGAATTAGGGATTCCTAATACATGCATTATTTGCTTAAAAAGAACCCTTGTCGACAAAAAATTTATTAAAAAAATGTCTACTACAAAGCCTTTTGTGGAACTCGTGTAAAAAGTTGATTTTATTCCCTTCACAAACGATCTCTGATTCTATGATAATATCGTTTGAGTGGGTAATAATGTACGCCGTAATAAGGGTTCGTTATCCGACGCTTGTTCACACAAATGTATGGTTCACTTGAGGGTGGCGGTGTAATGGGCTGTAATGTTCCGTATTTGTTCAAATAAATCACTAGAGAAATAAAAAAAAAGTTACAATTGGAACTATTTTTGGATTTTTTGTTTGCCCATTACCTATTCAGGTTTCCTCTACGAGTCTTACTTTTTATAAGCTTTGTTAATAAATGAGGATGATGACTTATGTAAATGGACGTTTATAAAAAAATAACTTATTTACAATTATTCGTAGCTATGATTTGTAGCTTCGTGGTTAGCACGTTCGGAGCACACATCGAAGGGCGTTTTTTATGTTTGACAAGATTGGTGTTTGACCACATCTCATCTGATGGTGACTATGTGATCGGATATAGTAAAGCACACCTAGCCTGGAATGGAGCTGGCTCTTAAGTGGGACTGTTAACACACTGTTAGGTGCATGACGGTATAGTATTGACAGCCCTGTTGGCTCATTGGGAGTATGTCTGCCTGAGCTGTAGGGCGTGGGTTCGATTCCCGCCAAGGACAAATGTTTGTTTGGTATAAACAAATGTTTGTTCTGTGTCTGGGTGTTCTGTATGTATTTACAAAAAAAAAAGTATTTATGTATCCTATCAGTTATCTGACTACCATCACACAAGCTCTGCTTAGTTTGGGGTTAGATGGCGCTGTGTGTAATGTGTCCTAGAATATATATTTATTTATATATTTTATTATAAATGTGAAAGTTTGGATGGATGGATGGATGGACGGACGGACGGACGGATGGATGGATGTTTGTTATTCAATCACGCCAGAATGGCTGAACGGATCTGGATGAAATTTTGCATATAGATACTTTAGGCCCTGGAATAAAACATAGGATACTTTTCATCGTCATCATCATCCATCACCACGCGGGTAAAACCGTGGGGCGCAGCTAGTCAACGATAAGGCATTAGTATAATAGTTTTTTAAAAATCAGTTATGTTCGTTCTACGTTTAACACGACACGCTCTTGTTCAATATTATAATTAATATACTCACATGCGAGATTAATTAATTTTATAACAAACAGAAGCAGGTAGTTAATGCTATATTAATAAGGTAAACCAAGGTAAGCCACATGAGATGTACTGGCACTATATGTATTTAGGATTTTCAACATGGGCTTCTCGGTTTGGCAGTTTGAAATTACACATTAGAATCTGTCTAGATTTATACCGCAAGAATAAACTAAAACATTTTCGCGCAAATTAGTAACGGGTTATTGGAGACTAGAAGTTTCATTATTGTTTTTAGATTAGTTTGTAACGTAGGTACTTTGTATTGGACATTTTATTTTAATGATCTCTCTAAAACGAAGAAAAATTTAGCTCTCAAAAGTCCTACTATAATATTATAAATGCGGCGAATGAAAATATATAAATGTGAAAGTTTGTATGTTTGTTACTCAATCACGCAAAAACGGTTGAACGGTTTTGGATGAAATTTGGTACACATATAGTTTATTACATGGATTAACATATAGGATACTCTTTTTATCAGAAAAATGTTAGGTTCGCGTGGTATTATCAAAAAACTAACTACTGGACGTATCCACTTGAAATTTGGTATAGATGCGTCTTATAGAACACTAGCTGCGCCCCGTGGTTTTATGATGATGATGATGAAAGGTATCCTATGTTTTATTCTAGGGCCTAAAGTATCTACATGCAAAATATCATCCAAATCTGTTCAGCCGTTCTAGCGTGATTGAGTAACAAACATCCATCCAAACATTCACATTTATAATACTAGCTGTGCGATTTTATCCGCGTGGTGATGGATGATGATGATGATGATCAAAAGTATTATGTTTTATTTCAGGGCCTAAAGTATCTACATGCAAAATTTCATCCAGATCCGTTCAGCCGTTCTGGCGTGATTGAGTAACAAACAAACATCCATCCATCCATCCATCCAATGCAAGTTCAAATTGGAGTGTTGAATTGAAAGCTTGAGAAGAGAGAGATAGAAAGGGAAAACCATTTATTCGACATAATACAAACAAATAAATAGAAAGTACTTGGTTTTACTTGGTGGTAGATCTTCTAAGCTAGAGATCGTCTAGGTAGGTACCAATCCAGTAATAGATATTCAGCTGCCAAGCAGTAGTGTGTAAGCATTACTGTGTTCCGATTTGAAAAATACTGTGGCTAGCAAAATTACAGGGCTGTTGAGACTAACTAACGAAAGTCTCAAAACAATAAGATGCCGTTGACTTTGTTTTGCTACTTAAAGTTCTGTGTATCGTTGCAATATTCAAGGACATGCGTCATCTCTTACCATCAGGAGAGTGTCAAGTTCGTCTCATTACTTTTAGATAAAAGACAACAGTAGCTGGGTTTCAGATGGACCAAGATAGCAAAAGAGAAAAGATAAATATTAGAGAGATTATTCTTTGTAGTCAATATAAAAACGAGTGTGATCTTAAAACATCTAAATATTACAAATCTAAAAATATATGAATTGGTTATTGCATAGAACCTGGGTGCAGACTCGTACAATTTCGGTTGTCAATCATAAAACAGACGCGTAAACATAATGTAAACTGTGGACATTTATTTTTTATAGTTGGCAGGTTAGGTATTTGATTATAGCTCACCTAGAATTAAGTGATGATGTTATCTAAGTTAGTAGTAGTTAGCCAGCCGAACTTAAACAAGAATATCATTATGCTATGGTTTCCTCGCGAGGTTTTCCTTTACCGACAGCTTAAAAAAAGAACGCCAACTTGACGAAGTTGTAGGGGTCAAAGTGTCTTCGTTTTCTATGCAGCAAGCAATCTGAAGAACACGTCTAAGCAAAACCACAGTGAGCAACAAGCTCTTTGTATAAATCAAAACTCATCCCTCCAATTAACGCCTGGTCCTTTAAAATGATACTAAAACACGACCCAAATAATGTTTACCTTTACAAACTCATAAATTAGCATCATAAAAGGGACACCGACGAAATTAATAATATTATCGTGTAACAAGGTGTCAAGAATAAAAATAAGCGTAATACTCTTTTCAAATGAAAACTGACAAGTGATTATAGCGATATGAAAATGATTAAATTGTAATAATTAAATAGAGAATTATAAAAAAAGTTGTGGAGTAAAATTTAAAGTTATCGTACTAATAATGTACATTATATACTCGTAATAACAATACTTGCCACGATGATCATTGTTCCGATAGTCGTCACGGTTAACGGCCTTGTAGCGAAGAGCCTCGACCAACATCTTAAAAGTCTAAGGTAACTAAAATGTCCTATAATAAATTCAAAGATTTTATAAAGCAGAGGTTAATTGACAAAGCCTATTATAAGGTGGCTCATTACGTGGAAGACAGGAATATATGGTTGTTGTAGCTTCTCTCTGCACTTGCATCCCTCTGGCTAAGTGAAAATTGTAGTAAGCATAATGTATGTATTAATATTTATTACTATAAATTGTAACCTAATATGAAAAGAAAGATCCACAAAAAAATGCCTTGCTGAGTTTCTTGCCGGAGTCTTCTCAGTTGAAGTGTAATTACGAGCCGGTGGTAGATTCAAACATGTAATTTAATGTTCATAAGTACCTTACCAGGGCCAAAACCGAATGACTTTTTTTTTTTTTTTTTTTTTTTTTTTTATCTTTACTCTCCACAGACACTGGGGACCTTTGACAACTTTGAAAAACAATTTTTTTATTTTTTTTACAATATGGGAAGAGGAATATTAGTCAAAATAATCTTAATCTAGGGTTTAATCTAGGGATAAAATGTTAGATTGTGTGTATACCGCGAGCAGACCAGCGACCCGGAAGCAGCACCCGATCACGAGTATGACGCATGTGCCAGCCATCGCCCTCCTCAACCATATCTGAGGGAAGAGAGCGACCCGACACACGACGCCGCCGCAAGAAGGAGCCTTCGATGGTGAGCATGAATGCTCGATGAATACACACAGTCCTCATTTTACATTTAATAATTACATTAACAAATATATATGATTTTGATTTTAAAGACTTTCGTTAGGCGATTGGTGTAAGGATCAGATCCGAAACGCAGTGATACTTGACGGTTCGCTTTCTTAGAAAGTTAATAATAATAGAACTTTTTATTGTTCACACTAATTTTAAACAATTTTAACAATAATTATAATCTTAATTGCGGGTAGATGCTGGTAGGGGAAATGCACAATACATACCAAGCGGGACGCCAGTACAGGACTTATCGCCCCCAATTTAAATAAGAATAAGAATCATGTTATGTATTATTTTACTTCGTGAACACATATATTTTCACATTTGACACTTATTGAACACTCTAAATATCAGTAACATCCTTAATATCTACCAAGACGAGATACTTTGCCTAAATACCGCCACAGAAGCAAATGTTTAAGGCTGCACAAAGCTGGACTGTTTCTGGCTCTTCATTAAAAGAAGATTATTAAGCTTTGGAGTGTAATGAGCAATTAAGGCGCTTTATAATAAAATGTGTCTTTGAAGATTAAAATATAAATATGTAAGCGGTTTTCAGTCGTAGAAAGTAGAGTAATTTAAAATTTTATTTAACGTTATGGATTAGCTGATAGATTAGTCGTAGACAAGTTATGGGCAGGCGTTATCTTTTATATGAGTATTAGCTGCGCCCCGCGGTTTCATACCCGCGTGGTGATAGATGATGATGATGATGATGATGAAAAGTATCCTATATCTTATTCTAGGGCCTAAAGTACCTATATGCATAATTTCACCCATTGAGTAGTTTACGCGTGAAGGCGTAACAAACAAACATACTCACATTCGCATTTATAATATTAGTTAGGATGTCCACCTGTAATAAAATATAGATCGAGAGTCGGTTATTCTGATATTCGAAAATCATAATGAATTTGTCAAAAATATACTGGAAAGAGCCTCTAGTTTTCATTCCTTTTTACCATTAAAATATTAGAATTTTTATTATCTCTTGTTTATTTTTCAAAGTATTGATAAAGTGGGAGCTTTTATAGAAAATCTCAAAGAGAATGCTTCTAGTAAGCAGAAAAATTCTTTGTGGTTCGTAAATCAAAATCAGTTTCAATCCCTCTTTGTTTTTTTCTATTCTTTTGGTGGTAATTTCAAATTATTTGTCCAGGTTCATTCAATTTTGTCAAGTTCTTATTCCCGTAATGCCTTTGTGATGAAGGTTCGAAAGCTAAAACGTTCTTTAATCCAGTAAAAGATATTTCGGTCAGAGTGGGCCTAATTTTTGGAGCCAGATATAGCTCCGGTGGCATTTTGTGGTGAGTTTAACCAGAGGCGGCGTAAGGCGCGGGTGACGTGGGCCACAGCTTCCGGACTCGCGGTCCGAGGGGCTCACGCTTTGGAAGTTTAAACATAAGAGGCAAAGGCGCGCGTTAAGAGGTTGATAGGCAATTACACTTTGGTCAAGTTTCACCTGAAAATCCTTGAGCATCGAGGTAAGGTCTGCTTATCGGCTTTCTACCGGATACATTTCGGGGATTTCGTTTTGGAGTTGCACGACTTGGTTCCCCTTGCTCTTTTTTACCTCCGGAAGAAAGGCCAAAGCGTCACCCGTATATGGTGGACGTTCCCCATGTGCGCTAACCGCTTCGAATCGACATCAAATCGAGAGAAAAGCCGTGAACGCGATCAAAAAATGTTACTCGTCATAAAACGATAAATATTACTATTAACACATCAAATTTCTTTCTATTTAGTCAAGAAACATCTGCTGGTGTAGCGTCGGGGAATCCCACTGGCCAGAGCTGGAGGTTCCAATTCTGTTTGTTTACGTTACTGTCACGTTTTTCAACGACAACTATTGATGCTACCATTTCATTCCTTGTTCGCTATAACGTTACTTGTCATACCACCCAGTTATCAAGATGATTGCAACAATAAAACCAATGGACAGCGAATAATAAATGAAATAGTAACATACATGTTCGAAGAAGAGAAGAGGGCCGCGCGAAATTTCCTTGCCCACATCAATTTAAGGCCTTGCCCCGCCACTGAGTTTAACTTACAAGTAGAAGAGTAACTTTTTGTTCCTTTGTATTTGCGTATTGCGTTACCGCTTAACCTACTTAAAAAGAACTTATATATCCCTTAGTATAACTAAAGAAAATCAATGGCTAGCGCAGGTTAAATAGAAATATTGTCAACGAGAAGATCTAAAATAAGTAAGCCTGTACTAATGTCAGAAGAGTCGATATGCGGTCTGATTGTAAAGTCCTCCGTTTTGATTAACTATCGGGTTAAATAAACTCAGACATTTTTTTTCTAGGCCACCTTGGCCGCACCATCATTTTCCATCAGGCGAGTTGGTGATCAAACGTAGATCAATATCAGATAAATACATATATATATACATATCTATATCTTTAAACGAGCAATTCTTGTATATATATATATATATATATATATATTCAGGATCTCGGAAACGGCTCCAACGATTTTCATGAAACTTTGTATCCAGGGGGTTTCGGGGGCGAAAAATCGATCTAGCTAGGTTTCATTTTCAGAAAACGTCGTTTTATCCATGTTTTCAGCCGAGCAATGCTCGGTCAACCAGGTACTATATACATATAAATATAAGCACTTTGCCGTGGTAGTGCCGGCGTAAGAATTGTACTACACCCTTTCTACCCGTGGTTGCCGTAAGAGTCGGCTAAGGGATGTAATCCGAAAGATGGGCAGCAGCGACTTCCTTGAACAATCACACTTAACTGCGCTCGCCAACCCGCCTGCCAAAACCCCCCAGGAGGAGGCCTATGTCCAGCAGTGGACGTCCTATGGCTGATGATGTGATGTGTATATATAAATTCCACTCGCGGTCACCCATTCAAAAACTTGCAAGAATGTCCGTTACCTTGTTTGTAACATCTAGTCGAAAGTCACTGTTAAAGTAAACGCTTTATATTCGAGATTTTTCCTAAAAAGAAAACTACAGCATCATTATCAGTGTTTGTCTTTGTGTATTTTTATGTTTTGTGTAATAAAATTAAATAAAAAACTCTCTGATTTTATAATCTAGATTTTTCAACTCGGGTTTCTCTAATTTAACCTAAAGAGATCACTTATTGGCAAACTCATTTGCCTTAAACCAAAACCACTAATGTGAAGCAATCGCCCGGGAGTCGAAAAAGCC
The DNA here is from genome assembly GCA_950106695.1 of Biston stratarius. Taxonomy (NCBI): domain Eukaryota; kingdom Metazoa; phylum Arthropoda; class Insecta; order Lepidoptera; family Geometridae; genus Biston; species Biston stratarius. The sequence goes on from OX467112.1 coordinate 3,163,136, forward strand.
AAGGTTTTGTATTAAGACAACCCATGTGCGCGTAGACGGCTTAAAGATAAGAGGCGTATGAAGCTTTTGTGTGTAGGTTGTATATTAATTGATAGTTTACTCGGACATTTTTTAAAAATAAAACCTACTAATATTATAAATGTGATAAAGTATGTTCAGATATTTGTTACTCAATTACGCAAACACGGCTGAACGAATTTAGATGAAATTTGGCACATATACGATACACGTACAGTCTCGGGAAAGAGATGATTCAAATGGACTGTATGAGGTGCATCTAGAACCAGGTGGGAAACGGATAGTCTATCCCCGCAAGCTGTCGAAGGTATGAGAAAAAACTCCACCAACCTTCAATTCACGACCGCCTATACGGCTTCAGCTTCCGTCGCGGGCTTCGTACGATACTAGCACGGCTAGAACTGCTGGTGGTCCAAATCTGTTCGCAACTTGACGGCACAATGTCACGGACACTGGTTTCGATGATTCTAGATTAATATTAGTATGCACGCGCGCCGTGAGCAGGAAACGTAACGTACGTCCGATCTCGACCGCAACGACAGAGCTTCCCTCGATCGACGGTTGCAAATGTGACAAATTGACGGAGCAAATTTCCCTCTACCCTCTATTGCTTGCTGGGACCGAACACATATAGTTTATTACCTGGATTACGATATAAAATACCAGAAAATTATTGCTGCAACTTCGTTCCAGTCACATACCGTTGAATAAGTTTGCCCACACATCTACATACGGACACCTATCATATTCTTTGGCCCAGTCTATCACAGACACCACAAAAAAAGTGAAAGATTTGGTGAAATCAGGTTTGGTGAACAAAACAAACCTTATTTGATTTCAGATGGGGTTTGTTTTGTTTAATTAATTTAAAGCTTTATTTTTTTTTTTTCTACACATTTGCAGACTTAACAAAATACATAGAACTATTAATAACTATTTGTTAATTTATGTAGTCCCTCTTGGGTAAAAGCCTCCTCCAACTTGAACCATTTTTCGCGGTTTTCGGCAATTTGCATCCATTCTTCTCCTGCTGCGTTAATAAAGTCATCCACCCATCTTTTCCTTTGCCGACCTGCACTCCTCTTGCCAAAAGGGCCCTTCCATTTTGTTATTTGGTAAGTCCATCTTTTGTCCTGATATCTAGCTATGTGTCCTGCCCATTTCCATTTTTGTTTTTGGCTATGTTGAAGTGCATCAGTTAATTTAGTTTTCTTGCGGATATCTATATTTCTTGTCTTTTGTATTTTCCTTAGTTTAAGTATGCTTCTCTCCATGGCATGTTGGCAAGACAAAATTTTGTTTTTCACTTTTTCCGTATACACCCATGTTTGGCTTGCATATGTTAGACTTGGGAGGATACACAAGTCCATTATGACTTTTTTCATTCTTAGGCTGTAATGTCCTTTAAGAATTTCTTTTTGAGCCCAATATTTTTTCCACGCTATGTTTACTCTTCTGTCTATTTCTTTTTCGTTGCTGTTTAATTCGAAAGATATCAGTTTGCCCAAATAGACATAGTCGTCAACATAATCAATGAACTTTCCCTCTATTTTGATTGGTTTTTTGGAGCTGTTTGTAATAATTTTTGTTTTTGATGCATTCATTTCAAGTCCTACTTTTTGGCTTTGGGTGTGCAGGCTCTGAAGCATAATTTCTAATTCAGTCGCAGATTCACTGAAGAGAGCTATGTCATCAGCAAATCGTAGATGTGTTAATCTTTTATTTAGTACCCATATGCCTTTATTTTTCCATTCTAGGCTTTGAAATATGACTTCAAGGACAGCTATAAACAGTGTGGGTGAAAGAGGGTCACCTTGCTTCACTCCTTTTCCAATTTCGAACTCCTCTCCATGTCTTTCTAGTTTTATTTTGCTTGTACTCTTTGCATATATGTTCTTTAGCACATTTATGTATTTTTCATTTATTTTGTTTTTTCTCAAAGCCTTCCATATAGACGAGTGTGATATGCTGTCAAACGCCTTGGCATAATCAACAAATGCTATGTATAACGGCATGTTGTATTCTTTATATTTTTCTATTATTTGTTCCATAGCGTGTATATGATCCATCGTTGAGTAGCGTGGTCGGAAGCCTGCTTGCTCTATCGGTTGGTTTCTGTCTATGTCTGGACCTATTCTACTTAGGATTATCGAAGAGAACAGCTTATAAATTGAGGAAAGTAGACTAATTGGTCTATAATTGTTGATGTCAAGTGGATTTCCTTTTTTATAGAGCAGTATTATGTTTGAGCTGCACCATTGTTTTGGTATTTGTTCTTGTTGTAAGATTAAGTTGAATAGTTTCGTCAGGTAGTTTACTAGAATAGGTGACCCAAGTTTTAGAGCTTCATTTGTGATATTATCTGGTCCTGGGCTTTTTTCAGACTTTAGTCTTTTTATATGTCTTTCTATCTCCCCTTCAGTTATAGGAGTTAAAGTTACTTCTTCTAGTTGGGATTCTCTTGTATATTTGATTTCCAATTGTTCATCCTTTTGGGTCTCATCTTGGGATGGTCTTCTGTAAAGTTCTGAGTAGAAAGCTGTTGCGCGCTTTACTATGTCTTCTCTGTTCTTTGTTTCCTCTATTCCATCTTGCAGACCTTGTATCCAGTTTTTATGCATTGACAGCTCTTTAAAGGCCCTCTTTGAGCTTTTATATGTTGTCATATTTCTCTCTATGATTATTCTTCTATGTCTTTCGTAATCTTGTCTGATTGCTCTGTTTGTCTTCTTGCATAGATCTTTTAATTCGTGTCTCATTTCTTTAGATTTTTCTCTTTTAGATAGGAGTTCTGCACGTTTAGAAATCAGTTCTTGTGTTTGCTCGGTAATAATTTTAGGTTTTCCGTTATTGGTTTTTAATGCTTTATCCTGTTCTAGACTATTCGTGATGGTTTTTTCTAGATCGTTGCTCAGAGTTTGTACATTTTCTGTATTCTTCATTGCTTCTTCTAGTGTTGTTGTATTATCTTTTAGCTTTTTTAGATAACTTTCTGTTTCTTTTGAAGTCGTTAACCTGTTATTTAGGGCTTTAAATGATTTCCTGTTCATTTTTGAGGGTCGGAGATTCAGTGAGCATCTAACCATTTTATGATCCGATGGGAAGTTTATATTGTTTAAAACCTCTAAATTTGTGATTGCTTTGGGGTTGTTACTTAGTATGAAATCAATTTCGTTTTTTGTGTTGTTGTTTGGAGACAGCCAGGTCCATTTGCGAGAGTTTCTCTTCTTGAAATATGTGTTCATCAGTGATAGTTTGTTTAGATATGCGTATTGAATCAGTCGTTCACCTCGTGGATTTCGTTGACCGTATCCGTACCGTCCCATTATCATATGGTCTTCATGTTTCGGGTACCCGATTTTTGCATTGAAGTCTCCAATGACTAATAGGGTCTTATCTGCTTGTTCTTGCGCGTTTTGTAAATCCATGTAGAAACTTTCAATTTCTTCTTCACTGGAGCTTCCAGTGGGGGCGTAAACTTGAATAATAGACAGTGATACCTTGTTGAAATTCATTTTTAACAAAGCGACTCTTTCTGATATGCCTACAAAGCTCACAATGTTTTGTTTCAATGTTTTCTTTATTAAGAAACCTACGCCATGTAGTCCCAATGTCTCACCAATATAACAGAAAATATATTTGTTATGTTCTTCTATATTGTACCCTAATCGTTTAATTTCGGCGAGCCCTATGATGTCCCAGTTAATTTTGGCTATTGTATTATCCAAATCTAGTAGTCTTGTCATTGATGATAGTGATCTAACGTTATAGGTGCATATTTTCAAGCTGTGTAGTTCTTCTGATTTGCAGTTTATATTTTTTGATTTTTTGCTCTTATAATTTTTGGCTTTATTCAATGGAGGGTTGTGGTCATCTTCCCCCACGGTGACCAGCCGGCTTGGGGTGCTAATTATTTTTATTTTATTATGTTGTGTTGTTTGATTTGTCTTGTCCGGGTTCCAGTTGACGGAGGCAGTTTTTAGTTTTTTGAAGTTTTTGGCTCAGACACCGGTGATGCTCCACCTCGTGTTATATAATTGAGTATGCTTGGTTTTACTATTCCTTGTGTAGTATTTATAGATGGCTCATCAATGCGTTTGTCAGTAGTCTGTTTCTTCTTTGTGTTTATTGGCATTGTTTCTGGTGATTCTACTTGTTCTCTTTTCCTTTTCTCTCGGTTAGGATCTGTAGGGGTTTTTACTACTAACTTATCGTATTTCAGAAATGCTAAATTTCCCTTCTTCCTTTCTTCTTCCAGCATTGGCTGGAGTTTTTTTCGAGTTTCCAAAACCTCCTTAGGAAAGTCTTCTTTAAGATAGATGCCCTGGGGTAGGTTAGATTTGTTCTTCTGAATAAGATGTTTTTTCCATGTTGTTGTCAATGAGACCACTACCGGTCGATTTTTATTTGAGCGCTGTCCAATTCTGTAGATTTTGGCTATCTCTTGACTGTCCAGGTGTACGCCCGTCGCCACTATTATGTCTTTCAAATATTCTACTAAATCATATTCTGTTTTCTGTTTCTCATCTATACCGAAAAATACTAGATTGTTCCTTCTCTTTTCCTTTTCAATGTATTCTATCTTCTGTTCAAGGTTTGTTATTTTCGTTTTTAAGGTTTTGTTTTCTTCCAAGAGTGTTTTCATATTTTCGTCGAGCGCTTGCATGACATTATTGGTGACATTGGCGGTTATTGTTAAGGTTTGTTGGTTCAGCTTCTCGTCTAGTTTAGTTAGCAGCAATTCCATATATTGATCCATATTTATTTTGGTACAATTTCCAATGTTTCTACTGGCAACACTAGAACTGTCAGAGTACCAGTTCCTTCGTTCATTCAATATTGTTAGGTTGGCACTACATTTTGTGACAGCGACAGATGAATGTACTTGTTTGAAGGTTATCTTTATAATAAATTTAATGTTCTGGAAATCACAATACACTATTTTTCACAGAGATTTCTTCGTAATTAGAAGCTATGGTGGGTTTCTTCAGATATTTTCGCGGTTTTATCGTAAATTAACTAGTTTTAATGGCAATTATGGATTATTTCGACGGAGCTGATTCGTATACGTGTTTACGTCCAGTTGGACCACAGACTACCTCTGTTTTGTTTACCAAACTGCAATTATAAGAGTAATCATGTATAATTTGACTGTAAGTGTTAGCCATATGTTTAACTATAAACTATAAATAAAGCTGATAAAAAAATACCAGAAAATTTTTAGATTCCTGTTGCATTATCAAAAAACAAACTAGTGGACTTGAAATTTGGTATAGATTTGCATTATGGAATATTTATTCAGGGATAAAAGGTATCCTTTATCTTAATCAAATAATAAAATTAGCGCAAGTTTCATGGCTATTGCTTTTTTATTACTTAAACAAGTTAATTACTGTCTGAACCCAATTTTAAAGTTAACTTGGACGAAGTCGTGTGCGTAGGCCAGTATTTAATAATTATGACAACATATTTGTGACAATGCTCAGAATTTAGCGTGGTCGCTTCACACGTCGAAGGTCATGAGTTCAAATCCCAACAATGTGGTTGAGTTGCCGGTGATGGAAAACACACACATCACATCTTCAGCCATAAGACGTCCACTGCTGGACATAGGCCTCCTCCTGAGGGGGTTTTGCCAATACTCGCCACGCTTGGCAGGCGGGTTGGCGAGCGCAGATAGGTATGATTGTTCAAGGAAGACGCTGCTGCCCATCTTCCGGATTACATCCCTTAGCCGACTCTTACGGCAACCACGGGTAGAGAGGGTGCGGTACTATTCTTACGCCGGCACCACCATGGCAGGATGGAAAACATCACGAGGAAATTATAGCATGGCGGTAGAGTACTTTTTGGTACTCGGCTAGCTATCTACCCCAAGTTGAAAATCTTATGCCAAGGACCTAACGGTAACTGGCAGCCTCACTAATCGACCGGTCGACATTTCACATCAGGCGAGCTGGTCAATCAACTAGTCATAACAACCATAAAAAAATATTAGTAAGCGATTCGGAACCTCATCTAAATATTATTTTATCCTATTCTTAAAATGACTACTTTACTTTTTTTTTAAATTACAAATAAGCTTTTGTTTGACCTCCATCACGTCTGATGTTAAACGAAGATGCGGTCCGATTAACTCGCGACTTGATAGCACCCAGATTGTATCTATCAGGGAACACCCGCTTGGGCAGCAAATTCCATTGTTCAGCGGTTCGTACAGCAAAACACATCATAAACATATCCTGCACATGCTAAAACCATGGACATATTATGAAATCCGTTGAAGCGAGAAAAATAGGTTCTTACGATGGAAAGTCCCCTTGTGTATTCTCAAGGGATTTTAGTGACAAGACATTGTAGACATAGACATGTTCTGGAATAAGAAATAGAAGAGTTTCTTAACAAAGAACTTAGAACTTTGGGTAAATACTGCTCAGGAAAAATATTATGATAATATTTTTGATGTTTGCCAAACTTGAAACGCTTAACGCATAATCTAATGTCCTTATTCAAGTAATATATTACTGCCTTTATTTAGGATACCTTTGTTTTCTTAATTTAAAATGTTATCTTTGTTATAATAATATCAACGATCAAGTATTTATCATTGTACTGCATGATTACAATTCAATAATTTATCTTCTACTAGCTGTGCCCCGGCGGTACACCCACGTTTTTGCTGATTTTTTTCCTACAAAAATACCATCCAAATGTATGACTACCGTAGATTTTTTCTTTCATACAATTATGAACACAGCGACAAAGAAATCAATCAAAATCGGTCAAGTCGTTCTCGAGCGATGGCGGTCAAAAGTAAACCAATTTTTAACAAAATAAAAAATTGTGTTATTTTTAAGATTAGTTGTAGCGTAGAGGTATCATCATCATCATCATCTCAGCCGTAGGACGTCCACTGCTGGACATAGGCCTCCCCCATTGACTTCCATAAAGAACGGTTGGCAGCGGCTCGCATCCAGCGCGTTCCTGCGGTCTTTATGAGGTCGTCTGTCCACCTTGTGGGTGGACGTCCTACGCTGCGCTTGCCGGTCCGTGGTCTCCACTCCAGTACTTTGCAGCCCCATCGGCCGATGGTAGAGGTATCAAGTTCAAAATAATATCAAAATCTTGTCACCCTTGGACCTGTGGAAAAAACCAAACTTCTAACGCACTAAAAAAATACGGCCATTTATGACCCATATTTTGATATTCGCAAGGGAATCCAAACCTACAGGGCACCATTTGTTGATTTAGAATCATGAAATTGACAAGAAGTAATGTCTTATAACACAAGTAAAGGGAGAAATCCGAAAGCCGTAAATTTGTAGTTCCATCACATTTTTTTTGCGATTATTATCTTATTTGTAGTAGGTAAACTGACCTTTGTCGATGTATGAAGACAACAGTTTCCCAACGGCATTTTTTCTTAATGTAAAAGTCACGAGACGAATGAGAGGCTCTCCTGATGGTAAAAAATAATGCCTGTCCATGACCATTGCAGCGATACAAGAAGTTAAGTGTAGCGAATACAAAGTCCAAGACATCATTGCTATAGCGCTCATTACCTTGAGACATTACATGGTTAGTCTTAACAGCTGTTATTACGCTAGTTGCAGTACTGTTCAGACCGAAACACATTTTGTGCGGAACCCTCAGTGCGCAAGTCTGACTTACGCTTCGTCGAATTTTCAATTTTATTTTAATCTTATGTGTCAAAACATTTTCTTATGTTGGCACAGAGTGATGCGTTTTATTTCCCTTGACATAGAGCTATTTCGGTACAAATTAATAGAATATCAATCATTCTCGGATCCTGTGTCAAACGCAGAATTGAAATTCATCCGACGATGTAATTATTCAAATACTTCTACTCGAAAACTTTTTGAGAAGATCCCTTTTGTTTAGGAGTTGACAGAATTTCAAAGCCCCAAGGAGGGATTTGGAAGAATCATTGTGATTAGTGCATAAAACTGGACACAATTACATAGTTCTTTATATCGTTAGCATTAAACTTAACGATTAAAAACTCGAGTGGATCCTAGTTGAGTGGACTAATCAGGCCAAAAAAGAAAAAAAGAAATCTTTGCAAAAAGTAGATTAATCGTAACTAATGTAAAGTGTACATTTGTTACGTTGTTGCTTATGTTACATAATATATTTGATACTATATTCGAGTAGAACAATTCCTAATAAGTCAACTGTCAAAATCAAAATTAAGCCGCGAGATATACTATTCACACGAACAATAGAATACTTACAAAGTTTTCCTTCAGTGGCAGTTTAAGCTCATTGTTGAGATCTGAAACCAAGTCCTACAGTTTTTGAAGTAGGTATTCTACCAATTGAGCTAACAAGGCAGTTCCGTAGAGCTTCTCAAAATCAAAATCAAAATCAAAAAGTCATTTATTCAGTTTAGGCCCTGGTAAGGCACTTATGAACGTTAAGTTACATTTTTGAATCTACCACCGGCTCGTAATTACACTTCAACTGAGAAGACTCCGGCAAGAAACTCAGCAAGGCATTTTTTTTTGTGGATCTTTCTTTTCATATTAGGTTACAGTTTATACAGTTTACAGTTATAGATATTAATACATTATGCTTACTACAATTGTCACTTAGCCAGGGGGATGCAAGTGCAGAGAGAAGTTACTACAACCATATATTCCTGTCTTCCACTTAATGAGCCACCTTATAATAGGCTTTGTCAATTAACCTCTGCTTTATAAAACCTTTGAATTTATTATAGGACATTTTAGTTACCTCAAGTGGGATTCTATTATAGAATCTAACGCAATTCCCGAGAAAAGACTTATTAGCTTTAGATAACCTGAATCTAGGTGTCACAATTTTATCTTTATTTCTTGTGTTTAAGTTATGGCGGCTACTATTAGTTTCAATTTCAAATAATTCTAGAAATAATTTTCATCTGAAGTTTGCTACATACGTCAGCTCAGGACCGAATTAGCATCGCATTGCCTTATTTCTCCGAGGCTGTTACTATATGCATTAGTATGCATTGCACTTCATCTCTGTATGCAGTTTCATATAAAGAATACTTTGATTTCTAAGGATGACGGACCTTGACAACGGAGTTGTGTATTGGTTTGAAGTTTCAGGAGCCTAGTTAGGAGACCATCTCCTTCAAAAATGTAGGTCCTAGTTTCGATTCCGACTTGTCTAAGTTATGTACATTTGCCGTTGCCTATAAACGGTGAAGGAAAAGATCGAAGAACACCTACATGTTTTTGTTTTAGATATGCGGGATTACTCACGTTTTACTGACGTTTGTGTTAAAACCACGTTAGTGTCCATAGTAAAACCTACATCTCAATTCTTAAAAAAAAAGGGTTGGAGATAATTATGTGAAGTTTGCCAACCTGAAACACAACTCGAAACTTGGCCAGCATGGTGGACAATGACCTTACCCAGCAGTGAGACAGTTTACAAAAACTACTCTGACAAGGAATCCCGTATAGGTAAAAAAAAATGTGGAGAATGATAAAAGAAAAAAAAAATTTGGCATTTAGTAAAGGTTGTCAAACTAGCCGATCAATATAACATAGCAAATTGCGTAAGCAAATGTTCAGCTTGACAATGTCCCCGATTTGTGTAGGGGATAGCTTGTTGCGATGATAGCTCAGTGGTTGATATATGTAGATAATGTGTTTTACGATTTAAAAGAATTTACAAATAGGGATATGTCCGGCGAGATGACATTGTTAAATAAGCAATTTTAAATTTGACTGTTACTTAATTATTATTAATACTTATTGACATTAACATAATATTTTTGGCATTAAATTAGAATAAATATAATTTGTTTCAAATTGACATGTACCTAATTAATGGTATCACTTTACAGTATATTTTGAAATTGTTTATTATTATTGTTATTTTTTAAAATCAGTATGACATATGTATAATTAAATTATTGAATGCCCGATAAGGGTAAACTGATACCACAATTTCTGCAAGAACACCTAGCATAATATTTCAATGTATCAGTATGCAATAAATATTTCTGAATCTGAATCTGTTGGCGCGATCGGTTTGCATGCCGGAGGGCGTGGGTTCAAACCCCAACAATGAGCTTGAGCTGCCGGTGAAGGAAAAAATCCTGAGGAAACCATAGCGTGGTGGTAGAGTACTTTCTAATACTCGGCTGGCTAGCTACCACCCTCAAGTTGAAAATCTGCCGCCAAGCATCTAACGATGTGTTCCGGCAGCCTCACTTGAGAGCCAGTTCTATTCCAGGCTAGGTGTGCTTTACAATCTTCGACCACACCGTCACTTAACGTCTGGTGAGTTGTGGTCAAACACCTAGCCTGTCAGCAATAAAAAAAGGGAAGTACAGGTGGAACAAAAAAAAAGTGTCTAAGCTACTTCAGTTTCCATAGGAGGCCTTACTATTCCTTAAGAATAGACAAAAAATAGCCAATAGATAACATTTTATTCATGAGATAAAACAAATTTCTAACCACCTAAAAAGCATCACAAACCACCTTCTTTCTACATACCTTATTGCAATACATGTAGTTCTGTAGTTCTTATATAACATGTCATCTTACAAATAATCTTCTCGAGATTATCGAAAACAACAACCACAATTACACCTGCCTTTTTTTCATTTTAAATCATGGAAACTAGCTAAGCAAACACATTAAACAGAGCAGACTAAACATTTTACTGGCATTTCTATTTTTACCCAATGTCAGTGTCGATCAAATTGTTCTTTCTTAGATTAAGAGTATAAGGTAACATAGATTTTTTTTTTTAAATTATAGGTAGGCTTACGTTTGATCGCCATCTCACCTGATGTTAAGTGATGATGTGGTCTAAGATGGAGCACGCTTGCCTAGAAGATACCGATTCACTCTCAACTTGAGGACACCCAGATTATATCCATCGGGGAACACCCACTCAGGCAGCGCATTCCACTGTCTAGCAGTCCGCACAATGAACGTGGAATCAAATGCTAGGCTAGGGCTAGGTGTTTGACCACAGCTCACCTGATGTTAAGTGACGGTGTGGTCGAAGATGGTAAAGCACACCTAGTCTGGAATGGAACTGGATCTCAAGTGAGGACGCCGGAACACACCGTTACATGCTTGGCGGCAGATTTTCAACTCGAGGGCGGTAGCTAGCCAGCCGAGTACTAGAAAGTACCCTACCACCACGCTATGGTTTCCTCACGATGTTTTCCTTCACCAGCAGCTGAAGCTCATTGTTGGGGTTTGAACCCACGCCCTTCGGCATGCGGACCTACCGCGCTAACCACTGATCACTGAACCATCATCGCTACAAAAATAAAATAACCACGAGTCTTTATAATATCCCCTTCTAGCTGCAGTAACCAGTTGTCGACACGTGTTTCGCCTCTACACTTTGAGAACTAGAACTTCGAGTAAAGTAATGAGCGTCAAAGCAGCGATGCCCAAGTTCTTATTGTAAAACAAGTTGGAGATAACGAAAATGATATGCGAGTACAAACCTTATTGCACAGGCATAGGATATGCAGTCGTGAAGCTTTTTCGTGTTTGCCGGTCTTGATGCCAATGAAAGTTCACAGAAAATGGAAGGAATTCTTAATTCGTCTATATACGTACAAGTATATGTACACATTTAATATATTTTACTAAAAGTCCTGGGTTCTGCTTAGGGATTGCAATACCAGTATTTCGGTATTGTACCTAAACTATACTGGGATACCGGTATTGATACCGGTTTTATGATAATTAAAATTTGTTTATATTAACTAACAATAACAAATGGCACAGTCTAACAGGTCAATAATTAGTCAATACCGAAATTTTGGTATTTACAGGGGAAAAAAATGTATCATTCGAGTCTTGCAAAAAGATCTTCTTTTCATTTTATTGTTTCTCGACAATGAAGTTAATCTCATTGTGCTAAAAATAACATAATATTCAATTTAGGGATTAAAATTTCTGAAATCAATTTCAAAACTGAAGAAAAACCCCCTAATTATGTTCGAGTTATTCCGAAAGGATTATGTATCTTTTCTACCATTGTTATGTTATCGAAAATTTGAATCCCTAATTGAGTGAAGCTATTTTTAAAGCAATGAGATTAACTTCATCGAGTTTAGAAAACAATACATGAAAGAAAGTTAATTTGTCGAGACGTGAATGTAACAAAAAAGGTGAAATCTGTCTGTGAAACCTTTTTTCTTAAATACCGAAATTTCGGTATTGTCTACTAACACCGGTATTGTAATACCGGAGAAAAATCGGTCCGGTATCTCGGTTTTCGGAATCCCGGTATTCAAACCCTAGTTCTGCTGCAATAGTCATAGAAAGGCGTTATCTGGAGAGCGCTTGATTTGTCTCTGTCTTCAAAATACGGATTTTGTAGGTCACCCTTTGACCTACAAAATACTTTCGTTTCAAAATACGTCTCATTACTTTTTAATAAAAGTACGAAAGTATTTTGTAGGTCACAAGGGTTAAACAGGGTCATGTTTAAATTTAAAATCTTTCAAATTGAATTTTAAATCTGAATTGTAACTGATATCTAATTGAATTGTAATACGTTTTATGTAAGGCCTAAACATTTGTTTATTTCAAGGCGATTTTTTATTTTTATACGGTATTTGTATTTCTGTCTTTACTTTGTCCTAAAATAAGCGGAGAAGAAGCTGAATTAAAATAAAAATAAATGTATATTTCAATACTGAATCTCAAGTAGTTATTTCCTCAAAATTCGGTTTCAACGATAAGCATTTTCCATCGTGCCACACAGGTGATCAGGAAAAAGTAATGTGCTATAATTGAGTGATTTTTTTTAAACCAACTGATTATTCCTAATTTTAAACATAACTTTTATACATTTTTGTAATCTCCTTTCAATTTCCTTTATTTTGATACCCTACTTGAAAGGTTTGGTTTTATTAATGTATCACTATTTCGCGCCAAAACTCCACCAGCTTGTTTTTTTTAAAGGACACACCCTCTAAGGACCCTTGGGTTATTGAAATGAATCTAACGATAACTTCATTGTTGTAATCCATTCGGCCGCTTGGAAGATACGAGATAATAAAGACACATACATACATATATATTAACATACACACGCACACATAGTATGCACACACAAGCACTCACATATTATATACATACGTACACATACACACACACACACAATCATACTCACACAGACACACACATACATACATACGAGATACGCGCGAAAAACAACCGTTCCTTGGCAATGGGGTAAAAAGACATTAAAACACCGATTCGAAGTTTGATTTACAAATGAATCCTAATGATAAAGAGTAAGAGGTAACAGGGTAAAGTTTGGTCTGCCCAACTAATATCAATGTCAGATTTGAAGCTATATTTTTCATCGGCACGCCTTAACGCCTACAAATGTAATAAAAACATCTAAAACACAAACATCAAAACTTTTCGCATTTACAACTTAGTTTGAGTTACATTTTCACTCACATGATCCGTCTTCTAGAAGTATCCGACGTGCGAGTGTAAGTAGTTTCAGAACATAAAAGTTATCCCGTAGTTTAATAATGCTTTTATTACACACATCATGCTACTCTGGCTTTCATAAAAATTCCTAATTAAGATATTAATATATTTTCACGGTTATAAGCGTGGGCTGTAACAAACTAATGGGCATTTCAGTACTAATTATGAACATGTACTATGGAACTTTTAAATCACAAAAAAATATAATAATAAATCATTTATTTCCAAATTTACAGGGCTATTGAGACCAACCATCATATGTCTCAAAGTAATGATCGCCAGGGGTCGACGAGGTCTAAAAATCGACCCCTATTAATTAATACAAGTTCTTATTTGAAATTATCAAGATACTGTATAATTTGTGTTAGTGTACCAACTTGTTATAAGAATGACTAATATATATTTTAATAATTTTAATGATATACTTATTTAACCAACCGCAAAGTTTTTTAATAATAACTTGGGTCTGAGGTATCAGTTCATTTTCGAAAAGGGATCTCTTGGCCAAAATAGTTTGGGAATCCCTGCTTTAGACTTTGTTTTACTATTCAAAATTCTGTGTATCGTTGCAATGGTCATGGACATTCGTTATCTGTTACCTTCAGGAGAGCGTCTCAATCGTCTCATTCCGGCAGCATCATTTGAAAGCCAGTTCCATTTTAGGCTAAGTGTGTCTACCATCTTCGACCACACTGCTACTTAAAATCAAGTGAGCCGTGATCAAACACCTATATGTCAACGATTAAAAAAAACAATAAATCTATTGTACTTTAATATTTTGGCATAAAGTTGCTAATTTCACTTAGTGGTAGATTTCCTTAGGATGTCGTCTAGGTAGGTACTACCACAGTACCAGATATTCTGCTGCCAAGCAGTAGTGTGCAAACATTACTGTGTTTCTGTGTAAATAGTACTGCAGCTAGTTCAATTACAGGGCTGTTGCGACTAACCATCTAGTCTCAAAGCAATGAGCGCCAAAACAGCGATGTTTTGCTACTCAAGTTCTGTATATCGCTGCAATGGTCATGGACAAGCGTTTTCTCTTACTATCAGCAGAGCGTCTAGTTCGTCTCATTACCTTTACTTTAAAAAAAAACTGTTTTTCAACTTTCACTTATCTTATAACTTTGATTAACATGTTCAGTTTTGTATGTACTAAACTTTATAATCCTGTTTAAATGAATTTACTGCATCCGTGTTGCTCAACACTTGTTGCTAACCTAAAGTATATTTTGCAAGGCTACCCAGATCTAAATCTGTGCAAATTGTTTACCAACCCATCTAAAATAGATCATTCCGAACGACGTAACTTCGTCTGGGAGTATAACTTATACGTTCTAGGAAAATATACTCATTAGAACCTTTCGAAGTACGAAAAACTGGATATTCGATTGTCTGTACCCATGGCTCAGAGTTATTACTGATCAAGGCTCTGTAAGAATTGTTGTTGTATGTTTAGTTCTAACAGCTAATAAACACAAAGCCTGGAGAAAAAAATCACATAGCCTGTAATGGAACTGGCTCTCAATTGAGTGTTGCCGGAACCCACCGTCAGGTGCTTGGTGGAAGATTTTCAATTTGAGGGTAGTTAACCAGCCGAGTATTAAAAAGTACCCTGCCACCATTTTGTAGTTTCCTGGCGATGCTTTCAACGCTACTAAAATTTCAATGACTACAGTTTCAATTCCATATTCTCGCTGTGCGAATAATAAATGTGGATTCAAGCGTTTAGTGTCCACGTGGGAATATTCACAGTACTCGGGTAATGTTTTAGTAGCGTTTGCCTCGTTGGCTGTCAAAAGAATGGGGCAGGTAGAATCAAGTTGTGCAATAATAATTCTAGAGAACACTCTTCGAAATATTTACTATAAAAACTAATAAACAAGGAACTTCAGATAGATAAATAAATACATTTTACACAGCGTCATCCTCCAAACTATGCGAAACATGTTACCATAAAACAGATAGATCACTTACTTTTTTTTTAAATACGTACATTTCCAACACCTTGATAATGAAAAAAAATATTCTGTGTTCATCAGATATATGTTTGCCATAAGCGGGAGTTTGCCCACGCCCTACAACAGGCAGTTGATAGGTACTCAGGGCTTTGCAGTTAAAACTTGATCAAAAGGTTGTTCTCTATCAGTGCTTTGGCCTTCCTTTAATTAATTGACAAAGCCTACTATAAGGTGGCTCATTACGTGGAAGACAGGAATATATGGTTGTTGTAGCTTCTCTCTGCACATGCATCCCCCTGGCTAAGTGACAATTGTAGTAAGCATAATGTATGTATTAATATTTATAACTGTAAATTGTAACCTAATATGAAAAGAAAGATCCACAAAAAAATGCCTTGCTGAGTTTCTTGCCGGAGTCTTCTCAGTTGAAGTGTAATTACGAGCCGGTGGTAGATTCAAACATGTAACTTAACGTTCATAAGTGCCTTACCAGGGCCTAAACTGAATAAATGACTTTTGATTTTGATTTTGAACTCAAAAGCCAAAGAAAGTAACAAATATATCCTCAAATGTGCTGTGGTAGTGCCGGCGTAAGAATAGTACCCCACCCTTTCTACCCGTGGTTGCCGTAAGAGTCGGCTAAGGGATGTAATCCGGAAGATGGGCAGCAGCGTCTTCCTTGAACAATCACACTTAACTGCGCTCGCCAACCCGCCTACCAAGCGTGGATGAGGATGAGGCTTATGCCCAGCAGTGGACGTCCTATGGCTGATGATGTGATCCTCAAATTGGTATTTGGCAGAGCTTTTTTGGTGGTAGATCTCCTTAGCAGATCACCTAGAAAGGTACCACCGCAGTACCAGATATTCTACCACTGAGTAGTAGTGTGGAAACATTACTATGTTCCAATTTGAACGGTACTGCAGCTAGCGAAATTATAGGCCTGTTGAGACTGGTCATCGATAGTCTTAGGATAATGAGCGCCAAGGCGGCGATGCCCTGGACTTTGATACTCAAACTCTGTGTATGATGTATCGCTGCAATTTTCATGGGCAGCCGTCATCTCATACTATCAAGAAAGCATCTCGTTCATCTCATTACTCTTACATAAAAAAGAATATATTTCGGAATAGAAGGTAGATTATCCTTTATATATTAATGAAGGTAATAAAAAAAAAATAGCGCAGTCGCGGGCGCAAGCTATTAAATATTTTTCTATAAAATTTTACTAAATGCAGTCTACATGTATGCAACGAAAAGTTTCGTTCAGAAAAATGTCTTCATAATATCTATGTGACCAACATAGATATTATGAAGGTTCAATATTAACCAGATAAAATTTTCCTGTTTACGATATGAAATCGTTTTCTGGTCGCGTCTGATGTTTTTTTACCTTTCCACGTAAAATTTACACACTTTATATAGGCAGATATACAATTAATGTTTGTTTTTAATTAACAACGACTCGCTGTTTCTAACAACAAAACCGCTGGGTTGATATATCATAAACTTTTGTCGGAAAATATTACAACGGTAAAAGTAACGAGACGAACGAAACGATCTCATGATGATAAGAGATAACGTATGTCTATGACCATTGCGGTGATACACGAAACTTTGAGTAACAAAACAAAGTCCAGGACATCGCTGCTTTGAAGTTTTTATCTATAACTTTGAGACATTCGATGGTTAGTCTCAAGATCCTTCGTATTTCGCTGAAGTACTCTTCAAAGCGAAACACTATCTGGGGGTAAGGCAATGCCCCCGCCAAGTCAAGCAAAAAAAAGCGGCCCGTACCAACATTTTTTTTATTTTTTTTTTATTGCTTACTGGCTAGTTGGCCACAACTCACCTGATGTTAAGTGACGGTATGGTCGAAGATGGTAAAGCACACCTAGCCTGGAATAGAACTGGCTCTCAAGTGAGGCTGCCGGAACACACCGTTAGATGCTTGGCGACAGATTTTCAACTTGGTATCGGGTATCAACAATTGGGTGGTAGCTAGCCAGCCGAGTACTAGAAAGTACCCTACCACCATGCTATGGTTTCCTCACGATATTTTCCTTCACCGGCAGCTCAAGTTCATTGTTGGGGTTTGAACCCCCGCCCTTCGGCATGCGAATCAACCGCGCTAACCACTGTGCCATCATCACTACCTATCATCTGGTACTGCGGTGTACGGCGGCCCCCTGCTAAATCTGACATAAGACTTCCCAATATATGTATCTTCCCAAACAACAAGTACATAAGACTCGGCTTTCCAATTTAAATTCAGTTCTGGACTAAATTAGCCTTTTGTACAAGAGCTCCCATGAGGTCCCTATCTCGATTGTTTCATTATGCGGGGCTTTTAGACGGTGCAACTCCCTAGAGCGTAAGTATTGGTTTTAGAGGCTACACACATACTAGCGTCAAGATAACCTCATAAATAACGTTAATTTAAAACGAAATACATAGGCAGACCTTATAGACTGTGGCGTAGGTAGGTAGGTACATACATATATATTATAAGTAACAAGTTATGGCGGAGTTGAAGGGCGTAGGTACAAACAAATACAAAATACAAATATTTTATTAATAACACCAATGTTACAAGTCAATTCAACACTGATTACAAGTAAATGATTAAACAACAAAATGTCAAAATAAAGCCTGTCAATACGCAAACATGTCAATATTACCTAATTTTAATAATTCTATAAATTTTAAACGCTTCTCACTGTGAGAAGGGTAGGCCATAGTCAAGTGCGGGTTGGCAGATTTCAAACATCTTTGAGAACTTTTCGATACTTTTTTAGGGTTCCGTACCTCAAAAGGAAAAAACGGAACCTTTTTAGGATCACTTAGTTGTCCGTCTGTATGTCTATCAAGACCCTTTTTCTCAGGAACGCGTGGAGGTATCAATCTGAAATTCATATCAAATACTCTGGTCTACTGTCTCTTGGAGCTATGAAAAAATCAAATTTCTAACCCAACGCAATCAAAAGATACAGCCGTTTATGCTGCAAATTTTCGACACTCGCAAGGGAATCAAATCCTACAGGGTACTTCCCGTGAACTTAGAATCTTGAAATTTGGTACGAAGCAACGTCTTATTGCACAGATAAAGAAAAAATTACGAAAAGCATAAATTACCATTAAAAAAAAATACCATAACTTTTACTTATATACCTACAGGTATGTACGGAACCCTCGGTGCGCGAGCCCGGTTTTTTTTATGTAAACGTTATGAGACGAACTCGACGCTCTCCTAATGGTAAAAGAACGCCTGTCCATGACTATTGCAGAACTTCGAGTAACAAAACAAAGTCCAGGGCATCGCTGATTTGGCGCTCATTACTTTGGAACAATATAATTATAGTTAGTCTCTATAGGCCAGTAATTTCGCTAGCTGCAGTACCCTTCAAACTGGAACACAGTAATGTTTTACACGCTACTTGGCGTGGCTTGGCGGCGGAATATCTCTGGTTGTATAAGTACTCTAAATTAAATTAAAAAGTTTTCAATGTTATTATTCTCGCACAGTACTTTGTAATTTTTAAACCATTTATACCTTCAAAAGATCACGAATCGAGTTTAATTACAAGCTTTTAAATACCTCAAGTGCCATCCTTTTTGTCCCAGGTCGAGCCATTGTTAATTCTATATAGCTTATTCGTTGAATTTCGTATTGCTTTTTGATGGTTGTCTATTAAATTATGAAGTACTCTTTTAGATTAGGATGGGTTGGATGATTTTATTACTTGTTAAAAGCAAATTGTGTCAGTTTTAATGTAACTTATAAAGTTACTGATACATATAGTTAGTGATCTTTGTGATTTGAGTACATAATTAAATTATTTTAGGTGTATGAAATATTATTCATAGTGACTTGGCCCGGAATCGAACAGATGCATTTTTTTGTCGAATTTATTTCAATATATTGAACTTCTTTTTTTAATACGGAATAAGTTTGCGTTTGACAACATTCTGCCTGATGTTAAGCAACGTCTAGGATGGAACACGTTTACGTAGTAGAAATCTGTTTACTCTAGATTTAAAGACATATATTGTGCTTTTCAAACTTTAACTTTTTTACATATACAAAAGTCTATATGATGTGTTTTATACAGAGTTATAAACTTGAGATATACTGGCCGGAATGTGTGTGCAAGTGTTGTTTAATATTATGCACATTTTTACTATAGCTATAATTGTCAAATCTTAAATTCAATTCCATAGAAAAAAATTATAAATGTTGAATATACGTAAGAAGCTGCAAATTTTGTTTCACGTTTAGAGTTGTGTCCGCAGTAAAAGCCGTTCATAACGTTGAGTATAATGACCTTTTTTCGGGTTAACACAGCCCTCATCATCGTCATCATCATCTCAGCCGTAGGACGTCTACTGCTGGACATAGGGCTCCCTCATTGACTTCCATAAAGACCGGTCGGAAGCGGCTCGCATCCAGCGCGTTCCTGCGGTCTTTACGAGGTCGTCTGTCCACCTTGCACACAGCCCTAACTTACTTTTTTGCTAAAAATCACGAAAAGACAGTGAAGATTGTATTAAAATCCGTTACGTGGCTTAGAGTAACATATACAGGAGACAAGCGACGCCTTTGCCCAACAGTGGGTCAGTAGAGACAAAAAGACACACAGATATACGCCGTAAGTGAGTTTTTTTACAGTTAAGTACTATTTAGATAAGATAAAGCTTTTCACATTAATTCGGAGTCTGTGTTTCTTGAAAAGTACAATATGAGTGTCTTCAAATCAAGAGTAAATAGGTTCCTTCTAGGTAACCGTGTTCCATCTTGTCGTTGCTTAACATCAGGCAGAATGTGGTCAAACGCGAACCTATTCAGTATAAAAAAATATACTTTTTTCATTATAGCAATACCATGCTTATATTGTGTAATATGTTAGACAGCCTTTGTACTATAGAGCTATAATCCACCCAGTAATAAAAGTAGACCTTACCTCCTATTCATTTTAATTGCCTTAATTAACGCTCGCTGTCATTAAGATATTACAATGGAATTATCATGTTCATTTCATCAACTGTTAATATTTGAGTGAAAATTCACTGACAGTCTAATTAAGAGATCCTTCAACACGTGGTTCACAGAGGATAAACATATAAAATCTTTTACGAAAAACCATCCATCATCCACCGCCCGCTGTCCTACGTATATTGTCACTCCATCGAGTTAGGGCGTCCTACACTACGTTTGTCAATTCGCGGTCTCCACTCCAGAACACGTCTACCCCAGATTTGTCCTGCTACAGATATGTCCAGCCCATTGCCACTTCAGATTGACGCATGGCGTGACGTAAGCATTGTTTGGTCACGTAACTGAATGCAAAATTATACCAAATTTATTTTCCAAATATAATTAATGATCTTATATGGTAGGTATTATTGTATGTATTTTTATTTATAGCATATTTTTGTTCTCATTTATGTATATACTAGCTGTGCCCCGCGGTTTCACCCGCGCTAGATGCCTACGTCATAGTAGCTTTATGCATGCAAAGTCTCAGCCCGATCGGTTTAATATTGACCAAGTTTCATACAAACTTTCATCCCCTATTTTATCCCCTTGGGGGTAGAATTAATCAAAATCCTTTCTTAGCGGATGCCTACGTCATAACATCTACCTGCATGCCAAATTTCACCCCGATCCGTCAAGTGGTATGGGC
Organism: Biston stratarius; assembly: GCA_950106695.1. Classification (NCBI taxonomy): domain Eukaryota; kingdom Metazoa; phylum Arthropoda; class Insecta; order Lepidoptera; family Geometridae; genus Biston; species Biston stratarius. The sequence goes on from OX467112.1 coordinate 3,184,301, forward strand.
TGTGCGTTGATAGATCACTATGTCAGTTAGTCAGTCACCTTTGAGTTATATATATTTAGAAGATAGATTAAGTGTCATAAACAAACAGCTCATCTGACAAATCACACCTAATCTGGAATAGAAATGGCCCTCAAGTGTGGCAGCCGGAATACGCCGTAAGGTGCTTGGCAACAGATTTTCAATTTTAGGTTGGTAGCTAGCCAGCTGAGTACTAGAAAATACCCTATCATCATCCTATGGTTCCACAATGTTGTAGCATTTAATTTCAATGTTTTATCTATCTATGATTAATCGTTAGAAGCACTAATTGATTATTCCTAGAGGACATAAGCCTATAAATATCCTATTAGGTTTTTCTTTAGGTATGAACAGAAAAACGTAATCCAATTATGACAAATTTATTTGCTAAAAACAATTATAATGTTTATCTTTTACAATAAATAATAATATTGTCCGGGCTATTCATGTACTATGTTTGATATAGATATTGCTTGTTGAATAAGTATTATTGAAAATGGTATTCACATTTCTATTTTTAGTACAATTTGATCGGGTTTTGTAGATTTTTTCGGATCAAATCTGCGTGTGACTGGCGAAGTACGTGACAGTTGTTATTTGTTCAACGATATTCGAAAAATTCATATCGTTTTGGGAAATAATTTAGCATTGTCGCTTGCTTGTTGCTTTTTAGTACAAAAATAGACTTTGGTGTCTAAGTAAGTTGACAGCCCTGTTAGCTCATTGGGAGTATGTCTGTCTGAGCTGTAGGGCGTGGGTTCAATTCCCGTCAAGGACAAATGTTTGTTTGGTATAAACAAATGTTTGTTCTGTGTTTGGGTGTTCTGTATGTATTATAAGTATGAATTTACAACAAAAAAAAAAGTATTTATGTATCCTATCAGTTATCTGACTTCCATCACACAAGCTCTGCTTAGTTTGGGGTCAGATGGCGCTGTGTGTAATGTGTCCTATAATATTTATATTTATATTTTAAGTATAAAAATAAATACTCTCAGGGGATCTTAATATTTTTATCAATTGTTTGCTTCTGTAATTTTCTTTTATTTAGCCTGCCGTTTTTTATGTAAAAGTAATTAGACGAACTAGACGTTCTCCTGATGGTAATACATAGATATCGCCTGTCCATGACGACCATGACCATTGCAGCGATACACAGAACTTTGAGTAACAAAACAAAGTCTAAGGCGTCGCTGGTTCGGCGCTCATTATTTTGAGACATTAGATAGTTAGTCTCAACAGCCCTGTAATTTCGTTGGTTGTTCCCTTCAAACTGGAACACAGCACACACACTATTTGGCGGCAGAATATCTGGTACTGCGGTGGTAACAACATAAACGACCTCCTGCTAAGGCGATCTACCACCAAGTCAGTGTAACAGCAACGGTTGCGTTTTGAGCGCAACTTTTTTACGTCGCAATTGAAAGCTTGATAATTAGGACGTAACTATCCAATTTTCATTTCTTATATCCAATTTTAAAAAAAAAATATTTGAAAATGATTCAACGATTTTTCAACTCAAGGCAGTTCCCAGTTGTAAATACATTTGTACATTATGGTACGTTCTTTGTTATTGTTGTTGTACTATAATTTGGACGTTTTTAAAGCTAGAGTGAATAGATTTCTTCTAGATCAGCGTGCTCCATCCTCGACCGCACCGTCGCTTTCCACCAGGCGAGGTGGTGGCAAAAGTAAATCTATTTAAATAAAAAATAAAAATACCACACTGTCAGTTGGGGGTCACCCAACCAAAAACAAACCTTATTGCCGAACTAAAAAGTACACAATAATAGTAGTATACAACTAAACTATTTAACTGAAGTAAAAGAAACATACATCTACAGAATGGAATTCATCTGTCATCGCATTTCTTTCAGTTTCACGTATTTCGAGAGTTGTAAAAATCTGGACCGATTTACGTGTACGATTGTACGATTACCAATAGACAAAATCGGAATGTCGAGGTGAAATTATTTCTTTATATATTAAAATTAGAATATTTATACGAACATTTTATTTTACTTAGCTCATAATAAAGTCCATTTTACCGTATCTGTAAAATTTCATTTCAGCTGTACGGGTGGTGCTGAAACACTTTCGTAAAAGCCGTTTATATACTAGAGGAAGATTTTATTTACATATAATTATGTTTTTGTATCTTATTTCTGGTGTAAATAATAAAGAGTTATCTCAATTTACTTGGCGGTAAACCTCCTTAACAGAAGATCATCTAGGTAGGTACCATCGCAGTATCAGATATTGTGCCGGCAAGCAGTAGTGTGTAAACATTACTGTTTTCAACTTTGAGGGGTAGTGCATCTAGCGAAATTAAAGGGCTATTGAGACTAACCATCGAATGTCTCAAAGTAATGAGCGCCAAAACAGCGATGCCCTGGACTTTTACCATCAGGAGAGAGTCTCGTTTGTCTCATTAATATTTAAAAAAAAACAACCGCGTTTTCCAGCTTTATTCTAGCTATCTGCACTCTGAATAATGAGTTTTATGAAATTTAAAAATTACAGCGTGAAGAAGTAGCAAACATACACACGAACTCAAACTATACCATTTATAACATTTTGTACAGGCAATATGTAAAGAAAAATTGCCACTCGTGCGATAGAGCTGAGATTTAAAAACCCTTAACCATCGAGAAGATACAGAACAGAATATAGATCGGGAAGATATCGTACCACTCACACGAGGGCTCGGAAAGATAGACACTAAAAATCTTGTAAATCTGAAATGATAGATTGTAAATGTAACGTACAAAATGCTGCAAGTTAACTTGCAGGAAGTTTTGTATTTATTACAAATCGTAGTGTTGCCATCGCTGTTTGAGCTTTGTTTAAGTTATTTTTGAATAAATAAACTTTCACAGATTATGACACAACCACTGTTTGTAGAAAAAAAATCGTGTTACTACCGTTTGAGTCAAAGAAATGCTCCAAATTATTTTACATTACATTACAATTACAAAGCCTGTGCTTTAGTAACCAGATAACTATTAGAATTTTTATCTACAATTTATTATTCGTACTTCGGTTTTTTATTTCTCCAAACATCACAAATAATTCACGAGATTCATATAATATTTCAAATAATAAATCGTTCTAGAGCTCTTATTGATCCTCTCCCTTGACAAACTGGTTTTTATATGCCTGGATATATTGAACATAAATTGTGTTATTTTCCGACAGAGTTTACTCGTAACTGAGTGGGTTCGGAAAAAACATGCATATTTAGGAGAATGAATTTATTGGTACTCTACACGAAGACATGATAATTCATTGAGAGATTTTTATTTGTGAAGAGAGATAAAGCATTTTCAAAATTTCTATCGTCGATATTTCTATTATATCTTTTAAAAAATGGTATTTCTTTGTCAGTTCGTTGCTCGATAGTAACAATCTGGATGTCTTCAAGTCGAGTAAATTTGTTTCTTTGAGGCAAGTTTGATCCATAGAAGACAGCATTCTTTGGGCTGAATTTGAATTGAATTTGGAATATAGTTAGTTGTCTATGCTAAGGATACTGGAAAAATCAAAAGAAGACCATGTTGTGCAGTTAGTAATGTTATAAAGGAGTTTTGGCGGGAACGCGGAAAGAGTCGTGTCGCCCTATTGTATTTTTTTCCAAAACTAGCGTTTTCTCGAGTATAAAAATAGTGGTGTTTTAATCATAAAGTGCCGAATTACAAGTATAATGTGGGAATATGATATAATATGGTGAACATGACTTTTCGTGTTGCTGCCAAAACTCCATCGAAGCTTTTAGTAAAGTCACCACTACTTTACTAAAGCATGACCAGATTTGACTGGCACGGACTGGACTTGACCAAGAATGGACTTTAACTACACAGATAAAGAAGCTGAAAACTGAAGACAGCACACAAAATACAGAAACATTGAAACTGGCAGAATGCACAGAGTGCGATGACAAGAAGAAAGTGAAAAAAAGTTATAAAGAATTTTTTGAAGAGAAGAATTTTACTAAGGAAGCTGACGTAGTTTTGATACATTTTTGTTTTACTTGTACGGGATTACTTACATCACGTTGTTTTCTTACTACGTGCCCCGGAAAGACCGGAATGCCATGGAGATTAAGCGTTCTAATTTTAATAAAGATGGAGTGTGGAATCTGCCTTGACTTTGAGATCTTGTTGTATTTGAAGACGACGCAGTGATCTCTCTGTGCTGAAATATTCCTGACACCGTATAGGACTCCGGTGAGGAACCAGCGCATCTTGGTACAATACCCGCTTCCACCCCTGCGCCCGGATGTGGCCGAAACTATAGCCGGAGTATCCGATATAGTTAAACCTGAGTAAATAAACTGAAGAGAATTTTTTTTTCGAGAAAGATTACTTATTTAAAACAAAATGAAATCTCAGGTGCTGAGAAGAGACAGAACACGAAGGTCACGAGATATAAGGAAAACCTTGACTGTTAAAGTGGCAGAAATAAATGATACCGGAGAAAACGGGGCAGAGGGTCGACTTTATTGCCTGTTTAATTTTTAGCACTGACGCGACACTGATGTTTAGTTTCTAGGGTTGCCACTACCGTTGAAAGTCGTAAGATAAAATTGTAAATGCAATTTCAGCACTTAAACTTTAAGAGTCAGTATAAGTTAAATTAGTAACAGTTAAATCAGTATAGTGACTATACTGATTTAGGTGCTGTAGCTAGCGAAATTACGGGACTGTTGAAACTAACAATCGAAAGTCTCAAACTAATAGGCGCCACAGCAGCCTTCAAACCGTAAGACAGTAATGATTAGACACTACTGCTTGGTGGAACGGCAAGTGCAGCCTAGGACGTCCACCCACAAGGTGGACAGATGACCTAATAAAGACCGCAGGAACGCGCTGGATGCGAGCCGCATCCAACCGGTCTTTACAGAAATCAATGGGAGAGGCCTATGTCCAGCAGTGGACGTCATACGGCTGATGATGATGATGCTTGGCGGAAAGAATATCTGTTACTGCGGTGGTGCTTACCTAGACGATCTCCTGCTATAAAGATCTATCATCAACTAAAAAAAAACATTAAATAATAATAAATTAATGTCATCGTAGAAAAATAAACACAGCGACATCTGACCCCAAACTAAGCAAAGCTTGCACTATGGGAATCAGATAACCGATAGAATACTTAAATCCTTTTATAGTAAATATAGCTTTCAGCTACAACAGAAATTCTGATTCTTTCTGTTGTAGCTGAAACAACTGTTAAGCGAAAATAAACTAAATATATACCTAGAACGCTCAAAATGGACTTCCGTAAAGTAACGCCTGAATCAATCAATTATAGTAAATATTTAATTGTAGTATAAACAGAACATCAAGATACAGAAAACACATTTGTTTATACCACATAATGTTTATCCTGGGTGGGAATGAAACCTACGCTCTACAGCTCTTAAAACAGATATAAGACCAATGAACCAACAGGGCTACCACACTTATAGCTGTATCCATGAACCCAAACCAGCTTGTTCATAAGTGACACCAGAAAAATCGACTAATCGAACTATTTTCTTAGTAGGTATGTGAGGATTGTTCTGTCAGTCTTGTTGGAAGGAAATTCACGTCAGATGCTGTACTGATGTTACATTTACCACTTATTTTGAGTGATCTGGCAATTTTTTCATTCGTGTTTACTATCCTCAAATACGTTTATCATAGTAAGACTTCACAATTGAAAGCAACACTTTCTTGTAAAAATAAAGACACAACTATTTGATCACGAAATAGTCGATTTATTTTACAGGATTAATCTAATAAATATCTTTAAGCACCGAGAAACAGAATGATGATATAAGTTTAACGTGGGTATCTGTGTCTGTCTATGGTAACGTATCTCTCAAATGGGTGGACTGAAACTGAATTTTGATTTGTTTGAAAGGTGTCTTTATCAAAATTGTTCTGAGCTAATTATCTAAGATGAAAGTCATCACTAGATGGTTTAAAACGAATTCGATGCCCTCGTCTAGCTGTTTCTTTGCTTACTTCTTCAAAGCCACGCAACGAAATTTTGTCACTATTTTCACTGTCATTTAGACATTTTTTGTGGTATGGTTGTGCTTACAATACTCACTAACCAAACATTTTTAAGTAAAGAAAATTTATATTTTGTAATGAAGTTGCTAAAATAAAACGTAGTACTGGGACATTTTGCTAGTTTTTTGATGCCAAGAAGAAAGAGAAAAAAAAATGTTTCAAAGTTTTAGTGTCAAATATTTGCTTACAGATTGTATGTCTGCCAACCCTGGAACAAAGCGAAATCATGATAATTACAACGACAGCTCCCGGATAATAACATTAAATGTTCTTTCTAGCTATTGGACAATTCGTGGTTGTTCTGTGTCGGCAACTATTAATTACTAGTGTCACTTAGTAAGGTTTAAAAGTAAAAGCATATTAAAACAGAAATACACTAGAATACATTTACATAAGATTCAAAAGGTACCTTTCCGAATCAACCCTGTTTTTATAAAGTGTCCCGCGTTTGGGCCTCTTCTCAGAAGGGTAAGGCCACGATGTTAGCCAAGTACGGGTTAGGTGACTTAGATCTTTCTTTAGGAACTCTCGGATATGTGTTTTCTTCTCGATGTTTTCCTTCACCGGCAGCTCAAGTTCATTGTTGGGGTTTGAACCTACACCCTTAGACTTGTGAACCGACCGCGCTAACCACTGACCTAATATGGTTAAAAACTTATGACCATATTTTAATTTTTACATCTGATTAAGATAAAGTATAAAATAAGCAAAATATTACCACAGTGCCTTATGTTTCTCAACTGTAGAGCACGTCACCCCAGTTTCTCAACTAACTGGTTCATGAAATATGTATTCAGTAAGCTAAGTTTAAATATTTGCATATTGAAACCCAATTATCGGAAATATCAAAATCGGAACTTAACGTTAAATTGGATACGTAATTATGTAGGGTTACGCTGAACTGAATTGTTATAAATAAATAAAATAAATAAAAAAAAATAACTTGTGCATATGACTATAAAGTGGTGGTAGGGTACGTTCTATGACATGGGTATTCTGTTTTATGACATAAACGAGTATTTCAAACTAAAAGATTGTAAAATTACTAGAAAGTAATTATGATTTTTTGACATTTTATTATGACAATATATTTTACGTTGATTTATTTTTATATTACAGTATTTTTATTGACTAACGGTGTGTTCTGGCAGCCTCACTTGAGAACCAGTTCAATTCCAGACTAGGTATACTTTACCATCTTCGACCACACCGTCACTTAAAATCAGGTGAGCTGTGGTTAAAAACCTAGCTTGTCAAACATAAAAAAGTGACATAGTTCGCCCTAAGACTCGATGGATTGACGATATTCGTAAGGACAGTGAATAGAAGCGAAAAGCAGAAAAGCGAGGCAAATTGTATGCTTTAGGAAACGCCCATTTCAAATAGTGGACTAAAATATGTACTATACTAGTGGACTATAAGTCAGTTAACATAAATATAAAGTCGACCTTGTACAGGAACACATATTAATTAATTCTACCAGTACATTTTACGACTAACGGCCCTATTACGTATTCTCCTAATACGCCATAACATAAATAAAAGAGCTTACAATAATAAAGCACTGAGGACACGACATTTATTCCTTTCCGTGTGAACACACTAACAATGCCATTATTAAGGCCTATTCAAATTTAAGTGATATTGTTCCGTTGCCTAACAAAATATAAATTAGGGTACTTTTCCGTTTTTAATGAAAAAAAACATTACCCACCTTATTTGAACTTTTGATTCCAAAAATAATATTTATTGCTAATCATCATTTCTACGTTAACCACACTTATAATTTTTATAAGATTAAAATACATATTTAAACTTTTAAACTTTTTTTTTGGTTTGACGTGTACAAAACTTACCTACACCGCTAAATTTTATCGTTTTTATCACCTACTCTTTGAATTTTCAAAAACTATTATTTGGCCATAAACAGCCTTGATTATTTTTATAATGTAGTCCAATGTAGTTTTTGATACCGTTCTAGTAAAGATCAACAAAGTTCAGACAACGCGCTCAGCCCCTAAACTAAAAATATTCCTGCATGAGCAGTATGTAGCAATCGTGTATATTTGAATAGACCTTAAAGCCTCATCAATTCAAATTGCTATTATCAATACAAAATCAATTATTATTATATTCCATTTCATTCTGCAGATACCTGAGGCCACAGTAAATTAAATGAATCGTAAAGATTTATTTTTAGGATTTCGTACCTCAAACGGGAAAAACGGAACTCTTGTAGGATCACTTTGTTGTCCGTCTGTCTGTCAAGACCCTTTTTCTCAGGAACGCGTGAAGGTATCAAGCTGAAATTCATATCAAATACTCAAGTCTACTGTCCCTTAGAGCTGTGAAAAAATCAAACTTCTAAGCCAACGCAAGCAAAAGATACAGCCGTTTATGCTGCAAATTTTCGACCACTCGCAAAGGAATCAAAACCTACAGGGTACTTCCCGTGAACTCAGAATCTTGAAATTTGGTACGAAGCAAAGTCTTATAGCACAGATAAAGGAAAAATTGCGAAAACCATAAATTACCGTTAGAAAAAAAACATTAATTTTACTTATATACCTACAGGTTTGTACGGAACCCTCGGTGCACGAGTCCGACTCGCACTTGGCTAGCTTTTTTTTCTATAATTTAGTAATGGCATGCTTAAAAAGAGAAATTAGCAGAGGAGAAGGATAAATGCTAATGATTTTGATTTAATACATAAATCCAAATAGTCGCAGAGGCTTAAAAGTCAGTTATAGGAAAGAGCGATCTCTTCTGGGTAACCGGTAGCTCAGTGGTTAACGCGGCCGGTTCACACGTCAAAGGGCGTGGGTTCAAACCCCAACAATGAGCTTGAGATGCATGTGAAGAAAAACATGGGAAAACCATAGCACGGTGGTAGGGTCTTCCCTAGTCTTTCCTAGTACTCGGCTGGCTGGCTACGGTTTGTTCCAGCAGCCTCACTTGGGTGCCAGTTCCATTCCAGGCTAGGTGTGCTTTACCATCTTCGACCACACCATCACTTAACACCAGGTGAGCTGCGGTCAAACACCTAGCTTGTCAAACATAAAAAACTAAAATGGCATAGCTGTTGTTACATCGTTTTGTTACATAAGTAATTTGTTTTTTTTTTGCAATATTCATTGTTTGAGTAGCATTTCCATTTTTCCGTTTCCTGTTTGCATAAGTAATTGAATGAAACGCTCTTAGTCGCCAAGTTCTATAACAACTTGTGTGGGCACGGTTTTCGTAGAGTTTTACTTTGTTTTATTTTTTATAGAAAATGATTTTGTTAGAATCGTGCATTTCGATGATAAATTAATAAGTTACTCGTGAGGGTTTCTTGATCTAAGTGACAATTGGGTGGTAGCTAGCCAGCCGAGTACTAGAAAGCACCCTACCACCACGTTATGATTTCCTCACGATGTTTTCCTTCACCGGCTGCTCAAGCTCATTGTTGGGGTTTGAACCGACGCCCTTCGGCATGCGAACCGACCGCGCTAACCACTGAGCTATCATCGCTACAAATATAATATAGCTTTTGGTATAGCTTAAGTTTTTGTCAAATTTTAGTTTTAGATTTTAAGTAAAGTTCGTATAAGTTTTTTAAATTGTTGTCAAGTTAGTTAAATTTAATTCCTCATTACTGTTGTAACAGAAGCGACTGTTAAGCGGAAATTAACTAAATATATACTTTGAACACTCATATTTTAAAATGTTGATTACGTTACGAGTTATCGTCAAAACTTACAATGCAACGTTTAAGCATTTCTTTATATAAAAACTAGCGGCCCGCTCCGGCTTCGCACGGGTATAAACCTCAAAAATAACAGTATTTCTCCACTATTTAATGGATGTTATTATACATATAAACCTTCCTCTTCAATCACTCTATCTATTAAAAAAAACCACATCAAAATCCGTTGCGTAGTTTTAAAGATTTAAGCATACATAGGGATATGGGGACAGAGAAAGCGACTTTGTCTTATACTATGTAGTGATGAAGATAATACATTTTAAGGCTATAAAATCTACCACAATAGATTAAATGACTTTATATGTATCACCAGACCACGTTAAGTAGTTACAATTAAAAGTGTGACGTGGCTAACGAATTATAGGTTTTGATTTCTCAACAAATTATTCCATCGCATTATTAAGAGTTATATGTAATAATCATATTTACAGATGAACCCGTGGAAAAATTGTTTACAAAGCTTGTATTTTTCCTAATTAACAAAATTCCAGATAATATTTTTACGGTCACGAAAAAGGGCTACGCAACCCAATTTATTGTTCTTTTTTGACAACAACGTCGATCCGTGTTTTATTTTGTTTAAACTCTGCCCTTTCCACGTTATTTTTATTTAAGGGTTTATTAGATACGGTGATTGTTTTAGGCAAAAGGGCAGTTTTTGATAATACACTAGCATCATTTAGCGTACCGTGTAGCGTTGCCGGCGTAAGAATAGTACCCCTCTCTACCCGTGGTTGCCGTAAGAGTCGGCTAAGGGATGTAATCCGGAAAATGGGCAGCAGCGTCTTCCTTGAACAATCACACCTAACTGCGCTCGCCAGCCCACCTGCCAAGCGTGGCGAGTATTGGCAAAATATCCCCAGGAGGAGGCCTATGTCCAGCAGTAGACGTCCTATGGCTGATGATGTGATACCTATTAGAAATTAAAAGATTACGAAATAATATTACATAATAAATGTATATACGCATAAAAATGAAATGATATGATACTTGAAATAGGTATTAATGTAGCCAACTATGTGACCCATTTATGACCGAGTGGGTAGTTCATCGTGGCACACTGGGATTAATTCAACGTTTTTCTTCCACAGCTTCCGTGGCACGCATCACTAAGTTTCTTGGCGTCACTGGTATACCCTTGGTCACGACTGGCGGGTTCACATTTGATTTTGTTCGCCCGAAGCAGAGCTGCAAGGATGAATTCTATATGTTGGTACGGACTGGCCCGCTGGGATTCGAAGACCTGGCGTTCTTCATTATTGATCTAATGGGACAGTAAGTATTTACTCTGCTCAATTCACCAGCTTGTAGTCACTGCACCGTGTTAGCTTTATGCTTCACTGCTATTAAAAAAAAGTATACGGGCGGATAGTTTGAATATTAGCAATATTCAAAGACATGTTAGTTAGTGGTCATATGTAACGTATAAAGAAATAAAGTCGAAACAAATGCAAAAAAACCGGTCAAGTGCGAGTCGGACTCGCGCACGAAAGGTTCCGTACCAAAAAACTCGAACTAATCTAATTAATCTATGTATTAGGATATATAATTATTAGATATATGTAATAATTTTGTATTCTCCTATATGCATATCCTCGTTATTGACACGTCCCGTTTTTTTCTTCCTCTAATCCTTTCCATCCTAAGGTTGTCTGGAAGAGATCGCTTTTAGCGATAAGGTCGCCAGTTGTTACACCTATTAACTAGTTAATTTCTTCTCTATTATGTAATGTTAAGTGTTTACAATAAAGAGTTATTCATTCATTCATTCATTCATTCAATTAAACGGTTTGAATCTATTTTCATTGTCTGAACAACTAAACAATGGAATTTGCTACCCGAGTGGGTGTTCCCTGATAGGTACGATCTAGGTGCCTTCAAGTCGCGAGCGAATCGGTTTCTTCTAGGCGAGCGTGCTCCACCGTAGACCGCATCTTCATTTAACATCAGGCGAGATGGCGGTCGAACGCAAGCTTATCTAATATAAAAATAATAAATGAAATCCAACATTACCTATACTCAAGAACTAATAAACTAAGTTTCAACCGGAGTTAGTTTTGTGTTTCGGTAAGAATTTTAGGGAATAATTGAGAACGTTCTAGAAACTGAACCTGGACTTACCTATGCTGTATTTATGTTAGTGACTCTGTTGTTGGTTTACTTACATGTATGTAGTCGTTACCTACCTAACTCAGTGCGCAAGAAGCGAAATGATTATGAAGATTATGAGCGAAGGAAAGCGAAGCGAAACGCGATGAAATTCTATTTATAAATCAGTACAGGGCTGGGGTCATAGTATCATTTTGTAGCGATGATAGCTTAGTGGTTAGCACCGTCGGCTTATACGCCGAGAGGCGTGGGTTCAAACAATAAGATTGAGCTGCCGGTGAAGGAAAAATATTGTGAGAAAACCATAGCATGGTGGTTGGGTATTTTCTAGCACTCGGCTGGCTAGCTACCACCCTCAAGTTAAAAATCTGCTGCCAAGCACCTAACGGTGTGTTCCGGCGGCCACACTTGAGAGCCAGTTCCATTCCAGGCTAGATGTGATTTACCATCTTTGACCACACCATCACTTAACATCAGGTGAGGTGTGGTAAAACACAAAGCTTGTCAAACATTAAAAAAATGTAGATTGAGATTTTGTTATCTAAAAGTAATGAGACAAATGAAAAGCTTTCTTAATGGTAAGAGATATCACCTGTCCATGACCATTGCAGTGGTACGTGGAAAGAATAACCAAACGACCTCCAGGGCATCGCTGCTTTGACGCTCATTACTTCGAGACTTTCGATAGTTAGTCTCGATAGCCCTGTAATTTCGCTAGCTGCAGTACCCTACAAACTGGAACACAGTAATGTTTCCACACTACTGCTTGGCCGCAGAATATCTGGTACCTACTGCGGTGGTACCTACCTAGACGACCACCTGCTAAGAAAATCTACCACCAAGTGAATGAGTCTGTATCATTAAAGTCGGATCAATAGTTTAGGCACTATAGTAGAAGATATATAAATACAAATACATATATACATACATTGTTTTACAAATAACCTTTTTCAACTTTACTGTAGTTGGAAAAGTAATTCCTCCTACGATGTCGGTATAAAATGAATTTAGAAAAATCCACGGATATTATGATGGCCCCATTCCTTGCGGTGAAATTACGAGGAACAAGCATTGGAGCAATTTCATGTGAAACATACCCTGTCAAATCAGATTGCGAAAGGAATCTAGAAAGACGGGAGTCCCTTAAATATTCACGAAGTTTTCGACAGCGGTTGAGAGAAACAGGGGTAAAGAAATTGTCAGAAATTATTCTAACTCAAACCATAATTTTATAGATGGGGCAAAGATTTCAAATACCTAAGTTCTAATAAAAATCTCAATATATTTGCTTGTTACGACAGCCCTGTTGGCTCATTGGGAGTATGTCTGCCTGAGCTGTAGGGCGTGGGTTCGATTCCCGCCAAGGACAAACATTTTATGGTATAAACAAATGTTTATTCTGTGTCTGGGTGTTTTGTATGTATTTACAAAAAAAAGTATTTATGTATTCTATCAGTTACCTTGGCGCTGTGTGTAATGTGTACAAAAAAAATATCAAATAGGTTCGCGATTGACTACACCCTGCCTGATGTTAAGCAGTAGTGCGGACTTTGTTTAGCTACTCAAAATTCTGTGTGTCGCTGCAATAGTTATGGACAGACGTTTTCCCTTATCATCAGGAGAGCGTCTTGTTCGTCTCATTACTGTTACATAAGAAAAAAACGATTCATTAACACGGTCTTGATTTTTTTTTCTGTAGTCAAGTAATAGTGTTTTTATTAACTTTATTTATTTAAAAAAAAAAAGAAAGCGCCATCTGACCCCAAACTAAGCAAAGCTTGTACTATGGAAATCAAATAACTAAAAGAATACTTATATACTTTTTTGTAAGTACGTACTTATAATACATACAGAACAACAACAAACATTTGTTTATACCACAAAATATTTGTCCGTGGCGGGAATCGAACTCGAGCCCTGCGACTTTTAAAGCATATATACTACCAATGAGCGAACAGGGCTGCCAATTGTATATATTTTTTAATTTTTGTATGATTGACATCCTAGGTGTTTGACCCCATCTCACCTGATGTTAAGTGACGGTGTGGTCGAAGATGGTAAAGCTCACCTTGCCTGGAATAGTAGTGGCTATCAAGTGAGGTGAGGTTTTCAACTTGAGGGTGTTAGCTAGCCAGCCGAGTACCAGAAAGTACCCTACCACCACGCTATGGTTTCCTCATGATGTTTTTCTTTCGACGGCAGCTCAAGCTCATTGTTGGGGTTTGAACCCACGCCCTTCGGCATGCGAACCGACCGCGCTAACCACTGAGCTATTATCGCTACAAATATAATACACGCTGTAGTTAATAACTTAAGTATATAATTGCTTATTTAGTATATGCTTCTATGTAAGCCCTCTTCTAGGTTAATAGAATCCTTTGTTATATATAATCTTAGCGTAGTCACCGCTTTAAAACATTCCGTAACTTTACGAAAATCAAAAATTACTATCGATGAAGTCGTAGTGATAACTTATCGGAGTTAAGGGCTGGGGAGGGTTTCGAACCAGCAACCTTAGCATTATAAATCCTGGCACTACGGCTCAGTTTGCTTAATATATGGCCCAATTTTGACCGCATCGCTAAGTTAGGTAAGCCTGTTCGAATTTGGAAAGTCACCACGATGATCTGAAATTCTGTAGTTACCGCGTATTTTATCACTATTTCTACTGTTGATACTAAAATTAATTTGTGTTTTTTAGATGTTTTAGTAAATAATAGGAATAAATAATTCTATTTCCAGAAGTTTTTGTTTCACGCTATGAATCTAATAGAAACTTGGATAAATTTACCAGTAAAAGTCAGGTTCCTAGTGTTTTTTTTTTCTTCTTAATATAATATACTATACGGGCTGACAGTTTGAACATTTGCAATATTCAAAGACATATTAGTTAGTGGTCATATGGAACGTATAAAGAAATAAAATTTAAACAAATTACCTTGGATAAAGTTATTCCCAAGACTTCAGAATTTATGGACAGCGCGCAGCCGTACGCACCGAGCTAGCGCAAGACATAATTAGAACTACCTAACGTAGACTACGGAGTAACTGTTATCTAATCTGGGACCGCGCGCGACTACCATGTCATTTTCGGTGCGCGTGATTTGAGTGTCCGTATTTTTGTGTTTGCTCAGGATAATTAGGTCAAATATTAGCTACCTATTTTTTATTATTATTTGGAACGACAATTGAGTATTGAATCAATATTGCTAATGTTCAAACTTTCACGGTATATAATAATTATATGGCTATGAAAATAAAACAAACAGTGATAAGAGGAAGAAAAAACCGGCCAAGTGCGAGTCGGACTCGCGCACGAAGGGTTCCGTACCATGCCTGTACCATCTATGAAAAAGGCAAAAAAAATACGTGTTTGTTGTATGGGAGCCCTGAAATAATTATTTTATTTTGTTTTTAGTATTTGTTGTTATAGCGGCAACAGAAATACATAATTTGTGAAAATTTCAACTGTCTAGCTATTGCGGTTCTTGAGATTTAGCCTTGTGACAGACAGACGGGCGGACAGACAGACAGCGAAGTCTTAGTAATAGGGTCCCGTTTTTACCCTTTGGGTACGGAACCCTTAAAACGAATAATAAAAAATTTGATAAACAATGCAAATATGTAAATTAAATTAAAAAATATCGTAAAACATCAAACATCACAGCGCCATCTAGCCCCAAAATAAGCAAAGATACCATAAGAATCAGTTAACTGGTATGTGGTATGTATGTGTGTGTGATACTTATATACTTTTTTTTGTAAATACATACTTATAATACATACAGAACACCCAGACATGGAAATTGAACTCACGCCCTACTGCTCTTAAAGCAGATTTACTACCGATGAGCCAACAGGGCTGTCCTCCCCCCTGTTACTTAATATAGGTATAATAAATGACGGTAAAAATTATGTTTAAATGATGACAATGATACTTAAAAACTTAGTATTGAGAGTACTCAGACAAATTTCGGAGAAATAGCTTAACCTACCCTACCCTTGATCCCTTTCCAGAAGGTTTTTTTATTAAAAATCCTTAACCTTTTTATGCCTTTTCCTATGAAAATCGCTTGGAAAAATATTGTTATTTCTCGAGGGCTCGCAGTCACGCGTTTGACTGGCAAACGTTTAAGAGCGCTTTTATAAATTACGCGCTGTTTGCTGAAGCATGAAATTGCCGTATCGTACAGACAAATAAAAAAAAAATGTATTTAATCAAAATATCTATTCCTCATTGTCTATACATTTCTGCCATCTAATTGCATGATCGTTAAATCTTTTGAGCTAGAATTCGGGAGACCTAGTCACAACAAATTGTTTGAAGGCATAACATAAGTACAAAACATATAATTTGTAAATGAAAATAAAATTATTTACTGGGATCATTAAATAAATAAATAATAATTAAGTAATTAGTAATACATAATTAGTTTAACAATTTTTTTTACCGTCATCCTCAATATGAAGTTTTTTAATATCATCAAATCTGATAAAAATATGATTATGGTACCACGCGAGCGCCGACATCTGTTTCCTCCTCTTAAATGGAGATTTATGAAAGTGGAAACTTGAAGATGAATAAAGTTATTTCTAACTTATGTCGAATTGATTTTAAGTTGATTGGGGTTGAACGGAATACCGTGATTGTTAAAATTGACAGAGCTACCTTCTTTGGGCAAATTAAAAATAGGTGAAAATTAAATTTAAATATATTTTTACATTTACAAGTAATTTTTTTTTTTTTATATAACAAATAGGCTGGCGCTTAATCTCCGTCTCGCCTGATATTAAGCGAAGATGCGGTCTACGGTGGAGCACGCTCGCCTAGAAAGAAACCGATTCACTCGTGACTTGAAGGCACCCAGATTGTATCTATCAGGGAACACTCGGTAGTAAATTCCATTGCTTAGCGGTTCGTACAATGAAAATCGATT
Organism: Biston stratarius; assembly: GCA_950106695.1. NCBI lineage: Eukaryota > Metazoa > Arthropoda > Insecta > Lepidoptera > Geometridae > Biston > Biston stratarius. Next base: position 3,201,175 of record OX467112.1, read on the forward strand.
CGAACCGTTTAGTCCGAGAAATAACATAATAATAATAATCCGTAAATACATCTCGAACAGAATACAGTAATTGTTTGTTTAAAAAAATTTAAATACGTGTTAAAAACATTCACATTATTGGATCCAAAATAAAAAATATCGTTTGGATTACTTCCTTTGATAACTAAAACAAAAATTAAATCTTAAAATATGACTGAATTCTAAAAAGTTCAGAATATGATGTGGCAGCCCTATGAGTGATGAGAATTTTAGAATGTGCCTATTATTTTGCCGCCTGGTACCCTATGAGGTAGGGTTGCCACTATCCCACTCTTTGCCTGTAAAAACAGGATGCCATTTTCAAGTAAACAAATTATTGTAGTAGCTCTACGATTTGTCGTAACTTGTGCTACGTTGATAAATCTCTACGAAATTAACGTAGCTGTTTTATTACAAAATGATGAGCGAGCCATCTATTTGGAATTCGATATGTAAAGAATATTCGGGCTTTCTGTGCGATAGTTGATTTTTAATACGTTTCCAAACTTTTTATAGCGATGACGTCATAAAGTAGGCTGAATATGTGTAGGTATGCCCTTGCCATGTAAACTAAAAAAAATACATAGCTAATTTGACACATTTTATTGACTTAGACAATTGACTTGAAGTAAACAATTTTAAAGTTAAATAATTTTTGAATTTGAATTTGAAACAAATCGTATATCATAACCTTATAAAGGCGACATCAGAGTCCAAGTAACGTGTATAATGAAATAATCCAGATATTTGTATTAATAAAGCGAAAAACAACTTGACGTCCGTACCTGTAATTACGGAAGATATTATTATGGCTGCCGTTGACTTGACATTGACAGTTTTTGTTTTAATTTCCCATTGCTTTTTTTAGGCACTGAACGTAGCCCTATACAGCCTACTATGTGACGTCATTAGAAGTCAATTGAAAGTCAAGTTAATATTATGAATTTTATTAAAATAAACCCCATCTCATAGCTTAAAGCTTTAAGCGTAAAAATAATTTACAAGAATGTAAATTTTGAAATGGTTTTGGATTCAATAACTTTTTATGCTTACTTTGTAAATTCAGTAAGTAAGCAGTTGTCTATTATAAGCAAATATATTTATGCTTTAATGTTGTTCTAGCGTCATCATCTATCTTTGTTTATTTAAGGAAGACTGAATTGTAACAATCGGGGAACACCCACTCGAGCAGCAAATTCCAATGTGTAGCGGTTCGTATGATGAGAGTGGAATCAAACCGCTTTGTTCGAGTTTTCAGTGAGCAAGAAAATGACTAAACAATTTTGATTGATTAACTTTATACAACGCATTTAAGCAAAGCTCATAAATAAACCTGCCCTGATATGGTAAAAGGCGGCTACGTGCAGAAAGTTGATTTCGACAAAAACGCAAAAAGGTGGCAAACGTGATTTCTTGACCTGTGTGACAGATAGCGCAAATTGGTCTTTTGAGTTTAGTAGAGGACAAAATCTAGTTTTATTTTCATTAGCTTACGGGAACATGTTTCCCGTAAGTAAATACCCGATTTGAGCTATCTGTCACACAGGTCAAGAAATCACGTTTGCTACCTTTTTGCGTTTTTGTCGAAAACAAAACTTTCTGCACGTAGCCGCCTTTTGCCATATCAGGGCAGAAATATCGTAGGACTTTATACACAGCGCCATCTAGCTCCAAACTAAGCAAAGCTTGTCCTATGAGAACCAGATAGCTGATAGAATACTTATATACTTTTTTTGTATATATGAAGAACACCCAGACACAGAACATACATTTATCGTCACATAAATGTTTGTCCTGTTGGGAATCGAACCCTCGCCCTACGGCTATTGAAGCTTTCAACCAAATGAGCTAACAGGGCAGTAAAATCTTGTGTATTAGTAAAAGCTGTTCTAAAATACTACTTTTTTTTTGTAAGAAAATTTTGAATTTGCATAACGAATAAAACTTCATGACTTTTCTAAATTATTTTCCGACTTTTTGAATACTTCAAAAAGTTCACCCAATTCTGTCCCTCTGAGTAAATTTTACGAAGTTTGAATGTTAAGTAGTAGATATTAGAAAGTCATCAAGTTAAATTAGATGTACAAATATTTTGAGAAGTACTTTTAGAATTGATTAATCACTACATTTTTCCTAAAAATAAAATGTAAAGGATGTAAAATTTGCCGTGGTGGTTTGGCCATTGGCCGGCGTGAGAATAGTACCCCACCCTCTCTACCCGTGGTAGCCGTAAGAGTCGGCTAAGGGATGTAATCCGGAAAATGGGCAGCAGCGTCTTCCTTGAACAATCACACCTAACTGCGCTCGCCAACCCGCCTGCCAAGCGTAGCGAGTATTGGCAAAACGCCCCCAGGAGGAGGCCTATGTCCAGCAGTGGACGACCTATGGCTGATGATGATTATGATGATATAATCAGTGTTTTAAAACTCCTTTAATTATAATATTTGACTTGTAACATTGGTGTTATCAATAAAATATTTGTATTTGTATTTGTAAAAAAGAAATTTAAAAACTGTGAACTTAAACGAAGTTACGTTGTTTTTTTTTTACAAACATATCAATAAGAACAAGTTGTCACTCGCGCTCTGCACCCACTCGCCCAAACATTCCCATAAGGTTGGCAGCATTCTAGATAATATTTTATTTAAACAGGAATCTTTTTATTATCAACCCAAATTGCGGCTTATCTCTTGCATTGTCACTCAAACCGTCTCAAAATAATAAAACCAATTTGTTTTGGTACACACCTGGCTTTTACGCTTATTTGTTATGTGGACATCTGGGTTGATTCAGTGGATTTGTATAAATAGATTGTGCATAATATGTTTACGCGTTCCAATGTTTTTCTCGGACTGATAGATTTATCGGTATGGACAAGTGCGAGTCAGACTCGCTCACCGAGGGTTCCGTATGAACTAGGATGTATGATAAATTCTTGTTCTCATTCCTTGCATAAAGATCCTATTATTTTTGTGATTATAAATGTACAGTTTTCGGATTTTTTCCTTTATGTGTACTATAAGACAATGCTTTTTGCCAAATTTCATAGTTCAAGGTCAACGGGAAATACTTTATATATTATATATTTATATAGGTTGATTTTCATGTGAGTGTTGAAATATGCGGTTTATTGCGATAATCATCATCATCATCATCAGCCATAGGACGTCCACTGCTGGACATAGGCCTCTTCCTGGGGGGGGGGGGGGGGGGGGGGGGTGTTTGCCAATACTCGCCACGCTTGGCAGGCGGGTTGGTAAGCGCAGTTAGGTGTGATTGTTCAAGGAAGACGCTGCTGCCCATCTTCCGGATTACATCCCTAAGCCGACTCTTACGGCAACCACGGGTAGAGAGGGTGGGGTACTATTCTTACGCCGGTACCACCACGGCAAATTCACGATAATGGAGACGTTTGATTTTTTTACAGCTGCAAGGGATTTGACAATTGTGTATATGTTTTTAATTTCAAATCGATATCTCCACGCGTTCCCGAGACAAAATCTTGACAGACGGACAACAAAGTGATTGTATAAGGGTTTCGTTTTTTCCTTTTAAGGTACGGAACCCTAAAACAGACTGCGTTCCATTAAGCATAAACACATTACATTATTTTATTACGGAGTTTCGGTGCCTGTCTTCCGGTTTTATCGTACGGACGGTAGGTGGTTTATTGGGACTATTCTAGTGAACGTGAATAGGTACCATGGAAAAGTCAGAGGAAAGCAAAAGCATTTTTGTTCCCTTGGATGACATATTTTTTCCGGTTATTTTGGTTTAAAAATCAATCTACTAAATCGATTTCGATAGAATTACTAGGTATAAGACCAAAATGAAAGTAGGTATAATTTCAAAAGATTTTTTTTAAAATCGGTTTTGTGTTGTGGGTTCTAAGGTAACAAAAATAAAATAAAAACAACCGAATTGAGAACCTTCTTCTTTTTTTAAGTCCTTGCAATGCAAAACGTAATGCTTTACAATATTGGCGAAGATAATTGAGCTTTCATTTCGCCTCGAACAACACGAGTGATTTTTGAACGTTGCCGGTTTTTTTATGGTCGACATGCTAGATTTTTGACCACGGCTCATCTGATGTTAAGTGACGGTATGGTCGAAAATGTCAAAAGCACACCTAGCCTGGAATGGTACTGGCTCTCAAGTGAGGCCGTCGGAACACACCGTTAGATGCTTGGCGGCAGATTTTCATCTTGGGTGGTAGCTAGCTAGCCGAGTACTAGAAAGTCCCCAACCACCATGCGCTATTACTTATACTATTTGCGCTTGAGTCAAAAGGACTCGAAATGTTTCGTATTTAGAACACGAAGTAACACTAACCGACCTATCTGCGTCTGCGGATACACAAAAACTTTTATTTTTTACTCGCTGCGCTGTGTTATAATAAAAAGTAAGAGCGCTTTGGGAAGCATTAATATACACTACCTAGGCGACAGTTTCTTGTAGGCTTTGTTTAGGTAAAGGTGGAGTCCAAACTATAGTAATACCAAATCTTATTAAAGATAGCCTTAGGCCTTAGGCAAGTGGCGGATTTACCAGCAGGCTGAGTAGGCTGGAGCCTAGGGCGGCAATTATTAGGGGCGGCAAATTTGGCTCAAAATTTTATTCTGCCTTACAGAAATAAAATAAAACATATTATTATAGGTATACACGGAGAAAAGAAGTCTCGAAAATTTAACAAAATTACAATATTTTAGTACTATACAGTACACCGAATATTCCAACGTCTGTACTTTTTTTTAATGTAACAGTAATGAGACGAGCGATACGCTCTCCTGGTGTTAAGATATAACGCCTGTCCATGACCATTGCAGCGATACACAGAACTTTGAGTTGTAAAACAAAGTCCAGGGCATCGCTGCCTTGGCGCTCATTACTTTGAGACCAGATTGTTAGTCTCAATAGCCCTGTAATTTCGCTAGCTGCAGTACCCTTCAAACCGGAACACAGTGATGTTTACACACTACTGCTTGGCGGCAGAATATCTGGTACTGCGGTGGTACCTACCTAGACGACTTCCTGCTAAGGAAATCTACCACCAAGTAATGGTAGTACATGAAAAATTACTAAGCGCTGTGTAGGTAAATGTATGTGTGTATTTGTATTTGTTAAATTTACTTTTGTGCATATTAATTTTTAAAATATTCCAATAGCGTTTCGATATTACAATGTAAATTTAGTAATTTTGAGCAATTTTTAAAAATTATGCAGGAATGCAAATAAAAAAGGCATGCTCTATAGTTCACAATCATACTAATAACGAGAAAAAGCTGATGTAATTATGACGATAGAGTACAAATCATAAAATTGCAATTAAATTGACAAAAAAAAATTAATTAATATGATTATAAACTAAGATATTGAATTGCTGTGGTTAGTAGGGGCGGCATAAATTTAATAGACTACTGGCGGCAAATATGTAAATCCGGCACTGCCTTAGGCAATTAGTTTTAGTTGTAAAAATAAATAGCAGGCTATACTTACCTACTTACGCCACTCACGTTTCAAACACACGCACACAAGTTTTCAGTGCAGCAATTTTTCATAAGCTACTCTAGCAACAAAAATAAATGAAAAGAAATAATAAATACAAATTTGTCAGATTATATTTGTAGCGATGATAACTCAGTGGTTATAGCGTGTTCGGCTCACATGCCAAACGGTGTGGGTTAAAACCCCAACAATGAGCTTGAGCTGCCGATGAAGGAAAACATCGTGAGGAAACCATAGCGTGGTGGTAGGGTACTTTTTAGTACTCAGCTGGCTAGCTACCAGTTTGCCGTTGAAAATTTGCCGCCAAGCTAAGTCTGGATTGTTCTTAAAGATCTTTAGTATCTTTCTAAAACAGCGAACGTATCATTTATATCTGTAATAATTAGTCATGGATTTTTTTACAGCGAAATGAGAAGTAATCGTCCAAAATAATGAAAAATAATTATTGTGATTGTCTGCACTGTTTTCTGCACGTTTTCGCTTTGCTAACACGTTTTTATTTTCACGCCATCTAGTTTCGGGTGGAGGCAACTGCTTCTCATCAACGAGCCAGAGGCCCAAATCCACGTCGCTGGAAAATCTACCTGTCTGCTCATGATGAAGTCGTTCGCCAACTTCTTGAAGAAAGAAGACATAATCTACACTCCATGGGATACTACATCCAGTGCTGGCCTCAACTATACGGAGAACTTAAAGATTTATCTTGGCTATAAATACACAAGTAAGTTTTTATCTATTAATTGCCATCTATGAGGTTAGTTAAGTATTACATCAAAAAGTAAGTAACGAGCAGACAAAATAGTACATCATAAATCCGCTAGATGTCTGACGATATAGCTACTTGTCACGAGATGACGCTCTAATAAACAGTGTTTCCGCTCGGTAATAGATGGCGTTGTTTCAACAGATTCGATTGGAACCGTGTTGTTATTCTATACGACACTCCAGCGTACGAATCTACTGTTGGGAATGATGGCGGTTACCTTTTAGCCGCTACTGTCCACTCCAGCATGATTAACGCGGGAATAGATGTGTTCGGATGGGAGTTACAACCCATACACACTTATGAAGAGATGCTTCTTCAAGTCGTAGGAAATAACTATGCCAGTGAGTCGAGTTTGTATGGCAAGGGAAGGCTTTGTTTTGTTGTCGAAAACACGTGTTTTCAGCACAAGCGCACTTCTTTGCACGTTTGACTTTGTTTTTAACACTAAAGAAATTCCGATTTAATGGGATTTGATTCACAAAAATCACGCAACACGAACTTTTTGGTAGGGACATTTTTCTAAGATAAGTACATTTTGAAAGCCTTGACAGATCTATACCTAAAATTGTTGCTATCTTTTTCATTGCGGTCCTTTTGACAGGGACAAATATATTTTCAATAAATTTGGATCTGTCAACTAAAGCCTTTAAAATTGGTCTTATTTATTATATTAGTAAGAAGGCTTAAGTAAAGCTTATTTTAATGACTAATCTAAACATTTGTACCGTTGGCGAAGAATAGCTAAAAGTGACATGAACAAAGAAGCCTAAATATACTAAGTAAGATTATAACGAAGATAAATTATACTTGCATTAGTATTTCGGTTATCCTTTCCAGACTAACCATATTTTCAATTAACTGATGGAAACTTTGGTATCAAATTATACAATCTACAATTATACAATCTGTTAAAGCTGCCAAATCTAAGGAATACTTAACACTTACAGCGCATCACAAAATATGTAAAATTATTTGGTGATAAACTAAAAGTTTCCTAATTTTTTTAAAATTAATTTTGGCTTTGTCTCAAAGCCACCATATCGCCTATTTCCTAACATAAGACGACAAAGATTTTTAAATTTTTTTTTTCTTTTGTTTTTGGTGTCAAATACGTTTTACGTAAATTTTACGATGGAGTTGTGGAAGCAACACAAAAAGTCATGTTTTACTACATTAACACGGAAAACACCGTTAGATGCTTGGCTTGGTTAGAAGTTGAGGGTGGTAGCCAGCCGAGTACCAGAAAGCTACCACCACACTAAGGTTATCTCACGATGTTTTCCTTCACCAGCAGCGCAAGCTCATTGTTGAGGTTTGAACCTACGCCCTTTGACATGCGAACCGACCGTGCTAACCACTGAGCTATGTGCAACTGACAGAAGCAGAACGCAGACAGAAGTTTTGCACAAACTTCTTCGTTCGATTTCTTTTCTAGGTAGATATATATAGAATTCATTGAATACGTACCTCCTCAAAAGTGTGTAGGATGTACTTATAAAAATAGCATAAGTATATGCTTCAATACAGCAATACCTATTAATAAAAACAAAACGACTTTTCAATATTATCAGCAAGAGAAGCTGCGAAAATGAATTTTCCACATCTAGTGAGAGGCAAGAATTTAATCTGAGCGAAAATCGGAGCAGAGATTTATCAAGAGCGCTGTGTCCTTCCGCCTCGATGAGTCGACACAGCCTGAAACACGTCCGCATCGAACGAAATATTTATAACTGTAAGAAAGCAGCATGAGAAATGCAGTGAACGTTAAGAATAAGTTTATTATTATATAATACTAGCGACCCGCCCCGGCTGCGGCTGTTTACACGGGGCTTTTGATCCATCGCGAAGGGCAGCGTTTTCGATAAAAGCTCCCAGATGGCTTGACTTTTTCCGACGTCCGATGTGTCCGATGTGTCTTATGGAGCATTATTCCGGTAAAGAATAAGCGGTATCCTTTATATTAATCTAGGTAGTTAAGTAGTGCAAGTTTCAAGATAGAGGAAACAAATTTAATTATAAAAATAGCTCTTTACTCGACTACGGCGAAGAAAAAGGTAGGGCTTTATTAAAACTAAACGTTTGATCGTCAACTGTGGAGCACGCTCGCCTAGAAGAAACCGATTCACTCGCGACTTGAAGGCACCCAAATTGTGTCAAAGAACACCCACCCGGGCAGCAAATTTCATCGTCTAGCGGTTCGCACAATGAAGGCAGATTGGAACCGTTTAGTTCGACCTTTTGGAATATCGACCATGAAGCGGTGTCGCTTGTTAGAGCTCCTGGCTGTCCTATAGTAGAATGGGCAAGATGAAGTAGGTCATGCAGTGGCGTAACTATACCATCTGAGGCCCGTGGCAAATTCATTGGATGGGGCCCCAAGTAAAAATCGTCTTGTAAAAATATTAATTCGACTTTGCGGCTCCGTTGACGGAGGACGTTGGGCCGGGGGCCCTTTAAGCCAGGGTCAAGTTGGGCCGGGGCCTTTTAAGCCAGGGCCCAGTTGGGCTGAGGACCCCCTCTAGCCGGGGGCCCCGTCGGTCTGGGGGCCCATTGGGCTGGGGGGCCCGTGGCATTTTGCCAGCCCTGCCACCCTATAGTTACCACTGAGGTCATGTTTTGTTTTACCTACACAATATGTATTTCTCTCTGAATCTAATTCTTAAGTTGACGCGGACGAAGTCGGGGGCTTAACCTAATGTTTTAGTAAAAATAAAATTCCTATTATAAATATGGCATAGTTTCAATCAAAAATATGACGCAAGGAAAAGAATTTGGCGGGTTTTGGTTTTCCAACCTGTAGTTTATGCGAATTTTAAGATTTTATGACGTAAAAGACAATCTAATAAATAAGACATTAATATATTTAGAAATAATTTAAATATTAAACAATTATGGTTGATGTTATTTTGATTGTTACACAACTATTAAAACGATAATAAAATTTATGTTAAGACGCTATTTATTCATAAAAGATATCCTTCACGAAAATAGGTATAATATTTGTGTAATATATACTTTGACCTCAATTTTTTTATAAAATTCTTTAGTCACGTTAAATTTTTTGAATAATTTTTAATTTTAATTTTTAAAAACATACATATACAATTTGTAGAGTTGTCATTAATAGTCTTCTATGGGCACAAAATGAATCAGCAATATACATCATCATCACCATCATCATAAATAATAACCATTTTATAATAACTATTTATTCATTAATAACTATTTTTGTGTAGTTGGCTAATAAAAAGAACTTCCATATTAGACACATCCACTTTCTGTCACCCATTCCTTTTTGCAAAAACCCTAGACATAATATTCCCGTTCTCTCGAGCCAGATGGGTGGCACCGCCATTTCCAAGGGCCGTTTACCATTGTTTTTTGGGACGAAGGACGAAAGATTAGGCCTTGTACTTGAAAGCCAAGAAAAACCGGTTTTTATGTTGACTAACATTGTCTTTTTGTAAGTGACACCTGAGAAGCTAAAGGAAAAATGGGCTCGTATATTTTTGTCTCAAGATTCCGAATAATTTTATTACAAGCATCTCTTTCAATCACAGTTTTTTTACAGGTTAATTTGAGCTAAGAATAGGGTGATCGCATTCACTAGATATTTTTTTCTTATACAGGTGGCAGGCTAGGTGATTGACCATAGCTCATCTGATGCTGAGTGACCATGTGGTCGTAAATAGTCTGGAATGACATGCCTTTAAGTCAGGCTGCCGAAATACACCATTAAGTGTGTGGCGACAGATTTTTGACTTGATTAATCATCTTGGTAGCTAACCAGCATAGTACTAAAAAGTAACCTACCACCATGCTATAGTTTCCTCGCGCTATGTTTTCCTTCACCCGCAACTCAAGCACGCCTTTCGGCGTGTGAATCAATCGCGCTAACCATCAAGCTATCATCGCTACAAATTATTTTAATTAGCTTATCATACTTTAAAACTTTTGTTTTAACTACATACTGTCTGATGTTAAGCATGATGCGGTCTAGGTACTTATATAAATATATATCTGAATAGATCTGAATAACACATCTCGACATAAATCTGATAAAGAACTGATAAACTGGGGTAGACATGTTTAAGATGTTCGAGGCTTATAAATTTAAGTTAAACAATGGAATCGATGCAGGTAACAGTTTTGGCACGTTTTTCAATAGCCTCCAACACCTCTAGCGATTTTGTAGCGATGATGGCTCAGTGGTTAGCGCGGTAGGTTCGCATGCCTACATTGTGTTGTTTATTCTTTTTTTACATCTGTACTATATCCATAACACAGATAAAGGTTTTTTTAAAGTCAAAAAGTGAACTGTAGCGAAAAGGTATATTTTATACTAGCTGTGCCCCGCGGTTTCACCCGCGCTAGATGCCTACGTCATAGTAGCTTTATGCATGCAAAGTCTCAGCCCGATCGGTTTAAAATTGACAAAGTTTCATACAAACTTTCATCCCCTATTTTATCCCCTTGGGGGTAGAATTAATCAAAATCCTTTCTTAGCGGATGCCTACGTCATAACGTCTACCTGCATGCCAAATTTCAGCTCGATCCGTCCAGTGGTTTGGGTTGTGCGATAGATCACTATGTCAGTCAGTCAGTCAGTCAGTCAGTCAGTCACCTTTGATTTATATATATTTAGTAGATTTACAAAACTATTAGTCTCATTGAGTACATAAGTGTGGTGTCTTTATTTAACTAATACAGCTCATTGTTACGAGCTCGAAGTTGTGTCGGGGCCGGGTGGCTTTGTGGCCCCCCCCCCCTCGCAGTTGGTAAAAAAAGCAACTCACTGACATAGAGTTTTACCACCACACCAGAATGTTATTGCTTGTTCGGAAATGTGATGAAATACACACATGCGCGGACAAAAAATTAACTCTCATCTGGAGCTGTATTTTTTTAATCTTTCGTATGGTTTCACATAAAAATACGGTCGCGTTTCTAGAGATATTGAATGACAGGCAGCTTTCGTATGTCGAAACTCGAAACTCGAAAATAATTTAAAAAAAAGGAACCCCATTTCTAATTCAATTTCCGATGTTTGAATATTTGCTCGATCAGAAATCGAGTCCAGAACCTCCGATTCCAATTTTTGATATTAACTTTTTTTTGTTTTTTTTTTTGTCATCAAATTATATGAGAGTATTTTCTTTTTGGCTGTGTGGCCAGCCGTAGTGTTAATGAACCGCCCAAAAGACATTAACAGAATTAACACTGAAATTAGGGATAGCAAGAATACGAAACTCACTGCCGGCGTTTGTCCCGTGAAGGATAATTTGAGTATCTTCAAATCCAGAGTAAACATGTTTTTTCTAGGTAACTGTGTTCCATTCTCTATATAAGCTATAATATATATAAGATATCCTTCACGAAAATAGGTATAATATTTGTGTAATATATACTTTGACCTCAATTTTTTTATAAAATTCTTTAGTCACATTAAATTTTTTGAATAATTTTTAATTTTAATTTTTAAAAACATACATATACAATTTGTAGAGTTGTCATTAATAGTCTTCTATGGGCACAAAATGAATAACAGAATCAGCAATATACATCATCATCACCATCATCATAAATAATAACCATTTTATAACCACCATAAATAACCATGTACATAAAGGTATTGAAAAAAAGGAAAAACGACATTAGTATGTATAAAAACATGGCAGATCCGACTAACAGCAATATCAACTTAGCATTGTGATAAATAATGCAATTTACTTCTCTACTTACTTATGTAACTTAGGGTTATAATGCGTATGGGATAAAATACTATATACGAAGTATATATTTACTATTAAAAAACCGACCCTATGACTCTGCCAACTAAACGCACTGCTCCAATGAAACAGCGAGGTGTTGGAGTAAAGGATAAATCGATATCGATTAAATTTATATGGGACCACCTCTGAAGTATGATCTACCAAACAACCGGTCAAGTGCGAGTCGGACTCGCTCACCGAGGATTCCGTACAAACCTGTAGGTATATAAGTAAAAGTTATGGTATTTTTTTAATGGTAATTTATGCTTTTCGCAATTTTTCATTTATCTGTGCTATAAGACGTTGCTTCGTACCAAATTTCAAGTTTTTGAGTTCACGGGAAGTATCCTGTAGGTTTTGAGCCTCTTGCGAGTGTCGAAAATTTGCAGCATAAACGGCTGTATATTTCGATTGCGTTGGCTTAGAAGTTTGATTTTTGATTTCACAGCTCCAAGGGACAGTTAGACCTGAGTATTTGATATGAATTTCAGCTTGTACCTCCATGCGTTCCTGAGAAAAAGGGTCTTGACAGACATACAGACGGACAACAAAGTGATCCTGTAAGGGTTCCGTTTTTTCCTTTTGAGGTACGGAACCCTAAAACGAATCAAAAAAATTGATTCATAATTGGCGGAATGATCGTGTTACATACATACAAAAAAAACATACAGTCGAATTGAGAACCTCCTCTTTTTTGAAGTCGGTTAAAAAGGGATATACAATTCGATTTCCTGGCATATTCATCCATGTACGAATAATGGAAAGCGATGTAATGTACCGGAACACATAACAATAACTGACCAGTATCCAATAAACTCTGATGGGCTGGTTAAGATAAGGGAGCCTTATTGTTATCTTATAGAGACCGCTATAAACTGTCGCAAATGGGAACCCACGTAGCTTATATAAATAGAGAATTCGCTCAGTTGAAAATAGTAATTATCACTACATATTATAAAACAAAGTCGTCCGCCGCGTCTGTCTGTCTGTCTGTCTGCCCCGGCTGCGCACGGTATTTCACGGAAGTTTTGTTATATCTCAAAGGAATTAGGCAGCGTTTTCGATTAAAGCTACCAAGGTGGCTTGACTTTTTGCGACACTTTCAACAATTATCATCATATTTCAACCAATTTACACAATAATTTGACAAATTAAATACCTAAACCTTCCTCATGAATTACTCTATCTATTGGTGAAATACGCATGATAATCCGTTTAGTTGTTTTTAAGTTTATTGCGGACAGACAGACGCAGCGGACGACTTTGTTTTATAATATCTAGTGATAAATCAATCATTTATAAACATCACAAAATTTAAAAAAAAAAACATTCCGCCTTGAAAAAATAATAATTATGTCATTAAAAAAAGTTATGTTATTGCGTGGCCACAACATTCTAAAAGCGAGTGCTACGAGTAATATTTTTTTTTACATATCCCTTATCGTAGCTGTCAACTTCTGCTACGTGTGCTACGGCGTAGCACTAGTTGTAGTGTGTTTCGAGTGGGGTGAGTGAATTGGCGTCTTACATTGTTTAATGCAGGACGTCACGTCCAACAATGATCATCATATTTCAACCACTTTACAAAAAAATCTTAACAAATCATATATTTAAACCTTCCTCATGAATCACTATACCTGTTAGTGAAACACGCATGATAATCCGTTCAGTAGTTTTTAAGTTTATCGCGAACAGACAGACAGACAATCGCGGCAGATGACTTTTTATTTTATAATATATATATAGTCATTAGGTATGTAAATTTGTTAATAAATTATTAAACCTATCATACGAGTATATCATAAGACGCTTGTAAATCTACTTATTAATAAAATTATCATATATACAATATATAGCCATCATGCAAATCTTAAACTCTGATTCTTAACTTAAAATTGATTTGACAGTTCTATAAATGTTCCCTTCTCACATATATTGAGAAGGGACTGTAGTAAATTTTACCCCTGTCAGATTGTTAAGTTTAAGGTATCGAAATTACAATTAACACCAAGTTCGATTCCACTTTCACCGTACGAACCGCTAAATAATGGAATTTACTGCACGAATGGGTATTCCATGAAAGATACAATCTGTAAAAGTCGCCAATGAATCAATATCGCTTAGGTTAAGAAAAAAAAAAAAAACATTGTAGGACACATTACACACAGCGCCATCTGACCCCAAACTAAGCAGAGCTTGTGTGATGGAAGTCAGATAACTGATAGGATACATAAATACTTTTTGTTTGTAAATACATACTTATAATACATACAGAACACCCAAGATGGCGGTCAAACGTAGACGTCAAAAGATAAAAATCAAAAGAAAAAGTTATGTATAATTTGTGAGATTTTTTAATGTAAAAGTAATGAGACGAACGTGACGCTTTCCTGATGGTAAGAGCTAACGCCTGTCTATCACCATTGCAGCGATATACAGAACTTTGTGTAGCAAAACAAAGATCAAGAAAGAACCCACTTTAAACAGCGAAAAATTTTATTCAATTTTTTTTTTGTAACTAAATTGATCTTAATCTAAACAATACTTATTTGTATTTTATAATATACTTGGTGGTAGATCTCCTTAGCAGGAGACCGTCTAGGTAGGTACTACCGCAGTGCCAGATATTCTGCCGCCAAGCAGTAGTGCCTAAACATTACTGCAAGGTACAGTAGCTAGCAAAATTACAGGGCTGTTGATACTTACCATCGAAAGTTTCAAAGTAATGAGCGCCGAAGCAGCGATGCCCTGGACTTTGTTTTACTATTCAAAGTTCTGTGTATCGCTGCAATGGTCATGGACAGGCGTTATACCTTACCATCAGGAGAGCATAGCGTTCGTCTCATTACAATTTAATTTTAAAAAACGCACGTGGAACCGCGAGGCGCAGCCGGTATTTAAATTTAGAAAATCGTGTAAGGTCGCAGGGCGAGAATAAAGTGTGATTGGAAACTAGCAAACTTTAAATCAAATAAACGGACACCTCATACCCAGAGAGCGTTCAATCATTCCAGTCGAACTATCTTAGACGTAATCAGATCTATCTGTACGTGGTCAAATATTTGAGTCGGGTTCTTTAGTACAGTCAGCGACATAATCGAATAGAAACTCTTTACTCTTCACATCAACCAATCACACTAATATTATAAAGGCGAAAGTTTGTGAGTGTGTTTCTATGTTTGTTACTTCTTCACGCTAAAACAGCTAGACTAATTTTGATGAAATTTGCTATGGAGGTAGCTGACACCCTGGACTAACACGTAAACTTTTTCCCGAAAAAAAATGTAGTAGATAGCACCGCGGGGCGCAGCTAGTGTTAAAATTTGCATGTTTGGATGTTTATTACTTAATCACGCAAAAAAGACTGAACAGATTTGGATGAAATTTGGCACACATAGTTTATTACCTGGATTAACATATAGGATACTTTTTACACCAGAAAAATGTTAGGTTCCTGTGGGATTATTAAAAAAAACGAACTACAGGACGTATCCATTTTGAATAGATTGGTAAAAAAAGTTAGCAATTTTGGAATATCCGGCATAATATTTTCAATGTAAAAGTTGTGAAACGAACGAAACTCTCTCTTGATAGTAAGAAATAACGCATGTCATAGCAGCAATATACAGAACTGTGAGTTAAAAAATAAAGTCCAGGACAACGCTGCTTTGGCGCACATTACTTTGAGATATTCGATGGTTAGTCTCAACAGCCCTGTAATTTCGCTAGCTGCAGTACCCTTCAAACCGAAACACGGTAATGTTTACACACTACTGCTTAATATCTGGTACTGCGGTGTTACTTACTTTGACGGCGTCCTGCTAAGGAGATATACCAGATAAAATCAAATGGGAGTAATCCGCGTCCTTAAAATTTCAAATGTTATATTATTTTACTGAATAAATAATAATAAATAAATATTGTAGGATTTTTTCAGATAGCGCCATCTAGCTCCAAAACAAAGCTTTTACTATGGAAACCAGACAGGTGACAGCACACTGTTTTTGTTGTAAATACGTACTTATAATACGTATAGAACACCCAGACACTGACATCCATGTTAGTCACACAAATGTTAGTCTTGAGTGGGAATCAAACCCACGCTCTTCAGCTCTCGAAACAGAACTTTACCAAATGAGCTAACAAAGCTAGCCTTATAGTGAACTAGCTGTGTCCCGCGGTTTCACCTGCGCTAGATGCCTACGTCATAGTAGCTTTATGCATGCAAAGTCTCAGCCCGATTGGTTTAAAATTGACAAAGTTTCATACAAACTTTCATCCCCTATTTTATCCCCTTGGGGGTAGAATTAATCAAAATCCTTTCTTAGCGGATGCCTACGTCATAACATCTACCTGCATGCCAAATTTCAGCCCGATCCGTCTAGTGGTTTGAGCTGTGCGTTGATAGATCACTATGTCAGTCAGTCAGTCACCTTTGAGTTATATAGTATATATATTTAGATAGATGTAAATGTTCAGTAATTGCCGTTGCTGACTGTACCTCACGGCTATCAGGGTCCTTAGCACCGTCAATACGCCTTCCGGTATGTGATTTGTATATTTGTGAGCAGACCCTTGATCTATTGTTGGCAAATCTATTGTTGATTGTGACAGCTTGATATGGGGTTGACATATATGTCGATATGCAAATTTTCAATCGAAACTTACTTTACTGTTTACACCACTGCCTCGAAAAGGACTGTAATGTTTATGTATATGTGTATGTATGTATGTCTATATGTAGATATGTATGTATGTATGTACGTGTGTAAATGCCTCGTCAGATTTGCATGTATGGAGTATCGTTAGAATCCTTACATTATCCTGAGTGATAATAGACATAAATTTAATATAAATTTATATTTATAGAAAAAAAATAGGCCTTTTATAAAAGTTGTGTTACGGTGTGTTTTGTGTCTTAGTTTAGAGCCAGTTTCCATCGAAACTATGTGTTTACCATTTTTGACGACACCAGTACTTAACATAAAAGTTCAATAAATTTTAATCAATGAAACTTTCTATGGTATATGTGTAAAAATGGACTAGACATGGAATGGAAATTATGTCTTCTTAATGAATTTAAAAGCTGTATGGTTTGTGAATCACACTAATATTATAAAGTGTATGTGTTTGTATGTTTGTTACTTCTTCACGCTCAACCAATTTTGATTAAATTTGATACTCTATAGGTTATAGACATGGGCTACTTTTACGGGGCGCAGCTGGTAATAAATAATAAATTGTTTTTTAACTATACGCCCATTGTTTGCCCTGATAAAATATCTCAATAGCTAATTATCGAACAGATTTTTACACATATATACTTCTCTAAGAGAAAGGAGGCAGTAAAAACAATGGAGTTCCCTGTTGGATGTACGCCAAAATCTACTAAACCATTAGAGCAAGGCATTTCCCAATGATAATCTGGCGACGAAGAGCCATTGTATAAAGTTTTATTATGTGTTAGTATTGTTTATTTGGGTTATTGTAGTAGTGATGTAAGATAAAAGCTAGCTAAAACAAATAAGAATTTACAACTAATGGATTAAAGAGAATCACTATAAAATATCTCAAAGTAGAAATGTATGTTTAGCTTATTAGCTTTTTGTTTTATTTATGCGGAATTACTCACGCTTAATTTTATCGGAAACTCCGACTATAGTTTCGGCCACATCCGGTGGCCTTCATCATGGGGACAAAGCTGAGACAACGCGCGCGCGGCCTCGTTTTGCTTCGCACTGCGGGCCGCCGCGCGCCTCGCACGTGAAGATAGTTTGGTCCTCAGATTCAGTAGCGGATGAATGCGCAAGCGTGCCCGATACCCCGACTCAAAGCGCTGAGGACACCCCAGAGTTTTTAGTGGGTAGGCCGTCATATGGACGGAGAGTACCTCGTAACCATCTAGTCACCCCCGTGGCCGGTGGTATCCATTAAGCATTTTCCATGGGCACAAAAAAAGGTCACTAGATTCAACATATTCTCGTCGTCAAAAAAACTTTTTTTAGCTAATTAACACGTTTTCTCCAAGAAAAAAATAAAAGAAGCAAAATGCCTGCAAAACTTTTATTCCTAACTATTATATATTTCTAGAGATTCTGTGATATGATGGTAATATTTAAAAAAAATAATTCTTTTTAATTCTATTTTAAAATATGGTATTAAAAATAATTAGAAAGTTGTTTATGTCTAATCAACTAATTTAGTTTGAATTCGACTTGATTATATCGACATGAAAAGATGCAGGATGAATATAAATAACAAAATATTGAATATATATTATTTCGTTATCTAGTTATAAAAAATGGTCATAGAAATATAATTTATGCCATACATATATTGCAAAAACGATTAGTGTCATCATTTCGTAAGTTAATACGGATGATTTCGAATCACTATTAATTTATAAAAATACAAATACTGAATAATATATATATAACATTAATATAAATAGCTAATTTAAAAAAAATGTTTCACAGGATATCGGATATTAAGATTGAATTTATGTGGGTGTTTAAAAAAGTAAAATATAATAATCATACAAGTACTAATATTCTATACATATAATAAAATTGACAATGCACCGTGTCTGTTACACATTTAACGTTTATTTTTTCAAAATAACAATACATTCACGTTATACTTAAGTTAATGAGTCCAAAATGTTTTCAGAATTTTGTCTGTTTGTCTGTGCGTTTGTGCATCCTAATCTCAGAAAAGACAACCGATTTGAGTGCGGGTTTCACTGATGTATCACGCAAGCAAGCTTCCCGTAAAATTTATATATTGTTTTATTTCAATCGGTTAGCAAACAAAAAAGTTAAGTTAATTGAAATAATACGCGCTGATCTAGAAACGCGCTTCAGTCGATTTAACTGAAAGTTTTTTAACTGTAGTCTGTAAAACCATTGTTGAAAGTTAATATAAACACAATGAACACAAAGATAAAACATAATGCATGATTTCGGAGATAGAGACATGTCCAAATTAAGTTGAACTTTTGTCAAAAAGGTCGACCATTTTAATTTGTAATTTACAAGCATCCTCACGAACGGAGTCACGGGCACAGCTAATTATTAATTTATTTCGTGGATAGTTTAAAATTCCTCACAATATACATATGTGGATTAAATACATTATTTAATCTAGTTTTAAATTCAGAATTTTAGTCTAGTCGCTTATGCTCATTGTTTTAAGTGAGTCAATGATCTTATCTAAATATATTTTAAAGCAACATTTTTTTTTACCGCGGGACAAAATTGTTGGCATGTCATCTAGAATATTATAAATTAAAGATTAGTCGGAACTATCGAAGATAAGCTTAGATAATTTATTGACTTGATTATGATACAATTTGAATTTTCTGGGGATATAGCCTGATCTGTTTTATATTTTTAAATTATTTATTTGTGACGTTTTCTGTACAAAATTTACTAAGAAAACTACCAAATGCTTATACTTTAATATAAGTAAAAAAAAAATAACGTAAATTTTTTTTTCTTCTTTTGCTGCTATTTACGTTACAAAAGTACTTATAAAGACTAAAATTGCAATACACTTCAATTAACAAGATTAAGAATATAAAAACAAAAAAAAAAAATGTTGCAATTTACGTTAAATAAATACTCAGCTTTATAGTTACAAATATAGTTATTTATATAGTATGTACTTGTTTGTGCCGTTTGGGGTTGAAACTTTAGGTCTGTGGGTGCCGGCCGCTCACGATCTATATCGGGACCTGACCAAACGTTTAGAGGAGGCTTTAGTGACCAGAATGCTGGCATCTACTTTGGTCAAAAGCTTAGCCACGCTGGATGGCAATGCTGCCAGCATTTTAGCCATATATCCCTCCTCTGACGGACTTATAGATTTTTGTAAATAGTATTAATTTTATATACTTCGTTCTTAGTTTTTTTAACAGTCTTCAGAAATACATCCCATCTGGGTCCGTCCATTAATATTAATATTGTCATTAGTGGTATTCGCTATGTATGCTTCTAAAGTTTAAGAATTTGATAAATTTTCTGGTCATTTATATAAATTTGTATATGACTACCTACATGTATTATTGTGAATAAATTATTTGATTTGACTAACAACCAGTCACATTTTTAATAATTCCTATTATTAAGACAAATGGTCAAACTCATTTTTTCAAACAGGTTTTTTAATTGATATTTTATAATTGTTGCCAAAACGAATTATAAGCGAAATATTTACTAGAGAGAGAACAAACTCAACAAAACTAACTGGAGATAAAATTATTGCAATTTTAAACCTATTTTTTTTAGATATTTAATCATAGTTTCTTATTAAATGTTTAATAAATATAAAAAAATTTAAAAGATTCGTTTCTCGTGAAAACTATTTTCTTAAGAAGTTTTTTAATTAAATTTTGGCATGTAATAAACATGGTAAAATTTGCCATGTAATAGCGTAAACTTATAATCATTGCCATGTAATAACGTATGTAGTGACGTATAACGTAACGTAATAAACATCGCAATTTATATGGTAAAATAAAATGTTCTACGTCAGAAAATAAAAACGAACACTGATAATTTATTGCAGTTGTCATTGCTAGCATTGAAACGTACAATATTAATTATAATATATAATTTTTCTTATTAAAAAATATAAAACATCTTTTATATACGGTTAGTTTAGTTTTAAGTAGAAGTAATTATATACTTTTCTCAACATCTTTTAAGCTCATTTTATATCTCGGTTTAAAAAAGATTTAATCAACCGAGTTTTGTACCTACCTAAAGATACGAAATCAGCAGAATTTTGTAGAAATTTGCTCAATTTCGAACTGCTGACTCACTCTTTAGAGTACAATAGAACATTTCGAGGGTAGAACGAAATTACGAGAAAATACTTACCTACCTTATTTAATTGGAATTTGTCTAAGGTATTCATAATAAGTTTTGAACGTTAGATATTTGATTATAAATAAGAATCTACATATATTATGATTAAAAATAATTGTTTTTTTAAAGATTCAACACTATTTTGTAAAAGTGGGCTCAATTACAAATTCTAAGAACAAGTCTTACTCAATACTAAGTATTTAGACTGACTGGACTCTTACGATGAAAAACTTGTATGAAAAACTTTATAAAATCCCTGAGGACTTGGCTCCTTCGTCACCCAGTTAAGGATTGCAGTCCAGGATTGCATCCCGCTGGATTGCCAGTGGATTGATAGTGTAATTTTAGGAACTGCGGGATCCCGCAACAGCCTGTGGGTCCGCAAGCATCAAATTCATTTAAATTTGCCACCGCGATCATATCAAATTTGATTGGGCAAGAATTGGAAAACGGACAGTGAAGGGTTAATACGTTAAACCTACACCTGGATTGCAAGTTTTAACCCCTGCATTACGGGTTTCAATCCGTGCATTGCTCGTTGATACCATAAATCAACAAAACATACATGCAAGTACGAAACAGATATCTGTGGATAAGATAATAACATGTAAGATGTTGAGAGACATGGAGAGATTTTAATTAAATTCATTTTGCGGACTTTTATTTAATTATCTTGGATTTTTCATTCTTACCTTATCGAGAGTCAAAACTGATAAAGTCATCAATTATGACTTCGGCTAATACAGCGTACTTTTTTAATTTAATTCAAATTAGTTAGATAACCAATATCTTTTTCTTTGTTTTTGGCATCGAACTTTCTGGATTTGCCAGTGTTAAGCTCTTCGATATATATTACTGTCCTGTCAGCTCATTTGAAAATGTATTTGCTATAAGAGGTGTAGGGTGTGAGTTCATCCAGGACAAACATGTGTGAAGGAGTGTTTGTTCTGTGTCTGGATGTTCTGTATGTATTAGAAGTATGTATTTACAAAAAAGTACATAAGTATTCTCTTCTTCATTATTTGTTATCAGTTATTTGTTTCCCATAGTACAAGTGGTCCCTCCACTCTAGTCCACTGAAAATAGGCGTCTCCTAATGCACGCCATCTAGATCGATCGTCTGCTTTTTGCGTTCAGTCATTACCTTTTTATTGCCTTTTATGAATAAAACACTACTATTTTGTACACTCGATATATAAAACAAACATGACAAGATATTTTGATAATTTGAAACGTTAATGTGTCGATTTTTTTTTTTTGATTAACTGGGTCTTTATTTCTACGTAGGTACATCTTTATATTATTGATAATAATTACAACTTATTTTTTTTTATTTTTTTTTTAATGGATTGTGTGAAATTGATATTATTTTGTAGCGATAATAGCTTAGTGGTAAGCGCGGTCGCATGGCGTGGTCCGAATGGCGTGGGTTTAAACTCCAACAATGAGCTTGAGCTGCCGGTGAAGGAAAACATTGTAAGGAAACCATAGCATGGTGGTAGGGTACTTTCTAGTGTTCGGCTGGCTAGCTACCACCCTCAAGTTGAAAATCTGCCGCCAATCATCTAACGGTGTGTTCCGGCAGCCTCGTTTGAGAGCCAGTACCATTCCAGGCTAGGTGTGCTTTACTATCTGCGACCACATCGTCAGAGCTGTGGTCAAACACCTAACGTAACAACCATCAAAAAAATATTGGTGGACAAGATGAAATTGAATTAATAGAGAATTAGTTTAAAAAAATCCGATTCGGATATTTTATGGATCGTGAATTTCCATGGATTGTTTTTATTCCATACAATGGGTACGTGGTACGTGCGCTTAATTTATAACTTGCCCGTATTTTATTAAGTTAAATATTGTTTTTGGAGGACCCTGTATCTTTATCTAGTTTTTAATAAAATTCCGTTATAAAAAAATGTGTTTTATGCAAATTGCCTCGACTGTGCAACGGGAGATCGCACGTTTAAAAAATTTAGTGACCTAAGCCAAACAAAATATTTATTTTTAAAAAACTCAGACAATATTCTGTAAATAATATTTAGAACAGTGATAACCTTGGATATTCACTACAAAACTAATTAATTTTTTCGTTAGTAGGTATCTATCTAATCTAATATATCTTATATCTTTAAACGAGCTATTCTTGTATATATGTATATATATATTCTGAATCTCGGAAACGGCTCCAACGATTTTCATGAAATTTAGTATGCAGGTGGTTAAGGGGGCGATGAATCGATCTAGCTAGGTTTCATTTATAGAAAACGTCATTTTATCCGTGTTTTCAGCCGAGCAAAGCTCGGTCATCCAGGTACTTTCATTTAATACTAACTACACAATAAATTGATATTTATTAGCTGTTTACCGTGTTTTTATCTACGTTTATCGGTATAAAAAGTAACTTTTAATTATGTGTGGTTTTTATTTATTTTATCAGTACATATTATAAAACGAAGTCGTAGAACGACATATGTTTGTCTGTCTATCTGTCTGTTCGCGATATACTTAAACACTACTGAACGGATTATCACGCGAGTTTCATCAGTAGATAGAATGGTTCACGACAAGGTTTAGGTATATTATTTGTCAAGGTTTTGTGTAAAATAGTTGAAATATGATGATAATTGTTGGAAGTGTCGGAGAAATTCAAGCCACCTGGGAGCTTTCATCGAAAACGTTGCCCAATCCCTTTGAGATAGGTATAACAAAACAACGCATGGTGGGATATTCCTCTTTTGTAGATTTAAAACTACCTCTTAAGGATAGCTTTCCACCTTGATGGTACAAACACAGCGAAGCGGGCGGGTAATGGTTATCAATGCCGATACGAGTAAGTGCCGTATTTACAAAATGTTGTCATAATTTATTTCTTAACATTTGCTTTCTTGATCGCCTACTGACCAAAATAAAATCCGTTTCACGTCAAAAAAAAAAAAGAAATAAAATAGCGGGTGAGGCTATATCATAAATTTAGTTTTTAAATATAGAGGTCTTTTGATTCTGCATTGGTCGGTTTCTTAGTAAATATAATATCTAGAATAAACTGGATTAATCTGGTAACGTATTTTTTTAAAGAACAGATATGTGATTCTTCTTTAAACAATCGGTTTCTTTTCATTTATTGTGGTGCTCTGTTGATATTTTTTTTTACTGTAAATCGTGTCAATATTGCTTAATTTTATCAAGGATAGAGTTTTTTTAATGGCTGTCAGGCTAGATGTTAGACCAAGAGCTCACCTGATGTTAAGTGACGGTATGGTCGAAGATGGTAATGCACACCTAGCCTGGAATGGTACTGGCTCTCAAGTGAGGTTGCCGGAACACACCGTTAGATGCTCGGCGGCAGATTTTCAACTTGAGTGGTAGCTAGCCAGCTGAATACTAGAAAGTACCCTACCACCACGCTATGGTTTCCTCACGATGTTTTCCTTCACCGGCAGCTCAAGTTCATTGTTGGGGTATGAACCCACGCCATTCGGCGTGCGAACCGGCCGCGCTAACCACTGAGCTATCATCGCTACATAGTTTACTTTCCACGCCAAGAACAAATCTAGTTTTTTGCGCAAAAATCAGGACAAAAATCCTATCTGGTGGTGAAGTAAAAATTAATTTGTTGTTCAACTCAAAATGTAACCTTGCGTATATACTTTTGAAAAATCCGGGTGCTATTTAAAAAAAAAAACCATTTAAGATCCACTAACGCCAATTTAGTCCAGCACATTGTTAACAGTCGCTTCGCTCGTTCAATTATGATATTGGTTAAAATTTAGAACTATCTTTGTATAATAGACTAATTTTAAAAAATATGTGGTTTTTTTTTATCGCCTCAGTATAATTATCGCATAAGAATTGTGTCGTTTTAAAAGCTTTGCTAAAATATTGATTTTTAAACTAAAATGTATTTGATTGCGTTCTTATTTATGTATATTATGTGCTAATACAATTGAAATCATAGTTTTAGTAGTTCATTAATATTTAACCTGTTAAATATAATGTTACTGCTGTATCTGATTTTTAATGCAAATCTAGATTAAGCTCGCTTTTTAGTTTTTCTACTGAATTTTGATGACAAAAACAAGGTTACTCAAAAATTAAAAAACAAATAAATTTTAAGTAACGGAATACCATATAAAGATTTAAAAACTTTAAAAATGCCGATAATGATCATAAAAGTGGAATGAGTTTTAAAAGATTTTTAATTTTATTTATAAATTACTGAAGTTCAGGCGGATTTAACCGGATTTTGAGGTGATATAAAAGAGTTATTTTTTTGTTTGTAACTAATAAATTTGTATGTGTGCCATCAAATAGAAAGTTTCGTGGAAAACTAAATTATCTTTGTCATGCTTCTGTGTTTTTTTTTAATACCTATAACAGTAATGAGACGAACGATACTCTCTCCTGATGGTAAGAGATAACGCCTGTCCATGACCATTGCAGCTATACACAGAACTTTGAGTAATAAAACAAAGTCCAGGGCGTCGCTGCCTTGGCGCTCATTACTTTGAGACTACATTGTTAGTCTCAGTAGCCCTGTAATTTCGCTAGCTGCAGTACCCTTCAAACCGGAACACAGTAATGTTTACACACTACTGCTTGGCGGCAGAATATCTGGTACTGCGGTGGTACCTATCTACCACCAAATAATATGTACATAAATATGTAAGTTTGACACAGCGCAAGGTGATAGTTATCGTTAGCAGGAGGTAGTCTAATTAGGTACCACCGCAGCACCAGATATTCTGGCCCCAAGCAGTAGTGTGTAAACCTTATTGTGTTCCGGTTTGTAAGGTATTGCATCTAGCGAAATTACGGGGCACTACCAAAGTCTCAAACTAATGAACGTCAAAGCAGTGATGCTTTGACTTTGTTACGCAAAGTTCTCTGTACCGCTGTAATGGTTATAGAGGTTATCTTTTACCATCAGAAGAGCGTTTTGTTCGTCTCAATACTAAAGCGCCATCTAGCTTGAACTAAGCAAATCTTGTACTACGGAAACCAGATAACTGATAGAATACTTACACACTTTTTTTGTAAATGAATACTTATGATACACTAGCTTGCGCCCATGACTTCGTCCACCTTAATTTAAGAATTGGGTACAGAGAGAAATGTACAATTGTAAGTAACAAAAGAGCAATAGTTTTATCCATCATGAAACATGCGCTTCTTAATTCCCGAGATTAATATTAAAAACAAAACGTTTTTTTCAGGAATACGCATCTACACCAAATTTCCATAAGACATTATACCAAAACTTATACAAAATTTCAAGCGTCTTTTAGTTACTTTTTGACAATCCCACAGAAATGTTAAATGTTTCCTGCACAAAAAGTATTCTATATGTTAATCCAGATAATAGGCCATATGTGTGCCAAATTTTATAAAAATCCGTTAAGCCATTTTGCGTGATTGAATAACAAACATCCAAAAATCCAAAAATCCAAACATCCAAACATCCAAACATCCAAACATCCAAATGTCCAACCATCCAAACATACAAACTTTCACATTTATATTATTAGTACGATTAGTAGGATACAGCACACCCAGACGTAGAACAAACATCTAAAATGTTTTTATTCTTGTTTTTATTAGGGGCTTTATCGCAATGCGATTATGCGAGCCCGTATTACACAAATATAATAGGACATATCATCGCATAATCATAAGTACCTGGATGACCGAGCTTTGCTCGGTTGTCACAGATAAAACGAAGTTTTCTAAAAATGAAACCTAGCCAGATCGATTTATCGCCCCCGAAACCCCATACTAAATTTCATGAAAATCTTTGGAGCCGTTTCCGAGATTCATATTTTATATATATGTATATATATATCAAGAAGAATATCTAGAAGAATTGCTCGTTTAAAGGTATTGTAATATATTATATATTACGATAGATAGATTAGATAGATAAAATATGTCGTCTTTTTTACGATGCACTAGTACTTCCGAGATATAAGGCCTTCGACGCATCAATGTGAAAAAAAAACTTTGATAAAAGGTATAATTCATAGATAGAGATATGAATTCATTGCTTAGGTTTCCATTGTTTGAAAATAAAAGCAAAGCCAAGAAAATATTTGCATCGATACTTAATAAATAAGAGTTTGACGCCTAATTGAAAAAAAAAATCCTTTTTATCAGCAAATGAATGGAAACATTCTGATAATATTATACTGTTAATTATTTTAAAGCGAAATTTAAATGCATAGATGTTTTCTTAAACGTCAACATAGATTTTGAGTTTAGTTTTTTAAATAAATATCTTGTTTTATAATTGTTAATAAGATCTAGGCCAAAGGTGAATTTTTGTACATAATAAATTTTAAATGAATAGTTTATTTTACAGTTTATATTAAGATAAAGGTGTAGTTCAAGCGAACAAGGAATATGTTTCGTCTTACCGTTTCTTATCTAAATGAGATTTCGTTCGTCTACATAAAAACTAATATTATAAATATTCCGATTGTTTTTTTTTTATGGTCGAGCACAGCTCGTGACGGTGTGGTCAAAGTTGGTAAACACACCTAACCTGGAATGGACTTGGCTCTCAAGTGAGGCTGCCGGAACGCACTGATAGATGCGTGGCGGCAGATTTTCAATTTGAGGGTAGCTAGCCAGCCGAGTACTAAAAAGTAATCTACCATCACGCTATGATTTCGTCACGATGTTTTCCTTCACTGGCAGCACAAGCTCATTGTTGGGGTTTGAACCCACGCCCTTCGGCGTGTGAACCGACCGCGCTAACCACTGGGCTATCAACGCTACAAAATATATATGATATATAGTTAAATACATAAATGAAGTTTTATTTACATATGTATGTTTTTTACTGGTGACGAACTAGGTGTTTGACCACTGCTTGCCTAATGTTAAGTGATGTGGTTAAAGATGATAATGGAATAGGAACTTGCTCTCAAGTGAGGCTGCGAGGGAGTGACATACCGTTAGGTGCTTGGAAGCAGATTGTGCATACGCTACAAATAATCACTTTATAAGAATGAATATTTTTTTAGATAGAAACTTTTCATTATGTACATATGAAACTATATTTTTTTATGTTTATCGGGTTAGGTGCTTGACCACAGCTTATCTGATGTTAAATGATGATGTGGTCGTAGATGGTAAACACTAAGTGTACAGGCAACAAAAAACCTCATAACTAGTACAAGTTTTTTAAATGAACGATGAATAAAACCTTCTGATGGTAAGAGATATCTAACCCAAGTCCATTTCGGCGTTACCCAGAGCTTTGATTAACAAAATATTGTCCAGAGCATCACTGGTTTAGCGCCCATTACTTAAAGACATTTGACGGTTAGACTCAATGGACTCGATGGCTGTATCGCTAAAAGTGATCTGTTCTAGACAACCAAGGAATAAAAACTTGCATATGTATGCTGCTTGACACGTGGTGTACGGATAATGAACCTACTATATGTCGTAATCATACTTGATTATTATATTGCTTGAGTTTTATTTAATACTAGCTGTGCCTCGCGGTTTCACCCGCGCTAGATGTCTACGTCATAGTAGCTTTATGCATGCAAAGTGTCAGCCCGATCGGTTTAAAATTGACAAAGTTTCATACAAACTTTTATCCCCTATTTTATCCCTTTGGGGCTAGAATTAATCAAAATCCTTTCTTAGCGGATGCCTACGTCATAACATCTACCTGCACGCCAAATTTCAGCCCGATCCGTCCAGTGGTTTGGGCTGTGCGTTGATAGACCACTATATCAGTCAGTCAGTCAGTTACCTTTGAGTTATATATATTTAGATGAATAGGTTTGCGTTTGACCACATCCTGATGTTATTTAACGATGTGGTCTAGGATGGAACCTGTTTACTTTTGATTTAAAGAGAAAGAATTCCATATCCTTGCAGTGCAAATAAAGAATGTGGATTCAAAACGTTTAGTGCGCGCATGAGGAACGTCCACCGTGATGCTTTGGACGCGTCTGGCCATCCGGTAGTAAAGAGTTATGTTTTCGATAAAATTACGTACGTACTTACTTGAGCAACTGATTAATAAGTGTCAACTATTGAATCGTATTTTTTACCCTCTATTACGAGTATATTATAATTAAATGTATGCTTCATTGATGTATTCAAAACATAGAGAAACAAAACAAAGGTCAGGGCATTCCATACTGCAATGACGCTCATTATTTTGAGTAAGTCGGTGATATAAATATTGGAGGATATCTCATACAGCGTCATCTAGTACCAAACTAAGAAAATCTTGTACTGTGGGAACTATGAAAAAAGAAGTTTTTTTTTTTTCTATTTCAGAGCACTTACTTTTTCTATGTGCTACACAATATAGTATGTGTTTTTGTGTTATTTATGCGAGATTATTCACGTTTAATTTTATCGGAAACTCCGCCTATAGTTTCGACCGCATCTGGTGGCCTTCATCATGGGGACAAAGCTGAGACAATGCGCGCACTTTTAACCAAAATTGACACTTCTAAGTCATTTGGAAGTACCCTATAGGTTTTGGGTCGAAGACCTATATGGTAGTTTCCGTTGACCTAGAATCACGAAATTTGGCAAAAAGCAAGGTCTTACTGCACAAATAAAGGAAAGCACCATACATACATAATGATAAGTACCTGGTTGACCGAGCATTGCTCGGCTGAAAACATGGATAAAACGACGTTTTCTGAAAATGAAACCTAGCTAGATCGATTTTTCGCCCCCGAAACCCCCTGGATACAAAATTTCATGAAAATCGTTGGAGACGTTTCCGAGATTCAGAATATATATATTATTATATATATATATATATATATACAAGAATTGCTCGTTTAAAGATATAGATAATAATAAAGCCCATTTTATTTCCAATCTCAAAATTTATTACATGCATTTTAAATTAAATAAAATATAATATTATAATAATAAATTTACATTGCTCGTTTTTTAAAATTACATTTGATTTAAAATAGAAAAATTATGATAAAAAAATATAAATTCATTAATCTTTGTTGCTGTCGTTACTACCTTCTTCATCGATCGGAACCCCTTCTTGAGTATAGGCCTCCTCCAGCATGTTCCAGGCCTCTCTGTCCATAGCTTTCTTTCTCCATTCGTTTCCTGTACATACATAGTTGACGCCAATTAAGATAGTCCTCTGAGTTGTATGCGCTCATACAATTTAGAGGACTAGCTTAATTGGCATTTTAAAAAAAATGATACCAATTTATGGCGGTATAATGAGTAGGTACGGGACCCTCGGCGTACGAGTTCGACTCGCACTTGACCGGTTTTTAGCGTTATGAGTCAAAACTTATGGGTTAGCGTCACCGACATGCTAATGAGACGTTTTTAAGTTTTCGTTTCTGTCGGCATTTTCCATGACAGATACAAAGCAGCTAACAAATATAACAAAACATAATAAAATTAAATGAGCTAAGTGGGCAATAAATTTCACCGTTGTATTATAACGCTTTATTTTTATTTATTTCCATAATGTTAAAATTTATTTTTTTATTGTTTATAGTTTTGGCGTAAAACTAGTAGTATTTTTATTATTATTGATGTTATGTCCCAGTAATAAAATAATAATGTGTTGTTAAAATTCCTCTTTTAATGATCTCAAATAAAATTATAGTCGAACATGAAATATCTACCGCAAGATAGCGTTTAATTGTGTTACTAAATGTCTTTATTTTTTTAATTTAAAATGTAAATTCTGGCAACGTTTTAATGAATTAATTAGTAAATAAAAAGTTTTTTTTTCCTTTAACTAATGCTGTCCCGCCATTTTACTCTATCTCACGAAACCGAATGTTTTTCAGTACTTTTATTAACTGAATGAAAATTATTAGAAACTAGGCGTCCTCCGCGGATAAACCCGAATTTTCCGGAATAAAAAGAAGCTTATGCGTTAATCCAAGGTACAAGAAATTGCGCCCATCTGATTTGTAAATTTCATTCAAAGCCGTTAAAATGATGCGCGTATTTAACACACACGCGTGCACACACAAACATATTCACGCGCACTCACACATGACACGCACACACACCCACGCACAGACAAGCAAAATTTAATACCCAATGTGTATCCGTCAGCTCTCATCAGATCAACTGGGTTGAATTACCCAAAACCCTCTTCGGTGGTAAAATTATACCCAACAGAAGGATTTCAAAAGCTTATTTAGTGAAGTAATTTTTTTTATTTTATTTATCACAATGAAACACTGGATTTAATTCGCATACGCAGATAAATATTTGTAAGATATTTTATAAGAACGTAATAAAAATTTTACTGTCTATTTTGATGTCTTGCACACAAGCTTGATTTAAAATCCTAATAAAATAAATGTATGTGACCAATAAATATTAAATAATCACTTTTGAAATTCCTATTACCGTGAGAAAAATTGCGAAAAATATTCTGAGTATAAAAAATTTCATGCATTTTTAATTATGTAAATCAGATCAAAATGTTTTATGTGATTTTGTAAATGCGAGACGCGATGTCGGTAGGTATACATAATTATATTGCGGCAACATTTGCAAAACAAAAATCTAATGAAATCTAATCCATGGTTAATAAATATTTCCATAACTTTTCATTTAATTTTTTTTATGACAGGCTAGTTGTATTGTCACAGGTCACCTGATGTTAAGTGATGGAGTGGTCGATAATGGTTTCTTTTCCCCTTTATCTTCTTATTGTTAAATATCTATTTTTAATAAGTCCCCACGTCATTGTTTTAAGAAAGATTTCGAGGAACATGATTATTATTATAATCATGATCATCATTAATAATATTAATTCGGATGATAACCTTTATTTTTAATGTATACTATTTAATTAAAATATTACCTATCATAGTTGAATTGTACAAACTGCAAATTCAAACACGCTTTAAATATTATAATACAACTTTAGCTAAAAAAAGAACTCAACCAAATTAATAATTGTACATATTTTGTTTTGTTATAAGGGTGTCATTATATTAAAACACTATAATAAATAAATAAAAGATTTAAAATAATAATACCTTTATGTCCCTTATAAAAAGCAATGAAACAGTAATGAAATCGGTTATAACGAGAAGGAATGCTTGATGGTTGACCACAGCCGATGTCACTTTTACAAATGAAAAAAATAATTGTCCTAATTTTTTTCTTTCTTTCTTAATACTGCCGAACTTTTCT
Organism: Biston stratarius; assembly: GCA_950106695.1. Taxonomy (NCBI): domain Eukaryota; kingdom Metazoa; phylum Arthropoda; class Insecta; order Lepidoptera; family Geometridae; genus Biston; species Biston stratarius. The sequence goes on from OX467112.1 coordinate 3,233,286, forward strand.
GCCAACTATTTGAAGGAAGAACATTTATTTTGGTATACACCACACTACAGAGAGAAAGAGTGCACTGGAGATTGGAGATGAGAAACGTAGAGTCAAAACGTTTGGTATGTACCCAAGGAAATTCCACCATGTATGGGTGGTAGTGGGCCGTCTTTCTACTTCTCCTGTAGTAAAAAGGAGATGGAAGTACAAGGTCGTACAGCTTAGTAGCACATTAGTAGCTCAGTTCTTATAAACTAGTACATAAATAAATTATGTATGTAAATTTGTTTAATTTAATAAATCAATTAATGAATTTGTGTGCCGCCATCTCGCCTGATGTGAAGCGAATCTATGATGGAGCACGCTCGCCTAGAAGAAACAGATTCACTCGCGAATTTAAGGCACTCGGGTACCAAATTCAATTGTTTAGCTGTTCGTACAATGAAAGTTCGAGTTTTTTGGAATATACACCGTAAGGCGGTGCCGCTTTTTAAAACACCTAGCTGTTCGACAAAAGAATAGGCAGTATAAGAGAAATTAAGAAAATTGCGCAATAAATAGGTTTTTTTTTGATAAATTCCACACGGACGAAGTCGCGTGTAACAACTAGTTCAATTTAAATTTGTAAAGTCTTTAAATTTCTTTTTGTGCAAAAGTTACAAACATTTACTACAAACTACAAAATTTCGCATTTATCATGTTAATGTGATTAGTTAGACGTGAGTTATTAGAAACATTATACATATATCAAGCCAGTAATGCAGTAATGTATAATACCTGATATGTCACAGAATTTTAATTAAGTAATATGACAACATAAAAAATATCCGTTTTCGTGTGAACCAATGTGTTTTTTTTGATATTTTTTTTTATATTTTTTTTATCAAGAATGTCCGCCTCGCCGGCGCCGTTACGAATGGAAAAAAAATTATTGAAAATTAATTCGCCATAAAAAAAAACAATTTTTTTAAAATTTAATATAAAACAATAAAGATTTTACCAGAAACTCTAATTAATCCTTTAAAACCGGATGATGAAATTAAGTAAATTATTAATAGTTAATTTTAATCTTTGATCTTTTTTTCTAGTTTTGAATAACTCCGTTAAAATATGTTTCAATTCGTATTTGGCGACATTTATTATACACACTAACGTGTGCTAAATTTTAATTGGGTGCTACTTATTATTATTAATTATAATATTTTATACTTATGTTATATAAATGTTTATGGTCTGGCTACTGAAGCCTTTGAATTATTATTGTTATTATTATTACTTGTCTTCTGTTTTTGCAACTTTTGTTTATATCTATAGTTACAGCCGAAGTCTAGTCTTGGTCAAGTCCGGTCGGTACCAGTCAAATCAAGTCATGCCTTAGTAAAGAAGTGGCGACTTTACTATACTAAAGCATGACTAGATTTGACTGGCACGGACTAAACTTTGACTATAAAGATAAAAAAGCTGAAAACTGAAGACTGCACACAAAATACAGAAACATTGAAACTGGCAGAATGTACAGAGTGCGATGCCAAGAAGAGAAAAAAAAAACTGCACCGTACATTTGGCCAAGGATCAACTAAGTTAAGTAGAGTTTCAACTGATTTATTTTTAATGATTTAAAAGTAGTTTACATAGTCAAAGTTGATAACAATGATAAGTACAGTGACTTCCTGTCGGCTTGGTATATATACCCCAACTGTATAACCCTGTATAGTAATTACACTCGAACCTCGAGAATGCAGGCGTTTGTTGACCGCTACAGTACCGTGTACAAAAAATAAGTTTTATTTTTAAGTTACGGAAAAGCAGAATATTACGTAATAATAATAAATCAGTGTTGTAGGGTTGACATCTTATAAAAATTCAGCAATTTAAAAAAACTGAAGAATGAAAAATGGAAATTGTATTTTCCTAAACGGAGTTTGATGTAAAAGGTGTAATTAGTGTTTTCTTGTTGTTCTCTTGATTATCACAAGTTATATTATTGATAAGTACCTGGATGACCGAGCTTTGCTCGGTTTTTAATTGCTTGAAAACTCGGATAAAACGACGTTTTTTTAAAATAAAACCTAGCTATATCGATTTTTTGCCCCCGAAACTCCCTGGATACTAAATGTTGATGATGGTCCAGTAATTTTTTGCGAGTCTGACGCACGTCAATTGATTTTTTTGTATATGTATTATTAGCGAATCTAAATATATATAACTGAAAGGTGACTGACTGACTGACTGACTGACATAGTGATCTATCAACGCACAGCCCAAACCACTGGACGGATCGGGCTGAAATTTGGCATGCAGGTAGATGTTTTGACGGAAGCATCCGCTAAGAAAGGATTTTGATTAATTCTATATAATATATAATTTATCTTTGAACTCAATTCTAAAGTCAGCGCGTACGAAGTCGCGGGCGTAAGCTAGTCCTCAGATATTTTACTAAATAAAACAAATTATCATGAAAAATATAGTTTACTAGCAAACAATACTAATTTGCACAATTACTCGTGACACTAAATATGGACAGGTAAGTTATAACAAAATCAGAGAAAGACCGATCTTCACTTCTCGACGTCGAAAAGAAGAACAAGGCGGCGTTTTTTTTTTTTTTTAATGTCTCTTGCTTTTGGCAAGAGTCATTAAAAAAAAAAAAAAACTGTTGAGAGCGGCGCTGGCGTGCGCTCGCTTATAAAGGTTTTCCAGCGGTGAGACAAAATAGCGTCTCTCCTCTAACAATATATATTTTATTTAAGCGACTCGCAGAGGAAGTGCTATGGTGCACTTTAGAAAAAAAAACTTGTCACCCTATTGCTACCAAACTTCACTTATCTGAATAATGCCACAAAATTTCACCAAAATCAGTCACACCGTTTTAAAGTCATAGGGAACATACACTTACACACATCGATTTTTCTACGTCGATTTATCGACTTTCTTTAGTTAATAGATAACCCAAATGTCCCAAGTTCGATTTCCAACTAGGCAAATGCTTAATCGGCGAATTAGAAAAAAATACAGATTTTTAAATTATATTCAGTGAATAAATGTTTGATTATCTGGGAAAAGTTGACAACCCTAACACACCAGCAAAGAACGCAACGTAGAGTCGCCGAATTTAAAAAAATATCCACTTAAGAGCGTAATATAATTTTTGCGACTCGTATTTGTACGAGGTAATTATACCTAAAAATAAAAAGGGCTCCAAGATCTGGAACTCAATGTAGATATCACTAAGTTGACGGTAGCAACAATAACTTGGTGGTAGATCTCCTTAGCAGGAGGTCGTATTAGTAGATACCACCGCAGTACATTATTGTATTCTGGTTTGAAGGGTACTGCAGCAAAATTATAGAGCCATTGAGATTAACCATTGAAGGTCTCAAAGTAATGAGCGCCAAATCAGCATTTTTTTTTTTTTTATCTAATTACTTTTACAAACTTACGACAAATGATCGAGGGTGACGTGCTTGAAAAAAAATGTAGTACTTACAGTAGCTGTACAGTAGTACGATTGGGTGATTATTATTATTTCTAATTATTCCGATAATTACTTAAGGCATAGATAAAAAAAAGTATAAAATTGATTAACTCAGATTATTCGTACCCATATAAATAAAATAAACGAAATTAATTTACATCAAAAAGTCTTAAGGGATCAACATTTTTTAAAATAAAATAATCATGTATGACTGAATTTAAACTATGCATTTAATGCTTAAATATATCTAAGTGGAAATACCCTTTCATAGTTTAATTTCAGTCGATTCAATTCTAGTCGTTTCGTTCGAATAAAGCGGCCAAAAGAAGTTTTTACTTCAAAAAAATCTGTTTTATGTCACGAACCTTCAAAAATCGTAATTAGTATTGCTATACTGTTAAAAAAATGTTATAAAAGAATAAAAACAATCTTAAGGAAAAAACGCAATGTTTCTATTTCACTTCTAGATAAACAGATCTTATTCCCATGACAGAAAAATAAACAGGCTTTACCTACGTCTACGCAATATTCTAAAAATAAACAAAACGAAGCTGTTAAAATCTGGGAAGTAGGTATCTGCGCTTAAAAACATGCAACTAAAAAGCAACATTTTGTACCTTTTGCGTTATTTTCGGCTGTTATTAACGGACTAAGAACCGGTCCTAAAGGTTATTATATATAAGAAAAAGAGTCCCGTCTGATTCGACGATCGCTCAGTCAAGTCACAGTTCAGTCTGTCCTAAGCCGTGTGAAGGGGAGTACGCGTTTGTGTCGCTTTTTACGCGGGAAAAACGCTAACAGTGCCGCGAATAACAAAACGTGAACCTATTCTTTATTAAAAATTTCCTTAACAGTGTAGTGGGACAAGTGAGAGTGGTGTTGGATGTTCACGCTGGCTGGAAAAGTGGAGAAGTTTTTTTCAATTTAATTCTTATTTTTCGAATATAGAATGCGACGATCGTTGGTTTTGATCTTTACATTCAGCTGTATAAATGTTACAACTGGGCATGTTATATGAATTATGTAAATTGTATTTAACATACAAAAGAATTAAAGTCACCTACATATATCTGAAAACGATAATACGGCTGTAATATTTCTGTTGTCGCGTGTTAAAGCAGAAGTTTGTAGATTGATGTTTTTTTTCTTCATTGGCTTTGAAGAGTGAGGTCGCTCGATCTTGAACTTAAAAATAATACCTGTTTATTCAAATTATTAAATTAACTTTGTATAATCTCGTTGGTACACAAATTGATACCTATTTTAAGATGTTCTGGTGACCTTGTGAATTTGCAAATGAGTTTGGGTTCTTCAATTTAATTACTTTGGCAGAGTTTATCATTTACCTAAACATACAGACCGAGCCATTGTTTTAAAAAAATGTGCATAATTTTATTTTATTTCAAGTACTCGTATTATAAACGTTTGTTTTTTATTTCTTTTAAATTTAGTTGTATGAATACTTTTTTGAGTTTTTGGGCAAAAACAAAATAAACTTTATAATATTACATTGATATAGTATTATGTTTATATTGTCCAACTGCAAGATATCTCAAGGACATCGTCATCGTCACGAGTCGTACTTAAATTAATAAATAAAAAGAAATAAACGTCGGTGGATAATTTCAAACAGCGCCATCTAGCCCCAAACTAAGCCAAGCTTGTAGAGATCCAGACAACTGAATAATATTTTTCTTTTCTAAACATGTAATCATAACAACACAAGTAGGTATAGTCACTTAACATCAGGTGAGCTGTGGTCAAAACACCTAGCCTGTCAGACATAAAAAAATACAAGTACCAAATATAGAAAAACATCTATGCTCGTCACATTGTTGTTTGTCCTGCAGAAATCGAATTCACACCAGCTCATGAAATTGAGTTACGAATTGCTCTTACAAAGCGCTTATCCCAAAAGTAAACCTAAAATTACAATTCGAAATAAAATATAAATCATTCAGATTCTTAAATTAGAATACAATTCATATGAATGAACGATATGAATGAATGATGTAAACGTTCATCAGACAGATCATACGTTCTTATCCCTAAATAATATATACAGATAAAATTTATTTATAATATAGTATATAAATAGAATAAGCCGTTTATTTCTTAGTTTGATGTTCTGTTAAATTGTGTTTAGTAAAAATTCTTATTTAATACCTCAAAAATAAATCCAGCTTCGAAAAATAATAAGATACATGTCTACTTTTGCAATTATTCATTCATATTTTTAAGGTGAGTATTCCATTTCTTTTACACATTATAATGAGTTGCCTTGTCTCTACATTTTGAGGTCTGCTGTGCCTGTTTATATTAACAATTCTGATTATAAAATAAATAAATTCAGATTCAGTTTTATGAGATGTTTGGTAAATAATAATTTTAAGGACAAATTGATCTGGTTTGAGGCTGACCAAACAAAGGATGCTAACATTTTTACTAAATATTCGATATACATATATTATATAAAATATGTAAAATAAATTATTTGTTTGAGAATATTGTCTGTGACAATATACAAGCAATATACATAAAAATATAAATTTACTGAATTACATTTGAGGATATAATAATATGGTTATCTTATTATGGAAACTGACGTGGTCTTGACACATTTTTGTTTTACTTATGCGGGATTACTCACGTCTAATTTTATCGGAAACTCCGACTATAGTTTCGGCCACATCCGGTTTCATCCCGGTTTCGGAGTTTCCGATAAAATTAAACATGAGTAATCCCGCAAAAATAAAAGGAAAATATTGGTTATCTTCCAAACGGTTAATAGATTTATAATTAATAACAAATCTTTTGCTCGCATTGTCAGGAGATTTATCACTTTGAAGCTTAACTACCTTCACTGCAGGCGGCACTCTGGAATTAGTATTTTATAATATTTATCAATTACTTTTGACTATTTATTAATTAAATCCATAATATAAATAAACTTTATTATAATGTCAAAAAACAAACTTTTTTTAAATGTTGTAAAGAATCTAGATTTAGGAATGAAAATAATACATGTCCAGATCAGTCATGTTTTTATAAATTGTCCCACTACCTCTTTCCATTGTGAGCAAGGTGAGGCTATATTCCAACTGCAGTTTGACAGATATAACCACGGAATGTAAGGACTCTCAGAGAGACAGTATTCCTTACGATGTTTTCCTTTTCAGTTCGAAGTAAACAACTACATATAACTTAGAACTTAGAAAGGCGCGTGTACGAGGGATTTCGATCCAGGACCTCCAGATTGGCAAAACACTTGTCCTAATTCTAAGTAGGCTGTCGTGGCTTCAAAACGCTTGATTCTCAAAATTCGTGATGAAGAATAATTATTGCAATTTACACACACAAACTATTCAATAAAAGTTGCTAACTTCAGCGTTTTTTACGATTGGTCTTTTATTATTCGTCATGATCTGTTTAAAATTGTTACAAAGTAGTGTATGTTCTGTGGCATTACAAAGTAGTGTATGGTTTGTAGCATTACAAAGTAGTGAATGGTTTGTAGCATTATAAAGTAGTGTATATGTTTTGTAGCATTACAAAGTAGTGTATGTTCTGTGGCATTACAAAGTCGTGTATCTTGTAAGCAATTTTTTTAAAACCTAATGGAAATAATCCATTAGAACTTTTATATATTGTTTTGATACAAAATTAAGTATACTAACATTGATTTAAAAACCTTCTTAATGTTTTAAAAAATAAACTAAGTTTTATGTAATAAAATCAAATGCAGTTTTCTATTTTTTCATTGGCATTTTTGAATTAGTTAATTAAGTCAATAGTAATCGATTTAATTTTATAATAATTTATTCTTTTTATACTTATATTATACTAAATATTGATGAAATGGCTCTACCATTTAATTTAATTTAACAAATTAAAATAAAATTAAAACTTTGAAGTTACTACTTTAGGCCGATTATTGAGTTTGAGATCCGTATCTTCGAATAATTTAACCGTATTTCAAATACTTTACAAAAATAATCACTTATTCAGAGGCGAAAATACAATACAATACACTTTTTGCTGATCTTTTTGAATGGCAGTTTAAGATAAAAAATAAATGGCTTGTTTAACGTTTATAATCCATAAAATATCGTTTCTGTGTCATGACTTGATAAATTTAATAAAATTAAAATTATAAAAATAAATTCGAATACTTTAAGTGTTTTTAACACCGGATACATTTTATCGCTTATTTATATTTCATCAGTTCGTTGAACTGTGCGAAGGTATATTTATAACATTACTGAGGTAAATAATTGTAATACAATAGCTAGTACATAACATACATTACAGGGGCGATGAAGTTGCTGCGCTCCTGTAGCGCATTAGAGATATTTGCCGAGGCATGAATACGTTTGCGGCAATTATGCGTAGACGGGTGCACGGACGGGAACAACTTGCAGCTAGCTGCAGTTGATCGCCTCACGGATGGATCTAGATTGCCCAATCATGCAATACTGAGTGAAGGTGCTTATTGCATTCTAGGTCCAAACCGTATTTTAAGTATCAATAAAAATATAGGTTGTCCCTTTTTTGTGATTTTTTATTTGTTATTTTATGGACTAGCGTTTAAATTAAATTATTATGGCACGGTATACGTGTTTAATGTTTAATTGTTCTCTGTAATGTTTTTCATGTCGCTAGCATTATGTTTTTCATGTCGCTAGCATTTTAGAACAATAGAACGTTAAGTCAGACTACGATTTATTTAATTTATTTTATGTGGAACACTAACAGCTGCTATTAACAACTACACTTGCAAGTTAAACAGAAGATAGCGATGACACTAAAGCAAAAAAAAAATACTAGTGCTAACTTGAATAGTTTAAACGCTACGTTTAATATATGAATAATATATGGTAAATAACCAATTTAAAATTTTAGATAAATATCAAATTACATGAAAGATAAAACAATTCAGAACAGCCATTCACAATACAAAGTCTCACACAAATTTTCAATTTATTCATAAATAATAGTTTATTATTATGTAAAGTTTTTAAGAGCGTAATTTTAAATAACATTTCTAAAAATAAAATGCAAGTGGAACTATTAAAATCATTATAATTTACAGCTACGTGGAGTAACAAGTCAAAGTCCAGGGCATCGTCGCACCAGAAGAATAAACTCATTTCCCTGACCATTCTTCTATCGGACAGCCAGAAGCTTTAAAAAGCGGCACCGCTTCATGGTTAATATTCCAAAAACCCGAACTAAACGGTTTTTAAGTTTACTTTCATTGTACGAACAGCTAAGCAATGGAATTCGCTAACCGAGTGGGTGTTCCCTGATAGATACAATCTTCAAGTCGCGAGTGAATCGTCTTCTAGGTGAGCGTGCTCCACCATAGACCGCATCTTCGCTTAACATCAGGCGAGTTGGCGGTTAAACGCGAGCCTATCGTAGGCAAAAAAAAACAACTTATCACAATTTGCCAATACTCTGGCAGGCGGGTTGGCGAGCGCACTTAAGTGTTATTGTTCAAGGAAGACGCTGCTGCCCATCTTCCGGATTACATCCCTTAGCCGACTCTTACGGCAACCATGGGTAGAGAGGGTGGAGTACAATTCTTACGCAGGAACCACCACGGCAACTAAATGTAACACAGTTCTACAATAAAATATAATCTGAATCTGAGTCATTAGTCCTGTAATTTTGCTAGCTACAATACTAAGTTAGTTTCTATGAAGGAGTTGCTGACTGATACCTAACTTTTTTTACCCGGACATTACACACAGTGCCATTTGACCCCAAACTAAGTGAAGTTTGTAGGATGGAAGTCAGTTCTTATAGCAGATATATTACGAATGAGCCAACAGGGCTGTCACTTGGGATTGCAATTTACACATACACTTATTGCACTGAAGTCCAACCTTGCAATGCATAGTACATTTACTTTAATGGTTGCAATGCATGTTACGTTTACATTAATGATTGCAATGCGTAAGTACGTTTACGTTAGTAGTTGCAATGGTCCTAATCAATTAATTGAAGGGTGCTTTTAAATTGAATTATAAATGGACATGGTAACTATGAAATATAATACTATCGGGAATTATCCTTCATTAATGGTGTTACAAAACTTATCTCAAACATCAGATCGTGTTCGAGATTATTACAATGTTTCGTTACAAATACATGACAGACAAACAAACTCATGATCATGTTGTTTTCTTCGGCCCGAAGCAAATATTAATCCAGTTAAGGTAAACCAAATAATAATATCAATTTCACGGATTCCATCAGCCTTGTTGAAAGAGGATGGAAGCTAATTGAGTTGCTTTTCGAGAATGCGGTTGAATGATTGGGAATCCTTCAAATCGACAGCTGTTTTTTGTCCAAAATAAATGTTAACAAACGTTGTTATTTTCGGATCACGAATATTTTTTGTGCTTGTATTTTTGATTAGTTATGCTATGAAATATTTTAACAAAATTTGTCTAAATAACAAAAAAATTGACGATAAATAGAAAATAATATCTACGCATTTTTTAGGTATACTGTATAAATAGATAAGCTATTTAATTCTTGGTTGCTTTCAAATATATTTATAAATAAAGTCTTGTTAACTAATTAAAATAACTTAACTATAACAAACACACTAGTTAAAAAAAAAACCTGCTATTTACAAATCTATAAAAACGAAAACCTATTCTGGTAGTCCATCAAAAGAGGGATATGCGGCCAGAATGCTGGCGACATTGCAAATTTGCAATGCTAAGCTTTAGACCAAAGTAGATGCCAGGTCGCCAAACCTAATAGCCGGACAGACCAGCCAGTTTGGCCGGACATTTGGATAAAAAGGCCGGACACCCTACGTTATTGAGGATTTTGTGTCTCAGTATTAAAAGGTTCTGGGGGCTGCAAAGTTCTGGAGTGGAGACCACGGACCAGCAAGCGCAGCGTAGGACGTCCACCCACAAGGTGGAAAGACGACCTCATAAAGACCGCAGGAACGCGCTGGATGCGAGCCGCTTCCAACCGGTCTTTATGGAAGTCAATGGGGGAGGCCTATGTCCAGCAGTGGACATCCTACGGCTGAGATGATGATGATGATGATGATGATGATTAATAGGTACCTACGACAAAAAAGTTGTATTTAAAATCAATCTTTTTTGATTAATACCATAAATCTTGTAAAATTCTAGTAAAATATAAATAAAATTGAATGCCACATCAGTCTAAGTACTTTATTATTAATCAGTCAAATAAAGCAAAAAAAATAATTCTAGAATAATTCAAAATTAAATTCTAGATAAACATTTATCAACATTTTAAATTTTTTCTTATATTCTAATGAAAAGCAATGGCACAAATAAGTCTTATTTACCTGCTATTACTTCCCAAAGCAAAACAATCTAAACAAAACTAAACTTCTCTTTAAGTTAAACAATAAAAATTATTATTCAAATTTTTGGTTGGCAGAAACCTGTTTTAAAAGATCAGTTTCTTTCAAAACGAAGTTGTAAAAATTCTTTTCGTTAGCTGGTCGCAAAGTTCACACTTCACCTCCGACGGTTCTGCTGTTGGCTTAAACATTTTTTAAATTCCTTTGAAAAAATATATTTTCTCTTTAGCTAAACTATGCTACTATTACTAGTGGCGAACGGCGGACAGGACTGCGGACTGCGGGAGCGACCGACTGTTGACTCGCCTGCGCTCGGCGACGCTCGGCACTCGCTCGTTTGCGAAATGTAAAAAGCCTAACGAAAGCCGGACACCGTTTATTTTGGCCGGACACGTAATCAAAAAGCCTAAATATGTCCGGCTTTATCCGGACGTCTGGCAACACTAAATGCCAGCATTCTGGTCAATATAACTAAGCTAATTTTAAAATGTATACTTTTAGATAAATGATTCATTCCAAAAAATATCGATAAACTATTTTCAGCTTGTTAACAATGTCTAATTATATTGTAACCAAATGTATTTAAATTTCATTTTTGTTTCTAACATTTTTGGTATTCATTGTTTCAATTACTTATTTGTTTTAATATTCATTATTTCGTAGCGATCGTGTCCTTTAATGAATTTATTCAAAATTTAAAAAAGTGGTCTAGCCTTGAGTTGCATAAATTCAATCTTTTTGAATGTCGAATGTAAAATAAAACAATCATATTAAAAATAATGTGTATAAAAAACACATTTGAAATTTTTATAACCGAGAATTTTTTTGATAATTGCTTTGCTGTGTTTAGAAAAATCTACATGTTGACAACTTTTAGTTCAAAATATGTATACGTTTGCAGCGATAATTAATATTAATTATATTTTTTACAATCTTCAGCTTCTTCTCATTGTGTGAGTAGTAAGACCAACCACGCTGGGGACTTCACAAATCTGTGAAAACTTTTTTTAAGTACTTGTGTTTTCTTTCACCGAAAGTCTGTAATTCGAACCCATGCCCTCCGATCCTCAAATCACTTCAAATAACAAAAAATATCTGGCAAATCTTCATACATTCTCTAGAGTAGCCCCATCTATCTACAAATGGTAAAACAATTGAAAACGATTAAAATTTAAACATTTCTGACTTTATCTATGATTAAATAATTTTCCACGCCTGTGCTGCGATATTGTGGCTTTGGAGATTGACTCATCGCTGTGGTTCTTTATTTTTTATAGCAAAAAGTAAATAATAAATATCGTAGGACATTATCCACAGCGCCATCTAACCCCAAACTAAGTAGAGCTTGTACTATGGAAGTCAAATAACTGATAGAATACTTAAATACTTTTTTTGTAAATACATCACATCATCAGCCATAGGACGTCCACTGCTGGACAAAGGCCTCCTCTTGGGGAGGGGTTTTGCCAATACTCGCCACGCTTGGCAGGCGGGTTGGCGAGCGCAGTTAGGTGTGATTGTTCAAGGAAGACGCTGCTGCCCATCTTCCGGATTACATCCCTTAGCCGACTCTTACGGCAACCACGGGTAGAGAGAGTGGGGTACAATTCTTACGCCGGCGCCACCACGGCACAAACATAATTATGTTGTTGTAAATACATACCTATAATATATACAGAACATCCAAACAAGGAACAAATATTTTGTTTATACCACAAAATGCTTGTCCTGAGTGGGAATCGAACCCGGCGTGGGTTCGGAGGCTTTTTAAACAGATATACTACCAATAAGCCAACAGGTCAGCCAACAGTCAAGTAATGAAATAAACAAGGTGTTCTCCTGATGGGATAAGATAGGGCTTGTCCATGACCTTAGTAGCGGTACCTAGAAATTTGAGTAACATATGCATCTTTACTTGTTAGATTGAGTTAGAGCTGTGAAAAAATCAAACTTCTAAGCCAACGCAATCAAAAGATACAGCCGTTTATGCTGCAAATTTTCGACACTCGCAAGGGAATCACAACCTACAGGGTACTTCCAGTGAACTCAGAATTTTGAAATTTGGTACGAAGCAACGTCTTATAGCACAGATAAAGGAAAAATTGCGAAAAGCATATATTACCGTAAAAAAAATACCATAACTTTTACTTAAACCCTCGGTGCGCCTGTCCGACTTGCACTTACCCGGTTTTTTTTCAGTTAAGCGTAATATTGCAAATCATATTTCATAAATTAAAATTTTAATCAATTAAATCAAGGTCTAAATTAAAATACATATACGTTTTTTTTTTGTTCAGAATTTAAATCGCAATATTATTGTAACAACTGGTATATTATATTCACATAAAAAAACAATCAATTATAAATGGTCTTGTCCTATTTAAAAGTCGCCAAATGCTTACTATAATTTATTTTTATCACTTAGTTCACTGTCCCAGATAAAAGCTTGTTTAAAAAAAAAAAAACCACTTTTAATTTATTTTTATCTTTTTAGTAGGTAAGTACTTGAGAGAGTGCTCCTCAAAACTAATTAATCGAGCTCGAATTCGGTGGGGTAATGTTGTTTTAACACAGAGATGCCGTGGCCACTTTCCAGCTTCATCATCAGATCCTGGATATCGTTTAGGCGTAATGTGATCCTTAAGACAAATCAATCGAGTTCAAACTCGATGGGTTTATCTTATTCAGTTCAGTTCTTATGGAAATCATTCGTCTTCATCATCAGACCAGCTCCATGGAGCTCCAGCTCGTATTAATATTATAAATGTGAAAGTTTGGATGGATGGATGGATGGTTGTTACTCAATCACACCAGAACGGCCGAACAGATCTGGATAATATTTTGCATGTAGATACTTTAGGCGCTGGAATAAAACATAGGATACTTTCATCATCATCATCATCCATCACCACGCGGGTAAAACCGCGGGGCGCAGCTAGTATATTATATTCTCACCGAAGATAGGTACATAAGTACTCACAAATTTAAATCCAATCAGATGAGATACAGCCTGGTAACGAACAGACAGACAGACACACAGGCAGACGGACGGATAGCGGAGTCTTAGTAATAGGGTCCCGTTTTACCCTTTGGGTACGGACCCCAAAAAGAAGAAAGTTTTCAAAGTTATGTGAAGTCTGACAACCTCTACTTGACCAGCGTGGTGGACCATGGCCTTATCCTTCTCTCACTGAGAAGAACAGTAAGCCAGTTTATAAAAAACAGGGCTGGCTTGGAAGTAATGTGCATTAAAAAAGGCGTTTCAAAGGGTCCTTAAGTGTGGTTATTATCATTAAACCTATCGATGTTAACAACTTTTAAATGGAAATTACCAAATACACAGACAAAGTTTCGCACAACAATGACTTGAGATTATTTTACAAACAAAAATCCAACATTTGCAAGTTATTTTTAATAAACCTATAAAATACAATCAGATGTCACAATTAAGTAAACACTTTCTTCTCATTCTGATATTGATGGTTTTAACTCTTTTTTATTATGATATATTTTATTTTATCGATAGTCGTAAAAGGAAGCGTTTGACATGGAAGAATTCAAGCGAGTTATAGACCAACAAATTATGATTTTATTTGATTAAAATCAACATAGAATTCTCAAAAAGATTTATATAAAATCTCACTAATATTTTAATAGAGACCTTGCACGCTCTTACCTGATTGGTTTTGATGACTTCTTTATATCATAAAGAGGTAAATATAGATTTGGTATCAAATATTAGTCTCGATTTTCCGTGAATTACTGTTCAGTCTTGAAATTTCTCTTATTAATAACTGTATTTCTTTGGAACTATTTTTTAGTATGGTCTATTGGTTTTCTATGTAATTTAGAGAGCACAATTCAGTTCTGCATGATCTAATTTTGAAATTTTAAATTTGTTGCCCGTCTATATTAAATAGGCTTGCGTTTGACCACCATCTAAACTGATGTGTTGTCTAGAAGATACTGGTTCACTCTCGACCCCCAGATTGAATAACCATCAGCCGTAGGACGTCCACTGCTGGACATAGGCCTCCTCCATAATAAACTATATGTGTGCCAAATATCATCTAAATCCGTTCAGACGTTTTTGCGTGATTGAATAACAAACGTCCAAATATACAATCTTTCACATTTATAATATTAGTAGGATATCAGGTATTCATATTACTTATGCATTTATAAATACGATACTTGTTTTGTATCCCAAGTTAAGTAGACTGTACATTTAGCATTCTTAACATTTTGGGTATTCATATTTTGTAACAACAATCGCTAAAGATTTGTTTGGTCGTTTTTTTATTTTTTATAGTTTTATAATTACGCAACATTGACCATTTGAGTTCTTTTTATGGCAATCGATACATCTATAAAATAAAATTTACTATATAAATCTTTAATTGTTATCAAATATTTAATCTCGGATCTAGTTTAAATTGTTCCATTTTATACGACTCCAAAACAAGGATATAAAAAATTTATAACTTTTTAATGATCTGTAACTTAAACACTAGTAAATATACATATAGAAATGAAGATATTTTATGCTTGTTTGGGCATAATATCTCAATTTTGAATCACGAGTAAATTAATAAGATTTAATATCAGATATTTTAGACACGGGTAAAACATAACTAACTATTGTACGGTTTAATCTTGGACACTAATCGGTCTCAGAAAACCTTTATTTTTGTAGTCCATTAAAACTAAATCTACATAAAAAATCGTTGTGTCTTTAAACACGTGTATTCTTGCAGACATTTTTCTAAATATTGTATTAAAAGCTTACATCATCATCAGCCATAGGAAGTCCACTGCTGGACATAGGCCTCCTCCTGGGAGGGTTTTGCCAATACTCGCCACGCTTGGCAGGCGGGTTGGCGAGCGCAATTAGGTGTGATTATTCAAGGAAGACGCTGCTGCCCATCTATCGGATTTCATCCCTTGGCCGACTCTTAAGGCAACCACGGCTAGAGAGGATGGGGTACAATTCTTACGCCGGCACTGTCACGGCATATTTAAAAACCTTAATATTTCAAATTTGAATGCATAAATCACGAGTAAATTAATAAGATTTCACATTAGATATTTCGTAGGCAGGGGTAAAACATGATTGGATATTGTACGGTATAATGTAAGACACTTCTTGGTCACACAAAAAAACCTCTTTTGAGCAGTCCATTAAAATTAAATCTACAAAAAAAATCGCCGTGTCTTTAATATATACGTGTATTCTTGCCATGTAGCCCAAGCGGAAAAGTCGTCATTGTATTCATCATTTTAAACAATTTTATTATCCTGTCCAATCCTCAGAGTTCCAAACCTACATCTTATCTGAATGATATTTTTTAGGAATTATCTGGTTTTTTTTTCAGTTCCATTATAAAAGTTGCTCCATGACCTCCTTCCGGCTTAGCAATGTCTTTCCACGTAGCCCTAAAAATATTTCGTATCAACGTAATAACAAATTTGTCAGCTTCGGTATAATAAAGCTATAAAACTAATTGCACAATCAATTCGCAATATCCAGCTGTGTTTATTTAGGCTTGCATGATAGCATTCTAAAACATCGAAATACTTTACAAAGAGTATTTCATTTTCCATAGAAACATTAGTCTAACATTGGGCTGGAAGCCAATCAACAAGTCATTAAAATGTTTCGATCTAGATGTTCCCAACATATACCTACGAGTAATTCTCAAAGGTTTATCATTATGTTTGTGCCCTGCTATAGACGCTAATTTTATAGGACTCACGTGTCTGTTTTCATTGCATTTCAATATATTTTTTATGGTTGATAAGCTAGGTGTTTGACCACAGCTTTTTCTGATGTTAAGTGATGGTGTGGTCGAAGTTAGTAAACACACCTTGCACGGAACGGAACCGGAGCTCAAGCGAGGGTACTGAAATTGACCGTTAGATGCTTGGCGGTAGATTTTCAGCTTGAGGGTGGTAACTCAAATACTCAGGTCTACTGTCCCTTGGAGCTGTGAAAAAATCAAACTTCTAAGCAAACACAATCAAAAGATACAGCTGTTTATGCAGCAAATTTTCGACACTCGCAAGGGAATCAAAACCTACAGGGTACTCCCGTGAACTCAGAATCTTGAAATTTGGTACGAAGCAACGTCTTATAGCACAGATAAAGGAAAAAATGCGAAAAGCATAAATTACCATTTAAAAAAATACCATACTTATATACCTACAGGTTTTTACGGAACCCTCGGTGCGCGAGTCCGACTTGCACTTGGCCGGTATTATTTAAGTTATGTGTGTATTTTTCATAACTTCAAACGGCGAACATCGTGAGGAAACCTGTCCGAAAGTACATAAAACAAAAGTTCTGACAGATATGTGAAGTCTGCATACCAACCGAGGATGGCCTATGGCCTCAACCTTCTCATAATGAGAAGAGGCCGCGGTCAGCAGTGGGCCAGTTAATAAAAACACGGCTGATTTGTAATAAATATGTACAAGCGATTAAGTAAAAAAAAAAAACCTGCCAAGTGAGAGTCAAATTCGCGCACGAATGGTTCCGTACCATTGTCTATAAATACGGCAAAAAAATCATGTCTGTTGTATGAGAGCCCTTAAATATTTGTTTTATTTTAATTTAATTATTTATTTTTAAAGTGAATATATAATTATATATTCTGTGAATATTTCAAGCGTCTACCTGTTGCCGTTATCAATATCGAGCAAAAAAAAACCACGTTTGTTGTATGGGAACCCCCTTAAATATTTATTTTATTCTGTTTTTTAGTAATTGTTGTTATAGCGGCAACAGAAATACATCATCTGTGAACATTTCCACTGTCTATCACGGTTCATGAGATACGGCCTGGTGACAGACGGACAGACAGACAGACGGACGGACAGCGGAGTCTTAGTAATAGGGTTTTACCTTTTTACCCCTTGGGTACGGAACCCTGAAAACGGTTATGACTGCGTAGATATAGATAGGTTTTAAGTGAAAAAATATTTATCCTTACTTACAATACAGTTCTGCATTTTGTTAAAAAAATTCAATCTGTAAGTAATCGATCAAAGCACGAGTTAATTTCCGTGTAGTTACGTGAGCAAAAACTTGATTGATCGATTTAGACGCAGTGTACGCTTGTAAAATAATAATATAATGTTTAACATATTTTAGACTGCTTCTCAAAACTAAAGAATATTATTCATACGATAAATATTCATCTGAAAACATTTAAAAATTAATATAATGAATTTGTCATTTTTAGAGAAATTATAAATAAATATTCTAGGACATTCCTCACAGCGTCATACAGCCAAAATCTAAACAAGCTATGGGTACCAGAAAACCAATAGAATATTTGCATACTTTTTTTGTAAATACCTTATTATGATGTATACAGAACACCCAGTTAGAACAAACATGCTCATAACACAAACATTTATGCGCGTAACACAAACATTTCTGCGCGTAACACAAACATTTATGCTCGTTACACAAACATTTATGCTAGTAACACACATGTTTGTCCTGAGTGGGAATCAAATCCATGTCCTACAAGCTGTTGAAGCAGGTACAGTACAAAATGAGCCAAAAGGGTAGTCATAGATAGAAACTCTTTATTGCGCACACAAAAAATAGAAAAAAAAAAATGTACAGAAAACAGAAGAATCTTTTGAGCTAATGCCACAAGTGGCGGCCTTATCACTAAGAGCGATCAACTCCAGGCAACCAAGAATTGAAAACACGATACATTTTAAGAACAAATGGGAGATGTTGTAACACAATACTAAGTTAAAAAAAAAATTCAATGTATATATTTAGCTTATTTCCGCTTAACAGTTGTTTTAGTTACAACAGTGATGAGAATTTAAATTTAACTAACCTAACAATAATTTAAAAAAAAATATCGAAACTTTACTTAATATATTTAACTAAAATTTGACATAAACTTAAAGACTGAAACAAATTTAAACAATACATTAATTAAAACAAAAACAAAACACTAATTAAAATAACCACAAGTCTATCCTCTTCTCGCTGCAGTAAATACTTGCCGACACGTGTTTCGCCTCTACACGAGGCATCAAAAAACATTTTTGAAAATTAATAATAATTAAAATTTAATTTAATAATAATTATTTTTATTTTTATGAGAAATTTTTATTAGTTTTATGTATTTAAATAATGCGTATGTATTTAAATAAAACGGCAAGACACGTTGTTAGGCGTAAGTAAGGTTGCAACAGAGTGGTGGCCTAGGCAAGGTAAGCGGGGCGATACTGTCACCGTCGCGGGTCGAACCTGGACAAGATTGGCACAGGACCAAGGCAGATGGCATAACAAGAGAGAGATATCCCAACAGTGGGATAACGAATTCTGTGGATGAAATAAACCGAAATATTTATATAAAAAACTAAATAACAAAAAAAAGGTAAATATTTATACACAGTCATGTCGTAAGTTGCAATGCATAAATTACACAAAAACATCTTTAGAATGCTACCAACAATTTACTTATCTGTGTGTCAGTCATAACTACAACAAAAAATGCAATTTTGTACAGTAGGTATTTAGAATTTAAGCATAGTAAATTTGATAAAAATATGACATTTAAAAATATATTAAAACTTGAGTCATAAAATAATGCTCCTTCCTCTCTTCTAAATGTGCCCGACATGGTCCATAGGCTGTGTACTATATACTGTGTACTTTATATGTATTCATCTTGTACTGTAGTACCTTTGGAAGCAATAAACATCTTGAATCTTGTCATATTTAATTTTATTATTACAAGTCATATGACAAGAAATCTGCAGTTGATCGCATTGAAACTAATTCAGTTTTTAACTTTTTTGTGTTAATTAACGTCAATTAAAAGTAATAATATGCGAATATGACTTTCTTTCCTACTATATTAAATGTAAAAGTTTGTTTGGTGTTTGTTACTCAATGACGCGAAAACGGCTGAACGGATTTGGACGAAATTTGGCACACATATAGTTTATTACTTGAATTAACGTATAGGATATTTTTTATATCAGAAAAATATTAGGTTTCTGTGGGATTAACAAAAATCTTCAAGGGCACAGCTACTACTCACTCAGACGTCGTCAAGTTTCCCAATACACAATAGTAATGACTATTCTACTTATGACATGACGACATCTGGTGGTGGTAGTGATATTTTTTGTTAAATTCCACGCAGGCGACGTCGCGGGTAACTGCTAGTATTTATAAACAGGTTCCCCATCCGTTTGATAAATTAATAGAGATAAAGATAGTGTCAAACAGATAGAGATAACGTTAATGATCAACTAAAACAAAAAAAAAGAAGTTTATTACTACAGAGATGAAACTTCTTTTCATTCAGTGGCATCATTTGGTAGCGATGATAGCTCAGTGGTTAGTGCGGTTCTCACCTCGAAGGGCGTGGGTCCAATCCCCGTACACGGCCCTTAACTGCATTAAATATACCGTGAATAGGTATCTAAGTCTGCGTGTTTCATCTTTGACCACATCATCGCTTACCATCAAGCAAGTAGGCGGTATAACGCGGACTTATACGTTTAAAAAAAAAGAATACCTAATATGTGAATGTTATTTAACTATAAAATATTATTAAAATATTAATATTATATATTTAAGTTATATATTAATAGAACAGACAATAATAAAATTTAATTAATTTTAATTCGTTAATATAGTTTGAATTCAAATCATTTATTTTAGACATGCTATGTCCATATATTTATTTGCATTTAAGCTGAAGTCAAATAATTCATTAAAAAAAGTATAAACACAAAAAAAAAACATACCAATTAAACTACGAATCTTGTTTCTTCTATTGAAAAAAAAAACATGTTGCGCTACATGTGTTAAAATGGGTCAGTGAAGTCTGACAGCCACAACTCTAAGATAACCATCTTTGCTGCCCCAGACACGGCCGAGCCAATGTAGAACAAAACCAACTACAACCTATTTTCCACGAAAAAAAACCCTTCTTGCTCACTCCAACTTTCCGTGGTGTTTCGTTAACGACGGACGATCGCCTTGAACTTTTGGGTGTCCATCTTACGTCTAATCTGAACTTCGGTTCCTACATCGAGTCCAAAGCCAAAGTTGCAGCTAAGAAGTTGGGAATTCTGTCGAAGGTGGGGCGGTATTTCACACCAGGACAGCTCTTAACCCTTTACCAAGCTCATGTTTGATCATGTATGGAGTATTGCTGTCATCTTTGGCATGGTTCTGCCAAGTACCAAATTGATGCTTTGGATTCCATTGAGGCTTATAAATGACGATTCGATGGTGGATTTGAAGCTTCAGAGCCTAGCACATCGGCGTGAAGTGGCTAGTCTGTCAGTTTTTTATCGTATACAGTACGGTGAGTGTGCCCAAGAATTACATGACCTAATCTTGCCATCGCCGTTTTACAACAAAACGACCAGACGCTCGACCAAAAGACACCCTCTTACAGTGGAAATTCCCTACAAACGTACTAAGCGTTTCCAGACCATGTTCCTTGTAAGAACTGCTGATGTGTGGAACTCGTTGCCAGCGTCTGTGTTTCCAACTAAGTACAACCCGGGTTTGTTCAAGAAAAATGTGAATAGGTATTTCCTAGGCAAGCGTGCTCTATCTTCGGCCACATCGTCACTTTCCATCAGGTGAGATCGTGGCCAAACGAATGCCTAGTCCGTTGTAAAAAAAAAAAACGTTTTTTTTTAAATCATATAGCAGCCTGCGATATAAAACGCGAGGTATCTGTATTTTGAACAATAAACCTGCAGTCCAAAAATATGTTAATATTGACTTATACATATTAATTACTTCCAAAATAGATTTTGATTATTCCGGTATAATTTTTCAAACACAAATATATTATTAAGGTGCACCTGCAAGACTTAAATCATTATTGATGTAAATGTGATTTCAGTTAGCTAAAAACCGGATAAGTGTGAATCTAGCTCGCGCGTTTAGGGTTCCGTGAATATTTGTTGGTATAAAGATAAGTTATCCATTATAGAAATCACGTCTAAATGGTTTTTACAATGAAAAACCTCCGAAAATTTCTCTAACAAAAAATCAGCTTAATTAATTGGATGATTAAGGCGTTTCTTTGCGGAGGTTCATTTTGAGTGTTCAAAATATACGTATATTTAGCGTAGTTTGAAAGTCATTTTAGTTACAACTGTGATGACGGTTTAATTTAAAATTTATCTAACTTGACGACAAATTTAAAATATCTATTCAAAACATAAACTTAAACACTAAATAAATCAAAAATACTTAATTAAAATAAGCACAAGTCTTTATAACCTCTTCTCGCCACAGTAATCAGTTGCCGACACGTGTTTTGCCTCTACACGACACATCCTCAGCTTAAGTAAGCGACAAAGGCTCAATGGCCAGACCAAGCATCAAAGTAAATGTGATGCTCTAACATGGCAAAGTCGGAACGAAACACAAACTCAACATCGTAGTTGAAAATAAGATCTCCTATGCATCGATATAAGTCACTGCTGTTGATGTAAAATAGTTATCGCGTTATATAATAATTATAAATTAATTATTTGTTTCCTCTTACGAACTTGTAAAATCTTGCTTCATAATTCTAGGTCAACGGAAAACACTCTATAGATTTTGGTTTATATTGCCTGGTGAGATAAACAGACGAACCAGGAAGTGATCCTATAAGGGTTTCTTTTTCAGGTACGGAAGTCTAAAAAACAGTTTCCATTCATATTTATTATTCCGTATTAATAGGTCAAAATAACAGGTACATTTATTATTAATCGCGCGACGTCAATGTCATGTTATGGCCGTATTTGCCGAATAAAAAGGGATATAATGCATATCCATGCAGATCGGATAGCTATGTATGTCAAATGCTCACATACGTTTGTACTCATAAGTTTTACATGCTTGTGTGTTTATCTAAGATATTTGTTTGTATGCGGCGATAACTTGTGAATGATCTTCATAAAATCTAAGGTTGCTAACCTGTATATAAATATTTATTTCTATAGAAACTTGTATAGGGACATTTTTTATATAAAACTTATAGGCTTGCGTTTGTCCACCATCTCAAATGATGATACGGTCTACGAAGCACTCTTGTCTAGAAGAAACCGATTCACTCGCTACTTGAAGGTACAATGTTCCAATGTTTAGCGGTTCGTACCAAGAAGGTGGGATCAAACCGCTTAGATCGAGTTTTTGGAATATCAACCATGAAGCGGTGGCGCTTTTTAGAGCTGGTTGTCCGATAGTAGAATGAGCAGGGTGGAATTAGATCTTGCAGATCTGAAGCGCACTTTCCAAAGTGTATTCCGTAGAAAACCGACAGACAAGCGACTTTGCGTCGATGTTTAAGGCTTTGAAGAACGAGTGAGTCATCGCTTATGAGTTTCTTAGCACGATAGTTCGTTTGGCTAGGATTGCTATTCAGTCATCTTAATGTAAAAAGCGAATACAGAGCATGATTGTCTGCTCGAAACTGGTTTGCTCTGAGTCAAATACAAATACAAATATTTTCTTGAAAACACCAACGTTACAAGTCTAGGATATAATTATCGTATCTCAACAAAAAAAAAAAATAGTTGCTGTGAATGTTCTAAAACAAATAGGAACTCTGTGAATATAGCAATAGCAATAGCATAAACGATTTTACCTAAAATAATGTATCATAACTAAAGACATTTAGCTGTTTAAATCATCATTATCTGGACCAAACAGAAGACCTAAATGACAATGTTTTGGGCTTGGAAACCAGCATGAACAAAACAAAAAGTAAGCCAAGGACATTTACATCTTGATAGCCGCTTAAGGAAGCTGTCTCCAGATAAAAATACTTTGATGTTTTCATAGCAAACATCGCACTATTTTTATGTGTTTACCAAACTCATTAGCATGTGAGTAAAGCAAATATTTGTGCTGTAAGGAGCTAAGCACTAGATTATGTTGTTTTAATTTAAGAAGCATTATATTGGTCATATATTATCTCTTTATCGAAGCTATTTTAATTTTTTATGTTTCTAGTATACATTATAATGTTTCCATCTATTTTTACCCGACTGCCATGCGTATCTTGTTTTTATGTATGTATGGAAATTTCTTAGTTAGGTTAGGTTTCCAATTTAATTAGGAATAATAAATTTGTTCAAAAAGTGTATTTCCTTTAATTATAGATATTTTAATCCTAGTCGGGCTATAGATTTTTATACTCTTCAGGTTGTTAATTAACTTGGTGGTAGATCGCCTTAGCACATCGTCTAGGTAGGTACCACCGCAGTACCAGATATTAAGCAGTAGTGTGTAAATATTACTGTGTTCAGGTTTGAAGGATACTACAGCTAGTGATATAACAGGGCTGTTGAGACTAACCATCGAATATATCAAAGTAATGAGCGCCAAAGCAGCGATTCCATGGACTTTGTTATTCATCGTTCTGTTTATCGTTGCAATGCTCATGGATATGTACTATCTATTAACATAAAGAGAGTTTCGTTCGTCTATTAAAAAAATAAACAACGTCATCCATTGGCACCATAACAAGTATCAATTTGAAAGTGATATTATTATAAATATAGAAATCGTAATAAGCGGGTGTAGGTACTATATATGTACCTATTGGAAGGGACATGCCAACGACGAGTAAAAAGTGACTGTCCGGTCCAGTTCGTAAGCTGACACCAAATGAGGTTCTCATTATAGGAAAGAGTAAAACGAAAGCAGGCCTTTTACAGTTATAATTATGAATTCAAGGCTACATAATGCGTGTATTTTTGGAACATGTCGAAATTGCAGGTTACTTTGTTGTTTTATAGTCTTAATAAATTGCTGTTGTGTTTTGTAAGTCTGCGTTTGACCACCAACCCGATGGTATTTATTTTATTTTTTACCAGCGACCCACTCCGGCTTTGCACGGGTGCAATGTAGATACCACACAAAACGTTGACAAATTATATACATAAACCTTCCTCAGGAATCACTCTATCTATTGGTGAAACTCGCATGATAATCCGTTCAGTAGTTTTTAAGTTTATCGCGAACAGACTGACAGACGCGGCGGAAGACTATGTTTTATAATATTGTATACCAAAGACCAAAGATTATAGACCAAAGGATTCATCAATGTATATACTAGCGACCCGCCCCGGCTTTGCAGTAGTAGGTAGTAGTGCATATTATGCCCGCATTGTTCGTGATAATTTTTTTTAGAAGATAGTATGGGTATACTAAGCTATCCTTAAAAGGTCGATATATGCCACTGGGGACTTTTTTGTAGACCTATAAAAGAGGAATATCCTACCATGCACTGTTTTGTTATATCTCAAAAAAAAAAAATTAGGCAGCGTTTTCGATTAAATCTCCCAGATGGCGTGACTTTTTCCGACACTTCCACATCACATTTCAACCAATTTACATAAAACCTTGACAAATTATATACCTAACCTTCTTCATGAATCACTCTATCTATTGGTGAAACTCGCATGATAATCCGTTCAGTAGTTTTTAAGTTTGTCTCGAACAGACAGACAGACAGACAAACGCAACGGACGACTTTGCTTTATAATATGTAGTGATATATAGATTAAATTTAATTAACACATGATTTATCCACGTAGCGTTAAGATTGTGATGTATAATTTTGGACATATATTTTAATAGTATTAAGCTTCAAGTCGTTTTAATATTTCTAATCTTTCATCAGAAGAAATACAGCAAATATGCGCAGAAATCTTGTTTTAATGAATCCATTAATCTACATTTATCTGAGTTAAATCTAAGCTATTATAAATACCGGGGAAGGCAAAGATGCAATTAATACCGTTCACAAATAATTAATTATTCATCACTAATGTCACTTTGCCGTTGTGGTGCCGGCGTAAGAATAGTACCCCACCCTCTCTACCCGTGGTTGATCTAAGAGTCGGCTAAGGGATGTAATCCGGATGATGGGCAGCAGCGTCTTCCTTGAACAATCACACCTAACTGCGCTCGCCAACCCGCCTGCCAAGCGTGGCAAGTATTGGCAAAACCCGCCCAGGAGGAGGCCTTTGTCCAGCAGTGGACGTCTTAAATGATGGCTGATGATGATGATGATGATGATGATGATAATGATGGTGATGATGATGATGATGGATGTCACTTATGATGTAATAGGTCTAATTTGAAGTCATTCTACGTATGTATGATGTCGGTTTTTCGTTATAATCATGGTTATTTGTCGTGACGGTCACGGTTAGATAAGATTACGTTTTATTTCTCAATATAAAAGTTTACATAAATAAACCCTGAACTACGATCATCTTACCATTCGTAAAGGGATTGGGTTATTGTGGATGTCCTATGTATGTGTGCGTGCGCGTATGCGTGCGTGCGTGTGTGTGTGTGTGTGTGTGGGTGTGTGTATGCGCGTGTTTTTTGTGCGTGTGTTTCTGTGTGAAACCAAAATGAATGTTTAAGAGACAGTTTTATAAATACAGAGTGCAATATTAGAAATGTTAAAATGACTAATTTTATTTTGTTGACCTATAATAATTAAATATAGATTTTATGATGGTATAGGAATGATTACTATGTAAATATATCTATGAACGAAAATTCTAGATTTAGTAAAACATAAAAATAAAAAGGTTCTTTGATATATTTTCAATGTAATGGAGTATTTTAAATGCTAACTAACCAGTCATAAATAAACTAATATTATAAAAGCTAAAATAGATTATTTATTCTGTGCAAGATAATATTGATTTTATATAGCTAGGTTATTTAAAATTAAAATGATATTCACGGAGCATCTTGACTACAGCAAATTTTTGCCGTATCCAAACTAGTTATTTCTTGACGAAAAGTACTTACATTTCTCCTTTTTTAATTTTGTTAGCTCATTTTTATAAACACATATTATATAAAATTAAATATTTTCACATCTAAGCCGTAATTCTATAATTCATTCTGAACCTGAACTAAGTAAACTGGTTATTTTTAAATAAAACATTTAACATAATCGAAAACCATGCTTTACGAGAAAAATTTACTTCAAATAAGAATCAAATCGAAGTTCTTTAACTTAATTTGCGAGCCAAAAGATTCACTCACAGGGTCATTGCACTTAATATTATAAACAATTGTGTTTTATGGGCAAAACACTAAAATTAACAATACGCTTCCAACGACACCTCATTAGTCAAATAATGTTAAGTAGTTTAGAAGTTATGAGGGAACAGATTAACATACACACACACAAACACGCTCACACACACACATAAACACAAGTGCGCACACACACACGCACATACACACACATACACATATACACACATACACATACACTCACATGCATACATATATAAAAACATAAACCTCCGTTTCGCTTCGCCGTACCCGGGTAAAATTTAAAAAGCTACCACCCTCAAGTTGAAAATCTGCCACCAAGCACCTAACAGTCTGTTCTGGCAGCCCCAATTGAGAGCCAGTTTCATTCCAGGCTAGGTGTGTTTTACCATCTGCGACCACACCGTCGTCACTTAACATCAGCTGAGCTGTGGCCAAACACCTAAATTAACAACAACAAAAAAAATCTTTTATTTACATAGGCCTGGGCGTCAAGATACGCGCCTTTCGTGTCAAGTCCTCATGTATATGGCCGGACTATTCAACACCAGATTATAAAATAAAACCATAAACATTTTCTGGTTTGATTACGGATAATCATTTTATGGATACCAGATTCTGATTTATTATCCTAAGTAAGTGGTCAACGCAGGCCTAACATCTGACACGTGAAATAAAGTAATGTAAAATAACAAAGAAAACCTAGTTATCATCATCATCATCATCGGCCTTTTGCTGTCCACTGCTGAACGTAGGCCTCTCCTAATGCACGCCACTGAGCTCGGTCGACGCTTTCTGCATCCACCTGGCCGCAGGGTGGCCCACACTACGCTTGCCTGCACGTGGTCTCCACTCTAAAACTCGTCTACCCCACCGGTTATCGGTTCTTCGAGAAATGTGACCGGCCCACTGCCACTTCAGCTTCAGCAGTAAACCCAGTTATACGAGTGCCAAATGTCATCCAAATCCGTGCAGCCGTTTTTGCGTGATTGAATAACAAACATCCATACATATAAACATGCAAGAATTAGTATTTTAAATATTTAGTAGGAATTAGTAGGATAGGATAGCTTAAATTCTGGAAATAGACTACATTTATTTGGCTTCGTCATAATCATCACTTGTTATTATCTCGGGGTGTAATACAGTTAGTAAAATAACTGTAAAAACGCGGAATGCACCTAGTAGTATATATTTATTATATAATTAACAAAACATTGCTCAATAAATATGTGCAAAAAATTACGTCTACAACTCAATGTGTCGGTCTAAGAAGTTGCATAAAACACGGTGAGGTACAGAAAGGTCTTTTTGAATTTGACCGCCATCTCGTTCAATGACAAGCTGTGGTCACAGAATAGATTAGGTACTTTAACAATTTTACTGCTCTGCAAATTATGCGATTGAAATACAGAAAACATATTTTTTATATGGTTTTCCAGGCTAGTGTTTGACCACAGCTCATCTGGTGTTAATTGTCGTCAATGATGGTGTGGGCTAACGCAATCTTATTTAGTATAAAAAAAGTAGGCTGCAGAAACTTCACTAGGTTGCCGGAACTTCACTAGGTTGCTGAAACTTCACTAGGTTGCTGAAACTTCACTAGGTTGCTGAAACTTCACTAGATTGCCGAAACTTCACTAGGTTGCTGAATCTTCACAAGGTTGCCTTCACTAGGATGCCGAAGCTTCACTAGGCATCTGAAATTCCAAAAATAAATTGATAACCTAAATTTTCTTCTATTCTAAACTAAAATATATAAGATTAGTTTAAAAGCATGTCGGTCAGGTTCGTAGATATAACAGAATAAACAGTGCTTTGAAAAATAAATTGAAACTAGCATTCTTGCCGGTCAATTTAGCATTTTATCTTACAAAGTTCCGGTAAGTCAACTCGACTGCGCGCTTCATTACTTTCAAGTTGAGTTAAAAGAATATCGTATTGCTTGTTTTTCAAAGTTTTATCAAGCAAGTATCTTGTTAATTTTTCTTCAAAGAATTTGTTTGAATCAGAAAACTTTATTTTCTTTGAGAGATAATTGATTTTTATTATAATTTGTTTCATCCCACTTTTACAGCATTACTACTACACTCTTTACGAACGGAAACACGAATACCTTTTTATTTAAATCAAAATGCAAATTGTTTTTTTTTAAAAGAACTTTATTGACAAAGAAGGCGATTAACATTAAATAATTACTTCTAATTATATAAATACTTCTTACTTAAGTCGTCTAAGTAGGTACCATTGCAGTACCAGATATTCTGCCACTAAACAGTAGTGTGAAATAACATGGCTGTCGAAACTAACCATCGAAAGGTGCGCCAAAATAGCAATGCAATAAACTTTGTTTTACTACTCAAAGTTCTTTATATCGCTGCAATGCTCATAAATACGCGTTAACTCTTAGCATCAGGAGATAGTCTAGTTTGTCTCATTACTTATACAATAAAAAAGTCTA
Source organism: Biston stratarius (assembly GCA_950106695.1). Classification (NCBI taxonomy): domain Eukaryota; kingdom Metazoa; phylum Arthropoda; class Insecta; order Lepidoptera; family Geometridae; genus Biston; species Biston stratarius. The sequence goes on from OX467112.1 coordinate 3,262,669, forward strand.
CAATATGAACAGTTTTTGTTTGGCAACAAATATAAAATACTGAAAAAAAATATACTTTTTTTTATATATGCATAATTGGTTCGCGTTCACCACATCTTGTCTGATATTAAGCAACGATATATTCTAGGATGGAATACACTTACCTTACGTACATACTTATATATTGTACCTTTTAGGAAACAAAGAGTACCACGTCCTCGCTGTGCGAATAAAGAATGTGTTTATAACAAACTCGAAATAACCTTCTTTCGGCTCTATATATCTATACCCTATGCTAATGGCCCTGTATATCTGTATACCGTCCACTTGCGACGACAGTGTGACATCTCAAAAACAATAATTTTACAGAAAACAGCTTTTAAACATTTAAATAAACATAACTCTTAAATTGTTGTCATTATAGCTTTATTATGTATGAAGTGATTAGAGTATAACTAATATTGAAATGAAATATCAAGTAAACTAATTTTGTTATAGAGTTTGAAATAAAAAAGGTAAACTTATCAAGATGTTCCAAAAAAAAGTGAGTTCACAAGGTTATAAGTTTAGTTGCTACGTTGAAGATGATGTGGACATTTACATTTAATATGTGGTATCCTCGCGATATCAGGTTTTTCATGAAAATCTAGATCACTTCACATTTCGAAGCTTAGGTGACAACTGAACTGTCACTATGTCGAAGCCAACTAGACCACCAAACGAGACAACGCTATATCGTAATATTTTGTATTTTCTCTCGATTCTTTGTTGTTTATTGTAGAAAAAAATCTCGTTTTTGGAGATAACAGAACGTGAGATCGCGTTTCAGAATATCAGTAAAACGAAAAATCGTAAATAATTCAAGATGTCACACTGTCGTCGCAAGTGGACGATATATTATACATATCTACAAGTATAATAGATATAAAACACGTTAAATGCTCTGAACAAAATAATGCATTTATGCAGAGGTGAGGTAACCTTCCGCCGACCCACTCCACAGATGCTAAGAATAATGCACCTATAATTAACAGTTGCATTACTGTAGATGACGCATCTACTTCTATGCGTTACGAATCGCGAAATAACCGTGAAAATGTACTGCGAATTGAATGTAGTGCTGAGTTCCGAAGAGGTTTTCATTATGATGTTGATATTTATATTTTTAACCGACTTCAAAAAAGGAGGAGGTTCTCAATTCATCGGGTTTTTACCGATTACTCGAAGACACCTGAACCGATTTGGAAAATTCTTTTATTGTTTAAAGGGTGTACTTTCCAGGTGGTTCTGTTTAAATTTCACCGAAATCGATCAAGCGGTTTTTAAAAAAATCAACAAATATCTAAAAAAAATATATATCCTTTACTCAGAAACCTCGATGTTTCATTGGAGCAGTGCGTTTAGTTGGTCTAAAGGTCATGGAGTTGGCCTTTTGAAATTGTAATATTACAAAGTTAATTCGTGTAGGTGACAGCCCTAGTGTTTTGTCTGTTGTGGTTATAGACAAAAGAAACAAATAACAGGGATCGATAATTTGACGTGTTATCGATTCCAAGGTACTTCTTAACTTAAAATAACACCCACGGTCAACCATCCGAAAACAGACCTTTGACCTAGTACTCATTACACAAAATCTGAGTAGATGAGTCAAGATTTGACATCTAAATTTAGCCGTGCGTGTTAAAGCTCTCTAATTGCAGAAATGACAACACTAATTTTGTGCTGTGTGTTTGTATATTTAGGTGTTCGACGATAACTTTTGCACCGTTATAGTTTATGGCCATGATACCTCAGTAGCTACCGTGGTCGATTCACGCGCCGAAGGGCGTGGGTTCAATCACGAGGAAACGTTAACTTTGGTAGGGTACTTTATAAGACTCGGCTGGCTAGCTACCACCCTCAAGTTGAAAATCTCTCACCAAGTACTTAACAGTGAGTTCTGATAGCCTCACTTGACGGCCAGTTTCATTCCAGGCTAGGTGTGCTTACCATCTTCGACCACAGTCACTTAACATCAGGTGAGCTGTCAACCATTTTTTTTTAAATTAATACGTCATACAATTTTACAGGGAAATACTGTTACTCGTTTTTGTTTTACTTATGCTTTTTTTGTTTTTAGGTACTTAGACTATAGTTTCGGCCACATAATAAATGTAGCGAAAACTTTTATGCGTTGCAAGTTGTTTTAAAACGAGGCCGCGCGTGCGTTGTACTTTCCTGTCACTCCTTAAAAAAAGGTACAACGGATGTGGCCGAAACTAGAGACAGAGTATCTGAGGTAATTCAAAGTGATTCATCCCGCATAAGTAAAACGACAAGCTGAAGAGTTTAAAAAATCTATAACCTGACTACGATTAAAATAGCTATAATTATAGGAAAACAACTTTTTAAACAAATTTATTATTCCTTATTAAATTTAAACATATAACTTATATATCTTTGTACCCTTCTCTTAATTGCCTTTATTTAGATACTTGGTTGATTTTTTTATTAACATTATTACTATTTCGCGGCAAAAATCTTTCATCTTGTTTTTTTTTAAAACACTTGGGTTATTGGGACAAATCTAACGATACCTTAATTGTCGTAATCCATTCGGCCGTTTGGAAGATACGAGGTAATAAAGAAATATACATACATACATACAAGATACGCGCGAAACACATAACCCTTCCTTGACAGTCGGGTAAAAATATGTCAAAACCATGTTAGTTTCTATAGTCAAATACATTTGCTTCCGTCAAAGTAATATAAATACTTATAATAATTTCAACAATATTCTATCTAAAACTCTCATGTTTTATTTTTGTTAGAACAAATCATTTAGCGACAAAGATTGCCAATTTTAGCGTAAAATCAATCTAGAGACGGAAGACAATCTAAAGGCGGAGCTCATCCTTCAATAATCTGATCTCATCAAAGTACGGAATCTAATCCGGGATAAGGGATGCGTTGTCATATTCCGCAATCGGGCGTACCTACGGGGAATCATCCTAGTTAGCTGTAAAAATTTGTCGAGATCTTACCTTTGTTTTATGGCCATTTAGGCCTATGTACTATGTATAAACTATAATAGAGGTAGTTGACAGTGTTTTTTTTTAATCTAAGAATTCTAAGAGATTATTAGTTTGGGGTGTAAGTTGAGAGAGGGTTATTGTCGTGGCCATTATTTATTTATTCTGACAGTACTGGTAGTATATTTGCTTTAAGAGCTGTAGGGCGTGGGTTCTATTACAATCCAGGACAACATTTCTGTAGCATAAACAAATGTTTGTTCTGTGTCTGGTGTTCTGTATTCTTATTCTTATTCGGAATGGGGACGATGGTGCACTGGCGGCCCGCTTGGGATGTATTGTGCATTTCCCTCTAGTATCTACCCAAGCCAACACAGCTCCTCGTAGTACCGAAGCAAGTCTGGGTGTTCTGTATGCATTTTCATAAAAAAAGTATCTATGTATTCCATCAGTTATTAAACTTCCATAGCTTTGCGTAGTTTCGGGTCAGATGGCGCTATGTGTAATGTCCTACGACATTTATTTATTAAATCTTAGGTGCAGTACACAAAAGATGTTGGGATTTACAAATCTTATTCTTAAAAATACAATATTACGTCCATTATACATTTAACATCAATAACAAATTAATAGTACGAATACAAATATAGCTCAATTGTTGTTAAAAGCCGTGTTTGCCGTGGTGGTGCCGGCGTAAGAATAGTACCCCACCCTCTCTACCCGTGGTTGCCGTAAGAGTCGGCTAAGGGATGTAATACGGAAGATGTAAGCAGCGTCCTCCTTGAACAATCACACCTAGCTGCGCTCGCCAACCCGCCTGCCAAGCGTAGCGAGTATTGGCAAAACCCCCCCAGGAGGAGGCCTATGTCCAGCAGTGGACGTCCTATGGCTGATGATGTATGACGTGAACCCGAAATAAACAAAAAATAATAAACATGATATATCAATGAAGTTATAGGAAATCCAAAGAAATCCGTCATTACAGAATTTCTGCACAATACCTACAAGTAAGAAATCAAACAGATGTAAAATCGTCAACCGCGGCGAATGATAAGCCGTGTGGCATTATTGCTGTTATCGTCGGTGCCACTCGCAAGCGTCTGATCGAAACTCGTAAAAGTAAATGTTAGGTACGTTTCGTACGAAACCTTATTCGCGAATAAGAATTTTCAATAAAAAATATCATCAAAATTCTGGCGTTCGTCCCAACGAATGCATATAAGTGTTGTCGTTCGACGTTCGACGCCGTCAGCATAATGCGGAACATTTAAATTGTATTTAGGTTTTCACCGATGATAATAATTGGGGGAATAATAAAGGGAAAAGTTTTGAGTCAAATAATGATAAAAGTTTCCGGAGAAGTCTTGTTGTGGGTAGCAATTGAGAATGGAGGGAGATTTCGAGTACTGCAGAAAGAATGAGATAAAATATGCAGTGTCGACTGCCAAACTTCACTAGTTCACTAGAAGAGGCATCATAAGAAAAATAAATAGAGGCCTTCTTCGATTCAATTATCTACCGTATGTGGTAAAAAAATTAAGAAGTTCGCTCTTTATTTTTTGTGTACTAGGTTATGTTATCTGATGACGAAAAAGGAAGTATGTATTATTATTAACTAAACCGCTTAGACAGATTAACACTTGGTCAAACAACAAGAGAAAAAAAAACTTTTGGCACAGATAAAAAAAAAAGTATGTAGTAATATATCGATTTGAAATCTGTCTAATACCTTTAAACGAGCAATTATTATATATATATATGTATATAATCTGAATCTTAGAAACGGCTCCAACGATTTTCATAAAATTTTGTATGCAGGGGGTTTCGAAGGCGATAAATCGATCTAGCTAGGTTTCATTTTTAGAAAACGTCATTTTATCTATGTTTTCACCCGAGCAAAGCTCGGTCATCCAGGTACTATAATATTTATAACTAAATATTGTTTTTATGATTGACAGGCTAGGTGTTGACTACAGCTCACTTGATGTTAAGTGACGGTGTAAACGAAAACGGTAAACACGCCTAATATAGAATGTAACTTTTGTTATGGTTGACACGCTAGGTGTTTGACCTTAGCTCACCAGATGTTAAGTGACGAAGATGGCAAAACACACCTAGCCTAGAATAAAACTGGCTCTCAAGTGAAGCTACCGAAACTTACTTAAGCTTAAGCTATGTGCTTGGCGGCAGATGTTCAACTTGAGGGTGTTAGCTAGCCAGCCGAGTACTAGAAAATACTCTACCACCATGCTATATGCAAATAAAAAAGTTTTTGACCTCACACGAAAAAGTTTTAACTGGTCGCCAATATTTAAAAAAACCTATCATTCCAAATAAATTCGAGTAAATTTTTATCATATGAATTCTGCAAGTCATTTAGTCCCAAACGAGTTTCATCAGGTACAAAACTATTCCATGATTGCGCCCGAGGCGGTTACAAATATTGTTTTATAGGTCTATCTGATTTTATATACTAGTTTGAAGTGACATTAATATTAGATTTGATAAAAAAATATGATCATAGAAATATGGTAATATTTTAATGGCATTGAAAATTAATAAAAAAAAATACCAAACATCTACAGGTCAATGGCAGCATAGGAAAGCTTTAGGCCTTTTAGTCGTTTTATCGCATGTATATTATTAATGTAAAATTACCTGCTTAAGACATTTACAAAATCTAAAAATTATTATATTATTCTCATTTATACATAGGTATATAGCACAGCACCTGCGTGGAATTTGAAACAAAAAATGTCACACCACCAGGTGTCGTCAAGTCGTAGAATAGTCACTCCTATTTTTTTTTATTCTTGGATTCGCACTCTGTGCATTCTGCCAGTTTCAATGTTTCTGTATTTTGTGTGCAGTCACCATATTATATCACTTTACCACATTCACGATTAGAAGCAAAATTGTAATATGCCGAATAGGTATAAAGTTTTTTTTTTTTGTTCAACTTGTATAACCACAACGCAATAAAAAGATTATGAATTAATAAATACATTAAAACCACTCAGATAGAAATATCCAAGAAGCAGAACTAAATCTAACTGAGCTAACAGGATAGTAAAACTTTGCCCAAACCCAGCGTCCATCCGCGAAAATATTTGCGTCAATAAATTTCTTGATTTACTAAAATGTCGGGCCAAAAGATTAATATGCGTTACAAATAAAATAAATGTGTTAAAAAAAATATATATAAATTGCATCTTTTTCTTATGTAACAGTAATGAGACGAATGCGACGCTCTCCTGATGTTAAGAGATAACGCCTGTCCATGACCATTGCAGCGATACACAGAACTTTGAGTAGTAAAACAAAGTCCAGAGCATCGCTGCCTTGGCGCTCATTACTTTGAGACTAGATGGTTAGTCTCAACAGCCCAGTAATTTCGCTAGCTGCAGTACCCTTCAAACCGGAACACAGTAATGTTTACACACTACTCCTTGGCGGCAGAATATCTGGTACTGCGGTGGTACCTACCTAGAAGACCTCCTGCTAAGGAAATCTAGCACCAAGTAATATTGTATGAGAATAACATTACCAAATGAAAACAAAAACTCTGTCATAATAAAGTAACATTTGCACCATCAATCAATTGTTCTTGCCGTGGATTCGCACCCGGCGTAACGTCAGAAAAACTAAATATTCAGGATAATGTGTTTTTGATTATGGCAAACATCTGGTCTGGATGGGTTGTGAGTAGAAGATTCTAGACTGTTCCCCTAAGCATTTGCATGGTGGTAATGCAGTTTTTAATACTCGGCTCGCTACCTACAAAATGTGCCGCCAAGCATCTAAACAGTGTGTTTCGACAGCTTAAACAGCTAGCGAAATTACAGGGCTATTGAGACTAACCATCTAGTCTCAAAGTAATAAGCGCCAAGGCAGCAATGCCCTGGACTTTGTTTTACTATTCAAAGTTCTGTGTTTCGCTTCAATGGTCATGGACAGGCGTTATCTCTTAACATCAGGAGAGCGTCTCGTTCGACTCATTACAGTTACATTAAAAAAAAATGCTTCTTACATGAATTTCATGTTTATAGGTTTAACAGACAAACAGACTTACTTGGTGGTAGATATGTTTAGCAGGAGGTCATTTAGGTACCACCGCAGCACCAGATATTCTGCCGTCAAGCAGTAGTGTGTAAATATGAATGTGTTCCAGTTTAGCGAAATTACTGGGCTGTTGAGACTAACCATCGAAAGTCTCAAAGTAATGAGTGCCAAATCAGCGATGCCCTGGGCTTTGTTTAGCTACTCAAAGTTCTATAGCTGTAATGGTCATGGACAGGCCTTATCTGTTACCATCAGGATCTGGAGAGCGTTGCGTTCTATAAAAAAAAGATAGGCAAAAACAAAGTTATCCTATATCCTATACTTTTCACTCTTAAGATACGGAATCCCTAAATCGTGTGAAGTGTTTAGCTAATAGTTATATTTTATCACCGTAGAAACATTATACGGAAAGAAACACAGGCCTAAGCAAGTTTCACCGACGCATTTTATGACTGCCACAATTCACAGACGATAAATTGGCTGAGCCAAAGTATCATAATTTGGGAGAACAGTTTTACGCGTATTGTGAACACTTAGCGTTTTTAGAACTAAGTTTGGGATGAGGTAAAACGGAGACAACCAAAAAAAATTTGACCGTAATGAATTTGTAATAATAATTTCAAAGCAACACGAGTCTGCGTGCGCGTGCTATTTAAGCTTTGTCTTCATGATGAAGGCCACCGGATGTATCCGAAACTATAGTAGATGCAAAAAAAAATTTAAAGTTTTAAATTAGCGATGATAGCTCAGTGTTTAGCGCGGTTGGTTCGCGCGCTGTAGGGTTCAAACCCTCAAGTTGAAAATCTGCCGCCAAGCATCTAACGGTGTATTCCGGTAGATTCGGTTGAGAGCCAGTCCCATTACAGGCTAGGTGTTTTTACCACCTTTGACCACACCGTCACTTAACTTCGAACTGTGGTCGAACACTTCGCTGTGTCTAAGTAGTCTTTCAAATTTTTTTGTATCGTCGTCCTGCTAGTTGTTTGAACACAGCTCACATGATGTTAAGTGACGGTTTGGTCGAAGATGGTAAAGCACACCTATCCTGGGATGGAACTGGCTCTCAAGTAAGATTCCCGGAACGTTAGGTGCTTGGTGGCAGATATTCAACATAGTGGTAGCTAGCCAACCGTGTAAACTTATGTTTATTAGAATGTTTTTGTATAAAAAATACCAATCAAGCTGAGAACCTCCTCCTTTTTGAAGACGGTTAAACGTTACTGTTTTATTTTTAAAAACTGACGGGTATTTGTTTGGGAAAGTAATGTAATTTAATGTGATACAAGCTTGTCGTTTTGTATTTGGGCCGAATCGAAATTTATTGTCAAGTTCATCATCATCAGCCTTTCGAAGTCCACTGCTGGACATAGGCCTCTCCCAAGACACGCCACTCAGCTCGATCTTCGGCTTTTCGCTTCCATCCACCGCCAGCTGTCCTACGTATATCGTCACTTCACATATCACGTATATTGTCAAGTTGCTACTATTTTATTAGATTATGACTGGAATTAAGCCGATTCACTTTGACTATATATATATTACTATTTTTATTTAAATTTCCGTTTCATATTTGTAAATATCGAAATACTTGACAGTGGCCAAATAAACAAAATGCGATGCCAAAAACCAACAAAAAAATTTGCCTATCGCTCTATTGAAAATGTATTGTATTCTTTTTCACTGACTTGTATTTAAGGAGATTTTGGCTGCGTGTAGTTCCTACCTACCTACAGAATTGATTTATCACATATATAAACATAAGAGTTATTCTTTGATTTAAAAAAAATTAATCCTCTCGTATTTTATAAATTTGATAGCCAATACTTGTCCTAAATAGTGTAGGTAGACGTATAAATAACTAAGACCAACGTACGATCGAATTCAAAAGTTTTTTTCGTTAGTTATTATTTTAGATAATAAAGTCATAAATTTTCTAGACAATTGTATAATGGTTCCGAATGAAATATCGTTCTAAATAGTTTATGACAGATATTTTAAAAAATAAATTATAATAATCGAGTCGGCAATAAATCAATGAATCTGTACAACTCTATTCCGAGATTTAAGGCAGTAAACACCCAAAACAGCGAATATTGAACATTTTGTGTGAGAAAATGCAGACTGCTGTAAAGACAACGGGTTCTCTGAACAAAGGGATTTATTTTATGGTTTGCTTTTGCATGAAAATAATTTATTTTGGGCATTAATAAGGATTATTTAAACAAGAAATTTTTAAACCAGTACTACCAAGTATATTTTTTTTAAGATTTAAGAAACGAATCACATAAGTATGTAAATAAGTACAAATCAAACTTAAACTTTCAACACTGAACCTACTGTCAAACTTTAAAGTTATTAGAAGATAGCAAGTCTGTAAATTTTCTATAGGATTCATTTCGGAGAATGGTATTAAAATAAATTCAGGTAATAAAATAGTCATGTACAATAAGTTGCCAGTTGATTTAAGAAATTTACCAATGCCTGACTTCAAAGGAAAATTAAAAACTTTTTCCTCCGGAACGCATTTTGTAAGCTTATGACTTTATAAAAATTTATTGGAATAAACAATCGTTTGCATGTCAAACTTCATCAGCCATAGAACGTCCACTGCTGGACATAGGCCTCCTCCTGGGGGGGTTTTGCCAATACTCGTCACGCTTGGCAGACGGGTTGGCGAGCGCAGTTAGGTGTGATTGTTCAAGGAAGACGCTGCTGCCCATCATCCGGATTACATCCCTTAGCCGACTATTACGGCAACCACGGGTAGAGAGGGTGGGGTACTATTCTTACGCCGGCACCACCACGGCAAACCGTTACCGTTTGCATGTGATGTTGAATAATGTAATTTGCAATATTTTTCTTAATTTATTAATTAATTAATTGACTTAAGATTTTATGACATTTTGATTTTATTTGATTAATAGCATTTTTTTTTACTGTATTGAATTGACGTATTAGTATAACGAAACTCTGTTATAAGGCGAATAAATAATCTGAATATGAATCTGAATGTGCTACTGAGCTGTACGACCTTGTACTTCCCTCTCCTTTTTACTACAGGACGAGTTGAAAGACGGCCCACTACCACCCATACATAGTAGAATTTGCTGGGGTATTTACCAAACGTTTTGAGTCCACGTTTCTCATCCGCACGGAATGGAACAAGATGCCGGCTTCCTTGTTTCCCGATATAATTTTAGACATTTTTAGTCAAGTCTGTGTGCTTCAGAAACGAATGTTTCTTTGCTTACCATCAGGCGAGTAGGTTGTCAAACGCGGACTTATACGTGTTAAAAAAACTCTTAGAACTTAAGATAAGATAAGATAATTTATTTTCACACAAAAAAAAACAGCCATTACACAAAAAAGGAATTACAAAAAAAAAAAGACTAAACATAAAGCTGACCACAGTATAGCAGTATTTAAAACTGATCTAAGAATTTGATTGTAGGTAAGTAAGTATTTACATAATTATGTTTTTTTTTAACTTGGTTTTAGATTTATTTCTTGCATTTTTTTGCATGTCAGATCTCTGGTACAGACCAATAATTCGAATTTAAAATACCAGACCAGTTATTCTATATAAATAAATATGTGATTTTTTTCTTACCTGTGGCATGGATCTACAGATTAATAAACTGCTTATATTAATTGCCTACAGAGCGCGATCACCGCGTTTCCTTGTTTTGTAATGTCATGCCAGTCATAGTGGCAATTGAAACAAATACGTACTATACATATATTAATAGATTGAGAGTGGTATGTCAGTAATCTTACCTTATCGGGTACTAAGTAGATACAAATTACAGTCGATAGCACTATACAAGGGGACAGTTAGTTCTTTTATCAGGAGATCGTCTAGATAGGTGTCACCGCAGTATCATTAATTTTACCGCCAAATATGTAAATATGTGTTCCAATTTATAAGCTACTGCAGGTAGCGTAATAACAGGACTAAATAAGACTCACCATCAAATGTCTCAAAGTAATGAGCGCTAAAACGGAATGTCTTGCCCCGTTCTGGCGTAATTAACAATTATTCAATTATCCTTGTTTCTCCAACTCCAAAAATTATAATTCTGAAAGCTTCAGGACAAGATACGGTAACTCTTATTATTCTTGTATTGCTCGATGAGTGCTGTGTAATAAAATGATCTAACTACGTCTTATCTCTAGGGAATTTTTATTACCTATACAATAAATTTTGCATACACCGAGCAAGACTCTGTAGCCCAGGTACTTAATACTAATAAATAATTACTGTTTACATATTTATAAAATATAATCTAATCTAGAAATCGATTACTTGAAATATTACACATCATATATTACAATAAAAACTACCTAATCAATGGGAATGGTTCCCGAAAAGCTGGCCCCGTACTTGGTACCCAGAGGTAAGATTATCAACACCTCTCTCTCAGTCTATATAGTTTGGTATTTCTATAATTAGCATCATTAGATAGAAAAAAGGCGAGTAGTTGTCAGTTATAAAAACGAATTCTATTTTAAGGCAGCCAACTATTTTTAGCAATCGACTATGATGTAAGAATATTAAAATACATTCTAAGCTTTGGTTTATTTTGTGTGTTATATTATTAAACAGCGTAGGTAAGCTACGCTGTTTAAAATAAAATCTATTTATAGTGTTTCTAGAAATTACTAATAAATAATTTATTCATCACGGCGGCGTCTAGTTTGCACATAATTATATATTTAGTTATATATATACTAAAACTAATTTAATTATCAGCCATAGGACGTCCACTGCTGGACATAGACCTCCTCCTGGGGAGGGGTTTTGCCAATACTCGCCACGCTTAGCAGGCGGGTTGGCGAGCGCAGTTAGGTATGATTGTTCAAGGAAAACGCTGCTGCCCATCTTCCGGATTACATCCTTAGCCGACTCTTACGGCAACCACGGGTAGAGAAGGTGGGGTACAATTCTTACGCCGGCACCACCACGGCAAAACGCTTTATTTACAACAAAAAAGGGGGCTAAGTGGCGCTGTGTGAAATGTCCGATGATATTTATTTATTTTATTTCATCGTAAGGAAAAAACGCCGTTTCCATTTCAACCCTGGATAAACAGATCATATTTCCATGACAAAATAATAAACACGCTCAATGACGTTTACGTTTAAAAAAACGTGCTATTAGTAGTAGACAACCCTGCTATGGATAGTAGACAGCCCTGTTGGTTCATTGGGAGTATGTCTGCCTGAGCTGTAGGGCGTGGGTTCGATTCCCGCTAAGGACAAACATTTTATGGTATAAACAAATGTTTGTTCTGTGTCTGGGTGTTCTGTATGTATTATAAGTATGTATTTAAAAATAATAAAAGTATTTATGTATTCTATCAGTATTCTGACTTCCATCACACAAGCTTTTAGTTTTAGTTTGGGGTCAGATGGCGCTGTGTGTAATGTGTCCTACAATATTTATTTATTAAAATCACTCTTAAAATTTATAAGTTCATAAGTGCCTTGCCAGGGCCTAAACTGAATAAATGACTTTTTGATTTTGATTTTGAACCCCCCTACCAAAAATCGATCAACCCGGCTAAAGAAGTTTTCTCATAAAATTATGTACCGCCGAAACCATAGAATGCATTTAGTTTCTTAACGCAATTATTGCGTCAAAAACAGTTGTTTTTTTAACCTTTACTGTGATGCTTGAAGGTAAACTTGTGAGTTGAAAAAAAAAACTAACACGGTAATAGCTTCCATAGACAAAAAATCATTCGACGGTCTTGTTATTAAGCCAGACATGCTACTTATTAGGAAATACAGAAATTATTGTTTCATTGTTTTGTTTTTGTTGATATTATTATATGAAAAAGTGTATCACATCACATCATTAGCCATAGGACGTCCACTGCTGGACATAGGCTTCCTCCTGGGGGGGTTTTGCCAATACTCGCCACGCTTGGCAGGCGGGTTGGCGCAGTTAGGTGTGATTGTTCAAGGAAGACGCTGCTGCCCATCTTCCGGATTACATTCCTTAGCCGACTCTTACGGCAACCACGGGTAGAGAGGGTGGGGTACTATTCTTACGCCGGCACCAACACGGCAAATTAATATGTATATTCATATTAAAAGTATATTCACATAAACTATATGATATAATTATTTAAAAAAATTATATTCTAGTTATCCACAGTGTGATCTTAGCACATCAAAAGTTTAAGTATTTAATCACAGCGACTAACGTTTCTGTTGCCGGACGAGTTTTTTCAATACCTATGTATTTATTTATCGAAAATATCTAATTTTGAGTTTGACTTATGAATAATCAGTTTGTAAACTAGTAACCATTAACAATGTCGAAAACTGGAATTGAATCAAGCAAGCTGTGTCAGATTTTCCTAAACGCACAGAATAATTTATAGTATGTTGTTTAAATTTAGTTAAAAATCATTAGTCTAAAGTCAGCTCAAAGCCCCAAGAAAACCCAGACAGAAAGACGGTTAAGTAAATAAATTAACATTTATTATAGAATTAAAACAATTATCAATGCCAAACAGACATCAAGGTGACACTGCAAGATGGCCAGGGACTAATTTGATGTAGATATGTGACTATGGACACAGTAATACTTTGCACACAACTATTTCAACACTTCCTTATACATAACTGCTCGTATATAAATCACTAAATATTCTACTAATATTATAAATATGTGAAATTTTGTTTTGATGTTTGTTACTCAATCACGCAAATATGGATGAACGGATTTGGATGTTTGGCACAAATATAGTTAATTACTTGGATTAATATCCTACCTGCTACCAATATTATAATCGCGAAAGTTTGTAAGAATGTATGGATGTATGTTTGTTACTCAAACACACCAGGACGGCTGAACGGATCTGGATGAAATTTTGCATGTAGATACTTTAGGCCCTTGAATGAAACATAGAATACTTTTTATCATCATCATCATCATCCATTACCACGCGGGTAAAACCGCGGGGCGCAGCTAGTTACAAATAAATTGACTAGAAAATGGTTTCGTGATTAATATATGTACCTACCTATGTATATGTACCTACCTAGCATAAGTGGTAGCGGATATAATATTAGTAAAATCTCTATGTAATCTACTAAAAGTCCAGGCTGAGAAAATTATTAATCCTACCATCCTATCCTATCCTACCAATATTATAAACGCGAAAGTTTGTAAGAATGTATGGATGTATGTTTTTTACTCAATCACGCCAGAACGGCTGAACGGATCTGGATGAAATTTTGCATGTAGATACTTTAGGCCCTGGAATGAAACATAGAATACTTTTTATCATCATCATCGTCATCATCCATTACCACGCGAGTAAAACCGCGGGGCGCAGCTAGTTTAGAATACTTTTTATAATACAGATATTTTGAAGATATTTTTTATGTAAAAATAATAAGACGAATATGACATTCTCCTGACGCTAAGAGATAGCATTGTTATTTGTTGACATGCTAGGTGTTTGACCACAGCTCGGTATATAGTCTGTTGCAATGGTGCCCAAGACTTTGGGTAACAAAACAAAGTTCAGGATATCGCTGCTATGTCGCCTATTACTTTGTGACATTTGATGGTTAGTCGCATAATTACCATAATAATTATTTTTGCTGACTGCAGTAGTACACACAGGCCAAGCCGAAACACAGTATTTATTTATTTATACATTAGTACAATCCCAAAAACAATGATTAATATAATCAGTTTGTAGCGATGATAGCTCAGTGGTTAGCGCGGTCGGTTGACATGCTGAAGGACGTGGATTCAAGCTTCAACAGTGAGCTTGAGCTGCCGGTGAAGGAAAACATCGCGAGGAAACTATAGCATGTGGTAGGGTGTTTTTAGTACCTACTCGGCTGGCTAGCTACCACCCTTAAGTAAAAAATCTTCCGCCAAGCACCTAACGGTGTGTTCCAGTAGCCTCACTTGAGAGCCAGTTCCATTCAAGGCTAGGTGTGCTTTACCATCTTCGACCACACCGTCACTTAACATCAGGTGTGCTGTGGTCAAACACTTGGATTGTCAAACATAAAAAAATCCCATGCATTACAGATTGTCCCAATTTGCCCACCCAGGAAACAAGTAACAATACAATACAATAAAAACTACAATACAATAAAAACACTTGGTGGTGGATTTCCTTAGCAGGAGGTCGTCTAGGTAGGTACCACCGCAGTACCATGTATTCTGCCGCTAAGCAGTAGTGTGTAAACAGGCGTTATCTCTTAACATCAGGAGAGCGTCTCGTTCGTCTCATTACTGTTACATTTAAAAAAAACACTATAATATAACACTACAATATAATAAAAAACACTACAACCCTATACAATCTAAAAAATATATAATAAACACACCTATTGTATTATACCACTTTTGTGGTATAATTATGGCTATTTGAACCATATCATAGAAATTTATAGTCATTCTGTAGGTAAGAATACATTCAGTTCCGTATAATTAAACAAAATTGAAATTTAACTGCTTGGTGGCAGAATATCTTACACAGGAGATCGCGCGTGAGACAGCTTATGAATTTTAATCTAGGTCACATTAATACTTAAAATCGTTTTACTAAAGAGACTATATGGCGGCACTACCTTATCGTCCAACAGCCCAACTGTTCGTCCAACCTTCCACGTGTAGAAAGATAGTTTGTGCATGTTCACCTGCCCCTTTTTATTACGGGACGGCTAGGCAGACACGGACAAAGCGCCATCCTTGATGGTGTATATTCCCCACGTACGGACTAATAATTCGATTCCACATTCTTAATACGTACAGCGAGGATGTGGAACTCTCTGCCGGCGTCTGTTTTCCTGCGAAGTACAACTTGGGTGTCTTTAAATCCAGAGTAAACAGGTTTTTTCTAGGTAAGCGTGCTTCATCGTAGACTGCATCCTGCTTAACATCAGGCAGGACGTGGTCAAACGCAAACCAACTTAGTATTTAAAAAAAAAATGTTTGACAATTTTGGATCGTGTTGGCGCGCGATCACTCCTATGGCGGTGACTTGTACACAGTTCAAAGTTGGCCACAGCGTCCTCCAAATTGAATCAAAATCAATTTATTTACCATAAACTTTGGACACATTAAAATAACAAATTTGGCTCCGAACTAGTGTTAACTGTATTTCGGAAACCAATGGCTTCTTCTGATATCTTATATCAAGCACAAAATGCCAGAGGCAGACTTACAAACTGAACATTATTTTAACAATTACATAAATATTTATATATGCTTGTCATCAAACTCTAAGACCGAGTTCGCTTTACCGATATCAGGTCGATTGATGACAGGTGGATTAAGGTTGCAACAGAGTTGTGGGCAAATGTAGGCAAGGTAAACGGAGCGTTGGCCGTCCAGCCGCGAACCTGCACCAGATTGGCACAGGACCGAGGCAGATGGCATCACAAAGCCTATACCCAGCAGTGGGATAAAGAAGGCTGTAGATGATGATGATGATATATAAATATTTATATGTGCGCGTATGCGTGTGGGTGAGCGTGTGTGTACTTATGCATCCAAGATTTTATGGTGAGGTTGGAACGTGCATATTGATATATGTGGAGAGTCTATTTTGATCGATCGTGAGTTGGGACAGACTGGAGTGTTGGACGATAGTCTGGTGCCGCCAATAGAGTCTAAGATAGAAAGGAGGTGAAATTAAGATACAATCCTTTCGAAGCTAATTACCAAATATAGTATATTTCAGGTCAGTGCTTAAATACATCTAAAATAGCGAAACGTGAGTATTACCTAAGTGATCTATACTAGAAAGCTAGAGGCAAAAAATGCTGTCAGTTAAAATTAGGCATTCAGTAAACTGTATAGAATTTAAATCACTTTGACAGTGTACATAATATATGTATCGTAAGTTTATAAATTCTAATACCTTTAAACGAGCAATTCTTGTATATATAATCTGAATCTGGGAAATGGCTCCAACGATTTTTATGAAATTTAGTATGCAGGTGGTTTCGGGGGCGATAAATCTCGATCTAGCTAGGTTAGGAAAACGTCGTTTTATCCGTGTTTTTGGCCGAGCAAAGCTCGGTCAACCAGGTACTATAGAATTAAGAGAGAACATGGGTATGTATTATACGTATGTATAATACATATGTATGTATGTATATGTATGTATGTATATGTATGTATGTATATGTATGTATATGTATGTATGTATGTATGTATGTATGTATATGTATGTACGTATATGTATATGTACATATGTATCTCTTAACGTTTTGCACATCACATTACATGTTATCAAGAATATACCAAACTTAAAATATATTTTTTGTGAATTTACCCGTGTAGTAAGATTTACGACCATAATAAAAATAAAATAAAATAAATATCGTAGGACTTTATACACAGCGCCATCTAGCTTTAAACTAAGCAAAGCTTGTACTATGGGAACCAGATAGCTAATAGAATACGTATATATATTTTTTTGTTGTAAATACATAGTTATACAGAACACCCAGACACAGAACAAACTTTTGTCGTCATAAAAATGTTTGTCCTGGTGGGAATCGGACCAACGCCTAAAAACAACTAAAATAAAATCTGATATAAACTGGTTTCTCTTTCTTTATTTCACATCACATCATCAGCCATAGGGCGTCCACTGCTGGACATAGGCCTCCTCCTGGGGGGGTTTTGCCAATACTCACCACACTTGGCAGGCGGGTTGGCGAGCGCAGTTAGGTGTGATTGTTCAAAGAAGACGCTGCTGCCCATCTTCCGGATTACATCCCTTAGCCGACTCTTACGGCAACCACGGGTAGAGAGGGTGGGGTACAATTCTTACGCCGGCACCACCACGGCATTTATTTGCGTATAAGCAAATATAGATTGTTGCCTATCTCTGCTTCCGAATACACTCAAGTCGCAGGTTTGACGTTCTGTTCTTTCTCTCCTGAATATATAACACTAGCGACCCGCCCCGGCTATGCATGGGTTTATACGGGGCTTTTACAGAGACGCAACGCGGCGGAAGACTTTGTTTTTTAATGTGTAGTGATCGCAAGGGCTAAGGCCCGTACTCCATCGCATCGGGTAAGAAGTACCGGATATTCACCTCATCATCATCATCATCATCATCATCATCATCATCATCATCATCATCATCATCATCATCATCATCAGCCGTATGACGTCCACTGCTGGACATAGGCCTCTCCCATTGATTTCCATAAAGACCGGTTGGAAGCTGCCAACACCTTGTCGGAATCTTCACCTAGAATATAATAACTTATTAATTTCGTTCCCTGTGGTAAACGTGTAATTGGTTTACAGTTACTCATTGAACGGTGGCGCAAATCCTGATGTAGATAAATAAGAACGTCTCATTCATTTGGAATATAAAACAAATGGATATATAATTTGGAATTTAAATAAGATATCGAAAATTTCTAAAATTGTAGCTTTTAAATTATGCATATGTATAAAATAACCGTACAGATGTGCTAAAAATAAAACTATTTGCAATCTGATGCAAAACAAAACCAGCTTCAAATAATAACCTTGTAAACAGGTTGTGGAAATATTTGAGTCTGTTTCTCTATTTTTAGACACTGGAGGTGTCTAATACGTAAAATACTTGACGTCTTAACGTGATCATGATATACTTAGGTAGGAAACTTGAAAATTTAGATCAGCTCGTGAAATATAACGAACAATTTTAGTCTGAAACGTTAAACATGAATAAACACTTATAGCATAAACTTCTTTGAAGTACGATAGGTTCTTGATTAGAAAATTTTAGTCAATCTGTTTATTTTGACTATTTATTTACCAGATCTTAGCTAGCGTGATTAACTATAGCTTTACCCTTCTCACAATGCAAATAAACTTTCACCTAGCAGTGGGACAGTAATTTTTTTTTTTATGGTTGACATGCTATGTTTTTGATCACAGCTCACCAGATGTTAAATGACGGTATGGTCGAAGATCACTGCTTTGGCGCTCATTACTTTGAGACATTCGATGGTTAGTCTCAACAGCCCTGTCATTTCGCTACCTGCGGTGCCCTTCAAACCGGAACACAGTAATGTTTACACACTACTGTTTGGCGGTAGGCTATCTGGTACTGCGGCGATATAAACGTAGTCGACCTCTTGCTAAGGAGATCTACCACCAAGTAACACCAGTGTTCTGTATATATTCATCATCATCATCAACCTTTCATAGTCCACTGCTGGATATAGGTCTCTCCCAGAACATGCCACTCAGCCCGCTTTTCGCTTCCATCCACTGCCAGCTGTCTAACGTATATCGTCACTCCAGCTAGTCTCAGGGCGTCCTACACTACGTTTGCCGATTCGTGGTCTCCACTCTAGAACACGTCTGTATATATTAAAAGTATATAATTACCTAAGTACATATTGTGTCAGCTATCTGGTTTCCGTAGTACAAGTTTCGCTTAGTATAGAGATTGTGCGAAATGTGTTCTAATATTTATATTATACTCACTTAATTAGTATGTATTAAAAAAAGTGTTAATTGAAAAACAGCAACACCAGAATTTTGCAAATAGTACTATTTTAAAACAACGTCGTCCGTCGTGTCTGTCTGTTCGCGATAAACTTAAAAAATATTGAATGGTTTACAGTGGTAGTTTCACCAATAGATAGAGTGATTCATGAGGAAAGTTTAGGTATATAATTTTTCAAGGTGTTGTGTAAATTGGTTGAAATATGATGATAATTGTTGGACGTGTCGGAAAAAGTCAAATCACCATCGCAATTTCAACGAAAACGCTGCCTAATCTCTTTGAGATATAACTAAGTAATGCGGTGAGATATTGCTCTTTTATAGAGCTACATCTTGCCGTGGTGGTGCCGGCTTAAGAATAGTATCCCACCCTCTCTACCCGTGGTTGCCGTAAAAGTCGGCTAAGCGATGTAATCCGGAAGATGGGCAGCAGCGTTTTCCTTGAACAATCACACCTGCGCTCGCCAACCCGCCTGCCAAGCGTGGCGAGTATTGGCAAAACCCCCCCAGGTGGAGGCCTATGTCCAGGAGTGGACGACCTATGGCTGATGATGATAGATCTACAAAAAAATCCGGGGTAGTACATAGGTATCTACTTTATCTACCGGATAGCTTACTAAGCCCATTCGCTTCCTGCCGTCTGTAAGCTTAGATCTTTTAAACTACGCAACAGATTTTAATGCGGTTTACATCAATAGACAGAGTGATTCAAGAGAAAGGTTTACATGTATAATACATGCATATGCACCACATTAGTGTCTACATTGCACCTGTGCGAAGCCGAGGCGGGTCGCTAGTTGCCTATAAATGTAGATCACATGATTCACAAAGTTACTTCCGTCAAGTATGGCTTTCTAAATTTAAACTAAACTCGTATTTTTGATCCGCCCACTACAAGATATTATTAGCAATCTACCAATCAGAACTTGAACAATCTTAGTCAAAATTCAAAATGCTAAACAAAAATAAACTCTCTAGACTTAAAAATTAAGATCTATATACTTAAATACATGGTCTAAAAACTTGGACAATTAGAAAGGGTAAAAAACCTTGAGGCTATTTTTAAACTTATGTAGAGAAATCTTTTGCTATAAATAACTTTTATATTGGTTCTATTTCCATGGCAATAAACAGACAACGTAACTGTTTAAAGTGACATTTGTCGAGAACTTTGATTTCAGTTCTATGTAAATGATAATAAATTAAGATCTATTTACGTAAATACATGGTCTAAAAACTTGGACTGTTAGAAAGGGTAAAAACCTTGAGGCTATTTTTAAACTTATGTAGAGAAATCTTTTGCTATAAATAGTTTTTATATTGATTCTATTTCCATGGCAATAAACAGACAACGTAACTGTTTAAAGTGACATTTGTCGAGAACTTTGATTTCAGTTCTATGTAAATGATAAGTAGAAGACAATTATTATGAAATATGGCAGCTAAGTTCAAAGAATTCTTTTATAGATCAGCAATGCTTTTATATCTGTCCGATAGTGATTATAAATGACGGAATTAGAATTTTGAAAGTTCCGTTATGCTTTTAAAAGTTCTACGTTAAATAAGCTTTTTAGGTACCTTCTTGTTATTTTATAATATTAAATAATTAACATTTTAACTATAAACTCTACATTTTACTTATTTCATCCTATAAAAAAAGTTATTTATGTTTGATAGGCTAGGTGTATACCACAGCTCATCTGATGTTAAGTGACGGTAGGGTCGTCGGTAATGGAGCACACCTAGCCTGGAATGGAACTGGCTCTCAAGTGAGGCTCCCGGAACAATCTGCCGTCAAAAACCTTGCTCCGGAACAAGGTGCTTGGCACTCTTACCATCAGTATAACGACCTGTTTGTCACATAACTTTTACATTAGTAAAAAATGTCTCATTTCTTCTCAATTTCATCACGTATCCACAAATCCACAATCTATTAAGTATTTTTTTACAGGCTAGTTGTTTGACCACAGCTCACCTGATGTTAAGTAAAGGTGTGGTCTAAGATGGTAAAGCACACCTAGCCTGGAATCGTACTGGCTCTCAAATGAGGCTGCCGGATCACACCGTTAAATGCTTGGCGGCAGATTTTCAACTTGAGGTGGTAGCTAGCTAGCCGAGTACTAGAAAGTACCCTACCACCATGATGTGGTTTCCTCACGATGTTTTCGTTCACCAGCAGCTCAATCTCATTGTTGGGATTTGAGCACACGCCCTTCGGCATGCGAACCGACCGCGCTAACCACTGAGCTTTCATCGCTACAAAGATTGCTACAAGATTGTCGTTGTGCGAATGCATAGGATATTAATTTCGAAACAATTACACGGAAACGCATGTTGCATTATGACCATTGTAGCAAAACACAGCACTTTGAGTAGCAAAACAAAGTCCGGGGCATCACTGCTTTGGCGCTCATTACTTTGAGACTTTCGATGGTTAGGCTCAACAGCCCAGCCTTATATTTTATCCACCTATCCTATTCTGTTATTAATCCTTATAAAATCTATTAAGTGGATGAAATGTTATTTACTATGTATTAATATTAATTAATAGGAACCTGTTGTTTTATTTGATCGGAATTATATGGCAAAGAACTAAATTTATGCACAATATTAAGAAAAATACATCAAATGTGCCAACAAAACGTTGTAAAAGATCTATCCACAAACTCATCTAATGGTAAACGACGAGGTCAAGAAACACGCTAATCTAAAACGACCATATTAATTCCAATCCAAGATGTAAAAAATTTATTATGGAAACAATAAATGTTACAAAAATTTACGTTTTCGTTTATGCATCCGCTTTTTTGTCTTTAGATAAAATAAATAAATGTCGATAAAATATATAAATGTTATACAAAAAACAAAAAAAAAGCAAAATGATTATCTGTTATAGCCATAAGTCACATTAAACAGATTAGCCAAGTTGCGAGCTTACTAGAATCTTTTAAGGAAGTTTGGGAGGTACATGAAAAGACTAGTTCGTCGCTTTATAAAACTTTCCACAGTCGTACGTTTAATTCGGCAATTATGATATTTTTTTGTGACAGACTAGGTGTTTGACCACAGCTCACCTGGTGTTAAGTAACGGTGTGGCGATGGTAAAGCACAATGGAACTGGGTCTCAAGTGGGGCTGCCGGAACATACCGTTAGATGCTTGGCGGCAGATTTTCAATTTGAGAGTGGTAGCTAGCCAGACGAGTACCTACTAGAAAGAACCTTTTTTATTTAAGGCTGACTGGCTAGGTTTTTGACCACAACTCACCTGATGTTAACTGATGTTAAGTGACGGTGTGGTCTAAGATGGCAAAGCACACCTAGCCTGGAATGGAACTGGCTCTCAAGTGAGGCTGACGGAACATACAGTTAGATGCTTGGCGGCAGATTTTCAACTTGAGAGTGGTAGCTAGCCAGCCGAGTAGGTTTTAGAAAGTACCCTACCACCATGCGGCAGCTCAAGTTCATTGTTAGGGTTTAAACTCACGCCCTGGGGCGTGCGAACCGATCACAATAACCACTGAGCTATCATCTCCACAAAAGCATTAAACTTTATAAAAAAAAACACTATGTAGCCACAGCAACTGAGCAGCCAATTTCAAGCCAAAACTCAGTCTGCTTTACGTTTTCTTGATGGCAGATCTCCTTAGATGGAGGTCGTCTAGTCTACCTCCGCAGTGCCAAATATTTTCCCGCCAAGCAGTATGTAAACATGACTGTGTTCTGGTTTGAAGAGTACTGCAGCTAGCGAAATCACAGGACTGTTGAGACTAACCATCTAATGTCTCAAAGTAATGAGCGCTTAAGCAGCGATGCCCTAGACTAGACCTTGTTTTGTCAGTCAAAGTTCTATGTATCGCTGCAATGGTCATGGATAGAAGTTAATTCTTGCCATCGGGAGTGCGTCACGTTCGTCAAATTAAATTAAAAAAATGTTGGCTACAGAATATTTTAATATAAATAATCTTATTACGTAAAACAACCTTAAAAAAATACTTTTAATCATACAAAACATCACTTTAGAAATAAGGGTCAAAGCCAACATTTGCCCACTTCAAAGAGATGACAGCCTGTAGAACGATACAACCCTATCCCTTTTCACGTTTCAAAACCAAAATTAGTATGTTCATGAAGGTTTTCCGTCAAAATTATAAAATACTTCTAATAATTAACGAGCATACAAAAAAACAAGCAATGTGAGGTAACCATAGCATAGTGGTAAGAGACTTTTTAGTACTCGGCTGATTAGCTACTCGCAAGTTTGAAATCTGCCGCCAAGCACTGAAGTGTGTTCCAGTAGCTTCACTTGCGAGCTGGTTCAATTCCAGGCTATGTATACCATCTTCGACTAAACCATTACTTAACATCAGCTGAGTTGAGTTCAAATACGGCAAATACCCAGTCTGTCAAACAAAAACAAAACCTTGTGAAAATAAATACTAGGTAAACTAGAAATTCCTTTCCATTGCCGTGGTGGTGCCGGCGTAAGAATAGTACCCCACCTCTCTACCCGTGGTTGCCGTAAGAGTCGGCTAAGGGATGTAATCCGGAAGATGGGCAGCAGCGTCTTCCTTGAACAATCACACCTAACTGCGCTCGCCAACCCGCCTGCCAAGCGTGGCGGGTATTGGCAAAACCCCCCCAGGAGGAGGCCTATGTCCAGCAGTGGACGTCTTAAATTATGGCTGATGATGATGATGTGAAACTGCAAATACTAAAATAACGATAAAAATATTTTAAAATAAATACATGTCTTACAAGTGTTATTTATTTATAAATAGATATGCTGTTATAATATGATAAAATTAACAAGTTTTTATTATGCCTTTTGAATTAAAAAAACTTTAAGTAGGTATTCTCTCATTCACGAACAAGTTCTGTATATGTATAAGTACTATTATTCTGTTAAAAGATTGGCTTCTTATTATTAATCCATCAGAAACACGTGTTATATTGCATTCGTTTCACGTCCTAATGCTACTGACACCTCCCGCCCCGATTTTGATGTGTTAAGCTCTCAGCACAGAATGCAAATGTAAAATTAGCTCATAGCGATACCATAAATATCTCAAGTTTTATTGCGCATTCATTTTTATTAATGTCATAGTAGTGTTCCATAAACGCTACGTTTTATTTACAACTACTTAGATTGACATTTTCGTTTCTTATTATATAAAAATGTAAACGATTTACGATTCATGATTATATTTAGAAATGAATGATGAAGTGATAAATTACTTTTGGTGATGTATTTTATTCGGTATTTTATGTTAAATTTACTATACTTAGATTCCGAATCAGACCTGTTTTTTACCTGACTGCCAAGGAAGGGTTATGTTTTTCGCGTGTATTCTTCTTGTTCGCTCGTGTTCTTCTTTCTTTCTTTATGTATTGTATGTAGGATGTATCTATTCTCTGTATCTCGGATTGTCAACGTCACTTGGAAGATCGGGAATATTAAGGCTCTGAAGGGTACTGAAGCTATCAAAATTACAGGGCTGTTGAGAATAACCATCGAAAGTCTCAAAGTAATGAACGCTAAAGCAGCGGATGCCCTGTATATCACTGCAGTGGTCATGGATAGGCATTATATCTTACCATCAAGAGAGCGTCTCGTGTGTCTTATTACTTTCACATAAAATAATTACGTCGACTATATTTTCTATATTATGTATTCTTACTATATTTTCGGTTGCATATGGTAGCTTTTTTCAAGAAGTTAAAGCAGAGTACAACGTTTTGCTGTGCTTCAGTACGAAGAAAGATGAGGCCGCGTGCGTGTTGCACTCCGGTTTAATTCCCTGAAAAAGGCCACCGGGAGGGCTGCAACTATAACCGCAGCTCATCAGATAAAGCAAAAATGTATCAAACTCACGACAGTATTCGTAGTAAAATAGTAGACTTCCCTTTGATTTTATGTTATATTGATGTAATGTAAATAGGTCAGTTTAAAAAACGAAATATATAGTGGAAACTTTAAATTGTTTAGTTCAATTTCAGCTAGTCTGTCGTTTTTGTGCTGTAATACACAACCCTTAAAAATCCTATATAATTAAAACAAAAAACCCTTCCTGGCTGAAAAAGTGAGAAAATATTTTAAAGGATAATTTATTGAGTAACAGATGTGTTTTATTAAACTTAACTTTTAACATTTTCGCGGTTCTAATTCGATTAGATTCAATTAATTAAATAGCCTTACGGTGATCAAAATTTATTTTAGAAATTCTACATTTTTCGTAATTAGCTTATAATAAGAAATGGCTGTATAATATTACCTATTATCCAGAAGCATTAGACCTATCAACATCAGACGCAACCAATTGATCCTCCCATTTAATTAAATCGCTGTAATTGAATTTTTGCTGTGGTAAAGAAGTAGTAGTGTGGTAAAGAAGTGGCAGTGCTCCATCGTAGATCGCATCTTCGTTTAACATCAGACGAGTTGGCGGTCAAACGCAAGCCTATTTCTAATTTAAAAAAAGACTTATATTTATTTTTAAATTGTGAGATAAATAGAATTGATTAGAATAGTTGTTATTATATCAATAAATGTGACGATTGTAGTATTGTTGTGTTGACGATTGACAATGTTAACACAATGAGACGAACGTGACGCTATCCTGATGGTAAGAATTAACGCCTGTTCATGACCATTGTAGCGTTACACAGAACTTTG
This sequence comes from Biston stratarius, assembly GCA_950106695.1. Taxonomy (NCBI): domain Eukaryota; kingdom Metazoa; phylum Arthropoda; class Insecta; order Lepidoptera; family Geometridae; genus Biston; species Biston stratarius. Next base: position 3,288,909 of record OX467112.1, read on the forward strand.
AGTAGTAAAACAAGTCCACGGTATCACTGCTTTGGCGCTCATTACTTTGAGACTCCATGCTCAATTAGCTCCTTGCTTCCTTTGGTGGTCATAATTTTTTTGACTTCGAGCGCAGCGCAGAACCACCACCCACAAGGTGTACAGACGACCTCATTAAGAAAGAACGCGCTGAACCGCTTCCAACCGGTCTTTATGGTTTTCAATGGGGTCTATGTCCAGCAGTGGACGTCCTACGGCTGAGATGATGATGATGATTTTGAAACTTTCGATGGTTAGTCTCAACAGTCATGTAATTTCGTTACCGGAACATATTAATATTTAAACACTACAAACTTCACCTATCTCCTAACTTTCAAAAATCATAATAGCTTATAGTCTGTCTCGGTAACGAGGATGAATTTAAAACGTATATTTAAGATACAAATACACTATAAACACTGGAAAAGTACCAAATAGGAACAAACACAAAGTAACCAAAATACATTTTACGTATTCGACCGACTTTGTTAGAAATGCCAGCGCATCGTCAAAGTAGGTCGGATTGCATCGGATAACTCAGCATTTAAGTAGGTATATTCAAGTAGGTATAGAGTTTTATTGCACTTTTAAAAGCTATGCTCTAACCTTTATTGCGTTTTCTTGTTTATTCCCACTTGTATAAAAGTAGAAAGCTTTGTTTTTATTTTATAGACCGTCCGAGGATATAAAGGAAAAATAGCTAATTCTTGCTAATCCTACTTCCCTTGGGTGTTTGTTACTCAATCCCGTAAAAACGGCAGAACGGATTCGCATGAAATTTGGAACACATATAGTTTATTATCTAGATTTACATACATGATAAACCATTATTAATAAATTTGTAAAATGGGATACTTTTTATCCCGATAAAATGTTAGGTTTCTGTGGGATTATCAAAAAATTACACTTCTTTGGTATAGATGTGTCTTAAGGAATATTGTTCCGGACTTTATATTAATGTAGGTAATTAAGTAGCGCATCATTCATTATGTAAGGTTCATAAAAATGCCTACATAAAAATAAATTAAAAATGCCATATATACATAGGTTGTTAAAATATAAATAAATGTAGAGGTCTCAATCTATAACGTTATAAAAAAATTAAATAATTGGCTATAAATCTATTTACCATCAGATAATTATTTTTGATAACATTGACAGTTGAAGATAATTTAAAACAGATTGAATAGTCAATTGGCATGTTGATTGATTTCTTAGGAAAAAAAATAGTATTAAAAATATAAATTGGCTAATTATTTCGAAACAATTATATTATGGGACCAATCTACATACATGGAATGCGTTAGTACTTTGTACTCTTGGCATGAGTATTTTTCTTGTTTTTTTTTTTTAAATTTAATGTGTTTCCCTCTCTGTGCCAAACGATGTGTACGGCCTACGTTTCTGCATGTATACATTTAAATTATTTGTAGCGATGATAGCTCAGTGGTTAATGCGGTCGGTTAGCAGGCCAAAGGGCGTGGGTTCGAACCCTAACAATGAGCTTGAGCTGCCGGTGAAGGAAAACATTGTGAGGAGACCATAGCGTAGTGGTAGGGTACTTTTTATTACTCGGCTGGCTAGCTACCACTTGCTTGTCTTGCGTATCAAACTGGAAGTTAAGAAGTGCCTTCTACATTACTCGTAAAGTAAATAATTATTCCTAAAAAAGAAACATCACTCCGCTAAGCCCAAACACGGCTAGCTTACATTATTTTATTACTGAGTTCCAGTGTCATCATCATCTGATGATGGAACCGGAAAATGTCATAGGGAAACAAAATACGTAGTGTCGTTTACTTGGATGACATACTTTTTCCAGTTATTTTGGTTTCAAAACCAAACTACTGAATGGATTTTGATGTAATTTCTAAGATCAATCTGAATGTATTATATTATAATAATAAAATAAAAAAATCGTTTTATAAATGACGTAGTTCTGAGGTAACAAACAAAAAAAATTTACCGAATTGTAAACATCTTCCTTTTTTGAAATTGTTAAAAATGAATCTAGTTTTGCCTTACTAGGTCTTAAAAAATACTTACTTATTCATTGATATAATGTTTACATGTAGGTACCCTATAACTATGTTATAGTATGCTCACGATGTTTTTCTTTATCGGCAGCTAAAAAACATTATTAAGATTTGAAGCTACACCCTCCGGCGAGTGATCAAACCGTTTTAGCCGCTGAGCTGTCATCGCTACAATAACTTCATATTATTTATCGAAATTTGTTGTAGTTAAAATGATTTGCAAGGTATTCGTGGGTGCAGATAAGAATGTGTGCGGTATTTAGTGCTGCCGCACACTCAATCACTAGAAGTGACAATTAGCAGATACCACGAATAGCCAGCTACCAATCGCATTCATTAGAGGGCGGTTGAATTCACCGTTCACTAGTTGTAGATTATATCGGTTATATATTGCCGGTTTTTGTCTACGCGTTTGTAGCAGTTTTCAAATAATATCAATAGCTTTATTTCTCGCTGGTTCTTGACATCATCGATGACAATTTTGACATGAATAGGTCTTAAAAAAGCTTTAAAATTTTGATGATAACGAAATAGGGAGATACAGATAATTGATTGATTCAGGCGTTAATTTGCGGAAGTTCATTTTTGAGTGTTCAAGGTTGAAACTCAAAATGAACTTCCGCCGCAGTTTAGTTCACTTTAGTTTATTTCAGCTTAATAGCCGTTTTAGTTACAACAGTGATGACGATTTAAATTTAACTAATTTGACAACAATAAAAAAGAAAAATCCGAAACTTTTATTTAATTTCTAAAACTAAAACTTGACATAAACTTAAAAGCTAAAACAAATTAAACAAAAAAGCTAATTATAATAAAATAACCAATAGATAGGAGTCACATATCTTAATTGTTATCAAATTAGTTAAATTTAAATCGTCATCATTGTTGTAAGTGAAACGACAGTTAAGCGGAAATAAACTAAAGTGAACTAAACTAAACTGCGGAAGTTCATTTTGAGTTTCAACCTTGAACACTTAAAATGAACTTCCGCAAAGTAATGCCTGAATCAATCAACTATCTGTATCTCCCTATTTTGTTATCATCAATGTTTTAAATTGCCTCCCATCCTATCTATATATATATATAATTTTATATTATAGTTATTTTAGTTATATCTATCATCGCTCGATATTTAAAGGATCAAAGAATTCGTTAAGTTGATTGAAGTTTTGAAACATGAAAATCTGTAAAATTTCTTGGTGTTGAAATATAGGCACGTATTCATGTACCCAAGGCTGAGTACCAGAAAGTTTCCAGATACCATATCATGGTTTCTTTACCGGCAACTGTAGTTCATAAGGCACTGCGGTTAAGTTTATTCCAGTGGCATGTGATTAGAACGTAGTTACAAGTTGTTCACACTAATATTATAAAAGCGAAACTTTGTGAGTGTGTTTGTATGTTTGTTACTTCTTCACGCTCAAGCGGCTGGACCAATTTCGATGAAATTTGGTATAAAGATAGCTGATACCTTGGATTAACATATATGTTACTTTTATTCCGAAAAAGTGTAGAGGGTATTAAATATAAAAAAATGGCCTTACGTTGCTCTGTAGCTTAGTATGCGGCAGCTCTTAGCCTACAAATGGATAGCCGCGGGTGGTAACTAAATACCTAGTATAAATTTAATATAGCTTCTTGCAAAAAATCAAAGTCGGATGGTCGGTGTATTAATTTATACCTTACTACCTAATAGCAATTACTTTACCATTGATACTCTCAAATTAAGTAAGTAGATAACATTATGTTGTATTTAGATAATTATGCCGACGTTACTGAAAAAAATATATATACTTACAGAAAACATAATTTAGACATGGATACATTAATCTCAACAGCCCTGTAATTTCGCTAGCTGCAGTGCCTATCAAACTTTCCTGTACAAGAAATCACGTCAAAAGTTAAAGAAAAAACAGGTTTGCGTTTAACCACACCCTACCTGATGTTAAACAGGGATACGATCTAAAACGGAGCACGCTTGTCTAGAAGAAACTTGTTTACTTTGGATTTGAAGACACTCAATATATATTTAACGGGAAATACAGAATCTGGCGAACTAGTTTCTGTTTGGGTTGTTGTTTGTAAAGTGCAATCACGAGCTTCAGAACCAATCTGAGATATAGATTACATGCGACAATGTTTTATGACTTTAATTAATGTTTAAAACTAAGAGATTATTAAATTATTTGTAAGTATATTATTAATATATTAATATTAGTGTAGTATTGTATTAATATTAGTGTTGTTTAGCGATGATGGTTCAGTGGTTAGCGCGGTAAGTTCGCATGCAAGGGCATGGGTTCAAACCCCAACAATGAGCTTGAGCTGCCGGTGAAGGAAATCATCGTGAGGAAACCGTAGCGTGGTGGTAGGGTACTTTCTAGTACTCGGCTGGCTAGCTACCACCCTTAAGTTGAAAATCTGCCGCCAAGCATCTAACGGTGTGTTCCGGCAGCCTCACTTGAGAGCCAGTTCCATTCCAGGCTAGGTGTGCTTTACCATCTTTGACCACACCGTCACTTAACATCAGGTGAGCTGTGGTCAAACACCTAGCCTGTCAGCCTTAAAAAAAGAAGTAATTATCATCTCGTACTGACGTATTATTTTTTTAAGATTATTACCTTTATTTTTTGTTTTGGCAGCTTAATTGGGAGACCAACGAATCCTACGACATGCACCTATGTCTTTTTTAAGCTGTGCGCGTATTGCCGATAAGTGAAAAATCTTGAGGAAATTACTTAAATTATATTTATGACCTAGATGACCTCCTTCCTTAGCAGGAGGTCGTCTAGGTAGGTACCACCGCAGTACCAGATATTCTACCGCCAAACAGTAGTGTGTAAACATTACTGTGTTCCGGTTTGAAGGGTACTGCAGCTAGCGAAATTACAAGGCTGTTGAGATTAGCCATCGAAAGTCTCAAAGTAATCAGTAATCATTGATGCCTTGCAATTTGTTTTGCTAATCAAAATTCTATATATCGCTGGAATAGTCATTGACGGGCGTGTCTTACTATTAAGAGAGCACCTAGTTCGTCTCATTACAATTCCATAAAAAAAATTACATCACCAAGAAAAAAGACGATCTGGAAGGAACGTTATTTTTGGATATGTTTTTTTTTTTACGATGAATAGGCTTGCGTTTGTTCGCCATGTCACCTGATGTTAAGTGAAGATGCGATCTACGATGGAGCACGCTTGCCTAGAAGATACCGATTCACTCTCGACTTGAAGACACCCAGATTGTATCTATCAGGGAACACCCACTCGGGTAACGTATTCCACGCTTTAGCCGTTCGAACAATGAAAGTAAATTCAAATCGTTTCTTTTTTACGAGTTTTTGGAATGTCAGCCATGAAACGATGTCGCTTTTTCGAGATACTGGCCGTCCAATAGAAAAATGGGCATGGGAGAATTAGAGCATGCAGCTCCGAAATGCACTCTCATGTATTCATGACTTATAAATCGAGAAAAAAACATACGTACTAAAACTGTATTTCCCTATAGCAACCGTCCAGTGATTCAATAAATCGTTTAGCTTATATATAAATTAATCGACGCAATGAATAAGTCATTGCGGAAATATAACAGCTAAGGTATAATCATTCATTGTAAATGCAACTATGCTTATAAAAAACAAGTAGTTCGCTCCTGGTTGTGTCGAGACTTCCTATCTTAACAATGCTTTGGTCAATTTGTAATATAATATCTATATCTTTAAACGAGCAATTCTTGTATATATATATATATATTCTGAATCTCGGAAACGGCTCCAACGGTTTTCATGAAATTTAGTATGCAGGGGGTTTCGAGGGAAATAAATCGATCTAGCTAGGTTTCATTTTTAGAAAACGTCGTTTTATCCGTGTTTTCAGCCGAGCAAAGCTCGGTCATCCAGGTACTAATAATAATAGCTCATAATCGTAGCATAAAACTGATTGCACAACTACTTGATAAAATTTCACACATAGCAAGTTGCTGTCAGTTTTTTTTTTATAATTGGAACGTTTAGCTCTAATAAAATTTGTACAACCAGATAACTGGATAGTAGTATCATATATATTTGTTTGTTGTATTTTTATTTATACATATATTCGTTTCGATTCGCACAACCACAGTGGGAATGTCTGGCAGAAAATGCTTTAGCATTAAGTCCTTCTTTTGTACATAGCGTGTCAGATATTAAAAGTGAAAAAAAAAACGTTTTTAACGTTTGGTTTTTTTTTTTTTTATGTTGTCAGTTTAACAATATTCTTCCATATAATTGTCAGATTATCATTAAGGACGACTAAAGACATCAAGTTGAACCCTCTGTATAAAAATCTGACGCGCTCGAGTATCACAAGGTAATTTTTTTTTACATTTTCAAAAATGACTTTTGATTACGTCCAAATCGTCTGTCATTTAAATATGACACTTTTTGAGTTCACTTTGAATATCAGACACGCTCGAATAACTTTTTTATTTGTTTTTTAACCCCTTTTTACGGACATACAATTAGTTAATAATCGTCACATTAATGTCTATCGGTTATCAGAAAGACAAAGCGCGTATACACTATGAATGCCTGACGCGCTCAAGTATTTCCATGTGACTTTTTTTTTTGTATTTTTGAAAACTCTTACACGCTCTCAAGTAAAATGGAAAACTTGACGCAAACTTTTTTCGTTTTAGAACCTAATCTTCACAATCCAATAGGTCCAATGTTAACTAGCTAATTCTATTGTAATGTCAACAAACAATTCTCAAAACGGAACAAGAAATATATTTTCAACATACGAAATGTTATTAGCCATTTTTGTTTTAAATGTCGCCAGTTCTAGAAACATTTTAGTACAACAATAGTTATATAATCATAATATATATTATTATATATTTATATTATCTGAAACTTTATATGAGAGGGTTTCTTATTAGACAAACGAAATGGTTTATTCCATTTAACTTTATGCAAATTGCTGTATAATGGCCGAGTGGGTGTTTCTCGACGTGCATAAAAATACAACCCGTATGTTTTCAAATTAACAGTGAATTGATTTCTTATAAGTAAGCCAGCTCCATCACAGATCAGATCATTAAGATGTTCTATGTATTCAAAATGGTTTCACAATATATTTTTGTAGCAACATTTTTAAACATTTTTATAGAAGCTAAAAAATATGTAATTAATTTGGATATTTCTAAAGAATTTGTTGTTTTAGAAACACTGTTTGATGATTTCTCAACAAAAAAAAAAGGTCTATAAGGAACCTCTAAATTAATACTAAATTAGTAAAAGTTACGCACAATGCTCTATTCAAAGATTCAATTGTCTTCTTTTGGTTTTAATTATGCAATAATTTAATACATTTAATTATTCGGCGATATAGTTACGTTTTGTTCGAATCGCGATGTCGACGCGACTGCTATGTTTTTGCTCCGCTAAATGCGACTTTATGTAGTGTTGTTAAGTATAATAATCATCTGAGCTACCAAGCCACGCTCGTATTGTCTACAGGGAGCGCCTTAAGAGTCTACGATACACTATACAGCGACTCAATCTACCTTTTTGTTACGCTAATTTGAGTTAAAGTGTTAATGTATAAAGATCCGCTTAGATCTCCTTAATTTAACTATCGTAAATCTCAAAGTAAAGAGCGTCTGCAGCAGCGATGCCCTAGATTATGTTTTGCTACTCAAAGTTCTGTGTATCGCTACAATGTTCATGGAAATGCGTTATCTCGTGCCATCAGGAGAGCGTTTCGTTCGTCGTTTACATTAAAAAATATATGTTCAATACTATTCTAGTCTATCTAGACGTTCTCTTGATGGTAAGAGACACCTGTACATGAACATTGCAGCGAAACACAGGACATTGAGTAGCAAAACAAAGTCCGGAACACCGCTGCTTTGGCGTTCATTACTTTGAGATTTTCGATGGTTAAATTAAGGAGGTCTAAGAGGAATTTTATTCTTTAAGACTTGCAATTGACTGTAACGCATAGATGAAAAACAACAATCGGCCACCTTACAGTGCAATGATAAATCTAGATAAAAATCAGACAATCAAAGTTATCTTACTATAATAAGTTAGTTTAATAAATGAACCACTCTCCAGGTACGGAACCATAAAACCTGAAGTTGAAATCCTCTTTTCTACACTCAGTCCAAAGAAACCATTCATAAAAACAGTTTTCCTTTCCAAGCCAAAGCGCTCGAAACACATTCAGAATGTCATGTTGCATAATACAAACATGATCTTAAAGTAGAAACTGTCGACAACGTGTCTATTTTTAGATCTGAAGGTGTGCCACGTTCCCGTAGTAACTGTTTCTTAAGCTGTGCGCGTGCGCTTGCGTCACGGCCAAGACTCAACTCAGCTTGATAACTTGGTGTTATAATTACAAAAAAATATATAGGGATATATCGGACTCAACTTTTGGAACGGGAAACGAACGGGCTGAGGGGTTAGACCGAAAAATATGTAACAATGAAAACCGTCATCTATTTGCAGTACCTACGAAACTAAAAATTTTTTTAATCGATCAGATTGCCGTTTATTTTTAGAATATGCAAAAACATTTTGTAATAAAAAGAAAATAAAGCCTTTAAAGAAACTCCGTTCCAACTGGGTGTCCATAAGACACCTATAATTTTTATTCAGTATGTATGATTGATAGGCTGGGAGTTTGATTGTAGTTCACTTGACACACACACACACACACACACACACACACACACACACAACAAAAGACAAAATAAAGTAAAGGCCTCACTTGTGACATTAACTCTAGAAGCTTATGTATGTATATTGGCTCATATCCCATAGAAAAGATAGAAAAAAAAATGCTATTAATAATTGTTAAAATATGGGCAATTTAATTCCTATATTTATAATTATAATATTTTCTATCTAGAATCTATAATATACCTATTAGAAATGTATGACTAATTTACAAAACAATCACGGGCCGCAAGTAGGACATCCGCGGGCCGCATGCGGCCAGCGGGCCGCGTGTTGTCGACCGCTGTTTTAAGCTAAGGGCATCTGCCACCAAGTAAATGATATAAACACAAATCAAACTTCATTATAGTCATAAATAACATACACGTGGTTATGTACTTTGTTACAAAAGATACTTGCTTGATAATTATTCTGTACTTTTATTTCTATTTTTGGTATATACAACAAAGAGTTTCTATCTAGCTATGGATAGGGTAGGATAGGATAATAACTGTACGAAATTGGCTTAATGCACATTAAGCCGTTAATAAAGGGTAGGTGCCTTAAACGAACCTTATACTAGAAACGACAATAAGGTTCTGTTTATATGCGGTAGACACGTGACTCTATCTTATATGGGTTGAAACGTGACTTGACTGTCCTGTGAGGAGAATAAAAATGTCATTAAACACATATTATTTATCTTCTTTGTTGACATGTCAGTCAACAATGCACATCTAGCTGTGATTCCACCGTGAAGATCTAAAACTTTTTATGATGTGGAGCGAGCAATACGAATTTTTTACTTTTATAAAAAGTTTTTTGTATGAAATTGCAATGAGAAGGAAACTCACTCCTGATAGTAAAAGATGTTCATGGCCATTGCTATACATAGAACTTTAAGTAACAAAACAAAGTCCAGGACCTCGCTGGTTTAGCGCTCATTACTTTGGAACATTCGACAGTCTCAACAGCCCTGTAATTTCGCTAGCTACAGTACTCATCAAACTAGAACACAGTAACATTTACACACTACTGCTTGGTGGCAGAATATTTGGTACCTATCTAGCCGACCTCCCGCTAGATTGACCGAAATCCGCTAAATTCAATTCAATTATTTTATTCAATGATAAGTACCTACAATAATGTACACTTATGTATGTCAAATACAATCAACAATAATTAAATGTTTTAAATTTTTAAATGTCAGGTTATATAAATGTCACAAATCATAATAATTATAAAATGTAAAAAAATGTTAATGTCAATAAATAAATAAATAAATAAACAAATATATAAAATAAATAAAATAATGATTAAAAACAAATATAAATAAATTATTAAAATAAAAAGTATATGATATTACAATAACTTAAGTAAAATTGGCTACTTAATTAGTACACTTCAACCCTTATAACCCTGTATATGAACTCTATGACATCAGTGACTGATGAAGGACATAAAAATGACGACATATCAGAATTTAAAGAGGTAACGCATTATTAGGTACGTACTACTTACTACGCATTCACATCATTTTAAAAGACTTCTGTTACAATAGATATGAGATAAATGATATTTAGAAAAGGGCAAATCTATAAACATCTATACTGTGTTGAATATTGTGCACATGAGTGATGAACTTGAAAACAAGAAGTATTTTGTATCAATCAGCGAATACAATTAGCTCGGATTTTGAGCGCAAACATAATATTACAGCTATCAAAACCGATTAATTATCCAATTTTCCACTACTTAACCTTGTCCTGCTATACATATAATAAAGACATAAAATTATTTTTAGAGTTCCGTGCCTACCTGGAAAGAAAAAAGAAACCTTTTTGAATCACTTCGTTGTCCACCTGTCTATCTATCCTAATATGAATCCTATACAACCCTGTTTTTAAACAGCGTCCCACTGCTGGGCACGGACTTCTTTTCATTGTCAGAACGGTAAACCATAGACCACCACGCTGACCATGTGCGAGTTTGCAGACTTCACATATCTTAGAGAACTTTTTTAAATATGTAGGTTTCACTATGTTTACCTAGGTATAGAAAAGACAGAGATGCATGCCGTAGGATTAAAACTCAGGACTTCCAGATTGGAAACCAGATGGTTCCTCCACTAGGCTGCCAAAACTTCTGGGTCTGACTGTTAAATCAAAAATTTATCGGTTGATTTCCGTTTACTTAAAATAATTAAATGTGTTAAAAAACAATGTCTTTCCCCAAAAGACACACGAAACTCATAAATAAGCATATAAATGTATACCCCTTTATTATTTATTATTATTAAACTATTTAGTTTGCATAGGAACAAAATCTTTCAATGTTGATTCCCGTGATTAATGAACCCATAGATATAAACATTTGTACAGAACCCTTAGCGCGCGAGTCAGACTCGTGCTTGTAAGTTTTAGCTCTAAATTTTGACGTAATAAACCCCAAAGTAGTGATGTCGTGCACTTTGTTTTACTACTCAAAGTTCTGTATATTGCTGCAATGGTCATGGACAGGCGCTATCGTGTTACCATCAGGAGAACGACTCGTACGTCTCATAAAAAAAATGATACACTCTCGCCTCGTAATGGTAAAATGAAACACGTGTTTTCACTGGTATCTAATTGCTTATTTATAACATTAAATATATTCAGTAATAAAACAAAAACGCACAAAATAATCACACTATAAATTTGATACTTTAATTACTTGTAAAAAAATAATTACTACGCCAATGATCAACAACGCACTTAGCTAAAAATAGTAAATAGCTACTTCCTTATTTACGATAATTATTAACAAGTCTAAAAATAGAATTAACCTTCGTCCGTAAGTATCAGTTACGAAGATCATAAATAACTAAATGAAATTGTATGCGGTTATACAAAATATTTGCTGACGGTCACGGAACTATCGTATGGTCTCGTGACGTCACGAGACCGAAGTAAGATCTAATCTTACTGTTCTCAATTCTAAATCCAGCCATCGCCCTGATACTTTCACGTGAAATGTCTTGCCGAAAACGCGTTAACGATTGTCATGTTTTATGTTTAGTACCTGGATGACCGAACTTTGCTCGGCTGAAAACACGGATAAAACGACGTTTTCTAAAAATGAAACCTAGCTAGATCGATTTATCGCCCCCGAAACCCCCTGCATACTAAATTTCATGAAAATCGTTGGAGCCGTTACCGAGATTCAGATTGTATATACATATATACAAGAATTGCTCGTTTAAAGGTATTAGATTAGATAAAATTTATTTTGACAGGAGAAAATGAGCGCGTGACACACCTTGTCATGTTTTTTTTTTAAATTTTGTATTGGAATAGGCATCCAGACACAGAACAAACATTTGTTTATATCACAAAAGGTTAGTCTTGGGTGTGAATCGAACCCACGCCCTACAACTCTTAAAGTAGATATACTACCAATAAGCCAACAGGCTGTAACGAAGGAAAATAAATTGCCAGTGCTGAGAGGTAAAGGATTTGTTTCGCGTAAGCCAGTCTTTATATGTAGACGTATGCGTAACATAGATACGGCATAGTTTTAAAAATACTTTTGAAATTTTCCTATTCGAGTAGTTGAAAGGAAATCCCCTGTTACAATAGGATAAAATAAAACATTCCTAATCTAACAAGTTCAATGTCAACAAAATAAAAACCAAATTTATATTTACCCATCAAAATTGCGTTGCGCGACAAATTCTTGACTTGGTATTCGTTTCGTGACCTCCTAATTTTAGCATAATTTGCCTTAAGAATTGTGATTAGAATAATAAGTGGGTAGCTATTGTGGCGCTTATTTCTTTGAGTAATTTGAACAAATGTTTTACGGCTGGAATTGTCAGTGACTAATTTGGATCCGTTTTACACGTGTACCTAAACTTCTCTGTTGGGTTGCTTTGATGGGTCGCGAACTATGCAATACTGAAAGATTTTTACCAAACAACTGATGTATTTCTGGACTAGTCTTGTTTTAACAAACTGTTCATTGTGAAAAGGGTAAGACCATTCACACTCACCAGTGCGGGTTGAGTTCTCTTTCGAATATGTAGATGATGATGTTTTTCTTCACCGCTTGCTACTAGATACTCGAAGGTTGGAATGGGTGAAATTAAAATCAATATTGCAGGAAATTTCACATAGCCTTTTCTAGCCCCTAATTAAACAAAACTTAAGTACTATGGAAACCAATAAGTATATTTTTTTAGTTATAAACTACAGAACATCCAGACAGAATAAACATCTATGTTCGTCATATAAAAATAGGAAACGAACCGACGTGCTAAAACTCTTGAAGCAGAGATACTACTATATGACCTACAAGGGCAAGGCCGAGCATTAACTAACTTACATTCAGTTAAAATGTTACAGAATTTAAATAGATTGAAAATGGAAATATTTCGCCAAATCATAATGACTATTTTCACGGCTGTCTCAGGAAGTTTCTTTTGTTTTATAATTATGTATATTAGCACAAGTTTATCATGAAATCATGGGCTAAAAATAACATTTTGCACCTTTTAGCCGTCTGCTCAGATGTTCTTATTTAGACACTCTTTTGTCTGGAAAACTTACATGGCCAGCAGCTGGTATGTAAAACAATAGAATAATTATTACTGTTAAATAATTAAAACTATCAATTTATCGACACGTGCTGTATTAATTTTACTAAATGACTGAATTCTTCTTTTAATATGCCGATGTTCATATTAAAAAAATATATAGACCTTTCTTGTATGTCAATGTCATATTAAAAACCAGCTCGATATCGTTTTTTAATTTATCATTCTAATCTATGATGTTATTCTTTTTTTTTTACATTTATTACTAAAAATGAGTTGAATCACTTAAAATTCTATTAATTTAAATTTACTACTCTCAAACTACACCCACATAATCGTCATACAAAAAGATATCTAATAATAAAAATAACGGCACAGCGATGAAAATGAAATGTAACCATCTCCCGGAGTGACAAGTTATGCTATTTTTTAGAGAAAATATCATTAATATATTTTTTTACAAAGCTTGAATACAATTAATGTCACGCTATTTTATAGGTCTGTGTTAGATACTGGTAATTTCCGGATGCAGAAAAATGCCTACTTGATTTATATTTTATAAAGTTTGTTTTTATGTTTTATAGAACGATAGAAGTTGTTTTTCATTCGTTTATTTACAAATTTATAAATGTTGAATAATTACGATGTAACAAATTAAATAAATCAGATTGGATGAAAACTATAGCTATTTTACTTTATTTCTTTTTCTTTATTTTTGGCGTCGCACTTTGTGCATTTACCTGTGTCAAGTATTTCGATATTTTTAAATATTCTATGAAAAAAAGCTAAATAAGTCAAAGTTAACATAAGTATTGGTCCAATACGGCAATGCTATAGCAAAGTAGTAGTGACTTTACTACAAGCTTCGATGAAGCTTTAGAATCAACACGAAAGTTATCTATTAACTTCAATACATTATGTTATACAATTTTTTCATTTGTGTCACATCATCAGCCATAGGTCGTCCACTGCTGGACATAGGTCCCTCCTGGGTTTGGGTTTGCCAATATCTACTCGCCACGCTTGGCCGGCGGGTTGGCGAGCGCAGTTAGATGTGATTGTTCAAGGAAGACGCTGCTGCCCATCTTTCGGATTACATCCGTTAGCCGACTCTTACGGCAACCACGGGTAGAGAGGGTGGGATACTATTCTTACGCCAGCACCACCACTTGTATAAAGTAATTCTAACTTGTATAAGTTCATATGTATAAAGTAATATAATGCCAAAAAGAATTGATTAGGTCTTTGCAAAAAAAATCTAATTTTATTTTGATTACGTGAGTAAATATGACAATATTTCAAAGCTGTCAAAATTAGCTTACAAAACGCTATAACCGAATTAACGAAAGTACTAGTTAACTTAATAAAATATAATAGATTTTAGTTATAACTTAAAATAAATGGTAAATAACTTTGACAAGCCTCATTAAAAAGATCTCTATTTCTTTTTTTTTCAATTATTTAACCACAAATTTTGTATAAATTAAATACAATGCAGGGAGAAGGAAATTAGTTTAAATCTTAAACTAAGATTAGAGTGCTATTTTACCACAAAAAAGTATTACTATCTTATCAATACCAATTCCTATTAAATAATAAATCATTGTATAAATTACACATGTATTTATTAATGTTATTACGATCTTGAGATTAACAAGCCACGCCCGAACTACGCATTTTATTAACCACACATTTATTATAATAAGCATACGATACAAAATCTATTAAAAAGTGACATAAATATGTTTTCATTAACCACACGCAAATGAACGTTTATGGTTATTTTCGGAAATAATTGGTTATAACTGGATATATTCTAGACCGTTACTTTTTTGTTTTAAGAAGTGAATATATAGCTGATTCTATTTTATCTACATGATAAATATTCTTCTTATAAACGAGTATTATAAATATAAAAGTAAAGTCTTAAATTTATATCCTATTTCTTAAACCGGTAAACATGTCTGTAGATTTTATTATAATATTAGGCCTAGTGTCAAGTATTCATATAAATTTAGATAATATTAATGCGAATGAGCCCAACTTTAACTATAACAGCTGATTTATTGAACCAACGATCCTTGCTTTATATTTTTGGAATTACTCATTTGATGTTTTGACAGAATGATGACTAGGAGTGAAGCATAATAAAATAAAAAATGACATAATTCTGAAAAAAAATGGTGGAGATCGTTCATACGATTCTCCCTTTACTAACCACGAAGACTTTAAGGTGTAAAAAAAGACCCTATGCTAATAGAGCCAATCTCAGAAAGAGACGAAACAGTTATGATGAAGAATTTAGTAAGCTTATGGACAATGCTCAAGCACTCGAGATTAAAAGTAAAAGAAAATTCAATGTGCCATTGTTATTTTCATTCCTTATATTTTATCTATGTGTTTTAAATGTGATAATTAAGTGTGATGCTAGTGTAAGTGATGTAAATAATGAGAACAAAGGACTCGGTAGTAGAAGGCCAGATAGAGAAAATCTCAAGTTGTTGCATGGGCATAGATATGACGTAAAGCTGAAAAGGAAATATGCTCGAAAAGGTCGAACATCAACCAAAAGGCAAGCTGATAGCGAAGAAAAGACTCCGGAAGCCCAAGAATTGAACAAGTTTTTTGAATATCAAAACGTGACTGACATTCCGCCAATGTATGAAATGCCAAACAACGTTTATGAAGATACACATGCATTGGGATATCCACACGACCTGTCAGCGAGCCCTTATTTTGTAAAGAACATAAACTTTAACCTAAGGCCAGAAAGGCATCAATTTCATGAGAAAATAGTGAAACTTGGCGTTTTGTTACCCGCTGATCCCAATCAAGTATTTTCTTTGGTAAAAGTTCTGCCTATTCTGGAGATGGCAGTGCCTGCTGTCACAAGACCTGACGGCCCCTTGCCAGGGTGGAAAATATTAGTCGACTATCGAGATACGAGATGTTCATCAGTAGAAGGACCATTAGCAGCATTCGAGTTTTACGTCAACGGGTCTGCAGGTAAGTCAAATTTATAAACTTGTTTCGTTATGCATGACAGACGTTTACTTGAAATATAATGTGTATGGTAATTATACAAATTGCAAGGTCGTTGTGGACATAGAGTAAGTGGATGTGTGTATTGCAGATGCGTTCATTGGGCCTGGCTGTGAGTATGTCATTGCTCCGGTGGCGAGATACGCGGGTCCTTGGGCCATCCCTGTACTGACAGCAGGTGGCCAAGCGGAGGCATTTGGCTACAAAGTCCCGAGCTACACTACCCTTATCAGGATGATGGGAAGCTACACGCAAGCAGGCGTTGCAGTCCGCAAAATTTTCGAGGTAATTTTCGGGATGTCGTTTCTGTTACAAAATAATTGTTCTCAATGATTTGTGATGTTTTATTTGTTTTCCGTTTGCAAGAAGCACGCTTTTCTGATACTCTTTTTGCTTTGTTTCTGGGCTGTTTTATTTTAGTATAGTTTCATATCAATGTACCTATATATATATATATATTACAACTGTTCTTTATTTTAATTCAAATTTTAAATTTACTGGTTTTACTAAAATTTAATATAAGTGATGTTCGTGTACAAACCTCGTAAATTATTCAAATAAAGATCTTGTGCTTATAGGCATAAAAATAAAATAATGAACGCTTTTTTATTTAAAAAAACTAACGAGATAGTATATATTAATAAAAATATTATGGAATGTGTATTTTCCGGTTGCTAATTGGAACATCAGACTTGCCACGCGCCGCATACTGTTTACGAATATGATTACTAATTTATTACCACGCACTATTAAAACATATGTAAGTGAATATTTGTAGTAATATAAATGAATAGTCAAAATATATTTTAAATTTAATAAAAGCGTTTTTCGTGTACAAACCTCGTAAACTATTCAAATATGGATCTGGTGATAATAGACATAAAAATTAAATAATGTTTGCTTGATCCTTTTAAATAAATTTTACTTTTGCACCTTTGATATCGCACCGATCTGCTAAATATGATTTCAAAATATATTTAAAAATCAAAGCCGATCAAATCAGGTTCAGACAGGCCAAAGAAACGTTGGCGCAATAATCTGAAAACGCGGTATAACGGTAAAAGTTTTTAGGTTTCAAAAAATTCCAGAAATATAAATCAACATTTTGTATTCTTAAAACAGATAACATAGTTGGATATTAACCTACATTTTAAAAAAGCTACTTTTTTCTAAAATTTTTCATACTTGTCTGAATTTGACCTCTTGACGATAAACGACGATATAGTCGAAGATGAAACACGCAGACTTTTTATGTTTGAAAAAACCTAGACGGTGAAACAAAAAAAGTCTAATACTTAATTCAGTAGTGAACTCACTTGACTACAAATTTTGATTATTTGTCTATATTTTTTTATAAGATTAATGAGACGGTAAGAAATAGCACATAAACCTTACGCACCCGTGACCATTGCAGCGATACACAGAACTTTGAGTAACAAACAACTGAAATCCAATGGAGTGCTTTTATTTGGCGCTCATTACTTGGAGACATTTGATAGGCCCTGTCATTTTGCTAGCAGTAATCTTCAAATCAGAACACAGTAACGTTTTTTTTATGCTAAGAAAATCTACCGCCTTTTATAATGGTGAACGGGTTTAGCGTTTCTATGATTTACGCTTGATTAACAAATGATAGATTAATATTGCTGCTCTCTTGAGAGTAATATTTTGTCTTCAAAAATATGCATCAACTTAATTCTTAAGCTATAAAAATAAATGTGAAAAATATCCTATAATATTTTTGGCAGTTTTTAATTGGTTACAACACTTTGTTTTTAGTTTGGAACTACTGTTTATAGATTTAAATCTTAGTTTTTTTGCTAATTAAAATGCAAAAGATAAAAAATTTAATATTGTATACGATTATACTATATAATTATATTTATTGAGTGCCACCAGTTTTGTTTTATGAAGACTAGTGTTGTTTGGCTTTGCTATTTTTATATATACAATTATAGTGTAAATTAATGTCTGATAAATATGAAAAAATAACTAGCCTCTGGTATCCCAGATTCAGATCAGATTACAAGCTTATACATAGCATAATTTAAAAATCTATAACCCGATTGCTAATAAAATGTCTATAATTATAGGTTTTTTTTTTAAACAAATTTATTATTCCTAATTCAATTCAAACGTTTAACTTATATATATTTATGTAATCCTCTTTTAACTGCCTTTATTTAGATACCCTACTAGACAGGATTGGTTATTTTTTAAATTAACGTATTACAATTTCGCGCCAAAAAACCACCATCTTGATCTTTTTTAAAAACACCCTCTAAGAACACTTGGTTTATTGAGACGATACCTTAATTGTCGTAGTCCATTCGGCATACATACTAGCAGACCCGACCACGCGTTACTGTGGCCAAATTGAACACACGCGTGTAACGTGAAATAAATTGTAGCGCATATGAAATGTTTGGACTTTAAACGTAGCGCCATCTATTGGATACTTACTCAATCCAGTTAATAAATTACCTTACACCGCCATCTATTAGAATTTTATGGAACTCACAGATAATTTACCTCTTTGTCGTATAAACAAATAGTTTGCTATAAAAATACTGCGATTATAAATTGAGATATAAGCTATCCTATCTCTCAAGTTGGATCAAACTGCACACAGTGTGCAAGATTTGGTTAAAATCGGTTCAGTAGTAGGAGTTCATCGCGGACAAACAACGTGACATGACATTTTTATATATAAAGACAATATACGCGCGAAAATCATTACCCTTTCTTGGCAGTCGGGTAAAAATACTAGTGTAAAAGGAACTTTTACAATTTAAGTATGATTTTATTGCTACATATTTTTCTGCATAGTTATGGTCCTTTATTCATAAATATAGTAAGTTAGTTTTTCTCACCACTGAAGATTTTTTTGCATGTTTGCTTCTTCTAATTCGTTTCAGAATATGTTGTGATTGTGTTTTCTTAGTTTTATAAATGGTTTACTACAATATGTTTGATATTACTTTAAACATTATTTTTTAAGTTTCTTTTTATGCAGTTAATAAAGTTTCTGTACTGTCATTATGTTTTTCACTGTTTTGTTAAAACTGTTTTTCTTTTTTTTTTGTGCTGTTTTTATTGAAATATTTTACGATAAGATTTTATATTTAAATCAGGATATGCAAAGATCCATTTCATTATCTTTGGCTATGCGATGTTTTTAAATAGATTTAAATACTTTAGCGATTAAAATAAAATAATTACCTCTGAATCGATCAACGAGAGCTATATATTTAAAAACACGTGATTTCAAATTTGATTAGGATAACACATTAAATAAAACTGGATAAATAAAAAAAAACATCATATTAAAAAGGTTTCATGCATTTATTTTACCTCTCTGATCTAGTAACGAGTTAATGTTCATAATTGAATTTCCAACGAATTCCGTCTCATATAATAAAATAATAACAAATCATAAACCTCCCAACGTTTCTTACAGATATTATTCATAAAGCTTTAAGTACTCCATAAGCTTGACTTAAAGTAACGCCAAAGTATAAATCCGTGAGTTTAGAAGTCAGTTTAGACTTTATAAGGCGGAGTCGGAATACAGAATCGTCTCATACTTCTGTATTACACCACAGCTCGCTTTTATTTTGTCTTATTACGAAACTTTTTGTGGGAGAAATGCTTATTTTTTCCTCAGTTTTATGAATTTGATTTGATGTATAATTTTTATGATGAAACTTTTTTAGGGTAATTTTTCTTAGCTTTGAAATCACAGTTGATCCTATTGTTAGGAAAAAGACAGTAAAACGAAAGTTGAGAATATCTTGTACTTTGATCGCACTATAATAAAGGCGAAAGTTTGTGAGTGTATGTGTGGTTGTTACTTCTTCGCGCTCAAGTGGCTACCAATTTTGATGAAATTTAGTATGGAAGTAGCTGACTCCCTAATTAACACATTGGTTACTTTTATCCTGAAAAAAGTAGTGGGTAACACCGCAGGGTGCAGCTAGTTTAAATATACATATATATGACAACAAGACAACAAATTTAAATGAATGTTGATCCTAGAAGAGAACATCTTTAGAGCTTTAGTGTAACTGTGTCAGCCATTCTGATTATTATCTGAGATTTATCCTTTAAAACTAGGGGTTATCATAAGAATACTAATGCAATCCCAAAATCAAAAACAACATTAGAAATAAAATATTATTTCATGACAAGGTCACATAAAATTTATATATATTTTAAAAGCTTCGCGAAAATTACGAAACCATAAAATTTTATTGCCGCCTTTAAATTAAATGCAAACACGTAGATATTTTGCTGTGGCATCCTGAATTTTTTGCTTTAATTTTATGTACCGTTATTGGTATTTTTTTCTTAATTAAAGTATAACCAACAATTATAAGTTGAATTCATTTGTTCCAGGAATTCAATTGGCGCAGATTTGGCATGCTCTACCACAACAACGATCTTTCCACTGGAAAAGGAAACAGTCCGTGCTTCTTGACTTTAAGCGCCATCTTCACGGTTTTGAAGAAGAAAACAGTACAAGGGTCCAACATAGTGACAGTGCCATTCGACGAAACCAATACGACATCCGCGAGATTCAAAGAAATGCTACTAAAACTCTCGCTAGACTCTAGAAGTAAGTAAGGAATAAAGACTGGGACACAAAAGATGTAGTTTTTTGGAAATTATGCAAAAAAAAAAACTAACAAAATAAACTTTGTAAGTAATGATGGCGCATGTGGTTAATAACTTTCAAACTTTCTTCTTATAAAGTAAATATTATTATTTGCTTATGCTAATTTAAAATTACTCCAATAAACTGTTCAAAAGATTAATCCAGGTGGTGAAGGCAAAGTCGGAATCTATCAATGCGTATATATACGGCTGACAGTTTGAACATTAGCAATATTCAAAGACATGTTAGTTAGCGGTCATATGAAATGTATAAAGAAATAAAATTGAAACAAATACAAAAAAATGTAAGAAAACCTTGGTTAAATTTTTTCCCAAGATTTTATGGACTGCGCGCAGGCTTACGCACCGAGCTAGCACAAGACATAGCTAAGTCAAATCAAATCAAATCAACCTCCTCCTTTTTTGAAGTCAGTTAAAAATAAACTTGTTATTGTGCTTTGTATTGTTTTTCACTTAAAAGATATAAACCGTCAAACATTCCCTATTTTCATTTTTTTCTTTGTATATATCGTGATTCTTTCGTAATAATTGTGCCGTCGTAGGCACAGAGTAATACGCACGGAACAGACATCGTAATTTCTGTCTTGTCTAATATTATTTTACCCAGCTAGCGGCTCTAGCCTAAGTTAGAAATAAACGACTATCCAGGAATAAGCTTCCCCCGAAGGAAACAAATCGTTACAACTTCGTGCCCAGCATCAGGAGATAGGCAATTTTCCTCTCCTTTTCCTAAAGTGAAGCTGACGTTTACTTACGGGGATAAGGTCAAGCTATTATACAGGATGATGTGAAAATCCTATTCAATACGTGAGGCTTCTGCATTGACAATTGATGTACAATAACTTTTTATTTTGTATCTCAAGTTTCCCATATAATTTTAATCTTGTTTTTCAAACCTATTTGTACACAAGTAATAATTTACAATTTAAAAATTAAAACCGAAACTACGCCCTTAATCCCAAACACGGCAATGTTATAATTTCAGTTTAAAAATCAAACCACTAAGTCGATTTTCATGAAATTTCTATGGGATCAATCTGAAAGGATTATACTTCCAAATATCACTTTTTTTAAATCAGTTGACGGATGATAAATGACGGAGTTCTGAGGCACCTACTATCGAATATTAAGAAGTTTTACTTTACTATTTTACAAGTTCAATGTGCTATTGATTTATTTACTCATTTTAATTGATTGCTCGTGAAAGAAAGTTATTTTTCGCGGATGTAAGTTGGAATGGATTAACTATTTATTTTGTAGCGATGATAGCTCAGTGGTTAGCGCGGTCGGTTCGCATGCTGAAGGGCGTGGGTTCAAACCCCAACAATGAGCTTGAGCTGCCAGTGAAGGAAAACATCATAAGGAAACCATAGCATGGTGGTAGGGTACTTTCTAGTACTCGGCTGGATACCTACCACCCTCAAGTTGAAAATCTGCCGCCAAGCACCTAACGGTTTGTTCCGGCAGCCTCACTTGAGAGCCAGTATTATTCCAAGCTAGGTGTGCTTTACCATCTTCGACCACACCGTCACTTAACGTCAGGTGAGCTGTGGTCAAACACCTAGCCTGTCAACTATAAAAAAAAACTCTGTTTTTATTTTAAATTTTGTCCCATAGTGGGCGTGTCGTGAAATTTATAGTGTTTGTACTTTTGGATTCTCTGTAATATCATATATGTGTAAAATCATACTGCAGACCTTTTTTAAAGCAATTTTGTGGCTTGCAGACTTAGATTCGTTTTTATGTTTTAATTATGTTTTTCCGATGCTATCTATTTTCGAGGTTTTCTACCGGATACACTATGGAGAGTGCGCTTTAGATCTGCATGACCTAATCCCACCTGTCCATTCTACTATCCGACAGCCAGAAGCACTAAAAAACGGCACCGCTTCATGGTTCACTTTCTTCATACGAACCGCTAAGTAATTGCTTCCCGAGTAGGTGTTCTCCTATAGATACAGTCTGGATACCTTCAAATCGCGAGTGAATCGGTTTCTTCAAGGCAATCGTGTGTTATCGCAGACCGCATCTTCGTTTAACATCAGGCGACCTGGCGATCAAACGCAAGCCTATAAGTTATTAAAAGTTATAATTTTGTTTGACGATTTTTGACCCATTTTTTTAGTTCCCAATACTTCAGCAATACTTTCGAAACACGCTGTAGAATGATTGTAATATAGCGACCCCGGCTGTAGACGTGGTCCAAATGGTATTGGAAAACCTACTTGACTAACCGTAGACAATATGATCCACAACTTTTGACACGTCTAAGCGACTTCAAAAAAGAAGTTCTTTATTAAAAATAAATTAAAACAATTAATTATAAATCATATATGCTACTAAAAATCGTCTAATGCGGCCAAAGAAGTTTTGACTTTCAAAATCAAACTTTGAGATGGGTTGTTGAAGGAAAAAATACACAAGATACTGAATTTGAATTCAATAGCCGTATGCACGTATGTGTTCATACGTGCTATTGAATTCAAATTCAGGACTCCATGGAAGTCAGACGATCTCCCAAAACTGGGCTGCCGTAATCTTCAACTTATTGACTTATTATTTGATTATAATGCATGCCGTCTTCGCCTGTAATTGCTGTGGCACTTAACTTGACATTTTGTAATTTCTAAATTTAATTTTTAAGTATTGGTGTACACTGTGTTGGCGGACTTATTAAATAAATAAATAAATAAATATTGATCGACGATTGGGACTGACCGGAATATAGTCGGCATTAGCGTGTAAAACCGAACTGATCGTCAGAGCTTCCCGATGGAAATTTCAAACGGGCGCAACGTCAGCAGTAAGCTACGGAAGCAAGCTCTACATTTGAATTTAAAATTTGAGCTCTGCTGGTGGTGTAGATGGTAAAGAAACCAAGCGCTGAAAGTCTTATGAAGATACCAATCGACCAATATATGGTTGGCATCGCGCCAGAACAGAAATTAGATTCAAATCGTGTAGTTAACATAATCCAAGAGTGTTATGCCGATAATGAATATTTCCTTGGATTACAGCTTGTTTTCGTTGTGTGAATCTTACATAAAATTGGTGTCTTTAGCTTAACGCCATGTGAAGATAAACAATCAAATTTATATTTTTAAATTTTAATTAGGTTTTGTGTTTGTATTGAACATCCTGCTTGATATAAGGCAACGATGACGTCAAAGATGGAGCACAGTTATTTAAAATTCACAAAGCGTTGGCTACAATTCCAACAATGAGCTTGATCTGTCGGCAAAGGAATATGTCGTGAGGAAACCATGGCATGGTAGTATGGTATTTTCTAGTATTTGGCTGGCTAGTTACCACCCTCAAGTTGAACATCTGCCGCCAAGCATCTAACGGTGTGTTCCGGCAGCCTCACTTGAGAGCCAGTTCCATTCCAGGCTAAGCGTGTTTTACCATCTTCGACCACACTGTCACTTAACATAAGGTGACCTGTCAAACACCTAGCTTGTCAACGATTTTCTTGGTGGCTAAGGAGATCTCCTTAGCAAGAAGTCGTCTAGGTGGGTACTACCGCAATACCAGATATTCTGCCCACAAGCAGTAGTGTGAAAACATTACTGTGTTCCGGTTTAAAGGATACTGCAGCTAGCGAAATTACTGTGCTGTTGAGATTATCTATCGAAAGTCTCAAAGTAATGAGCGCCATGGCAGCGATGCCCTCGACATTGTTTTACTACTCAAAGTTCTGTGTCGCTGCAATAGTCATGGACAGGCGTCATCTCTTACCATCATGAGAGCGTCTTGTTCGTCTCATAACTTTAAACAAAAAAAAGCCAGTCGTTTTTTGCAAATTTAAAGTAAATACTTTAAAAAAAATAGATATAACATCCTCCAATATACATTTATGGCATCCATCATACGAAGAACAAAAGAGACCAAAATGCCAAATAACAAGCATAATTCGATTTTATTAATATCATAAACAAAACAAAATGTTGCTATTCTTGATACATCAAAAATATGGAAATACAATTCGTATTTTTGCACTGAAAGTAACCTTTCTTTTCCTAAAGTTCCCTTTCCTTAGAGTATTCTGCAAATCGAATAATCAAGCGCGTAATGTTCTTTCATTTCTTTTCTATCATCTCATCTGAAATCGATCATAGCCTAGACTAAGTGGTTGATAGAATATTTATCGACACTGATTTCCGCATTAATGTACATATTATATAACTTGAGATCTTTGAGATTCTCGTGATGTATGGTTATGGTATCTACATAAAAATTCTCTCACTCTAGTCTGGGCCGTGATTGCACACAATTTTATGTCCAATGTTTGTAGTAAAATTTTACGTCCAAAATTGGAATGAAATCTCAATGTTCTATTTATTTTTTGCTCGGATTCGATTGGACGTAAAATTGTATTGTGACAAACAATCGCAATATTTGTTTTTGTTATTATCAAACAAAATTGCCATAAAATGAAATAACATGAGAAAGAGCTGGTACGCGGTTAGTTTATGTCTGTAATCCTAAAATATGGTTTAATAGTAGATAGTCTGAAAGAAGAGTGTGTTCCGTGAAAAGTATAAAATGTTGCCATCATATCCAGATTTAATAAATACTTTCTAAGTTAACGTGCTTCATCTTAGACTACTACTACTTAATATAAGACAGGGTGTGGTCAGACGCGAGTTTATTTAGAAATATATTTGAACACAATTCACCTGATCATGCAGATATATATATTTATGTTTTCTTTTTTTCACCACCAATCTTATTAGCTGTGTGTTCTGTCTTTCCCAGCCAAAAATTGTCTGGAAGAAATCGATTTATGCGATAAGGCCCCCGTGTCAAGACAAGAGTCTCATGTGTGACGACTCTATTATTCTAGCTACATTACATAGCCTTGAACATCGTTGTAAGATTATTAGTTTATGGGTTTTTATATCGAATTAATTTCGAAAAGTGTGTTTCAGAACTATATGATCTAATTCCCCGTGTCCATTTTGTTATATAACAGCTAGAAGTTAAGCTAGAAAAAAGTGACATCGTTTCATGGTTGACATTCCAAAAACTGGAGAGAAACGATTTGATTCCATTTTTATTATGCGGACCGCAAAACAGTGTAATGCTCTGCCCAAGTGGGTTTTTTTTTTTATGATTGACTAGCTAGGTGCTTGACCACAGCTTGCTTGCTTGTGCTGATGGTCGAACGGGCACACCAAGCCTGGAATGGAACTTGTTTTCAAAAGAGGCTGCCAGAATATTCCGTTTGGTGCTTGGCGGCAGATTTTAAACTTGAGGGTGGGAGCTAGCCACCCAAGTACCAGAAAATACCCTTCCACCATGCTATGGGTTCCTTACGATGTTTTCCTTCACCGGCAGCTCAAGTTCAATGTTGGGGTTTCAACCCACGCCCTTCGGCGTGTGAACTCTAACACAGCTATCATCGCTACATCGCGAGTGTACCCCAATGGGTATAATCTGGGTGTCTTCAAGTCAAAAGTGAATCGGTATCTTCTAGGCAAACTTAACCATTTTAGACCGTATCTCACTTAACATCAGGTGAGATGGCGGTCAGAAGTAAACCTATTTATTATAAAAAAACCTAAAGAATTTTTGTAAAAAGGTCTCTTCTAATTTTGACATGCAAATATTCTTGCAACTATGAATATTCACCTAAGGCCGGAGAGGAAGGTTCCGAAACGTGCCAATTCGCAATTTTAGTTGCATCAATTTATTCTTTGACGACATGAGGTAATCCAACAAGATGGGAAAAATAGATACATAAAAACTCTTTATTATGCACAACAAAACTAGAGTGCAGAGAACAAAATAAATATATGAGCTAGTGCCACAAGTAGCAGCTTTATCGCTAAGAGCGAACTCTTCCAGGCAAGCAAGAATGCAAACACGATACACCTTGAGAACAGACTCCCGTAACAC
Organism: Biston stratarius; assembly: GCA_950106695.1. NCBI lineage: Eukaryota > Metazoa > Arthropoda > Insecta > Lepidoptera > Geometridae > Biston > Biston stratarius. Next base: position 3,315,859 of record OX467112.1, read on the forward strand.
TTATTAAATTATTGATTGATTCAGATGCTACTTGCAGAAGTTCATTTTAAGTGTTCAAGGTATATATTTAGTTTATTTCCGCTTAACAGTCGTTTCAGTTACAACAATGATGAGGATTTAAATCTAACTAACTTGACAACAATTTAAATAACTTATCCGAAACTTTACTTAATACTAAAACTAAAATTTGGCATAAGCTTAAGAGCTAAAACAAATTAAAAATAAAAGAACCACAAGTCTTTATATCCTCTTCTCGCTGCAGTAACCACTTGCCGAAACGTGTGTCGCCACTACACGAGGCATGCTCAGGACGTGTTAACTCTTCGAGCTCGTGGCCGGGACTGAGTTATCCTTCTCAACAGCGGCGCTTTATATACTATTTTTTATTAAGTTCAAAATTTCAGCCAATAAAAATAATAATACATATTTAGTATAGTTTGTATGTAACAAATAATTATGTGACATTGTAAACATTGGATTTTGTAATTATGACCAAATAAATTGACTTCCAAACGACAGTACAAATCTTTTTCTGTTGACTCTAAAGGCCTAAAATATATCTTGTACTTGTCATACATATTAAATATTCGGCACATAATTCATATAATAGAATAAAAATAGTTGTATAGACTTGTTTTAAAGTTGCCTTCATATTTTTTTTTAAGTATTTTTATATTTATATCATTATGGAACGTTGATTGCTCTAGGTTTATTTCCATTCCCACTTGAGTTCTTTACCTCTTTGATATTTTGTAGGCACACTATGAGCTTGTTGTATATAAGGTTTATTTGATAGAATCAGACGTAACGAAGTATTTTGTCTATGTGACGTGCTATATATCTAAGCACTTACTTGATGAACGTCAGCTGTGTGCGGCATACGTTTTCGGCGTCACCTACCGAGTCCAATGGTAAATAAAGATCATAGTGAATCATTCAAATATACATAAAATATCTTGTTTAGTCCAGAAGTTTCTATGGCCATCTTCCGTCTCCATCATTAGATCATCTCTATGGTACAATATCATTGTATTGCCACCGAAGATAAGTATACCAAATATAAGTCCAATTCGACATCGGGAAGTGGGTCAAATTTAACTTGCAAGATTTGACCCGTACATACATATATATGTACATACATTGCAAGCTAAATATAAACTAGTAAAAAATATCAAATTCGGTCCAGCCGTTTTGAAGGTTTTTGTCGTGGTGGTGCCGGCGTAAGAATTGTATCCCACGTTCTCTACGGAAATCGTAAGAGTCTCGTAAGAGTCGGCTAAGAGATGTAATACAGAAGATGGGCAGCAGCGTCTTCCTTGTTTCATATCTAACTGCAGTCGCCAATCCGTCTGCTAAGCGTGGCGAGAATTGGCAAAACCCCCCCAGGAGGAGGCCTATGTCCAGCAGTGGACGTCCTATGGCTGATGATGTGATGTGTGATGTGTTTTGAAGGAATTCACTGACGTTTAGAATATATAAAGAATAAAGATATACAATACTCAAGGGTATTCGCCGTCCCTTCTAAATGAACAGCTATTAGAACAATAATTTGCTAAATTCGAGAAATAAAAGCAGTCTCGCACAAAACTAGCCACGTGATTGGTCGATCTCTGGGGACAGATTTTAGCAAACTAACAGCTAAAATGAACGCCATTTCTTAATTAAAATAGAAACATAGAAAAAAATGAAACTATAAATATAAATAAATTAAAAAAATATTGTTTAATTTTAATTAAATTAAACTGTTCTTTTTAACGGATTGTTCACTAAATGTTACACCCTATAGTATTTCAACACACGGTCTCGATGAAACATCCTGTGTAAAGAATGACAATGATGATTAAGAATGTCTATTTTATAAATAATAATAATTATATTTTCTTGAAAATCATTCAAGAAAACATGCCAATTAACTCTTTGTTTGGAGTCGGTTAAAAATTCACATGACTTGTACAAAGCTTAGCTCTAGAAGAGGTTTGAGCATAATTTCTCCATTATATTCAATCCCTCGTCATAATTAAGTTCTGATTCGAGTCCCACGATGTTGTTCTACCGTAATAATATTAATTAGAATGTTCAAAGGTTCTCAACCTAATTTGTGCGAGCTTTAGTGTCAGCGAACTATTTCAGGATTTGCTTTTTTTAGGACGGTAGCGGAAAGCGTAATTATAATGCACAAAATACAAATACAAATGTTTTATTGATGTCAACAATGTCAATTCCGTAATATAATTTCAAATATATCATTAAAGGATTTTTAAAACACAATTAGTGTTTTAAAACTGCTTCATCAAAACAAAATGTTAATATAAATTATGTCAATATAAAAAATATTGTTAATATAAAAATACTGTCAATATAATAAGATGTCAAATAGATACATAGAATTCTTTGTGGCACTAACTCTTAAGTTTCTTGTTTGTGTTCAATTTTTATTTTTTTCTGATTTTAAGAGTTTTGGTACACAAGTTTATAAGTTTCTATCAAAAAAAATTAGATTTTGTACTATTAATATTTGAACAATATGTAGTCTGACATGCGTTTTACATTCATATTTGTATATCACTGGTTCAAAAAAAATCATGTGTAATCTAACTCCTCCTAAACGGCTGGACCGATTTGGATAAAATTTTGTGTGTATATTTCAATGGATTCCCAAAGATGCCAGTATGTCTGCTGACTGTTAGGCGATACGTACTTCGCCGAGTCAGCTAATATACATCATCAGCCATAGGTCGTCCACTGCTGGACATAGGCCTCCTCCTGGGGGGGTTTTATCAATACTCGCCACGGTTGGTAGGCGGGTTGGCGAGCGCAGTTAGGTGTGATTGTTCAGGGAAGACGCTGCTACCCATCTTCCGGATTACATCCCTTAGCCAACTCTTACGGCAACCACGGTTAGAGAGGGTGGGGTACTATTGTTATGTCGACACCACCACGGCAAAGTGAGGACTTGAAACATGTTAATCTGAAGAACTTCTTAGTGTTGAAAATGGACACGTATTTACGTTTTCTTTTTGTATATGCTGACTGTTTTAAATTTTGTTCCAGTTGTGGTATTGTGCGCGAATCCAGGCACCGTTAGAGAAATAATGCTGGCTGCAGACGACCTGAACATGGTGTCTTCGGGAGAATACGTGTTCTTCAATATTGAGCTGTTTTCTAAGTAAGTTTGCTATACAAACACTTTTCTTTTCGCATTTTTCCTTTATCTGTGTTATAAGACGTTACTTCGCACCAAATTTCAAGATTCTGAGTACCCTGCAGGTTTTGATTCCCTTGCGAGTGTCGAAAATTCGCAGCATTAACGGCTGTAACTTTTGATTGCGTTGGCTTAGAAGTTTGATTTTTTCACAGCTCCAAGGGACAGTAGACTTGAGTATTTGATATGAATTTCAGCTTGATACTTCCACGTGTTCCTCAGAAGGGTCTTGACAGACTGACAGATGGACAACAAAGTGATCCTATAAGGGTTCCGTTTTTTCCTTTTGAGGTACGGAACCCTAAAAACCTCGAACGTGTGTGAAGTCTGCCATCCTGCACTTGGGCAGCGTGGCTTAATTATCATAATTTGTAACACTTATTTTAAAATTAGCACTGATTTTCTCCCGAAAAAAAACAACTAATAAATAAAGTATGTACATTTAAATCGATGGTGTCAACAGTTTTGTTCAATACGGACAATGTTCAACGTAATTTGATTCTGATCTAATCAATTTTCTTTTCAGTTTAGCTTCAGCGTCGTCCAAAGAGCCATGGAAAGTGGAAGGTGACTCCGAGGAGCGGAATGAGAAGGCTCGGCGAGCTTACAGCGCTGTGTTGACTGTCACCAGCCCAGCACCGGAGAAAAAAGAATACTTGGAATTTTCTGATCGGGTTAGTGTGCCTAAATGGTTGAATCTCTAAATTTAGTCTGGGCAAGAATATTGCCCCTCAATCTTCGGATATACTATTATGCTTTAGATAGATCACATTAATATTATAAATGGGAAAGTTTGTGTTTTGTATGTTTGTTACTTCTTCACGCTCAAACGGCTGGATAAATTTTGATGGAAAAGAAAAGATTAATTACGTGTATCATTAAATTTTACAAAAATATCAAAGCATTAATTGCAAAAAAAATATGTCGTTATACAGGTAGATTAGGTTACACACACACATACTAACACACATACTCACACACTTACACACTCACTCACAGACTCACACACCCACACACACACTCACACACCCACACACACACACACACACAAACCCATACACACATTCACAAGGCCGCCATTTATGTCTTGTTTTTTTGTATATTTTGTCTGTTTTATTTTTGGTGTGCATTTTTTTTATATATGGTAGGACATTACACGCAACGCCAAATCTCTGACCCCAAACTAAGCAAAGGTTGTAACATGGAAGTCAGACAACTGATAGAATACATAGGTATTTTTTTTTTAAGTACACACTTATAATACTACAGAACACCCAGAGACAGAACTAACATTTGTTTATACTACAAAATGTTTGTCTTGGATGGGAATCGAACCCACGCCGATATACTAACTACCAATGAGCCAATAGGGCTGTCAGGATATACCAGATTACGCATGAACCTAAATAAGAATAGAACTCAGATTATTTGCTTTAGTAAATAATTTAAGCCCAATTTCTATTCATAAGTCTTAGATACGAATCCCGCTAAGTTCACATTCGGGCGTACGAGAGGAATTCCTGAATGAAAGCAATCTCTATTCATATTATAACACGAGGCGACGTCTTTGAAGTACTCTGTGTTAACCTCTCAGCAAATATCAATCATGAATTTAATATGAATTTCCCAGGAAATAGTTTGTGATATTACTCGCATAGCTATAATGTGGATACTATTTTATTAATACATGCTTACAAAGCTTCGACAACCTATTTGGGAGACCGTCTGACTTCCAATCTGGAGGTAATAGGTTCGAATCCCACGACACGCACCTCTGTCTTTTCTAATTTATATGCGTATTGGCGATGACCTTAAACGGCGAAGGACAACATCGTACATGACAGAGAGTTCTTAAAAAAATGTAAGTAATAAGCAGTAATTAAAGTACCCTACCACCACGCTATGGTTTCCTCAGAATGTTTTCCTTCGCCGGCAGCTCAAGCTCATTGTTGGGTTTTGAACACACGCCATTCGGCGTGTGAACCGTCTGCGCTAACCACTGGGTTATTATCGCTACAAAAGTCTCTAAGTAATAAACGTCAAATCAGCGTTGCCCACTTTGTTTTGTTACTCAAAGTCCTGGGTATTGTTGAATGGGTGATGTCTCTTATCATCAGGAAAGCATCTCGATCATTCACATAAAAAAGAACCTAATCAATAAAGAGTATCAAAATCAATTTTAATACTGTGTCTAGTAAGATTAGATATATGTTAAAGATAAAATAATAAAAAAAAACCGTTCACAGGTCAAAGAACTCGCGGCAATGAAGTACAACTACACTTTTGGGAAAGGCGAGGTGGTGTCTACGTTCGTAGCGGCGTTCTACGATGCCGTCCTGCTCTACGCTTTGGCATTAAATGACACGCTGACGCACGCTACGGACCCAAGAGGGCCGCTAGATGGCGCCGCTGTCATAAGAAACATGTGGAATAGGACTTTTCAAGGTAAATCACTTACGTAGATAATTGGATGCTTTATCTGTTTATATCTATATTTAAAAACAATTGCCGTGCGTTGCTCTCGCAAAAAATCGAAAACGGCTGGACTGATTTTGTTTTTTTTAGGGTTCCGTGCCTCAAATGGAAAAAAGGAACACTTATAGGATCACTTTGATGTCCGTCTTTTAAAATTTATCTCGTGAACGCGTGGAGATATCGGGTTAAAATTAAAATCAAACTTCTCAGTTATTAATAAAATTTATGTCATAAAAAACCACATATTTCAACACTCACAAGGGAATCAAACTCTATAAAGTACTTCCCGTTGACCTAGAACTATGAAATTTGGCAAAAAGCATTGTCTTATAGTTCATATAAAGGTTCATATAAAACTGTACATTTTAAATTTAATCAAAAAACTATAAACGTCAACAGTCGATTCCCGAACTATTTACCATAACTATTAGTTTGTATGGAACCCTCGGTGGGCTAGTCTGACTCGCATTTGTCCGTGTTTCTTTTGTGTTTGACTGGGTTTCTGGATAGTTTAGAATCGGACCCGAACGCGACTCTACAGTAAAATTGTACACCAGATACGAAGTTCCAAGTATTCAGCTAGTGAGAAACATATACAGAACACCCAGATATAGAACAAACATCAATATTGGTCTTGTAAATGTTTGGCTTAGTCGAAAATCGAGCCCACGTCCCATTTCTTGCTAAGCTACTCAGTTGAGCCACAGAGTATTAAATATTGTGAGTGGATAGCGAGAATTAAATATGAATACAAAGAACCGTTTTTTCTTGACCACAAAACATTTTAAAAATACAATATCGTTAAAGTACAAATTTTATAAAATTATATCGTATAAAATTAATATAGATTAAAATTTGCAAAAACGTTACGGTCATGAAAAATCTTGAAATATATCATTGTCAGCTCTTTTCCAGGAAAAGCTCAAAATAGGAAAACTTGTAGCAAACTTTCAAAGAAAGCTTCGCTGTAGCAAATTGGCTACGACGTAGCGGCCGTAGTTCCGTAGCAAGTGCTACGTAACTACGCTACGAAAAGCCAATTTCAAGAGCTTTAGCATCGCGTCTTTGCTTTGTTTATAAGCATGTTCAGTTTTGTCTGTACTAAAATATTTTATCTATTGAAAACTTTTTGAATACTAAAATCACGAGTGGGTACATGTATAAAGATGTTACAATACCTATACTATTGTAGATGGCGCTGTACGGGCTTAAAACGCGCAAGCGTTTCGTTCGCGATGTCTTTGAATACAGCAGTATTGGGTTGTTCCATTTCAAATAAAACCTACTGTTATTACCCGGGAGAGGTAGTGGGCTGAAGACCACAACCCCTTGTTCAGTACTTGTTATTTAAGTGTGTAGAAACTTCGAATTAATCTCGAAGCTAAATTGGAAAGAAACTTTTCTAATTAGAACAGAGTAAAAATGTCTTAATTAACGATTTTGCTTTTCTTTCCTGTAATATTTAAGCCGTCTTCTTTATTTTTGTTCCGTTGTTTTTTTTTTGTTGGACGTAAATACACTGTTAAGTGCCAGTTATTTACTAAGGTTTTTTCGAAATTATTACTTACTAGCCGCGGTGGTACCTGCTGTTCCCACGTAACGACTACATTTTTCCGGGATAAAAAGCCTATTTGTTAATCCAGGGTGTCAGTCACTTCCATAGCAAATTTCATCGAAATTAGCCCAGCCGTTTGAGCGTAAAGAAGTAAAAAAACATACAAACACAAACTTTCGGCTTTATAATATTAGTGTGATTTCGTGACAAAATTGTAACCTATGTGTTAATCCAGGTGTCAGCTACCTTCATACCAAATTTTATCAAAATTGGTCCAGCCGTTTGAGCGTGAAAAAGTCACATACATACAAACACAGTGTGATAAAACAATATTTTATTGATACCAAAGTAATATTTCAATACATTTTATTAGTTATTTGTTCCCCGTATACGATCTTTGCTTACTTTGGAGTTAGGAGTTTCCGATAAAATGAAACGTTAGTAATCCCGCATAAGTAAAACAAAAATGAGTCCAATACGCACTTGGAAGCATGTTTTTAGGGTTCCGTACCTCAAAAGGAAGAAACGGAACCCTTATAGGATCACTTTGTTGTCCGTCTGCCTATCAAAACCCTTTTTCTCAGGAACGCGTGGAGGTATCAAGCTGAAATTCATATCAAATACTCACGTCTACTGTCCCTTAGAGCTGTGACAAAAACAAACTTCTAAGCCAATGCAATCAAAAGATACAGCCGCTTATGCTGCAAATTTTCGACACTCGCAAGGGAATCAAAACCTACAGGGTACTTCCTGTGAACTCAGAATCTTGAAATTTTTCTTGAAGAATTTCGAAGCAACTTCTTATAGCACAGATAAAGGAAAAATTGCGAAAAGCATAAATTACCATTAAAAATATATAATTACTTTTACTTATATACCTACAGGTTTGTACGGTACCTCGGTGCGCGAGCCCGACTCGCACTTGGCCGATTTTTTTATTTTAAGTATACATTTTTTAAATAAATGTCGTAATAATTTTTTTATACAGGAATCACAGGCGAAGTGGTGATAAGCGCAAATGGCGACCGTGTGGCGTCTTACTCTTTACTGGACATGAACCCCGTGACGAGCAAATTCGAGGTCAGTGCACACATTTATAAAATGTCTAGATAACAGAAAATAAATGTGCAGTATGGCAAGTTTACACAAAATGTATAATGTTGAGTAGCAATGATAGCTCAGTGGTAAGTGCGGTCGTGAGCACGCTCTGAAGGGCATGGGTTCGAAACTTGACATTGAGCATTTTTTTATGGCTGACAGGCTAGGTGTTTGACCACAACTCACCTGATTTTAAGTGACGCTGTGGTCGAAGATGGTAAAGCACACCTAGCCTGGAATGGAACTGGCTTTCAAGTGAAGCTGCCGGAACACACTTTTAGGTGCTTGGCGGCAGATTTTCAACTTGAGGGTGGTAGCTAGCCAGCCGAGTACTAGAAAGTACTCTACCACCACGCTATCCTCACTATGTTTTCCGTCACCGGCAGCTCAAGCTTATTGTTGGGGTTTGAACCCACGCCCTTCGGCATGCGAACCGACCGCGCTAACCACTGAGCTATCATCGCTACAAAATCGCCTGTCGCTGTCGATAGTCGATAGCCTGTCGATAAAAGTAAACATAAGTTTATTTAAGTTTTAGGATGTTTCTGAAAATATATGTCCATGTTGTACTTAGGTATGTACATTAACTTAATCATATCCTTATCTAATTTTTCATTCTAATTATAATACTATCCGCGTTGTTACCTGCTATATTTTTTTTGGGATAAAAAGTAGCTTATGTATTAATCCAGGATCTCATCTACATCTATATCAAATCTATCAAAATTGGTCCTGCCGTTTGAACTTGAAGAAGTAACAAACACACTTACAAATTTTCACTGGTTTCTGAATCTTTTCCATCCCTGGAAGAGATTGCAATTAGCGATAAGGCTGTCAATTGTTACAATAGTTTATTAATTTATATTTTTCTATCGTATTTGATGTTTATCCTTTGTGTGAACAATAAATACTTTATGTATCTTAGGACGGATAGGCTTAAGAGAAAGAAAATACTGGATGTGCATTATGTTCTAATATGTATTTACTTGGTGGTAGATTTCCTTAGCAGGAGGTCGTCTAGGTAGGTACCACCGCAGTACCAGATATTCTGTCGCCAAGCAGTACTGTGTAAACATTACTGTGTTCCGGTTTGAAGGGTACTGCAGCTAGCGAAATTACAGGGCTGTTGAGACTAACCATCTAGTCTTAAAGTAATGAGCGCCAAGGCAGCGATGCCCTGGACTTTGTTATACTACTCAAAGGTCTGTGTATCGCTGCAATGGTCATGGACAGGCGTTATCTCTTAACATCAGGAGAGCGTCTTGTTCGTCTCAATACTGTTACATAAAATAAAATAAAAAACTAATATACATATATTAATCCTGTATAGTGTGAAGATAGCCTACTGTGTTTCTTTTAACTGTATCTTCATTTTTATGAACATACTAAGCGCATATGAAATTCTTCTTCGTCATATTTATAGGACTGCCCAAATAAAACATGTATATTTTACGTCTAGTTTGTAGTAGATCCTTTTATCAGGAGGTCGTCTAGGTAGGTACCACCGCAGTACTAGATATTCTGCCGCTAAGCAGTAGTATGTAAACATTACTGTGTTCCGGTTTGAAAGGTACTGCAGCTAGCAAAATTACAGGGCTGTTGAGACTAAGTGCATGGTGGTAGGGTACTTTCTAGTACTCGGCTGGCTAGCTATCAAGTAGAAAATCTGCCGCTAAGCATCTAACGGTGTGTTCCGGTAGCCTCACTTGAGAGTCAGTACCATTCCAGGATAGGTGTGCCATCTTCGACAACACCGTCACTTAACATCAGGTGAACTGTGGTCAAACACATAGGCTGTCAACTTTAAAAAATAAATGTCATGTCTCAAAGTAATGAGCGCCAAATCAGCGATGCTCTGGGTTTTATATTGTTACCCAAAGTTTTGTGTATCGCTGCAATTGTTATGGACAAGCGTTGTCTCTTACCATCAGGAGAGCGTCTAGTTTGTCTCATTACTTTTACATAAAAGAATGCGCTTTAAAACATAAAAAAATGCTTTAAATAAAGAATGCAAAAATTGCAAATTTTTTATGAACAGTTATTTTACATCTAAATAGGGCTGTAACCTTGGGCTGTACTTAATCTAAAGGGGGTTATTGTACACATCATTACGATCATTTTTTACAACGGGCACAAATCTGACATCGCGAAAAAAATTCGGCTGTTCTTTAGAAAAAGTAAGTTCTTATATTAAGAACTTTTTTAAAATATATTTAGTGCAAAATTTGATTTAGGCATTACTGTTTCCACCATATTTTTTTTATTTTTTTGTGGCTGACATGCTAGGTGTTTGACCTCAACTCACCTGATGTTAACTGACGGTGTGGTCGAAGATGGTAAAGCACACCTAGCCTGGAATAGAACTGGCTCTCAAGTGAGGCTACCGGAACACACCGTTAGATGCTTGGCGGCAGATTTTCAACTTGAGGGTGGTAGCTAACCAGCCGAGTACTAGAAAGTATCCTACCACCACGCAAAATTAATATCAATGAAAATGGAGTTAATTAATTATAATTCATTCACACTGCGAAAACAAACCACGCCTTTTCTTTATCATTCTTCCCTAATTTAAACCGATCTCATCTCTCGTGGCCCATATATTAATTAACAAGGTAATTTACTCTGTTGTCAAGTGTACCGGAAGTTCAAAAGACGGGTCAAAGGTTGATGCTAGAATTGAATGATTCATTAGTTTATTCATTCATTCTCGTTCAGTGAAGACTTCGGATGCCAGGGAGTGCAGTCATCTGAAGACAAAAGATAGTTTTATCTGCTACCGTGCTCTCTCGATAGCATAACCAACATTTTAATTCTTTGAGTGAAGTTTCTGGATGCTAAGAAGTCCAGCGATTTAAAGAAATGATATTGTTCGTTCCAATATCACGCTCTCTCGACAGCATAACTAACATTTTAATTCATTGAGTGAAATCTCTTGATGCCAAGGAGTCCAGTGATCTAAAGAAATAATATAGTTCGTTTTGATATCATGCTCTCTCGATAGCATAACCAACAATTTAATTCATTGAGTGAAATATCTGGATGCTAAGGAGTCCAGTGATCTAAAGAAATGATGTAGTCCGTTTTGATATCATACTCTCTCGATAGCATAACCAACATTTTAATTCATTGAGTGAAATATCTGGATGCCAAAGAGTCCAGTGATCTAAAGAAATGATATAGTTCGTTTTGATATCATGCTCTCTCGATAGCATAACCAACATTTTAATTCATTGAGTGAAATATCTGGATGCTAAGGAGTCCAGTGATCTAAAGAAATTATATAGTTCGTTTTGATACCATGCTCTCTCGATAGCATAACCAACATTTTAATTCATTGAGTGAAATATCTGGATGCTAAGGAGTCCAGTGATCTAAAGAAATTATATAGTTCGTTTTGATACCATGCTCTCTCGATAGCATAACCAACATTTTAATTCATTGAGTGAAATATCTGGATGCTAAGGAGTCCAGTGATCTAAAGAAATTATATAGTTCGTTTTGATACCATGCTCTCTCGATAGCATAACCAACATTTTAATTCATTGAGTGAAATATCTGGATGCTAAGGAGTCCAGTGATCTAAAGAAATTATATAGTTCTTTCTGCTATCACGTTCTCTCGACAGCATAACCAACATTTTTATTCATTGAGCGAAATCTCTGAATGCCAAGGAGTCCAATCTACAGAAATGATATAGTTCTTTCTGATGTCACGTTCTCTCGACAGAATAACTAACATTTTATTCATTGAGCGAAAGTTCCAGATGCGAACGAGTCCAGTGATCTAAAGAAAAAAGATATAATTTATTTTTCTAAAACCGCGTTCTCTCGCAAGCAACATGTTGAACTAGATTATAAAACAGTGAACTATTGATGGACAAATACAAAGAATACTTTTTAATTGAAAAATAGGTTTTTTTAATATATTTTTAAACTATAAAGACTTCTTTGAGCCACATTTTTTATTCTAGTTTAAAGACATTGTTTGTCAAATGAAACGAAGTTTTTGTATAGCAAGTCTATTATGTTTAAGCCAATATCCGATCTTACCTCTGTTTCATTAAAACAAGGTAATTAAACTTTTTGTCGTGAAAGGTAGAAGAGCTTCGCAAAGCGTAATTTCAGCGGGCCGACGCTTTGGCATAAAGACCGACAAGACCTTTTTGCTGAAGACCTTAATAATTCAGCTAAGAGATTAGGGATCTTTTAATCACAATCTAGTCTAGTATCAATAAATCGACATTAACTTTTCTAAACGTTCGTAGTTAAGCTTTAATTAAAATTTACTTGATATCTTACAGTATAATTTGACCGCCATCTCTTGAAAACCAGTTCCATTCCAGGCTACGTGTATTTACCATCTTCGAACACACTGTCACTTACCATACGACCAGGTGAGCTGTGTTCATCAATAAAAATTCTATTCTATTCTAGACCGAAAAAAAAATAACTCTACCAGCCCGTAATCAAATTAAACACGTCCTCTTTGACTAAAAGGTCGAATAATTAACTACAACTTTCCGAGACTAGCTTATTTGCGGTGAATGTGTGGGCAGTTAATCTCGGAGTCACAAAGACTTTGATATTTACATACTAGATAATTTAGTACTGATTATATACTGAATCTGGGTTAGTATAATAGTGTCATGAAACTTACTGACAATTATTTGTATGAAGATTCAAAGCTCAGTTTTAATGAGTTTGTGTTCTAAGAGAGTAAAGAAAAACAAAGCTAGTAAGAAGAATAAGACCTATACAGTTTAAGACAATATTCTTACAAATAAACAGATTTTTGCTTTTTGATCAGCCATACAGTAAAATTAATAAGACGTACGTTGCAATAAAATTGCTTGGATAAGCCACCTTACACAACGAACTGAAATGTTCCTCATTCTTTATCGTTATTTAAAACTTGTTCTAGACACACGAACCTTCTCGCTGAAGAACTTTTGACGCGGATAGGGTTGTCAAATATCAACAAATAAAAAGGCCTTTTTTACTTTGAAAATTTATTGATGTAACAACTCACAGACATTTAACTTTTGATGAAATTGAGAGTATAGTTTTTTTTTGAATTTCGGTACACAAAACAGAATACAATTTTTACATCAGCATTATGTAAATGACATAAATTATATTATTTTACATGGTTATATTATTATATTAGTACATTTCCTCAGCAGGAAGTCATCTAGGTAGGTACCACCGCAATACCAGATATTCTGCCGCCAAGCAGTAGTGTGGACTCTTTACTGTGTTCCGGTTTGAAGGGTACCGCAGCTAGCGAAGTTACAAGGCTGTTGAGACTAACCATCGAAAGTCTCAAAGTAGTGAGCACCAAAGCAGCGATACCCCGGACTTTGTTTTGCTACTCAAAGTTCGTGTATTGCTGTAATGGTCATAGACGTGCGTTATCTCTTACCATCAGTAGAGTGTATATTTCGTCTGGCTGCAGGGTAGGCTAGCTTAATACCACTTTCAAGTTCAAAATCTGCCGCCAAGCATCTGTGTGTTCTGGCAGCCTCACTTGAAAGCCAGTCCCATTCCAGGTTAGTTGTGTTACCATCTTTGACCACACTGTCACTTAAGACCAGGTGAACTGTAGACAAACACCGCTGATCAAACATAAAAAATAACTAAATATAAATAAAGGTTTAGCAGCCCTGCCAAGACGCAGGATCTCAAGTCCTCGAACAAATGGGCACACCTCGCTTGTTGTTCAAGTTGGGTCCCAAGTTTTGGAACTATCGTGAATTATGATCCGTATTCTATTGTTCAGAGGGTCACATATACATGTTACTTCAGAACTTACATTGAAATTCTGAGTATCATCGAATACAAGTAAGAATGAGTATTTCCGTATGACTGCCCTGTTAATTTATGTGGTAGTTTTTTTTAAAATTGTTTATGATATATTTATTTAGTTTATTTTCGCTTAACCGTCATTGTAGTAAAAAAAATGATGAGGAATTAAATTTAACTAACTTGACAACAATTAAAAAAAAACTTCTCCTAAAATTTACTTAATATCTAAAACTAAAATTTCGCTTAAATTTAAAAGCTAAAGCAAATTAAACAAGATAGTAATTAAAATAACCACAAGTCTTTATATCCTCTTCTCGCTGCAGTAACCAGTTACTCGGGACGTGTTAACTCTTCGAGCTCTTGGCCCAGACTGAGTCAGATTTTTTTAAATGTAAAAGTAATGAGACGAACGAGACGCTCTCCTGATGGAAAGAGACCACTGTTCATGACCACTGGAGCGATATACAGAACTTTGAGTAACAAAACAAAGTCCTAAGCATCGTTGGTTTGGCGCTCATTACTTTGAAACTAGATGGTTAGTCTCAATAGCCCTGTAATTTCGCTAGCTGCAGTATCATTCAAACCGGAACACAATAATACTTATACACTACTGCTTGGTGGTAGAATATCTGGTACTGCGGTGGTACCTACCTTAACGACCTCCTGCTAAGGAGATCTACCACCAAGTAAATAATATAATAAGAATGAATATAATCAATGATAATATTTGCTTTTCTGAATAGCTCTCTTCTGCAGGCTAAAGATAACGCCTGACCATGTCCATGCCCACGACCATGGCCATGGTCATGCCCATTGCTACCGAATAGTAGCGCAGTCTCAATTAGTCTTACTATCGCAGATGAAATCATGAACGTGGATTTGAAATTGCATATTAGCTCCTAGCTGAGTTTCATTAGTTCGCTTGATGAGAAAAGTTTCGTTCGATATTTACTTATGAAAGTAAACGCACCCTCGATTCAAAGGGTAGAAATGATGCAAATTAATTTGCAGTAAAATTATTAACTATAGTTGCTCATAGAGGTCCTTGAGGAGCTCTAATGAATAGTTAATGGTTTCATTGAAATAGATTGTCTAGTAAATACTTACATTATAATTATGTTTAATAATCTAGAAAATTTCTTTAGAGAATTGCAAATACGTAAAAAGGTTTTTTTACGGCTGACATTTACGGCGTGGTCGAAGATGGTATAGCACACCTAGCCTGGAAGCATCTTGACAAAAAATTTCTGCTCTTGTCGATTATGAGATGTTTAATTTAGAACATTGAACTTACCTATTTGTTAAGTTAATTTTTTTTTATGGTTGACAAGTTCTGTGTTTCACCACAGCTCACCTGATGTTAAGTGACGGTGTGGTAGAGGATGGTAAACACACCTAGCCTGGAATGGAACTGGCTCAAGTGAGGCTGCCGGAACACACCATTCGATTTTTAACTTGAGGGTGGTAGATAGCCAGCCGAGTACTATAAAATACCCTACCATCATGCTATGGTTTTCACAACGATGTTTTCCTTCACCGGCAGTTTAAGCTCATTTGAATCCACGCCATAACTAAATTCCCCTATAAACCTATCGCCCTAAATTCTTTTTTCTACTTTCGATTTTAGTGCAAACATGTGATAAATTAAATCGTTACCTGAAAAATTATTGTGAAAGCTATAATATCTTATCTGTTTAGTTTCAAGTTGAGCTGTTTACTATTCGACAACTTTCCTAATTGTTATGTTGGCAGACCCGAACTTTGTTATAGTTAGATAATATAATTAGTAGGTACGGTTGGTACTGTTTCTTCAGAGATAGTTGCCTAACTTTATGTGGATTTATCTTTGTTTTTGTTTGAGGTGTTTTATTGGTTGGGGATGCTCAGATCGTGTTAATAGACGATGGATTGAGTAAACGCCCAGTGCGGGGAAATTATACTCGTAATTATAATACACTAGCTAATCCCCGCGGTTTGATCGAGATTCGTCTCGTTCCAGCGTAAAGAATTAATAAACATACAAAGATATTATAAATATACTCACACTCACACCCACACACACACCCACACATACACCCACACCCACTCAACCACACGCACACACACACTTACACAAACAAGCATACATACATACACATACCTACACATGTACAGACACACGTGCACACGTTAATTTGCAATTGACAATAAATTTGTAAAATATTTCAATAAAATAATTTAAATTATTATTCTCTGAATCTAGAGATAACTTATTCTCTAGATTTAGAGAATAAGTTATCTTCGTTTTAAATTATATCCAAATTGGTCCAGCCGTTTTAGCGTGAAAAAGTATAAACACACACACAAAGTTTTGGATTTATACGAGTACCTACCTAATACTGTTGTGTGATTTGTTTTTGCTCTTAATAATAACCGCAGGAAGTTTAATAATGGCTTTTTAGATTGATTTTTTTTAATGTGATTGCTTGTTACGGTAAAATGCGAGCGTAAAGTATGAAATTAAGATGCTGACAGTTGATACAATTGCTTGTTCATTAAAATTGTTAGAAATGGATTTTCCGTTGTTAATAGGTTTATAAAATGTGTTTTAATGTCTTTAGAGAAAAGTCCTAAAATGCCTTTCTAATATGCTGGCTAATGGTTTATAATTGGAATTAAATAAAGTAGTATTTATTTATGTAGTCATCTTTTTTATGGATAAGAATCTAGGTGTTTGACCACAGCTCACCTGATTTTACATGACGGTATGGTCGAATATGGTAAAGCACACCTAATCTAGAATTAAACTGGTTCTCAGGCTGCCAGAACACACCGTTAGGTACTTGGCGGCAGATTTTCAACTTGAGGGTGGTAGCTAACCAGCCGAGTACTAAAGAATACCCTACCACCATGCTATCCTCACGATGTTTACCTTTACCGGCAGCTCAAGGTCATTGTTAGGGTTTGAACCCACGCTCTTCGGCGTGTGAACCGACCGCGCTAACCACTGCGCTATTACTACAAAATGTGTTTTTTTTCTTATGGTTACATAAAGGTTAAGTATTCCCATACAACGTCACAAAAGGCCAGCGTGTTGGGAACTATTCCCATTGATAGTATTTGAGGTAAGGTAGTTAAAAAGTAGTTGGACCACATGTTTTCTCTTACAGTTACACTAAAATATCAAAATTAGTTATTCAAAAAGTTATTGCTATGTAAATAGGGACAAAGATTTTTTTACAATTTTTGATAAAGTAAACTTATTGTGAACAAGAATTCATACACACACACACACATCATCAGCCATATGAAATCCACTGCTGGACATAGGCCTCCTCCTTACGGCAACCACGGGTAGAGAGGGTGGGGTACTATTCTTACGCCAGCACCACCACGGCAAACACCACGGAAATATGAATTTACCAAAACAAAATTCGAAAGAAAATTAGTTTTAATTAATTTTTAATCGGGGATACAGTTTGGGGTTGCAGCTAAGTATATAAATATTAAATCAGCTATCGTTCCCATAATACAAGCTTTGCTTCATTTAAAACATATCCTACGGTGTTTTTTATCAATATCAAAACTTTTATAACACCACTCCATAGCTATGAGATGAAAGAATTCGTTACATTAAGTGAGGACTTGAAACGAGGAAATTCGAAGAACTTCTTAGTGTTTAAAAATATACACGTGTTTACTTATACGGCCGTGTCCATGATTTAGTTACACATCATTTTTTTTATTGTATGAGGTTTCTCCGTACGCTATGATAGAATGGCGTTTAAAAAATCTATAACCCGACTGTGAATAAAATAGCTATAAATGAAGGATTTCTTTAAACCAATTTATTATTCTTAATTAAATTTAAGCATTAAACATATTATTTTTGTAATCCTTTTTTAATTGTCGTTATTTAGATACCCTAATTTTATATATTTTTTAAATTAATGTATTACTATTTCGCACCCAAAATCCACTAACTTGATTTTTTTAAATCACTCTCTAAATACTCTTGGGTTATTGAGACGAATCTAACGATACCTTAATTGTCGTAATCCAATCGGCCGTTTGGAAGATACGAGGTGAAAAAGAAATTTTCATACATATAAGAAAACATAACTCTTCCTTAGCATTCGGGTAAAAAATTGTAAAAATAAATAAAAGACGCGCAAAGCACCAGTCGATCTTATTAAAGCTACGTTTTACTATGAAATATTTTCTTCAAGCCAAAGTCACGTAGCTTCAACTTACTGCCTAGTTTTATTTTGTAAGAACAACATAACTTATAATTGCTTCGAACGAGAAAGCTTGTTACAATACTCACGGAGAAAAAATAAGTAATGAAAATCTTTACAAATAAAAATCTTTGCAGACAAAAAATTGTATTAGATACCTATCTCTCGAGACCTACCGAAATTCTTTACTCAGGATTTCCAATTTGATTTTAAGTATTAACCAAGGTTAAGCAAAACATTTCATTGATCACTGCCCAAATTCATTTTGATACAAGCTTTTATAAATAACTTTTCAACTACCCGCTTCGCCATGCAGTTTCACCAGAGTCGTTTCATCATCATCAACAACCTTGCATAGTCCACTGCTGGACATAGGTCTCTCCCAGGACACGCCACTCAGCCCGATCTTCGGCATTTCGCTTCCAGCCACTGTCAACTATCGTCACTCCATCTAGTTCTAGGGTGTCCTACACTACGTTTGCCGATTCAGTCTCTACTCAAGAACGCGTCCACCGCAACAGTTGTCCGGCAAATATGACGAGCCTACTGCCACTTCAGCTTGCTAATCCGTTGGGCTATGTCGGCTACTTTAGTTCGTTTACGGATCTTCTCATTTCTGATTCGATCTCGTAGGGAAACTCCGAGCATAGCCCTCTCCATAGCTCGTTATGCGACTTTGAGCTTAACAAGAAGGCACATCCCGAGTATCTATTCCGAAATAAAAACTAGCTTATAGATAAACAATGTAATCTGCATTTAAAATTTCATCCAAATCTGTTAAGCCGTGACAACGTAGTTACGAAATTTTTAATGCGCCCATAGACGTGCCAAAATCTTGAAACTATATACTATCAACACACAATTCTTTATTTATTACAAAAAAAATGCACTGTGTTTCGGTGTGTGGCGTGCCCAAAATATTGTGTCGAGTGCCATCAATGGCACGCGTGCCATTAGTTCGCCATCTTTAACCTAAGGTATCTTAGTTTTAAATTTGTCAAGGACGATCATACTAAAAGCTTGTACCATTTTCGTAGGTGTAACTCGTTCAGTTCACAGAAATGTGCTTTCCATCGATCATTTTGCGTCTTGTATTTTAGAAAGACCATTTTTCAAGACTTCTTTCCCTCGTCGTGAGTGAGAAATGATTCTGTATAGGAAAACTGTCAAACTTATGTTTGTTGAAAGTATTTCGCCACGGAGTTTTATATATTTCAACAATTTTGTTTTTTGCATTTTCGTTTAGATTTATATCACTCTAAATGTAGGTATTGTGAATGCTTAAGTAACTATAGGTTGAAGACATTTATAGCTATTGTACTCTTAACGTGAATCATAAAATCTTTTCAATATAGTAGTGACATGAGATAAAATAAAAATACCTAACATAAAAAGCTATGTTACGTTGAAGCTCTCTGTTTTAACAATAATAATATAACTCTTTATTGTTTACAACAAATATAACAATTCAATACTTAGAACTAGTGGAAAAATTGGCGGCCTTATTCCAGGAAAACTCAGTATGGAGAGGATTCTAACGAGTTAGGGATATAGGGATAGCAAAAAAACAATTTAAACACAATATACATACATACATATATAAGACACACATACATACCATTATTAAAGGATCCATTGAGAATTAAAAAAAAAACCTTAATAGATTCGCGTTTAACCACACTTTGTCGAGAGGGAACGATATTTTACTATTTGTTGCGATTTATTTCACCCTCCATCGTGTTTAGGGTTTCGTACCCAAAAGTTAAAAACGGGACCCTATTACTAAGACTTCGCTGTCTGTCTGTCCGTCCGTCTGTCTGTCACCAGGCTGTATCTCAAGAACCGCGATAGCTAGACAGTTGAAATTTTCACAAATGTGTATTTCTGTTGTCGCTATAACAAAAAATACTAAAAATAAAATAAATATTTAAGGATACAAAACACCATTTTTTTTTTTTTTTTTTTTTTTTTTATTATAGATAGGCTTACGTTTGACCGCCATCTCACCTGATGTTAAGTGATGATGCGGTCAAAGATGGAGCACGCTTGCCTAGAAGAAACCGATTCACTCTCGACTTGAAGACATACAAACCATAAGACCACAAAAGACCATAAAACAAACGTGATTTTTGTCGTTTTTATAGCTAACGGTACGGAACCCTTCGTGCACGAGTCCAACTCGCACTTGGACTTGGTTTTTTATAGATCGTATCCTGATCTTAAATAACCAGTAACCTTCCTCAAAAAATAAGCTATCAAAATCAAAAATAAATTTTCAAATCCGACTGATAGTTCCAGAGATGATTGCGTTCAGGTAAACTAACTTTATTATATTAAAGTTTAGATTCCTCCGCTCCTCGGCAGATTACTACCTATACACGTAAGTTAATGCTACCTGCTTGCTACTTGATTGCTAACTGATATTCAGTGTGTTTTCGCAGTTAAAAAAATAAGTTTCTCTATTTTGTCATCCTTTTTATTGCGACGCCGGATAAATCTCACATGAGACGAATGTTTGGACAATAGATTGAAGGTGATAGATTACTCTCTGGTGTCGAGTGTCAACATGGCTTATCCATTTCGAAAGAGAAAAGAGGGTTGGAAATGCAATACTATAACACTTTATTGACACCACAAAAAGTACATTACATGAGAGTGGCAGAAAAACAGAAAAAAAAGACATTAATATTATCTGTTTGTGTGTGAAGTGTGAAGAGTAATGTCATCAATAGAACCTTTTTCAGATAGTGTTTTTACAAGCAATTATTTAACTTGCAATATTTGTTGTAGATACGTATGTAAGGTAGTTGTTCGATTCTTTTTTGGAACGAAGTTCCATATCGCACGTTATCGTTCTCATTTGTTTGCGGGCTGAGCAAAAAATCGATATTTTTGCTGTAATTTTTGAGGTATTTCCCGATCACATAGGAAAGTAAAATGTTTTTCAATCGATTTTGCTTGCCGTCAATTTTGAGAATATGGAAAAATATTTTATAATTTAAAAAAATTAAGCCTTTAAAAGAACTCCGTTCCAACCGGGTGTCTTAATACACCGATTAATTTGTTTTGTTTCGATTTGATGGTAGAGATTAGCCTATTGGAAAATGGTCGCCTCAGGTTGTGGATTTGATTCCAGGTCCGTAACAAATAGTTATTTAGAATTTACGCACGGATTTAATAATAAACCAATATTTGAGACAATTTCATACAGTGCCATCTAGCCTCGGACTAAGTAAAGCTTGTACAATGGACTTGAAATGGATGCCCTTTTGCCCTGTCCATGACTATTGCAGCGATACACAGAACTTTGATCAGAAAAACAAAGTCCAGCGCATTTCTGATTTGGCGCTCATTACTTTGAGACTAGATGGTTAGTCTCAACAGCCCTGTAATTTCGCTTGCTGCAGTACCCTTCAAACTGGAACACAGTAATGTTTATGCACTGCTTGACGGCAGCATATATGGTATTTACCATCAATAGTAGTAGTTCTATATCTCGGAAAAGCTAAATGCCCTATTTAGTGGGCATCAAGAATTTAGTCGTTATCACAAACCACAGACGACATAAAGTTAA
The DNA here is from genome assembly GCA_950106695.1 of Biston stratarius. NCBI lineage: Eukaryota > Metazoa > Arthropoda > Insecta > Lepidoptera > Geometridae > Biston > Biston stratarius. Next base: position 3,337,784 of record OX467112.1, read on the forward strand.
CGTCGCGTCTGACCAACGAGGTTGAAAACACGACAAATGGATCATCAAACAATCCTAGTACCTATTTGAACACGCGAACAGCCAAAGGTCCTGACATAAAATTCAATATACTTTTATGAGCGAAAGTTCAAGGTGCCTTGTTCCATCCAGGATGTTTGTGCGATAGGTTGAATGTCGTGTGTTGTCGGGTCGGAGAGCAAGACATTAAATTGTATTTCGTTAAATTCGTATAGGCGAACCTGTACATTAAAGGGTTATTTATTGCTTAAGGGTTACATTACATTACAGGTAAAAATGTTGAAAAAAAAATGCTCGTAGCGCTTTGTTTAATTCTTGCCTCGGGTTAGAAAGAGGCGCAGGTGGTTTTTGTTGTGTTAAAGTAAAGCAATCTTTTTAAGATATTCAGGCTTTTTATAAGGGAATAAAATCTTTGTAAAACACCACTGTTTTGATAGTGTAATCCATCTAAATTCGGTTGTACTTTAGCTTACTGTTAAATCAATACAAAATTGTAGTTCGTAATGCAATGTAATATTTTTCACCTTAATTTACTCGAAACTTGATAAAAAAAAGGTTGTAATCAGCTTTTCATATCCTAATAAGTAGGTAGTTGAATATTTATTTCTCCACTATTGACACCTACGTACTCGTATATTAAAATCTTGTAGATATATTGTATTTTATATGTTTTATTAGGGGTTAAAATTAAAATTAGCCTTAGTGGATCATGTTTAATATTTTAATGATATAACATAAATATTACAAAACACATATATATAATATATATTTTTATAGCTGACAGGCTAGTGTTTGACCATAATTCACCTGATTAAGTGACGGTGTGGTCGAAGATGGTAAAGCACATCTAGCCTGGAATGAAACTGGCTCTCTAGTGAGGCTGCTGGAACACACCGTTAGATGCTTGGCGGCAGATTTTCAACTTGGAGGTGGTTGCTAGCCAGCCGAGTACTAGAAAGTACTCTACCACCACGCTATGGTTTCTTCACGATGTTTTCCTTCACCGGCGGTCGGTTCTCACGCCCGCGCTAACCACTGAGCTATCGTCGCTATATATTCTTCTAGAGACTTTCGGCCAGGTCACGTCTTTGACTTGACATTGATATTGATTATTTATTTTATACTAGCTGCGCCCGCGGTATTACCCCCGTGGTGACGGATGATGATGATAAAAAGTATCCTATGTTTTATTGCAGGGCCAAAAGTATCTACATGCAAAATTTCATCCAAATCTGTTCACTGTAACAAACATCCATTCATCCATCCAAACTTTCACATTTATAATATTAGTAGAATGGGATGGCATTATGTATTTTATAAGTATATACATATATTTATTACATCGTAGGACTTTTCACGCGTTATCCAGCCCCAAACTAAGCAAAGCTTCTACTATGATCAGACAACTGATAGAATATTTAAATACTTTATTTTGTGAATAAATACATAAAATACAAACAGAACACTGTCACAACAAACATTTAAGCTTGTCACATAAAAGTTTGTCCTGGGTCGGAATCGAACCCACAATCTTGAAGCGATACACCACTAAATTAGCCATCAGAGCACTCAAACAATAACAAGTACCTACGTAGATGACATATTCGTACTGCGTACGTAAAAGTAATTTCCTAATGGTAAGAGAAAAGACCGAACTCAGCTCTTTGAATAACAAAACCAAGTCGAGATCGTCGCTGCAATGGCGCTCATTACTTTGGGACGTTTGTTAGTCTTAATGTCATTCCGCTAGCTTCAGACTTAAACACAGTAATGTTTACGCACTACTGATTAGTGGCAAAATATTGGATAGTAGTAGCGCGGTAGTGCATAGACGATTACTAATCGCACTAATATTATTAAGAGAATTTGTGAATGTGTTTTTTTTTTCTCTTTTTTCTTGGCATCGCACTCTGTACATTCTGCCAGTTTCAATGTGTCTATATTTTGTGTGCAGTCTTCAGTTTTCAGCTTCTTTATAGTCAAAGTCCGGTCTTGGTCGAGTCCAGTTCGTGCCAGTCAAATCTAGTCAAGCTTTAGTAAAGTAGTGGCGACTTTACTATCAGCTTCGATGGAATTTTGGAAGCAACACGAAAAGATATGTGTCACCACATTATATCACTTTCCCATACTCGTGCTTCTAATTCGGCACTTTATGAATAAAACACCAATATTTTTATACATAAACACTCGAAAAAACACTAGTTTTGGAAAAAAAATACAATGGGGAGACACGACTACTTCCGCGTTCCCGCCAAACTCATGAATGTGTTTGTATGTATGTTACTTCTTCACGCTCAAACGGCTGGACCAATTTTATTTAAATTTGGTATGGAGGTAGCTGGCAAATTTAACACATAGGCAATTTTTATTCCGAAAAATATAGTGTACACGTGGAAACAGCAGGTAACACCGCGGGGCGCAGCTAGTGAGATCTAAACATAACAATATCTCTCAAGAAAATATTATGACTATAGTTTTTGTTTTACTTATGCGGGATTACTTCTGTTTATATCGGATACTTCGTCTATAGTTTTGGCCACATCCAGTGGCCTTCTTCATGGAGACAAAGCCGAGTACAACGCGCGCGGTGTCATCTTGCTCTGTTGCCAAAACTGTCGTTTGAATATCCGATATAAATTAAACGTGAGTAATCCCGCATAAGTAAAAAAAAAAAAAACCGGCCAAGTGCGAGTCGGAATCGCGCACGAAGGGTTCCGTACCATTATCTATAAATACGTGCAAAAAAAGTTGTAAAGGAGCCCCCCTTAAAATTAATTTTATTCTGTTTTCTAGTATTTGTTGTTATAGCGGCAACAGAAATACATCATCTGTGAAAATTTCAACTGCCTAACTATCACGGTTAATGAGATACAGCCTGGTGACAGACGGACAGACAGACAGACGGACGGAGAGTGGAGTCTTAGTAATCCTAGTCCCGTTGGGTACGGAACCCTAAAAATGAACTGAGTTTAGTAAGTCGACAATCCAAATATGTGTGCGCCTCTATGGGGGTTCGTTTGTGTGTGTGTGTGTGCGTATGCTCGCATACGTATCGTATAAACGTACGTGCGTGTATATGTATGTATGTGTATGGGTGCATATGTAAGTGCAGATAAGTAATAATCAGTAGATAAACCTCAGTTTCATCATACGAAGAATCTTTTAACCAATTTGTAATGATATATTTACACTCAAAATGGTCATACTTCTGTATGTTTAACAGGTGGTAGCAACATATGTAGCAGCGAACTCGTCACTGCAGTTCATACCAGACAGGCCGATCCACTGGGCTGGCGGAAGGCTAACCCCCCCTCCTGACACTCCCGAATGCGGCTACGACGGATCGCTGTGCCCTGACAACTGTAAGTTATCTTATTCAACTTTTTTTATAACTCATAAGACATTTATTGTATAGGTAATTCAAACTACAGTACAATAACAACACTCTTTTTTACCTGTCGGTTACAAAAATTCCAACCTAGTTTGATCACGCATGGAATACTGTTTTCACCTTTGGGACGGATCAATCAAGTACCAGCTTGAAAGCGTTGGATTCCATTGAGAAACGTGCTAGGAATCTCATCAATAATGACTTGCTTGTTTAGAAAAGGCTTCAAAGCCCTCAACATCGACGCAATTAGCTTGTCTGTCGGTTTTCTATCGGGTACACTTTGGAGTGCACTTCAGATCTGCATGACCTAATTCCACCCTGTCCATTCTACTATCGAACTGCCAGGAGCTCTAAAAAGCGACACTGCTTCATGGTAGATATACCAAATTAACTAAACGGTTCGAATCCACCTTCATCGTGCGAACCGCTAAGTAATGTAATTTGCTGATCGAGTTAATTTTTCCTGATACATACATTCTGGTTACAATATTAATACAAGCATGTCAAGTTGTTTATTATTTAAGAATTTGTCAATATTATAATAGGTCAATTCTTAACTATAAAGACATTTCACTATAGGTTTTTCAATTGCGTTTTTTTATACAGAAGTATCACTCGCTCTCAATAAAATTTATAAATATTTGTTTCTTCTTTATGTGATTATATCATTCCTCGTAAACCTTTACAAAAATGAGTGACGAAACATTAATAATAATTATAACTATAATATACTAACTATAATTATAATAATAAATAATTGTAGCGATGATGGCTCAGTGGTTAGCGCAGTAGGTTCATATGCCGAAGGGTGTGGGTTCCAACCCCAACAATGAGCTTGAGCTGCCGGTGAAGGAAAACATCGTGAGGAAACTATAGCGTGGTGGCAGGGTACTTTCTAGTACTCGGCTGGCTAGCTACCACCCTCAAGTAAAAATCTGCCGCCAAGCATCTAACGGTGTGTTCCGGCAGCCTCACTTGAGAGCCAGTTCCATTCCAGGCTAGGTGTGCATTACCATTTTCGACCACACCGTCACTTAATATCAGGTGAGATTTGGTCAAACAACTAGCCTGTCAGCCATTAAAAAAAAAACTTTTAACAGTTTTTGTTGTTTCAAATAAAATATACAGCAATCAAAAGAGAGACCAAAATAATTAATCTAAAAAATTCGCAAGTCATAACCTTGTCGGACAAAAAAATTACAATAAAATTATATTCTATTCTAAAAGCTGGAAAACTGCGGACAATATCGATAAGCTACTTTTTAAAAGAAAAAAATATTTGCCAAAACGTTTAAAAACGTCTCCAGACTCCATTAATCTTTTTCGTAATGTCAAAATGCAGACGCTTTGTCTGAACAAAGGTTTCCCAGAAATGTTCAACGATAGAAAATTACGATTTCAAGTGTAGAGTGCAAGGACATTGCGGATCTTGAAAAGTCTGTTCTTTTGTCTTCTTTTTGTTATGAAAGGACCCACTCAGCTGAAGTGCTGTTTGCAGAGTCACCTGCCACTTGCGGTTTCTTTTTAATTAAACTCTGGTACCGCTCAAACGTAAAAGGTTTGCGAGAGGTAATGATTTGTAAGGAATACCCTATACCTAACACCGCTGACTTTGTTCGTCCATAAACATTGACTCATAAAATATCCGCTTCCAATTTTGACTGTGATTCTGTCAAATATATGCTTGAGAAATAGATTTTAATATACCTACTTGTCGTACTTTTTTCTCAATTTTAAATACATTTATTTGGCATAAATAATAGGCACAATTATATCTGTATAACTGTTTCGGAAACCAATGGAAAGTAGAGAAATTAGTATTAAGACAATAGTACACTATACATTAAGACTATAGTACACTATACAGTAAAACAATAGTACACAACACATTAAGACAATAGTACACTATACATTAAGACAATGAATAGTACACAATACATTAAGACAATTAACTAATTAACCACCAATTAACCAATGGAAAGTAGAGAAATTAGTATTAAGACAATAGTACAGTATACATTAAGACAATAGTACTCTATACATTAAGACAATAGTACACTATACATTAAGACGATAGTACACAATACATTAAGACAATGGTACACAACACATTAAGACAATAGTACACAATAGACACTTGGTGGCACACCTCCTTAGTAGAAGGTCGTCTAAGTAGGTACCAGCGCAGTACCAGATATTCTGCCGCCAAGCAGTAGTGTGTAAACATTACTGAGTTCCAGCTTGAACGGCAGCAGCTAGCAAAATTACAGGGCTGTTAAGACTAACCATCGAAAGACCCAAAGTAATTTTCCGCCAAAGCTTGATGCTAAAGTGAATGTTCCCTGATAGTTGAGTGCTTTTAAATCGCAAATGAATCCATCCAGTCCATTTACGTCAGACGAATTGGTGGTCAAACGCGAATCTATTTAGTAATAGAAAAGCCTCTTTATTAATAACAGACTAGAATTTCAAATAAATAGCCTTTTTACCTTATCGTATGTACAGATTAGTTACAACGGAATAGGCACAAAGAACGTAAGTGATTGCCCGGATATTTTTATGGTTATGGGATCTCAACGAGCAGTTACGGCAGCTTAGGTGCCTACAGTTTCGACCCCTTAAAACGCTTCAATGGTTGTTATTGAAACCGTGCTAACACAGTCTACTTAAAAAGATTTATTTAACGGTGGAAGTAGTTTTATGGCTTCAACCATATGAATACGTGACACGCAGTACTGAGTATAGAAACACAGATAATAATATGATAAAATAATTATCGCTCTGTAGTATTGTATGTCTTTTTCCTACAAAAAATGTCTAGAATCTTGAGAGAGAAAAAACATATCGTCCACTTGCGACGACAGTGTGACATCTTAAAAACCATAACTTTACAAAAAATGGCTTTTAAACTTTTAAACGAGCATAATTCTTAAATTGTTGTCAATATAGTTTTATTATGTATGGAGTGATTAGAGTATTACTAATATTGAAATGAAATATCAAAAAGAAAAAACACATTTGGAAGTAAATTAACTTCATTATTTATAGAGATTGAAACAAAAAGGGAAAACGTGCCCTTTTGTTTAAAAAAAGTAAGTTTACAAGGTCGTGAGTTTTGTTGTTACGTTAAAGCTGATGTCGAAATTGACATTTAATACGTGGTGTTCTCGTTATGTCACGTTTTTCATGAAAACCGATAGCACTTCACACCTCGAAGCTTAGGTGAAAATTGAACTGTCACTGTATTGAAGCCAACTAGATCGACAAACGACACATCGCTATATTGTGATATTTTGTCTTTTGTCTCTTTTCTTTGTTGTTTATTGTAGAAAAAATATTTAGTTTTTTTGGAGATAATACGCGAACGCGAACGCGAAATCGCGATTTAGAATACCAATAAAATGAAAAATCCAATAATTTAAGATGTCACACTGTCATCACAAGTGGACGATATAAAAGCCCTAGTGTATAGCGCATATTAAAGGCCTTATCGCTAAAAGACATATCTTCCAAGCAACCATAAGATGAAGAGGATTCTAGAATAAGTAGAAGATAGACTATGCCAATAACAAGGAAGATAAACAGAATTAGGGCATTGGTTTGGTCAACAAAATTAGTTCAGCAATCATACAAGTAGACATACATAAAGTTATGTAGACATGTAGACAGATAAAAAACTGTTTTTGAGCTGTTTTAGCTTCCATATAAAAAAAAAATCTTTAAAGTTCAGTAATTGTCTCGTTACAGATTGATTATATCAAAGTTTGTCAATTTATTTGTTTTACTTGCAGTTTCGTGATGAATCAATCAGCTCTGAAAAAAAAAGTTTTATTTTTAAGATACACATACATTTAATTGATAATACCAATGTTACAAGTCAATTCCGTAATATCATTTCAAATATATAATTTGAAGAGTTTTAATAAAACAATGATTGACATGTCAATGAATAAAAAGACAAAATTTCAAAATAAAGTATGTTAATATAAATATAATATATACATAATTTTATTAAATAATAAAATAATATTAATATTAAACTCAGTCCAGGGAAAGTGGGGTTATGGAAAAAAAAAGTTTTTACCATATATGTAAGTTGGGCTGCGAAATATAGGACACCAATAACATACAAGGACCAGGTTACACTGGTTTTGCTATTGTAGAAATTTGTATTGTTGAATTTCGTTTAGACTTATTTGAATCGCAAATCATTCAACCACACAAGCGTAGACGTGTGCAGTAGCTAGTAACAAATAACGAGTTATCTTCGGAATCAAAGACTGTAAACATTATTAAAATCTGTGATTGAAAAGAAGTTTACTTAATGCTCATCGTTATTTTCAATTTGACCTAACGCTTTGATGAAACTCTCAAATGTCATTGAAGAGTAAAATGATTTTGAATCAATAACAATTTGACTACTTTTGATTAACATTATGGACTTTACCTGATAAATTGATTAAGGTTTTGACCAAGTTTTGTGCGGAAATGTGTCGTCATAATCAGCCTGTCGATCTCTCCTAAGACACGCCATTCAGTTCGGTATTCGGCCTTTTACTTCCACTCACCGCCAGCTGTAAGACGTATATCGTCATTCCATCGAGTCTTAGGGCAGTCTACACAACGTTTGCAGATTCGCGTTCTCAACTCTGGAACACGTGTAATCCAGCTGTTATCAAAGATCAAAGAAAGAAAAAGATAATATATAAGAGGTCACTTTTAGCGATAAAGTCGCCAATTGTTACACTAGATTTGAAGCTTATACTTTTTTTATGTTTGACAGGCTTGGTTTTTGGTCACAGCTCATCTGATGTTAAATGACGGTGTGGTCGAAGAAGGTAAACCCACGTAGTCTGGAAAGGGACTGACTCTCAAGGCTGTGACACACCGTCGGCGGCAAATTTTCAACTCGAGGGTGGTATAGCTAGCCAGCCGTGTAATAGAATATACCCTATGGTTTTCCCACGATGTTTTTCCTTCGCCGGCAGCTCAAGCTCTTTGTCGGGTTCGAACCCACGCTCTTTGTCGTTTAAACCGACCGCGCTAACCACGGAGCTATTATCGCCACAAAACAGTCTTTGGTGTGAAAAATAAAAAGTTTACCAATGACACAAAGTTATTAATTTAAGTTCACCCAGTATAATAAATAAATTCTCCATTCCATGCTAGGTCTTTACAAACTCAGATCATACTGTCACTTAACATCAGCCGAAGATAAGTTAATTCTCCTTTCGATGCGATGAGGGGGAACAAAGCAGGGCAGCATAGAAATCGATACGAGTGAAAGTGATAAGACTAACTTTATTATCTTTATCCCTTCATTTTCTTTTACTGAACCAATACCCGAGATAAATCCAATATACGACTCACGGGAATAGATAACCTTAAAATAGATATCATTCCATGACTTATCATCTTTTGTCGTTCAGAAATTGTTAGAAGGCAAAATCTTACCCATCCAATAAGTCTGCCGTAGTTCTGAGTTTCTATTACGCCTTTAGGATATCTAGAATATTATGAGCCGCAGAGGACTCACGCGAGTAGAGAAGAAATACCGCTAAAAAGTTTTTACTATCTATATATACGAGTATATATATACACATATATATCCTACTAGGTATCTAATATCATAAATGTGAAAGTTAGTATGTTTAGATGTTTGTTATTCAATCATGCAAAAACGGCTGAACGGATTTGGGGGGGGGGGGGGGGTGGCTTGATTCACACGCTGAAGGGCGTGGGCTCAAATCTCAACAATGAACTTAAGAGGAAAACATCGTGAAGAAACCATAGCGTGGTGGTAGAGTATATTCTAGCACTAGGCTGGCTAGCTACCACCCTCAAGTTTAAAATCTGTCGCTAAGCACTGAACGGTGCATTCCAACAGCCTCACTTGAGAGCCAGTTTCATTCCAGGCTAGGTGCGCTTTACCATTTTCGACCATGCCTTCTCTTATCAGGTGAGCTGTGATGAAACACTTAGCATGTCAACCATAAAAAAGTATACAAACGCTTATATACACAAAATACATTTCGGAAGGCAGGTCGTAAGGTTTTTTCTAAAACTATTAAGAACTCGTATTACAAGATTTGGTTCACTACATCCTTAGATATTCGGAATCAAAAAATTTATTATAACAAATTGATTCTATATTCTTTTTTAATTTATAAGTTTAATTGTAGTAATAAAACTTATAAAATCCCTGTGCTATTTTATTTGAAAATATATTCCGATGCCGTGTTATGTTAAGGCTTCAGTGATATAACACTGATACATCGGTGAATTCAGTGTATCAGTGTTGTGTATCTATGTAGTTTGATGTATAAACTTAGAGCTTATTCCCGCGTGAAATTGGATTTCATTATCGCTTTTACTGAGACTTTGCTTTTGAGCTATAATGGGCACAAAGATGAAACTCTGATAGAAATAGTATACTCGTATATTGAATACTGAGTTAGCGTTGCTAGTTTGTCTTTTAATGTCATTAACAGCTGATTTATTAAATAGATAAAACATATTTATGCGGGATTCCAAGTCAGTCCTGTTTTTTTATAAACTGGCCCACTGCTGGGCTTGCCATGCATAGAGGTGCGTGCCATGGGATTCGAACCTAGGACCTTCAGATTGGAAGTTAGACGGTCTCCCAACTAGGCTGCCGAAACTTCAACGGGATTTTTATCTTTCTTCTTGGCATCGCACTCTGTGCATTCTGCCAGTTTCAATGTTTCTTTATTTTGTGTGCAGTCTTCAGTTTTCAGCTTTTTTATCTTTATAGTCAAAGTCTTGGTCAAGCCTAATGTTGGTCAAGTCTAGTCCGCGCAAGTCAAATCTGGCTTTAGTAAAGTAGTGGCAACATTACTATAAGCTTCAATGGAGTTTTGGAAGCAACAAAAAAGTCATGTTTCATTACATTATATCACCACTGTTGCACTTGTAATTCGGCACTTTATGAATTAAACACCACTATTTTTATACATAAACACTCTAAAAACACTAGTTTTGTAAAAAAATACAATAGCGCGACACGACTCTTTCCGAGTTCCCGACAAAACTCTTCAACGGGATGCCTCTCATTTAATTATATAGAATACTCCGACTATAGCTCCGGCTACATCCGGTGGCCTTTTTCATGGAGACAAAGCTGAATTATCCATACGGCCAAGAAATGAAACAAGTTTCTGGCTTACCTGTTACCTTAGAGATATAATCTAGATATTTTCAAGGCCAGAGTGTACAGGTATCTTCTAAGTCTGTGTGCTTCATGTTCGACCATATCAAAAGCTTTTTCCTCAGGAACACATTTTTTAAACTGACTTTATGAAAACGAATTGGGATAACCAATAGTTTGCATGTGATGTTGAATAATGTAATTTGTAATGTATTTCTAAATTTATTATTTAATTAATTGACTCAATATGACATTCACATGATAATTTATGATATTTTAATTTTATTTGACTAATAGCTTTTTTTAGAAACTGTATTGAATTGACTTACCTAGTATAACGTAACTCTGTTATAAGGTGAATAAATAATCTGAATATGAATTATCATCGTTTACTAGGCGAGTTGGAGGTCAAACAAGGGTCAAACTCCGTATTAAAAAAAAAAGTTGTTAATATTTTGAAACACGTACACATTGACGTGTTTAAAGTTAATATGTTTTTTTTTTTGTTACAGCTCTGCCGGTGTACGCCATATTGAGTATTATTCTCAGTTCAGTTGTGGTTGTATTGGCCATACTGTCTGTCTTCATTTATAGGTAAGTCTTTACGGATTGCACTTACAAAATAAGCTATAAATTATATCGTTTTGTAGCGATGATAGCTCAGTGGTTAGCGCAGTCGATTCGCATGCCGAAGGGTGTGGGTTCAAATCCCAACAATGAGCTTGAGCTGCCGGTGAAGGAAAACATCGTGAGTAAAATAGTGTGGTGGTAGAGTACTTTGTAGTACTTGGCTGGCTAGCTACCACCCTCAAGTTGAAAATCTGCCGCCAAGCATCTAACGGTGTGTTCCAGCAGCCTCACTTGAGAGCCAGTTCCATTCCAAGCTAGGTGTGTTTATTATCTTCTACCACACCGTCACTTAACATCAGTTGAGCTTTGGTCAAACAACTAGTCCGTCAGCCATAAAAAACCCAATATTTTCCGTTACTAAGCCCCTGTTAGGAGGAAAGGGAGGCCTTTGCCCAGCGGTGGGGCAATAGAGGCTGATAAAAAAGCCCCTGTTCCAACATTTCTAGCACGCTTGTGATTGCAGTCAATAATCAATCCAGTGTTGTGTTTGATAGGGTATCATTTATTAGAGCAAAAATATGCCGGTTACGCAAGTTCGTGCGTTCTTTGACTTTTGCCACTTACCTTCAACAAAAAAAAAACTAAACACAATTATGCCATAAAAACTTCTTATAAATAACAAACAATAACAATTGACTGTCTCATCTCTTTTAGATCTCGAAAAATAAATTTATGTGTCATTTTTAATCTATCTATCTATCTAATCTAATTTATCTATCTACGAGCTTTAAGCGAGCAATTCTTGTATATATACATATAAATACAAGAAAAAAAAAAAAAACTGAATCATATATATATAAAAATATTCTGAATCTCGGAAAGGGCTCCAACGATTTTCATGAAATTTAATATGCAGGAGGTTTCGGGGGCGATAAATCGATCTAGCTAGGTTTCATTTTTAGAAAACGTCGTTTTATCCGTGATTTCAGCCGAGCAAAGCTCGGTCATTCAGGTACTTTATATTTATATAGAGTCGATTATTAAATATTTTTTTTTCTATCTGTATGTAATTTCTAACTATTATTATTTTTAATAAAATAAAATATTTTTATTAGTAGTTTTTTAGAATTTGAAGTAATATTCAGATAATACCGCCCTACCATACAATCCCAAATTTGTAAAACGTGGTCTAAATTTTGTAAATTTGTAAAGTATAAAGTAGGTATACTAACAATCCATGCAGGTGGATAAAAGAGCTTCTGCGAGACATTGAACATGTTAAATAAACCCTAAAATAAGGTCTAAGTATATTTGCGTAGCGCGCCTAAAATGATTACCTATCAAAAACTTTTAGATAAAAGAATGGAACTGCAAAACAAATCTATTAGAAGTAAGTACTGTAATAATAGATTTTTATTATTGACCGGCTAGGCGTTTGACCAGAACTCACCTGATATTAAGTGATGGTGTAGTTGAAGATGATAATGCACATCTAGCCAGGAATGGGACTGGTTCTCAAGTGAGACAGCCAGAACACATCGTTAGGTGCTTGGCGGCAGAACTATCATCGCTAAATAAAATAATTAAGTTGTTTGAAAAAATAAACTTATACAATCTATCTATTTATAGTTTATAATTATAAGTTTTTAAATATCTTTCTAGTAAGATGTAATAAATAATTCACGAGAAAATTGTCTTACTAGTTAAAGAATTTGTACTCGTTCAAGTTATCAAAGGTAATATCTTGTAGGCCACGAAGTATTTTAATCTCGATTTTTCATCCTAAGTCAGCTTGTCTCATAATTAAATTTGGAAAGCGGTAGGCGCGAAATGACTTCATTAACTTAGACGAAAGTTATTTTTTAATTATATAAGATACATCTTGACAATCAGACATTTTTATCTTTGGATTTTCATCACGTTTTATGGAAAAATTTATCATAGTTTACTACAATTTTACACATCTACCTATATACAAAAAACCCATTGAGCTTGAGCTGGCGGTGAACACCGAGGGGTAACCAAAGCATGGCTAGCTACCACCCTCAAGTTGAAGATCTGCCGCCAAGCAAGCGGTGTGTTCCGACAGCATCACTAGAGATTCAGATATAAGCAAAGCTCTTCCCCCTTTCTATGTTTTTTTTTTAATGGTTGACACGTAGTTGTTTGGCCACAGCTCACCTGATGTTAAGTGACGGTGTGGTCAAAGATGGTAAAGGACACCCAGCCTGGAATGGTACTGGCTCTCAAGTGAGGCTGCCGGAACACACCGTTAGATGCTTGGCGGTAGATTTCCAACTTGAGGGTGGTAGCTAGCCAGCCGAGTACTAGAAAGTACTCTACCACCATGCTATGGTTCCCTCACGATGTTTTCCTTCACCGGCAGCTCAAGCTCACTGTTGGGGTTTGAATCCACGCCCATCGGCATGCGAACCTACCGCGTTAACCACTGAGCTATCATCGCTACTAAATGTAGCTTAAATGCTTATGCTTATGTAAGCATTGGCATAAAAAAATAAGAAGGCAATAAATACTACAAATACAAATCTTTTATTGATAACACCAAAGTTACAGGTCATTATTTCATTCATATTTAAAAATATCAAAAATCATAACATATGTCAATATAATGAAAAAGTCAATATACTTATATGTCAAATATAAAATAAGTCAATATGATTAAAAGTCAATATAAAAATATATAATTACTTACTAGTAATTCAATAATCTCTTATTTTTAAATAATTACCGTTTAGGCTTGCCTTTATCATGATTAGTGCTTACGTGATACTTAAATGGTAGAAGAGCAATGTTACAAATTTCTATTTTATCTCCAGGCATTACAAACTGGAAGCTGAAATAGCAATGATGACATGGAGAGTGAGCTGGAGCGATGTTCTGCAGCCTGGAGGTAGACTTAGAGGCAGTATGCACTCTCTTGCCCGACGGTACAGTACTGGGGTAAGTATTAAATAATAAATAAATATCGTACGTAAATACATACAGCGCCATCTGACCCCTAAGCAAAGCCTGTACTATGGCAGTCAAATAACTGATAGAATACATATATTGTGTACATTTATTCTATCAGTTATGTATGTATGTAAGTGTTGTTGTGGCGAGCTAAACTGTCTCTACAAGCAATGGACCACCATAGCTAAAGAGCGGACTGTCTGGAAGGTGGGAAAGTAGGCCTTTGCAGCACTCGAGGCTTAAATCAAATAATACATTTGCCTATTTTTCATGCGATGGTAAGAGATGGATGATCTTTAAGGGATACTGCTACTAGAATTTCTGAGGCAGCTCTGTTTTTAAAAATAATAATAATACACATGTATTTTAGGTTACTAAGACCCATATATGGCAAAATGCAACAATCCTGTTCCAAAGTAAATAAATACCATAATTAAAAAAAATATATTTAGAATTTGCAAATACAAATATTTTATTAATAACACCAATGTTACAAGTCAATTCCGTAACATCACTACAGTATATCATTGTAAGAGTTTTAGAACACTGATTACATCTCAATGAATAAAAACAAAATGTCAAAGTATACAAACATGTCAATATAAAATATGTTTATATAAAAATATGTCAATATAAAAAAGTCAATATAAAAATATTGTCCACATAATAAAATGACAAAAAATCATAATTAATTACTAGTAATTTAATAACATTTTAGTTTGAAATACTCGTCAATGTCATAAAACAAGCAGCCAAGATCTTATCCATTGTTTTAATGGTATAAAATATACCACTTCTGGGCGCAGGCCTGTTTTTATTCAAAAACACAAAGAAGCAAAACCATTTTCAACCATAAATGTTGAAAGATGAAACAAAATCTCCAACCTAACCATATCCCTGCATTTCCATTAATTTGTTTAGCCAGCCGCAACACTTTGTTTCCAAAGCACATAAGCATTTAGAGAAACATCGCACAAATACAATCCCTCTAACAAGACCGTATTATCATCGCCCATACTAAGGCTTATTATTTGGAAATGAAAATCTAAGCGCGTATTACTGAGGGATGAGCCGAAAGAAAGAGGAAAATCGAATTGTTAATGTTTTAATAACTCGATAACAATCGAATAAGACATGACGTCTAAACGTTTTATTCAAATTTCTACATAACTTATTTAAAAGTTACATACCTACATATGTTTTTCATATATACGGTCTAGCAGTTTGAACATTAGCAATATTCAAAGACATGTTAGTTAGTGGTCATATGAAACGTATAAAGAAATAAAATTAGAACAAATACGAAAAAAAAACTAAGAAAACCTTTGTTAAACTTTTTCCTAATACTCCAGAATTTGTGGACAGCGCTCAGGCTTACGCACCGAGCTAGCGCAAGACATAACTACCATACGTAGACTACGTAGTAACTGTTATCTAATCTGGGACCGCGCGCGAACACCATGTAATTTTCGGTGCGCGTGATATGAGTGTCCGTATTTTTGTGTTTGCTCAGGATAATTTGCTCAAATATTAACCACCTATTTTCTTTATTATTTGGAACGACAATCGTCTACTGAACCCCCTGTATCAATATTGCTGATGTTCAAACTTTAACGGTGCATAAACCGTATTATTTTTGAAGCTACTATCGAATATAATTATGTTATATGTATCTTTACTATCACCATAAATAACAGATTAAAATACTATTAATAAAAAAATAGCATGCTGTGAATGATTTATCGCTGATTTTAAAAGCCATAAAAAGTTCTAAATATAATACTATAATAGCAATAAAGCTGTCAGTGTCAAGTTAGTGAAATGAATACCCTAATAAAAATGTACAGTATTAAGTGGGTTTAAAATCATCATATAATTTAGAATTTCAATTCTGAAACCAACGATAAAAATTATAAATTACTTTTATTTGAAACTAGTGGCCCGATAAAACTTGATATTTGATTGTTCTCCTTAGAAGGACGTTGTTTGGGTAGGTACCACCGCAATACCATATACTGCTACCAAGCAGTAGTATGTAAATATTACGAAAAGGATACTAGGGTAATTGAAGGGTACTGGAGCTAGGAAAAATACAGGACTTTTGAGACTAACCATCGAAAGTCTCGGAAGAAATGAGCGCCAAAACAGCGATGCCCTAGACTTTGTTTTGCTACTCAAACTTCTGTGTAGTCAATAGTCATGAACATGCATTATCTCTTACCGTCAGGAGAGCGTCTCGTTTTCGAAAAGCGTCTTGCAAGAAAAATGACCTATGCTCAGCAGTGGGCGATTATGAGCAGAAAATGAAGATGATGGTGATGATATGATAACATCACATAACTATACCTATCTAATACTTTCAAAATGACCAACATTTGTGTACAACTATTACATAAATATATATATATATATAGATTGAGATCTCGAAAACGGCTCTGACGATTTCGATACAATTTGCTATGCGGTGGTTTTTGGAGGCGAAAAATTGAAGCTAAGTCCCATCTCTGGGAAAATTATTTTTTTCTGAGTTTTCGCGCATACTGAGCAAAGCTCAGTATTTTAAACGATCAATTGTTCGATCAGTAGAATCGACTAAACGATGCGATTTTTTTTTCCTAATGTTTTCTCATCTCTAGTCTCATACAATTTGCCGACATTTGTAACGAAACGGCAAACAATAGAAATGAATTTCACGAAATCCTTGTACCTTGGCCTGTTATTGTACCACGTTTACAAGGCCCGAACAACGTATAAAATAAGCAGTAACTTAAAATGGTACAACCCTGCTGACCCTCGTTTGACCGGGGCAATAACTAGATGCGCTGATTTTATGCCAGACGTGAAACAAGAAGTTCGTTTAGACACAAAAAGGCAGCCCTGACCTAATATTTTAGGTATTTCATCGCAGTCGGGTTTATACGCCGGAGAGTGTGGACATCCATTCAGGAAACCATAGCATGATGAATGGAACATTATTCTGTCGATGTGCTTGGATTACTGCGAGAAGAAAGCGTGCAATGACAAAGAAGTCGATCAATTTGACATTCTGTATTAATTCTGCATTTCATTTTTTTTTTTTTTTTTTTTCGTGTAGTGTGTATCTACCGACCCATTTTGTTTTGTTTTTATTAATAATTATTTTGACATTGTTTATTCATACATATTATTTAGAATTTTTAATAATTTTATTTGACCTGTATACGTAGGTATATTCTTGTAACTGGTAATGTCATGTATACATAATAATTAGCTAATGTAATTGGTTTTATATAACCGTTTTAGTTAATAAATTAATAATAAATAAATAAATGATGGTCCCTACCATACATTCCAGTACTAATAAATAAATAAATGAATATTGGAGGACATTCTAACAGCGCCTTCTAGCCTCAAACAAAGCAAAGCTTGTACTATGAGAATCAGACAGCTGATATAATACTCAAATACTTTTTTTTTTGTAAATACATACGGAACACCCAGACATAGAACAAACATCCATATCAGTCACAAAAATGTTCGTTCTGAGTAGGAATCTTGTTAGATGTGAAATAAAGAGGCTTTTTTTATTACTCATAGAAGTAATATATCAATAATCAACAAGTAAGTCATTTGAGTAAAATCAAGAATACATACCTGTCTTAAGTTAATTTCATTTAGTATTTTTAATCAGTTTGAATTTTCCAGTTTGTATGTGAATTGTTCTTTTTCCTCTTCTTTATACCGGTACAAACCGAAATTTAGGACCGCATACCGATTCATTTACCTGTATTATTAAAGGTAAATATATCGGTATATTTCACCGGAGCAATTTTATAAAAGAAAAATGAAAGCATTTTGATTTCTTTGTGCGTATCCTCTAAGGGTTCAGCTTTATGATTCTTAATTTTCTTTTTTACAATTTGAGTTTCAAAGTTTTGAGTTACGTTACAGACGATTCTAACGTTTCCGGGGCAAAGGAAATCTCAAACTTATCTTCCTAATTTTTTGTACATTTTATTGACATTATTAGTGATTACTTATATTACTTATGCGTGATTACTCACGTCTAATTATATCGGATACTCCGACTATAGTTTCGGCCACATTCGGTGGCCTTCTTCATGGAGACAGCTGATAAAGCGCGCGCGGCATCGTCTTGCTTCGCACTGAACAAAAATGTGTTAAAACCACGTCAGTTTCCACAGTAAAATTCTTACATAATCCCTAGTGACATAAATAAATAAAAATTAAAAAAAAAACATTACCTAATGGAACCCTTATAGGATCACTTTGTTGTCCGTCTGTCTGTCAAGATCCTTTTTCTCAGGAATGCATAGAGGTATCAAGCTGAAATTCATATCAAATACTCAGGTCTACTGTACCTTAAATCTGTGAAAAAATCAAACTTCTAAGCCAACGCAATCAAAAGATACAACCTTTCGAAAAAATTTATACGTTTATGCTGCAAATTTTCGACACTCGCAAGGGAATCAAAACCTACAGGGTACTTCCCGTGAATTCAGAATCTTAAAATTTGGTACGAAGCAACGTCTTATAAATACAGATAAAGGAAAAATCAAATTACAATAAAAAAATACCATAACTTTTACTTATATACCTACGGGTTTGTACGGAATCCTCGGTGCGCGAGTCCGACTCGCACTTGGTCGTTTTTTTAAATTAAATTGAAGCTTGGTTTATACATAACAGTCAATACAACACAACGTTTAGGAAGAGTTTTGACGGGAACGCAGTGAGCGTCATGTCGCCCCATTGTAATTTTTTCTAAAACTAGTGTTTTTTCGAGTTTTTATGCATAAAAATAGTGGTGTTTTATTTATTAAGTGCCGAATTACAAGTGCGAGTGTGGGAGAATGATATAATGTGGTTAAACATGACTTTTCGTGTTGCTTCCAAAACTCCATCCAGAAGCTTATAGTAAAGTCGCCACTACTTTACTAAGGCATGACTTGATTTGACTGAGACTGACTGGACTTGTTCAAGACTAGACTTTTCCACTTTCTTTCTAGACTTTGACACTTTCCCACAATCGCGCTTGTAATTCGGCAATTTATGAATAAAACACCACTATTTCTCTCTACCCTTAGCCTATCAAAGATCTGACAGTGACACGGAAATGAGACAGCTTACTTTCTGAAATGTTCACTTTGAGGAAAAATTCCTTTTGATTTTATTCAACCCTCTCAGGGTAAACGAATAGGGCCTTTGTTATTATTTAATGATTATAACCTTTTGCTTCGGCGTGGGTTACAATTTGTAGGTAGGTACTTGATGCCTATTTATTGTACCTATCACACACGGTCTTTTATAATTAACTGGCCATTCTTATTTTAATTTTTAATTTATTTTTGAGATTTAATTTTTATTTCTACGATATCTTATGCGCAGCGATGCCCTAGACTATTTTATTATTGGAAGTTCTGTGTATCTCTACAATGGTCATGGACATGCGTTATCTGTTACTAACTGGAGAGCGTATCGTTTGTCTCATTACTTTTAGAGTCACAAGTCCAGTCCATGACTACTCTGAGACTTTCTATAATTAGTTTCAACAGCTCAATAATTTCGCTAGCAGTATCCTTCAAACCGGACTATAATTCATTTATTTATTGCGTATATTCGAAAAAGTAAAAGAGCGCCATATCTTGCCTTACGGCATGCAAAAATACACGTGTAGGTACATGCAATACTGGCGTAGATTGTACAACATTAAACAAAACAAAATAGGAACTACTGCTAAATTACGCCGCGTCAAATTATGCTCAAAAGTAAAATAATGAAATTATCAATGACATGTAATAAATGTCACACGTAAAGAAAATACGATTACGTCCGAGCATAATGACTGACATTATTATCAATCCAATTTGACATTAATTATTTTATATTTATTAATTATTGTGAAATTGGATTAAATAAATATAAAAAATATAAATAAATATTGTAGGACACATTACACACAGCGCCATCTGACCCCAAACTAAGCAGAGCTTGTGTGATGGAAGTCAGATAACTGATAGAATACATAAATACTTTTTTTTTTAATATTGATTGATAATAATGTCAGTCTAATTAATGTTAACGTACTATGTCAGAGAACGATATATTAATTATTAATTCTTATTCTATTTTTACTTTCACTAATTTAATGAGACCGATTATATCACATACATTTAAAATTTACCTGTGAAATACAACACTGTTACGTTTACACTCTACTGATTGGCGGCAGATCTGGTGCTGTAGTAATATCTACTAATGAAATTTTAGCAAAATACAAAATAAAGTGTTGTTTTCAAATAGAAAAAGATCTTTTTTTTTATGGCTGACAGGCTAGGTGTTTACCACAACTCACCCGATGTTAAAAGTGATGGTGTGGTCGAAGATGGTAAAGCACACCTAGCTTGGAATGGAACTGGCTCTCAAGTGAGGCTGCCGCAAGATGCTTGGGGGCAGATTTTCAACTTGAGGTAGCTAGCGTGGTAGCTAGCCAGCCGGGTACTAGAGTATCCTACCACCACGCTATGATTTCCTCACGATGTTTTCCTTCACCGGCAGCTCAAGCTCATTGTTGGGGTTTGAACCCACGGCATGTGCACCGACCGCGCTAACCACTGAGCTATCATCACTACAAAGCACGAGACTACACTAGATTAACACGAGTGAAGTCGCGGTCAAAAGCTAACAATATACAAGTACTAAAGGTAGTAAGTTTATTATATAATTAACCAGTCCCATTCATTTCAGACGACGTTCTCTGATGAAGCTATTTCGTTGGCTGGGGACAGACAAGTGTACACTCCATGTGGGTTCTACAAGGGCTGTCGAGTGGCCATAAAGACAATGGACAAGCAACGCATCGACCTCACTCGCCCACTGCTTCTCGAGCTGAAGAAAATGAAGGACTTGGAGCATGACCATCTTGCAAGGTATCTCCACTTTTATCCAATCATATAACAAGATGCCGTGGTGGTGCCGGCGTTAGAATAGTACTCCGCCCTCTCTACCCGTGGTTGCCGTAAGAGTCGGCTAAGGGATGTGATCCGGAAGATAGGCAGCAGCGTCTTCCTTGAACAAGCACACCCAACTGCGCTCGGCAACCCGCCTGCCAAGCGTGGCGAGTATTGGCAGGGCCCCCCCAGGAGGAGGTCTATGTCCAGCAGTGGACGTCATATCGCTGATGATGTGTGATGTGATAACAAGATGTGGGGTGGTTTACAAAACCTACCTAATAAACGCCATAAAATATTTTTATTGACATTTCTGGCATATCATATTTTGGCTCAACGAATTATAAATATTTTTTGTTTTGCTTATGCGAGGTTACTCACGATGAATTATATCGGATACTAATTTTTAAGGAACTTTTTTTCTCTTTCAGCGAGCGATATATGCATATATCGCTCGCTGAAACGACTGCTAAGCGGAAATAAACTAAATATATATCTTGAACACTCAAAATAAACTTCCACAAAGTAACGCCTTCAACATGTGAACGTCGAGGCTATCCAGCTCCTCGACAACACGGACATAGAGAACTAAAAAGGAAAAAACATTTTGAGTTAGTGTATTGAGTTAGTTAATGTCAGTGCAGTGAGTACTACATATTATAGAACACATGAACAAAGTGTCTTCCCCTTAATAGAGACAGTAAGAAAAGTGTTGATGGACGCATTCTTCGATTTACTCAACTTAGCAATTTAAGTTATGTTAAAATTACTTATTAGTCTCAATTAGGCTAGATTGTAATAACAATGAGGTATCTAACAACAAACAGATACATCATTAGGGAAAAAAAAGTAACGCCAAAATCAATCAATTAATAAGCAATTTTATTTCTTGCACACATTTTCTGACCAAGACTTATATTTAAAACTGATGTTTGTTCCAGGTTTTTTGGAGCTTGCGTAGACCCGCCTCATTGCTGTGTCTTAACAGAATACTGTCCTAAAGGATCACTACAGGATATATTAGAAAACGAATCCATCAAACTCGATTGGATGTTTAAAGTCAGCCTGATGTCCGATATTGTCAAGGTACATAAAATTAACTTAAAAATGAAGTTTAGCTTTATAATGTTTCTACATAATTAGATATGTGTTAATTACTTCAGGTTCTTAAACGTTATACTCGTATTTTATTAGACGGTTATGTATACGTTTTGGATACTCACACTAGATTCGTCTATATCTGGTGGCCTACTTCTAGGAGTCAAAGTAAAGTAACACGCGCGTGCGGTCTCGTTTCGCTCGGTGTTCAGGCCCCGCACGTGTTGTATGTACTCTGCTCTGGGGCCATTCACGAATTTTATGTTTTTTTTACCACTCCTCGTCTTTGTCACAACTGGTCACATTTGTGAGACTCCCCTCTCCCTGGTGTGACGTCACACATTTTGCAATTTTATACCAGGAAATTATTAAATTAAAACAGCAGTTCCAAAATAAATCCAATAAACTAGCCAACAAAACAATTTAAACATTATTATCATACAGATAGATTAGAAAATATTTCCAAGGTTTTCGTTAATAGTTAAAATTTCGTCTTTTAATGCTTAAATATATTAGTTTTTGAAATGTGACATCTTGAAATTTAAGACCCCTCCCACCCCTGGTCACACAATGTCACATTACGTCAACCTCCAAATTTAAAATGTGACAATTTATAAATGGCCCCTTTGAATCCTTGAAGAAGGCCACTGAATGTAGATGAAACTGCGTCGGAGTATACGACGTAATTATACGTCATACAAAATCATGCCAGTTTCCATATTACCTACAAAACTATTCAACGTTCAAAAGTCACTATTATTAAGGTTCTATGCTGAAGCGTAATAAGTTAAGGGTACAAAGTCAGTTTGCGAACTTTACGATAGCAGACTCGACCGTTGGGCCTATTAAACTTTCAGGTTAACATCTTGTACAAATTTAAGAGCGACACTTGTAGATCCCTTACCTAGAAGAAACACTTAGAAGGATGTTCTTACTTTATTTTACCATAGGTAGCAAATAAGATTGCCCGAGTGAGTTTGAGAATTCATTGCATTCAATGACGTCTTGCAATATTCTACTCGTGTGTATATTCGAATTTTATATTCTTATTAGCTGTGCCACGCGATTTTCTTTTTTTTTTCATGTAATGGTTTTGAGACGAACGAGACGCTCTGATGGTGAGACATAACGGCTGGCCATGACCATTGTAGACCAGAACTTTGAGTAACAAAACAAAATCCAGCTGCTTTGGCGCTCATTACTTTGAGACTTTCGCTGGTTAGTCTGACAGTCCTGTAATTCCGCTAGTACAGTAAACCCTTCAAATTGGAACACAGTAAAGTAAACAGTACTGTTTGGCGGCAGAATATCTGGTACTGAGGTGGTAATCTACCACGAAGTAACAGTTTCTTCAAATTGACTTGATGTCAGATCTTATTAGCTGTAGGTCGTCTAGGCAAGTACCACCGCAGTACCAGATATTCTGCCGCCAAGCAGTAGTTGTGTACCTAAAAATTACTGTGTTCCGGTTTAATAGGTACTGCAGCTAGCGAAATTACAGGGCTGTTGAGACTAACCATCTAATGTCTCAAAGTAATGAGCGCCAAATCAGCGATGCCTTGTTTTGCTACTCAAAGTTCTGTGTATCGCTGCAATGGTCATGGACAGGCGTTATCTCTTACCAACAGGAGAGCGTCTTGTCCCATTACTTTTTTTACATAAAAAAAAGTCAAAAGTGAATCGGTATCTTCTAGGTTAACTTGACCACATTTTCACTTAGCGTTAGGCAAGGTGGCGATAAAACGCAAGCCTATTTACAATTTAAAAAAAAACTATGTATTTTCACTAAAACGCTCGAAGCATTTGTTGGCATAATGCTTAAACTGGAGCTATTACGTCACTCGAGAATGGTCCCAGTGAGTACTCCGCCTAAGACTTCGTTTTTGAAAAGCAAAAACACATCGCAAAGGTTTCGTTTGCGTTTCGTTCGAGTTTCCTGAAAGCTTTATTCAGTTGAATTGGAGGGTGATTGTATAGCGCTAAAATTGGTGTGTGAGAATGTGTATATTCTGGAAATTTGACGAGTATTAATATTAGTGATACAAGTTTGTGTGACCTAATTTCATCTTGCCTATTCTACTATTAGACTGCCAGGAGCTCTAAGAAGTGACACTGCTTCATGGTCGATATTCCAAAACGTTTCGAATTTGCTTTCATTATACAAACTGTTAGACAATGGAATGTGCTTCCCGAGAGGGTGTTCCCTGATAGATATAATCTGGGTGCTTTCAAGTAGCGAGTGAATCAGTTTCTTCTAAGCGAGCGTGCTCTACCGTAGACCGCACAACAGGCGAGTTGGCAGTCAAACGCAAGCCTATTAGTAATTTTAAAAAATCTAATGTTCACGGTAATTGCCTTATCTGATTCTTGAAAACTTTGCTTGTATTTTTATTCAAGATAAGTTTGCATGTAATAGCATTATTTATTCATTTATTATTTAAGATAGTCAAACATTATCCGCTTATGATTTAACAAATTACGCACAGAGATTGTACATGCGTTTTTTGGGATTAAAAGTACTTTTTATACTACATAATTCAGAGTATAAGCTTGTTTTTTTTTTTCAAATATCATTGAAATCTGTCCAGCCGTTTATAATATTAAGAAGTTGCAAACCTTTGGCTTTATAATATAAGTGTAATGATTTTTCTTCTAGGGAATGCACTACCTTCATAGCTCCGACATCCGTTCACACGGGGCTTTAAAGTCAAGCAACTGTGTCGTAGACTCGAGGTTCGTGCTCAAGATCACTGACTTTGGTCTCCACGCTCTCAGGACTTCGGAAAAAGACTCCAGGGCCCATAGTTTTTGGACACGTAAGTAATTTTTCAAAGTACTAATTTTTATGATCGATAAGCTTTGCTTGATAATAAGGTGTAATTAAGAATGGTTTAAATATCTATCTTCCAAATATATAATACCAATGTGGAATGTTCTTCCTTCGAATGTCGTTCCACAGAATTACAACGTGAGACGTTTTAAAAACGGCATCTCGGCATCTATAAAAACATTTTGGTTTTCATCGCTAATGTTACAGCTGTCTAATGTGAGCTGGATGAAATGGTGAATGGTGAATGGTGAAAGTTTGGATAGATGGATGGATGTTACTCAATCACGCCAGAACGGCTGAACGGACCTGGATGAAATTTTGCATGTAGATACTTTAGACCCTGGAATTAAATATAGGATACTTTTTATCATCATCATCAATTACCACGTGGATAAAACCCCACGGGGCGCAGCTAGTAGGCTTATACGTATACCCATATATATGTATATATATTTAATAAATAAATAAATAAAAAATAAAATAAAAAAGCCTTATATTTCTTACTAAATATACAAAAATAAAAAAAAATTTTTATTATCTTCTACGAGTATTGTTTAAATTTATAACTTATATATAAAGATATATATATATATATATATATATATATATATACATTCATGATTCAATGCTAAAAGCTTAAGTGGCGTTGGGCTGGACACATATATATATATATATATAAATTAATTTTCAATTGTTGGCTTAACATTTATCAAGAACCATAATTGTATCTTGTATGCATTACGCTCAAAAAGTCGCCCAGTACCAAAAATCCCGCGCATCAAAGTATCAAGTTATCACGCGTCTTATATTCTCTGGTTTCGTCCAACACGCTGCGCTGAAAAAGGTTTAGGATCTGTAGTTATTGGAAATGTGAATTGAATTCCTAATGTTTTTGATATTAGATATTGGAATCCTATATTTTACGCGAATGTTGTTAACATCTGGAAAGTGAGATATAAGTTGACATAGTTTTTTGGATTAAATTATGTAGGAGCATTTATTTTTTTGCTTAGCGTTGACAAGCTCGTTGTTTTATCTGATGTTAAGTGATAGTGTGGTCGAAGATGGTAAATAAACCTAGTCTGGAATGGAACTGGCTCTCAAGTGAGGTTGCCGAAACACACCGTTAGGTGCTTGGCGACAGATTTTACTTGTCAGGTAGTCAGCCGAGTACTAGGGAGTACTCTACCACCATGCTATGGTTTTCTCACGAAGTTTTCCTTCACTGGCAACTCAAGCTCATTGTTGGGGTCGGCTTACACGCCAAAGGGCGTGGGTTCAAATCTCAACAATGAGCTTGGGTTACCACTGAAGGAAAACATCCTGAGGAAACCATATCGGACTGGACCATACTTTCTTGTACTCGGCTAGCCAGCTCACCAACTGTCCCTTATGGTTAAAATCTGTCTCCAAGCACCTTACAATGTGTACTACAGCCTTACTACTAGCGTTCCCTCTTAAGAGGCAGTTCTATTTTAGGCTAAGCCACTATCCTCGCCCACACAATTTAATATCAGGTAGGCTATGGTCAAAACTTCTAAACTTCCAAACATGACAGCCCTTTTAGCTTATTGGTAGTACATCTGCCTCGAGAACTGTAGGGTGGAGTTTGATGCCTACCCAGGACCATTTTGTGGTATAAACAAATATTTGCTGGGTGTTCTATATCTTCTAAATATATATAACTCAAAGGTGACTGACTGACTGACTGACTGACATAGTGATCTATCAACGCACAGTCCAAACCACTGGACGGATCGGTCTGAAATTTGGCATGCAGGTAGATGTTATGACGTAGGCATCTGCTAAGAAAGGATTTTGATTAATTCTACCCCCAAGGGGATAAAATAGGGGATGAAAGTTTGTACGAAACTTTGTCAATTTTAAACCGATCGGGCTGAGACTTTGCATGCATAAAGCTACTATGACGTAGGCATCTAGCGCGGGTGAAACCGCGGGGCACAGCTAGTGTAATATAATTATCTATGTAATTACTTATGTGACTTTCATAGTACGAGCTTTGCTTAATTTGGGATCAGATGGCGCTGTGTGTAATGTCCTACGACTTTTATTTTTATTTATTACGTATATGTATATTAGAGAAAAATCTGACACAAGGGCTTATTACCCAGATTTATTAAATAAATATGAATGCTTGAACTTTGATACAATTAAATTTAATATAGGCCATCTGCTATCCCAGCACCAAGTCCCTACCCAGCTATACTAAGTGCCTACCGACTACCTCATTATACGCGGATCTAATTAAATCCTTTCAGCAAATTACCCCATTATAAACTCTTTGATCGCCGTTGTTCTCTAGTGTTGCCACTAGAGAACAACCGCCTGTCATGAACACAAATAAACAAAGTCGAATTATTTCGCAATTCGTCAACTTATACCATTCCTACAATGAGGCGTTTCTCTACGACATGAAAAGTTAGATTGTCAAAGTTGACCATCAAAACAAGTTATATAAACTTATAGCTTTGTAGCGATGATAGCTTAGTGGTTAGAGCGGTCGGTTCGCATGCCGAAGGGCGTGGGTTCAACGAGCTTGAGCAACCGGTGAAGGAAAACATCGTGAGGAAACCATAGCGTGGTGGTTGGGTACTTTCTAGTACTCAGCTGGCTCAAGTTGAAGTTTGCCGCCGAACATCTAACGGTGTGTTGCGGCAGCCTCACTTGACAGCCAGTTCCATTCCTGGCTGTGTGCTTTACCATATTGGACCACGCCGTCACTAACATCAGGTGGTGTGTAGTCAAACAGCTAGCCTGTAAGTCATAAAAAAAAACTTTAGGGTGGAAGTACACCGGTGCATTTTATATTTCACAAGCTGCTCCCCGCGGTCTTACCCGCTATTTTCACGTGAACACTACATTTTTTTGGGATAAAAAATTAATATCCAGGATGTCAGTATATGGAAGTATCATATCAAATCAAAATTGGTCTAGCCGTAAAGTAACAAATAAACTTTCTCTTTTATAATATTGTATTGCACGATCGTCGGAAAATAATCACAAACATCTTTTTATATTTATACGTTTTTGTATAAATAATAATAATTATTATTGTATCTGTTTGTTTGACTATAAATTGTAAAGTATAGTCGGGGTATGCGATCTAGTCAAACTTATGTAAACCCACACATCATCAGCCATAGGACGTCCACTGCTGGACATAGGCCTCCTCCTGGGGGGGTTTTGCCAATACCTCGGCAGGCGGGTTGGCGAGCGCAGTTAAGTGTGATTGTTCAAGGAAGACGCTGCTGCCCATCTTCCGGATTACATCCCTTAGCAGACTCTTACGGAAACCACGGGTAGAGAGGGTGGGGTACTATTCTTACGCCGGCACCACCACGGCAAACCCGTATAAGTAAAACAAAAATTTTGAGTAATTATAGCAAAACTATGATTCGGAATAGATAGTAAACCAATGAAATAGAACGATCTGTCACTTTCTCTTTGACGAGAAGTGCTCTTCGTTAGAGCGAGACAAAACAAACAAATCTACATTATATAAATACCTAATTCTTCTTCCAGACGTTACAATTGGAAGTTATTACTAACTTTAGTTTAGCTAGACATCTGAAACTTATTAGATACTCTCAAATTAATGGTTTGCCATTACCAACAAACATTTATAAATGTCTCTTTGACAAAAACAAATGAACTTTTCGAATAATTTTTGCCCTGAAAACTTGTTATACCCTTTCTGAAAAGATATTGTTCTTTTGTTTTTTAGCTTTGAGATTTAAGCTGTTCGTATACAAGGCAACGCAAATGTTCATTTGAATATCTTCTAGGTTTGCGCTGTTTTATTTGTACAATGTCATGAAAAATCGTATAGATATATATAGTAGGGTAGATATTTTTTTATTGAATATACTTGTGTTTGACTTTCTACTAGCCTGATCGTAAGCAAAGAGACGGTGTATGATTAGGCACGCTTATCTAAAAGACAATTAACTCGCATTATAGGGTTATAAACATCGGAGAACAGTCCAAGTGGGACAGTTAATTCCACTTTATAGCGGCTTTTATCATGCAAGTTGTATCAGACCATTTTGTTTTTGAAACATCAACAATAAATGACAAAGTTAAGGTGGCTCATTACGTGGAAGACAGGAATATATGGCTGTAGTAGCTTCTCTCTGCACTTGCATCCCCCTGGCTAAGTGACAATTGTAGTAAGCATAATGTATGTATTAATATTTATAACTGTAAACTGTAACCTAATATGAAAAGAAAGATCCACAAAAAAAATGCCTTGCTGAGTTTCATGCCGGAGTCTTCTCAGTTGAAGTGTAATTACGAGCCGGTGGTAGATTCAAACATGTAACTTAACGTTCATAAGTGCCTTACCAGGGCCTAAACTGAATAAATGACTTTTTGATTTTGATTTTGAAATGAAACGATAGATAAATATATGTTTGCCCAAATTGGTAAAACAAATCAACAACCACAAAACTCTTGCAAAATGCATGCTCTGCTGGCGTCAAGATGTTACAGTACTCGGCAATAATTATCGCACATCGACCTTTGAAATGAGATAATCGGCTAATTATTTCTTCGTAGAGCGTTATCTCTGTCACATAAATCACTAACAGTCCGAAGTACGAAGACAATCGTCACATACGTAGTGTGTGACAGAGATGACGCTCTACGAAACCGATGGTCTCTTTCCAAAGCTCGATGTGCAATATTTATCTCCAAGTACTGTACTTGTTGACGGTTTTAAATATAAAAATCTCGAGGCACGGTGTTTGTGGTCACATTCCTCCGAAACGGCTCAACCGATTTTTATGAAATTTTTATATATATTTGATAGGTCTTAAAGTATATGTCATACTGCTAGGTGATTAACTACTTTTTGTCTCGATAAAGCATAGTGAGTAACACCGCGGGGCGCAGTTAGTGTACCTATGTGTTTTTTAATAAATAAATTACAAATATATTTTTAAAGTTAATATATAAATAACTATTTATATGCAAAATGCAACTTAACAACGACAAAGTTTTGATTAAAAAGAAAACCGGCCAAGTGCGAGTCGGACTCGCGCACGAAGGGTTCCGTACCATTACCCATGAAAAAGGCAAAAAAATCGCGTTTGTTGTATGGGAGCCCCCCTTAAAAAAATATTTTATTTTGTTTTTAGTATTTGTTGTTATAGCGGTAACAGAAATAAATAATTTGTGAAAATTTCAACTGTCTAGCTATCGAGGTTCTTGAGATACAGCCTGGTGACAGACAGCCGGACGGATAGACAGACAGCGAAGTCTCAGTAATAGGGTCCCGTTTTTACCCTAGAAACCAGAGATTCCGTCGAGATCATTGCCCCTCGCTGACTTCCAGTACACTGACGGCATTGCGCCGTTGTACTACTATACTCAACCTTTAAATGTATGTAATGTGTGTCTGAACATTCAAAACTTTAGTCGCCTTGTGTACAAACGGCTTTGATTTTTGCGTTATTTATTTTGGAGAGGCGTAAAATAAACACGTTCCATAAAAACTCTTATTCATTGTCGTTTATCTTGCGGCGGATTCACGCTCGTTTTACGATCGACGTACTTTGGAAATGGCTGAAAAATGTGTATTTTTGGTACGGAGAGAAGAAAATAAATGAAATGTTTTGATGTTTATGTATTTTGATAAGGGCATCAAAAGGTTTGTCGGAATAATCAATTGCCTTCGTTAACTGTTTGTTGTTTCCAATTTTCTTAGAAATTGCCAGCTATCTTAAAGATAAACAACCTAACTTATACTTGGTGGTAGATATCCTTAGGAGGTCGTCTAGGTAGGTACCACCGCAGTATATCCAGATAGATACCAGATATTCTGCCGCCAATCAGTAGTGCTTAAACATTACTATGTCCCTGTTTGAAGTTCTAGTTTACACCGAATACACCGTTACTTAACATCAGGTTCAAGTGTGGTCAAGAACTAGCCTGTCGAATAAAAGAAAAATGTGTGATCATTTTCTGTTTTAATCCTTTAACTAATGAGGTGTTTTTTGACACGACATTTAAAAAAAATGTTTTTTTTTTTAAATGTCGTGTCATTCTTATATACGAGGCTAGAGGTTAAATGTCTATGCCCGTTATTCGAAGTCGAAGTTCCTTGCGCTCGCACGGAGGCATCATCGTGCAGTTAAGGGATTCCTCAAGTTTTACATTTTGTATTAATCAATGTTTTCCATAGGTCTTCTCTGGACAGCCCCGGAGCTACTTCGCATGTCAGAGCCGCCACCAGAAGGCACACAGAAGGGCGACGTGTACTCATTCGGAATTATAATGCACGAAATCGTGAACCGGCAAGGCGCGTTTTGGCTTGGACCTGGAATCGATCTGCCGCCCAAAGGTAAAAAGATATCAAATATTCAAAAGTATGTTTTTTTATGGATGACAGGCTAGGTGTTTGACCACAGCTCACCTGATGTTAAGTGACGATGTGGTCGAAGATGGTAAAGCACACCTAGCCTGGAATGGAACTGGCTCTCAAGTGAGGATGCCGGAACACACCGTTAGATGCTTGGCGGCAGATTTTCAACTTGAGGGTGGTAGCTAGCCAGCCGAGTACTAGAAAGTACCCTACCACCACGCTATGGTTTCCTCACGATGGTCTCCTTCACCGGCAGCTCAAGCTCATTGTTGGGGATTGAACCCACGCCCTTCGGCATGTGAACTTACCGCGCTAACCACTGCACCACATTGCTTGTTTCTAGAAATAATTGAATCGGTAATCGCAAGTTGCCTTCGACCGAACACTTCGCACCACCGCTCCTGCGAAGACGACGACGCAACAGACCTCATGCGCAGGTGCTGGGCTGAAGAACCCACAGAAAGACCTGATTTCGCGCACCTCAAAGGAGCAATCAGGAGGCTCAACAAGTAATGTTTATGTACATATACTTTGGATACTGGTTCTTCCATCTCGCAATCAACTCTAGCAACGCTTTTCTTTTGATAATTATGTTCGCGCACAAAGTACTATTAAAATAGTTTTGACTATTACAATATAGCCGAAGCGTTGAGGTAAATAAACAAAACTATTTTCATATTTTCATATTTTGTGCCCGATTAAGACCCGGTGATAAACATCATTGTATGTTTGAATCGCGCAAGTTATTACGCTTTTCTTTTGCTTCAATTGCATGTAAAGTTCAATGAGGTGATATTGAAATTAAGCCATATCTGTTTACGTGTTTATGTATTAAATTGTTTTTTTTTTTTAAATAATTTAACCATTTATTCAAAAAAGGTAAAAATAGGTTAGTTTTGCATGGACATAGCCAGGAGTTCTTAAAAGCGACACCACTTCATGGTTGATATCCCAAAAACCTCGAACTAAACGATTGGATTCCTAGTATTGGGTTGGAGTCTTCGTACGAACCACAAAATATTGGAATTTGTTGTTCGAGTAGGTATTTTCCGACAGATACAATCTGGGTGCCTTCATGTCACTAGTAAATCGGTTTCGTATAGGCGAGTGTGCTCCTTAGTAAACCACAACTTCGCTTATCAGGCAAGATCGCGAGCCATAGATTAGACCGCCTATTTTTAATTTAAAAATAAACTGTGTTTTAGAAAATCGATAGATCCTTAAGGGGTTCCGTTCAAGTATTACGTAAGCACCAAAGGGGGGTCTTTACTTTGCTCATTTTTGGCGACATTGGGGATGAGGTGATCTGAATGGTGATAATATCAGCAAAGTCGTATAAATTATGCTGATTGTTTGGTTTCCTTGTTATCGACACACCACGTTTTACCGAAATAACTGCTATTTAAACCAATATTTACTTAAGCATAGGAGAAGGAAGTAAGAGCTTTGCTTACTTTTGCTGACAAGGGAGAGGGAGAGGTTAATAATTAATAAAATTTTGCTTACGTAATACTTGAATGGTCCCTAATAACAAAAATACACATATCCATATTCCACATGTTGCTGTTTGCGAGATAATTGATGGAATGACGAGCAAACAAATATTTACCGTATTCTGAATACATTTTCTAATAGAGAATAACATATTGTTTTCTAAGTACAATATAATTGCTGAAGTTTTAACGACCTTAAATGTTTGTTGTACGAATGTCTCATATGTACTTTGTTCTGTTACTTTTAATTGATGCTTACAAAAGTTTAAATTTATGTTAGTTAGATACAGCGGTTGCACGCCCTTTCCATTAAAGTGCACCTCTCTAATATCCGAGGCCTGCACTCTAATCTCGTGCCAGTCCACCATCATCTCGAGACTGACAAACCGGCACTCTTATTCCTGACGGAGACACAAATCAGTAGTCCGTCCGACGTGGCGTACCTTACATATCCAGGATATGCCCTTGAGCACAATTTTAGAGCTCGGGCTGGTGTGTGTTTGTACACCCGGGACGATATTTGCTGTCGGCGTCTCCGTCATTTGGAGGACCCCAGATTCTCTGTGCTTTGGGTACTGGTAGATACAGGAATAGATAAAATTCTGTAATTCCAGCTTGCCCATTCTACTATCGGACAGCCAGGAGCTCTAAAAAGCGACACCGCTTCATGGTCGATATTCCAAAAGCTCGAACTAAGCGGTTCGAACCTACCTTCATTGTGCGAACTGCTAGAGAATGGAATTTGCTGCCCGAGTGGGTGTTCCCCGATAAATACAATCTGGGTGCCTTCAAGTCGCGAGTGAATCGGTTTCTTCTAGGCGAGCGTGATCCACCATAGGCCGCATCTTCGCTTATCATCAGGTGAGATGGCGGTCAAACGCAAGCCTATTAGTTATAAAAAAAAAAAAAAAATTTACTGTAATAGTATGTTTATATAAATTTTGTGACATTTAAATTAATTTTGCTAAGCATTTTCAGTAAAAAAGTGGTGTAAAGAAGGAACATTATCTACACGGCCCGCTTAGGGTTTCAGTGTTTGGCTTGTTCATTTTTTTTAGGGTTCCGTACCCATAGGGTAAAAACGGGACCCTATTATTAAGACTTCGCTGTCTGTCTGTCCGTCCGTCTGTCTGTCACCAGGCTGTATTTCAAGAACCGCGATAGCTGGACAGTTAAAATTTTCACAGATGATGTATTTCTGTTGCCGCTATAACAACAAATACTAAAAAACGGAATAAAATAAATATTTAAGGGATTAACAACACACATGATTATTTTTCCGTTTTATAGAGAATGGTACGGAACCCTTCGTGCGCGAGTCCGACACGCACTTGGCCGGTTTTTTTTTCAGCTAAAATGCGTATTTTTCAAACTAACGCTTGTTTTCTACCTAAATATTTTATCATAATGTAATTTTTAATGTATTTTTTTTTTAATTGTTGTACATTGAAATGGTTGTTACCTTTTGTTCACAGGACTCAAGAAAGTAGTAATATTTTAGATAATTTGCTTTCTCGTATGGAGCAGTACGCTAATAATTTAGAATCACTAGTAAGCGAGCGCACGCAAGATTATTTAGAAGAGAAGAAGAAATGTGAAGAACTTTTGTACCAGTTGTTACCCAAGTAAGTATAAGAGCAGGTTTCATTAATGTCACTAAAGTTGATAAAAAAAACAAATTTATCTCTCTAATTATACGAACACATCAAATTAGCTCTGTTTCATATAACGACTAGCTTAAACCGCGTTTAAATCTATTAAAATAGAAATTAACAAGTAGGTACTCTACGGGCACTTTAAAATACAAAACTATAGATTAACTATGGTTATAGTAATTATAACTTTTTTATTGACATTAATCATTGATATATTTGACATATTAACATTTTTATTATATTGCCGTATGTTATGATATTGACATTATTAATGTTATAATATTATAATAATATGTGAAATATAAAATAATTCAATATGGTTAAATATTAATATAAAATATAGTTTCTGTCTAGTAAATCAATAATCTCTTATTTTTAAATAATCGTCAAATTTATAAAAAATCAAATTTGAATTATTTATTGAATTAATAAACATTTATGTTACAAAATTATACATGAATTTAGAAAATAAAATGACATGTCAAATTAAAAACAAATATTCAAATATTCTAATAATTACAATAAGTCAAAGGTCACTAAAATCATCGTCAAGACCTCTGTCGTGCCTCTTGCACCTGTCCCACGTAATGGCATATCAACAGAATGGGACATACTATTCTCGTATATAAGAAAGACTTGCCGTGAAGTGAGAAGTTACCGTGGTGGTGCCGGTGTAAGAATAGTACCCCACCCTCTCTACCCGTGGTTGCCGTAAGAGTCCGCTAAGGGATGTAATCCGGAAGATGGGCAGCAGCGTCTTCCTTGAACAATCACACATAACTGCGCTCGCCAACTCGCCTGCCAAGCGTGGCGAGTATTGGCAAAACCCCAGGAGGAGGCCTATGTCCAGCAGTGGACGTTCTATGGCTGATGATGTGTGTGTGATATAAGAAATACACCTTTCCAACGAGAATGTTAAATAAAATCAATAATCACTTAGATTTTTAGTGAGATTTTTTTTTACCAGGTCTGTAGCTTCTCAACTTATCAACGGGCAGTCGGTTGTAGCGGAAACCTTCGAACAAGTCACCATCTACTTCTCAGACATCGTCGGCTTCACAGCTCTCTCTGCATCCTCCACGCCCATGCAAGTCGTAGACCTACTCAACGACTTATATACGTGCTTCGACTCTATCGTTGAAAACTACGGCGTTTATAAGGTGACTTTTTATTGAAATAGGTGTCATTAGAATTTTATGTCTCATTTGTCTCGCGTTAGAGCTCTATTTACGATGCGTTCTGCTTTTTACGAACGCGTTGTCAGCTCATTAAATGGCGCTCGTTTGGCTGGTCATATGTTTTTTTTTTTTTACTGTAATGATTCGAACGAGACGCTCTCCTGATGTTAAGAGATAACGCCTGTCCATGACCATTGCAGCGATACATAGAACTTTGAGTAGTAAAACAAAGTCCAGGGCATTGCTGCCTTGGCGCTCATTACTTTGAGATTAGATGGTTAGTCTCAATAGCCCTGTAATTTCGCTAGCTGCAGTACCCTTCAAACCAGAACACAGCAATGTTTACACACTACTGCTTATCGGCAGAATATCTGGTACTGCGGTAGTACCTTCCTAGACGACCTCCTGCAGAGGAAATCTACCACCAAGTAAAACACACAAACAAACAACACTGCAAGTATACAAATTACTTGCAGTTAGATATTTTTATACTTAAATTAATAAAATTAACAATACGGATAGAATCTTCATTCTTTTTGAAGTCGGTTAAATACGTTTTACTTGGTGGTCTAGTTAGATACCACCGCAGTACTAAATATTCAAATACCAAGCAGTGGTATGTAAGAATAATGCATCTAGCGAAACTACATGGCTGTCGGGACTAACCGTCGAAAGTCTCAAAGTAATGAGCGCCAAAGCAGCGATGCTCTAGGCTATGTTTTGGTTCTCCAAGTTCTGTGTATTGCTGGAATGGTCATGGACGTTAGTTTTGGAGTGGTTTGAAAACATGGTAACAATATCAGTTGCTTAACATCAAGCAAGATGTAATCAAACACAAACCTATTATCTCACTATCCCATTTATTTTATAAATGTAAAAGTTTGGATGGATGGATGTTTGTTACTCAATCACGCCAGAACGGCTGAACGTATCTGGATGAAAGTTTGCATGTAGATACTTTAGGCCTTGGAATAAAACATTGGATACTTTTCATCATCATCATCCATCACCACGCGGGTAAAACCGCGGGGCGCAGCTAGTGAAAAATATATTAGCTGGCACGCTACCGTACTATTTTTACAAACCATTATTTAACATACAAATGTTTGTTAGTTGGTTTCAAAAGTCTTTCAACCTGAATTAGAACCACTTTTTATTATCCTATGGAGTTGAAACTTACGTTGGTTGAGTTTCGACGACAATGCATTTTTATGTTAAACATGACGTGATCTAAATAATATTGGCTCTAGACGAAGGAACTTCTAACCAACAGCCAACAGAACATTTTCTTTTGATTTATCCGTTTTAAATTGCACAGGGTATACAAAAACTTGATGTAAAAAACTCTTTTATTAATACCTTTTATGTAAAAGTAATAAGACGAACGAGACGCTTTCTTAATGTTTATAGATAACGCCTATGTCCATTGTAAAACTTTAAGCGTTAGTTTTTGCGTGGTGGTAGGGTACTTTCTAGTACTTGGCTGGCTAACTACCCTCAAGTTAAAAATCTGCCGCCAAGCATCTAACGGTGTGTTCCGGCAGCCTCACTTTAGAGCCAGTACCATTCCAAGCTAGGTGTGCCTTACCATCTTCGACCACATCGTCACTTAACATCAGGTGAGCTGTGGTCAAACACCTAGCCTATTAGACATAATTATATAAAAAGCAATAAAACGAAGCCCAAAGAGTCGCTGTTTGGTCTAATTATTTCTAAAAACAAAATAGTAATTTGTAATTGCAACAAAATGTAAATTAAAAAACATTACCTTATTGTTTTTTTCTATCAGGTGGAAACAATAGGCGACGCGTATATGGTCGTGTCAGGTCTACCTGAGCGGAACGGTACCCGACACGCGGCTGAAGTTGCCAGGATGTCACTGGCACTCTTGAACGCTGTTAGAAGATTCAAGATCAGACACCGACCGCACGACCAGTTGAAATTGAGGATCGGCTTGCATTCTGGTAAGACTTGTTTCTATTACATACAAAGTGTTTTACAGAGTGACAATATTCGAATATGGCATTTAACGAAGTTGTGAATGATCTCAATTTTATACTCTGTTTATATTGTTTTGTATCTGATGTGTCGTATGTATTTACAAAAAAAAAAAAAATATAAGTATTGTATCCGTTACCCGATTCCCATAGTACAAGCTTTGCTTAGTTTGGGGCTAGATGGCGCTGTGTGAATAATCCTACGACGCTTATTTTGACGCTTTACGCAGCGTCTGTCTTTCTGTTTGTTCGCGATATATTAAAAAACTACTGAACGGATTATCATGCGAGTTTTACCAATAGATAGAGTGATGAGGAAGGTATATAATTTATCAAGGTTTTGTGTAAATTGGTTAAAATATGATAATAATTGTTGGAAGTGTCTGAAAAAGTCATACCACCTGGGAGCTTTCGTCGAAAACGCTGCCTAAATCCCTTTGAGGTAGATGAAAAGCCCCTTGTAAACCCATGCACAGCCAGGGCAGGTCGCTAGCTATTAATATAAGAAAGATTGACTGAGGCTGGATTAAAACTGGCATAAAGAAGATATTTAAATTGCAATACACAACGTGCAAAAAGCTATATCTTGACCTATTTCTTTAAAAGTAATTCCGTAACAGATGAAAAAATATAATCGACTACAACTGTTAAAGGGAAATTCTATTGCAATTCTTGCTCTTTGATTTCAAGGTACTATAAAATTACAAGGGATAAATTGACTTTTTTTCTGTTTTCAGATTTGTATTTAGAATGTTAATTTTCATATCGAAAGAGTTTTAATCTAAAGTCTGACACCATGTAGGTTTTAGTTTTGATACAAATATATCAGCTAATACAAAAAGCGAGTCACAGTTTCAAAATCACAGAATGCATTGAAATCGTTACACAGAACCTATTCGTATGCATAAATCATAAGCACATATAAATCTGAAACGTGACTTTGGTGACGACGTTGCTTATTCACATGTAATATAAAACTAAAGATATATCATCTCCTAAAATATTTTTTATAAAATACTTTTGCTGAATTACCGAACCAAACATACTATCGAAAAACATTAGCTTCTTTCAGGTAAGCTGACAACAAGCTGTAGAGTTAAAAAAATCTATAACGCGACTGTAATTTTAATAGAAAAAAACTTTGTAAAGAGATTTATTATTCCTAATTAAATTTAATCATGTAACTTTAATATGATTTTGTAATCCCCTTTTAATTTCCTTTATTTAGATACCCTACTTGATAGGTTTGGTATTACTATTTCGTGCCAAAAATCCGCCATTTTTCATACACCTATCTATAAACACATGGGTTATTAAGACGAATCTAACGATTACCTTAATTGTCATAATTTCGATTCGGCCGTTTGTAAGAAACGAGGTAATAAAGAAATTTACATACATACATACGAGTACAACATACGCATGAAAACATAACCCATCCTTGGCAGTGGGGTAAAAACAAATGATTTATGTATGTATGTGACACATTTTATTATCTTTATAAATATAAATTAGCAATTAAAAAATACCGATATCAGTATTTGAATATCAAGTTTCAGCTGAATCAGACCTGTGGAAGATGCTCGCATTCTTTTTTTGATGGTTAACTGGCTGTGTTTGACCACAGCTCACTTGATGTTAAGTGACGGTGTGGTCGAGGATGGTAAAGCGCACCTAGCCTGGAATAGAACAGGCTTTTTATGATTGACAGGCTAGGTGTTTGACCACAGCTCACCTGATGTTAAGTGACGCTGTGATCGAAGATGGTAAACACACCTAGCCTGGAATGGAACTGGTTCTCAAGTGAGGCTGCCGGAACACACCATTAGATTCTTGGCGGTAGATTTTCAACCAGCCAGCCGAGTACTAGAAAGTACCCTACCACCATACTATGGTTTCCTCACGATGTTTTCATTCACCGGCGGCTCAAGCTCATTGTTGGGGTTTGAACCCACGCCCTACGGCATGCAAACCGACCACGCTAACCACGCTATCATCGCTACGTTTGTTGGCTTTCGAATAAGGCTACCAGATACCTTTAGGTGCTTGGCGTATGCGTAATAAATTATAATGTAGAGATTATAAACTTCCTTACAAAGCTACCTACACTACCTGTCTGGTGCCCTACTTTTAACTATCAATCATTGCCAGTCTGCCACAATCTTCTACCTGAATAATAATTCTGTAGCTAGGATATAGAATACCCAACACCTAACGCTAAGAACTATTGTGTCTACTATACAAGTGTCTACCTACAATAACTTGTGTGTAAATAACAGACTGGAAACACAGTATGGAAAGACCTTTAAAGATTTTTTTTTTATGGCTGCTAGGTGTTTGTCCACAGCTCACCTGATGTTAAGTGACGGTGTGGTCGTAGATGGTAAAGCACATCTAGCCTGGAATGGAACTGGCTCTCAAGTGAGGCTGCCGGACCACACCATTAGATGCTTGGCGGCAGATTTTCAACTCGAGGGTGGTAGCTAGCCAGCCGGGTACTAGAACGTACCCTACCACCATGCTATGATTTCCTCACAATGTTTTCCATCACCGGCAGCTCAAGCTCATTGTTGGGGTTTGAACTCACGCCCTTCAGCATGCGAACCTACCGCACTAACCACTGAGCCATCATCGCTAAATCGATACTAGTATAGAACATATTGATTATGATAATGTTAAAGTAGGTATTGTTATGTTAAATATCTGGTATAGAACATAGAGATTTTGATTTTCGACATAAAATAAGAAGATATTATATAGTACCTAATTGAGAATCGGATTAAAACAATATATTAACTTAGCTAAATACATTTGACTATTATAGTTTAGATTTTTTTTTTTAATGTAAAAGTCGAGAACAAATTGGACTTTGAGCAGCGATACACAGAACTTTGAGTAGCAAAACAAAATCCAGGTCATCGCTGCTTTGGCGCTCATTATTTTGAGACTTTCGATGGTAAGTCTCAATAGCTCAGTAATTTCGCTAGCTGCAGTACCCTTCAAATTGGAACACAGTAATGTTTTAAACACTACTGCTTAACGGCAGAATATCTGGTACTGGTACGCACATACACCGCACACGCTCACACACAAACATATAGATATTCGTAAGGAAACCATAATATGGTGGTAGGGTTACTTTCTAGTACTCGGCTGGATTGCATCCAACAGCCTCATCTAAGAGCCAGTTCCATTCTAGGCTAGGTGCGCTTACCATCTTCGACCATACCATCACATACCATCAGGAGAGCTGTGGTCCAAAAACTATCCTGTCGACTATTTAAAAAAAGATATTCCTTGACGATATTTTACTAGTAGATACAACTATATTTCTAAATAATATAAAACAAAGTCGCTTCCCGCCGTCTGTACGCTTAGATCTTTTAAACTACGCAATTTTAATGCGGTTTCCATCAATAGACAGAGTGATTCAACAGGAAGGTTTATATGTATAATACATGTATATGCACTACATTGTACCCGAGCGGGTCGCTAGTTCAGTATAAAACCCATTTCAAATCGCTTTATGTGTCTGACCTAATCATGACCTTCTTTCAAAGTAGTACGTTCTCAAAGTTTTCTCTTTGCGAAATCTTATTCGCATCCACTAAGATTTCAGTTCTCCATGACAATCAACGAAGTCTTGTCAGTGTTCTATATCACATTACCGACTTTATTTGTACTATAACTTCTATTCGATTCGAGCAAACAAACTGACTCGGTGTCTGGGACATTAGAAGGATGACAGAACTTTGTAATGGGTACAGAACCCTCGTGAATGCTCGAAATGTGGTATTGTATTAATCACATCTAAATGGATGTAGTAAAAGTTTTATATTCTACTGGCTTACGCCCGCGGCTTGGTCTGTGTTAACTTTAGAATTAAGTTCAGCGAGAAATGTAACATGTGATAGCCTATGTGTTAGTTCAGGATGTCAGCCATGACTCGTCATGTATGATGTGTCACGACGTGAGGGCTCTCCACGTGTCCCTCTGAGGAGCTGAGGGCACAGTGGAGGAGCCTAGTGGGAGGGGGCCACGGGTTGGGAGGAGTGCCGGTCTGGCGATCCCCATCACAGCGGCTAAAGTGGCAGGCGACGGGGCCACTAATCTGACCCGTCGCACGGAGACCACGGGCGTCTGGACATGGGGCCGTCCGACGCCTTTTGCTGGTTAGGTCTCCGAGGTGGATCACGATGTGTCCGGTGTTCTGACACATCGTCATCGTGGCGGGGTGAGCTTGGGCTCCCCGAGGCGGGTCCGCGAGGACAAGCGCTGTCGAGGCCGCGGAAGAGTGCGAAAGCGTGCCCGTAGCCTCGACACAAGCGCCGAGGTGGAACACTCCAGGGTTTTTAGTGGGTAGGCCGTCATTAGGACGGAGAGTCCCACATAACCACTGTGCCCGCCCCAAGGCCGGTGGTATACATTAAATATTTTCCCTGGACAAAAAAAAAGGATGTCAGCCACCTCCATACCAAATTTTATCAAAATTGGTCCAGCCGTTTAAGAGTAAAAAAGTAACAAACATGCAACACAAACTTTCGCCTTTATAATATTAGTGTGATAGTAGAATTATTTAGATAGTAGAACATTTACTTATTTACACATGGATTATTTACTAAAGAAATAAATGATATATTACGATAAAAGCGAAATTTTGTCTTTTGCGAAATGCAAATGCGAAAATAAGTAAATGTATCTATGTACATAAATAATAGCAGTATAGAGTGATACAATAGCGACCTTATCGCCTTGTGGTTCATACGTTTCTACCCCACTTTAAATATTCCATTCATATTAAAGACCGTTTATCCAGGATGGCGAAGGGTATTTCTTACACCAGAAAATGCGGAAGAAAAAAAGGAAATCCTTATAGTCATTTCCGTTGTATTTCACGTCAGTGTTTCACCGCAACTCATTAACCGTGAAATGTAGATAAATAACCGCAATCATTTGTGTTTGCGTAAAGGAAGACGCTGTTCTTATTTGCAATGAAAATTTCAAGCTTGAGCGGGTTAAGGGGCACAAGGGTAATTTAGTGTTTCTTAAGCGGTAACTATTAACTTGAAAATATTTCGTTGATTTTTTCGTCACACCCAAATTTCAATATGTTTTTTTAAACCGGCTAAGTGCGAGTCACACTCGCGCACCGAGGGTTCCATAAAAATCTGTAGGTATATAAGTAAAGGTTACTGTTTTTTTTTTAATAGTAATTTATGCTTTTCGTAATTTTTCTTTTATCTCTGCTATAAGACGTTGCTTCGTGCCAAATTTTAAGATTCTGAGTTCACGGGAATTACCCTTTAGGTTTTGATTCCCTTGCAAGTGTCAAAAATTTGCAGCATAAACGGCTGTATATTTTGATTGCGTTGGCTTAGAAGTTTGATTTTTGCTCAGCTCCAAGGGACAGTAGCTGAGTATTTGATATGAATTTCAGCTTGATACCTCCACGCGTTCCTGTAAAAAAGGGTCTTCACAGACAGACAGACGAAAAACAAAGTGATCCTATAAGGGTTTCGTTTTTTCCTTCTGAGGTACGGAACCCTAAAAAAC
This sequence comes from Biston stratarius, assembly GCA_950106695.1. Lineage (NCBI taxonomy): Eukaryota > Metazoa > Arthropoda > Insecta > Lepidoptera > Geometridae > Biston > Biston stratarius. The sequence goes on from OX467112.1 coordinate 3,381,043, forward strand.
ACGAAACAAACGTAACAGAGCATCATGTAATGCCATCTATTTTTTACGTTGTGTTACAGAGTAATAATTGTTTAGTAAATGCCAAGATTTAATTATTTATTATTAAATATACAAAGCCGAACAACTTTAGTGGGACTAGACGTTCTTCATATGTCGAAGAACCCTGTGCAAAGGTCACCACAGAATGGCACTCAAAATTTGAGCGACCTTAAGGTTGACCCAGACGAATTTGGTGTGACGAACTAAATCGTCACTACAGTTACTGGACCATCAAAGTCAAAGACCGGGCAGACTGAAAGTAAGGAAGTTTTGTGGGACACTAGAGGCTGAAATAATAATACTTCATTTAAAAACTTGTACAATATTTATATTTTTATAAAATAAAAATAAAAACATCACAAGGAAGTACTTTTTATCCCGAAAAAAAAAATACCAAGTAACACTGCGGGGCGCAGTTAGTAATATTAAAAATGTGAAAGTTTGGATGTTTGTTCATTAATTACGCAAAAACAGCTGAACGGATTTGGATGAAAATTTATTACCTGGATTAACATATAGGATACTTTTTATACCAAAATGTTAGGTCACCAAAGATTTATTTACGATGATTACAGAATTATTAACTTTTCGTAAATTCTGCGAACGAAGTCGCGTTTATGAATCTTACGTACAGACGTTGATTAAAGTTAACCAATGCTTAAAATACTCTATCAATTACTCACTTTTCTTTCTTTCTGTTGCGTGTGAAAATGAGACAGACTGCTTCTAGCGTATATAAATTTTACGCAATATAAAACTCTATATGTACTACACAAAGTAACATCGTCATTAGGTTCAACCCACGACATAGGACTTTTCTATTCCACGCCACTTAGACCGATCTTCGGCTTTCCGTTCCCTGTTACTGCCCTCTAGCTTAAGTATATCATCACTCCATCGAGTCTCAGGACGTTATACATTACGTAACACAACCTTATCTTTAGGTACGTACTAAACGTTTTGATTCTACGTTTCTCATCCGTACGGCCAAGGAATGGAACAAGCTACCGGCTTCCTTGTTTCCTGAGATATAAAATCTAGATCTTTTCAAGGCCAGAGTGAATAGGCATCTTCTAGGTCTGTGTGCTTTATCTTCCACCACATCATCACTTACCATCAGGCGAGATAGGGGTCAAACGCGGACACATCCGTATTAAAAAAACTGGCGATTTTAATTTCGCGATAGTATGTCAGTCAGGACTTTTTATGCACAGAATAAGGAAATATAATTTTGGCACCTAATCTCGGAACCCTTTTTTAAAAGGCTTTTGTTTGCAACTATGCAAAAAATTTGGTACAAGCTCGCGAATAAAGTAAAACAAACGAAGCAAGCTTGCGGTTGTGTGGAATTTACACTGTGGAAACCGTTTAACAATTTTCTACAAAAGGTTGTGTATTAAAGTTGTATGAAGGTTGTCGGAGGCGTGGGTCGAATGGTTGTAGGTAAACTAATATTCCATGTAGATTTTGTTGTGGTGGTACATAATATTTAGGTTGCTATCTTAACATTAAACGCGTCCAAAGGTTTGACCAAAATAACTTTTTTATAAAGACTAGTCTTTTTTGTATTAACCGATAATTTATTTAATGCAATTTATTTATTTGTGAACAGAACAGTGTTACACAAATATAACATATAATCCGTCGGACTCTGGACAAGGAATTTTGTTTCCCGGAGGTTTTATTGTTGACAGGCTAGGTGTTTGACCACAGCTCATTTGATGTTAAACGACGGTGTAGTCGAAGATGGTAAACACACCTAGCCTGGAATGGCTCTCAAGTGAGGCTGCCGGAACACACCGCTAGGTGCTTGGAGACAGACTTTCAACTTGAGAGTGGTAGCTAGCCAGTCGAGTACACTAGAGAGTTCCTTACCACCATGCTATGGTTTCTAATGATGTTTTCCTTCACCGGCAGCTCAAGCTCATTGTTGGGGCTTGAACCCACAAGGGCGTGTGAATGAACCGGCCGCGCTAACCACTGAGCTATTGAAGAGAATTAATTGTTTATCATAATCAATCAATCAATTAAATCACTTGCGTATTGTCTATGACTTCAAATAATGAAGGAAAATGTCGTGAGGAAACCTAGAAAAGTTCGTAAAAAAAGGTTTCAAAAATGTGTGAAGTCTACCAACCTGCATTTGGCCAGCGTGGAGGCCTCACAATAAGAAAAGGTCCACGCCCAGCAGTGGGACAGTTCAAGAAAAATAGACTGGTTCACATCATCAGCCATAGGACGCCCACTGTGGGACATAGGCCTCCTCCTGGGGTTTTTGCCAATACTGGCTACGCTTGGCAGGCGGGTTGGCGAGCGCAGTTAGGTGTGATTGTTCAAGGAAGACGCTGCTGCCCATCTTCAGGATTACATCCCTTAGCCGACTCTTACGGCCACCACGGGTAGAGAGGGTGGGGTACTATTCTTACGCCGGCACCACCACGGCAACGACTGGTTAGGATATACTTTATTTTTTATTTACAGCTTTTTCAGTGTAATCTATTCACAGCTGACAGTCTATTTAATATTTTTCTCTCTCTTTCTTAGGTCCATGTGTAGCCGGTGTGGTCGGATTGAAAATGCCGCGGTTCTGCTTGTTCGGAGACACAGTCAATACGGCATCGAGAATGGAGTCAAACGGAGAACCATTGAAAATCCACGTGTCACCAGACACGAAAGCTCTTCTTGACCTGTATGGTACATTCCAGCTGGAGTGCCGAGGAGAAGTCGCTATGAAGGTAACTTTCTCATATTAAAAGCCTCTGATTTCTAACAATCATCCATCATCTTGCTATAATCGATTTAAAACTTAATAGTTACAATTGCCTCGCTGGCTGTTTCGCTGGCGATCCAGCGAGGAAATGCCACTAGTTTGATGGTAACGTTGGGCGGTTGGCTCAACCGGTGCACTTAATTCTAATTAGGTTTATTGACATCACTATCACAACATAGTATAAAACAAAGTCGCTTCCTCTGTCCCTATATCCCTATGTATGCTTAAATCTTTAAAACTACGCAACGAATTTTAAAAAACCTTGTTGTTGCAAAACATTATTCTGATGATCTTAGTTTTTTGTGCCAAATTTTCCAATATAGACAACCTAAAGTCGGCCTTCAAAAAATCAATCAATGTTTCGCAAACCTAAATAAATAAAGTTCACTCATTGCGTTCCAACGATAAACAATGTTTGCTCTCAATTATCCCTTTAATTCATTTTCAGTTACTGGTATTGCTTTATTGGCTTTCACAATTTATTACTTTTGAATCAATTTAATCTCCTGAGGTTATCGCAATATCGTCCGAGCAATCTGTGTTATTGAATTTTATTGGATCATCAACCTCCAAACGCAATTCTATTACTTGGTGGTATATCTTTTGAACATGAGGTCATTTATGTATTCTGCTACAAAGCAGTAGTGTGTAGACATTACTGTATTCTGGTTTAAATGATTCTGTAGCTAGCGAAAAAAACTATTGAAAAACATCATCAAATGTCTCAGAATAATGAATGCCAAAGCAGCGATACCCTGGACTTTGTTTTGTTATTCAATGTTCTAGGTACCGTTGAAATGGTTAAGGACAGTCGTTATCTCTTAGCATTTAGATCATCTCATTACTTTTATATAAAACATTTAAAACATACTTACTGGATCATTTGTTTCAGGGTAAAGGAGTTCTAGTCACATATTGGTTGTTGGGCGAAAAGGTGGACCCTAATGCTCCTAAAGAAAAACATCCTATGATAAAAGCGCAAACCTTGTCTACAGACAGTGGTTCCCTCTCACATCTTACTCCATTCCGTCAACGTTTGGATCACGGCTCGAGATCTTCTAGCAGGCGAGGTTCTGGTGTATTTCAGCCAAAAGTAACAGATGTAAGCAAATTAGAGAAAGAAGCGCAGCCGCTTTTGCAAAGTTTAAGCATACAAAGGCAACAATCGGAGCCCGTCGAAGCAGTAGCCAACGGAATCACAGAAAACGGTGAAGAGTTAGACAGACTTTGCGTTACTAATTCCATATCGCTTAATGTGAATTCTCTTAATCACAATTCCCTAAGTCAAGGTGGCCAGCCACGTGTCAAGCTGAAGGACTGCCAGAATTCTATCGGGAATCATAAATCGAATAAAATAGGTAATAACAATTGGATTTCAAAATTACCCTCAGCGGGCTCATTCGACAACGGTACAAAGAAAGGCAGTGAACGTCTAAAGGATTACAGCAGTGTACCGCTCCTATCTAAAGCTGATACGCCTAATGATTCGATTGTCTGAGAGCTTTTATTAATTTGTATTAAATTGGAGAGAGATGTGTAACTTTTCGAATTTGGCATTTTGTACTTAAAGTTATCTTTCTGTCGAAGTTTCGATTGTTCTATGTTTTGACTGAAAGATTTATGTGAAAATAATTGTATGCCTAAATAGAAATAATTCTAAGTAGAAATAGTATTCAAATGTAGCATTTACTAATAAAACTTTAACTATGGGTTTCTGTATTTAGAAAAGTTTTGCTACCAATAACCTAGCAACTAGTGTTAAGCAAAACGATTTGTATTTGATAAAGATATTTAGAAATATGGTTATTGTGGTCTACTAAGCAATTACTGAGTTCTGAGATTGCCTATAAATACGAATTATGTATTTTAATAACAATAATAAATATTGGAAGACATTTTCACTCGATGCAATGTCGACTCAAACTAAGCAAATCTTGTACTATTGAAACCAGAAAGCTGTTTGAATACTTAAATACTTCTTTTTTTACTTATAAAACATACATGAGGAATATCTACATAATGAGTAAACATCCATTTTATTTATTTTATTTTATTTTTATTTGGAAAACATACAGTGATAAATATCCTAATTACTAATCAATATATCTACACGCTATGGATCATTGTTATCTGTAATATTTTTTGTTATTACTATTTATTATTGTTATTAACACCATTTATCAGTTTTCGTATATTGAACCTAAGCTTAATTAATAGAGGTGAGAAAAGTATGTAGTATAGTTTTTGTGTTATGGGAATAATCATATCAAACTAATTACAAATTGTTTGATATGGTTATTTCGTTTTATTTTTAGTTTATATTACTCGGTGGTATGTCTCCCTAGCAGGAAGTCGTCTAAATAGGTGCCACCACAGTAACATATATTCGACCATCAAGCAGTAGTGTGTAAACATTACTATGTTCCGGTTTGAAAGGTACTGCAGCTAGCGAAATTACAGGGCTGTTGAGACTAACCATCTAATGTCTCAAAGTAATGGACGCCATAGCAGCGATGTCCTGAACATTGTTTTGTTACTCAAATTTCTGCGGCAATGGTCATGGACAGGTCTTGACACCAGGAGAGCGTCTTGTTCGTCTTAATACTTTTACATAAAAATAATTAAGCTTTGACCCAAAAATCCATATTTTTAATTATATCTTCGATTATTTAATGTAGTATCAGGATATAACCGGAAGTCTATAAAAATAATTTATATATAAGACAGTTGTAGTGTCAATTTAAAAGTATTAAGATTTTTGTTCAGAACACGATCACAATGTTACTTAATGTAAATAATTGAATAGATAAGAAGTAAAAAGAAATTCATAAGCTTACGAGTATATCATCGTCATCGTGGTTAGTAACTAAATAGCTCCATCAGTTTAGATTCTCGCCCGTAAGCTTGTTGATACTCCATCCTACCTAATTGATATAATCAAATATATGTGGAGGGTGCTGTGTCAACTTAAAAAGGTAGAATATACTAAATTACCTACAAACATGGAAAGGCGTATAAAAATAAAATTCATATTTACTCAGAATCTTATTTTTGTGATGTTGCTTGTTTCATTCATATATCCTTAATATTATACATGAAAGTTTGTGTGTATTTTAAGCTCAATCACGCAAAAACAGCTGACCGGATTTCGATTAACATATAGGGTTGTTTCTCTTTGAACCTAATTCTAAAGTTAACGCGAACGAAGTCGCGGGCATAAGCTAGTACACATAAAACCGAGATTCTAAGGTTTTTTTTCTTCGTTTGTACTTATTTATACCTATTTTCCTTAAACTTTTAGTTAATTTCTATTGACTATCTACTTGGCTATATTTCTTTGTCTTGAACTAGGTTCATCCTTCTCAATTTCGTCGCGCTATCTTATCATAGGGTGACCCTAATATCAAATATTTCGGGACATGTACTCTATAGAAATCTTTAACCATATTTTTTTCTCAATACCGTATAAATTTTGCCGTAATTATATCATTTTACGTAGTCTTGCTTTGTCTTACTCACAGGGATGTCAAAACATACTTTTGGAAATGTTCCGTAGCTATGTAAGAAATATGTAACTATAATAATATTTTATCTCACAAAAATAAAAATTCATAACATAGAGGGAGAAAGGCAGGGCCGAATATAGAGTCCCTGTTCGAACCCCACGCTTGTAAGTTCTTAGAACTTGTCCGCAAACATTGAGACGTATTTCAATATTTCCCTTGATATCGGATTTATCTTCATGTGTATCAAAGTTAAGGATTAATAATTTCTAAATAAAACGTCTGTGACCCAACCCAATAAAACATTAATAGGATTTGCTCTTTCTACTTCCTACAGGACGCTAAAACCACTCCTAATGAAAAATCACTAGGTATTCTAAGTAGGTATGACTTTCTGGTAAAGTTTCAAATAGAACTGTATTAGAGTCTAACTTCTAAGTAATGACAATGTTTATTTTTTGTAATATTATATGATTTCAAAACTCAAGCAAGACTGAGAATATTTTCCACGAAGAAACTCAAACAAAACAAGTCTCCAATTTAAGTCACCTAAGAGTCTTTTTAGTCCAATGTATTCTTAGAAATTAAAAAAACTAACAAAACAGTCAAACAATACATAAGCAAGTTATATAGGGCAAGTAGCCAGATTTTGTATGATGTTTTTTTTATTGCTAATAGACTTGCGTCTGGCCGCCAACTCGTCTGTTGTTAAGCGAAGATGCGGTCTACAGTGGAGCACGGTCGCCTAGAAGAAACCGATTCACTCGCAACTTGAAGACACCCAAATTGTATCTATCAGGGGACACCCACTCGGGCAGCAAATTCTATTGTTTAGCAATGCGTGCAATGTAGGTTCGAACCGTTTAGCTTAACCGTTTTTTCGTCTGAATTGCCTCAGTGCCTCAGTGCCAGTCGAAAGTCTTCAACCAGTGTGTGTTACCGGTGATGACTTATGGTGCTAAAACGTGACTATGTGCCTTCTTGATAAGCTCAAAGTCGCACAATGAGCTATGGAGAGGGCTATGCTCGGAGTTTCCCTTCGAGGTCGAATCAGAAATGAGGAGATCCGTAGACAAACTAAAATAGCCGACATAGCCCAGCGGATTAGCAAGTTGAAGTGGGCAGGGCACATAGCTCGCAGAACTGATGGCCGATGGGGCTGCAAAGTTCTGGAGAGGAGACCACGGACCGGCAAGCGCAGCGTAAGACTTCCTACAAGTTGGACAAACGACAATATAAAGACCGCAGGCATGCGTTGGATGCGAGCCGCTTCCAACCGGTCTTTATGGAAGTCAATGGGGGAGGCCTATGTCCAGCAGTGGACGTCTTCCGGCTGAAATAATGATGATGATGAGTGAGATGATGTGTCGCTTTTTAGAGCTCGTGGCTGAGTTTTGTTTGATTTTAGCAGTGGAAGACAAGCCTAAATGTTATATTTTGATAAAACTCATGAACAAGGTCTAAAGTTGTGAAATCAATGTGACAGTACTTAACTTCTTAGGTAATTTATTTCGTTTACAGTTTAGATTTGATGTAAATATGAGTTTGAAATAGGTATTTATTTATTGTAAATATTATCTTTAAAATGTTGTTGTGATTTTAGGATGTTATAAGTGTATATTTAATATCGTAGAAGGTTTCCAGACCGTAAATGTTTCTTAAACGTTATAGCAAATTAAATGAGTGAGAATAAAAGTAGCGTATTTTATTTTAACTAGCGCTGCCCCTAGGTTTTACTGTGGAAATCGACTATTTAAGATAAAAAAGTAACTTTTTATCACAGATGTAAGAGACATAGAGAAAGAGAAAGAGAACGGTAGGTAGCTGAGAGAGATAAATATGGGTGAAATTTAACCTTGGTTCAACAAATAAATTAACATAAAAATCTCGGCGTTGCTATTTTTTTTTAATTATAATCTATAGGTTTGCGCTTCACCGCCAGCAAGATGCGAACTAAAATCGAGCACGCTTACCTAAAATCCGAATCGTTTGCGACTCAAAGACACCCAAATACCCATATATTTCGATATAATATATCGATTTATATATATAATATAGTTTATATATATAATATAGTAGTTTATATATAAAATAAAGTGCCTTTGTATAATTTGCAGTCATTAAGTCAGGTTCAAGTCCAGTTATGCCCAAGAAAAGTAGTGGCAACTATAATTAGAAGTTTCTAAAAACTTTTAAAATACCTCATTTGTAATTGAAAGAAGAATTAAAAAAACACAAATAAAAAAAATAGTGAAAATTAATTTGATTTGACTTTTAAATGTCATTATTGTCATAAATAAATGAATTTGTAAAACTCAGCGTTTGTGATTAACGTCAGTGACAATTTATCTTAATACGGTACGTCGTCTTGTAGACTAGGAGCGCGCCTTTAAAACTTACGGCTAAATAAATTATTAGATTAATGGGTAAAGTGAATAATTAATCAAATACTACTGGGCTTATTCTATGTTTATGTGAAAATTGTCTTCCAATAATTAAAAAGTTTATGCACAAACAGACACATAACGGTGTGTTCCGGCAGCCTCACTTGAGAGTCAGTTCCATTCTAAGTTAGGTGTGGGTACCATCTTCGTCCATACTTTTACTCACCATCAGGATCTGTGGTCAAACAACTAGCCAGTCTACCATAATAATAAACTTTTCTTTAATGAAATTGTTCTAATACTTATCATAGTAATATTTGCTACAATCCTATTATAAAGACGAAGTTCAAAAGAAAGAAAAACGAACCCATCTCGGAAAATTTTAATAAATTTTGTAATTAGAGCTTAAATTATAATTTCAATTATCATAACTACCAACGGTTCCAATTTTAATTCCCTGTCATTAATTTAGCACAAAAGCTTTCGCCTTTCCATCTTCTGTTCATTTTAATTTTATGTAATTTATTCCCATATCAAAAAGGAAAAAAAATTAAATCCTTCTATTTCAGATTCGATTGAGTATAAACGAACGTAGTAAAGAACTTATAAAGTAACAAAGAAGAAACAAAAAACTGGGGTTATGTCATAGACGTAATTATGTGTAGGTAACGACACCCTCGTTCAAGCTAATCTTCATAGTCATGAACATCGTCGCAAAGTTTCTAGTTTGTTGATTTTTTATCGGACTCATTTCGTAGAGTGTGGTGTGGGGAATTAGAGCATCTCTATATGCTCTAATTCCCCCGTGCCCATTTTTCAACGAATCTACTTTCATTGTTCGAACGCTTTAAGCATGGAATACGTAACCCGAGTGTTCCCTGATAGATACAATCTGGGTGCCTTCAAGTCGCGAGTGAATCGGTTTCTTCTAGGCAAGCGTGCTCCATCGTAGATCGCATCTTCACTTAACATCATAAGATGAGATGGCGATCAAAAGCAAGCCCATAAAATCATAAAATAAAATCATAAAATCATAATCATACATCATAAAATATACATTTTTAACACTAAAAAGTCCACCGTATTTCAATGTTTCAAGTTCTCACTCAACATAATAATTTCATCTTTCAGAAATCGAAATTAAATCGAACAAAATCGAAATTAATCGTAAGAATTTTTTTCGGTTTGAAGGGTACAGTGAGCGAATTACAGGGCTTTTGACACTAACCATCGAAAGTCTCGAAGTAACGAATGCCAAAGCGATGATGCCTTGGACTTTATTTTGTTACTCAAAATTCTGTGTATGGCTGCAATGGTGAAGAACAGCGGCTCGTAATTACACTTCAACTGAGTAGACTCCGGCAAAAATCTCAAGTAAAGACATTTTTTTTTGTGGATCTTTCTTTTTTATATTAGGTTACAGTTTACGAGGAGAAGTTAAAAGAGAAATTTAAATATTGATTAATTTTTATTAAGCCCTATTTTTAGATATTTTATTTACCCTAATATGCCTTAATCAGTCTACGAAATGAACAAACACAAGACATATACGTCATATGTAAAATATATTTTAAAGACACGCATATTAAGTTTGACGCTAATATGTGTTGTTCAGTTCAAGATTAATGATTTTAAAACTATAGAAATAAGGCTGAAAATAAATTAAATTAGTGTACAACGTGTAAATAAGTAAAAATATAAAAATAAAAAAATTGTTATAGAAAACCGCGCCGCTTCCATGTTTGTGAAAATTAATGGTTGGAAAATTTAGATGCGAATTTTCCAGCTTCTACGATTGTAAATCCTTGTCAACCGGGTGTCTTCAACGATCTTTTTATATTCATTTTAATATGTCTGTAAAATTCTTGGTATTTAATTAAAAGGAAGATTGTAAAGTAACCAATAAAGATAAGGTACACATTTAAATTAATATCTTTATTGCTTGCGTTGGTGTCTACTAGATAATAGTTTTCTGAACAGATGACAGACCTTGTATGTTTTTTTTTAAATGTAAAAGTTATTAGACGAACAAGACGTTCTCCTGATGGCATCAGGGCATGGCATGATGGCATTTAGGGCATCACTGCTTTGGCACTCATTACTTAAGGACTTTCGATGGTTAGCCTCGACAGCCCTGTAATTTTGCTACGTGCAAACCGGTACACAGTATTTTTTACACACTGCTGCTTGGCAGCAGAATATCTAGTACTGCGGTGGTACCTTTTATCTTGGCAATGAAACGTATAACCGATCATACCAACTTATATGAAAAAGCCTAACTTGTAAATGAAACAGCTGTTCCCATTCCGTTGTTCTGTACGTCAGCTTAAAACTACCCACACGTAATATTTCCCAACGAAACTGCAATATAAAATATGTCCGAAAATACGGGATGGTTCAAAACAAAGCACAGAATAATCTGGCAGTTTCGAATTGAACTTCAACGAGTAGAAAACAGAAGACAGAAGTGAGGGTTTCAATAAACTCGGAAGACTCGACTGTCGATACCTACGTATTAAAGAAGCGCCCTATAATACATGCTTATGATTATTGCTTCCGCGGAACACAATCCTGTTTTATATTATTAAAAAAGTCAAAGCAACTCTGTCTTTCAGTCTGTTAGTTTCTTTTCACGGCTTTCTTTTCAGCTGCATAGATATAAATAAAAACCAACATATTTATGGGATTTCTTGAATTTCAACATAATATTAAAAAAACGAGTACTGTATAATTTTGATAAAAAATTCGGTAAATTATATTTCGGTTAATATTATTTGGGTGTCTGTTGTTATTTAAACGTCCGATGACGCTGATTTTTTTCCTATTGTATATTTTGTAACAATTTTGATGAAGCAGAGTTTCGACAGCTCACTTGGGAAACCGTCTTCCAATCTGGAAGCCCTGGGTTCAAATCCCATGGCACGTACGTCTTTTCTACGTCATGTGCACATTGCCAATGGCAATGATGTAAAATTGGGTCACCAAGAGACAGGCTTTACCTAGTTTGGGGCCCGATGTATTCCGAATCCGAATCAGTCGTTTGTCCATAAACTGTCCCGCTGCTGGACGCGAATAGGGTTACTATATCTCAGGATTCGTCCTGAGATTTCAGGATTTTTTGGACTATTCACAGGACTGGATTTTGCAAATTTTATCCAAGTAAGTACTTAATCAGGTTGGATGCCGCTAACGAACCAAGCCAGACGGTCTCCGAACTAGGAATTTTTGTCCGATTTAGGCCCGATACAAATTATTTGTTAATTGCGTAATTGTAATACCGGTAAAATATCTACAACTTTTCGTATTATTATTTTAACTGCGTCTCATCATCAGCCTATCGAAACTCACTGCTGGACATAGGCCTCTCCCAAGACACGCCACTCAGCCCGATCTTCGGCTTTTCGCTTCCATCCACCGCCAGCTGTCCTACGTTAATCGTCACTCCATCGAGTCTCAGGGTGTCCTACGCTTCGTTTGCCAATTCGCTGTGTCTATTAAATCAATATTATCCTATCTTATATTTTTAAAAAAAACGCAACTTTTTCTAAAACGACACTACCTAATTGGTAAGCTAAGTCGCATATAAATGCTGGTGTTAAATAATGTTACCCAGTTTTTGAGTATTTTAAAAATGGGTTCCTGCTGCAGAGCCTGCACTGTGGAAATGCACAGTTAATACTCAGTTGTGTTGTTAGGAGATTCTCGGCATGAACTAACCGTTGTGTAACAGCTCCGCATGTAGTTTGTTAAATATATAATTTTAAACAATGGCTGCTTTGCTGCACGTAGGCACAAGCCGAGATAACTACGAAAATAACCTATTATATCTAATTTAAAAAAACCTAAGTCATCCCGAGATAAGTGACGGTGTGGTCAAAGATGGTGAACGCACCATTCCTGAAATGAGACTGGCTCTCAAGTGGTGCTCCTGGAACACATTGCTAGATGCTTGGCGATAGATTTTCAACTTGAAGGTGGTAGCTAGCCAGTCGTGTACTAGAAAGTACTCTACCACCACGCTATGGTTTCCTCACGATGTTTTCCTTCACCGGTCGCTCAAGCCTGAACCCACGCCTTTCGGCATATAAACCGACTGCGCTATCTACCGATCTGGTGTGCCCTCCCTTGAGAACTCCTCCTGGCTGGCCCGGAAGAGGAAGACGAAGAGACAGGATAGAACCATGAAGTCCTCACAAGTTCCACTGAGCCATGAAGCGGCCATCGAGACCAGGGGGTGCTCAAGTTCCGCCCGGTGATTTGGGCATTAAGATCGCACACTCCACCACACCCTAGAGGCAGTGACTTCCAGCATTCTGCTTCGATAATGGGGTAGTATCTTGAAACCAATACTCTACCTCCACCAACAGGAGGAAGAATACGAACTGACTAAACGGTAAACAAACGCCACGCCATGTCACACCACACCACGTCACGTCCCGCACCGGACCGCACCGCATCGCATCGCATGGCATCGCATCGCATCGGATCGCATCGCATCGCATCGCATCGCATCGTATCGCATCGTATCGTATCGTATCGCATGGCATCGCATTATATTATAGATGTGAAAGTTTGTTACTCATTCACCTAAAACGGCTGAACGGATTTGGATGAAATTTGGCACCCATATAGTTTATTACCTGGAAAACATATAGGATACTTTTTATATTCTAAAAATGTTAGGTTAGGTAGTTTGGTTATAACCAAAAACGTACTAAGACACTACCACTATCCTCCACTAAAGTCAAGTTTCACAATCCCCAGTAGTAATGACTATTCTACTTATGACGTGGTGACATTTTTAGTAAAATTTCACGCGGATCGGTCGCGGATAACAGCTAGTATCAAATAAAAAAAACCGAAATTCAATATCATTCTCATAAAAATCGTCATGGCTCGTTGGGTCGACAATATAAAAGAAATCTTGGCAAAATTCTGGATAACATTGGCACAGGACCAGGATGAGTGGCGTTCAAGACAGGCATGCTCAATTGCTCATTGCTCAGCTATTCACAGTTGAAAATTATGAACAAAGATAAAATATTTAGTATGTTATACATTCTAGGTTGTTAGATTAGGTAGTTATGTTTATATTTATATATATATATATATATGTATATATTTTCTGTGGTGGTGCCGGCGTAAGAATAGTACCTCACCACCCTCTCTACCCGTGGTTGCCGTAAGAGTCGGCTAAGGGATTTAATCCGGAAGAGGTGCAGCAGCGTCTTCCTTGAACAATCATACCTATCTGCGCTCGCCAACCCGCCTGCCAAGCGTGGCGAGTATTGGCAAAATCCCTTCTCAGGAGGAGGCCTATGTCCAGCAGTGGACGTCCTACAGCTAATGATGTGTATATATTATGTTTTCGAAAAAAGCACTTAAGGCTTCCAATATTTAAAAAAATAGCAGTATTAATAATTAATTTAATTGGATACAAATTCATGCCAAAGTTACAAATGTTCTCTTAATTTTTTACCAATTGTAACTCTTTCGTTTCAACTTTTATACCAAGATTTAATCTTAACCTCTTTACGCGAAACTTTTAGAAAAATTGGATGTTTTCAGAAGCTTTCGTACGGGCTGTAAAATTAATCCCCTCTCATAAAATTGGCTATGGATCGTAAAATTGGCTGTTACTTTGAAAATTGGTGATTACTTTTTTAAATTGGTCATTAACTGTGTACTCAAGGATCAATTTATTTAGATTTTTATATAAATTATTGTGATAGTGACGATAAATTTCAAACGTGATTTTTTAATATATAATATATTTTGATAAATACTTAGTGAATAAATACTTATATTTAGAAATTATAATAAAGTATGAAGTATTCATACTTGGAAGACAAGAGCGTGAGAAATTGTCAAAATAATAAGCTATATATAATATAAATAGCTTATAAAAATAACTTTGAATGACATTTAATGTCATTCATAGTTACTATGTAGGTAAATTGCGTTTGTACTAACAAAAAGTACATATTAGATTGATAAAATACAAAATATTATACATCTTTGTTTAAGATCAGGTTAGATAGCGGTCAAATACAAGTCAAGTTAAATATAATTTTAAATATTTATGTAATTATAGTTAGTGATACAACGGGGCAATGCTGCCAGTGTGCTGGGAACCCTACCGCACGGCAGCGATCTCGACGGCGTCTTTATTTTATAGTAGGATATTTGTTGCGTTTTGTATATATTTTATCTATGTATATTATGTTATCAAATAGTTAGATAAATATTTAAAATTATATTCAAATTAAATTAAACCCTGTTGAACACACATTTAACGCTGTTGAACTAAAACTACTTTGAAGTCAAGTTTTTTAATAAAAGTTTAAATAAATAAATTACTGTCCGATAGACCCTTAAATCACGATCAATCAATTCCATAGAAAAAATATAATAATCTAAAAAAAACTATAAATTTTTGTTAATGCTCAAAAATTTATGAGCGAAATTATGAATCTATAAACAGCCTTATACATATGTATATTCAGAATCTACAAACAGGTGACAGCCCATGTCATCACTCGTGGACTCAAAGCATTTGTCAAACAGTACCCATATTGTGGCATGTTTTGCGATAAAGGGGATTATTCTGAAATGTCTTTTGACATTTTTTTGAGCAGCATTCTATTTGAAGATCACTTTGATAATCGATCTGACTTGACTTACCTATTAGTTAATGGTTAAACTGATTTTCATGTTCTTGTTTATGTTGCATTGAAGTTTTTATTTACAATTCTTGACTTTTATTAGGTATTGAGTGATTGCTATTTTATATTATTGACATAGCAAATACCATAGTTTTTTTTAATTATAGAATAGCACCATTTAACACGAATATACTTTTTTTTCCAAAACGTCCTATATACTGCTTTTTTGATAATTCGTATATTGTTTTCTGTATTATGTAGTTGCGTGGAACTCTTAAGTTATAAAATATCTTTAGTTTACAAGTATTTTCCAAGAATACATATTTTAACCCTATTGTCAGAATAAGCCGCTAATCAATTATTATATAATTACGCCTCATCTCTAACAGACACTTCGATATCTTTAGATTTTTATTTTAGATTTTAATATAAAAATATTGTTGACATTTTTATTTATTTTGACTGTAGAACTTACTTACCTATTTATTATTTTATTTATAATTATAATAATGACTTAATTACTTATAAATTTAATCTCCAGCGACTTTTTTAAAATGTATTTTATTTTTTTGTCTTTATTAAAATAAAGCATCAAACAGTAAATTAAAAAAAAACTACTCACACATCACTTCACTACATAGTATAAAACAAAGTCGCTGTCTCTGTCCCTATATCCCTATGTATGCTTAAATCTTTAAAACTACGCAACGGATTTTGATGCGGTTTTTTTTAATAGATAGAGTGATTGAAGTGGATGGTTTATATGTATAATACATGCATATGCACCACATTAATATCTACATTGCACCCGTGCAAAGCGGGGGCGGGTCGCTAGTATTAATTATAATGTAGAGACTGTAAAATGTACAATATTGAATTATTGGTATTGGTATAATATTACATTCTGTTTTGTATGTCATTGAATACTTAAATGAATTCGGACAGTTCACTGTTGTCGTTTGGTATTGCCGCGTACTTGTGACATGTGGGTCAGCGCGGACGGCCTTTCCGCCTCTTTATAACCTGGGGCGTGTCTACTCGAATGTGAACAAACACGTTTGACTCCCATCTCGCTTGATTGTAAGCGATGGTGTGGTGGAAGATGAAGCGGGCAGACTTAGAAGATATAACTATAGACCTTGAAAAGATGTAGATTATATCTCTTAAGAAAGAAGGAAGCCGGCATCTTGTTCCATTCCTTGGCCGTACGGATGAGAAACGTAGTCAAAACGTTTGGTACGTACCCAAGGAAATTCCAGTATGGTAGTGTGCCGTATTTCTATTTGTTCTGTTCATAGGTGGCAGTGATTACTTACCATCAGGTGAACCATTTGTTTTATTGACGCTCTGTTTTATAAAAAAATGGTAGAAGACTCGCATTACTTAATCACGAGGTGTGGATTCGATTTCTGGCTTTTCCCACTAGTTCTTTATTTGAACTTAGAACTTAGTATAATGTAAATATCTCAGTACGGCTTAAGTATGAAGGTGGACTTTACGTTTTTTACTTACTGACGGCACTGTAGCAAATCTTACCAAACCTTATACCAAAGTATGAAATGCCTGAGGAATTGTATATGGTTCAATCAAGCATGTCCGTGAGCGTGACAAATGATAGAACTACGACGTTGACCGAGCTCAGCCCCCGTACTCTGACATACTTAGTGTGATTACTGTTAAATAGTTACGCGACCATATATCGTATGCCAACGCAGTAAGGTTCCATGTTGTATAGCGCCTTACAGATATCGCAATAACAAGCACAGGGTACAGAGGCAGGTAATCTAAAGTAACCTCAATTAGTTCACAGTTCACGCACTGAATGGAAAATGGAACCCCGTCTCGACCGCATTCGGTTCGGATCATGAACATCATGAATAGAAGTTTCTTTCAGAAAATATGGTTGAGTGAACAATTTTTCTACATGATTTGAATAAGACTATCCCAACCACACATAGAGATATGTAGTTTTATTTTTAACCAACTACAAAAAAGGAGGAAGTTCTCAATTCGTCAGAATCTTTTTTTTGTCTATGTTTGGTCTCGATCGATATGTTCTAATGTTCTCAAGATATCAGTTATTTTTTTTTAGCGATGTTAGCCCATTGCCCATTGTTAAGCGCGATCGGTTCAGAAGGGCGGTTTAAACCCCAACCAAAAGAGAAAACCATAGGGTGGTAGGGTACTTTCTAGTACTCGGTTGATTAGCTACCAGCCTCAAGTTGATAATTGCATACAAGTCGCGAGTGAATCGGTTTCTTCTAGGCGAGCGTGCTCTACCGTAGACCGCATCTTCGGTTAACATCAGGCGAGTTGGCGGGTAAAACGCAAATCTATTTGTAATTTAAAAAAAAGGACTTACTAACGCAGTGTTCCAGTTCCATTCCAAGCTAGGTATGTTTAAAATCTAAGTTCGCACTGGTTTTACTTTTGTTATTTACTTCATCGGTAGCTCATGCTCATTATTGGGGTTTGAACCCACGCCCTTCGGTTTATGAAATGAACACGCTAACCACTGAGCGATCGCTAAAATAAAGAAGAAATGAACGTGAAGTTAACAAAAAAAAAATACTTAAGAATCGTTAACCTAGATTACAACAAAAGATCTCAACCTCAATATTAACTCTATCCTCTCGAATACGCACAAAACATTGTTATCTTTATCATCACTGGAACATTAACTTTGTAGGGTATAAAGGGTTGTTAATATTCTCGTACAATTCTTTCTTTTTATAAAGAAGTCATCAATCTTTTGAAGCAAAAATTCTTGTTTGATAAATCCTTTACGCAAGGAACGCTCAACATCATAAGAATAGGGCTATTTTTCTTTGTAGTCGCCTCAATACCTATTACATAAGGATCACTTAGTTACTTAAATTAAAATCACTTAAACCGAAGTCATAGTTAAATATTTTTAAATATGAGTTTAAAAAGGGAATAGGTATTATCTATCTATATATTTAAACGAGCAATTCTTGTAAATATATATATATATATATATATATATATTCTGAATCTCGGAAACGGCTCCAACGATTTTCATGAAATTTTGTATCCAGGGGGTTTCGGGGGCGAAAAATCGATCTAGCTAGGTTTCATTTTCAGAAAACGTCGTTTTATCCATGTTTTCAGCCGAGCAATGCTCGGTCAACCAGGTACTGTTTTAATAAATCAATACATGTTGCTCATAATAATAATTTCCAATCTTTATTTCTACCTACTTTTGTCTAACGTAAAGTACATATAATGGTTAATTAATGACATATGTGGTAAAATCTGTTCCTACCCTCTTTCTATTGTGCTTCTATTAAAACAATTTCTAACACATGCGTGAAATTCATTGGAACCATCGCATTGTTTATAATATAGCTTTTTTTTATGACTGGCAGGCTAGGTTTTTCACCACAGCTCACCTGATGTTAAGTGACGGCGTGGTCGAAGATGGTAAGGCACACCTAGCCTGGAATGGAACTGGCTCTCAAGTGAGGCTGCCGGAACACACCGTTAGATGCTTGGCGGCAGATTTTCAACTTAGGTAGCTAGCCAGCCGAGTACTAGATAGTACCTTACCACCACGTTAAGGTTTCCTCACGATGCTTTCCTTCACCGGTAGCTCAAGCTCATTGTTGGGGTTTAGACTCACTCCCATCGGCGTGTGAACCGACCACGCTAACCACTGAGCTACCATCTCTACATCTCTGCACATCCTCCTTATTGATACACCCCGTCTTTTTCTTCCTCTGATCCTTTCCATTCTAAGGTTACCTGGAAGAGATCGCTTTTATCAATAAGGTCGCCAGTTGTTACACATGTTAACTAAGTTTATTTCTTCTGTATTGTATAATTTATTTATTTTTGTGCGTACAATAAAGAGTTAATCAATCAATCTCTACAAAATGGAATAAGAAATTTTTAAATTCCTAAGCTTTTTGAACCATATGATTTCCACTAGGTTGGGGATTTTGGTTCTCACAAGGACTGTACAGCAAATTAATATAGCAAAATACTCTAATACAAAATTTCCGCCTAATTCTTCTCTCCAGCTCGATTAACTTGACTGCTGACACTTAAGAATGTAAACGGAGCTATAAATTCCTCTTCAAGTGAGATTAGGGTAAAGTTAAACTTGAACAGTTTCGGGCTGACTTTTGACTTCAAAGTGTTTGTAATATGCAAGAAGCTTTAAATTAGATGTGAATCTCTCGACAATCAAAAGTCCATCTAAATTGTAGTTTTTTTTTATTTAAAAGTGGAGTGTAAACCCTAAGGAGTGCGTCTCGTTCGTCTCATTACCTTCATATAAAAATAAAAAACGAATCAGCCCTGTTTTTATAAGCTGTCCCTCTCCCCATTCTGATAAGGGTAAGGCCATAGTCCGCCACACTGGCAAAATGCGAATTGGCAGACGTCAAATAACTTCGAGAACTTTTTTAATATATACTCTAGGACGTTAAAGTTTTCTTCATGATGTTTTCCTTCACCGTTAGAAGTTAGCGGCACCGTGGGATTTGATCCCAGGACCTCCAGATTGGAAGCCACACAGTCTATCAACTAGGCTACTGAAACTTCTAGTGATTTACATATGTTTAGGTTCATTCATTTTAACTAAACTAGCAAAGTCTGAAGTTTTGACGGGTATTGTATAGAACACTTTCCGAGATGTTTAAGTTTGTTTATTTATTGAACAAAATTTCACCTATATTTTGTTAAGAGAGTTTTGTGGAAGGACTTAATAAGTACAGCAACAATTTCTCTCTCAGTTACTTACAAACCTTCCTTCCTCTCACTCACTTTTCTGACCACTGACTGACGAACCCTGATGACACTCACAACTCCTGCGCTGTGCACTCGACCCCGCTGGCGCCACCTATCGGACGCTCTGGTAGTAATTCATAGACTATGTAAACTATTCCATTTGTCCGCAAAATCAAAATGAAAGCTAATAAGTTAGATTCCAGAATCTGACTACAGGTGGCACGATCTTCTTTTATTTGGGAAAAAAACATTAATCGTTTCTATAAAAGTCAGTAAGTTCTATAAAAGACAGTAAGATCAATAAAAGTCAGTACATACATCATCATTACATGACATCATCAGCCATAGGACGTCCACTGCTGGACATAGGCCACCTGCTGGGGGGTTTTGCCAATACTCGCCACGCTTGGCAGGCGGGTTGGCGAGCGTAGTTAGGTGTGATTGTTCAAGGAAGACGCTGCTGCCCATCTTCCAGATTACATCCCTTAGCCGACTCTTACGGCAACCACGGGTAGAGAGGGTACTATTCTTACGCCGGCACCACCACGGCATCAAAATCAAAAGTCAGTAAGTTCTATAAAAGTCAGTAAGTTATTTAAAAGGTAGTAGTAATAAGAAGTTAGTAACTAAGTTTATTATCATTTAGATTTCACAATGTATCACTAAGCAAAATAATGATTACTATTCATAATATTCTAAACTCCAGGGAATTAATGTTTTAAAAGCGAATTCCAAATTTTTCTATGGATAACATTGTTCTTTAAACTAGAATAATTTACGAAATTTCTTTATCCAACCGTACAATTTGAGCCATTCATCAGACCCGCTATTATACCGTCATAAAAGAGCACTGCAAATTATACCCTCTGCCAACTACCCTCAAGTTGATAATCTGTTGCCAAGCACCTATTGTCGTGTTCCGGCATCTGTACTTGAGAGCTATTCTAGGCTTTGTTATCTTCAACCGCATCCTCGATTTACATCCTTCCTTTCGTTCAGTTATGTACTAGCACTGAGTTTGTTGGAGTTGGTTTTTTCAGAATGATCTTTAAATATATTATACGTATGTTTGAGCCTGGCACAATGAAATGTAACATACTAGTTATTCGCACAAAACTATGACTTTGTGATCTTGGTAATTACATATAACAATAAGCCTGGAAAGGGCCTGGCTCTCAAGTGAGGCTGCCGGAACACACCGTTTATGCTTGGCGGCAGTTTTTCAACTTGAGGGTGGTAGCTAGCCAGCCGAGTACTAGAAAATACTCTACCACCATGTTCATGTACGTAACATCAGCTGAGCTGTGGTCAAACACAGACTTTCAACAAATTAAGTAGCTAGAATAATACAAGAAAGTATCCTACCACCATGTTATGGTTTCGTCGCGATGTTTGCCTTCACCGACAACTTAAGCTCATCGTTGAGGTTTGAACCCACGCTTATTGGCGTGTAAACCGACCACGCTAACCTCTGAATTATCATCGCTACTTCTCTACATAGTATTAAACAAAGTCGCTTCCCGCCGTCTGTATGCTTACATCTTTTAAATTGTGCAACTCTTTTTAATGCGGTTTCCATCAATAGGCAAAGTGATTTAAGAGAAAAGTTTTATGTAAAATACATGCATATTATAGTAGTAATAATATTATTAATCACTCAACGCTGACTCCACATTAATATCTAACATTACACTCGTGCGAAACCGCGGGTCAAAACATTAAATTGCTTAAGTGTCTATATTCTAAGTACTTCTTCTTTACAACAGCTGATTTTTTGTCACAACTTCAAGACAGTGGCCGTAGTAAAAAAAATTTTTACATTTATAATTACAATAACGTCCATTCAGCTTATTACTACCGTTCTGCGTAGCCCTATATATATGTATATTAGATCCCACGTAGATTATACAGTAAAAATAACGTGCTACGGAAATCACAATATTTTCCCGTGGCTAATTTCGACCGGAACCAACGAATTGTGTCAAATTCAAGGAAAACTGAGCGCTGAGCTCAATATTTTTAAATCAGGAAATTTAAAAAAGGTTCTATTCATGTCGATCTCGCTTTGTTCTGTCAGGTAATGGAATTGTACCAATTAAAAACTTATCCCGAGTATACTGTATCTGAAATAGTGTTCGTTGTGTTCATAACGTAGTTTTACCGAGTAATGATAATAATAAAATAAAACTTATTTAACATTTTTGTTATGCTTTTTGTCTTATATGTATGGAATGAAATGCCTCTTAAGTGAGGCTACCTAGACAAACCATTAGATGATTTGCGAAAAATTCGTCAAAAACAATTCTTCGAATCACATTTTGACCACAGCTCACCTGATATTAATTAACAGGTGGTCGAAAATGGTAAAGCACACCTAGCCTGGAATGGAATTGACTCTCATGTGAGGCTGCCGGAACACACCGTTAGGTGCTTGGCGGCAGATTTTCAACTCGAACCCTCAAGTTGAAAATCTGTAGCTAGTCAGGCGAGTACTAGAAAATACCCTAACACCATGCTATGATTTCCTCATTCGACGAATTGTGATTCGGTGAATTCTGTTTTCGACGAATTGTGATTTGACGAATTATTTTCGATGAATTTTCCGCAGATGCGGTAGATGCTTTTTCAGTTTTATTTGAAACTAGCGTCCTGCCCCGGTTTCGCACGGGTGCAATGTAGATACCTACTAATATGGTGCATATACATGTATTATATATATAAACCTTCCTATTGAATCACTCTGTCTATTGATGGAAACCGCATTAAAATCCGTTGCGTAGTTTAAAAGATCTAAGCGTACAGACGGTGGGAAGTTTGTTTTATCCTATGTACAGAAGTTCAGCAGTTTGATAGGTAACAGGAAAATACTCATCATGTTGTTTGAAGTAAAATTTTCTGCAAGTATAAAATAAAAATGCTGACGGAAACTTCCCAAACAAGAAACCACAGACACCAATTTAGAAAAATTCACGTAAAACGCTTTGACTTCATTAAAAGGTCACGGTGTGGCCAGGGTAATCAACTACAAAAGTGAATCACATAAAAGTAATAAAATTAAAACATAACCATTTTGTAGCGATGATTGCTCTGTGGTTAGCGCGGTCAATTCACACGGCCAATGACGTGGGTTCAAACCTCAATAATGACCTTGAGCTTCCAATGAAGGAAACCATAGCATGGTGGTAGGATACTTCTAGATACGCTCAAGTTGAAAATTCGTAGTTCAATTCCAGGCTAAGTGTGCTTTACCATCTTTGAGCACACCGTCACTTATTATCCTTAACATCAGCTGAGCTGTGGTCAAACACAGATTTTCAAAAAATAAGTAGCTAGAATAATACAAGAAAGTATCCTACCACCATGCTATGATTTCCTTACGAAGGTTTCGTTTTTCTTTTCTTCTTATTAAGACCAATTTTAAGGACTTTACTCTATTAACGGATCCAATCCATTTAGGTATGATTGTTCAAGGAAGACGCTGCTGCCCATCTTCCGTATTACATCCCATAGCCGACTCTTACGGCAACCACGGGTAGAGAGGGTGGGGTACAATTTTTACGCCAGCACCACCACGGCAAAGACATTCCATTTAGTAAAGATAAATTATATTATAAAATTCATTCGCCTGCAATGACAAGTTTTGGTAAAGCTCACGTAAATATTACCCAACCATCTCGATGTACCTAAAACTCATGAATAAATCAATTTGACTTTGACTTTGACTTTAAACATATATAAAATGTTGCTATCCTCGTTTAACGAAATGCAAGACAACTTCAAAACTCTTTTGTTACCGAGGCTACTTTGCTCACTTTATGTAAACTTTTTAGGGTCCGGTATATTTTATTCATAATCTTATTTTGCGGCGTCAGCACCCAGTTTGTCATAAAAATAATGACTTTAGGAGCCAGACTTTGTATAAATACCGGGCTCCTATCCTTTTCATTAGTGTTTGGTAACAGTGTTATGTATGCATTAGTAAAATGTATCTTGTGCTTATTAAAATACAGAGAAGACGGCAAGATAAATGAAATATAAACCCTAAAAGGCCACACCAATGGTCTAGAGTGGGCACAAATCCGCCCCATATCGCTATTTGACCGAGCTCAACAGCCAAATGGGAATACAAAATCGTTCTCTACCAATCGTTATCGTCAATGGGTTGATATGTATACGAAATCAATTTGTATTTTTTTTTTTCAGATTACCAATAGGAATTTTATAAAGAAGTAAAGTAGTAACTCTAGTATAGAAATTTTCAAGATTTACGTAATACGCATATGACCGTATTGAAAAAATAGTTTCCATTTTCAGCCGCTAGAGACGCTGTCCCAGTTTCCAATCAAATGGTAGAATGGAATAGAATATTTATATTGGCCTTATAACGGCATGACAAAATTACAATTTCATTAATAAAAATAAAAAAGGAATAGAATACCAATAAATATATGTCACTACCTGATAATAACAATAATGTCCAGTGAACAATATAAAATGTCAAATGAATATTAGATACATTTTGGTTTGGTATGCAAACCATATATCGTTCAAATCATATCGTTAGGCGTCATAAAACTATAGATCGAAAGACTATTTGAAACAGCTATCACAATTCGCTTTGAATCTCCATATTCATTTCAACGATTACTGTTAACTAGTTTCGGAAATCCAGTCCAATTGGTAGTTCTGACCGGCCGCACCAATGTTGCTCCAACTTTCGAGAAGCTTTTAATCCAAGTGATGGAGTAACTCTGTAACAAGCTCTGGCTTGAGAGGCTGTATTTTGGTCAAAGTGGATAAAAGTTGGCGCTAGTTTGCTAGGTTTATACTTATCTATAGATACTTCATGCGAGTATCAACAACCGATTAGGTATAAATATGCGTAATTGAGAGACATTTATTACTAACTAGCTGTTACACACGATTTTGTCCGCGTGAAATATAACAAATAAAAGGTTAGCTAGCAGAATTTACGAAAATCTTCTAACATTTTTCGGTACGAAAAGTATCCTGTATGTCAATAAGGTCGCTATCCTCTATTTTTTATGTTGTAAGTAATAAGACGAACGAGATGCTTTCCTTATGGTAAGAGATAACGTCTGTCCATGACCATTGCAGCGTTACACATAACTTTGAGTAGCAAGACAAAATCCAGGGCATCAGTGCTTTGGCGCTAATTACTTTGAGACTTGATGGTTAGTGTTAACAGCCCAGTAATTTCGCTAGCTACAGTACCCTTCAAACCAGTAATGTTTACACACTACTGCTTGGCGGCAGAGTATCTAGTACTGCGGTGGTACCTATCTAGACGACCTCCTGCTAAGAAGATCTACCACCAAGTATATGTCAAGTATTTCAGGTAGGTAATAAAATTTCATTCAAATCCGTTCAGCGCGAACCTATTTTAAATAAAACAAAAAATACGTGATTGAGTAATAGTTACATTTTCAATCTTAAGAGGAAACAAGTCGTAATTTTCTTCATACAAACGCTTTCCCCATTTTCCTTCCAGGATTTTAATACTAGAGCAATAATTTTTAGATAGGAAGTAGATACTTGCTAGTTTCATGCCCCTCTGTTTTGATTTTTTGATATATGTTTTTTTTTATAAGAGCTATGAATCTTCAAAAATCATAAAATTTACCTAGTTTCAACGTTGTGTTTCAACGTCCAAATTCCCAATCTCATAGACATAATCTAAAAAAATAAAACGCGCAGGCAAGAACACATCCTTCTTATTTACTTGTTAAAAGAAATACTAAAATCGGTCTAAATTTGGAGGAGGAAACAGAGGAATACGAAACCTCGATTTTGCTCATTTTATTTCGGGTTAATGAGCCCGAGGTGCAGTTGTCCCTTTCGCTCAGTATGTACGCGGGCGCTGCGTGCGGCGCGACAGAAATAGCTTGGTGAAATTCCTAATTTTCAAATGTCTCAGTTGACTGCTTTCCTCTTAAATATAAATTAGTGCAGCACGTCTTACCGTAATTGGCAAGCGAATTTACAATATATGCTTAATGTAATATAATAGCTTAATCTAGATTATATTTATTATTATACTTCTCACAATAATGCACTACAAAAATAATATTACGTATATACATTTATGACAAGAATCATCACGAAAAATATTAACCAATATTAATTTACTTTGTTACCTGATATTGAAAACTGAATAATAAAGATAAATGCAAGTCTCAAATTTTCAACAAAGGTCGGTGTCGTCGTCGTTTTGCATTAATCTAATCCGACCCGTAAACAGATTCAAAACATCATTTTATCTCGTTGTAAAACGAGGAAAGGAAGTAATTTTGGTTCCAATTGGTGAAAAAGGATTTTCGTCAAGCCTTATTGGAAGTCGCAACGAACCGGCTTTGTGGAGACGTTTATTGAATAACGTTGAGTAATTTGGAATAATTTCAAGACTTTTCAAATATTGTGAAAGACGTTTTCGTTCGTTGACTCGTTATGAATTTTTGGAGTAATATTCATACGACAATGACATTTGTATTTGTAGACTTCGTGAAACAGCATGTTTTTCTGTTTTTGTGTTTTAGAATGTTGCTTAAATATATTTCTTAAGAACATTAAATTAATTTTATTTATCTAATCAATTACACCTATTTCACAATCAAAATTCAAAATAATTATAATCATCACTACATAATATGAAACAAAGTCGTCCGTTGCGTCTGTCTGTCTGTATGTCTGTGAGTGATTCTTTAGGAAGGTTTATGTATATAATTTGTCACGGTGTTGAAATTGGTTGAAATATGATGATAATTGTTGGAAGTGTTAGAAAAAGTTAAGGAACCTGGGAGCTTTCATTTTCAAACGCTGCCTATTCTCTTTGAGATATAACAAAAGAATGCATAGTGGGATATTCCTCTTCTATAGATCTACAAAAAAGTTCGCTATAGTAAGATATATCTATCTTTTTTTTCTATACCCATTCTTAATAAATAAACAAAACTAAAACTAAATGATAGTTCAGTGGTTAACGCGGTCGGTTCGTACGCCAAAGGGCGTGAGTTCAACCTCCAACAATGAGCTTGAGCTGCCGGTGAGGGAAAACTTCGTGAGGAAACCATAGAATGGTGGTGAGGTGTTTTCTCGTACTCGGCTGGCTAGCTACCACCCTCAAGTTTAAAATCTGCCGCTAAGCAACCAACGGTGTGTTCCGGCAGCCTCACTTGAGAACTAGTTTTATTCCAGGCTTGGTATGCTTTACCATCTTAAACCACACCGTCACTAAACATCAGGAGAGCTGTGGACAAATAACTAGCTTCTCAAACAAATTAAAAAATGTACTAAAAGACCTTGGCCTGTAAAGAACATCTGTAAATTCATCGCTGGAAAGTGAATCCAATTAAGCTAGATTTCTGTCATGTCGATCAGTGCTGTAAACGAATTATAAGGACAGTTTTCAGTTTCAATCCATCTAATTTCAATTAGAATTCTCTGTGTAATTTCGTTTATACCAACTTTAATCTTCACTGCACGTTCTTCGATCTCGGCTTATAGATATAAAGATCGGACACAATGAGATATCATAGATAAAATTAAATTGATCAAGTATAAAATAGTTAATTTAAAACGCTGGCCCAGCGTTGCCACTCGAAAATTTCGCCCCGTACTAGACAGCGGCAAGAAAACGTACTAAAACGTAACAAATAAAGAGAAAGACACATGTAATGTTTTTGGGAGGCTTTTATATTATTTACGGATAAATGAAAGCACCGTAGTACAGCCAGTGCTGCCATCTTATATGAAAAACGGAATAGACCTGACAGCGGCGTAATAGCGTACTATATCATAATCATACAAAAAAGTAATAGATACATTAATACTGTAATTTACAATTGTAATTTTACAATAATTACAATTGTAATAGATTGGCAACACTGGAATAGACTTGTCGGCGGCGTAATAGCTTACCAAATTATAATGATACAAAAAAGTAATACATGTATTAAAACTGTAATAGATCCATCTACTTTACGAAAAACGTAATAGATCTGCCAGCGGCGTAATAGCGTACTGATCCATTTAAAAAAGTAACAGATCTATTACAGTTGTAATAGATCGGCAACACTGCGCTGACCTCTATATTTTAAATTTAATTTGCAATATAATTATGTTTGTAACTATGATTATTTGGGTGGAATCTTGCAAGTTAAACTTGACCCACTTTCCGATGTCCGATTGGAGTCAAATTTGGTATACTTATGTGTCTGCGGTGACAATATAATAATATGGTACCATTTGCCGTGGTGATGCCGGCGTAAGAATTGTACCTTACCTTCTCTACCCGTGGTTGCCGTAAGAGTAGGCTAAGGGATGTAATACGGAAGATGGGCAGCAGCGTCTTCCTTGAACAATCACATAACTGCGCTCGCCAACCCGCCTGCCAAGCGTGGTGAGTATTGGCAAAACCCCTCCCCAGGAGGAGGCCTGTGTCCAGCTGTGGACGTCCTATGGCTGATGATGTGTGTGTGATTGAGCTGGTCTGATGATGGAGACGAAAGATGACCATAGGAACTTCTGAACTAAACAAGATAAACTCATCGAGTTTGGGTTCGATTGATTCGTCTTGAGGAGCACTTTATGCCTAGATCTATCAGGGTCTGATGATGAAGCTAGGAGGGCTTTTTATCTCTGTGATAAAACAACTACCCCACCGATTTTGGGCTCGATTGATTGATCTTGAGGAGCAATCTCTACAATACTTTGAGTATGGCCAAACAACGCGGCAATGGGGCCAGCGTTCTGGGAACTATTCCCATTGATAGCCTTTTAGATTAGATAATTTAAAATTGTTTTTTTTTCTGTAGTTTGTATGTTACTATCTGCAATTAAGTTATTTTAATATATTTAAGTAGATTACTATGCCGTGGTGGTGCCGGCGTAAGAACAGTACCCCACCTTCTCTACCCGTGGTTGCCGTAAGAGTAGGCTAAGGGATGTAATACGGAAGATGGGCAGCAGCGTCTTCCTTGAACAATCACATAACTGCGCTCGCCAACCCGCCTGCCAAGCGTGGCGAGTATTGGCAAAACCCCCCCAGGAGGAGGCCTATGTCCAGCAGTGGACGTCCTATGGCTGATAATGTGTGTGCGTGAAGCAGATTTTGTTTTACACCGTGTGTGAATAACCGAGTACTTCTGTGTCTTTGTCGTGCCTTTACCGTGTCTCGACGCTTCACCGTGAAGTTGTACCTACACCAGACATTACTGTACCTCAAACTTTAGAATTAGTGCAGCCATCTGCGTTCTCTCTTGAATACTGAATTTTCAAGATCAGCAGTCAGCATTTATTAGTTTGCATAAGATCTTCGTTTAAGTGAAATATCGGTCAGTTCAGTACAAATAAATTTATTAGTATTGGTATCTTCAAGAAAATTAAATAACTTTATGTGATTTGAATTTTTGTATCTGTCTAGTGTGGGTTTATCAGGTCTTAGTGAAGTAACTATAAGAAGAGAGTGGTCGTCAAGACTTGAAGTAGTTTGTAGCGATGATAGCCCAGTGGTTAGGGCGGTCGGTTCGCTCGCCGAAGTGCATGAGTTCAAACCCCAACATTGAGCTTAAACTTCTGGTATAAGAAAATATCGTAAGAAAACTATAGCGTGGTGGTAAGGTACTTTCTTGTACTCGGCTGGCTAGCTACCACCAGCTGGTGTGTTCCGGCAGCCTCACTTGAGAGTCAGTTCCATTCCAGGTAAGGTATGTTCATCATATATAACCACACCGTCACTTAACTTCAAGTGAGCTGTAGCTAAACACCTAGCCTATCAGCCATAAAAAAGTACTCACTAAAGTTGGTTAGGCCAACCATAGAGCAGAGAATTGATAAACCGTACTTAAGCTATAAGTTTTTTTTTTTTTTTAAGTATTTGTGATATCTCCCGTCGCATTTTCTGTTTCGTTCCGTCCTATGGTTGCCTGAAAGAGGTTACGATAAGGCTTACACTTGTGGCGCTTGTTCTTAAGATTCATGTCTGTATTGTACTTTGAATTATAGTTTTATTTATTGTCTACATAATATAGAGTTTCTATCTAAACTACCAAACCCAAAAATAATAAAAAATGCCGTTTGTTATTCACTCGTATATCAAATTTCACGACCTCCATAAAATAATTGAACCTGCAAAACTTTTGTTCATTTCTGTGACGAATTAAAATGTAGTGTTTTAATTTCGTGGAGTGGTTTGCTGCTCTGGTTTACGTTCCAACTTGGATTAAGCCTCGTTTTTAGGGTTCCGTTACTAAAGCACCTTTAATAGCATGTTTATCGTTTAATTTAACAAGATATTCAACTAATTGTTTTTTTTTTTTATAGCTGATAGGCTTTGTGTTTGACCACAACTCACCTGATGTTAAGTGACGGTGTGGTCGAAGATGGTAAAGCACAGCTAGCCTGGAATGGAACTGGCTCTCAAGTGCCGGAACACACCGTTAGATGCATGGCGGCAGATTTTCAACTTGAGGGTGGTAGCTAGCCACCCGAGTACTAGAAAGTACCCTACCACCACGCTATGGTTTCCTCACGATGTTTTCCTTCACCGACAGCTCAAGCTCATTGTTGGGGTTTGAACCCACGCCCTTCGGCATGCGAACCGACCGCGCCAACCACAGAGCTATCATCGCTATAAAACTACATATTACTACTATGTTACTTACATGCTTTGACAGTAAAAATAGAGGCTAAGTTACTACACATTAAGATTCGTTTATTTATTTACTTGGTGGTAGATCTCCTTAGCAAAAGGTTGTCTAGATAGGTACCACCGCAGTACCAGATATTTTACCGCCAAGCAGTAGTGTGTAAACATTACTGTGTTCCAGTTTGAAGGGTACTGCAGCTAGCAAAATTACAGAGCTGTTGAGACGCTTATGCATCATCTTGATCAAGTCACATTCATAAATAAAAAAAACCGGCTAAGAGCGAGTCGGACTCGCGCACGAATGGTTCCGTACCTTTATCTATGAAAAAGGTAAAAAAAAAACGCGTTTGTTGTATGGGAGCCCCCTTAAATATTTATTTTATTTTCTTTTTAATATTTGTTGTTATAGCGGCATCAGAAATACATATTTTGTGAAAATGTTAACTGTCTAGCTATCGCGGTTTTTGAGATACAGCCTGGTGACAGACAGACGGACGGACAGACAGACAGCGAAGTCTTAGTAATAGGGTCCCGTTTTTACCCTTTGGGTACGGAACCCTAAAAACACTAAATTAAAA
This sequence comes from Biston stratarius, assembly GCA_950106695.1. Lineage (NCBI taxonomy): Eukaryota > Metazoa > Arthropoda > Insecta > Lepidoptera > Geometridae > Biston > Biston stratarius. Next base: position 3,412,403 of record OX467112.1, read on the forward strand.
TCAGTTCAACCGTTTTGGTGTTACAATCCCACAGACATATTTTACGAGACCGTAAATTTATTTTTTAAGCTCTTGAAAAATAAACGGCTCATGCGTCTGTTATAGCAGGATTCACTACCAATTCTTTTTTTTTCGTTTTCAAAATAGTAAATACATATTTACGGCATAATAAAGAAGACTACAATACGATAGAATACTACATCAAAATTGGTTTTACATAAAAAAAAACCAAGCCACGCTACCGGTGGTAAGTACGCTTAGCTTGGAAAGGGAATTGGCTCTCAGATGAGGCTACGGTAACATACCGCTGTGCTTAGTTTTCAACTTGATTTACCTTGCTAGCCTAGTACTAAAAAGTGGCCTACCAACATCTATTCATTTGGTTGCTTTACGATGTTTTCTTTCACCAGTAGCCCAAGCTCGTTGAAGGTTGAATCCATGCTATTTGGGGAATGAACCAACCGCGCCAACCACTGAACTATCACCATTACGAAAACACAATCAAGCCAACATGAGAAACAACAGAAAAATTACTTGTAAAAGGTAATATAAGTATGAACTTTCTCAAATACTCAAAGCTATTTTATTTTTCTCATCAAAACATTTTTAGGGAATCTGTTAAATCTTGGTTCACGAGACTTATAATAACATGAATCCCTACTGAGTATCTGCGTAAGAGCGTGTTTCCATTGCACGGCTCAGCACGTCACGGTAATGGGAACGTAAAAAATATATAAGAACATCTTCGCAATAAATAGGCGACACAAGTGGGAAGAGGAGGTGCGGTGGGGGCAGAGGACGCTTGCCGGCGATCACCGGTCGGGGTTAACACGTAAATGTCATTGTGTTGTGTAGTTAGGTAGGTAGGTGTTCTTGTTCAAATTTAATAGGTTGGTAAGTTTACGTATATCTTATAGATTTGATGTTAGCGAAGCTACGAACAAAAAAGATCAATCAAAGATTGGTTCGTAGATGCAATGTCGACATCCCTACACGCACCTCGCGCTTAACCTGCGTGAATCAACGGTAGTAGGGAAGATGTTCTACTTACTCGTGGCCGTACTTTGGTAATGGCAAGAATAAAAACAAAAAAACAATTAAAATAAAATAACCACAAGTCTTTCGCCTCTACACGAGGCATCCTCGAGACTTATTGACTCCTTGTGGACGTGATGTCTCGGCCAAGCGCTCGAAGATCCAATCATATCGAAGATCGGCAAGTAGGTAGTTACCTACAGCAGCGAGAAGAGGATATAAATACTTGTGGTTTTTTTTTTTTTTTATTAGTTTTTGTTTAATTTATTAAGTTTTAGATATTAAGTATCGTTTCGGATAAGATTTATAAAACTAAATATATACCTTGAAAACCTTTTGATAGACGATGTACGTAATTGTCAAATAAATTTTGTTTAGTTACTGATTTTTTCGACAGCCCTGTTGGCCCAATGGTAGTATGTCTGACTGATCTGTAGGGCGTGGGTTCGATTCCCGCCAAGGACAAACATTTTATGGTATAAACAAATGTTTGTTCTGTGTCTGGGTGTTCTATATGTATTATCAGAATGTATTTACAAAAAAAAAGTATGTATGTATTCTATCAGTTATCTGACTTCCATCACACAAGCTCTGCTTAGTTTGGGGTCAGATGGCGCTGTGTGAAATGTGTCCTATGATATTTATTTATTTATTATATTTTATTTTTTGTTACAGTACATTTCACTCTAATTCATCCGTTTCATGCTTTGTTGACGCAAGCTTATTGTCGCACGGTCCAGTGGAAACACGCCCTTTCTCAGTTTACATTTCGCAGTTTTATCTCAAGTACCTTCGTTATGTCTCTACAGAGAATGGAAACCAATATCAGATCTTTTTACAAAGAAAGTGCTAAAGTGAAAGTCTATTATCAACAATCGACGAAACTAAAAGGGTCGAGAAGTCAAGGCAACGTAATGCAAAACACAAAAAGGCAGTCATGATATAAAAAAATTGAAGCTGATCTAGTACAGCCTAGGTTTTTAGAACAGTTTACTATATAGGTAGTATTGTGTAGCGATGATAGGTTAACGCGGTCAGTTTACACCTCGAAGGGCGTGGGTACAAACCCCAACAATGAGCTTGAGCTACCGGTTAAGGAAATATATCGTGAGAAAATCACAGGTATCAAGAACTAGGCTGGGTAGCTAACCTCAAGTTGAAAATCGGCTGCAAAATATTCCGGCAATCTCAATTGAGAGCCAGTTCCATTCGAGGCTAGGTGTGCTTTACTATCTTCGACCACACCGTCAATTAATGTCAGTTGAGCTGTGGTCAAACACGTAGCTCAAGGATGGCGATCCAATGGCACGCGTGCCATTGACGGCACAATTTATGGTTGACAAGCTAGGAGAGCTTTTTCGGTAGGGGTACACAGACATATACTATATTTTCCCTCTAGCTACGATTTTGCGCGTGTTTTATACATCGAATTACGTGCACGAGTGTGAAGAAAGGATAAAAAGAGATGAAACATATTGTATTTTCGTGTTGCTCACCATTTTACTAGGGCATGATTGGACTTGACCCTCAATTATGTGACTCTGACTATAACTTTATTTTATTAACAAATACATGATAATGTCGAAATGCTTGACACTGGCAAAATGAGCAAAGTGCGATGTGAAAAACAGAGGAAAAAACTACTTTTGAATTAAAAAAAATAATTAAAAAATAAATAAGGCCCGGAGACTAACTTTAAACAAATACGCAAATACATAATTACGATTGTTCTTCTTTCTGATCAGAGATATAATTATAATAGAAGGAAACGAAAGCTAAATGTTAATTTTAACTTGAAACATAATGTGAGAAGAACAAAAAATATCTAAAAAGACATCAACAAACAATTTTTAATCTGTAATTTAAAATGTTTATTTTATCTTTGCAGATTCTATGCTTCCGGCTTTGTGGTAATTAGTTTTTAATGTTGCCATTTTATAATGCTTTCCTCTCTCTCTCTCTCTCTCTGGTTAGGCAGGTTCACTCGTTTTATTATAATAGTATGTATGTATATATAACAGATAATAATTGATCTAGGCGTTACTTTGCGGCAGTTCAGCTTATTTGTTATAAAAATACGACAAATATTGACAAAAAACTACTATCACTTTTTTTTTTTTTTGGTTGACAGGCTAGGCGTTTGACCACAGTTCACCTGATGTTGTGATGGTTTGGTCGAAGATGGTAAACACACTTGTGAGGCTGCCGGAACACACTGTTAGGTGCTAGGCAAACTTTCAACTTGAGGGTGGTAGCTAGCCAGCTGAGTACTAGAGAGTACCCTACCACCACGCTATGGTTTCCTCACAATATTTTCCTTCACCGATATTATTTTAACTCTATTATAATTTTTTATTTCTACGTCTATATTATCTTTATTTCTACTCTTCTTTCTTGCTGAGTAGCGTATAGTAGCTATATGACCCTTTTAATATCTGAAACAAGAAATATGTATATTAATATAAAAATATATATTTTTACTGTACACATTTAAATAAATAGACATTAAACACAGCGCCATCGGACCCCAAATTAAGCAAAGCTTGTACTATTGAGGTCAGATAGCTGATAGAATACTTAAAGAAGCGAGAGACTGGGCACAGTCGACCAATACGTGTATCTTCGGCATATTTTATCTCTTAGCAATGCACTTCAAAAGAAGAAGGAGGATCCAACTGGGATGGGCAGCATTCAATAAACTAGACGATGTCTTGAAATCCGTCGCCGTTCCACAGTGCCTGAAGATTCCCTTTACAATCAATGTGTTCACCATGACTTATGGTGCAGAGACATGAGGCTGTGCACAAAATACAAGAGAGCTATGGAGCGCGCAGACATCAAACCACAAGATCGAGTTAAAAATATATAGATACGACGTCGCACAAAGGTGCGTGACGTAAGAACAACAATCACGAAACAGACATGGAGTTGGGCAGGACATGTTGCCAGGCAGAGTGATGGGAGGTGGACTAAAACGATGACGGATTGATGGCCACGGACTTGGGAAACGAAGCGTTGGACGTCCACCAGCGTAAAAGACATCGTAAAAGTCGCGGGTCGAACCTGGACAAGATTGGCACAGTACCGGGATGAATGGCGAACAAGAAGATTGGCTTATGCTCAACAGTAATTACGGGCTTACAGATTACGGGTTGAAAATGAATATTATAGTGAACTGAGGCAATAATTTGTAGCGATGATAGCTCAGTGGTTAGCGCGGACGGTTCGCATGCCGAAGGGCGTGGGTTCAAACCCCAAAAATGAGCTTGAGCTGCCGGTGAAGGAAAAACATCGTGAGGAAACCATAGCCATAAACCATAAACCATATGGTGGTAGGGTACTTTCTAGTAGGTACTCGGCTGGCTAGCTACCACCCTCAAGTTGAAAATCTGCCGCCAAGCATTTAACGGTGTGTTCCGTCAGCCTCACTTAAGAGCTAGTTCTATTCCAGGCTAGGTGTGCTTTACCATCTTCGACCACACCGTCACTTAACATCGGGTGAGTTATGGTCAAACACCTAGCCTGTCAGCAATAAAAAAAAAAAAATTCAATCACGTTTGACGTCGTCTTCCATCCACAATAAAATAAAGACAAAAAATAAATCAATATTTTATGCGTTGTTTTGTTATCGCCAAACAAAAACAATTAAGGTCGAGTTAGTAAAAGTTTCACAACCCTTCCTACTTTATGATTACAATTTTACGCGGAAAACCCCTATAAAGTAGGCAGATTATGGAGTTTTTTAATATAATGTGTGATTTTATCTTTTTTCTTCGATAAAGTATTTTTTTATGGTTGACATTGTATTTGTCCACAGCTCACCTGAAGTTGAGTGACGGTGTGGTGGAGACGGTAAACACATCTACTCGTAGCCTGGAATGGAACTGGCTCTAAATATAGGCTGTTTAATCACACTATTAGTTACTATGCCAGATTTTTAGCTTGGTAGCTATCCAGGCGAGTTTTATAAAGTACCCTACCACCATGCTTGCGATGTTTTCCTTCACCGGTAGCTCAAGCTCATTGTGTACCGACCGCCCTAACCACTAAGCTATCATCCACATTACATGTTCGTTTGGTAAGGCCGTCACTGAACTTTTTCGTTTTCTTAAATTAGCCCATGTATTATTTCAGGGTATAACATATCTAAATTCTAAATTTGGTCTAATCAAAAAAACCATTATAACAGAAATGTGAGTAAAGAACATAAACATTTTTTTATTTAAGAAAAGCTGACTCTAGACTTACTATTTTTGTTAAGAAAACCCCCGAATTTTGTTCTAACAAACGGTAAGTAATTTTGAGTGACAAAGTTACGAAACATCCGTTTATGGCCACTTTAGTTTACATGGTATAATATGATAAATGGTATAATATGGTATATATGATAAAATCTCTGAATAAGTTACTGTGATATAAAGATAAATATAGAATATATTTTTAAAAAGCTAAATGGAACTCTATCGAAGTCACTTTACTATCTGTTCGGAGATTTGTCTCGTAACAAAAACGATTAAAAAAATACTCTCTAGATTAATAGCAATGATAACTTTGTGATTGGCGCGGTCAGTGCATATGTCAAAGGGCGTGACTTCAAATCTCAACAATGAACTTGAGCTGCCAGTTATAGGTAATATCGTGACGAAACCATAGCATGGTAAGGCACTTTCTAGCACACGGCTGGGTGTGGCCACCACTTTCAAGTTAAAAATTTGCCGCCATACACTTAATGGTCCATTTTTTAATAGATATATTTACCTTTGACCGCCAACTCACCTGATATTAAGCGATAATGTGGTCTAAGATGAAGCTCGCTTAAGATACCAATGTTCCGGCAGCCTCACTTGAGACCTAGTTCCATTTTAGGTTAGGTGTGCTTACGATCTTTAATAATTTCGTCACTTAACATCAGGTGATCAGGCTGTAGTCAAACGCCTAGCATGTCACCAATAACAAATTACTACATTAAAATGTAGTGTACATTATCTACATAATAATTACAGTTATATTATAAAGGAAAAATTAAGGTGTTTGTTAGCTCTTTACAATCTAACGGCTAGACGAATTTCAGAGATATTTGCAACGGAGATAGACTATACATTGGATTAACCCTTCGGTCAGCTAGTAGTGTAGTATAGTTTAAAATTTTGTAGTACACTGTGAATAACACAAAGACTTTTTATTTAGATACGGTTCGGTGCGTGTGTCTGACTCACAGTTTACTAGTCTTTCAAGCTATTGTCGTCGTTAAACATAATTATATTTAGCTTCAAAAGCCGTAGATTTTTACTGCCAATGATGTAATCAAAATTTGTTTTGTAAATAAATATACTTTTTACTACATAACGATGTGGTAAATATTTTATTTGATTACTAGCTATACGCCCCGGGTTCACTCGTGTGCAAATTATTTGGGAAACATGATTAATCCAGTCAGTAGGCATAAAAAAGACCTTTGCCCTACAGAAGGTGGTTAGTATGGTTTGTACTCTGATGAAAAACCCAAATTTATGACCTCAAAGAGTTGAAGATTTTTTAAACAAATTTTCTTCTTTACTTAACTGGACAAATGTAAGGCTTAAAAAATGTGTGAAATTTTATTCTCTTCAACTTTGTATTGAACTTTTTTAGTCGTGAATCAACCGTTGAGGTATTTATTGAAATTTAAAAAAAAACTGCCTTGGTGGTGCCGGCGTAAGAATAGTACCCTCTACCCGTGGTTGCCGTAAGAGTCGGCTAAGGCATGTAATCCAGAAGATGGGCAGCAGCGTCTTCCATGAACAATCACACCTAACTGCGCTCGCCAACCCGCCTGCCAAGCGTGGCGAGTTTTGGCAAAAACCCCCCCAGGAGGAGGCCTATGTCCAGCAGTTGACGTCCTATGGCTGATGATGTGAGTTGAGAAAAAAACCGATTTTAGGACTTTTCATCCAAGATGGCGGCCCGGGCGACCACTCCTCGAGGTCACAAACTTGGATTTTTCATCAAAGTACAAACCTAAACGACATATTTCAAAATTGGTACTACACCACCTTGTTTACCTTGTAGGGTAAAAATCCTCACTGCACTGAACTACAACTACAAAAAATTGAATTTCTAGACTTATTCAAAAGCTTCATTAGAATGTAGGTACATTAGTTACAGTAGATACTTGGTGGTAGATCTCCGTAACAGGAGATTATCTAGGTAAATACCACCGCAGTACCAGACATTCTGCCGCCAAGCAGTAGTGTGTAAACATTACTGTATTTCGGTATGACGGGTACTGTAGCTATAGAAATTACAGCGCTGTTGAGACTAACCATCGAAAGTCTCAAAGTAAATGAGTCTCAAAACAGCGATGCCCTGGGCTTTGTTCTGCTATACGAAGTTCTGTGTATCGCTGCAATGGTCATGGACAGGCGTTATCTCTTACCATCAGGAGAGCGTCTCGTTCGTTTCATTACTTTTAAATAAAAACATATTTTACATACAAACCTTCAGTAAGAGAAATGACTAAATGACAATGAAATCCGTAGCCTAACCCGTTCTGTAGAAAAAAAGCGAAGAAACAGACAGACGAAGACAGCGACTTTGTTTTATACTATTTAAGGAAGATATACAACTAGTTATTATGAGGAATTACGATGTTGTTTACAAGAAATCACACATAAAACACTATTTCTACATGTTTGTTTTTATGGCTTGTGTGAATAGATTTTTCTTTTACTTTCAATGCCGAAAGATGTTTAAAGTTTATACGTAGTACAAAATACAACTTAAGTTTATGACAAACTTTAATATGAATATTTGTTGCCCTGTTAGCTCCTTTGATGTATCTGCTTCGACTAGATCTATATCGTGTTCGATTCCCACTCAAGACAAACTTTTTTGTGACAAGCATAAATGTTCGTTCTTTATCTGGGTATTCTGTATGTATGATAACGCATCCCCATTCCCCATGACCATTACAGCGATACACAGAGCTTTGAGTAACAATACAATGTCCAGGGCATCAGGCCTTTGAGACTTTCGATGATTAGTCTCAATAGCCCTATAATTTTGCTAGTTTCAGTAGCGATAGTGCAGTGGCCCTTTAAATCTGAACACAGTAATCGTACACTACTGCTTGACGGTAGAATACCTGATACTGAAGTCGTCAGACGACCTCCTGCTAAGGATCTACCACAAAGCAAAAAGGAAATCCCACAAAAAACATTTTCTTGTAAAATGTTGCCAAGACGAGACCATAAAATATAGCTCGCACTGTCGAAAAGTTATCAGATCTCATGTAGAACAAAGCTTCTAATTCTATACGCCCTAACTCTACAAGCCCTGACTTCACAACCTCTACACCTTAGTCAAAATATGAGGCTTCAGATTATTTAACACCTTTGGTTTTTAGGCGTTACTTTTATCAAGGATACAAAAATGATTGACACTAATTATAATAATATATTAAAAACTTACAGCAACAAAAGTAGGAACCGTCAAGTCGGTAAAGGGTCCGGCTTGAAACAAAATGCTTTTACGCATTTGTCTTCCAAGCAATAACACACTGCGTCGTATACGCACGTTTTGCGCCCACCATGCGCTCAAATATACGCTTTCTTCTACTGTATTACTCTGTAAAGTAAAACAATATTTTTATGAGGAACTAGTGAAAGATTTTACTATGGAAACTGACGTGGATTCGACACATTGTTCTGGAAAGCAAAATGATTTTCAAAAAATTGTTCAGCTTTGTCTCCATGAAGAAGGCCACCGGATGTGACCGAAAAATTAAACGTGAGTAATCTCACATAACTAAAACCAAAATAGTGGTAGATTGTATTAAAATCAAAGTCTTCACTATTTTTGTTGAAAATGGTCGAGACATATTGAGCAAAAACGATTCATAGATTCAAAATGGTGGCTGGTAAATTTTTTTTTTTTTTATATATTTGTTTATTTACCTCGACGTTTCAGTAAATTTTATGTTTTTAAAGATCTAAAGTGAGGGTAAAAGATCACAACACACAAAACGAGTCATAAAAATGGGGTTTTAAGACTTATTTGTACGGAATTGCTATAGATTGTGACAAACATAATGTAAAAAGTGATGCATCACGATTTTATTCTTTAAAAAAGGTGGTCACCTAATGATAATGAACTATTAATTAGATGTACGCAATCTCAAGCCAATATTTAAAAAAAAAACACAAATGGTTAACAATCTTAAACAGTATATGGTGGTAGTAGAATTACAGGCAAAACTGTGGGTCGCTGTTAAACATAAAAGTTCTATAAGCGTTTATATTGTTACAAGAATAGGATACGTCTCCGGCATTCATTTCTTTGTAGCCAAAAATCCGGGTCACAAGGATATCGAATTTTTACGGTAACATAAATACCAACCATGTACAAAACCTCGTTGCTATGCCAGCAATAGAGGAATAACTGAGCAATGAGCGCCAACAAATATTCAGCAACCCATATGCGTTGCATAGTTCCTGTGCTCTTCTGAAATCACAAAATACGACAAACAACCGGATCAGTTTTTATAAATTGTGTTATTATATATATCAAAATATGTTTAAATAGTAACTAGTAATGCCATCTATCCTACAGAATGTAAAGTAGATAATCATCAAATATATTGTCGAACAGTTGCCGCTGTTTTGATAGGTTATGGGCCCAGCACGCTTCCAATGAGTTAATAAATTATTCCACTGAGTGGTGCGGACCTCTACTCAATGTAAGACAAGAAAGACCATAGTCCACCATGTCAGTTATATGAGGTTGTGTATACACAACAAAAGACGTAATTAATGATTTAAATTAATATTACTCCATTATATTATCCTTATTGTTTTATATATCTAAAAAAGTGTCGAAGCAAAAAACTAAAATAGGGGTTGCCAGGTGAAATCAATTAACAAGTTTTTACAGATAAAATAATAAATTCTTCACATAACGATGGCTTGGCAGATTTCGCAATCTTTGAGAATTCTCAGACATGCAAGTTTCCTTCACCGTTTAAGGATTGTGGCAATACTCACATACTCATAATTCAGAAAATAATGAGGTGAGTGCGTGGGGTTTGAACCCAGGATATCCAAATCAGAAGCCAGACGATTTCCCAATAAAACTGCCGTAACTTCAGGAGGCTGCCGTTACATAGAAAGCCTAATTTAAAAACACAGCTTCAATTTAATCCATGTTTATTACAGAGGCTCGTTTTCACTAGTGGCGTTTCACATCGGTGAAAATTTAACAGAGCATAATAAGTACTGATTAACTACTAAGCCACATTTTAACCTAACCTAAAGATATTATGCTATCGCTGGTTTGATCAATTTTGGTTGTATATTAAAACCATTTTCAAGCAAGTGAGCGATTGTTTGGTTAACTTTTTACTGTCCACGCCAAAAATAACATACTACAGAAGAAAAATAAAATAAAATTCATTGATAGGTGTAATAATTAGCGGACCTTAGCGCTAAAAGCGATCTCTTTCAGGCAACCTTAGGATGCCTTACCAGTGCCTTTGTAAACTAAATAATATAATAAATTACATACCTTATTTAAGCGGGGATGGGAACACGAGTAGTGAATATTAGTGTCGATCCGTATATAAAGGAATCCCTTAAACTAGGTCACAAATATTAGGCAATACACGTGTTTCCTTCCAATGGATCCGACACCAGTCAGGTAAAACCATTGAATAGGCAAAAAGAACGTAAGCTGTTAAAGGTTCAAAGAAAATCTATTTCAAGAGTACCCGCAACCTACGAGCACGTATTAAACGCTAAAGAAAATATTAGAAGCAGCAGATGTGTCCTAAGCCAAGTAGCCTATGGGAAATGTACTCCTGTGGGAAAAAGGCGTGTGTATTTATAGTTGGTTGAATGTTTTAAAAATATTTTTTGTAATCACCATTGTGAGCTGGACGGCGCTGGCGCAAATCATGAGCGAGCAGATGATAACATACAAAAACATTACTGGGGATAACAGCGTGTTCAACGAGGATGAAAATCTGAAAACATACAAACTATTTGAAACTCTATAATAAATTAATGAACATTTATCTCAGGTTACTAAGAAACATATTATGTAGCAAAAAACATACAATTTAGTGTCACGAAAAAATGTCAAGAAAATAAAATTTGGAATTTGGCATTTTTAAGTGTCGTAGCACATGTGCAGTTGCGCGGCATGTGTGATAATGGAGAAGTCGGATCGGACAGTCGCTCCACACAAGCGCAGGCGCAGACACACAGGATGCCGCTAGTTCTGCCCCGAAAGCGGCAGGGCATCAAGGCTGCCATTTGCGGAGTTTGTCTATGCATATATTTACTCTAAAATATTGTAAAGTTTGTATAGTGAGAATATGGAATTATATAAGGTTATGTTTATATTTAAGTCAAAATGAGGTAATCGAACTCTGATATTGTCAAAAAAATCCATTGAGCTTAGTACAACTGTTTCGCGAAATTCTACAAGTTTTCTATCTCTACACCAAACTTTGTTACAATCGAACGAGCTATTAAAAATAATATGCCAGGAATTTTAAAAATGTATAATGGGTGACTACTCAAATCCGCTCGTAAATTCTATAACACTTATAAGTGGTAGTCCTGAACCGTAAACTCGCGACTTTCATATCTTCTTAATCACTTAACCTGTGTCCTTATCGATTTGTCTCATGAAATTGGAAATAAAATTTATATCTTTTTCAACTATGCCAAAAAAACCTATATTATCAGACCAATAATTTCCCTGGATCTCTTTTCTTCTCTCAGTCAATAATCCTAGAAACGTTAGAAAAATTTATTGAAAAAGCGACGGTAACTTACTTGATCAAACCTACATGATGGTTATGACACTCCGTAATCCTTTTCACAGCTTCGTCGTAACCAACAATCTTAGTATTCTCAGTAAACAACCTAGCACAGTTCTTCTTCAAAATCTTCAGCTGACCATTAAAAAAAGACATTAAAGCTACTGCATTAGAGTCGTAATTTGCTACAATACCTCCTCCATAAACACAAATTGCAGAATGTTCTAGAACTGAAATCCAGTATCCAAAACCACGCGTATGATTAAAAGGTAGCCAGGAACTCAAAATCCCTGGATAAGGGGCTGTACCATTTAAAATAATGTATCGATGATCTGCGGAAGATAGAAACCCAAACAAAGGTGCTAAAATAACTGTGAATACAGTTGCTGTTACCAAACCCCAATAGAAGTATGTAATCTTTCTAGAATACTTGGTGTAATCACCAATGATTGAAGATGTAGTCGAATCTTTTTTCGAAATCTGTTGTTTTTCCAAACTAGAAATGTACTCTATGAGAGAGCCCCATTTCTTTTGCCAGAAGATAAAAGAAGCGGCTTTGACTATGCAAATTGTGCTAAGCATGGTCACTGAAAGGTTCCTTAATGCCAGTTCTAGATTGTCCCTAATAAACCAAAGTTCTATGTACTGGGTCACAACAAAGAGGGCACCAAATATGTGAATTAATTTGTCATAGAAGACTGAAGTAGATTCACTTGTTTGCCATATTTTCCATAATTTGAGACCTTTAAGCGTAGGTCCTAGTAAAGGATGATCTGAATTTTCAAGTTTTTCAAAATAAAACATGGCTTAACTTCGTTCAGTGTTGTTTCGTTGAATTGCAGAAATGAAATGACTTGCAAAACTCTTTTTTAGATTGTGTTACGTTGGTAATGAATTTTATATCGTTCCGTTCTATGTGACGGCTTTGTTGAATAAAAATATAGTACTGTTTGTTTGCGACTTTGATTGAATTTCGTTTTGTGAATTGCTAATTTAGATAGATATAGAAAACAAAAGAATCTTTGTGAGCCAATGCCACAAGTGGTAGGTACAGACCTACGACATAGGCAAGATTTGAACTTACGAAACGGTGGTAGCGTGACTAATTAACGTCCGGATAATATGAACGACCTCAAGTGTACCTCAATGAAATCACCTACTATTTTAATAAATCCAATTTCAGTGATGATAGCTCAGTGGTTAGCGTGGTTAGTGGTTAGTTTTGTTTAAATCCCACCAATGGTCTTGAGCTACCGGTGAAAGAAAACACCGTGAGGAAACCATACCATGGTGGTAAGGTACATTCTAGTATTCCGCAAGGTAACTACCACCCTCAAGTTAAAAATCTGCCGTCAACCACGTAGGTAACGGTGTGTTCCGGCAGCTTCACTTGAGAGCCAAAGAAGAGAGTCATTACAGGGTAGATAATTACGTCACATCTGATGATGATGTGGTCAAATCTACTATGATTAATTAATCCTTCGTTACACCTAACCTGTTAGGAAACGACTAAACAAATACAAGCAAGGACAGGGATGTGTGGAAAAAGCTGGAGCCTTTACCCAAAAAGGGTCCATATTTCAAATAAATAAGTTTTAATAATAAAATTTTAAATTTAACTGAAATATGGAATAAAACGGCTTTTTATTTATTTATTTTTACACCTAATACATTCTACCAGCACACAATGTGTTAAAAATAAATAAATTCTTTATCTTTACCTAGCCTGTCAACCATAAAAAAACTGACCAAACTGACAAGCAATAGTTTCTCATAATAAATATTCCAAAGAAGTTATAAAATCATCCCAATAGTGTGAGGCGGACAGCTGTCAATGTTTTGAGAGTGGTTTCCGACACGGGCTTGTTTCCGATAAAACTTGACAACCCTGCAATTTTTACCTCTCACTGTTTTGACAAGAAAGTTATTGGTCTGGGTTGGCTGTGATTTTATATTCCATACAAGCACTTTCCGTATATTTTTTATTGATTTTCTTTGATTCTATTATTGTCTACATGTTTTCAGGTAATAATAAAATTTGCAGCCTACCTACAACTACATATTCTACCGTCTAGCAGTAGTGCGTAAGCATTACTGTGTACCAGTTTGATGGGTACTACAGCTAGTGAAATTACATAGCAAGGGACTGATACGCACTTTCGAAAAGGTCGCCATCGACCTTTTATCAGTCCTTTTCGACCTGACACCACTAGGATAGATTAAAGCGCTATCACTTTGCGAATACATGGTGTAAACGTTTTTTTTTTTTATATACTGTTAAATGATTCAAACGTAATCTGTATCGGGACCTGGCCAAACGTTTAAAGGAGGCTTCAGGTGACCAGAATGCTGGCATCTACTTTGGTCAAAAGCTTAGCATTGCCATCCAACGTGGCAATGCTGCCAGCATTCTGGCCACATATCCCTCATCTGACGGCCTTTTTATTTAATTTTAAGTTAGTTTAGTTTTCTCTAGATGTTTTAATATATAAATTATATACAACGTAAAGAAATAGGATGAATTACTTTAATTTTGACTTTATTTGATTTTTTTTACCCTCACATCACACAACACATCATCAGCCATAGGACGTCCACTGCTGGACATAGGCCTCCTTCTAGGGGGGGGTTTGCCAATACTCACCACGCTTGGCAGGCGGGTTGGCGAGCGCAGTTAGGTGTGATTGTTCAAGGAAGACGCTGCTGCCCATCTTCCGGATTACATCCCTTAGCCGACTCTTACGGCAACCACGGGTAGAGAGGGTGGGGTACTATTCTTACGCCGGCACCACCACGGCAAGCCTACCCTACCCTACCCTTTTTTTACCCTACTATTCATTTAAGTTGAAAATGCCACTAATTTTCACCCACACTAAGAACATTTTATCTAATACTTAAAGTATTTTTGCGGAAATACGTTTTTTTTTAAATTATTAATTGTTTTTTATGTTTTATACAAAAAAAATAGCAGTTATTTTATATTTAACTAGCGACCCGCCCCGGCTACGAACGGGCTTATACGGGCCTTTTGATTTATCTCAAAGGAATTAGGCAGCGTTTTCGATGAAAGCTCCCAGTTAGCTTGACTTTTTCCGACACTCCCAACATTTATCATCACATTTCAACCAACTTCATAAAACCTTGACAAATTATATACCTAAAACTTCCTTTACTTTGGTAAAACTCGCATGATAATCCGTTTAGAAGTTTTTAAGTTTAATTCGAACAGAGAAACAGACAGACAGACGCGGCAGACGACTTTTTTTAATAATATATAGTGGTTATATAAGTAGTCATTTCATTAAGTAACTAGGGCTTTGAAAAATCCATCTTTTTGTCTTTCGTTCCGTGTTTATCTAAAGGAAACCGTGAGGCACAGCGTCTTATTGAAGCGTTTATGAAGTAACATCTTTATGTACAATTACAGTAGGCCTCATATAAAAGGTAAGGTACCGCAATAGCGTAAAAGCTAAAAATATTATCTTTCTAGTAAGGCGTGACGCCTTCACATCTCGTCAGGGCCCATGTTTGTGGTTACACCAAAAAGCGTCACCTGAGACAAAAAGGAAGGTTTACGTGTCACATTATCTTGGTTATGATTTACGAGGCCTGTCGTAATTCTCGACTATAAAACACGAGGCGGGAATAGAATCGCAAAATCGAATTATAAAAGACACAGAGAATAAAAAAAGCAAGCCGCACCAAATATTCAGCCTGCACCGAACGAATTAGTGAAATACTAAATTAAGTTTTTCAATGATTACTAATACATTTTGGTGGTACCGGCGTAAGAATAGTACCCCACCCTCTCTACTCGTGGTTGCCGTAAGAGAGGGATGTAATACGGAAGATGGGCAGCAGCGTCTTCCTTGAACAATCACACGTAACAGCGCTCGCCAACCCGCCTACCAATCGTGGCGAGTATTGGCGAAACCCCCCTAGGAGGAGGCCTATGTCCAGCAGTGGACGTCCTATGGCTGATGATGTGTGTGATGTGACTAATACATTATATAGAATAACATAACAAATGAATATAAAACTTTTTAAAGTCAAAATTACAACAAAAAAAATACATATTTGGAATTACATGGTTGTTTATTGAGACTAACCACCCAAAAGTCTTAAAGTAATGAGCATCAAAGCAGCGATACCCTGGACTTTGTTCTGCTAGTCAAAGTTCTGTGTATCGCTGCAATGGCAAAGCTTCCGTGAGCGTTTTCAGGCTGGGACGGCTGAACGAATTTGGAATATAGATAGTTTTCTGCCCTGAATGGTAGATGGAAGGTATAGTTTGGGACTTTGGAATTCTAAAATAATTATGTGCTCTGAAACATTTTTTGTTTATAAAACTCAGTGGAAGCTTCTAGAAAAACTTACTTTTTGCGATATTTAAATATATGAATTACTTGACATAGCAACATAACTTGATGCAACTTGAATATACAGTCATTTAAGTGTCATGAAGTACAAACAACCATTTAGACTTTTTTATGGTTAACAAGCTAGATGTTTGACCACAACTCTCCTGATGCTAAGTGACGAAGTGAGGCTGTCGGAACACATCGTTAGGTGCTTGGCGACAGATTTTTAACAACATTTATTTAAAGACAGGATACCAGGCTTTAAATAAAGTGATCATTTTAAAACATTGCCTATTAAAATGCATTTTCCAACATGCATTTCTTTCAGAAGTTAACTTCACAACAGACGGTAGCTTTATGGAGGCGTCCTCGGGTTCAAATATCTAGTTTATATGCAGTCTTGTGTTATTACTTACACTTGAGAGGCTGCAAACGTATCTAGTAGACGCTCTCAGCTCTATTAAGACTGTTTTACTGTGTTTTTATCATTTTCTATCCATTGTAGACAGACAGATTTTTCATTGTGCACACTGGAAATAAAAATATGTACAGAGAATAACATAACCTTATGAACTAGTGCCACAGTATCGCTAAAAGCATTTACATGTATTATATTTGTTAAGTCTTTATGTGATGATGATAGCTCAGTGGTTAGCACGGTTGGTTCACCCGCCGAAGGGCGTGGGTTCAAACCCCAACAATGAGCTTGAGCGAAAACATCGTAAGTAAATCATAGCATGGTGGTAGGATATTTTCTAGTACTCGGCTGGCTAGCAAAAGTTGAAAATCTACCACGCAGCTAACGGTGTGTTTCGGCAGCCTTCCTTGAGGGCCAGTTCCATTCCAGGCTGGGTGTGTTTTATCATCTTCAATCACAACGTTACTTAAAATCTGGTGTTCTGTGTTCAAACACCTAGCTTGTCAAACATAAGGAAAAAATTATATCGATTCCAGAATTGCAAAACTATAGAACAATGTGACGCAGATGTCAGAACATGTATTTTATTTCTTCCGACCAAAACTTCCGAACATATTACCAATTTAAAGTGGCCCTCGAAACTGTCATATTTCATACACCAAAACGTAATAAAACTTTAGTTATCATTCTATTTCAGCTCTTATGCTTTGAGAAAGTAGAACTATTGTTGCATGGATGGTGTAAAAGGTCAATCCCACTAGCTAGGAGCTTTATACTTAAGTCTAGGGTGTTTTAGCTTCTGACGTTAACTCTTGATAGTTGTCTACAGCAGCTGAATTGGGAAGTCAAGGCTTACATATTCTTTTGTCATAGATATATGTATATGGTAGACTAGCTGACCCAGCGAACTTCATATCACCTAACTGTCAATGAACATACCGACAGCAAACTACCGGGTGCAATTGTGTTTTTAAATTGTGCTAGTTTATTATATTCAGTCCATTGCGCTGGCCAAGTGTAGGTTGGTTGATTTCACACATCATTGAGAATTTTGAAAACACGTACCTACCTATGCTTCTTCACGATGTTGTCTTTCACAGTTTGAAGTCAGGGGAACATTACTTAGTAAAGATAAAGGCGCGTGTAGTGGGATTCAAACCCAGGCTTCCAGTTTGAAAGCCATGCGGTTTTCCAACCAGGCTGTCAAAACTTCTTCATCTGTCAAAAATGATGTAAACTTATCTAATCTAGGATGGAAACTGGAGCTCAAAATAATATAACACTATTTTAACTATTATGCTATCATAATACAATACAATAATTGATTAATAACTTCGTAGTTTTCGTTTTTTTTTTCTTTCTTCTTGGCTTCGCACTCTTTGCATTTTGCCAGTTTCAATGTGTCTGTATTTTGTGTGCAGTCTTCAGTTTTCGGCTTCTTTATCTTTACAGTTAAAGTCCAGTCCGTGCCAGGCAAATCTAGTCATGCTTTAGTAAAGTATTGGCGCCTTTACTATAAGCTTCGATGGAGTTTTAGAAGCAACACGAAAAGTCATGTTTCACCGCATTATTTCAATTTCCCACACCCGCGCTTATAATTCGGCACTTTATGAATAAAACACTACTATTTTTAGACACAAGCACTCGAAAAAACACTAGTTTAAAAAAAATACAAATAGGTAAGTATTACATTAAATTCTAAAATTCATAAATTTCGGATACCTACCTACCTACTTTAAATACTTGTATAATATTATAAAAAGTAATAATGCAGTTATATGTAAGTAACTAGCTGTGCCATGCGGTTACACCCGCGCTAGATGCCTACGTCATAGTAGCTTTATGCATGCAAAGTCTCAGCCCGATCGGTTTAAAATGGACAAAGTTTCATATAAACTTTCATCCCCTATTTTATCCCCTTGGGGGTAGAATTAATCAAAATCCTTTCTTAGCGGATGCTTACGTCATAACATCTACCTGCATGCCAAATTTCAGCCCGAGCCGTCCAGTGGTTTGGGCTGTGCGTTGATAGATCACTATGTCAGTCAGTCAGTCAGTCAGTCAGTCACCTTTGAGTTATATATATTTAGAGTATCACCGTTATACTAGTATAATACCTGTTATAATTTTTTATTCTTCCCACGAAATTGCCTGTATTTTATTTTCGTTATTTCTTACTAGATCTCAACTCTTACCAATTTCCGGAGAATGATAAAGTGAAGTAATAAATACAATTGAGCAGTCTGTTACCAAATTTTCCTTTCCCTATTTGAGGACATAAATTTCCACGTAACAATCAAGTCCACAGGTAAGAAAACAACTTTTACTACTCCCGCGAACAGCTTTCCATATAAAAAGGGTGGTTTATCGCATAACAATAATATTTTTGTGTTTGCTCGCAGTAAGGAAGATTTTACAATTGATACCAACCTAAACTACGCTTTGTAACTCTATCATTTCTTTCTATCGAGAAAAACTTTTATAATCGCTATATTTCTTAGGTACTTGTAGCTTTTCATTCGGGATGCGCCTTCCATCGAGTGCTTCAGACGCAAACTAAGATCTTGAGACCTTGTTTTACGACTTTGACTATTATTTAAATATAAGAGATTTTTGAATTACTGGTAAGCAATTATAATTTTTTTATTGACATATTTTATATTTGACATATATTGACATTTTCATTATATTGACATTTGTTATGATTTTGATATTTTTAAATATGAATGGAAAAATTACAAACATGTAACATTGGTGTTATCAATAAAATATTTGTATTTGTTTTCGGCTATTTTGTCCGTCCTATAATATCTCGCACATAGACAAGCTGTGCGGGAAGCTGAGCCGCTCGTGTTTTGCGCTCCGACGTCTCGCGAGCACCGCCGCCCGCAAAATAGTACGCTCTTGCTACTTCGTGATCGCCCACTGTAACATCATGTAGGTACGGGTTGAAGCTATGGGACCGCGCTGCCGATCGTAATAGAGCCTTTGTTATACAGAAGCGAGACATTCGTGTCATATGTGGGATCCAGGACGACTTCTCTTGCGTTAAACTGTTTTGGGAACTACAGATCCTGCCTCAGCCGTGCCTTTACCAGGTTCTGTACACCCATACAAACATAAATAAATTTCAACGCCGGGGCGTCCACAGCACGTTGGTTCGCTGTAATAAAAAGACCAACTAGTAACGCCCTCGTATCGGCTCGTCAGGTAGGGGAGGTCGGTATACCTTCTGGGGCCCGCCGTCTACAACCGCGTACCCGCTTCCATTCGGGATGCACCTTCCATCGCGTGCCTCAGAAGCAAATTAATGTCTTGGCTTCAAGAGACCTTGTTTTATGACTTTTACGATTATTTAGAAATAAGAGATTATTGAATTACTAATAAGTAATTATAATGCCTTTTTGACATTTAATCATATTAACGTATTTTATATATGACATAAAATATGTATTGTACTAACATTGTCATTATAGTGACATATGCTATGATTTTTAATATTATTTTTAAATATGAATGGAAAAATGATCTGTAACTTTGGTGTTAGCAATAAAATATAAATTTAAATTTGTATTTGCACTATACTTCTTATTCATTAATTCAAGTGTACATGCTGCTTTACATCCTACGAGGTATATTTTTTAGCGCTCAATGAATCCATAGATTTCTATGTTTATGGTGATCACAGTGTTCTTTATTGCAGCTACTATATTCTGTTACATTCAGATGTGACTTTATGCATATGACATGATTTGTTATTCGAGTAATGTTAGAATAACCTTTGCTGTTTGTTGGCAGACGCTTCTATTTAGAGATATCTTTCGAAGTCATGAATAAAATATTAACGTCTATTGAAAACAGATTTCTAATATTATGTACTTAACTGAACATGGCTAAGGCGTGATCTTCAATGATGTATCAATCACGTTTGTTATTGCAATCGATCACCAGTCTAATGTTTTGACAAATAGAGTCTCTTTTAGCAATGCAAAAATAAGTCAAAGTTCGATTTTTTGAGATTTTTATTTACATTACTCGAAAAGTAAACAATTACACTTACAATCTTGTCTAAAAAAAAGTCCTAAAAAGTAACAAATATAATAATCAATCTATATTACCGTCAAAGCGCGTTGTATACGTAATTTAAAAATTGTTGGCCCTTTTTATCTTAAATTGTCCCACTGCTGGGCGCGGGTCTCTTCTCATTGTAAGAAGGGTAAGGCCATAGTCCACCACGCTGGCCAAGTGTGAGTTGGCAGACTTCACACACAAAGACTGGTGCGTGCCGTATTTTTGGTATAGTTTAAACAACTTGACAGCCCTGTTGGCTCATTGGTAGTATGTCTGCCTGAGCTGTAGGGCGTGGGTTCGATTCTCGCCCAGGACAAACATTTTATAGTTTGTAGTGGTGTTCTATATTTATATGTTTGTATTTACAACAAAAAAAGTATGAGCTGCTTAGTTTGGGGTCAGATGGCGCTGAGTGTAATGTGCCGTACGACATACATATTTATTTTTATTTAATCAATAATACCGCCACCACAGATAATACTACCAAAGCCGAAACCTGGGCCTGGAAGAAGAAAAGAGAGGCCTTTGCCCAGCAGAAGGACACTAGAGGCCAACAAAAATAAAAACCAGCTAAGTGCGAGTCGGACTCGCGCACAAAGGGTTCCGTACCATTATCTATAAAAACGGAAAAAAAATCATGTCTGTTGTATGGGAGCCCCCTTAAATATTTATTTTATTCTATTTTTTGGTATTTGTTGTTATAGCGGCAACAGAAATAAATCATTTGTGAAAATTTCAACTATCTAACTATCACGGTTCATGAGATACAGCCTGGTGACAGACGGACAGAGAGACAGACGTACGATGTAGTCTTAGTAATGGGGTCCCGTTTTACCCTTTGTGTACGGAACCCTAAAAAGGTCTGCATACTTAATAATAAAAATAGTCTTGCAACGTTATTAATATATTTTGATATAAAATAAAATATTATATTAATATTTACACGAATATGCTTTTTATATATCTTCTTCAGAGAGCATTAAAAGGAATGAAAGTAGCGAGGCTTGTAATAAAACTCGCTGTCAATTCCAATATGATTTCATTCGCTTATTGATAAACTCTCGAATGCAAAATTGATATTTTTATATCTATATTTTATTAGCATGATAGGTTATGATGCTTCGTGTGGCTTTAACGAGATAGTAAAATGTGTGAATTGAATTAATGAAAATAAAGTAAAGACATTATTTTTTATTTTTTATGTTTGACAGGCTAATTGATTAATCAGAGCTAATTCAATGTTAAGTGGCAGTATGGTCAAAGATGGTAATCACAACTCGCCTGGAATAATTGGTGGTAGATTTTCTTAACAGGAGGTCGTCTAGGTAGGTACCACCGCAGCACCAGATATTCTGCCGCTAAACAGTAGTGTGTAAACATTACTGTGTTCCGGTTTGAAGGGTACTAGCAGGCAGCTAGCGAAATTACAGGGCTATTGAGACTAACCATCTAGTATCAAAGTAATGAGCGCCAAGGCAGCGATGCCCTGGACTTTGTTTCACTACTCAAAGTTCTGTGTATCGCTGT
Organism: Biston stratarius; assembly: GCA_950106695.1. Lineage (NCBI taxonomy): Eukaryota > Metazoa > Arthropoda > Insecta > Lepidoptera > Geometridae > Biston > Biston stratarius. The sequence continues at coordinate 3,434,616 of OX467112.1, forward strand.
CCATTCCAGGCTAGGTGTGCTTTACCATCTTCGACTACACCGTCACTTAACATCAGGTGAGTTGTGGTCAAACACCAAGCCTGTCAGCTATAAAAAAAAAGCCATATTTTAATAGAGAAACATGTTTAACTTAATTTAACCCTATTTTCACGCCCTCTCCCCACGTTTGAAAGAGTGTCGGCTCTATTCCCCCTAAACGCTTCACGTAGTTAATGGATTAGATTAGCCCCCTTACAATTTATGCCGGAAAACCAAACGTCAATGAAATAACTATCCCAAAAATAGTATCTTAAAGTATTCCTTTATATTATGTAAACACTTTTCAATAAGCCAATTATGTAAATTACTTCTAAATTATTGAATCGATAAATTTCTAACTGTTATTAAGCCCCGACGCAAAAATAGGGGTGTTATAAGTTTGATGTCGATGTCTGTCTGCCTGTTTGTGTCTGTGGCATCGTAGCTCTCAAACGGATGAACCGATTTCGATGCGTTTTTTTTTTCATTTGAAAGCCGCAAGTTTTCTTGCGGTGGTTCTTAGCTATGTTTGGTTAATTGCGTAATTTTTAATTTAATTACTTGTAGGAACATTATTATATATTTCTATGCACATAGAATGGCAGTTACGCAAAAACAAATATCATGAAGGGAAATCAACAATTTAGACTTGGTTTTTTTCACTTGGTGGTAAATCAAAAGGCAAAAAAAACAAAAGGTCTTCAAAAGGCGAATTAATAGAATCTTAAAAGGTCGGCAACGTATTTGTGGTGCCACTGGTATTGCAGGTATCCATAGGCGACGGTGATTGCTTACCATCAGGCAACCCGTCAGCTTGACTGCCACATATGGCATAAAAAAAAAAGATCTCCTTACCGTACTAGCGCAGTACCACATATTCTGCTGCCAAGCACTAGTGTGTAAACATTACTGTGTTCCGGTTGGAAGGGTACTGCAGCTAGAGAAATTACTGGGCTGTTGAGACTAACCATAGAAAGTTTCAGAGTAATGAGCGCCAAAACGGCGATGTCCTGATTCTGTGTATAGTTCCAATGGTCATGGACAGGCGTTATCACTTACCATCAGGAGAGCGTCTCGTTTGTTACATTGCTTTCAAATAAAAAAAGAATGTTCTATTTTTTGCGTTGTCTTTTAATATTTGCTGTTTTTTTTTAATAAGCTCAAATGCACTTATGCAAAAAAAGCCAACATGATGACTACCGACAGAAGTAAAAATTTATAACACGTTATATTATCATGTTGGTGATGCGAATCGATAAGTTTTAACCCTACCATTAATAAATCAAAGCGGCTAAAGAGATTTTCACTGAAAAATTTATTTACCATATTGCCGACCACGGGGTTGGTTCTGAAGGTCGAAATTTCCAGAACGAAAACATTGAAACCAAAAACGTACCGTGATTTATTTTGCGACACCAGCGCCGTACACATCATTAATCCTTCGAGCTGTTTCTGCAGCACTGGTGCCACGGTAGAACTCGTACTCGTAAATATACCGATATTTCATATTTTCCATAGTGCGGTAATAAGCGTCGCCAAAGAAAAAAATAATGAGGAAAAAACAAATGAATGACTGTTTTCAAAATTCAAATGTACCTACTAAATGAATTTATAAATTTGAATTTGGAATTCTTAACCAAAGAGGAGATATTTCAGATCAAAGTACGACAAACCGCTAATTTCATATGTAAGGACCTAATATTATTATGTTAATGTACACATAGGTCGCTCATATCAGTTTTTAAATAGATAGAGTCACAGTCTCAATTATTTAAATAGATTTTCAATAGAAATTCTTTTAGACGACCGTCTGTGACCCCCGGACCTAAATGGGTCACATTTGTGGCAACCCTACGCAAAGTGCAAAGTTGTCAACTGCCTAGAAAATCTCATTTCAAGAGCAAACGTTCTCTACGCCAAAATCAGTTTTAAAATATACCTGAGTTTGGAAAGAATCTACATATCTTTTTTTTATTATGGAGACTGGCGTGGTCTTGACACATTATTGTTTTATTTATGCGGGATTACTCATGTTTAATTTTATCAGGAACTCCGACTATAGTTTCGGCCACAAAAATTCATAAATATCTGATAAAAAATTTGATAATGTTTCATCTCGTTATACTTTGTAGTGATGATAGCTCAGTGGTTAGCGCAATCGTTTCGTGAGTTCAAGAATGAGTTTGAGTTTTCAGTTGAGGAAAAACATCGTGAGGAAACCATAGCATGGTGGTAGGGTATATTCTAGTACTCGGCTGGCTAGCAACCACCCTCAAGTTGAAAATCTGTCGCTCAGCACCTATCGGTGTGTTCCAGTTATTCCACACTAGCTGTGTTTACTACCTTTGACCAAACCGTCACTTAACATTGCATGAGCTGTGATAAAACACTTAGCCTGTCAATAAAAAAACTTTTAATAGAAATCGTCTTCCAGCTTGCCTTTTTTTAAATGTAATAAGACGAACGATACGTTCTCCTGATGGTAACGCATTCCCATGACCATTACAGCGATACACAGAATTTTGAGTAACCAAACAAAGTTTGGGTCATCGCTGCTTTGGCACTTAGCACTTACTGCTCAATACTTTAGTCAAAGACTGTATTTTGCAAAATTATTAAATTAAAACAACATTTTTAAGATTTATAAATGTGACGTCACAAAACATTGTACTAGTCAATCTCTTGTTCAATAGAAATGACCCCTTTCGGTTTGATAGAGCCCAAGCCTAAAACGCATTATAGGGTCACTTCTATCCTTGTAAATAGATAACCTATTGAAAAGATTTAAACTATTTAACGCGGGCTAATTTATTCAGTGGCTCTGTCATTGACCTGTCAATAATGTTAACGAACCATTGGAGATACAGACATTAAAACAGTGTGGGGTTTACCGTGACCTCTTATTGCCATTCAAATTAAAAGCTTCCCGACCGCATAATTATTAAAAAGGTGGGATAAAATAGTATAAGGTAATAAGGTAAGATGTTCAAATTTACTTCTTTTTAGGGTTAATCAACTAGTAGGTGTTTGACCACCTGATGTGAGTGACGGTCTGATCGATGATGATTAATATAGTCTAGAATGGAACTGGCTCTCAAGTGATGCTGCCGAAACACACCGTCAAGCGCTTGGTGGTAGATTTTCAACTTGAGAATGGTATTCAGTCGAGTACTAGAAAGTACCCTACCACCATGCTATGGTTTTCACGGGATGTTTTCCATTACCAGCTGCTCAAGCTAATTGTTGATATTTGAATCCACTCCCCACAAGATACGTTCTGAATCGGATTCTGAATCAGCCTTGCTTGTATAAATTGTGCCGACCATCATAAACCGTATTACTGCTTAAAGTGCTTAACATCAGGCAGAGTGTGATCAAATGCGAACCTATTTTGAAGAAATAATGCTGGACCTTTTCCTTTCCATCGTGAAAAGGTTAAGACCATAGTCCACCATGCTGGCCAAGTACGGGCATAGCAGACTTGGTCATGAGGTTTTCCTTAACGGTTTGACGTCATCGGTTCAATGCGCACATAGCTTAGAAAAAACAGAGGTGCGTGCCGTAGAATTTGAACTCCGGACCTCCAGATTGGAAGCCAGACGGTCTTCCAACTGGGCTGCCAAAACTTCAAACTTTCACCTTATAAGTGGCGGGTCATTTATCAGGTGGCCATATCGAAACCTACCCTATATATACAATACACCTAACCTATATATATAATTGCCGTGGTGGTACCGGCGTAAGAATAGTACCCCACCCTCTCTACCCGTGGTTGCCGTAAGAGTCGGCTAAGGGATGTAATTCGGAAGATGGGCAGCAGCGTCTTCCTTGAACCATCACACCTAACTGCGCTCGGCAACCCGCCTGCCAAGCGTGGCGAGTATTGGCAAAATCCCCCCCCAGGAGGAGGCCTAAGTCCAGCAGTGGACGTCCTATGGCTGATGATGTGATGTGACATATATAATATCCAGGGCATTGTCAGTTAATTGCCTACCTTTGAGGACTCTTTTCTTTGAAGCAAAGTAGATTGGCATTTGGTAGAAAACCCGGAGATGGTAAACCATTCCATAAAAGACAGGTACACGGAAGAAACAGTCGATTAAATCGAGCGGTTCGAGGCTTCCACGCATTATAATATGAGGCGATGCTGGCGCTTCGATAGTAAAATCGAGATGGAGGGATGGATGAATGATCCAAATCTGTTCAAGGATTTAAAAATGGTTGAAACAAGAAAGTCACATACATACATGTAATACCCTAAAAACATAACTCTCCTTTTTTGGGCAGTCGTGTAAAAACAACATTATTCATAAGTTTAGATTCTTATATTTGTTCATACCGTTATGCAAATGTTTAGTGTAAATGACACGAAATTAGTGCCGCAGAACTAGGATTGCGGATTATTGCAGAGATGCTGTTGGAACTGACAGTAAGCCGACAGTTTGTTATTACGCTATTGGTTTGTTTTGATAAAGTTTTATATAGCGATGATAGCCAGCGTTATAGCTTACAGTGGTTAGCGTGCTTTGATTACGCGCCAGAGGGTTCTAATTCCAGCAATGACTAATCAGCATCGAATCCAAAAATTTAATCGGTATCCAAAATGTCGGAGATGTCGGTATATATTCTGGGGTCTACAACCTCAGACCTGCTTCAATTTGGGGTGCACTTTCCATTGCTTCAAAACCATGCTAAGATCTTGGCTTCAAGAGACCTTGTTTTAAGACTGACGATTTTTAAATTCTAGTAATTGTAGGCCCTAGAAAAGCTTCATCCTTTTCGTACCCAACAAACAAACAATAAGTCTATTTATAAATCAGTGTTATAAAAAAATATATAAAGAGAGTACTTTTATTTTATATACATATATAAATACTGTAACACATCCCTGCTTCAAATTAATTCTTGACTTCAGAAGCAGACTCAGACCCTTACTCATTAAGTCTTATTGAGGCTAATATCTACCTTTTAGCGTTGTGGTTAAGGCACTTCATTTGTCTACATTAGGCTGAATATAGTAGAGCTCCCAGACACACTAGTGATCCTTAGAATTCAGATACAAAATCCACATTATTTGGTAATTTAGTATTTGTTCTGAAATAAATAGAAGCTATTTGGTATGGTTTAGCGATGATAGCTCAGTGGTTAGCGCGGTCAGTTCGCATGCTGAAGGGCGTGGGTTCAAACCCCAACAATGAGGTTGAGCTACCGGTGAAGGAAAACATCATGAGGAAACCATAGCGTGGCGGTAGGGCACTTTCTAGTACTCGGCTAGGTAGCTACCACCCTCAAGTTGAAAATCTGCCGCCAAGCATCTAACGGTCTGTTCCGGCAGCCTCACTTGAGAGCCAGTACCATTCCAGGCTAGGTGTGCTTTACCATCTATGACCTCACCGACACTTAAGATCAGATTAGTTGTGGACAAACACCTAGCCTGTTAGCGATAAAAAAAACGTTTTCGGTGATATCATTCACAGCCCTTTTAGCTTAATTGGTAAAGTTCTAATTCTAATGCTGAAGGGCGTGGTCGATGCCCACTCAGAACTAACATTTTTGTAACAAACACAGACTTATGTATTATATGCATTTACAAAAAAGAGGTGCTATCAGCCATCTGGTTTTCATAGTACAAGCTTGGCTTGGTTTGAGGCTAGATGGCGCTGTGTGAAATGTCATGCAATATTTATTTATTTATCATTTATATGGGTAAATTTCTTTAGTAGGAAGCCGTCCAGTACCGCCTTATTTGACATTCTACCGTAAATCAGTATTGTGTAATTATAACTGTATTTTGGTTTGAAAGAAACTGTAGATTAATCACAAAGTTATTGATACTAAGCATCGAATCTATTAATGTAATGAGCACTGATGCAGCAATGCTCTGTGTTTTGTTTTGTGACTCAAAGTTCCAAGTACTCAGCACCGTACCACTGATCAGCTTTTGGTCACGTTATCTCTATAGTAGGGTACTTCGTTCATCTCATAACTATTACTGGACAGCTTGAAGCATGATATAAGAAAACTCCGGCTCAATTTGCTGACGAATTTGTATTTGAAATATAATTGTTATTGCAAAAATGCGACTATATGCGTCCCCACCGCGGGGTGCGGGCAGGGAGAGAGAGAGAGAGGTTAAAAAGAAAGACAATGACAACTATCTGTCATTGTCAAAATGACATTAATGTATTCTTAAGTTTTGGCCTTTGCATGTTGTACATTTAGCTTAAACTTATACAATTACATTTAAAAAAAAAAACGTAATATTGACATTTATTAATTACTTTTTGACTTGTCTAATGCGAGTGAAAGTGGTTCAATATATTGTCATTCCTAAACTTATGTCAATATATTTATATGCATGTTGTCATCATCTATAGATTACTGTATCATTTAGTTTTTGTTAATTACTATGATGAATGTTGTGAAGTATAGAGAATTTAGTGATAAAAAAAGCATTATAGTTGTATTTGTTCTTAGTTAAACATTATAAAGTCCGAAAATACGTGTAATACTGCTAAATTCTTTGCTGGTACATTGTCATACGTCTTAAACCTTCTAATGGTCTAAGCAATACGTAATACTGTTAGGGTACTGGTATATTGGTACCCAAAAGGTGTCGACTGAGACCTTAATAAACCTACCGAGCCTGCCTGTTCATTTGAAGTAATTATTATTTGGCTTCTATCCTTCCACTCCTTGTTTTCTCTTTAGAGTTCAAAACCTTGTAGCTAGTTTACTAGCTTACTGTTCTGAAATATATATATTTAAAGTATGTATGTAAGTAAAAAACGTAAAAGAATTCCAAAAAAGAAAAAAGTTCCAAAAAGTGTACAAGAATTTTATCAATTGAGTGCCAATTACAAGCTTTGCCAAGTTTGGAATAGATAACTAGTTTCTACTAAGGTTATTCCCCCCCTTTTAAGTACAAATACACACTATTTTTCACTGATTAATTCTGCCACTTACCTTCATAAATGCTACGTAAAATACCCACAATTTTATAAACGGTGAAAGATTAATTAACTATCTTACTAACCACCTCCACCTTTCAAATTCACAGGAAAAATACAAAATTACAGCGCAAAAATAAATTGAAAAAAATGCTAATTGAATTTCTATCAAGGGCAATCAAGTCTCAACCTTATAAATAAAAACTTCACTAGTTTTTTACTTGACTAGAAATTGACATGGCATTGCATAAACTTCGTACATTAACTTTGAAACTTGAGGACCCCGAGCATCCTTTGCTCGGACCTATCATAAAGAGTCTTTATTTATTCGGTTTATGGCAAAAAGGAAGTTTGATTCGGAAGACCGCTTTCAATATAGCACACCATTGCTTCATAATACTTACATGTATCCAATTTATTGACATTTACACTGTTAGACATGATATGAGCAAGATATCAAATAATATATCTATTACTTTCACGACTCTAGTTACAATGGTAAAATGTTTCTCTTTCGTTCTACAGCAAAAAAAATGGGAAAACGTTATTTTAGAAATATCTAAACAGGAGCTTAGTGTATTAAAAGAACGAGATCCGATAGTAACAGAACAAATGAATTCTTATAAAAAATATATAAGAATCATTATGTATATGTACTGGTTAGTAGTGTTTAGCACAAATATTTGCTTCTTGAGTTCTCCACTACTAAAATATGCTTCCTCGAAGACATATCGTGAAAAGATAAGTGACGGCGAGGAACCGTTACCGCAAATTATTTTATCATGGTTCCCTTTTGATAACACGAAAATGCCTGGTTATATGTGGGGGTTGTGCTTTCATGTGATAATGGTGGAACTTGGTGGTGGATATATAGCAGCTTACGACACAAACGCAGTCGCGATCATGTGTTATCTTAAAGGACAAATGGTCATTTTGAAAGGGAGATGCAGAGATATTTTTAAAGGAACAGCTTCTAAAAAGGCTGTTATGGAGAAAATCAAGGAATGTCATAGGCACCATTCTGTTTTGGTAAAGTGAGTATATGAAATCAAATTATGAAAAATTTATATGATATCATTTTTTTTACTACATAAGAAGGAGGTTTATGTTATTCGAGTGTATGTATCGATGTATGCGGGTAATGAGTATGTATGGGGTATATTAGACAGGCCCTGGAGTTTTTTTTTTAATTTTCAGTTGTCTTATGGCAAGCTGTTAATTTGCACATCTTTTTGTATAAGAGTAGCTCTAAGGCTTTTATTAACGATATTAAAAAATCTACTTTTATGTGTTTTTATTTTTTTCAGGCACTATGAAATGGTCAATGATTTGATCTCACCAATCATGTTTTTGCATGTACTTGTCTGTTCAGGAACAATAAGCTGTTGTGTGATTCTTGTTACCATGGTAAGGTTTCACTAATCATCTATGATCATTGCCAAAGGTATTTGTGTCATGTGTGATTGAAATTAATAGTCCAAAGCGACCAAGCTCAACGTACGCAAAATTTAGTTAATTAAAACTGGCTCTAGATTGCCCAATCATGCAATACTGGACGAAGGTGCATATTGAGCATTCTGGATCCAGACGGCAATATATGTAGGTGACATTAAATATAGGTTAAGTCTCTTTTAGTTCATTTTTAATTTTAATTTGAATGTGACATTTATTAATTTATTTTTGTATTCTATTGAATTTTTAATTTTAAAGTGATTAGTATTGAGTATTGAGTGATATATGTATCAAATTTTTAATTTCGACTTTGTTTATTTTTGATATAAATTAAATAATAATTTGTGTTATGTGGACGTACTGAAATTATTATTATTATTATTAAAACGGGTTTTCTCAGAGATGAGACCTAGCTGGGTCAACTTTTCGCCCCTAAACAAATTTCATCGAAATCGTTACAGCCGTTTTCAAAATCTCAAAATATATGTATACTTAAAAATATTGCCCATTTAACAGCACTAGATAGATGAATAATAATATATTTGTTCTTTAAAAAAACGTGTTAACGGACGACCTAGCTTTGATATCTATATGGTCAAACACCTAACTAGACTAACATTAAAAAAATGAATTTTGCTATTTTAGACAATTGGGGCATTATTTTAGTGATTTACGATGGCAACATTGGTGTAGTTGTGGGGGACAAACTGGACTTTCTTAAGACTTAACTCGTAACAACGCCTTTTTCAACACATTTATAACGCCAACATAATAATAAGTATATACATATAATAATCTCACATTTTACAGGCTGATGTAAATAAATCTCAAAAAGTTTGGATCGTCCAATACTTGATTGGGCTGGTGTTACAACTTTTTTTGTTCTGCTGGCACGGCAACCAAGTAGCAGTTGAGGTAAAAATATTTTTTCGATTCGGTTCAGTAAGTTTTGTAGGACGAGATTGCGGTAAAAGTTTCACGGACGGTTATTTATTTTACATTTTTTTGCGAATCTCAAACGAATATTTCGTCCACTTGCGACGACAGTGTGACATCTCAAAAACCATTATTTTACAGAAAACGGCTTTTAAAACTTAAATGAGTATAACTCTTAAATTGTTGTCAAGATAGATTTATTATGTGTGAAGTGTTTAGAGTATAACTAATACTGAAATTAAATATCAAAAAGAAAAAAATACATTTGAAACTAAACTTCATTTCAGATTTTGAAAAATAAAACTTATCAAGTTGTTCCAAACAAAATTAAGTTTGGTTGTCACGTTGAAGATGATATAGAAATTGACATTGAATACGTGGTATCCTCGTGAGGTCACGTTTTTTTATGAAAACCGAGAGCACTTAACACCTCTAAGTATAGGTGACAACTAAACTGTCATTGTGTCGAAGCCAACTAGATCACCAAACAAAATAGCACTATATCTTAATATCTATTCTTTGTTATTCATTATAGAAAAAAATATCCCGTTTTTGGAGATAATAGAATGCGAGATCGTGTTTCAGAATATTAGTAATAAACGAAAAAAATTCGTATAATTCGAGATGTCACACTGTCATCGCAAGTGGACGATTTGTTTTTTATCAATCATAGTTCAGTAGTTAACTTTCAATCGTACATATATATATTTTATTACTTTAAGGACTTTCTCGGGTAATTATTGTCCACGTTCAGGTGGAAAATCTATTACCAAGAATAAGAAAAAAAAAGAATAATTCTCAGAATAATAGTAACTCAAGTACATTTTAAATGTTAGCCAAGCTAGGTGATGGCCACAGCTCACCTGATAATAAGTGACGGTGTGGTCGAAGATGGTGAAGCACAGCTAGCCTGGAATGGAACTGGCTCTCAAGTGATGCTGCCGGAACACACCGTTAGGTGCTGCAGATTTTTAACTTGAGGGTAGCTAGCCAGCCGAGTACTAGAAAATACCCTACCGCCATGCTATAGTTTCCTCACGACGTTTTCTTTCACCGACAGCTCAAACTCATTACTAGATATACTCAGCAGAGTTAGAGCAGTTAAGGGTTAAAATAACAATGAGGTTTCCACTATTACTATGGCAACGAATCACATCATCATCAGCCATAGGACGTCTACTGCTGGACATAGACCTTCTTCCGGGGAGGGGTTTTGCCAATACTCGCCACGCTTGGCAGGCGGGTTAGCGAGCGCAGTTAGGTGTGATTGTTCAAGAAGACGCTGCTGCCCATCTTCCATATTACATCCCTTAGCCGACTCTTACGGCAACCACGGGTAGAGAAGGTGGGGTACAATTCTTACGCCGGCACCACCACGGCACACTATTATGTATAATTATGTATTACTATTATGACAACGCAATAAACCTAAATTGGGTAAGAGTGGTATATTTCTTTTTCAGTCTGAAGCAGATAGTGGAGTTTACGAAAGTGATTGGTGGAAAGGTGATAAGTATCTTCGTAAAATGGTACTGCTCCTGGCTATTAAACTAAATAACCCGCTGATTCTCAAAGCTGGTCCGTTTACAACTCTTTCTCTTCCTACTTTTATAAATGTAAGTTGTAAGAACTCTTTAGGTTTTTTGTTTTACTTATCCAGGATTACTCACGTTTTATTTTATTGGAAATTGCGACTATAGTTTTGGCTACATCCGGTGGCCTTCATCATGAAGATAAAGCAGAGTACAATGCACGCGCGGCCTCGTCTTGCTTCGCACTGAAGCATTCGTCAGTGTAAAGCAAGATCAGTGTGTCCTACTCCTACCCGTCATGACATGTGATGTCGAAACATGGTCCACAAACTCAAAGCCGGTCACCAAGCTATGGAGATAGCTATGCTCGGAGTTTCTTTGCCGGACAAAATTCGAAAGCAACAAGTCATCCGACACAGAACTAAAGTCACCGACATAGCACAAAGAATTAGTAAGCTGAAGCAGCAATGAGGCGGAATAATTTTTGGAAGAACCGATAACTGGTTTAGACGAGATCTAGAATAAAGATCACGTGTAGGCAAGCGTAGTGTAGGAGACCCTGCCGCCAGGTCACTCGACGACCTGCATACAGCGGCGGACAAAAACCGGATACAGAAAGCTGGTGACCGAACTCAATGATGTTCTTTAGATGCCTACGTTGGACAGCTGATGATGATTATACATAAGAATATAGCATTTAACCTACTAAATTTATCGTATATAATATGCCTTAGAAATAAAAATAAGTAAGTAGTGATGTAAAAATTGAGAATTGTAATCAAAATATGACATTGTTTCAGATAATGAAAGGCTCTTACAGCTTCTACACATTGTTTTCGCAAATACAAACCTACAAATAAATGAATCAGCTGATATCCGTTCATAAGTTTTCAATATAAAGTTAGCTATAGACGTACGTACGACCAAATACGCGTTTTTATGGTTTGAAATTTTGCTCGTAGCACCATGGCTCGCAAATATGTGATAACTTTTTTTAATATTACTCTTCATCTTTTTGTTTTTGACATCGCACTTTGTGCATTTGCCAGTATCAAGTACCTATTTCGAAATTTTAAAGTATTTTATGATAAATCAATTTAAATAGGTATGTCATTGTCTTTTGGGTACAATATGCCATGTTTCTTTATGAATAAAAAGCCAAAAAAGCCACTGGCGGGGTTTGCATAATTTGACAAGCGTCTTCTACGCTATTCAGAAAACGAAGAGCGCAATAATGTTTTTTTTTGTGTGGAAATAAATAAATTATCTTATCTTATAAAAGTTATTGTTTATTTACTCAACAACTATGAAAGTGAGTCCAGCCCCAATATTACGATGATATTTTTAAAATATCATCGCGAAATATATTTTAAGAACCTACGAGGAGTAAGTAGGTAATAGGCAAAAAACGCAAATAAAATACATCGTAATCATCTTTCGAATGAATAAATCCGTCCAAAGGCAGGTATCCACTAAAGCTGTATGGAATCTCACAAATATATTTATCGATGTTTCCGTGGTTGTTATTCAAAAAACTTGAACGAAACAATTTGACTCCACTTTCATTGTGCGAACCGCCAAATAATGGAATGAACTGGCTGAGAGGGTCATTTTCGATAAATACAATATTGAATGCAACTAATATTATAAATGTGAAAGTTTGGATGGACGTTTATTAATCAATCACGCCAGAACGGATCTGGATGATATTTTGCATGTAGATACTTTAGGCTCTGGAATAAAACATAGGATTCTTTTCATCATCATCATCTATAAGTTGCGAGTGAATCAGTTTATTGTAGATAAGGCGAGGTTGCGGTTGTAACGTCTAATACATAAATAATTAAAAAAAAAAAAAAAAACACTTTAGAAAAAATGTTTTAAACGTTTAGTTAATCTTTTCAAACAAATCATCATTTAAAATATAGGCTTTTGTTACTGTAGTACATAATATCTAGTACATATCTAATAAGCGATACGAATCGTTTGAGTTTTACATATCAGCCTTTGTAAAGTTCTGTGCCAAACTCTGTATCGGTAGTTATATAATAGGTTGAATTCAGTGCCTTGAACCGAAACACCAACTCCCTGAGTATCGATCTGTGTTTAGACCCAACGGGGCCACTCTTCTGCTTCTAGTTAAAACCGCTTGATGGTTTATCGAGAACATATACAATGTACATAGCATGAGTCAGTGGGTAATTTTATACGTAAAGACACGACAATCGTATAGCTATTTAGTGATACGAACGTTACCAGAGATAATATAGTCATAAATTTAGCAAATAAATACATATTGATTTTGAAATTTACGTTTTAAAGAAGAAAGAAGAAGTAATAAATTTTTATTTTAAAACACAAAAACAAACAAACAGACAGTTAAATAATAAGGTCTCACCTCAGCATAATGCTGTTTTCAAAGCCTTTTGATTGGATATTAAAATGTATAATATACTTAACAATGAAATGGAACCGAAGACAGTATAGATTGGAACAAGGAAGATTCGGAATTTAATTGAAGATATAAGTAAATAATATTGAAGTTGATTTTAATTATTCACAATGCTTCATTTCCATTTTTTAGAGCTTTTATTTTGAGAGAAACATGTTCTTTTTCTAATTGATTCATAATTTTTTTATGTTCTAATTCTTGTTCCAATATCATTCTCTGCAGCTTTTTGATTTCTAGTTCTTCTTTGAGCACTTCTATTTGTAGTTTTGATTTTAATTTTTCTTCATCGATGTCTATCTTATCGATTATTCTAGTATCTATAACAATAAATTAAATTGACAATGTAAGATTGGTAATTGTAGTAAATCTTGTTTTATAATGATACACTAATGTATTTTAATTGTAAAATTTATTGTTGGCAACACATAAGATGACACAAGCGAAAAAGTAACTGAAAAAGTATAGAAAGAATGTAATGTTGGTAGTTAACTTTATTAAAAATGTATTGTAAATGCACGAATATACCATTGAATACACGAATCTAGGGTTTATATACAAATGCTGCACAAATTCCACCACAGTTATATTTATTTGTACGCTGTCACTGAATTAAGTTAAAATTACAATATCTTACTTTCGGGTTGATGGGAATCTACGTATGAATGATCACGCATTCTTTTAATTGCAGGTTCTTCGAGCTTATTTTTTGCATTTCCTGAAAATAACACGATTTATTATCTTCATAAAATATTTAAATAAATTAATAAAATATCAAGTTTTCAAAATTGTTTGTGTCTTTATTCAATTTGGAGTTTTCAGTTTAGCTTTTCTCCTCAAATTTGACAATCGAACTGAATGATATCTTACCGAGTTTAACGTGTGCTATGATAGCGCAAACCAAAACCTTTCAAATAACCTTTCTCGTTTTCTTTTTTTATTTGGTTTGTACTATTATTGGCTTCAAAAAATATAATTATATGGTAGTATGTCAAGTATTGATTTTGATTGAATAAATAACAGATGCAAATACAACAAAAAAACTCACTTTGATGATGCTGCGAACCTACGAGAGGATCTTCACGCATGCTTTTAGTTACAGGTTCTTCTAGAGCTATATTATGGTATGCTGAAAAACGTTTTGATTGTATTTATGTTATTGAAGTAACAACGAATTCTTAATGGCTAGGATTTATAAATTCATGTTTTCAGATTGTTACTTTGGTTTTTTTGTGTTAGATATATTTAGCAATTTTCCTTGATTTAATTTCAAATGCGGCAAACAAGCATATGGATTGCTTTAAGGTAAAATCTTACTATCAATTATAGATATTTGTTATATCATTAGCGTCACTAATACATTGCCGACTTTATACTAATCAATAAACACGTCTAATTGTCTGATGAATTCTTACCAAAATTTGAAATTTCTTCATCGGTTTCTTCTTTTTTTACTGTTGAATAATCGGGGTCTTCTATGTTAGAATTTGACATACCTAAAATAGTCAGTCAATTTATGAAAATATATACATCTTTTCTAAATATGCTTGATTAGTGTTCATTGAAAGTACAAATTATTTTGAGCAAGGCGCCTCGAAAAAATACAAATCCCGTAAGTGCGAACAAAAAAATTAGGAACCCTTGTATTGTGATATAAGTTATACTCACTTGAATCGCTAGAGTGTTCATCTTCACTTTTGTTATCATTATTGTCATCAATCGAGTCAAAGTCACAAAAACCTTCCATTGGAAGTGAAATTATGTCTTTTATTTTCTTCTCTGCATTTGAAAATTTTGGCATTTTCCCATTAGAAGTCCGCTTATTAGCTAAAATATTATTCCATTTTCTTTTGATATCTCTTTTTAGTGACTCATATTTAGTTCTTAAATTTTTACTATCACGATAAATGGCACCACTACCAGGTTTTTTATTAAATTCTCTTTCAATATCTTCCCAAGCTTCTCTTTTTTCAGTCCACTGATCAGCAGTATTTTTCTTACTTTCTAATATGTCTTTTTTTATTAGTATAAGTTCAACTAATCTATCTGTCTCTTGTTTGGAGTAGTTTGCTTTTCTATCTCGTTTGCTCTTTTTCTTCTCCATATCATACTTCTCTTTAGCTTTTATGAGATCTTTGTTTTTTATAATTGATGCTACTTGTAGTATGCTTGAATGAAAACTGAAATAATAAAAAAAACATTAAAAAAAATAATGCATAAACAAAATTCACATGTATTATATACATTAAACTATTTTTTTAAATTCTTATTTATTACACTAGGTTCCATCAAAATTTACTTAGTCTTAACGTGACATAACAACTAATGACTAATTTCGCAGTTTTTCCCGATGAATATGTGTATAAAATATACCTACTTTAAAAAAAAATTAAGTGTTTTTATACTCGTTAAAAATTGTTACAAAATGACTACAAGTAATTTATTAATTATGGTATTTTTGTTGGGGTTTTCCCATAAAATTAGTAAAGCTATTTAAATCCTACAAACAATAATGGTCGTGCCACTAAGTTTGTTATTTTACTCAAGAAATATAAATTCTTATTTTAACAAATGATATTAATTTCAAAAGTGTATATTTACTATATAGTTCTTATTTTAAAGACCTTATCTATTTTCATAGAAATTATTGGGAGCCCTTATTTTACTTTTATTATTTATTAAGCAGTAACGTATTAAAAAAAATACAAAATTGTTTATATAGTAAAACATAAACAATAAAACAAACAAAAATTAAACAGTTTTAGTAGCTACTAAAACTGTAAAGATCAAATAATCCATAGTATCTAGATAAAATACATAAAAATTAGTTAAGATTCTAATAACTTCATTCTTCATAGTATAAAGCGACAGTCAAAATCATGTCGAAAGGTGTAAATAACTCTTACTTCATAATTTGGTCGGCTATCTCCGTTTTACAAAACTAAATGAACAAAACAAACCAAGTTCCAACTTTATTATGTTAAACTTCAATAATAATTAACTCTTTATAAGAAATTGAAAACAAAAACGGCTTGTAAATTCTAAATAACTTGAGACGCACACCACGCGCGCTCGTCACTGGCGCACTGACGTCTGACGTTAGACAAGGTCAGCAACCCGACTTAGCGTAAACTAAAAGAGAAAGCTATAGACGCCGCGCGACGTTGCCGCTCCGTGCATTTTATCTGACGGGTAGCTTATATCTAGTGATGGGATCGTTATCAATAAGCTTACCTACGCGTGCATATCTTGTCGCAGGCTGTACGATTTGTAAATACGGTATCTTAGAAGCATCGAGTGAGTCGTCTTCTGCTTGATCAAATATATATTTAACATTAATGGCTGTCCTTTTTATCTTGCAGTTACAATGTATATGATCATGGAGCAACATGCCCTTGTAAGGACATTTTAATGTTCTACATACATTTTTCATTTGATATTTTACGTAACACAATATTGATAATGCAAATTAACTTTAGTATATGGTACATGGAAATACACGAAACAGCTGATCCGATTTTGATAAAATTTAGGTCTAGGAAAAGGTTGAGTTGAATTGAAAAAAAAAATACTTATTCGTTCTTTGAATCTTTTTTATGGTGTTACCCAAGTAGGCAACACAGATGTTTTCAAAAAATCACCGATGTTTTTAGCAAGGTACGATCCCGCCAGACTTCGGATGGGTAACCGTGAGTGGCATTTATTTCTGAACGGATTTAGTCGGATGAACAAATTGTAGGTGTTTGTTCTCGTATAGGTAACAACAACCGTCAAGTTATCTCAGAAGCCTTCAGCCCTAGTGTCAGAGTTGATGTGCCGACATTAACTGTGACCCCAAGGCTGGCTACTCAGCCTGTATTAACTTATTAAAAGCCATCTCTGATGGAACCGTAAAAATTAGGTTTTTATATAAAAATTCAATCACCTTTTCGCAATTCTAGTAGCCAGGTTCTATCTATAGTAAAAGTGGTGTAAAACCTCCTATCGCTTTTGAATTACCGTTTCGCTTATCCCTATTTTAAGCACAATTTATTCTTAGAAAATATCAACCAGCTACCAGCTAAAGTTCTACAGGCCACTAAAGGTTTTAAAGTTAGGACGGTCGACGAACAAACGGCATTGGCCCCGGAACGAAATACCTAGACATCAAGTTCCAATTTTAAACTTCAGAAACGGTATTGGAAATGTTTCCAATGGAGCACAAGGAGTGTTCAATAGAATATTTATTTTTTAGTAACCTGTGATGAAAACAGAGGAATATATTAATAAGTTAACAGAAATGTGTATTTATGTGTCTGTCTATTTTTGTACTATAAATAAATAGTTTGCATAACAAAGAATCCTTAGAGTTTTTACAAGCACTGGAAGTATTTCTATTTCAAGCGAGCTATCCGTGTTGATTTTTTTAATGTTTTTTTTTTTATGGCTGACAGGCTAGATATTTAACCACAACTGTTGTTAAGTGACGGTGTAGTTGAAGATGGTAAAGCACACCTAGCCTGGAATGGAACTGGAAGCTCATGCTTGACGGCAGATTTTCAACTTGAGGGTGGTAGCTAGCCAGCCGAGTACTAGAAAGTACCCTAACACCACGCTATGGTTTCCTTACGATGTTTTCCTTCACCGGCAGCTCAAGCTCATTGTTGGGGTTTGAACCCACGCCCTTCGGCATGCGAACGGACCGCACTAACCACTGAGCTATCATCGCGACAAAGAGCTGTAAAAGTAATGCTGAAATAAAAAACAAGTACTTAAGTATGGTGTACTGGTATAGTGAGCGTCAAATCAGCGATGACCTGGACTTTGTTTTGCTACTCAAAGTGTGTATCGCTGCAATAGTCATGGACAAGCATTGTCTTTTAGCACCAGGAGAGCGTCTCGTTCGTCTCATTAGGTTTCCATTAAAAACAATATATTATTATATATGTATTATCGATGTTGAAGGAAGAACTTCGTAATTAATGTTTGTCTGTCTGTATCTTAAAAGAGTATCACGTCCAAACTACTGAATTTGAATGAAATTTAGTACGTAATATGAGATAGATTCTTAAAAACATTTTATCCCTCAAAAGCACAGTTCCCGTGGGAAGCGGGATAAAAAGCTAAATGTTTACTTAGCAATATTTCTTTAACCCGTTGCCCGATTTCAAATATTTTTTTATTGTTACAAAAACGGTAAACTAAAAATTATACTGTAAATTTTTTAAATTAATCGAAATGTTAGCTTAGAAATTATTGGCATCAACATCTACAGTACAAATGTCCAAAATAACATGAATCCCAGAATGTAGCGGAAACTTTGGATGCACGGTTCATTATCAAATTTAGTGTGTACGTTCTCATTCGTGCGGACCGAGTGGTTAGCCCTATTGTCAAAGTCGGGCCATACCAAGGCATGTAAAAGACATTCATAACATTGCCGATAAGCACTTTTTTGTGTAGAGTTATTGAAGAAAAAATGCTCAGCAAATAAGGCCACATGTCTCAAACTGAGTTGTAGGTTGTAGGTACAGCTAATAGTAAATATTTCTAAAGGAGTACATTGTGTGAACAGGTCTTTAATCACTAGGGACGAACCTACTTCGCAACTCCATAATAAATGTTTCTGAAAGAGCGCATTATGTGACTAGATCTTTACTCTTTACAAACGAACCCACCTTCCAAGTCATAACAAACGTTTCTAAACGAGGCTAAAATCGTTAGGGAAGGTATTCCCATCTTATGGGCCCTTACAAATCATGGCTACTGTGACGACCTTTTCAATTCACTTCCTGCTATTCTATGCAAATTATTCCCATAAATTTAGGGAACATTCGTGAATTTTACACGATCCTATCGACAAATCAAATATAAGCCAGATTATTTGTAAAGGCGTTTTATGTAATAATAGAAACAGCTGTTTGCAGAGGTAAGCAAATATCTCGTTTGAGAACACTAAAGCTCTGTATGAGTCGTACTCAACCTTTTTTTAATAAGGGCCGTAAATATGTTTCGCGGGCCGCAAAATTTAATCATCCACATACGAGTCTGCGAGCTTGTTTCTTTAAACATTCTTTGTAGATTTAAAACAGTCTATTTTCATTACATATTTTTTTATGGTTAGAAGATATTATTTAGGAATCATAATAGCAATTTTACAATAAACACCACTTTATTTTATATGCGATAGTAATTTACATACAATTTAGATATAGTTGTAACATGTAAACAAATTCATACGTCACTGGAAATATGAATAGGAAAGGGATTCCCGCTATCTCACTCGCGCAAACCACCGTAACACTCAACGCAACACACCGTGGTACTACTGCCTATTACCTCTTAGTATCTACTACCTATTTACTCAGTGCGCTCAATATGTCTGATGGACGCGAATTCTTTTTTATTGGTTCTCTAAACTGGCAGTTACATAAAAAATAATATTGATAAACATATGTCAAAAGCAGATATTTTTTAGAGAGATTGATTTTTCCTCGTATAGTGATAAAAATATCAAAATTGTTGGATATCAAACAAAAATCAAGAAGATCTAACTTGTTGGAAATAAAGTAACACTAGGTAGGCCAACCACAAAAGACCAGCGGGCCGCAGGTTGAGTGTAGCTGCTTTACATGACTGAACACGAGCGAAGTCAGAATAAACATAATTATACTAACACAGTACATTATTAATTGTATATAGAACGAAATCTATAGTGAATCATGTAAAAAAATATTTATAATACAATATTTTTTAATTTTAGTATGTCGTAGAAAATTTTAAAATACTTTTTGGCGGAAAATATCAAGTCGCCCCGTCGTGTTATTTAAAAAAGAATGTTACTCTATTTTAAAATTTTGAAAAATGGCAATGAAGCAGGCGGCTTGTCTGATGGTAAGCAATCACCGTCGCCTATGGATATTTGCAATAATTATTTATCAGAGGCACTAAAAATATGTTACCGACCTTTTAAGATTCTATTAACACGCCATTTGAAGTACCCAATCTTCTAACTCCGCCGAAATACGGGAAAAGGAAGATCATTCCACAATTTGTGGTCATGGCAAAAAGGAACGCGTGAATCGCATGTTTTTGTGTCGTATACTAGTATTTTTTTGGTATCGGACTTTGTGCTTGCCAGTATCAAGTATTTTGATATTTATAAATATAAATAGTAGGTATTATGTAATCATAGTTGGGTCAATCTACATCCAGGACTAACTTTTATCCCACTAATATTATAAATGTGAAAGTTTGGATGGATGGATGGATGTTTATTTGTTACTCAATCACGCCAGAACGGCTGAACGGATCTGGATGAAATTTTGCATGTAGATACTTTAGGCCCTGGAATAAAACATAGGATACTTTTCATCATCATCATCTATCACCACGCGGGTAAAAACGCGGGGCGCAGCTAGTATAACATAAATGTTTGTTCTGCGTCTTCTTCTTCTTTAAATATAATAGAATGTATTTACAAAAAAAAATAGTAAGTATTTTATCATTAATTATCTTGTTCCAATAGT
Source organism: Biston stratarius (assembly GCA_950106695.1). Taxonomy (NCBI): domain Eukaryota; kingdom Metazoa; phylum Arthropoda; class Insecta; order Lepidoptera; family Geometridae; genus Biston; species Biston stratarius. The sequence continues at coordinate 3,455,461 of OX467112.1, forward strand.
GCAAGCTGCTTGTTTTAGCATAAAAATTTCTTCCAATATTTAAAAAATTAAAGTCACTTTATACATATGTCGTTTCTCCTCTTAGGTACTTCTTCTAAAGCAGGAACAGGCAAGCCGAAGACGGAAAAGCCAAAACGTTAAAATTTACAAAATTTATAAGAGAGCCACTGAAAATTTTCGTTCCAATATAGGCACAAATGTTTTTAGCACAAAACGTGAAGAATGGCTACGGATTGTGAGGCGAGCCTACCAATGACCACGATCACTCCGCCAGAAGTGAAAACAAGTAAGAAGCTGAAGTATTATAGCAACAATAATAGAATAATTGGAAGTAGCTAAGACACGAAAAGTCATGTTTCGCCCCATTATTTATTAGGTGTCATCATCAGCCATAGGTCGTCCACTGCTGGACATAGGCCTCCTCCTGGGGGGGTTTTGCCGATACTCGCCACGCTTGGCAGGCGGGTTGGCGAGCGCGGTTAGGTGTGATTGTTCAAGGAAGACGCTGCTACCCATCTTCTGTATTACATCCCTTAGCCGACTCTTACGGCAACCACGGGTAGAGAAGGTGGGGTACAATTTAGTGGTGCCGTGGTGGTGCCGGTGTAAGAATTTATTAGGATGAAACCCCCCCTTTATGAATAAAACAGCACATCTATTTATAATACATAAACAATAAATTAGACAAAATCTGTGTGTTGGAAATTTATGTTTGTAAAATCGTAGTACTAGCCAAGAATACATCGATAAACTTTTGAATCCTAAATGTGTTTTGGGCCGCTTTACTAAGTCACATAAATCTATTTAGTTTCAACTGTCGCTCCCATGTTAGTCACTGTTTTAAATTAAATGTCTCGAAGTACCCAAGTTCTATTGTTCCATTACATAATCATTCCGGATGTAGGTTGTAGCTGTAATAGCATATATTAAGAGAAAATTGATATTACAGGGACACGGGCGGTAGGGACGAGCTTATAGCAAATTTATCGATATTAATGTCTTGTTATGAACCGTTAAATAATTTTCATACGATGTGCTGTTTTAGTTTATGTCATCATCATCATCAGCCATAGGAGGTCCATGGCTGATGATGTATGATGATGTGAAATAACAGTGATAAAATCAATTTAAAAGAGATATAATATTAGAAATAATTTGCGTTTAAGAACAACAAAAAACAACTTTGATTGGATGATTAGTTATATCAAAACTATACTATAAGAACAAGAGTTAAAAAATTACTTTTAACGATGGTAACCCAGTGGTTAGCGCGGTCGGTTCGCATGCCGTTGAGCGTGGGTTCAAACCCCAACAATGAACTTTAACTGCCGGTGCAGGAAAACATCGTGAAGAAACCATGGCGTGGTGGTAGTTTCTAGTACTCGACTAGCTAGCAACCACCCTCGAGTTGAAAATCTGTCGCTAAGCACCTAATGGTGTGTACCGGCAGCCTCACTTGAGAGCTAGTTCCATTCCAGCTTGTTGTGTTTACCATTTTCGACCACGCCGTCACAACATCAGGTGAGCTGTGGTAAAACACTTAACCTGTAAACCATTAAACTATCTCAATTAAAACGTTATCGAAACACTCAAAGTATCGATAACTTTTACAGCACTACAATACATTATCAAGACGTTCAGACCGCCCGCGCCTAGTGGTTGCGGTGAACCGATACCCGAGTTACCGTTATAATGTCCCATCGCTGTTCATTGTTCGAGTATCGATATCGTCAACCTCGAGTGTCTAAAAGCTTTCGTATTGGTATCGATATTTAATATCGACACATTAAACATCCTTACCTAAATGTTATTTATGTTTTCCTTATAGCTCAATTATAAAAAAAATATTATAATTATACTCGTAGTACAAAATTATATTATTTTACCAAAAAAAAATCTTACCAGGTTTTTTGTGTAAAAGTAATGAGACGAACACGACGCTCTCCTGATGGTGAGAGATAACGCCTGCCCATTGCAGCGATACACAACTTTATGTAGTAAAACAAAGTTCAGGGCATCACTGCTTTGGCGCTCATTACTTTGAGACTTTCGATGGTTAGTCTCAACAGCCCTGTGATTTCGCTAGCTGCAGTATCCTTCAAACCGAAACACAGTATTACACACTACTGCTTGCCAGTTATCTCCAAGTACTAATTTATGTAAAGTGAGCCACATAAACATGTTTGTTAGACTGTGTTCAAATACTTAAAAAAAAAAAAAACCGACTTTATTCCACTTAACCCAAATACATGTATCGTTTTATTACGGTGTTTGGGTGCCTAGATAATTTATTGGGACTATTTTAGGGACCGTAAGCACCATTGAAAACTTACATAAAGCAAAATATGCTATTTCGTTTACTTCGAAGACATATTTTTTTTGCGTTATTTTGGTTTTGATTAAAATTTCTAGAAACAATCTACAATATATCCGTTAAAAAAGCAAATCCAAATAGGTTCTTAAATGAAGGACTTCCGAGGGAACGAATAAAAAAAAAATTACAATCGAATTGAAAACTTCTTCTTTTGTGGAGTAGGTTTTTGTATGATGTTAAGCAGTAATGCGGTCTAAGATGGAGCACGCTTACCTAGAAGAAACCTATTTACTCTAGATTTGAAGACACCCATATTGTACCTAACAGGGAACACAGACTCCGGCAAAGCGTTCCACAACCTCGCTGTGCGAATAAAAAATGTGGAATCAAAACGCTTTGTGCGTACATGGGGAACATCCACCATGTACGGATGACGTTTTGGTCGCGTTTGTCTGGCCGTCCGGTAATAGAATGGTGCAGGGGGAACCAAATTGTGCAATTCAAGTGCACACTCTCCGAAATGTATTCGGTAAAAAACCGACAAGCTAGCAACTCTACGTCGATGCTCAAGGCTTTGAAGCCGAGACTCCAGTAAAGTGTCGTTGCCAATTAGTCTCCTGGCGCGCCTCTCGATCGACTCCAATGCCTCAAGTTAAAATATAATATAAGTTTAGTTAGGTTAAAATATTTAGAAAATATATCGAAATTTATGTAGTACGTACGTATAAAGATATAAGTGAAATAAAAATTTACATTACAATTAACACTTTCGCTGCACCCGATAATATTGTTACCTCTTTATAGTGATTTTTTATTTTAGCGAATCACGTTTTCCTCTGTTCTTTAAATAAAAAACTGAGGCATGATTCGTTGCCGAAATAAAATATGTAATGCTCTCATCGGACTTTGTCATGTTTATATTTATCTAGTAAGCTCACACAAAATTTATTCAATTATAATTTGTGTCTAAAATACAATTAATTTTATTGTATCACTAGCGGCCCGCTCCGGCTTCGCTCGGGTATAAACCTCAAAAATAACAGTATTTCTCCACTATTTAAAGGATATTATTATACATATAAACCTTCCTCTTCAATCACTCTATCTATTAAAAAAACCGCATCAAAATACGTTACGTAGTTATAAAGATTTAAGCATACATAGGGATATAGGGACAGAGAAAGGGACTTTGTTTTATACTATGTAGTGATAGTGATGATAGTGATAGTGATAAATAACAATTTGCACCAAATTTTAAAATAATAATTATACCTTAGTAAAAACCTTATTAGTTAACAAATAATATCATTTTGTATTCTTGTTGAGAGCTAATATTAGGTAACCCTGTGTTACAGCTTCCACGATTCAACCGCCGGCTTCTGTCTTATACTTGTTAATATATGTGAGGTTAGAGCTAAATAATAAGAAAATGTATTGTCTTAAACGACACTCTAATGTAGATACGTATACTACACCTTCGTTTACTGTGGGTAGGCGCAGCGAGCAGGAACGGTTTGGAGTGTGAGGTTCAAAGATAAGGCTTGGAACTATGCGCTTCTAGGCAAATAATATTTGTGAGAGCAGAGATACATATTACGTACGTAGATTTGATATTAATTTGAATCTTAGTAACTTCGAGTTTGTGCTTATAATGATATAATAATGATTTTAAGCTTGTTTTTATTGTATAGTTGATAGGCTAAATGTTTGACCACATCATTAATCTCTTCTGATCTTGTAACGGTGTGGTGGATCATGGTAAAGAACAGCTAGCTTGAAATGGAACTGACTCTTAAGTGAGGCTGCCGGAACACACCATTAGGTGCTTGGCAGCAGATTTTCAACTTTAAGGTGGTAGTTAGCTAGCTGAGTACTAGAGAGAACCCTACCACCATGCTATTCCTCACGATGTTTTCCTTCACCGGAAGTTCAAGCTCATTTTCGGAGTTTGAACCCACGCCCTTTGACGTAAGAACCGACCACGCTGACCACTGAGCTTTCATCGCTACAATTTGCATGGGTTATTTAAGTGAATTCTACTGAACAGAAGCGTGCCTTAAATTAATACTTCAGATATTTCTTTTTGTAGTAGTTTTATTCTACCAAATATAATAGAAAGTAAAGCAAGTATTAAGTGCATAGCAAGACGGGGCCAGGCGCGCGTTGTTCTCAGCTTTGTCTCCATGATGAAGGCCACCAGATATAGCTGAAACTATAATCGGAGTTTCAAATTTAAAAAAAAACGCAAAACAAAAAAAAAATACGTTACTACCTGTGCCCCGCGGTTTCACCCGCGCTAGATGTCTACGTCATAGTAGCTTTATGCAAAGTCTCAGCCCGATCGGTTTAAAATTGACAAAGTTTCATACAAACTTTCATCCCCTATTTTATACCCTTGGAGGTAGAATTAATCAAAATCCTTTCTTAGCGGATGCCTACGTCATAACATCTACCTGCATGCCAAATTTCAGCCCGATCCGTCCAGTGGTTTGGGCTGTGCGTTGATAGATCACTATGTCAGTCACCTTTCAGTTACATATATTTAGATTTTAAAAAATACTACTAATTAATATAAGATTAAATAGTTTCCTAACTATGATGTGACGAATAGCACTGGCGACTTCCGCAAACAGATACCCGTTTGGTAGGTCGCCAGTAACAGTACACTCGCTGTCTGTGAAAGTGTTAAAACAATTGATTCTGTCGAAACGGTAAATAACATAAGAATACTTAATTAAGCTACTTGTAAGGGTTGTCTTTGTACTTATTATGCCTTTGTGTTGTAACTAAGGGTGTAATTCACTTTGTGGATACATTGAGTGGGATGGAAAGACATCAATTGTGATGCAAATGAGACCAAAGTGCTAAGGCGTGTCTAATTTTAAGTAGCTTTGTCGTAAATTAAATTTGCGTTAAAGTAGCTGACGTAAAAACGGAGTGTGTGGTTGGTTGGTGAGATTTGGAAACTACATATAAATATATGTTTCACGTATCAATGCATGACGTATTCAACTGTCTAGCTATCGCAGTTCTTGAGATACAGCCTGGTGACAGACAGACGGACGGACAGACAGACAGCGAAGTCTTAGTAATAGGGGCCTGTTTTTACCCTTTGGGTACGGAACCCTAATTATCACACCACGTATTTCAAACGTTATAGCGATTTGCTCAGTTGTTAGCACGATTGGATCACAAGGAAAAAAACTCAACTAATTCAATCCTCGTATTGAGTACGTCAGCTTTATTTAAGAGCCAGTTCTATTCTAAGTTAGGTGTGAGTGACTTTTGGATCACACCGTCATTAACACCAGATGAGCTGTGGTCAAACACCTAGTTTGTCAACTATGAAAAAAATGCTGAAGGAAAACATCGTGAGAAACCATACCATGGTGGTAAGGTACTCTCTAGTATATAGCTAGCTACCACCTTAAGTTGAAAATATGTTACCTATGTGTTCTGATAGCCTCACATGAGAGCCAGTTCCATACCAGTCTAGATTAGATTGTTTTGTAGCGATGACAGCTGAGTGGTTAGCACGGTTGGTTCACACGCCGAAGGGCGTGGGTTCAAACTCCAACAATGAGGTTGAGCTGCCGATGCAGGAAACCATAGCGTGGTAGTAGGGTACTTTCTAGTATTCGGCTGGCTAGCTACCCCCCTCAAGTTGAAAATCTGCCGCCAAGCACCTAACGGTGTCATCCGACAGCCTCGTTTGAGAGTCAGTTCCATCCCAGGGTAGGTCTGCTTTACCACCTTTGACTACACCTTCACTTTAACATCAGGTGACCTATAATATATATATATATATATATATTTTTTAAATGTAATAATAAGAGGAACAGAACGCTCTCCTGATGGTAAGGGATAACGCCTGCCCATGACCATTACAGCGATACACAGAACTTTGAGCAATAAAACAAGGTCTAGGGCTTCGCTGCTTTGACGCTCATTACTTTGAGACATTAGATAGTTAGTAACAACCCTGTAATTTAACCCGAAATACAGTTATGTTTACACACTACTGCTTGGCGGGAGAATATGTGGTACTGCTACAAGACGACCTAAATAATGCCTTTGTATAAAATCCATGCAAAATAAAATACAAACAAATAAAACATTATAATAAGTATAGTTTACCAGGGCCATTATTAATTTCCGAAGTTTTCCGTCCGACACACCAAAATGCGTAGGTACCTACCTACCTACCTGTATACCCCATTTGATTTATCGAGGGTAACATGTGGGGAGGGACGGAAAGCCAATTCAGGTAAAACTGAATTTATTGCTATTTGGTTAACTAAGTTTCGGCTGTCAATGTTTCTTGCCGTCATAATGTTGTTTGTCCATAGATAAACTTGACATAAAAAAAAAGTTTAAAAAAGTTTTTAGAGAAAAGTGACTTTTTTTTCAAATTATAAATAGGCTTGCGTTTGACCGCCATCTCGACTGATTTTAAGTGAAAATGCGGTCAACGGTGGTAGCTAGCTACCACCCTCAAGTTAAAAATCTGCCGCCAAGCATCTAACGGTGTGTTCCGGCAGCCTCTTTTGAGAGCCAGTTCCATTCCAGGGTAGGTGTGCTTTACCATCTTCGACCACATCGTCACTTAATATCAGGTGAGCTGTGGTCAAACACCTAGCCTAACAGCGATAAAAAAAAAGTTGGATCAAACTGCACACAGTGTGCAAGATTAGGTTAAAATTGGTTCAATAATTGAGGAGTTCATTGCGCACAAACAACGTGACACGAAATTTTTATATTTAAAAAAGAGAAGATAATGAAACTCAAATACATGAACCCTGAAAACATTACACTCCTTTTTTAGACAGTCGTGTAATTACATTCAAAATCGATAGAATCTCAATCTATCAAATTGTCAATCTGTCAAACTGTCAATCTGTCAAAATTAACAATTCTCATTCACATAGTACAGTGCCGTGTCTAAAAATTTACTGTCACAATTTGTATGAGGGCATTAAAAAAAATTCAAGTTCTAGCGCGTCCATTCGAACTCGATTTTAACCGTTCGATATCATAATCGCTTGTATATTACAACAAAATAGGTAATAGGCATTGCCACAATCTCAGTAAAACCCTTTAACGAGCGTCCTCTCGCTTTCTACGAACAATTTTGTCGTAAACCACACGGAATATCCACGCGAATGGCTCCCCAACTGGCAAATACGTGCAAATGTCTTTTACAGTTATTTTATTATTAGCATACGATAAAGAAACGAAGCGTTTGAAGCGAAATCTTCTTTGAAAACCTTGTAAATATACTCAAGACTTAAAGATAACCGTATGTTATATAAGTACACTTAGACTCGCAATGAAATTTGCCAAAGTTTGCTTAATCTGCACCTCTCAAGTTGAAAATCTGCCTATCGCTAGCGGGGTGTTCCAGCAGCCTCACTTGACAGCCAGTTCCATTCCAGGCTAGGTATGCTTTACTATCTTCGACCACACCGCCACTTAATGTCAGATGAGCTGTAGGCAATCTCTAAGCTTGCCATCCACATATTTTTTCTTTAAATAAAAATAAAATAAATATTGTAGGACACATTACACACAGCGCCATCTGACCCCAAACTAAGCAGAGCTTGTGTGATGGAAGTCAGATAACTGATAGAATACATAAATACTTTTTTTTTTGTAAATACATACTTATAATATATACAGAACACCCAGACACAGAACAAACATTTGTTTATACTAAACAAAAATTTGTCCGTGGCGGGAATCGAACCCACGCCCTACAGCTCAGGCAGACATACTCCCAATGAGCCAACAGGGCTGTCAATAGGTTTATTCTTTGGGCTATGTAGGTACTAGATGGCGCCACTTTTTTTAATTTGTTTCGTGCTTTACATTGGCCACTCTGTAGTAGTAAAAAGAATAACCATGACGGCACTTTTTAAAATTTTAATTTCTTCGTGATTAGACCCCTTGATATAATTAAACTACTGTTACCTACCTTAGTGGTAGATCTCCTTAGCAGATGGTGACCTAAGAAGGTACCACCGCTATACCAGATATTCTGCCGCCAAGCAGTAGTGTGTAAACATTACTGTGTTCCGGTTTGAAGGGTACTGCACCTAGAGAAATTACAGGGCTGTTGAGACTAACCAATATAACCAACGAAAATCTCAAAGTAACGATAGCTTTATTTCGTTACTCAAAGTTCTGTGTATCGCTGCAATGGTCATGGACAGGCGTTACCACTTACCATCAGGAGAGCGTCTCGTTCGTCTCATTACTTTTACATTGAAAAAAACCTGTAAATATTAATAAGATATTATAGGTACTAAGTTACGCTCAGAAAACCCCGTTATAAAATCAAAAGTCAAATTACTGTACCTAGTAACCTGAGCGCTATCGGATAAGGTTGCCCTATCAAATTAATTAAAATACGCGAGTTCTTAATTAGTGCACGACCGCCTGTTTAAATGTTGGGCTATTAAAATTGATGTACGAAACTAATTGGTAATAAAGATTAATATTAAGTTAAAAAAACTTCGTATGCCTAAAGCATCCTTACATGTTTTCGTGATATTCCCGTCAACGCATTTCGTACGGATAGTAAGAATGGGTATAGTAAGCTATCCTTAACAGGTAGATATATGCCACCGCGGACTTTTTTAGATCTATAATAGAGTAATATCCCACCATGCATTTTTTTTTTATATCTCAAAGGGATTAGGCAGCGTTTTCGATGAAAGCTCCCAGGACTTTTTCCGACACTTTTTTTTAATACCTAGTAGGCTTGCGTTTGATCACCAACTCGCCTGATGATAAACGAAGATGTGGTCCACGGTGGAGCACGCTCGCCTAAAAGAAACCGATTCACTCGCGACTTGAAGGCGCCCAGATTGTATAAATACAAAACTTCCAACAATTATTATCATCCTATTTTGATCAATTTACACAAAACCTTAACAAGTTTTTTAAGTTAATTGCGAACAGCCAGACAGACATGTTTTATAATATGTAGTGATATACGTATACTATACCTATATCGCGAACTACCCTTATATGTATGTACCTATATGCTTAATGCTTTTTGCGTATTAGCAAGTTGAAGTGGCCATATCTGTCGCAAACTCGATAACCGCTAGAGTAGACGTGTTCTAGTGAATGAACAATCGGCAAACGTAGTGTAGGATGCCCTAACTCCCGATGGAGTGGCGATATACAGCTAGCAGTGGCTGGAAGTACGCTAATTTTATGACCCTTTAGTGGAAATAATAATAAGGCAGTGAATAGCGCAAATTTAATTATACCACCTACCAGACACGGGAGGAAATTGCTCGTTAAAACTTTTTATAGAATAACCTTAATCAAGCACAAGAAGTGACGTCATATTGTATGCTTTTGTCAAAGTCTATGTAGTTTTATTTTTCTTTTTGGCTATTGCCCCATTGTGTTTTAGGGTAATTTTTGTCATCAACAACGAGTGTACATAATGTACACTTAAATAAAATTGAAAACAATGCTGGTCAGAATAAATAACAAATTTTTATTTTTATTTATTAGATACCATTTTACCAGAAGCGAAATTTATCATTTAATAATGGAGGCATAAAGGATATACGCAGTTACTAAAATTATATATAAGTTAGCTGAGGTTTATTATTTATCTCTACATAGTATAAAACAAAATCGCTTCCCGTCACTTAGATCTTTTGAACTACGCCGCAACGTATTGCAGTTTCCATCAATAGACAGAGTGATTCAAGAGGAAGGTTTATATAGATATAATACTAGCTGCGCCCCGCGGTTTTTCCAGCGTGGTGATGAATGATGATAATGATGAAAAGTATCCTATGTTTTATTCCAAGGCCTAAAGTATCTACATGCAAAATTACATCCAGATCCGTTTTGCCGTTCTGGCGTGATTGAGTAACAAACATCTATCCATCCATTCAAACTTTCACATTTATAATATTAGTGGGATTATATTAATATACATATGCACCACATTAGTATCTATATTGTTTTTTTTTAAATTAATGAATTATCAATTTCAATACATCTATTCCTTTCATATCTAGATCGTCAGTTATAAAATTGCTTCTGCAATAGTTTTAAGTTACCTACCCTAAAGAAATATTACACTACCAATACTATTTTAAGAACAGTATTGCTAATTCAGTCTTTTACAAATTTATAATATATTAAAATAACCCAGTTAGATCAATAAAAACGCAAAGTAAGTAATTGTGTGAATGAATGAACTAAGCTTTAGCTCCAAATGAAAAGAACTAATCAGAGATAATTATCAGATTAACCTGTCCGATCAGTGAGTCTGATGATAAAGCAGTTCCGAGTCAGCTGGGGTTGATAAATGAGATGAATAGCGTTTACCTAAAGCTATTTTATAGGATAGTCGGTAGCAGTGCCGGATTTACATATTTACCGCCTGTAGGCTATTCAATTTTTGCCGCCCCTACTACTACGGACCTAATTGGTGTACTTTGTGTCTTAATTATTGGAAGTACTAATTCCAGGTAAAGCCTGCTCGACACTCGTGCAGCCTGTAGCAGCGGTCCAATTAGCGGCCAGATAAAAAACTGAGGTGTGGCCAATAGCTATGATTGTGTACCTACGTGAACATTTTCGAAACCTAAGTAATCCTTAGATTACTTTTTTGTAATGTTTGACAAGCTAGGTGTTGACCACGGCTCACCTGATCTTGAGTGACGGTGTGGTTGAAGATGGTAAAACACACATAGGCTGGAATGGAGCTCTCAAGTGGAGCCTGCCGGAACACACCGTTCAATTAAGTGGTTAATATTTTTATTATCAATATTGCCAAGCATTTTTTTATTAGCAAGCTGATAAGTGGAAAACCTTGCCTGCAAACTATTAAAAAAAAATCGTGATATTAATTATTTACTATATATTTTTTTTTTTTTTCTAACACGTATATGTAATGACTGCCAGCGCTCAAATTATCAATAATATAAATTAACAGCCCTACGACAGGCAAAACATGTAGGCATAATATGTCCTACTACCCGTGCGAAGCCGGGGCGGGTCGCTAGTTTCATATAAAAATGTAATCAATGTTAAAAAAAAAAAAACTGAACAGCTATTTTTGCGATGTCACTGTCAGTACCTAACGTAGTAAAATTTATTCGCATTGGTATGTTATCAGCATATTTCAGTATTACATTACTCAAAAAACCCTGAATACAATATTTAGGTAATTGTGTAAAATATGAATAATTAAGAATCAATGGTAATTCTTTGCCAAAAAAAAAGCTTTAATCAAAAATTTCATTCAAGCGTTAACAGCCATCTGTCATCGAGTAGTAAAATAAATTAAAAGAAAAAAGAACCTAAAACTAAATACTGTATTTTCTACTTTTATCTCATAGCTCCACCTAGCGAGCAGTAGCTGAACTATTTGTATAAAAGAGTTGAATTGTTCGTTTAGTAATATGATAGCTATTTAATTAGTTCTTAGTGCTTTTGGCAGATGGCGTTAAAATAAATATATTTTTTCATAGTATACATTTTATTCTATAATTATAACTGAAGGTTTTATTTTGAAAAGAATATACATTATTAACAACATTCACTAGTTCAAACTTAGCAGATGCCAAAGCAATCGTATGGTTTTGGAGTAGAATTTAAACATTTGCTAAAAATTGCTAAAAATACTTAAAAACATATTTTCTATGGTAAACATAACTAAAAATTAGACGTTTTACATACAGTACCTGGATGATCGAGCTTTGCTCGGTTTTTCATTGCCTGAAAACACAGATAAAACGACGTTTTCTAAAAATGAAACCTAGCTAGATCGATTTATCGCCCCTGAAACTCTCTGCATACTAAATTTCATGAAAATCGTTGCAGCAGTTTCTGAGATTCAGATTATATATATAAATATATATACATATATACAAGAATTGCTCGTTTAAAGGTATTAGATAGATAGATAGACAGATAACGTGGCAGACACTCTTGCAAACACTCTTTTGAATTTTATTTGTAAAACATCTAATTTTATTTAAATGTTATTTTATCACAAATTTCCATATTTTTTTTTGTTATATGGTTGACATGCTTGGTGTTTTGACTACAGCTCACCTGATGTTAAGTGACGGTGTGGTCGAAGATGGTAAAGCACACCTAGCCTGGAATGGTACTGGCTCTCAAGTGAGGCTGCCGGAACACACCGTTAGATGCTTGGCGGTAGATTTTCAACTTGAGGGTGGTAGCTAGCCAGCTGAGTACTAGAAAGTACCCTACCACCACGCTATGGTTTCCTCACGATTTTTTCCTTGCAGCTCAAGCTCATTGTTGGGGTTTGAACCCATGCCCTTCGGAATGCGAATCGACCGCGCTAACCACTGAGCTATCATCGTTACTTAGTTAATTGCTTTTTTTAATGTAAAATTCTTAAAACGAACTATACACTCTCCTGATGGTAAGATAGTAACGCATGCCTAGTGTAGGTACATACATACATGCATAAAAATACAGGTCGAATTAGGAACTTTCTTCTTTTTGAAGTCGGTTCAAAAACTACTAGGGAGAACTTATATTTTAATTATCAACGATTTCATTTTGATTAATTTGCCGGATCTGGCCCCGTACGGGCATAATCGTTTTGACAAGTCATTGTTTGATAGCGATATCTCAATTCATAACCGCCTTCATTATCTTTCATTAAAATGTCAATAAACATAAGTTTAATAAAAATGTTTGACTGTTAGTGTTCGTTACAAAACAATCATTAATACAAACTTGTTTACTTTACAATTAAATACAGCAATCATACAAGACATCGATAATACCAAAGTGTAATTCGTATTTCAATACAAGTCTAAAAGTTACATAAAAATGTCAAATTATGAAATATGTCAATATAATTTAATAATTGAATAAAAAATAGAAAAATCTTAAAGAAAAAAAATCATTTAATAATAGGGCAAGGCATAAGAGATCAAAATTCAAAATTCAAAATTCAAAACCATTTATTCAAACTAGGCTGAGAATCAGCACTTTTCGAACGTCGAAATTACATGACAGTCCCCCAAAACGCCCACCCGTCACCACTTCCTAGTGCTTTAGCTGGGAAGAAGAAGTGGCGCAACAAACTCCCCAGCAGTGTGGTGACCCTCGTTCCGGCTCGTTCCTGGTGCAAAGGCTGGCCATTGCTATCCAGGATGCTATCCAGCGCGAAAATGGTGCCAGCCAGGTTCCTTTCCACAGTACAGTACGGGCGGGGATTTTTTTTGATTGAATGTCGCTAAAATTCAGGCTGATTAATTATTTAATTTATATGTATAATTTAATTGTTCATTTTTAATTTTGACTATCGAATTTAATTGACTTAGATTGTATATTACCTTAATCTGCATACTAATTAATTTTACAAAAGGAAATAATAAAAATATTAGCAATGGTTAAAAAAATTATTAGTAATTTAAAAATCTCTTACAATTAGTTTTAAATAATCGTCAAATGGCATCTTTATGGTAATATTTATAGAAAAATACTTAGTAAGTCCTTCCTACGTTTTCACTGGTAGCGAGAATTTCACTAAGAATTCATACAGTACAAACAAAACGCTCGACTGATTATATTATCTTCATGAATAAAAACTTTTTTTTTTAATTACAACATCGTCGCCTATCAGACATACAAGTAAAACCTTCTGTAAACCTAATATAATTCTTATCTGTTTCATTAACAGTAAATAACAGTGATAATGAGTTATCTATGAGGTTATCTGTGATAAATTATTTAAGTGCAGAGTTAGTAAGATGCTTTTATATAAATATTATTAATCTCTGATTGATTAAGTAGGAGTTTGTAACGGAAAGAAGTTGTTGTCAAATTGATTTTAAAAAATAATAAATATTTTTATTTTATGTGATTTGCATATTTCACGGGTAAGTCAAATATTTTACAACTACAAGTCTTTATAATAGCTACTATTAAAAGTGGCAAATAAATTTGCTGTGTTAGGAACTAGTTATATTATAATTAAATATAATTTTCAATTACATTTTGATAAATATGTTACTTGGTACCTTATATGAATTTAGATGTGAATATTATGGATTCAACTAATTGAATTAAGTTTAGTCATATAAATGACATGTTTTAGATAAAACTTAAATGTTTTTATTGGTTATCAGTGACTGATTAGAAGAATTTATTATTTTAATCTTGACATTTCATTATCAAAAATTTCCATTCGAGAGTTTATAATTTACATTCTATAAATACAATAATTTTATCTAGGTCTATTATTCCTATGAATCATATATGTTTATAAAATGTATAATATAAATAAAAAACATGTTCCCATTCGGCGTTATAAATTAGTTTATTTTATTTAAATTTATTTATTAGTTCCCCTGTAGTATTAAAAAACTAATATGTATTATGTTAGGATATAATTTGTAGATAGTTTTAATTTCCTACAAATAAAATTTCTGACAGCAACTTAAAAAAAACGAAATGTATTTAAGTATTTATGTATGTTATCATAAACATTGGTAGGTATATAATTATGAGAACAGGCATCACCTTTTAATAAAATTAAATATTTTTCTTAGTTACTTACTCCAAAATTATTCAATTATATTTAAAACAGTTTCAAATCTCAATCATCATCAAATGAAATAACTCGTTCAAAAAGGTTTCTATTCAATTGAGTTATATTCTTGCACTAAAAAAATATTAGTCAAATAATAACGGATATAATTTATTAAATAACAATATTATGTTAATTGTTAACTGCATGCTCTATTTTTATTTTTGATTTATAATTTAACCTATTATTCATTAAAATATTTTTATTTTTATCATGTGCCAACTTTCCTCTGTTTTTTTATGGTTGACAAGCTAGGTGTTTGACCACAGCTCACCTGATTTTAAAAGACGGTGTGTTCGCAGATGGTAAAGCACACTTGGCTTGGAATGGAACTGGCTCTCAAGTGAGGCTGCCGTTACATACTGGTAGGTGCTTGGCGGTAGATTTTCAACTTGGTGGTAGATAGCCAGCCGAGTACTAGAAAATACCCTACCACGATGCCATGGTTTAATCACGATGTTCTCCTTCACCGGAAGCTCAAACACATTGTTGGGGTATGAACCCACGCCCTTCGGCGTGTGAACCGACCACGCTAACCACTGAGCTATCCTCGCACAAAACTGTTGGACATAGACTTCTTTTAATTCTTCGGCTCTTCGTTTTCATTACATATTCAATTATAATAAGAACGATAAATAATTATTTAATTCCAGAAAATGAAGAACACTATTTTATTGATATTATTCTTGACATCCTTCCATGTCTGCTACGGATTGAAAATCTTAAACATATTTCCTACGATTAGTAAGAGTCACAATATTCTTGGAGATGGCATCAACAGACATCTCTTGAATGCTGGACATGAGGTCAGTGTTACCTAGTTCTATACCTTTAATTTGTCTAAAAATCAATAGAATTATAAAGGTTGTTAAATCGGGATTAAATATTAGTAAACGCAGAATAAGGCACTCTTCGGCATGCGGAATGTCGGGGATGGCCACGGTATGGAGACGGTTGTCGCGGAAGGAACGCTTGTGAAATCGCCTTACTTATGCATATGTCGCAGGCAATTTGTATGATTCCGCTTTTTACAAACGGCGTCGTCAGTTTAAAAACACTTGCATTTTCAAAACATGCCAAAAGTAAATTGTAAATTGCCTTGTGATTATATAAAATGACACAATCCAAACGCTGTTTACAAAATTCCGCGGCTAATTTAAGTATTTCTACTTATTGTTAATAAAAGTTTTAACTATTGTTTTGTATGTAATGTCATCATTTCAAATGTTGTTTTTGTTAAGTACTTTGATATTTTAAATACTTGAGAAAGACCTAAGCACGCTAATTTACTCTTATTTAAAGATTTGGTATGTACCTAATTGCTAAAATAAAGTCTAACCTGTGTTTTATGATAGTCATTCTACAATAATAAGCAATGTTGAAATCATAAGATTAAACGTGTTGCATCTTCGACATATTTCAAACCTGCGAGTGTTTTTAAGCGGACGACGCCGTTTGTAAAAAGCGGCAACAAATTCACATCTCAAGTTGCATAGCTAAAGGAGCAACGACCTAGGCCCTGATTCTTTAAAACACGCGAGATTCCTTCCAGAAAACGCTATAACGCTGTTTATAATCTTATATAAATAAATATCGTAAGATCACACAGCATCTAGTCCAAACTAAGCAAAGCTACGTGAACCTACTATGTGAACCAGATAACTAATAAAATACTTTTGTTCCTTTTTTTGTAGTAAATATGTACATATAAAACATACAGAACACCTAGACACAGAACAAACATTTATCGTCGCATGTTGTTCTGGTAGAAATCGAACCCACGCGCTACATCTTTTGAAACAGGTATTCTACCAAATGAACTAACAGTGCAGTCATGCTTTTAAACTTTATTTTGATAGTTCAAAACGAGATAAATACAAACCTCGTCACGATTTTTAAATTTTAAAATGTCATAGATACCATTGTGCATGAATTTCACTTGAATTCCGCCACGTTACGTAAACTCTGCGTGTTACGTGGTCGTGTGCTTGCAGTTAATAAGGGTCCTGTTGTTCGATTAAAAGCGGTCAGTGGTTAGGTAGTAAATTCAAGATTCAAGATTTTTATTGTCGAATGTAGGTAGTAAAGATCTTATACAAAAATAGATACAGTTCCATACAAACTACCTCTTTAAGAGGTGTACAATAATGTAATTTATTTGTTACATTTACACAATAACCAAGAATTTAATTTATTTTTAAATTTTCTGTTCGGTAGCATTTTTATTTCGTCCGGTAGTTTATTATAAACTGCAATTACCATTATGTAAGCGTTTCGTTTTTGTGCCGGCGTAAGAATTGCACTCCACCCTCTCTACCCGTGGTTGCCGTAAGAGTCGGGTAAAGGATGTAAATCCGGAAGATGATCAGCAGCGTCTTCCTTGAACAATCACACTTAACTGCGCTCGTCAACCCGCCTGCCAACGTGGCGAGTATTGTTAAAACCCCCCCAGGAGGAGGCATATGTCCAGCAGTGGACGTCCTATGGCTCATGATGTGTGATGTGAAGCGTTTCTCTTATACAATTCGAGTTTTCATTTTGGAAAATAAAGTTTTTGCGAAAAAACTAAATATTACGTTCGACGTTCTTTTTCTTCTAGTAAGATTCGCCATCAAATGTTCAATGTTCATCAAAGATAAATAACGTCAAAGCAGCGGTGCCCTGGGTTTTACATAGTTATTATATTTTATAATTTACAGGTCACCTACATAACTGCATTTGTGAAAAACAATACGCATCCAAAATTACGGCAGATTGATGTCACCAGCAACTTCGACTTGGTGCCAGGTATTAAGACTGAATTCGTCACTATTCATATACTAGTTTTAGACCCGTAGTCTTAATATAGTATAGTATTGTCACGGTTTTGACATTATTCTATTAATTCATAAAACACGGCCCTTCTGCATTCCCGTCAAAACTTTTTTTTTTGTCCTAAATAACCAGAAAACTGTATGTAATCTTTTTCAGAGGAAAAACTGTCTATATCACAGTTCCAAGCTTCGTGGTCTACAAAAAATGTTGACCATATACTTATGATGGTGGGTCTCTATATGATGACCAGATGGACTGTCCTGAACGAGAATGTCCAAAAATTACTTCATGACCCCAATGAGCATTTTGACGTCGTCATCGCGGATTGGTCGGTCACTGAAATAACATTTAGTGGGTAAGATCCTTCTTCTTTATTTTTGGCGTTGCACTTTTTACGTTTGCCACTGTCTAGTGTTTTGATAATATAGGATTGCAGCTAGCGCAGTTACAGGGTTGTTGAGACTAACCATCGAAAGTCTCAAAGTACCCACTGCAATAGTCATCACTAACACTATCCCACAACCTGAGCATTTTTGTGGTACACTTTACTGAAAAACTATCACGCCTATAGATAAGTGCCTTAACATAGTAAATTTACTCAATATCTAGGTGCGTTATCAGTAAAAAAAAATATAACCATTAAAAAAAATTTACACCATTATCAATTTTACGATTTTGTATTCATTGGATAGAATGTTATTGTACTACTAACGCCATCTGTTAGAAAACCAAAGAGTTAACATCGCTGCAACAGAACTAAACTCAACACTCAAATACATCGTAGTTAATATACTTATTACTAGATGACACCACTAGAATCAGGTTGTAAAATAACAACTGTCCTAAAAATTAGTGCCCGTTAGAAAAACTACGCGAGCCCTCACAAACCTCAGCTTTTAGCTACTGGATAGACAATATCTTTTACCATCAAGAGATCGTCTCATAAATTTACTTTGAAAAACATCATGATGAAATAATGAGAGGAATGTGGCGTTCCCTTGATGGTAAGAGATAACGTATGTCCATGAGCATTGTAGCGATACACAGAACTTTGAATAGTAAAACAAAGTCCAGAGCATCGCTGCTTTAGCGCTCATTACTTTAAGACATTAAATAGTTAATCTTAATAGCCCTGTAATTTTGCTAGATGCAGTAACTTTCAAATTGGAACACAATAATATTTACACACTACTGCTTATGGTATATCTGGTATTGCGGTGGTACCTACCTAGACGACCTTCTGCTAAGGAGATCTATCAACCAAGTAAGGCAGATAGATACCCTCAAATTGAAAATCTACCGTCACGCACGTTCCGGCAGCCTCACTTGAAAGCCAGTTCCCAAACTAAGTGTGTAACTGTTTACCATCTTCGACCACACTATCACATAACATTAGGTGATCTATGGTCAAACACCTAGCTTGTATCTAGTAAAAAGAATCTGGTTTATATCTTTACAGAATAGCAAAGCTTTATGACGCACCTCTTATATGGGCGACGACTCTAGAACCTCATTGGTTAGCCATGAAGTATATAGATGACGTTTTAAACCCAGCGTATTGTAGTGACGTTTTGTCACCCAAGGTTGCTCCGTTTACTTTCTGGGAAAGAGCTTCGGAGCTTTGGACGCAGATGAAGGTCACTTTCTACAAGGAGATGTAAGTTATTTTTTTAGGGTTCCGTACTCAAAGGGACTCTATTACTAGGACTTCGTTATCCGTCCGTCTCTGTCTGTCCGCCTGTCATCGGGCTGTATATCATGAATCGTGATAGACAGTTGAATTTTACATAGATGATGTATTTCTGTTACCGTTATATTAACAAATACTAAAAACAATAAAATAAATATTTAAGGGGCTCCCATTTGATACAACAAACGTTATTTTTTGCCGTTTTTATAGATAATGGTACGGAACTCTTCGTGCGCGAGTCCGACTCGCACTTGGCCGGTTTTTTATGTAAAATGAGACGAACGTGACGCTCTCTTGATGGTAAGAGATAATGCTTGTCCATGACCATTGCAGCGATACACAGAACTTTAAGTAGTAAAAAAAGTCCCTGGTCATCGCTGCTTTGGCGCTCATAACTTTACAACCTATATTTTTTTTGTTATTTTTAATATTATAATTTTGACGTGGCCAGGTTCGATTCCCACTCAAGACATATTTCGTTTGGCAACTAGAATTTAAATAAAAAAATTCCCCAAAGCAAGAGAAAAAAATACTGTTATCCCCCATGGGGAACAACAAGTATAGCGAAGCGAAGTGTGACTCTGAAGGGCGTGGATTCAAACCCCAACAACGAGCTTGAGCTTCCGGTAAAGGAAGAGTGAGGAAACCATAGGATGGTGGTAGGGTACTTTCTGATACTCGGCTGGCTAGCTACCACCCTCAAGTAGAAAATCTGCCGCCAAACATCTAACAGTGTGTTCCAGCAGCCACACTTGAGAGCCAGTTACGTTTCAGGCTAAATGTGCTTTACCATCTTCGAAGACAACATCACCACTACTTTTTTTCCAGCATACTACATTTCTTCGATTGGCAGTTGTACAACAATGAAATCGCTCCACTTATAAAAGAAAGAGGAATAGAACCCCCTTCCGGTCAAGAGTTGAGATACAACTCTTCCTTAATAATCGGAAACTCACACGTGTCATTTGGCGAAGCTCACCGTCTTCCAGTTAACTACATTGCTGTGGGAGGATACCATATTGACGAAAATGTGAAGCCTTTAACCGGAGTAAGTAGTTGTATATATTTGAACATAATCCGTTACGCGTAACCTTATATAAAGTTTGCTGTGTTTGCCTTTGAGTATTAAAAAAAAACCGGCCAAACCATAAATATAGCATAAATTGAATAAATAAATAAATGGTTTGTGAATGGTTTATTGCAAACTAATCTTAATAAAACACGGACCATTGATTAATAAAATTATTAAATTTCAGGCTTTGAAGAACATAATGGACAACGCGAAACATGGGGTCATATATTTCAGCATGGGTTCCTTAATAAAGAGCAAGGATCTGACAGAAGACGTCAAACAAGCTATGTTAAATATGTTCGGAAAGTTAAAGCAAACTGTAATATGGAAGTTTGAAGAAGATAGAACAAATTTACCAGACAATGTTCACATAGTGAAGTGGGCACCGCAGCAAAGTATATTAGGTAGGTACATATATTTGTTAATTTTCAAAGTCAGTTTCATAAGTTTCAAAGTTGATCAGCGAGTTATGGAAAGGGCTATGGTCGGCATTTCTCTGAGAGATCGTATCCGGAACGAAGTAATTCGCCAGAGAACTAAAGTCACAGACGTAGCTCAGCGTATTAGCAAGCTGAAGTGGCAATGGGCTGGACATATCTGTCGCAGAAACGATAACCACTGGGATAGACGTGTTCTAGAGTGGACACCGCGAATTGGCAAACGTAGCGTAGGACGGCCTGAGACTCGATGGAGTTACAATACACGTAGGACAGCTGGCGGTGGATCGAAGCGAAAAGCCGAAGATTGGGCTGAGTGACGTATCTTGGGACATGATTATGATGATGATGATGATGATGATGATGATGATGATGATGTGGTTATTTTATTTTGATTATGAACTAGACTGTCTCGTTTGAAATTCATGCTTAAAACTAAGAAAACAAGCTTAATTAAAAAAGCATAGAAAACTACAAATACATTATAATACATTATACAATAACAATGAATAATAAAAATATATTTAAAGACTATACACAACGTTATCTGGCCAAATTAAACAAAACTTACACTATGGGAACTAAAAAACCTTTTCTTAATACATATACTCGTATAATACATATATTTAGAAGAATAATACATACACATAGATATAAGACAAACTTCAATGTACGTAACATAATTATTTGTCATGCGTGGAGATCGAATCTACGCTTTACTCTTACAGCTCCAAGCATAGCTAGCAAATGAGCTACCTGGTCAGTCAGGTCATCATTTTGGACGTCGTTTCAGCTCATCCAAACTGCGTCCTGTTCATCACCCACGGTGGCCTACTCTCCACGACGGAGTCCATTCACTATGGCGTTCCCATCATCGGCATTCCCGTCTTCGTTGATCAGTTCAACAACATCGATAGAGCAGTCAGCAAGGGATTTGCGAAGAAAATTGACCTTGTGATGTTACCTACCGTAGCTGATGACCTTAAGGAGGCCATTGACGAAGTCCTTGGTAATCCAAAGTAAGTTTTGGGTTTAGTTTTAGATTGTGATCTCTTTAACAGAAATTCGTCTAGGAAGGTACCACCGCAGAATATTAAGTTCTGCCGCCAAGCTTTGGTGTGGTTGACAAGCTAGCTGTTTGGCCACAGCTCACTTGATGTTAAGTGACATAGTGTAAAAATTACTGTGTTCTGATTTAAAGGGTACTAGCGAAACAGGGATGTTCAGACTAACCATATAATGTCTCAAAGTAATGAGCGCCAAAGATGCGATGTCCTAGATGTTTTTGTCACTCAAATTTCTATGTATTGCTGCAAGGGTTATGTTCTCTTACCATCGAGAGAGCGTCTCGTTCGTCTCATTACATTTATATTAAAAAAAAACCATTCATTTTACTCATTTTGACTTAGTACTATTGTCCCGTAAAATTCCTTTAAACTTATATTTCAAAATGGCAAATTAATTGTAAAATGGTTAATTTAAAAAACACGGTGGCATAGGAAAGTTTTTAAATTAAAATATAGTTCCATAGGAATTAAAAATAAATTTCATATGATAACTTATAATAATTACTCTTATGTATTTCTATCCCTTTCCTTCCTTAGACCTGGGTTCTAATCTCACGGCACGCACATTATTTTGTCTTTTTTTGATTATGTGCTCATTGTTGCTAGTTTTTTTTTATGTCTTCTGCTTCATGGCAATCTGGTCCAGGAACAAATAAGCCACTTCTTTGTACGATAAATATCCGTCGATTGAAATCTATGAGAGCCATATTGTTGAAAAATTTCTTTCGAGCAAACTTTCCTTTTGTCTTGTTGTAGAAATCTATTGGTGAGAGTAGGGATTAGAGATGTTATCTCTCTTTAGCCGGGTATGTTGGAATCCACCTTTTCCGCTCAGAGTCTGTGCAAGCTGATTTACGTGGGTTGTTAGCTTCTCCTGGTACTTCAGGCTGCTCTGGGCAATTTCATGCCGGACAGTTTTTATACCGTGATCATAGTGCTTTGCTCTGGAATCTTTCTATTATGAAGATGTTGCTATTGCTGGTGGTTCCCCACAGCTGTATACCGTAGGTCCAGATGTGTTTTAATATTGATTTGTATATCAGCATTTTGTTGTTGTCATTTATTTGAGAGTGACGTCCTAATAGCCAGTTGAGTTTACGAAGTTTTGCGTCTAGTTGCTTTCTTTTAGTCCCTTTGTCGCTAGTGAAGAAGGAAAACATCGTAAGGACACCTAGAAGTTTAAGAGTTTTAGAAAAAATCTCGGCCATGTGTAACCATACAGCCTTACCTTTCCTACATAGAGAAGCCCGTGCCCAGCAGAGGGCTGTTTATAAAAATGGGCTAACCCAGTATTCCTTTTCTCAATTACTTGGGTTCTAATTGATCATAGCAACAATCTATTTTCAGATACAAAGAAAAAGTGAAACAGCTTTCTTTCATCTTCCATCATCGCCCCGCAAAGCCTGGTGATGAATTAGTTCACTGGGTGGAACATGTGGTGATGACTCGTGGAGCACCTCACATGCGCTCTCCAGCCCTTCTGGTGCCCTGGTATCAGAAAATGTATCTCGACCTTCTAGCTTTTGTAATATTAGTAATGTTTGCTGTAAGATACTTGTATAGAAATTTTCTTAGAGATGTTATTTTCAAAAGGCCTGGAAATAAAAAGAAAACAAATTAAAATAACGTGCGCTTATGGAAAATATTTTTTAAAACTGTAAATAAATTTTGTACTCTAGACAAAAGTGTGTTTATTTTTTCCTTCAAGTATTTATTTAAACTTTAGACAAAGCAATTTATTATCTTTTCTAATTGATTGTCTTAACTAACATTAAAAGGCGAATGTGAGTTTGTTTGTTACTACTCAATCGATTATCATAAAATTTTGTATACACATTGTATACAAAGTATATAGGGTACTTGTAGGGTTGACTAACAAACAAAACTGACTAACAAAATAAAGTCCAGGGTATCGCTGCTTTGGCGCTCATTACTTTGATACTTTTAATGGTTAGTCTCGCCAGCCCTGTAATTTTGCTAGCTGCAGTACCCTTCAAGCCGGAATAAAATAATGTTTACACACTACTGCTTGGCGGCAGAATATCTGGTACTGCGGTGGTACCTAGACGACCTCCTGCTAAAAATATTTATCACTATTACCGATTTTGAGCGCAATATTTTTGGAAAACGTTCATTTTGTGTATAAAATACGCTCTTGTACCCTTGTTCAACTCTACAGGCATAAATAAGTTAAATGCATCGTATTACACAGTGATTGATTGGATTGCAAGCAAAATCTGATAGGATGAACCAAACCTGACAAAGAACAATTTTTCATATGTAGCGAAAGCCAAAAGCAATAGAATTTTTGTATATAAAAAATAATTGTAAAACAGCAAAGACGCAAGAACAGACTATGAATAGAATAACATTTTTAACCATAAGCGATATGGTTATATTTTTGCTAAAGAACGATGATAGCAATGTATTTTAATGTGTTTATGATAAGAAATGTAAAAGGCGTTTTCTTTAAGAGATAACGCTTGCCGTTGAAGTGGTACACATAACTTGTTTTGAAATTCTAAAAAGCATCCAGTAACGTTTTTTAAGCTAATAGAAAAGTCCAAATATGTACAGGATTGACATTAACCTCACGTGACATATCCACAGCTTATGTCAATCCCGTACATTTTTTACGTTTCTGATAGCGTTATCGCTAATCGTTTGTTACTTTGCCTAGGCCAGGGGTCGCGAACCTTTATGGACCAACGTGCCATTTTTTTAAAGAAATGTCAACGAGGCCATAGATGTGCCCTCATATTATTTTGACTTAGTGATTAATGGGAAAATATTAAAACTATATATCCATCATCATCATCGTCATCATCATCAGCCTATCGTAATCCACTGCTGGACATAGGCCTCGCCCAAGACACGCCACACAGCCACGATCTGTGGCTTTTCGCTTCCATCCACCGTCAGCTGTCCTACGTATATCGTCATTTCATCGAGTCTCAAGGCGTTCTATGATACGTTTGCCAATTCGCGGTCTCCACTCTAGAACACGTCTACCCCTTAACAGAACACGTAACACTAAATAACACCAACTCACAACTCTTTATTTATAACAAAAAAAAAGCATAATTGCACTGTGTTTTGGTGAGTGGCGTGCCCAAAATATTGTGTCGCGTGCCACCGTGGCAAACCAATGGCACGTGTGCCATTGGTTAGACCATCCTTGGTCTAGGCCCTCTGGGCCAATGGTTAAGAACTCCTGGTCTGCCCTAAATGGAACACAAATTTAGGCAAAAACAGATTACTCAAGGAATTCAATAAAATTTCCAAAAATTATGGTGTACCTAATCCTCTTTGTGCGTGGCGCATGTAAGTTCAAGTAATCAATTTCAAACTCTTAAACTGCAGTAAAAATAGTCTATTTGTTCTATGTATTCCTTCATTTGGTTGAAATATTCAATTTTTGCTTTGTATTTAATTTCAACCACGCAACTTGGTCCACAGTTTATAGTTATTACTTGTAATGCAAACTCATGCAGTTTGTACCTATAATTTTAGTGACGTTTATCTCTATTATATTTTGCTTCATGTCTCCGAGGCGATGCAACGGTGTACATTATGTTGAAATATTGAATACATTAAATGAATATATTGAACGAAATGGAATGAAATGCAAAATGGAATGGAATGGAATGGGACGGGACGGGGACGAGACGGGACGGGACAGGACGGGACGGGACGTGACGGAACGGTCCAGGACGGGACGGGACGAGACAGGACGAGACGGGGTGGGAAGGGATAGGATGAATACGAATAGTCTTTTAAAAGCAACAGGTCGTGATATTATTTCATCTTTAACTTTTGAAATGTCATATTTTTGTGTCAAAGTCAAGTCTTATCTGTTCCATAGCGTTTAAATATGTATATCTTCAAATCCAGAGTAAATAGGTTTTTTCTAGGTAAGCGTGCTCCATCTTAGACTACATCCTGCTCAACATCAGGTAGGGCGTCCAACGAAAAACTACACAGTATTAAAAAAAACTTACAATAAAAGTTTTAGAATTAAAAAAATTGACAATGAAAGAGGCGTACGACTTTATGACATTGTCAGATTCCACGCACCCGTAACGCACGTGGGCAATACAATACATCCCTATTTGATAAGATTATAATAATTATTATTCTACGCTGCGATTAGATTAGTATATATTTCAAGTACCTTATCAAATATTGTATCCCAATGATATCCATAGTCTATGCAATACCAGACGTGGTTGCATCATTTTGTTGGGTTATATATATAGTGTCTGTCGTATTTAGTACTGACTCATTTAATCAGCTCGAAGCCTTAAGGCAGCCGTACAATACAGATAGCCTTGAACATATATTTTTTTAATACAGTATTTGATATCAATAATCTAGAAGCGTTTGTGTGATTGACTCCATGTGTGAGTTTTGTATTTAAATATACGAAACTATAATTGTTAGGTGGGTATATCAGAAATACTGTTTTTTTTTGTTTTGTTTTTGTTTTAATGGTTAATGAGCTAAGTGTTTTACCACAGCTCACCTGATGTTAAGTGACGGTGTGGTCGAAGATGGTAAATACACCTAGCCTGGAATGGAACTGGCTCTCAAGTAAGGCTGCCGTAAGATACTGATAGTTGTACGGTGGCAGATTTTCAACTTGAGGGTAGCTAGTCAGCCGAGTACTAGAAAGTACCCTACCACCACGCTATGGTTTCCTCACGATGTTTTTCTTCACCAGCAGCTCAAGGTTATTCTTGGTGTATGAATCCACGCCCTATTTAATTAATAACTGCATAATTAAGGGTTTTATATAAATATAAACACTATAACTTAATCAATGCTTAATATAGTTTGTTTCATATCCAGGCGTGACAATTCATGTCAACTTTTAAAATTATTAATAAATAATACAATAGTACCTTTGATTAAAGTTAAAGTATTATGTTTTACTAACTTCATTACTATGTCTTCATACGAAATTAACACAGAAACCGTACTTGAGTATTATTTTAGAGATATTTTTTCTTCAAAAAAAATGTACCTATCAGAATTGTATTTCGAAAACAACGGTTCCCCCTGCCCACATTTCGTTCTTCGTACGAAACGCTAGACATTGAAATTTGCTGCCCGAGTAGGTATTCCGGTAGATATAGTCTAGGTGCCTTCAAGTCGCGAGTGAATCGGCTTCGTCTATGCAAGCGTGCTCCATCGTAGACCGTATCTTCGCTTGATATTAGGCGAGATGGCGGTCAAACGCAAGCCTTTATGTCAAAAACATCCCCTCAGGAATAGCATCAAGATTAAATTGCATTAAGACATTGAGTAAATTTTGCTATAAATGTGTATTGGTAAAACATTTTGACTAACTACAGCGTCTCAATGTACATACAATATACATTTTCTCATTTAATAGAATAAACATATATATTTATTTTTTTAATCTGGAAACGCCGTTTCGTACGGCGGTAATTCTTATTTATGAGACGTATGAGACGCTAGACGCAAGATCTCCTGATGATAAGAGATAACGCCTATCCATGACCAATGCAGTGATATACAGAACTTTGAGTAGCAAAACTAAGTCTGAGGCATCGGTGCTTTGGCGCTCATTACTTTGAGACTTTCGATGGTTAGTCTCAACGGCCCAGTAATTTCGCTAGCTGCAGTACTCTTCAAACCGGAACACAGTAATGTTTTAAACACTGTCTACTGCTGTGCGGCTCTACCACCAAGTAAAATGCAGAAAGACGATATGAAATGTCCTTTCGACAAATTATTGCCGCGGAGTTACAAAATAAAGCGATATAAAATCATCTTCTATTAACTTCTATCTGGTTTAGCAACGCATA
Source organism: Biston stratarius (assembly GCA_950106695.1). Classification (NCBI taxonomy): domain Eukaryota; kingdom Metazoa; phylum Arthropoda; class Insecta; order Lepidoptera; family Geometridae; genus Biston; species Biston stratarius. Next base: position 3,483,308 of record OX467112.1, read on the forward strand.
GACAACATTGACTGCCCTGTAAGGACAAAAATGTATATGTGACGATAAATATTTGTTCATTGTCCGGGTGTCCTGTATGTGTTTGTTTCAATGTACTCACATGGCTAATTTCATGCTTCAATTTATAATTATTTATCTACTTTGGCTAGATAATAACGGTGGAAGATTAGATTGTTTAGAAAAACATCTTATCTTATTAGCGGTTCTAATTTTATCTTTTAATTAATTAGACACAAGTGTAATGAAATATAATTCTAATGCCAAGGCTTTATTCGAAACAATATTCTTATAGGTTGTTTTTTTTTTTTATAATAGGTATATTTCTTGCTACGTTAGCGATAAATAAAATAAGTATCGTAGGACATTTCACACAGAGCCACCTAGCCCAGCGGTCGGGAACATGCAGCCCGTGGGCCGTATGCGGCCCGTGGATGTCCTAATTGCGGCCCACGATTGTTTTGGAGATCAACCATAAATATCCAAAATATTATAGATTCTAGATTAAATAATTCAATTACCTAGGTACATTTTAACAATTTTTAATAGCATTTTTGTTTTTTCTTCTATTCTATAGGATATGAGCAATACATACATACATATATTAAGCTTCTATGGTTGATATCACAAGTGATTCCCGCATTTACCTTGTAGCCTCTGCCTGCCAAAAGGTTGCCGATCGCTGATTTCTAGCACATACTAAGCAAAGCTTGTACAATAGGAACCAAATAAGTGATAGAATACTTACAAAACATATATACAAAACAAAAAGTTTGTAAGTATTCTATCAGTTATTTTGTTCCCAAAGTATAAGCTTTACTTAATTTGCTAGACGGCGCTGTGTGAAATGTCCTAATGAGATAAGGTGCGGTGTTTTTTCTAAACAATGTAGTCTTCCACCATCATACTCTAACTAAAATAGATAAATTATTTATTGTAAATTGAAGAATGAAATTAGCCATGTGTAGTAGGTACATTGAAGCTTGAATTTAGCCATGTAAAGTACATTGAAGCGTGAATTTAGCTATGTTTATTACATTGAGCATAAAATTATCCATATACGTAGAGTACATGTAAGCGTAAAGTTAGCCATTGGTAGTAGGTGCATTGAAGCGTGAATTTAGCTATGTTTAGTACATTGAAGCACAAAAATATAAAAACGTACAAATACGTAGAGTACGTAGAAGCGTAAAATACCGTAGAACATTACACACAGCGCTATCTGACCCCAAACTAAGCAAAGCTTGTGTGATGGAAGTCAGATAACTGATATAATACATAAATATTTTTTTTGTAAATACCTACACACATATAATACATGCAGAACACTCAGACACAGTACAAACATTTGTTTTTATCATAAAACGTTTGTGCTGGGCGGGAATCGAATCCACGCGCTACGATTTTGAATGAAGACATATTTTATCAATGAGCCAACAGGGTTGTCAAAGGGAAAACAAGAATGTTATTTTATATAAGCCAGAAAATATTTTTGTTCCAGACAATATAATGGAGAGAACATCATTGCTTCTGCTAAGTTTGCTGGCATTATCTTGCGTTTGTGATGCGGCTAAGATTCTAGCTGTGTTCCCCTTCCCGGGCAAAAGTCATGGCATTTTAGGAGGAGCAGTTGTAAAGCACCTGCTGAGTGCTGGACACGAGGTAAGTGGCATACATTTTTACTTTCTTGTAGTTGACAGTCTAGATGTTTAACTAAAGCTCACCTGTTCTTAAGTGAAGGTGTATCATCACTATCACTATCACTACATAGTATAAAACAAAGTCGCTTTCTCTGTCCCTATATCCATATGTATGCTTAAATCTTTAAAACTACGCAACGGATTTTGATGCGGTTTTTTTAATAGATAGAGTGATTGAAGAGGAAGGTTTATATGTATAATATATGCATATGCACCACATTAATATCTACATTGCACCCGTGCGAAGCGGCTAGTAATAGTGTGCAAAGGGCGGGTCGCTAGTAAGTAATAAGGAAGTCATTGTGTCCATAAATATGGACAACTTTCACAATGAGGCCAACTTTGAAATCGCGTTAAAGAAATCATATATAATTGGCAAACGTAGTGTAGGACGCCCTGAGACTCGATGAAGTGACGATATACGTAGGACGGCTGGCAGTGGCTGGAAGCAAAAGATCGGGCTGAGTAACGAGTGAATATTTTCGCCTGTTACAAATAAATTACACTTATTACAGCAGGTCGGTGATTATCTTAAACGCAAGCGAAAAAAATTTTGTGTCCATCATTACAAATGGCTTTTTATAGATAAATAAAGTACCTACGTCAAAACAATGTCTTAAATTATATGAGTGCCAAATCATCATGACATTATGTAGGTAAGAACTTCAATTTTTCGTGATAAACATCTCTTATGTTTGACATTTTAGGTACTGACCATTGCCATTAGGGAAGGGGTATTTTATTAATGTAACTTAATTGTAGTAAAGAAATTGACGTTATTTAATTGATTGTTTTGTTTAATTTGATATTTTAATTACTTTAGTTTGACTTTAAATTTTTATTTAATAACTTGTAAATGTATTTTTATTAAGAAACTTATAGGTACTTAAATTTTTTACTTCATTTATTAATACTAGCGACCCGCCCCGGCTTCGCACAGGTGCAATGTAGATACTAATGTGGTGCATATACATGTATTATACATAGTACCTGGTTGACCGAGCTTTGCTCGGTTTTTCATTGCCTGAAAAAACTGATAAAACGACGTTTTCTTAAAATGAAACCTAGCTATATCGATTTATCGCCCCCGAAACCCCCTGCATACTAAATTTCAAGAATATGGTTGGAGCCGTTTCCGAGATTCAGATTACATATATATACCAGAATTGCTCGTTTAAAGATATAGATAAACCTTCCTCTTGAATCACTCTATCTATGAAAAGAAACCGCATTAAAATCCGTTGCGTAGTTTTAAAGATTTAAGCATACATAGGAATATAGGGACAGAGAAAGCGACTTTGTTTTATACTATTTCATATTATATATACTATGTAGTGAAGACTTAAACAGATGTTCTGCACTTCCTAATTTTTGCCATACCCCAATGGAGTTATAATTCGGTATGTAAAGTTTTTTTTTGGTATTTATTTTATATTTTTTTCTGATAGTAAACTTTATTTCATGAAACTAATTTGAATATTTTAGCTTTTTATGCGGTAGTTGATTTTTAATACGTTTTCAAACTTTCGATAGCGATGACGTCATAAGGTTGACTGAATATCCCTAGTAGGCCTTTGCCATGTAAAACAAAAAATAATATTTTGACACATTTGATTGACTTTGACAACTGACATGAAGTAAAGAATTTTGTTTATCAAAGCTTCTTAATGTTGCTAATCTATTACTTTTTTGTATGGATTATTACGCTATTACGCCGCTGGCAAATCTATTAAGATTTAAAAAAATATATGGATCTATTACAGCTGTTTTACAGAAACATTAGAACTGACAGAATGCACAGAGTATGATGCCAAAAAGAAAAAGGACAAACCCAATGAACTTTTTTTTTACGTGATTTGGCAATGCACGGGTGTTATATTTACCTATTTTGGTATTTTATAAATGAAGTAACGAAATTATAGTATTTTTCCGTACTATCCTTAGATATGGATAGTATCTAGTACGGAGCATGAAATAGTTGTACAAATACTGTAATTATAGTACAAAATCCAACGCTGCGTTGACTTGACATTGACAGTTTTTGTTTAGGTTCGCCATTGCTTTTGCACAGCGAACTACATGACGTCATTATGGGACTCATTGAAAGTCAAGTTTATCTTGTGTATTTTATTGAAATATACCCCGTCTCATAGTTTAGAGAGTTTTAAACGTCAAAATAATGTACAGGAATGTAATATTTCGAAATGGTTTTGGAATCAGCAAAGTATTTTTTTTCTTTACATACCGAATTATGTAGTCCTGAATCACCTGTACTTACATAATTATGTATAATGTATATTGCAACATGGTTTTGAGCATTGATTTGGTATTGAATGTAGCAAGTTGCCAAGACATTATCGATGCAGTCGTCAAATACCGTTCGCCGATGAGAAAGTCGCTAGTCTGTTTAGACACCTAATCAATAAGAACAATAATTTGATTTCTAGAACAGAAAACAAGCTTCCCACATAAATAATGTTTTGTTTTTTTTCCAGGTGACTTATATAACGCCGTTTCCTAAAAACAGTTCTAATCCAAAATTGCATGAAGTAGATGTCAGTGCAAATGCAAAATTGACGGAAGGTTAGTTTTATAACATTTTTAACAGACTTCAAAAAAAGAGGAGGTTCTTAATTCGTCTGAATCTTTTTTTTAGCGTAGTATGACCTTATCTTTCTCACAATGAGAAGATACTCGCACCGAGTAGTAGGTCAGTTTATAAAAAACAGGTCTGACCCGAAAAAGCTAAGAAGTTTTTTTATATAAAAATAATAAGACAAACAAAACGCTATCCTGATGTTAAGACATAACGCGTGTTCAAAACCATTGCAGCGATACACAGAACTTTGAGTAACAAAACAAAGTTAAAGCTTTGGCGCTCACTACTTTTGTAATATCGCTAGTAGTATCTATAATATCTGCAGTACCTTTCAAGCAGTAACACAGTATTATATACTGCTGCTTGGCGGTTGAATATCGATCTAGACGATCTCCTACTTACGAGATCTACCACAAAGTGACCAAATAAAGTACTCTTGATTCTGCACTAGGAAAATTTATGCCGAAAACCCCAGTTTTCGTTTTTTTTGCATATAAGTAGGCTAATATACTTTTGTAGTCAAAATAAGTAAACCTACCGTATGTAGATTAATTTGTAGATCAATTCGTTTGCAGAGCAATCAGACTTTATGAATATACAAGCCATAATGGACGGAAAAGTTGACAATATGGATCAAGCTATATATTTCATCATGATGGACGTGCTTGCAAAAATGACGCTTAATAACGAAAATGTCCAGACACTTCTCAATGATTCCACGCAGCATTTTGATTTGATAATAGCCGAATGGATGTTTAACGAATTATATGCAGGGTAAGTTCCAGAACACTTTCAATATAATTGGAAGCTGTTAGCTATTTAAATAAAAATGACATAGTATCACTTAAGAATGACTCGACACCAATTTGACTTTTTAAAACCGTTCTCTTTACCGGGAGAACTCCACAGGCATGGCACAGGAGCGTGGTCGTTTTGATTAAAAAAAAACCGGCCATGTGCGAGCCGGACTCGCGCACGAAGGGTTCTTTACCATTATCTATGAAAAAGGCAAAAAAATCGCGTTTGTTGTATGGGAGTTAAATATTTATTTAATTTTGTTTTTAGTATTTGTTGTTATAGCGGCAACAGAAATACATATTTTGTGAAAATTTCAACTGTCTAGCTATCGCGGTTCTTGAGATACAGCCTGGTGACAGACAGACGGACGGACAGACAGACAGCGAAGTCTTAGTAATAGGGTCCCTTTGGTTACGGAACCCTAAAAGGCATTAAAAACCTTTTTGAAAACCAACCAACCTCTTTTAAATTTTGCTTTACTTATCTAGAATAAATTTAATAAATTGTATTTTTTTAACCGTTTTCAAGACGGGATACAAATTTACTATAAGTAATTGTATCCTCGACTACTGTTACTAGGTGTGTGTGTGCGTGTGTGTTTGTGTGCATGCATGCGTGTAAGATTGCGCATGTGGAATGGTGTATTAAATGAAATGTACTTATACATGACTGTATAATATATCACACACACACACATCATCAGCCATAGAACATCCACTGCTGGGCATAGGCCTCCTCCTGGGGGGGTTTTGCCAATACTCGCCACGCCTGGCAGGTGGGTTGGTGAGCGCAGTTAAGAGTGATTGTTCAAGGAAGACACTGCTGCCCATATTCCGAATTACATCCCTTAGCCGACTCTTACGGCAACCACGGGTAGAGAGGGTGGGGTACAATTCTTACGCCGGCACCACCTCGGCAGACTATAATATAATATATATGACTTTGAATATTTCAGGTTTGCAGGTCTCTATAATGCACATCTCATTTGGTTTTCTACCATAGAACCCCATTGGATGATTCTGAGCTTGATCGACGAGTATAACAATCCCTCGTACAACGGCTACATTGTAGACGACAGTCCGCCATACAGCTTCAGTCAACGGATCACTGAACTGTTATTTACTATCAAAATGACTGTTGTCAGAGAAACGTAAGTCAATGTTTCTAATTATTTCTAGACGTTTTCGAATCTTAGCGAGGCTAGTACTATTTAGTGTCATACTGTTCAAGTGTTTCTTGGCGTGAATATAAATTATATAAAAAAAAAAAAAAAAACGACTTCAAGAAAAAAACATCGGCATTAAAAAGCGAAAAATAAATTTACTTTACAAAGTATTATTATACCTGCTAGCTACCTACTGATCTGTTTGAAGTCAGTGCCAAGCACCGGCACCTAGGATAGGCTAAGCACCGACTCCAAACAGATCAGTAGGTACCTAGCAGGTATAATAATACTTTGTATAATAAGTTTATTTTTCGCTTTTTAGTGCTGATATTTTTTTCTTGAAGTCGGTTTTTTTTTTAAGTTAGTTTTTTTATGCATGTCGTCGTCACCTGTAATTGCTATAACTTTTTTTTAATGCTTATGATAGTGTTGGTGATCTAAACAAACAATTAATATTCTTGATCGGTGGCTTAATTTTTTTACAGAGTCGGTAACTATTTGCAAACTACTGGATATAACAGCATATTTGCCCCTTTGATTGAGGCAAGGGGAAGAGTGGCGCCCTATTTCTCCGAGTTGCGGTACAACGGAACTCTAGTCTTAGGAAATTCGCACGTGTCCATGGGATATGCGACAAGATTACCCCAGAACTATAAACCAATCGGAGGGTACCACATAGATGTCAATGTAAAACCTTTACCTGAGGTTGGTTCAGTTTTTTTTATATTTGACCAGCTAGGTGTTTGACCATAGCTCATCTGATGTTTTTTTTTATATAAAAGAAACGATAAGAACAATACGCTCTCCTGATGGTAAGAGATAATGTCCATGACCATTGCAGCGATACACAGAACTTTGAGTAGCAAAACAAAGTTCAAGGCATCGCTGCTTTGGCGCTCGTTAGTTTGAAACAGTCGATGGTAAGTCTCAACAGCCCTGTAATTTTGCTAGCTGTACTAGTACCCTTCAAACTGGAACCACAGTAATGTTTACACACTACTGCTTGGCGGCAGAATACTGGTACTGCGGTGGTACCTTTCTAGACGACCTCCTGCTAAGAAGATCTACCACCAAATATTATTATTATGTTAAGTATTATTATGTTCAGTGACGGTGTGGTCGAAGATGGTAAAGCACGCCTAGTCTGGAATGGAATCGGCTCTCAAGTAAGGCTGCCGGACACACTGTTAAGTTTTGTCATTCACCTTGAGGGTGGTAGCTAACCAGCAGAGTACTAGAAGATACTCTACAATCATGCTATGGTTTTTTCACGATGTTTTCCATTACTGGGGTTTGATCCCACGCTCTTGGGCGTGTGAACCGACCACGCTAACCATGTTAATCAATATTGTCATATCACTTGGCTAAAAGTCGAACGTAATTTTTATTAATTATTTTCTTCTAGCAAACGCTAAGTTATTTTGGCATGTTTTGACAAAAATATCTTTTTTTAACAAGTAAAATTTTAACAAAAAAAACCGACTTCATGTAGTTTTCTCATGGATGCCATTGTCAGAACTGGATAAAATTGAAATAGGACCACACGGGAAGCACCAGCTTTCAAATTAAAAAAAAAACATCTAAATCGGTTTACCCAGTCGAAAGTTCTGAGGTTTATTTCTGAAGTTCAAACATTTAAAAAAAAAACCAGTCGAATTGAGTACCTCCTCCCGTTTTCAAGTCGGTTAAAAAGATTCTCGTCGATAGTAAAAGGTCAGGACAAAATAAGAATTTCCTTAAAATAGTTACATGGAAAAATTGTTTTTGAAATTTCATAAAACAACTTGTTACTCTATTTCAGGACTTGAAAAATTTGCTGGACAACGCTAAGCATGGTGTAATATACTTCAGCATGGGGTCGAATCTCAACAGCAAGGATATGCCGAGTGAACTCAAAAAATCTTTAGTTGCAGTCTTTGGTAGCTTGAAACAGACAGTGTTGTGGAAATTCGAAGAGAAGTTCCCGGATTTGCCAAAGAATGTTCACATCATGGACTGGGCTCCACAGCAAAGCATTTTAGGTAACAGAAACCAAAATATTTAATTCAATTTACCTATATCCAAGTAGATGCACCTCGCGGTGTTACTCGCTACATTTCTTGTCTGTGTTAATAGCATTATTAGTATTAGCCAGGGTATTAGCCACCTCCATACAAATTTCATCAAACTTGCTCTAGCCGTTTAAGCGTGAAGATGTAACAAACATACAACTCACAAACATTCGCCTTTATAATAATAGTGTGAAAAATCCCGACGTGTTCTGACATATACATGGGACAGCTGGCGGTGGATGGAAGCGATAATCCGAATGTTCAGCAGAGGACTATAAAAGGCTGATGATGATGATGATGATGGTAAAATAAATACTTGTTAGTAATAAAAACATTTATTTCTAGCTCATCCAAATTGCGTTCTTTTCATCACTCATGGCGGTCTTCTATCTACGACGGAAACTATATTCTCTGGGAAGCCAGTCATTGGGATTCCAGTGTTTGCTGACCAATTCATGAATGTTGCCAGATGTGTGAGTAAAGGATTTGCGAGGAGAGTGGACCTATCTTACACGATGGCTGATAAACTAAAATTAGAGATTGAGGAGATTTTGAACAATCCTAAGTAAGTTTATTTGGTAAATTTTTATTTTTTGCTGTGTAGCTTGCGTCACATTTTTTTTAATAGTTTTGTCTAAATTTTGACAAATTTTAGTTTGCGTTTTTATCTACTAAAATATAACTTTTAAATAACGATGTCCCTAAAAAAGTATACGCACCCACACATGCAAGAGAATCCCGTAAATCGGGAGGGGGTATGACATAAGAGAGCGTCACACCGTTTGACGTCACGACATAAGAGTCAGCTTTACTGCCAAAGCGCGCTAATAGATGTTTAACACCATAATTTTGCCGTCACGGGGTTATACTGTATGGAAGCAATAAATAAATTCTTTAATCCTAAAAGTAGAAACGTAATTTAGAATGATCGACATTTTAACCGAGACGATACTGAAAAATGTGAATTTTAAGACCTAAGAGATTCCATAAAAAAAACATGACGTGACAATTTTACTTCTAAGTAGGTTGTTCGTCAGTCAGAATTGGGTTTAGGTATTTATATTTCAACTAATATTGAAAAAACCCCAAAAACACGCACGACCTTGCGTAACTGCCTATTTTGGCTCCGCTAAATGACTGCAGTATCATATGTGCTCAAAAAATGGGCTTGCATTTGACCACAGTCTCGCTTGATGTTAAACAAAGAGCGGTTTACGATCAAAACCGCTTGCTCAGAAAAAACCGATCCACTTACCTCTCGAAAGCATTAAGATCCTATCTAATGGGGAAAACCCACTTAAGCAAATTCCTCCATTTAGTGGTAATATAATGTGATGCATAATTGTGGTTTTTCTTTATGAACAGGTACGCCCAGAAAGCAAAAGAGTTGTCGTTTGTCTACCACGACAGACCAGTGTCTCCTAGTCAAGAATTAGTTCACTGGGTGAACCACGTGTTGAAGACTGGTGGCGCCCCCCACCTGCGTTCTGCTGCACTTATAGTACCCTGGTACCAGAAATGCTATCTCGATCTTGCTATTATTGCTTTAATAGCAATAGTTCTTCTTAAAAGAGCAATAACATTTTTATTGTCAGTATTAAAACCAAAAAAGTTAGAAAACTCAAAGAAGCATAATTAATTTCTGATAACTAATTATTAGGTAATTAGATAACAGCGAATTATTTGTATGTTCATATGTGTGCGAACAAACACTCAATCAGAGTGATTGTTCTCGAAATGACTTGACGTTCGTGTTGTTTTTTATGGACAAAAAATAGTGTTTAAGATAATTTTGTCATGTGTTATGTAACTCTAAATCTATTGATATTTTTTGTGCAATGAACGAGGTGTATACACTGCTCTGCAGTTGAGCTGAAAGAAATGAGTGTACGAATCATGTCGTACTTAGTACACTTTGGTTTTTTGGTACTATTTGGTTCCACCTGCTCCTTTTTATTACCGGACGGCTAGGCATACACGGCAACAATTTAGAATCATAATCATCATCATCATCTCAGCCGTAGGACGTCCACTGCTGGACATAGGCCTTTCCCATTGACTTCCATAAAGACCCGTTGGAAGCGGCTCGCGCCCAGCGCGTTCCTGCGGTCTTTTTGAGGTTCTGTTCATCTTGTGGGGGAATAATTAAGTTTTGAGTTAGTGAAGCATTTTAAAACATTTCAAAGATATTCTGGCCTATTTAGTGATTAGCTACTCGAGTAGTAGTTAGCCAGCCGAGAACTAGAAAGTATCCTACCACCATGTTATGGTTTCCTCACGTTGTTCTTCCTTCACCGGTAGCTCAAGCTTATTTTGGGATTTAGCCTACGCCTCGTGCGAACCGCTCGTGAACGCGATTCGTGATAGTGAAATCTGTGAGCATTATGGTATCATTTCCTGTTTAGATATTGGCATTTTGATATCGCAAAGACATTATCTACTAAATAACTACGAAGCGTCATGATATCTGATAAAATGTTGAGTCAATAGCTTCAGGAGTCTATTCTTTGTAACGATGATAGCTCAGTGGTTAGCGCGGTCAGTTCGCATGCCGAAAGGCGTGGGTTCGAACCCCAACAATGAGCTTGAGCTGCCGGTGAATGAAAACATCGTGAGGAAACCATAGCGTGGTGGTAGGGTACTTTCTAGTACTCGTCTGGCTAGCTACCACCCTCAAGTTGAAAAATCTGCCGCCAAGCATCTAACGGTGTGTTCCAGCAGCTTCACTTGAGAGTCAGTTCCATTCCAGGCTAGGTGTGCTTTACCATCGTCGACCACACCGTCACTTAACATCAGGTGAGCTGTGGTCAAACAACTAGCATGTTAGCCATAAAAAAAAGGTTATTTTTTATTGAGAGTTTAGAATCGAGAAGTTAAAAAAAAATAGTTACCCACACAAACTTTCACCCCTTTTTAAGGGTAGTTTGAAAAAATTAGTTACAAGTATTTTTTTTTACTTTTAGTAAAGAGTATTTACTGTGATTTTGAAAGCGCTACTACCATAAATAAAGAAGTTTCATACGAATTTCCAATCCCTATTTTGCACCCTTAGGGATGGAATTAAAAAAAACCCTTTGTTAGTGCAGACTTACGTCACTTAAGGAACATTTGTGCTAAATTTCATGCTTCTAGACCCAGAGGTTTCAGCTGTGCGGTGATCGATCAGTCAGTGAATCAGTCTGTCGGTTTCTTCTTTTATAAATATAGATAAGAAGATAGATTATATGAATGGTTTTATGAACACGTGTATTTGAACAATTCAAACATTTCAACAACTCAGACATGTTTAATTGTTTACTTAGTTATTTATCGTATGTGTTTGTGAATATTAATAAATATAGTTTGTTGTAATAAATTATTTTACACTACAAGTTGTTTTTTACTTTATTTACTTACTTTTCGCACAAAATTAGAAAAATGAACATATTTTTTTTTACAGGTTAGGTGTTTGACTACAGCTCAAATTTTTTTTTATGGTTGAGAGGCTATGTGTTTGACCACAACTCACCTGATGTTAAGTTACGGTGTGGTCGAAGATGGTAAAGCACACCTAGCCTGGAATGGAACTGGCACTCAAGTGAGGCTGCCGGAACACACCGTTAGTTGCTTGGCGATAGATTTTCAAGTTGAGGGTGGTAGCTAGCCAACCGAGTACCAGAAAGTACCACACGCAAAGCGCGTTATCGCGGTTTTTTCTGTGTATGGGTGGTCTGTATGTATTTACAAAAAAAGTATTTAAGTGTTCTATCAGTTATCTGACTTCAATAGTATAAGCATCGCTTAGATTGGGATCAGCTGGTGCTGTGTGTAAATGTCCTACGATATCATCTTATTCATTTCTTTACATAGTATACCGCTTTCCGCCGTCTGAACGTTTAGATATTTTAAACTACGCAACGAATTTAAATTCGTTCCATCAATAGACAGAGTGATTCAAGAGGAAGGTTTATATGTATAATACATTCATATTATAGTAGAGAAAATCAGAGAATTTCAAAGATTTGTAATGTGATGTAAAAAACATGTTTTTGTGCGCTTGCAAAGGCTGGCTAAACCTTACGAGATAGATCAAAATAATGTACATTGTAAAATGTTAGTATTTATAATTCCATATTGCACCCGTGCGAAACCGGGGCGGGTCGTTTTTAGCTATACCTACTTACCTATTACTTTTGGTTGCTATTATGTTTTTATACTAATTTTAACAAATTTATATTGTAATCTATTAGAATAGGATCATCTATATCATATATGGGCAACAACGGCCCGCCTCGGCATTTGACCCGGCCCGCGAGACATTTTGAAATTTCGCGCGAAGAGAAATACAAACAACTGAGAGAGTTCGCGAGAAGAATTGTTTGCGTTTTTGGAAGTACATATAAATGCGAATAATTTTTCTCGATGATGAAGACTAATAAGTCGAAATGCCGTAAGAGAGTCACAGATGAAAATCTGGAAAACTCGTTACGCCTCTGTACAAGTGGATTTTGAACAAACTTTTTTCTGAAGTTCAAACACAAATATCACATAAACCGTTACACGTAAATTTACTTCACCAATAACATAATAAAATTGGCTGTTTTATTTTGTGTTATGGCCCGACTGCATTAATATAGTAAGTTTGGCACGCAACTAGCCAAAGGTTGCCCATACCTGATCTATATAGATTTTAGATAAGAAACCTTGCTATCGTATCACAAAACACATTTAACAGTTTTTTTTCGTCTTGTTCTCTATGATGGAATGTACCAACTGGCTACCACCATCAAGTTGTCCACAAATTACAGTGTACGTGTTCCAGCAGCCTTATTTGAAAACACATCCCAGGCTAGGTTGTTACCATTCTCGACCACACCATCACATCGTCATTTAACATCGCGTAAGCTATTGTGAAACAACTAGAATATAAATCAACAAAGTAAAAAAAATACAATTAAAAACAAATGTTTATCTTGGACAATTAACTTAAAATTCAAAAATAAATTCTGGTAAGTATTTGGTGTGTAGTTACTTACCTATATTTTTAAAAGCTTGAGGCACAGAAGTATAGTAAGTACTTAACCTGTAACCTATAACGGGTAGTGACTCAAGCTTTTAGTATATAGGTAAGTACCTACCTACACGCCAATTACTTACTAGAATTGATATTGCAGATACATAAGTACGCCAAATTTTAATCCAATCGGTCATCGGGAAGTAGGTCAAATTTAACTTGCAAGAATTAACCCATACACACAAACCGACCGTCCGCTATACATACATACATATATATTTACACACAATAAAAGCTACTCACGCGTCCTCACAAACCTATTGTTCTTATTATATTTTTAATTGATATCTCTATCACGTTTCTAGAAATAAAAATGTTTCAAAAACAAACCCGTATAAATAATAAAGTAATAAAAGTAATGTATTATATAATTAATTTAAAATAACTAAATAATGCCTACCCCATAATTACCTATTGTTTTTTTTTTTTTTTTGTAATTAAATACTAGAAATAACACCTCGTAATTTTATTATTATAGCTTCAAACATTTATAAACAATTTTTTTTATAACAGTCTAGATGTTTGAGATGCTCGCCTGATGTTAAGTGACTGTGATCGAAGATGGTAAACACACCTAGCCTGGAACGAAACTGGTATTCACGTAAAGCCGTTGGAACACACTGCTAGGTGATTGGTGATTTTCAAATTGAGGGTGTTAGCTAGCTTGCCGAGTACTATTTAGTACCCTCTTAAAACGTTTTTCCTCACGATGTTTTCCTTTACCGGCAGCTCAAGCTTATTGGCGGGGGTTGAACCCACGTCCTTGCCACGCCAGCGTGTGAACCGACCGCGCTAGACACTGATCTATCACCTCTACAAAGTACAAGATTATCCTTAAAACTAAAATCTGTTATCTTGCGTATACCGCGCCATAGTTTTGATTATTTCTACCGCCACACCAAATCTTTGTTTTAAATATATAATATATGTACATGTTCAGTACTACATAAAAAGTATATAAATCTATATAATTCGAAAACAACACAGCATTTTTTTTTTGTGAAGTTTGAATTTAGTTTATAAATTCGCTATAATTGATTAATTTAGGCGTTATCTTGCGGAAGTTCATCTTATGATATTCTGGAGTGTTTTCTACGAGTAGGTATATCTTTAGTGTATTATTAGTGTAGATCTTTACTATATTATTAGTATCTTTAGTGTATGATTACTGTAATTCTTTAGCATATTATTAGTATCTTTAGTGTATCATTAATGTATAATATTATATTATTGTTAGGTATATAGCTTTAGTGTAACATTTGTATATATGTCTTTAGTGTATTATTAGTGTCATAAATTCTACCAAGTGGTGAGAGTTACTTCAGACCGGAGTCGATAGAGGCAGAATTTAAGGGGCTCCATTGACCATGATCTTCAGAAATGAGGGACCGATTGAAGAGTTTATTAATTAAAAAAGTGTATTTATTAGTTTATATCTCTAGTGCATTATTAGTGTATTATATGCTAGTAGTGTGCCAGTGATATGTAGTGTGTTTACACGTTTGAAGAATATCTCATGTAGAGGCGAAACACGTGTCAGCAACCGGTTATTATAACAATAAGTATATAATTACTGACAAGTATATAATTGATGATAGTTATTTTAATTTATTTAATAAATTAATATACAAAACGTAATTATATTTTTATTAATCACATTATGTTTTTTTTTCCTTTGAATTTTAAGTTTATTCTAGATAAATCTTATATCTTTAAACGAGCAATTCTTGTATATATATGTATATATATATTCTGCATCTCGGAAACGGCTCCAACGATTTTCATGAAATTTAGTATGCAGGGGGTTTCGAGGGAGATAAATCGATTTAGCTAGGTTTCACTATTAGAAAACGTCGTTTTATCGTGTTTTCAGCCGAGCAAAGCTCGGTCATCTAGGTACTAATAATTAATTGTTACACATTATAAATAATATATTTATTAAATAACTATACTATACAAGTAAATTCGGATTCAAAAATTTACTTTGATTATTTTACAAATTAAACATTACGCAGTTTATTTTAATATCGAAACGCCGGTAATTACATCCGTTGCAAGTCGCAAAACAGGATTTTTATGAACAGTTAATAACTTATTTAATACAGAAGCAGGTATCCAGTTTTTAAGGCCGTCCTGGTCGGCAAACGTCGAACAAGAATCGAAATTGTTCTATGACAAAGTATAGTTTTTAGTGTGGGTAAAAATATATATTAGTTTGAAGAATATCTTTCATTTGTTTCACACACCTGATACATGAAATCAATAACATTGTTCGAGCAAAAAGAATTCCAAAGTTACCTCTATTTCATATGCAGAATTCATTTTACGACGTATTCCAGTGGTTTAATAATTTTTTGATAATTTTTAATGTAAGTATTACGCAATAATATTTTTTTTTGTTACAATTGAAAATTATAAAAAGTTAATATGGTAATTTTATATGATTTTTTATCATGAATTCATGGTATTACGGTGCTTTTTTCTCCGTTTTAGTCCGCTCGCAGATTTTGTCGCAGTCGGAAGTGTGCCAATTTTTTTGCCAAAGACGAGGAGCAAACAACAGTAAGTAGACTAAAATGTACCTAGATAACTAGGCAGCGTTGGTAGTAATTTATTTCTTTATTTTTGTTTTTATGTTTAATATATTTTTTATTTGTTTGTTAATTTTTTTGTTTGTATTGTTGAATCCAATGAAAATTGTTTTTGGTATAAATAAAGTATTGTCTATTGTCTAGTAAATTTATTTTCATTAAGTCCATTTTCTTGCTATGCTCTCTGTTATTATAATACGTGTATAAATTAGTAGATATGTATTCAAATTAAAGTAAGTAGATGCTTTTAAATTATTATTGTGTACTCATTATCGTGATCAGTTTTACCCGTTACGTATAACATATTTACGAAGTAATAGTATATAGGTAAGTAGGTAGACTTGCTACATGGAAGAAAACACCACGTTTATAAAGCGTATACTATTGACATGAATCTAGAATAAGAAAATAATATAATAGGACAAGAGTGGTATCAGAATTCTATTTGTCCTGCACAATTTACCAGATAAATACGAATTATGTAACAGTTTCTTGTTTTTAATCCTACCGGTAAATGTGCAAATGAAGGAGACAATTTTTTTATTTCGTAATAGTTACTAAACTTACGTAACCTATTACGTAAGTTTAGTAATTAACTATCTAACTAATCTGTTAAAACTCTAACAAAAACATTATAGATCATCAAGCTTTCTTAATAATTAAGAAAAGATGGCTTCGAGATTTCTTTAAATATGTCGATTTCTTCCTAGACTAAATATGGCAACAGAAAATAATTATAAAAATTAAAGTAGGTATGCACGACGATGGCTCGTGTCCTAACATCCTGTATTTATTATAAAGCAAAAATAACATCAAAGTAATATACATTGACAGTATGTGATGAGCTATTTTATCGATCTCCTAGAAATTGATGTACTGACTTGTTATCCACTGCTCCAGTAAAGTACATAGAAAGAAAGAAAGAAAATAATTTTATTTCGTACATAACACAAACCGAACAACATAAAACAAACAAAGACTAACAGTTACATACAAAATAGGCGCTCACCTCAGCATAATGCTGGCCATACTAAGTGGCTAACGCGCGAGCCGTGCGTGCGGCGTTTCGTTCACAACTTCTGAGTCGCGTAAATAGATACGGCGCGCTCCGAAAAAGTGGGGCCGGAGGCAACCTTTAGTAGCGATGATGGCACAGTGGTTAACGCGGTAGGTTCGCATGCCGAAGGGTGTGGGTTCGAATCCCAACAATAAGCTCGAGCTGCTGGTGAAGGAAAACATCGTAAGGAAACCATAGCGTGGTGGTAGGGTACTTTCTAGTACTCGGCTGGCTAGCTACCACCCTCAAGTTAAAAATCTGCCGCCAAGCATCTAACGGTGTGTTTCGGCAGCCTTACTTGAGAGCCAGTTCCTTTCCAGGCTAGGTGTGCTTTACCATCTTCGACCACACCGTCACTTAACATCAGGTGAGTTGTGGTGAAACACCTAGCCTGTCAGATATAAAAAAAACCTATAATACCTAAAGTTTTCGGAAAGCCTCACCTTAACATATACAAATCTTTTTTTACTATATTGCGATCAACGATTTTTTTACAGTATATAAGTAAAATGTGTATACTTGTTTATGACTGGCTGCAGTGGAGCGTTGATCGGTTATCTCAAGGTTATGACAACCCCAACAATGAGCTTGAGCTGCCGGTGAAGGAAAACATCGTGAGGAAACCATAGCGTGGTGGTAGAGTGATTTCTAGTACTCGGCTGGCTAGCTACCACCCTCAAGTTTAAATCTGCCGCCAAGCATCTAACGGTGTGTTCCGGCAGCCTCACTTGAGAGCCAGTTCTATTCCAGGCTAGGTGTGCTTTACTTTACACACCGTCACTTAACATCAGGTGAGTTGTGGTCAAACACCTAGCCTGTCAGCTATAAAAAATAAAAATAAAAATACCCAAACCGCCTCATAGTCCAAGCCTCGAACTACACGACAGACAAGACAGACCCTTCATCATTTCAACGACGTCCCTGACATTATGTGGTATCCATCACATCTTGATGACATGATGATGTCATGATTTAGGTATAGATTGTTACAGTAGAATGCCATGTTGTATTTCAGAATGCATCGATAAGCAATTAGTAATTTTAAATAGACGGTTGATCTCCTGGAGGTCGTGTGGTATGTAATCGTTACCTATAGTGTACCTACTGGTTTGAAGAATACTCCGGCTTGAAATATCACAGGGGTTTTGAAACTAGCCATGTTTTGAAGTCATTAACGCCGAAAAAAATGTTTTTTTTTTTTGGCAAAATGTGGCCGCGCGCACATTTTACTCAGCATTGTCTCCATGAAGAAGGCCACAAGATATGTCCAAAAACTATACCCGGCGTATCCGATATAATAAAACGTGAGTATATTTGCTATATATAGTATTCACAAATCCTGAAAAGATATATAAATAAAATAATAAAGATAATAAGAGTGAGGTAATTATAGTACGTGTTCCTTAACGCGGGTTAATTAACGCCTTTCTGAGCATTACCATTGGGGCCCAAATTAGGCCACGCTGGTATCTTATGGTCCAATTCTCCGATTGTAAACAATTGTCGTGCGCAACTACGTGTTTAAAGTTCAAAGGGTTAAGGTTACACTATACTTATTTCAACGTTTAGAGCACATTTGTGACTGCAGTCAATTATCTGCCTAATATTGTTAGGATATGGTCTCGTTTAGCAGAGTGAATATTCAGTAAGACAAATTAAAAAAACAAATACAAAGTACAGATAAACTTAGTTTTTAAAAAGTGTTTACTACATTCTTTGTAAAGTAAAAATTGAAACGTAATTATGCCAAATCGAATTTTAAAAAAAAGGCTCATTTCTATTCCATCCGCTAGTGTAAATGTTCTAAGTCCGCATGATTTTACAAATTATTTATTATCTCTTGTGTTTGTTTTTTGTTTTGTTCTGTAATTTTTAATCGTAGAACCAAAACTAACAAAATTATTAAACAAAATAGATAAAAAATTGGGAACAAATTTTCTTTTGGACGTTATAACTTTTTTCTGGTAATTTTACAGCACAAGTAAAGAGCAAATTCCGAAAAAATAAATTTGAAAATTAAGGTACATTTTGGTACTTAAAAGTTTTCGCGAAAATCTAAATTTGTCCATATCTTTTAATCGTGTTGACTCAGGATCTTGATTTTTATACAACTCATAGACCTCAGTGTCTGGTATACCGAATTAAAATCCGTAACGTACTTTAAAGGATCTAAGCGTACAGACGGCGGGAAGCGACTTTGTATTATAGGTATTAGGTATACATATAGAGATCTACCAAATATTTTATATATTTATTTGATATATATTCAAAAATTCTGTAGAAGCTGAAACGTAATTTGGAATGATATACGAATTAAATTAAATTTCCGAGATAAATATATTTTTTAAATTTTATATTATTCACCAGTAGCCTGAAATGAAATTAGCTCTCAAGTGATGCTGTAAAAACACACCCGGTGCTTGGCAGCAAATTTTCAATTAGTGGTTAGCCAATCGAGTACTAGAAATATTTTTTTAATTATAAAGTATCGAACTACGTGCTCTAAAATGGATAAATGGTATGTGGTGAAACATCTCTTTTAATGTTTTTTTCCAAAACTCCATTAAAACTTTGTTAGAAAGTCACCACTACTTGACTAAAACAGGGACTTGACTGTGGCGATTGTAGCGATGATAGCTCAGTGGTTAGCGCGGTCGGTTCGCATGCCGAAGGGTGTGAGTTCAAACCCCAACAATAAACTTGAGCTGCCGGTGAAGGAAAACATTGTGAGGAAACCATAGCGTGGTGGTAGGGTACTTTCTAGTACTCGGCTGGCTAGCTACCACCCTCAAGTTGAAAATCTGCCACCAAGCATCTAACGGTGTGTTCGGGCAGCCTCACTTGAGAGCCAGTACCATTCCAGGCTAGGTGTGCTTTACCATCTTCGACCACACCGTCACTTAACATCAGGTGAGCTGTGGTCACATACATAGGCTGTCAAATATTTAAAAAAAAAGATAGATAAAATAAAAGATTATAAAATATTTGTCCCTAAACAGGAAGTGCGGTGCCACTCGTTATTTTTTTTTGTCAACATTACTATCAACTTTATTATCAACTTTATTATCTTTGATAAACCTATAGTATTACTACCCGCCCCGGTTGCGCACGGCTTTACACGGGACTTTTGATCTATCTCAAAGGGCAGCGTTTTTGATGAAAGCTTCCAGGTGGCTTGACTTTTTCCGACACTTCCAACAATTATCATTAAATTTCAACCAATTTACACAACACCTTGACAAATTATATACTTCAACCCTCCTCATGATTAGCTCTATCTATTGGTGAAACTCGCACGATAATCCGTTCAGTTGTTTTTAAGTTTACCGCGAACAGACAGACAGACAGACGCGGCGGACGACTTTGTTTTATAATATGTAGTGATACTACGTATAATATACTAATGGATGGCTATACAAAATTAAGGTATCAAGGTAATCATTAAGGTAATCAAGGAAGGTCGCAAAAAGTGAGGTAAGTAAAGAGGGTAGATAGATAAAAAGTGACTATTTAATTATGTCAGAAGTATCATAAAGATTATTTTTTTTATCACGAAATAAGAAAGAAATTACCTACTTGTATGCAAGAGATTTGATATTTTTAATAAGGAATAGTTCCGTGATGGTGTCCGAGTAAGAATAGTACCCATCTCTACCCGTGGTTGCCGTAAGAGTCGGCCAAGGGATGTAATCCGGAAGATGGGCAGCAGCGTCTTCCTTGAACAATCACACCTAACTGCGCTCGCCAACCCGCCTGCCAAGCGTGGCGAGTATTGGCAAAACCCCCCCAGGAAGAGGCCTAGGTCCAGCAGTGGACGTCCTATGGCTGATGATGTGTGATGTGTGAATAAGGAATAATAAAAAAACTGAGATTTTTGTAATATGTCAAATTAATACGGCGAAAAAGAAAAAAAAAGTTTAAATGTAACAATATAATTAAGTCATATTTTTATTGTAATGATTACAATTACAAATTTCGTTACAGTGTAATTGTAATAATAATTAATTATTATTATTCTATTGTAGAATTAAATATTCTGGCGCCAAGCAGTATTGTTGATACAATATAATGTTCCACTTTGAATGATATTATATACCTACTGCTTGAAATTACAGAGTTAAGAACTCATTGTCGAATGTATCCACGTAACAAACGCCAAATCGGTGATGTCTGAGACATTGTTTAAATTCACAATGCTCCGGTACCATTGATTAAAAGTTATCTCACACAAGAGCGTTTCGTTTGCTCAGTTTTTTTCTTTTCGTAAAAAACGCGCAGGTGTCAGTCTGACTTGCGCACCGAGGGTTCCGCACAAATTTATACATAGAAAAGTCATTCATCACGGAAATCGACCCCCGGATTTTTTTACCAAAATGCCCCCGGATATTCTTTTAAGAGCAGACTCTCTTGTAAAAAATACCTAATAATAAATAAAAACATAATAATTTAGTAGCGATGATAGCTCAGTGGTTGGCGCGGTCGGTTCGCATGCCGAATATAAAACAAGCTACCGCACGAGATTCGAAGCTCTCCCTCTAGCAAGACAATCATATTATAAACAAAAACTAAAGACTTGGCTTGTCGAGCAGGCATTCTATAAGTTCGATGACATTATGAATTTAAAAGTCGTATAATTTTTATTTTATTTTTTGGATACATAATTAAGTAATTGTATATAGGTAATTTGAATATTTTTTTTGTTGATTTAGATAATAATAATTATTAAGATGACATTTTTATATTGTAATTTTTAATTTATGTTGATATTTGATATTTGATTATTTTTATTATCATTATTTTTGACTTGTAACTGTTGTTATCAATAAAAATATGAATATGAATGAAGAGCGTGGGTTCAAACCCCAACAATGAGCTTGAAAAAAAGGAAAACATCGTGAGGAAACTATAGCATGGTGGTAGGGTACTCTTTAGTACTCAGCTGGCTAGCTACCACCCTCAAGTAGAAAACCTACCGCCAAGCATCTAACTGTGTGTTCCGGCAGCCTCACTTGAGAGCCAGTTCTATTCCAGGCTAGATCTGGTTTACCATCTTCGGCCACACCGTCACTTAACATCAGGTGAGATGTGGTCAAACAACTAGCCTGTCAGCCATAAAAAACAAAAAAGAAACAAGTTTGCTCCGCTCATATCGCGCTAACCACTGAGCTATCATCGCTACAATTAAATTAACATAAATGTATTTCTTTCGTTATATTTATAGCGCCGATATCTTTTCAAAAGTAGACTGAACCCTGCAAGTAGACATGTGGTGATGTTTATTTATGGGCACCAACATAAATAGACAAACTGGTACGTCTAACACATTAGTCGGTGCTCGGGAGCTTGCGCGGCGCGTGTGTTAGTGTAACTGTAAATATTATACTGTTTCCACAGTTTAGTTCTGGTTATACATATATAATATTAAATTTTCTAGGTTTCTTATAATAATTATGTAATAATTTTTGCCGTGTTTTTTATTTAACCTTGTGAATCATTGAAGGGCTTCGTTTTATAAATAGTAAGTACTGGTCTTATTTTTTTTTTCTAAAAATTTTAAGATTGCCTACCCCCGTTAACTCATTTCGTCGTACCGCTTCATTAGCTGTAGGGCGAGAGTTCGATTCTTGCCCAAGATAAACATTAATCTGACGAACATAAATATTTGTTCTCTGTTTACATTTTTTTGTAAATTACTAAAGACCCGTTTTGCTTCGCTCGGGTAACAACAATGGATATAGTAAGTTATCCTTAAAAGGTAGATATATACTACCGCGGACTTTTTTGAAGATCTATAAAAGAGAAATATCCCAACATGCACTGTTTTGTTATATCTCAAAGGGATTAAGTAGCGTTTTCGATGAAAGCTCCCAGGTGGCTTGACTTTTTCCGACACTTCCAACAATTATCATCATATTTCAACAAATTTACACAAAACCTTGACAAATTATATACTTAAACCTTTCTCATAAATCACTCTATCTATTGGTGAAACTTGCATGATCATCCGCTCAGTAGTTTTTAAGTTTATCGCGAACAGACACGCGGCGGATATGTAGTGATAAGTATGTATTTATAATACTAAAAGCGTATATAAGTATTCTGTCAGTTGTCTGGTACCCACAGCTAGTTTGAGGCTATAGATAGTGCAGTGTGAAATAAATAAGAAAATATCTCGTTGCTTGGTTAATTGATTGGTTCAGGCATAACCTTGCGAATATTTCTATACTAGAAATACCCTAAAGATATAACTCTTAATTATATTTCTGCTTATAAGTCGTTTTGGTTATCTCAATGACAAGGATTTAATGTATGTGGACATGGGATTGAGCCCCACCCAGGACAAACATTTTAGAGTATAAACAAATGTTTGTTCTGTGTCTAGTGTTCTGTATGCATTAAAAAAAAAAAACAAGTATTCTATCAGTTATCTAACTTCCATAGTACAAGATTTGCTTAGTTTGGTGTCAGATAGCGTTGTGTGTTATATCCGAAAAAGCCGTTAACAATTTTAAATATTTTTCTATTTTTGGATAAGTATTTAAATTTCTAACAGTTTTTTTAACTTGGTTATTACTTATGTAGTGTTAAAGTATATTTCCAATAAATAAATGTAATGTCTAAAACTAAAATCCGAAATATACTTAGTCTAATAAATTACAAATATCTGATTGAAATAACTACCAATATTTTTTATATCCACATCTCGCTCACCAGTTCTCTCGTCCCAAAATCTCGTTGCCATTTAAATGAGTAGGTTAAACATAAATACTTAAAATTAATTAAGAATTAAAAGAATCCCGTTACATACCACACCATCGTGTTGTTATTGTAATCAAATTAATATTTTATAGATTACACCAAAGCTATACGTCATATTCTAATTTATCTACTTATATTATAACATCGACATTGTGAATAAAATAATATGTCAATATGTAAGAGTTTTAAGAATTATATTAGTAACAATAATATTGTTTTGCTTGTCGTGACAGATGCAATTTTAAAACTTTTGCGACTTGAATACATTATTATGCTTATTACCGTGTCTTGATCGTGCCCACAATACTTACGTACCTACTTGTAGTAATGATAACTCAGTGGATAGCGTGGTTAGCTTACACTAAGACGTGAGGAAACCGTAGCGTGGTGGTAGGGTACTTTTTTGTACTCAAATAGGAAAACTGTCGCCAAGCACCTAATAGTGTGTTCCGACAGCCAGTTCCATTTCAGGCTAGATGTACCTATTTATCATCTTCGACCAGACCGTCGCTTAACATAAGACATTGTTATAAGATCAAAATATTGAGGGTAGGAAACTCAACACCCTCATTCTTCAATCATGACCCGCACTCTCAACTTGTGACCGCACGGTTATTTTTTATGGCTGACAGGCTTGGTGTTTGACCACAACTCACCTGATGTTGAGTGACGGTGTGGTCGAAGATGGTAAAGCACACCTAGCCTGGAATAGAACTGGCTCTCGAGTGAGGCTGCCGGAACACACCGTTCGATGCTTGGCGGCAGATTTAAAACTTGAAGGTGGTAGCTAGCCAGCCGAGTACTAGAAAGTACCCTACCACCACGCTATGGTTTCTTCACGATGATTTCCTTCACCGGCAGCTTAAGCTCATTGTTGCGGTTTGAACCCACGGCAAGCGAACCGACCGCGCTAACCACTGAGTTATCATCGCTACAAAACGGTTATTGGAACATGGTGGAAACGTCGAGGTAAATAAACAAAAAAAAACATAGAATTTTGTGCGCGATTAAGACCCGGTAATAAACATAATTATCGTAATAGTGTTTGTTGAATAATGGTTCAATTAAGAGGTAGTGTTTGTTGAATAATGGTTCAATTAAGAGGTAGTGTTTGTTGAATAATGGTTCAATTAAGAGGTAGTGTTTGTTGAATAATGGTTCAATTAAGAGGTAGTGTTTGTTGAATAATGGTTCAATTAAGAGGTAGTGTTTGTTGAATAATGGTTCAATTAAGAGGTAGTGTTTGTTGAATAATGGTTCAATTAAGAGGTAGTGTTTGTTGAATAATGGTTCAATTAAGAGGTAGTGTTTGTTGAATAATGGTTCAATTAAGAGGTAGCCAATCTCTATAAGAGTTAATAGAACAAAAAATTTGGATATTGTAAAGTTTTTTTTTTGTATTAGTTTTTTCTTTTGTAATCAATTGATAAAAAACTGGTTTATTTAATTTTTTGTGTACTTAGGTAACATTCGAATTTTGGCTAAAGGTGAAACTAAAAATAATTCATGACTGGATCAAAAATTCTATCAAAAAGTCACCGAATTCTTGTACATCTTAGTATTTTGTCTGTAAACAAAATAAAATACGTACGAATTATATTTTGATTATAGATATAATACGTTTTCAGGACCAGGAGTAGGTCTAAGTGCTTCATCTTTGACCACATCATAGCTTACTCGACCTTTTTATAAATCATTTTTTTTATATTTCGGCTAGTTAAGTAGTAGGTAACTTAATTATCATTAAATCAAGTTTCCAGTCAATTTAACTACTTCATAAATAAAATCTACTCCATTGCTTCTAGAACAATGGATTATAAAAATTGCTTCAAACTTTATGTTGATTCAAATAAATTCTCAGGAAACTAGTTTTGGTTTTATTAATGAAATATACCTACCAAAATTTTACCTAACAATTTCCACCTGATCAAGCGCAAGCTAAAGCATGGAGAGTTCCGTATCTCAATTTTTTTTGCTAATACCTGATTATATGTAGCGATGGTAGCTCAGTGGCTAGCGCGATCGGCCGGAATACATTCTGGGTCTTGTACACATGCGAAAGTGTCACATATAGCTGACCATGAGCAAAACAAGCCTATTTACTTAGGACTGAAGAAAAAATATCTAAATATTTACCTTAGTGTTGAGGTATGCCAGAAATAAATGTATCAACAAGCTCTAAATTTAATAGGAAAAACACGATACAAAACTAGTTAACACACAAATGAACAAGGAACTGGGAACAAAGGAAATGTGATGCGATCTGAATAATTTATTAAAGCGGAAGTTAAAAATCCAGTTGTCACAGTATAATCACAAACTTGTGACCGGGACAGTGATAGTGACACAACTCCTTAAATTATTCCCGTCAGCCACCACTGAAGGATAGTGACACATTTAAAAAAAGTTCTATCGTAGTCCCCCGCAGTGAACCATGTCGTACTACTAATTGTTAATACTACTTGGGGATAATGCTATGTCATGATCATCGGCGAATGTAATTTGTTGAAATTTATTATAGTATATGGCATTCAAATTGACCCTGGAAAATAATACAGTTAGGATGACGTTTCAAATAAATATTAATAAAATGATGACAACGCAGCTTTTGTAATCGACAAACGTTGCTAACTGGTCATACGGAAGCGAGATAATTTAAAGTTATAATGAACAATTTGAATCTACACACGGTTGATGCGTGAGCAAATCAGATATCATAACAAATCAAGCTTCCTAGAGAATGCATGTAGACTATACCTATCTGTAATATAGAGGAGACAGTGAATGAAGTTAGTAATGAAATTCATCGTTAGTGGGAGGCAATAGATTCTGCATGAGCCATATCATATTATAAAACGATATTTAAGCGCTGTTTGCAATCGACAAGCGCAGCAAAATTAGTCCTACAGCAGCAAAATAAATTAATGATAAAATGAACAATTTGAATCTATACACATGAGCAAATCATATAACATAACAAGACAAGCTTCCTAGAGAACGCGTGTAGACTATACCTAGCTGTGATATAGACGAGACAGTGAATGAAGTTAGTAATAATATTAATCGTATGTAGGGTCAATAGACTCGGCAATGAACTATATGATATTATATTATAAAACGATATTTAAGCGGTTTTCGTAATCGACAAGCGCTGCGAAACTAGTCATAAAGCAGCAAAATAAGTTAACGTTACAATGAATAATTTGAAACCACACACCGTTGGCGCGTGAGCAAATCAGATAGCATAACAAGATAAGATTTTTAAAGACCGCGCGTAAACTTTACCTAGTTGTGATATAAACGAGACAGTAAATAAATTTATCGAAAGTGGGGTCAATAGATTAGACAATGAGACATATTAAATTACACATAAAAGCTTGCGGAGAAAAAAAATGAATATATATTATGAACCTGCTCACGGTTGGTGCGTGAACAAATTAGATAACGTAATAAAACAAGATTCCTAAAGAACGCGGAAAGAATTTAGTTGCCATCGAAAAGCGCCCTCTGTATAACGAACTAAAAACTCAATTGTGGTAAATTCCTTGAATTTATTTTTGGTTATAGGTATCAAGCTAAATTAAATCTGACGCAAGCTAGTTCTTCTGGTATTTTCTTTGAATTTTTTTTGTACATGTTTTATTAAGTTGAAAAGCATTTATTATATTTCCTAAAACATATAATAAGCGAAAAATAAACTTACTTTACAAAGTAGGTTTTATTATACCTGCTAGGTATCTACTCATCTGTTTGAAGCTAATAGTAATAATAGTGCTAATAGTGCTAAGCCTAGCCTAGGTGCCAATGCTTGGCGCCGTCTTTTTTAGCTGACCTTAAAATTAAGGGATTATTTGTTTTCATAATTATTATCTAAATTCAAATTGAATTATCTTTAATACGTAACAAACTTATAAAAACAAACTTATTTATATCTAACATTATATGAGTAAAAAGAATTATATTAATGAAGTGTAGTTTAGAAAAACGGGAGATAGGGTTGTTCATTACGAACATCGGGAGATAATAACTAAAATTAATAGAACTTTCAATAAATTAGGCATCATTTGGTATTTGGCAGGATAATCCAGCAATTAAGTAGTCCAGTTCTTTTTTCAAGAGTAATTTGGTTGTCGTTCTTCAGTCACGAGTAGACTGAACAACTACAAACCACGGCTATTGCAACATGACCGATACGTCGAGGTAAATAAACAAAACTAATTGTAGCAATGATAGTTCAGTGGTTAACGCGGTCGGTTCGTACACCGAAGGGCGTAGGTTCAAACCCCAATAATGACCTTTGAGCTGCCGGTGAAGGAAAATATCGCGAGGAAAACATGGTGGTAGCGCGCTTTCAAGTTGAAAATCTGCCGGTGTGTTCCGGAAGCATCACTTGAGAGCCAGTGCCATTCCAAGATAGGTGTGTTTTACCATCTTCGACCACACCGTCATTTAAATCAGATGAACTGTGGTCAAAACAACTAGCTGGTCAACTACAAAAAAAAAAAAACAATATTTTGCGCGCGATTATAACCCGTTGATAAACATTTTTATTTGCCTTTGTGTTTAAATTAACATTTTTTTTTTTTTCAGAATATGGCAAAACTATTTTTTTTTGCTCTAATGGTGGCGTTATGTGCCTGCGAAGCATATAAAGTTTTGGTTATATTTCCAATACCTGGGAAAAGCCATGGAATCTTAGGAGATGGAATCATCAGCCACCTACTAAATGCTGGACATGAGGTAATTCAGAATACTTGACATATCAAACTCATTACTTTTTCTCGTTGTCATCAAGCTAAAAGACTATACTTAGATATCATGAGTGTATGGTGTAATATGAAACATTTTAGTGTCTACTAGTAATCAGTGTCTATTGTGTTCTACACAATAATTCTAGTTTGTGTTGTGTGTAGTTACACTAACAATAGTTAGTGTAACTACAGAACAAACTGATTATAGACACGTCTCAGTAATATTAAACTCATTTTTATTGTGAGCACACTTACTTAAACAATAACGTATAATAACAGTATTTTTTCTAATCTTTTTATGTGTTAACTTTAATTTATGGAAAATTTGTTCGAAAACAAATCATCGAAAACACAATTCGTCGAGGACACAATTCGAAAAATTCATCATAAATACTGTTTTGAAACTATAGCGTGAAATATTTTTAGAGATGGTCAAGTATAGCGGGAAATACTCCGATTTTAAACTATAACGTAAAATATTCTTAGGGATATTCAACCATAGCGGAAAAAGTTAATAATTTTTTTTTATTACAACGTAAAATACTCGAAGTTTTTTCAACTATAAAGGAAAATATTTATGGATATTGTCTACTATAACAGGAAATTTCGACGAATTGTGATTCGACGAATTGTTTTCGAAGTATTTTCCGCAGACGGGTAACTTTCTGTATGCCTGGTGTTTCGTACGCCTTCGCCGTACTATATTAACCTTTTTTTAAAAATAATCGACAACCTAACAACCTTGGTACAACTCACCAGATGTTAAGTGACGGTGTGACCACAACTAGCCTGGAGTGGAACTGGCTCTCAATTAAGGCTGCCGCTACACACCGTTTGGTGTTTGGCGGCAGATTTCCAACTTGAGGGTGGTAGCTAGCTTGCCAGCCGAGTACTAGAACATACCCTACCACCATGCTATGGTTTCCGCACGATATTTTCCTTCACGGCAGCTCAAGCTCATTGTTGGGGTTTGAACCCATGCCAAAAACCTGACTGGTTTCACCTGACTGTATCACGTACATTAAAAGAAAAACAACTAAATCGATTTAATTATTAAAGTATATACGAGTATAACAGGTAAAACTGGTAATAGTTTGATATACTCTAAGGTTAAGTCGTTGAGATCGACTTAACCTTAGAGTACCTTAGAGTTGTTTACCAATGAATGTCATTGGAGTTTTAGTCATATAGATTTTATATCAGGACGATTTAGTCATATAGACTATATTACGTAGGTACGATTCTTGTTTTTGAGAAAATATGATGTAGCTTATCATATTAAAAGATACTATAATCATTTCGATTTTCATCAAGATCCACCTAGACGTTTGGTCGTAAAAAGATAACAATTCAACCAAAAGAGAAACTTTGATCTTATAATATTATGATTAATGAGATGAATTCCATTCCAATTTTGACATTTAAAAAAACCTCCGACACCAGTAACGGAGTACCAAATTTAGACTCGATCAGACCTGTGAAAGATTATAATAGCATATATCTTCCACTTGCGACGACAGTGTGACATCGCAAATATACGATTTTTCGTTTTACCGATATTCTGCATCGCGATCTCACGTTCTATTATCTCCAAAAAACGGGATATTTTTTTCTACAAAAAACAACAAAGAAAAGAGAGTAAAGGCAAAATATCACAATGTAGCGCTGTCTTGTTTGGTGATCTAGTTGGCTTCGACAGACTGACAGTTCAGTATTGAACTTATGACTTAAACTTTTTTTTCTCTTTCTTTTGGCATCGCACTCTGTGCATTCTGCCTGCTTCAATGCTTCTGTATTTTCTGTGCAGTCTTCAGTTTTCAGCTTCTTTTTCTTTATAGTCAAAATCCAGCATTGGTCGAGTCCAGTCCGTGCCAGTCAAATCTAGTCATGCTTTAGTAAAGTCGCCACTACTACACACTAGTCGATACTCGATCGGTGACCGGTACATGAGAGAGTCTTCATATCTGTCGTGTGGTCACACACCAATTTTTTTTATCTGCTATAGACTTTGAAAGCATGTCATGTTTGTTACAGGTCACGGCTATCACTGCTTTCTCCAGAAAGAAATCTCACCCGAATCTCACAGAAGTACTACCACTATCAAATCACAATATTTTTAATGGTAATTTTTCTTTATTTTTTTTTTATTATTTTCAATTTAATTACGGGTTATGGAAGCCGCTTCCAACCGGTCTTCATCGAAATCATTTGGAGAGGCCTATGTCCAACAGTGGACGACCTACGACTGAGATGATGATGATGGTGGTGTCGATGGTGGTGTCGATGGTGGTGATGATGATGATGATGGTGATAGTGAAGAAGGGTTAATACTTATTGAAGACCACTGAGAGACTGTTAGTAATATAAATTACGAAGAAATTGATATTACCGTTAAACACGGTGTCAAAGATAATGAAGCGTTCATATGCATCTTTCATATGGGTAATAGTAATCATTAAGATAAGTGATAGGTCTCCTGATTAAGAGGTCATCTAGGTAGGTAAACAGTACATGTAACAGTTACATGTAAACAGCATTGTGTTTCCGTTTGGAGGGTTTACCTATTTATGTGCATATACTCGTTTATTTGTGTTTATGTATTTTTGTTTTGCCAACTACCCCATCTCTATTACCGTAAGGATAACTCGTAGAAAACGCTTGAGAATTAAGTTCTCCTATTTTACACATTACCCATATTTTGTTTTACTTATGCGGGATTACTCACGTTGAATTTTATTGAAATCTCTGACTATAATTTCGGCCGCATCCGGTGGCCTTTATCATATAGACAAGCTAGTACAACGCGCACACAGTCTCGTCTTGCTTGTCTTGTTTGTCTTGCGTGCGAAGAAACGAACGGACTTGAGTAATCTCGCATAAGTAAGACAAAAACTTCCTTATATAAAATTGTGTCTCGTAAATTTTATGATCGTACTAAGTGCGCGACGTGATGCCGCTACATTTTTTCAGAATAAAAAGTGCATTTAATATAATGCATATAATGCACTTTTTATTCTGATTATTCTTTTAATTCTGTTAATCTTGGGTGTCACCTTCATACCAAATTTCGTCATAATTGGTCCAGCCGTTTGAGTGTGAAGAAATAACAAACACACTAACAAACTTTCGCTTTTATAATATAAGTGTAAAATAGGTACGCTCAAACTGAATAAACTTAACTATTACCCACCTTATTAATAATGACCTGTCTTATATTTCAGAAAATACCATAAACATTAAAGCTATAATGGACAAAGAGCAAAACTTTTTAGACTTTACCTTCATATTAGAGTTGATGTACAATTTAAGTTCGTCAACTATGCAAGATTCAAATGTACAGAAATTACTTCGGGATCGAAACCAAAGATTCGATGTCATTATAGGAGAATGGATGTTCACAGAAATATATTCTACGTAAGTTTTTACTTATCTACTTACTGTGACAACAAATATTCCTAAAGACCACATGATAATACTGAATAGATATTATGACCAACTTTAGATTAGTTTATCAACGTTGTTATAAAAATAAGTATTTTACTACCATTTTTTGTTTTACTTAACTACCAAAAAACTGAGCTTTTTGAGGGCTTGCGTAGTTTTTTTAACGGGTTATAATTTTTAAGACAGTTTTTTTAAATTATTATAAAACTTCCAAGTTGGGAACACTGATTACGCCTGATTCTAGTGGTGTCATCTAGTATTAAGTAGATTAACTACGGTGTATTTGAGTATCGAGCTTAGTTCTGTTGCAGCGATGTTAACTCTTTGGTTTCCTAACAGATGGCGTTAGTAGTACAACTACATTCTGTCCAATTAATACAAAATTGTTATTGTTAATTTGTTTTAATGGCTATAAAATTATGTTTTTTGACAGATAACACATCTAAATATGAAGTTAAATTACTATGTTAAAGCACAAATCTATAGGCGTGATAGTTTTTCAGTAAAGTGTACCACAAAAATGCTCAGGTTGTGAGATGGTGTTAGGGCTCGCTTCGCTCGCCCTGATAATACAAAATTACTCACGTTCAATTATATCTGATACTCAGACTGTAGTTTCGGCTACATCCGGTGGCCTTCATATCTCCTTAGCAGTAACAGATATTCTGCCGCCAAGCAGTAACGTGTAAACCAACATTACTGTGTTCCGGTTTGAACTAGCGAAATTATAGGGATGTTGAAACTAACCATCGAAAGTCTTGAAGTAATGAGCGCCAAAGCAGCGATGCCCTGGACTTTGTTTTGTTATGCAAAGTTCTGTGTATCGCTACAATGGTCATGTACAGGCGTTATCTCTTACCGTCAGAAAGGCGTCTTGTTTGTCTCATAACGTTTACATTTAAAAAAAAATACATTTTAATTTAATCTTTTTAGGTTACCAGCTCTATACGACTGCCCATTTATTTGGTTCTCAACTCTAGAACCGCATTGGCTAGTACTTCGCCTGATCGATGAAAATCTGAACCCAGCGTATGCCACCGACTATCTATCCACCGATATAGCTCCTTATCCGTTTACAAAACGCGTTGAACAGTTGTGGAAACAAGTAAAAGGATATATCTCAAAGATGTAAGTTTAATTAATTCTTCTATTCATTTTATTCAGTTCTTCATAGTTGATCCTACAAATCCTACTAATATTATAAATGTAAAAGTTTGTGAGGATGGACGGATGTTTGTTACTCTTTCACGCAAAAACTACTGAATGGATTTGGATGAAATTTAGCACACATATAGTTTATGGCCTGGATTAACATATAGGATTAACATTTTATATAACAAGCTAAACAAACTTTTTGTCAAATTCCACGCGAACGAAGTCGCGGGTAACAGCTAGTATTATAGATGTGTAAGTTTGTATGTTTGGATGTTTGTTACCCAAAAACAGCGATTAAGTTGAAATTTGGCACACGTATAGTTTATTACCTACCTAGGTTAACGTTGTAGGATATTTTTTAATTTTTGGGAAAATGTTAGGTTTCTGTGGGATTATCAAAAAACTAACTACGGGACGTATCCACTTAAAATTTGGTATTTGGATGTGTCTTATGGAACATTATTCTAGAGTAAAAGGTATCCTTTATATTAATCTAGGTAATTAAGTGGCGCAAGTTTAATTATGAAACTATTGCGCTTTTGTTATGTAATGTTTCGCCTTCTTAGTAAGCTTAATGTAGCACAACGAGCTATGGAGAGGGCTATGCTCGGAGTTTCCCTACGAGATCGAATCAGAAATGAGGAGATCCTTAGGCGAACTAAAGTAGGCGACATAGCCCAGAGGATTAGCAAGTTGAAGTGGCAGTGGGAAGGGCACATAGCACGCAGAACCGATGGCCGATGAGGCTGCAAAGTTCTGGAGTGGAGACCACGGACCGGCAAGCGCAGCGTAGGACGTCCACCCACAAGGTGGACAGACGACCTAATAAAGACCGCAGGAATGCGCTGGATGCGAGCCGCTTCCAACCGGTCTTTATGGAAATCAATGGGAGAGGCCCCTTGTCCAACAGTGGACGTCATACGGCTGATGATGATGATGATGATGATGATGATGATGATGCTTTTGTTACACATGTTTCATTTCTCTCTAAGTTCGACGAAGTCGCGAGTACAAGCTAATTTAATATAAATTCTTCTTGAGATGTTCTATCTTAAGAAGAATTTATATTAAAATTCCGTGAGACGTGTAAAGAAATACCTTCCAAACTGTCGTATGTACTTGAAATTAGACAGATATTCGTAGCTTATATAAAACCATAACGATTAATTAATTGTATGATTTCTGTTGATATAATTTTAAAATTAATAGTAAACCAAAGTATAATCTTGTGTCCAATAATAAAGACAAGTCTATTAGAATTACTGGAACATTTATTTCTAATAAAAATATACCATTTGGATCTTTTTGCTTTCTTAATTCAATTAATCCATACTGAGTTTCAAATTAAAAGATAATTTTAATAGTTTAACTATAAGTGTAATTATTAAGAACCAATTTAAAAAAAATGTAACTAACTAATAAATGTAACTGTGTAACGTTTTTATGTCAATAAATAAATAATAAATAATAATAATTATTATTATTATTTAAAATATATACTACAATAATCTAAATCTAAAAGGCCACTATCAATGGGCATAGTTTCCAAAACACTGGCCCTATTGCCACGTAGTATGGCAATATTTAAACGTTCTTCAAAATAGATGCCACCGATTTGGTCACGTCTACAGAACATTTTGTACCGAGAAATATAATTATGTATTTCAATTTAATACCAAAATTGAGCCAATGAAAATAAGACATTGATGCTTAGGCTTGCCTTGAGTTTATTATAGCAACACGTTATTCATGATCAATATCTATTGACACTGTTATCACAATTGATTCCATGCTTAGACGGTGCCATACAAACTCTTTTAGTAATGTACTCCTTTTTTTTTGTATAAAGAGCGATGCGAATATATTGTTATTTAAAAATAACCAAAGCTGAAATAATCATAATTATGTATTATTTTGGTAATTTTTAGGAAGTTTCAAGAAAAGGAAGAGCAATTATACCATAACTTATTGGCTCCAATCTTACGTGAAAGAGGCAAAATAGTACCAGCTTATGAAGATCTCATGTTCAATGCTACTTTGATACTTGGCAATTCTCACGTGTCGTTGGGTCTGGCTCCGAAGTTGCCACAAAGCTATAAACCTATTGGAGGATATCATATTGACCCTAATACCGATCCCTTGCCTGAGGTTAGTACCCTTAACATTTTAAAAGACATGTGCCATTATGGAGCTGCGTATAAAAATTACTTGTTCTGGTTTGAAAAGTTCTACAAGCAAACAGGGCTATTGATACTAACCATAGAATATCTCAAATGAGCCAGTCATCATAATCATCGTCGACCTTTTGCCATCCACTGATGAACGTAGGCCTCTCCTAAAACGCACGTCACTAAGTTCGGTCGACAGCTTTCTGTATCCACTTTTTGGCCACCGCATTACGCATGTCGTCATTCCACCTGGCCGCTAGGTGTCCTACAGTATGCTTGTCTGCACGTGGTCTCCGCTCTAGAACTCGTTTACCCCACCGGTTATCGGTTCTTTAACAAAATGTGACCAGCCCACTGCCACTTCAGCTTTGAGCTATGTCGGTGACTTTAGTTCTATGTCGAATGACTTCGTTTCAAATTTTGTTCGGCAAAGAAATTCCGAGCATAACTCTGTCCATAGCTCGCTGAGTGGCTTTGAATAGGACACACCGATTAAATACTTTTGTCTTGAGACATTGTGGTAAAAATTAATCAGAATGCGAAGCAGCAATGCTTTGAACTTTGTTTTGTTATTCAATGTGGGTACAGCTGCAATGATCATAGACAGTCGTTTATGTTACCATAAGAATAAAATTGCTTAAGGCTGCATTTGCTAATTGATAAAAGACTGAAATAGAACTGGTTAGTTATATTAGCAGAGGATCCATGGAACTTACATTACAAAGGAGAGCCCCCTATAGTTTTAATATGTGTGTATTAGCTTTGCCGTGGTGGTGCCGGCGTAAGAATTTTACCCCACCTTCTCTACCCGTGGTTGCCGTAAGAGACGGCTAAGGGATGTAATACAGAAGATGGGCAACAGCGTCTTCCTTGAACAACCATACCTAACTGCGCTCGCCAACCCGCCTGCCAAGCGCGGCGAGTATTGGCAAAACCCCTCCCCAGGACGAGGCCTATGTCCAACAGTGGACGTCTTATGGCTGATGATGTGATGTGTGTATTAGCTTTTTGAAACACTTAAATATTGCTATATTAAATACAGGGTTTTAAGCTTGGGATGTACGTCGCCGAAAGGGTTTTCTTATAATACAGACTCAGACACAGTAAAAAACTGCTTTTCCATTGAAAAATTCCAAAAAATAATAAACTCTGTGTATGCATGAGCTTTTCTATACATGACAAAAAAAAAATTGCAGATTTTAATACCATTAAATTTTTTAGGACTTGAAAAAAATTCTAGACAGCTCTAAACAAGGTTTCCTTTACTTCAGCATGGGATCAAATCTCAAGAGCAAAGATATTCCACAAAATTTGAAAGAAAGATTTATCAAGATTTTCGGTAAACTTAAACAAACTGTTATTTGGAAATTTGAAGAAGTGTTACCCAGTTTGCCGAAGAACGTTCACATCTTGACTTGGGCTCCTCAACAAAGTATTTTGGGTAAGCCAGCTAAAGTTATTAAGTTCTTTAATACTTAATAAGATAATTCTACTTGACGTGTTAAACTGAAATTTTATTAAAACTTGTATGAGCCGTACATTTTTTAAATAGCATATGTTTTATAATGGTACAAGGACATCATATGTATGTGTCAACCATTATAGTTAGAAATTGCTCTAGGCGATAAGGCCGCCTTTATAGTACCATATATTAGTCGATGTTATTTTTGGTTTGTTATTATCTTTGTCTCTTTTTTAAGTTTTTATATTATATTTGGTTTACAATAAAGTTACATTCTATTCTATTTTAAATATTATATATCTATAATGGTATTATGCTACCTCAATGTGTACTGAATTTCTAAAGTAATATAAGGCATGTATTAGCAATATATTTTTAAATACAAAAACTAATTAAAATTATAACATACGAGTACATATAACAATTCAAAAAATCTTAGTATTAATACTACCTACACTATTTACAAATTTATAAAAACATCCTAATCTAATAAGAGTCCATCAGAGGATGGATGTGGCCAAAATGCTGGTGGCATTGCTACGCTGGATGGTAATGCTGATCTTTTGATCAAAGTAGATGCCAGCATTCTGGTCTGGCCTCCTCTAAACATTTGACCAGCTCCCTATATAGTTCATGAGCTATCGGCCGCTGGGGACCTAAAGTGTCAACCCAAACGGCACAAACAAGTACATTCTAGCAATACCTATATTATATTTTTATATAGGGTTATAAGCTTGAGGTATGATTGCATTGAGACTGAGTACAATACAGAAATTGCGAAAAAAAACAACTGTACCATAAATTCTGCCAAAATTCCTATGCGTCTATTTTACTTTCAATGTCAGAATTGTGTGTTATAAAAGTCATTCATATTGATGACTATCTTGACTCCCGTTGAGTTTAGTATACCCTAAGCTTAAAACCCAACACAATGTAGTTAATGTTATTGTAATATCATCATACTTGAGCAAACACACAAACAATTGCTGTTTTTTTTCCCTATAAAAACAGGTAAATAATAACTCATTGTTCACTAGATAAGGAAAAATATTTTTCTTTATGTGGTGTTAAAGAAATATTAAATAATATAGTTCTGCTTTTCACATAAACGCAAGTCTTTGTTAATTATCCTTGATTCATGTTAAACGGAAATGAGACGTTTGACCATAACTATTACACATACTGATATCACTACTTCGTCGTCATCAACCTATCGAAGTCCACTACTGGACATATGCCTCTCCCAAGACACGCCACTCGGACCAATCTTCGGTTTTTTGCGCTCCATCCACCGCCAGCTGTTCTACATATATCGTTACTCCATCGGGCGTACCATATTTACATTTATCCAATTTTTATTATTATTATTATTTACCACTTTTGTTAAAATTATTATCGGATGGAACTTCTTTGTTTTTATTTTTACTAAATTCTATTTCTCAATTTTCTTAGTTTGGGCTTAGATTCGTCCTGTTCTATGGCCACTGAATTTTTATAAAATTAGATAGTAACTGAAGGGAAAAATTATATCTTCACAGATTTTGTTTTCATTTTTACAGCCCATCCTAACTGCGTTCTTTTTATCACTCATGGTGGTCTTCTTTCAACCACCGAAGCAGTCCACTTTGGGAAGCCAATTATTGGGATACCAGTCTTTGCTGATCAGTTCGGGAACGTTGACAAAGCAGTACACAAAGGCTTTGCAAGAAGGATTGATCTATCATACACAATGGATGAAGATCTTGAAATTGAAATCAATGAGATCGTTGGAAATCCTAAGTAAGTAGATACAAATTTATTTATTTATTTATTTACACATGCGTGACGTCACCTGCCGGCATCGACAGAAGACCAGCGCTGGCTGGCTGCAATCGTATGCTTAGTTGAAGCCGGTTTGTGACATAAAAGATATTTGTTTCTTTTTGTTTAATTTAATTTTTATTCGTTTGTTTTTCTTATGTATTGTTGAATGCAATGGAAATTTGTTTTATCTCATGAATAAAGTGTTGACTATTGTCTAGATTAGTGGTTCTCAAAGTTGACTGAATTGTGACCTACTAAATAAAAACTTTGCATTAAAAAAAAACCAATCAAATATTTTTATACTTTATAATTTACAAGGAGTGCTATCATTCAACCAGATTAGTATACCTTAAATTTTAGTTACTTATAATCGTAATGAGTTTGATGCTTCCAATTTACACGGCCGGTCTTATTTTTCAGTACCCACTCAATATGATCTTGCGACCTACTGGGGAGTCGCAAGGGTAATTTAATGATGATTATAATAAGTTCTAGTTTGTTAAATTTCTTATATTAGGAAACGATATTAATTTGTTTAATTTTTACTACTATAAAAAATTTAACTGACTGCAACATAGAAAGATTTAATAATTATATTTTATACGAAATTTTGTAAATTTTCTGTTATTTTATTTCCAGATACGCACAAAAAGCAAAAGAATGGTCATTCATCTATCACCATCGTCCAGCGACTCCGAGCCAAGAACTGGTACACTGGGTAGAGCACGT
Organism: Biston stratarius; assembly: GCA_950106695.1. Classification (NCBI taxonomy): domain Eukaryota; kingdom Metazoa; phylum Arthropoda; class Insecta; order Lepidoptera; family Geometridae; genus Biston; species Biston stratarius. The sequence goes on from OX467112.1 coordinate 3,522,590, forward strand.
CGTCGCAACGAAAGGGCAAACACATTTACGCTCTCCAGCATTGCTGGTTCCCTGGTACCAGAAACTTTACCTGGATTTGATGGTTTTGCTAATTACAGGGCTCATTGTTGCTGCTGTTATATTGAAAAATATTCTTAGTGTAGTATTGTCATCTAGCAAGAACTTTGAAAAGAAGAAGAGTCTGTGATTGTGTTAGATTTTTTTATTTAAAGATTTGTAATGTTATTTAATTGTTTGTAAAGTTATTTAAAAATAAACATTGTTTGTTTTAACCATGGCTCAAACACAAATACTTACATATAGTCCAGTCACAGGTCCAGTCCAGGTTTTGACTTACAAAAGGTCAAAGAGTGCTCTAATCGAATTGATTGATTGATTAACACTTCATTGTCCACACCAATAAATATACAATACAAAAAAAGAAAATAAGCTTAATTAAAAGGTGCAACAACTAGCGACCTTATGGCTAAAAGCGATCTCTTCCAGGAAACCTTAGAATGGAAAGGTTTAAAGGAAGAAAAAGACAGAGTGTGTCTATAGCGAGGATATATATAGGGGAATGCATATTGCATAACTATAAAATAAATATATCTACATTCCAGTAATAACATATCCTAATACATAATTATGTAGATTAGCTAGAATGACTAAAAATACACAAATATATAAAATAAATCTTCTATTTATTCTTATATAAAAATCTCGTATCGTTTTTGGTCGCACCCCTTTGCAACGGCTCGACCGATTTTTATGAAATTTTGTACTTATATTTGATAGGTATGAGTTCTAGGTAAATAGGTCGTAAAGCATACTCCATACCGCTAGGTGATTAGCTACTTTTTATTCCGAAAAAATGTAGAGGGTAACACCGCGAGGTGCAGGTAGTATTATATAAATATAAAATAAATGCTTGTAAAAAGAGAATATAATAATATACTAATAAGCAACAAATAGTAACAGCATCAATATCATTAATTTGGCAGAGTGTTACAATTTAGTGTCCTGTTATGTTCCAAATTTGCGACCTCGAGCGCCATAATGAAGAGAAGGTACCAAAAATCAGTTTTTGGAAAATATATTCTTTCCAGCGTCAACTTGGTTATAAATGTTCAATACAAAAAATATAGAGCCAAAAATTATAGTATTGAAGCAAAAGACAATTTAAGCTCCATAATTTCTGTAATCAACATTTTTGATCACATATCTAGTATGTGAGTTACCTACAACGAAAGCAAACTCAGTTAATTTTTACAATTTGCAAAATCTTTTATCAAACCTTCAATGTATACCGATTACTTAATATATTACTTATTTTTTGTAGCGGTGATAGTTCAGTGGTTAGCGTGGTTGATTCCAATCATAAGCTTGAGCTGCCGGTGAAGGAAAAACATCGTGAGGAAAGATGCATATGCATAGCATAGTGGTGGGTACTTTTTAGTCGGTACTCTGCTGGCTAGCTACCACCCTCAAGTTGAAAATCTGCCGCCAAGCATCTAACGGTGTTTTCCGGCAGCCTCACTTGTCAGTTGCATTTCAAGCTAGGTGTGTTTACCATCTTTGACCACAACGTCACTTAACATCAGGTGAGCTGTGGTCAAACACCTGTCAACCACAAAAACAACCGTTTAATCAACTAGCAACAACACTAAACTAAACACTGCTTAATTAGAGCAATCCTTGACATTTTGTAGCGATAGCCCTTTTTATGTTTTCGATGACTGGACATGGACAATAGAGTAACGATAAGGTCTGAAAAGGACAGAGTAGTACCAAATAAAAAAAAATATTATTAATAAAAATTTATTTTTATGAAATTTGTAATTTGATTTATTAGCTTTTACTTGGTGGTAGATTTCCTTAGTAGGAGGTCGTCTAGGTAGGCACCACCGCAGTACCAGATATTCTGCCGCTAAGTAGTAGTGTGTAAACATTACTGTGTTCCGGTTTGAAGGGTAGCAGCTAGCGAAATTACAGGGCTGTTGAGACTAACCATCTAGTCTCAAAGTAATGAGCGCCAAGGCAGCGATGCCCTGGACTTTGTTTTACTACTCAAAATTCTGTGTATCGTTGCAATGGTCATGGACAGGCGTTATCTCTTAACATCAGGAGAGCGTCCCGTTCGTCTCATTATTGTTACATAAAAAAAAAAAACATAATATATAAGTATGTATGTACCTACATATTGGTAAGGACCATTTTAATACTACTTAATGACTTATTAGTTCTTTTTCACTTTATTAGTGATCTTTTTTTTCCAAACCGTCCAACTTATTTTTAAGCACAGGTACAGAAAAATCACTGTAAAAATTAGAACAGCAGCTAAATCTAAATACATCTTTTGGTACCACGATACCACGGTTGCTGGAGAACGAAGGTGTAAAGCTCCATTGGTCTTGACCACGTATTCTGCCCAGTAGACTAATTCATCTCCTGGCGTAACTATATGATCATGGTAAACTGCTGAAAGATACTTGGCTTTGTTCTTGTAGCTGAAATAAAATGACATTAAACTTAAAAAAAACGCGATTTTAAAAATGTCAAATTTAGTTTATAATTTTTGTACTTACTCTGGGTTCCGAAGAACCTTTTCCACGGCTGTTTTTAAATCTTCAGTAATATCTTCACTCAATTTCAACATTAAACCAAAGCCTTTCTTCACAACGGATTGCATATTTACATACTGATCTCCGAACATTGGTAAGCCTATGAGGGGCACTCCATAATGTATAGCTTCAGTTGTCGACAATTGACCTCCGTGAGTGACAAACAACTTTATATTAGGATGAGCTGTAAAGTTAAGATAAGTTGTTCTTTTTTACTGAAGTTAGGCTTGCGTTTGACCGCTATTTCGCCTGATGTTAAGCGAAGATGCAGTCTACGGCAGAGCACGCTCGTATAGAAGAAACTGATTCATTCGCGACTTGAAGGCACCCAGATTGTATCTATCAGGGAACACCCACTCGAGCAAGCAAATTCTATTGTTTAGCGGTTCGTGCAATGAAGCTAGATTCGAAACGTTCAGTTCGTGTTTTTGTTATTTTATGTTTACATAAACAAATTAAAAAAAAGAAAGTATAACAGACTTCAAGAAAGAAACAGCACTAAATAGCGAAAAATAAACATGGTTCCTACTGATCTGTTTGAAGTCGATGCTTGGCACCTAGCTGGCTTGACTATTAACCGTCCGATGGTCCATGCCACAAAACTGCTAGCAAAAACATGCATTTTGGATAAATTTGAGACCATTTTAAAATTACCTAAGATGCTTTGTTGCGGGGCCCATTTCACTAAATGCAAATTTAATGGCACATTGTCCATATCCTCCTCAAATTTCCAAATCACATCCTCCTTCAAAGTTCCGAACATTTTGACTAGATCTTTTTTCATTTTGGTACTCATGTCCTTGCTTTGTAAATTAGAGCCCATGCTGAAGTAAACCACTCCGTGTTTGGACTCGTGCATAATTTTTTGAAGATCCTAAAAATTGTAAATAACTAATTATTTTTTTGCGAAGTGATTCGAGTTTCATAGATTTAGCGCATGTTACGTTACATTTAGACATGCAATTTACTGTAAATGTAGAAATGACACAATGGTTTTTAATTATTATTTTGACGTTAACAGTCACGTTATTTTTTTTATGTAAAAAGTAATGAGGCGAACGAGACGCTCTTTTGATGGTAAGAGATAACGCCTGTTCATGACCACTGCAGCGATACACAGAACTTTGAGTAGCAAAACATAGTCCAGGGTATTGATTGCTGCTTTGGCGCTCATTACTTTGAGATTTTCGATGCTTAGTCTCAATAGCCCAGTAACCATCTTCGACTATAACGTCAATTAAACATCAGGTGAGCTGTGATCATAACATATAGCCAGTCAATCATAGTAAAATAATACTTATTACTTTTTTGTAAACACTCATTTATATAGATACATACATTGAACACAGAAAAATCATCTATGCTCGTTATAAAAAATTCATTAATATAAAGTTTAAAATACTAGACTCAACTAAGGAAAAAATAATTAAAAAAAATAACCTATGTCATTCTGAGCATAATAACAAATCGATTGCACCTAATTCTTCAAATTCGGTTGAGTAGTTTCGGTACTACGGTGGAACACACAAACATACGAACATACATACATGTACTACTAAACCTTTCCTTTTGGCTTTACCGTAGTCGTGTGAAAAAAATTTGGTCCAGCTTCTCTATTTTACCTTTGGTAATGACTTCACATTCTTATCAATATGATATCCTCCAATGCATTTCACATTCTGGGCCAGTTTGTATGGCGTTCCAATCACTGGGTGTGTGTTAACTAGCAACATGGAGGCGTTATATGCTGCTTTTTCGTAAGAAGCTATGGAGACGCCACGTTTTTCAGCTATGACCGGGAAGATTCGGTTGTACAGAGATTTTTCATACGGAGCAATGATGAAACTGAAAAATAAAAAGTTGCGTTCAAAATTATAGCCAAACTGCTAGACAGGGCTGTAAGCTTGGGGTATACAAAACCCAAAGAAGATCAATGTATTTATCATTAAAAACTAAAAAGGGGTTGACTACCATCAAAAAGCTAAACAGTTTTTGTGGAATCATATTAAAAAACTAGCATGTGGAATTAAACACAAATAAAAAAAAAAACTGTTTAATTCAATTTATGAAAGAATTCTATATTCCTCTCGATCAAATCGCCTTTTAGACAAAAATATCACAATCAAAATAGGTTTAACTGTTGCAAAGCCACAGACGTAACTAAGATTGTTACTGGTTTGCATAAAGCAGCTTTTAAATTTTCTTCATCCAAATCACCGCAACAGACAGAATGCTTGTCGTAATCATGCATAACTCCATCCTACCCACTGGAGTTACTATGCCAGAGATCTAGAGCTTCGCTCCGGTACTTTAATAAGCTGGGTTAGTTCGGGTAGATGCTGGTAGGGGGAAATGTACAAATTATAATACACTCAAAGCGGGACGTCAATGCAGAACTTATCGCCCCCATTCCGAATAAGAATAAGATAAGCTTTTAGGATTTTGTAGCGATGATAGCTCAGTGGTTAGCGCGGTCGGTTCACACGCCGACAGGTGCTTAGCCTAGGTGCCGGTGCTTGGCACCGACTTCAAACAGATCAGTAGGTACCTAGCAGGTATAATAATACTTTGTAAAGTAAGTTTTTTATTCGTTTTTTTTCTTGAAGACGGTTTTACTTTTTTTTAAAGTTTGTTTATTTATTTTTCATTTTTTATTTAGTTTACGTTCACGCCAAGAAACACTTTAACAGTATGAGTCTAGCTAGACTCGCTAAGATTCAAAAACGTCTTGCCAAGAAGACAATTACATAGTCCACGTAAACAAAAAATTTCTTAAAAAAATTCATATAATGAAAACAACTGGGCCAAACTATGTTAAATTTTTATGGGACCAAATGGCAACTATTCCGCATCAAACTATAGAATCACGTTAATCGGATCATAAATCTCAACGTAATCGGTGTACATACATAAAATACAAAATAAAAATACCAATTAAGTTGAGAACCTCCTCCTTTTTGAAGTCGGTTTAATTCCAGCGCGTCTCAACAGCCCTGTAATTTCGCTAGCTGCAGTAAGTACCCTTCGAACCGGAATAAAGTAATGTTTAGACTATATTTAGTACTGAGATGTTATCTACCTAGACGACCTTCTGCTAAGGAGAACTACCACTATCTTATTAAACTTTTGTGAATAGAGCATACTAACTTCGCAACACAATGCCTCCAACAAGCGGTTACTAATTCTACCGCCCGCTCCCAGAACGTGAAAGGTGGCGTATTTGTAGAAAACAAGTCAGCACTGTAGGCAGGATTAGGTATTTCATCTATGACTCTCAGAAGAAGCCCATGGAATTCCGTGGATGCTATCCAAATGAACGGACATTCTAAAACCGCCGGGATCCTGAAAAAAAGGTATCTTTTGTTTATAACGTAGACTTTGTTATAAACGAACTTTGATTCCTCCTTAGATTTTAAACTTTTCATTAATTACAATTTGTGTGTTATCACTACATAGTATAAAACAAAGTCGCTTCCCGTCGTCTGTACGCTTAAATCTTTTAAAGCAAGCAACGGTTTTTTTTTTTTTATAACTAATAGGCTTGCGTTTGACCGCCATCTCACCTGATGATAAGCGAAGATGCGGCCTACGGTGGAGCACGCTCGCCTAGAAGAAACCGATTCACTCGCGACTTGAAGGCACCCAGATTGTATTTATCGGGGAACACCCACTCGGGCAGCAAATTCCATTCTCTAGCGGTTCGCACAATTAATGCATCAATAGACAGAGTTATTTAAGAGGAAGGTTATATGTAAGTTGCCGTGGTGGTGCCGGCGTAAGAATAGTACCCCACCCTCTCTACCCGTGGTTGCCGTAAGAGTCGGCTAAGGGATGTAATCCGGAAGATGGGCAGCAGCGTCTTCCTTGAACAATCACACCTAACTGCGCTCGCCAACCCGCCTGCCAAGTGTGGCAAGTATTGGCAAAACCCCCCCAGGAGGAGGCCTATGTCCAGCAGTGGACGTCCTATGGCTGATGATCTGTGTGATGTGTTATCTATTCTATATCTTTAAACGAGCAATTCTTGTATATATATATATATATATATATATATATTCTGAATCTCGGAAACGGCTCCAACGATTTTCATGAAATTTAGTATCCAGGGGGTTTCGGAGGCGAAAAATCGATCTAGCTAGGTTTCATTTTCAGAAAACGTCGTTTTATCCATGTTTTCAGCCGAGCAATGCTCGGTCAACCAGGTACTATGCATAATACATGCAAATGCACCACATTAGTATTTACATTGGGCCCGTGTGAAGCCGGGGCGGGTCGCTAGTTAATAATATAACACATAAATTGTAATTAATGTAGGATGCTGTAATGTAACATAATTTATTATTATTTAATAACTTGTATTATTGAATTTGTTAGTGTTTATTGAATTTGTTAGTGTTTATTGAATTTTTGTTCATTGAATAATGTATCAAATTGTATTTTATGAATTTTATTGTAATTGTATTTAATATGTGACAAATTACTTTTAAATGTATGTTCCACCAACGTATTTCGGAAACCCTGTGGGGATGGTGTGAAATGTGGTAAATAAATAAAATAAATTATTTAAAAGTAATAAACCATGCCCATGGCCATTGCAACAGTATCTAGAATTTTGAGTATCAAAATAAAATATAGAGCATCGCTGCTTTGGCGCTCATTACATTGAGACATTCGATGGTTAGTCTCAACAGCCCTGTAATTTTGCTAGCTGCAGTAAGTACCCTTCAAACCAGAACACTAAAATGTAAATTGGATTAAGGTATACAAAGTTATGATTTTATACAACTTGAAAATCTCTAGAATACTATATAAATATTATTTTCGGTAAAACTATAGCTGGCTTACCCTGCAATACTTTCAGAAAAGAACCATTCCAATATAGCCAGATCAAACTTTTCCCTCGGGTCACTTAGGAAATTGTTTACCGGTTCAAATTCTAGAAACATTCTGTGGAATTCGGCGATGAATAACATGAAGTCAATGGAGTCTGCTATGTTACTTTTCCCAACTATATTCTTAAGCTTGAAATTTTCAGCTAAAACAAAACTGCATTTTCATCACGATTCCAAATCAGTTAAATTTTCTCATGCCTTTGAAAAGTCTTTTAAGATGTTATTTATACTTACATCTATCGGTTTGGTTTTTAAATTGCAACGCAATGGGTGAACAATCAATTTCTGTTAAGTTCTGATCAGGTGTTTCTCTAGGAAATGCTGTAAAAAAAACCACCTGCAAGAACAAAAATTGGAACAATGAAGATAAAACCTAAAACATAAACAATATTAGGGTACACTGTTGGTTCACAGATTAAAAAAAGTAGTATATTATATAATGTTGCGTAAAAATGGATGAAGACTCTTTGGTCTTACAATTTCACTTGATATACGGGGAATACACGCACACAAACAATTTATTTATTTACAAACAACGCGTAAGGCTTTAGTATCTCTATGTTAGCGCCTACAGAAGTTTTTAATGTCGGCGTTTGTCCCACGGATAGTAATATATTTATTTATATTTCATTTGTTAAAATTGTTCTATGGAAGCACCTCATGTCCAGCTTGAAGCAAATTGTTGACAACTCCTTGCCCTAAGATGTTGTGGCTTTTGGAAGACATGGGAAAAACTACCAGAATCCTCAAAGCGTTGCTTAAGTTCAGCATCCACAGAAGAAATACACTTAAGCATTTTACAGAAACATTGGACTTCATCTGAAAAAAAAAAACAACTTAATATACTTTCCTATTACTATGCTTGTGGGATAGATTTATTCTTATGTTTTTTTTTTTAATTTTTGGCTATTTAATTTTTCAGTTTTTTTTTGTAAAATTTAGCATTGCCATCCTGCGTGGTATTTTTTTTTAAATTTATTCCTGTCCTACTTGCTTTTGGCTATGTAGCGATTCTTCTTATTCTTCTTATTCAAAGTGGGGGCGATAAGTCCTGCACTGACGTCCCGCTTGGGGTGTATTGTGCATTTCCCCCTACCAGCATCTACCCGAGCCAGCCCAGCTCCTTGAAGTATCGGAGCGAGGCTCTAGGGCGCTGGCATAGTAGCTCCAGTGAGTTAGATGGAAAGTTTGATGGCGTTGATGACGAGAAACAAGCGAGGTGTTGCGGCGACATGATTGATAGCGAAGCAGCTTCATGCAGCCTAGTAGTAATTCTAGTGGCTTCTGTGGCTTTGCAATGGAAAAGCACATGCTCTACAGTTTCATTTTCTTGCAAGCAGCCACGGCATAGCGGACTATCCGTGGCTCCTAGTTTAAAGAGGTGACTATTCAAGTTGCAATGACCGGTTATGAGGCCTACTAAGTAAGTAGGCCTTAGTAGACTAATAAGTAAGGCCTATGTAGCGATGTTCGTTCGGTGGTTAGCGTAGTCGGACCCTACGCTGAGTGACGTAGGTTCACATCCCAACAATAAACTTGCACCCAACATTTTGCTTAGCTATTTAGCTTACATTCCAGGATAAATATCTTTATCATTTTAGACCTTCGACTTATGATTAAGTGACCCATGTTAATGACCGGGATTGAATCAGGCACGACAGTAATTTGTAATTAGTTTTGTTTATTTACCTCCACGTTTTGACCACGATACAATAGACAAATCAAAATCGTGTTAAAATTGCGGAACTTTAAAAAACATGTGTCAAACACCTAGAATAGAATACAATGCAATGGAATGGAATAGAGTGGAATGGACTGGAATGGAGTAGAATGAAATGCAACTTTATTATACACCAAACATTATAACATACAAAAGTTAAAAAAAAATATAAGAAAATAAAAAGAAGGCTTGTAAAAAGAAGTTCATTATAATATGTAGTTTTTATTCTATATTTCAACCACACTTTGAAATTATTCCTTTACAATCAGATACGGTTTTCCCTAGTTCAATTAAGTTCATTAAACTTGTGTCCTATGTACAAAAACAATTCCTATCTCTTTTGTGTACTTCAGCATGTCTGAGTAGGTACTACCGCTTATTGCAATCATGCATAGTACAATGCATTGTGTATTGTGTACGTCAAGGATAATAGTTCTATGTTCACATACCCATCCAAAGTATCGTAATAATCAGCGCTAAAGCAACGATGCCTTGGACTTTGTTTTGCTATTAAAAGTTATGCAGCGATACATCGCTGCTATCGTCATGGATAGGCGCTACCTCTTACCATCAGGAGAGCGTATCGTTCGCTTTATTACTATTACATTTAAAAAAAAAGATTATAATCTTTTTCAATCGTAAATGCTTTAGGGCGGCGTTGAGATGTCTTTTTTTTTACAAATCACAAATAAATAATGCGTCACCTTCGACTATCAATCATAATAAAAACAAGACTCAAAACAAAAAAAAGTTACGTGCCATTCACGCGCCGAACGTCACCGGGCGTCACGTGACCCTCCCGAACACTGAAGGTGTTAGGAATAATAATGGTCACTATAACCGGACATAATTTATTAAAAATGATTCATAATAAGCGACATGTCGTTATATCCGACTTTTTTTATAAAGAATTTTATATGAAAACCAAACTTCGCTGTGTAATTACTTCATATTAAGCGGTTGGTCAATATAGACGGAGTCATAATAAACGAAATCTACTGTAATTTTTTTTTATGTATTATGCAGCTAATGATTTGATGATTAGTCTCAACAGCCCTGTAATTTCGCTAGCTGCAGTACCTTTCAAATCGGAATACAGCAATGTTTACACACTACTGCTTGGCGGCAGAATATCTGATACTGCGGCCTGCTCACAATTTAGATGTCATAAAGCATACAAAAGAGCTTGTCAGACTATTTTAAAGGATACAATCTATTTGGAAGTCACGGGTCACTGCCAAAGCTAATAAGACAATTTTTCACAAAAAAGAAATTACTTACGTTTATAATAAATGTCAAACAGTTTTGACCATATGAAACGTGCACTGAGAGAGACTTACATAAAAAGACTGATTTGCAATTTCATAAAGATACGTAACAGTAAGTTTAAGGGCAGGAGTACAAATTTAAAAAAAAACATACAGTCGAACATAGAACCTCCTCCTTTTTTGAACTCGGTTAAATAGCAAGAAAGAGTGACTGCTTTTTAAGGTATATAATTATATGATGTAATTTTTAGAGTCTGTTAGAATATATTTTTGCTGTTTCCGTCAATACATTACAGTAAATAAATTTGCAGCCTTTATAGGCTAACTAGCTGTTGTCCGCGGCATGGCTCGTTTTCACATTTATATTTTTAACTTCATCAAATGTTTTTATTAATAATTCTGTATGAAATATGTACTGAGAAAGTAATATTATCTGTATGTATAATTAAACCTTAAAACGATAGTTTATAAAAGACAACATATTACTATGCTATTACATTCTATTTCATGTACTTGAAATACCCCAATTTTTTATACACCCGTTTATTGAAATAACACTTGACTTGAAGACCACGGGCTTCAGAACCAAGTCCAGATCTTGGCTGCTAAAGACCTTGTTTTATGACATTAGTGTTCATAGTAGTTCATGTAATTAGAGATGTCACACTGTCGTCGCAAGTGGACGCACTGTAGACCGCATCTTCGCGAATTGGCAATCAAAGTCAAGCCTATATGCCTATAATAAATAAAAATTTGTAAAATGTATTATGGTCATGAACTAGGTTGTAAGAAAAAATAATCTCAAAAGTTGTTTAGTTACCGAGACAGCTCTCTTTTTAGGGTTCCGTACCCAAAGGGTAAAACGGGACCCTATTACTAAGACTCCACTGTCCGTCCGTCTGTCTGTCTGTCTCTCTATCTGTTATAAGGCTGTATCTCATGAACCGTGATAGTTAGACAATTGAAATTTTCACAGATGATGTATTGCCGCTATAACAAAAAATACAAAAAAAACAGTATAATATAAATATTCAAGGGAGCTCCCATACAACAAACGTAATTTTTTTGCCGAGTCTGACTCGCACTTGGCCGGGTTTTTATAAAGTGTCCCACTTTTCGGTACGGGTCTCTTCTCATTGAGAGAAGGATAAGGCCATAGTCCAACTCGCTGCAAAGTGCGAGTTGGCAGACTTCACACACCTTATTTAAAGAACTATCAGACATGTAGGTTTCCATACGATGTTTTCCTTTACCATTTGAAGTTATCGCCAATATGCACATAACCTATAAAAGACAGAGGTGCGTGCCATGGGATTCGAACCCAGAACCTCCAGATTGGAAGTCAGAGAGTGTCCCAACTAGGCTGCCGGAACTTCCGAGGGGTTTGGTTTATTGGCCTAAAATTATAGATATTAGAAATCTTCGTAATATGTAACACTATTTATATTGTTAAATAATCTATTGAGCTCGTGTATCCACACCGCAATAACTGGGGGATTCACTGTTATAGTACCTGCTATATGCTTACCGCGTCTTGTCGATTCATTCATTGCATCAAGAGGAAAATCAGTTCGCAGTAAAGTACAGTACTTGTAAACTTGCTCAGAAATAAGGTAAGAAGTTTTGTTGATGGCCAATTGGAATTATTTCGCAACACTAATTCTACTTTCTAATTAAATTATAAATGTGAAAGTTTGTATGTTTAGATGTTTGGATGTTTGTTACTTAAACACGCAAAAACGATTAAACGGATTTGGATGAACATTTGATACACATAAAGTTTATTATCTGGATTAACATACAGGATACTTTTTATATCAGAAAAATGTTAGCTTTCTGTGCAATTATCAAAAAAACTAACTACTGGATGTATCCACTTGAAATCTAGTATAGGTGCGTCTTATGGAATATAATGCAGTGGTAATATATCCTTTATCTTAATTTAATAATAAATTAACGCAAGTTTCATGATTATTGCTTCACATCACATCACATCATCAGCCATAGGACGTCCACTGCTGGACATAGGCCTCCTCGTGTGGGGGTTTTGCCAATACTCGCCACGCTTGGCAGGCGGGTTGGCGAGCGCAGTTAGGTGTGATTGTTCAAGGAAAACGCTGCTGCCCATCTTCCGGATTACATCCCTTAGTCGACTCTTACGGCAACCACGGGTAGAGAGGGTGGGGTACTATTCTTACGCCGGCACCACCACGGCAAATTTATTATTAGATTTTATTAAGAATAGATTAATAGATTATTGCTTATTTGTTACTTACAGGTTATATTTCATTTCTCTCTGAACTAATTCTAAAATCTTCGCGGACTATATCGCAGTATCGACTAGTAATTCATAATAATAGTATAATGCAGTAGTGTACTAATCATCATTAAATAATAGTTAAAGAAACGCTTAATTAAAAGAAAGAAAAAACCAAAAAAAAATTACGTTTCGGACCACGAACCACTATCATTCCAGTTTGAGCTGTTATTTTCACTTACTAAAGCAATGAATAACAATAAATTAATTATTCAATCTTTATTTATAACAAACTATGCGTTTGACCACAGCTCACCTGATGCTGAGTGACGATGTGTTCAATGGCATACACATCGTCATATACATATATTTATTATTTATACAATTAATATACAGGATCATTTGTAATCAGTCTGCTTCCTTTTAACGGCATGTTCAACGGCATTAAATCTGACAACTTTTGTTCTTCTTCTTTTGATAATTCGTTTATTTTTCTTCCATACATTATTAATAAATTATGTTTGTCCGGTCTAAATAAAATTAACTCTATGTACAAAGCGCGCGCGCTGACATGTCAGTGAACTTAGCAGATCATTGTCCAGCAGATCACAAATAAATGGGAGTTCTCTTCGCATGCACGTGAGTTCTATAGTTCCTGATACTTTTTAGGAATAGTTCTGGCGTATTTGTCATAAAAAAGTCAATTGTCAAAATGATCTGCTAACTTCCCGTAGCAGATCATTTTCGAGCAAATCAAAAAAAAAGTGAGTTCTGGTCGCATACAGATGAGTTCTAGAGTTCCTGATACTTTTCAGGAATAGTTCTAGCGTTATTGCCATAAAAAAAAAAACAAATGACTACAATGATCTGCCAACTTCCATAAAAGATAATTTTTCAACAGATCAAAAAAAACATGAAATCTCGCAAGGAAATGAGTTCCACAGTTCTTGATACTCTTCCTACTACAACGTAGTACTCGATTTGAGTCCAGAACTCACATAAAAGTTCCAGCAGATCATACTCAAACATAGAAATGTCTTAAAAAAATAACTAAAAATTTTAAAAAAATATTTTCTTAGGTTTTGTTACACCATAAAAGCTAGAACTCTTTTGTTTAAACAGATATATATTAGCACTACAGCTTAGAACTAGATTCGAGTCCAGAACTCACATAAAAGTTCCAGCAGATCATACTCAAACATAGAATTGTCTAAAAAATATCTAAAAAAAAAAAAAAAAAATTGCTTAGGTTTTGTTACATCTTGAAAGCTAGAACTCTTTCGTTTATAATAGACACATATTAGACCTACAACTTAGAACTAGATTCGAGTCCAGAACTCACATAAAAGTTCCAGCAGATCATACCAAAACATAGAAATGTCTAAGAAATGTCCAAGAATTTAAAAAAAATATTTTCTTTCATTTTATTACTCCTAGAAAGCTAGAACTCTTTTGTTTATAATAGATACATATCAGAACTACAACTAAGAACTAGAATCGAGTCCAGAACTCATGAAAAAGTGCCAGCAGATCATACTCAAACATAGAAATGTCTAAAATATAACTAAAAATTTAAAAAAAATATTTTCTTAGTTTTTGTTACACCATAAAAGCTAGAACTCTTTTGTTTAAAACAGATATATACTAGCACTACAACTTAGAACTAGATTCAAGTCCAGAACTCACATGAAAGTTCCAGCAGATCATACTCAAACATAGAATTGTATAAAAAATATCTAAAAATAAAAAATAAAATTGCTTAGGTTTTGTTACATCTTGAAAGCTAGAACTCTTTCGTTTATAATAGACACATATTAGAACTACCACTAAGAACTAGATTCGAGTCCAGAACTCTTATAAAAGTACTAGCAGATCATACCCAAACATAGATATGTCTAAGAAATGTCTAAGAATTAAAAAAAAATATTTTCTTAGGTTTTATTACTCCTTGAAAGCTAGAACTCTTTCGTTTATAACAGATGCATATCAGAACTACAACTTAGAACTAGATTCGAGTCCAGAACTCACATAAAAGTTCCAGCATTTCATACCTAAACATAGATATGTCTAAGAAATGTCTAAGAATTTTAAAAAAATATTTTCTTGAGTTTAATTACATCTTGAAAGCTAGAACTCTTTTGTTTATAACAGATACATATCAGAACTACAATGAAGAACTAGATTCGAGTCCAGAACTCATGAAAAAGTGCCAGCAGATCATACTCAAACATCGAAATGTCTAAAATATAACTAAAAATTTTAAAAAAATATTTTCTTAGTTTTTGTTACACCATAAAAGCTAGAACTCTTTTGTTTAAAACAGATATATACTAGCACTACAACTTAGAACTAGATTCAAGTCCAGAACTCACATGAAAGTTCCAGCAGATCATACTCAAACATAGAATTGTATAAAAAATATCTAAAAATAAAAAATAAAATTGCTTAGGTTTTGTTACATCTTGAAAGCTAGAACTCTTTCGTTTATAATAGACACATATTAGAACTACCACTAAGAACTAGATTCGAGTCCAGAACTCTTATAAAAGTACTAGCAGATCATACCCAAACATAGATATGTCTAAGAATTAAAAAAAAATATTTTCTTAGGTTTTATTACTCCTTGAAAGCTAGAACTCTTTCGTTTATAACAGATGCATATCAGAACTACAATTTAGAACTAGATTCTAGCCCAGAACTCATGAAAAAGTGCCAGCAGATCATACTCGAACATATAAATGTCTAAAAAATAACTAAAAATTTAAAAAAAATATTTACTTAGGTTTTGTTACACCATAAAAGCTAGAACTCTTTTGTTTAAAACAGATATATACTAGCACTACAACTTAGAACTAGATTTGTATCTGTTATAAACAAAAGAGTTCTTGCTTTCTAGATGTAATAAAACCTAAGAAAATATTTTTTTTAAATTTTTAGATATTTTTTAGACAATTCTATGTTTGAGTATGATCTGCTGGAACTTTCATGTGAGTTCTGGACTCAAATCTAGTTCTAAGTTGTAGTGCTAGTATATATCTGTTTTAAACAAAAGAGTTCTAGCTTTTATGGTGTAACAAAACCTAAGTAAATTTTTTTTAAAATTTTTAGTTATTTTTTAGACATTTATATGTTCGAGTATGATCTGCTGGCACTTTTTCATGAGTTCTGGACTAGAATCTAGTTCTAAATTGTAGTTCTGATATGCATCTGTTATAAACGAAAGAGTTCTAGCTTTCTAGATGTAATAAAACCTAAGAAAATTTATTTTTTTAATTTTTAGTTATTTTTTAGACATTTGTATGTTCGAGTATGATCTGCTGGCACTTTTTCATGAGTTCTGGACTAGAATCTAGTTCCAAGTTGTAGTTCTGATATGTATCTGTTATAAACGAAAGAGTTCTAGCTTTCAAGGAGTAATAAAACCTAAGACAATATTTTTTTTAATTTCTTAGACATTTCTTAGACATATCTATGTTTGGGTATGATCTGCTAGTACTTTTATGTGAGTTTTGGACTCGAATCTAGTTCTTAATTGTAGGTCTAATATGTGTCTATTATAAACGAAAGAGTTCTAGCTCTCAAGATGTAACAAAACCTAAGAAAATATTTTTTTAAATTTTTAGTTATTTTTTAGACATTTATATGTTCGAGTATGATCTGCTGGCATTTTTTCATGAGTTCTGGACTCGAATCTAGTTCTAAGTTGTAGTTCTGATATGTATCTGTTATAAACAAAAGAGTTCTAGCTTTCTAGATGTAATAAAACCAAAGAAAATATGTTTTTTGAATTTTTAGATATTTTTTAGACAATTCTATGTTTGAGTATGATCTGCTGGAACTTTCATGTGAGTTCTGGATTCAAATCTAGTTCTAAGTTGTAGTGCTAATATGTGTCTATTATAAACGAAAGAGTTCTAGCTTTCTAGATGTAATAAAACCTAAGAAAATATTTTTTTTTAATTTTTAGTAATTTTTTAGACATTTGTATGTTCGAGTATGATCTGCTGGCACTTTTTCATGAGTTCTGGACTAGAATCTAGTTCCAAGTTGTAGTTCTGATATGTATCTGTTATAAACGAAAGAGTTCTAGCTTTCAAGGAGTAATAAAACCTAAGAAAATATTTTTTTTAAATTCTTAGACATTTCTTAGACATATCTATGTTTGGGTATGATCTGCTAGTACTTTTATGTGAGTTCTGGACTCGAATCTAGTTCTTAATTGTAGGTCTAATATGTGTCTATTATAAACGAAAGAGTTCTAGCTCTCAAGATGTAACAAAACCTAAGAAAATATTTTTTTTAAATTTTTAGTTATTTTTTAGACATTTATATGTTCGAGTATGATCTGCTGGCATTTTTTCATGAGTTCTGGACTCGAATCTAGTTCTAAGTTGTAGTTCTGATATGTATCTGTTATAAACGAAAGAGTTCTAGCTTTCAAGGAGTAATAAAACCTACGAAAATATTTTTTTAAAATTCTTAGACATTTCTTAGACATATCTATGTTTAGGTATGATCTGCTGGAACTTTTATGTGAGTTCTGGACTCGAATCTAGTTCTAAGTTGTAATTCTGATATGTGTCTGTTATAAACGAAAGAGTTCTAGCTTTCAAGAAGTAATAAAACCTAAGAAAATATTTTTTTTAAATTTTTAGTTATTTTTTAAACATTTCTATGTTTGAGTATGATCTGCTAGTACTTTTATGTGGGTTCTGGACTCGAATCTAGTTCTTAATTGTAGGTCTAATATGTGTCTATTATAAACGAAAGAGTTCTAGCTCTCAAGATGTAACAAAACCTAAGAAAATATTTTTTTTTAATTTTTAGTTATTTTTTAGACATTTATATGTTCGAGTATGATCTGCTGGCAATTTTTCATGAGTTCTGGACTCGAATCTAGTTCTAAGTTGTAGTTCTGATATGTATCTGTTATAAACGAAAGAGTTCTAGCTTTCAAGGAGTAATAAAACCTACGAAAATATTTTTTTAAAATTCTTAGACATTTCTTAGACATATCTATGTTTAGGTATGATCTGCTGGAACTTTTATGTGAGTTCTG
This sequence comes from Biston stratarius, assembly GCA_950106695.1. Classification (NCBI taxonomy): domain Eukaryota; kingdom Metazoa; phylum Arthropoda; class Insecta; order Lepidoptera; family Geometridae; genus Biston; species Biston stratarius. The sequence continues at coordinate 3,540,389 of OX467112.1, forward strand.
GACTCGAATCTAGTTCTAAGTTGTTGTGCTAATATATATCTGTTGTAAACAAAAGAGTTCTAGCTTTTATGGTGTAACAAAACCTAAGATTTTTTTTTTAATTTTTAGATATTTTTTAGACAATTCTATGTTTGAGTATGATCTGCTGGAACTTTTTCATGAGTTCTGGACTCGAATCTAGTTCTTCATTGTAGTTCTGATATGTATCTGTTATAAACAAAAGAGTTCTAGCTTTCAAGATGTAATTAAACTCAAGAAAATATTTTTTTTAAATTCTTAGACATTTCTTAGACATATCTATGTTTAGGTATGAAATGCTGGAACTTTTATGTGAGTTCTGGACTCGAATCTAGTTCTAAATTGTAGTGCTAATATATATCTGTTGTAAACAAAAGAGTTCTAGCTTTTATGGTGTAACAAAACCTAAGATTTTTTTTTTAATTTTTAGATATTTTTTAGACAATTCTATGTTTGAGTATGATCTGCTGGAACTTTCATGTGAGTTCTGGACTTGAATCTAGTTCTAAGTTGTAGTGCTAGTATATATCTGTTTTAAACAAAAGAGTTCTAGCTTTTATGGTGTAACAAAACCTAAGAAAATATTTTTTTTTAATTTTTAGTTATATTTTAGACATTTCTATGTTTGAGTATGATCTGCTGGCACTTTTTCATGAGTTCTGGACTCGAATCTAGTTCTTCATTGTAGTTCTGATATGTATCTGTTATAAACAAAAGAGTTCTAGCTTTCAAGATGTAATTAAACTCAAGAAAATATTTTTTTTAAATTCTTAGACATTTCTTAGACATATCTATGTTTAGGTATGAAATGCTGGAACTTTTATGTGAGTTCTGGACTCGAATCTAGTTCTAAGTTGTAGTTCTGATATGCATCTGTTATAAACGAAAGAGTTCTAGCTTTCAAGGAGTAATAAAACCTAAGAAAATATTTTTTTAATATTCTTAGACATTTCTTAGACATATCTATGTTTGGGTATGATCTGCTAGTACTTTTATAAGAGTTCTGGACTCGAATCTAGTTCTTAGTGGTAGTTCTAATATGTGTCTGTTATAAACAAAAGAGTTCTAGCTTTTTAGATGTAATAAAACCCAAGAAAACATTTTTTTTTAAATTTTTAGTTATTTTTTAGACATTTGTATGTTCGAGTATGATCTGCTGGCACTTTTTCATGAGTTCTGGACTAGAATCTAGTTCCAAGTTGTAGTTCTGATATGTATCTGTTATAAACGAAAGAGTTCTAGCTTTCAAGGAGTAATAAAACCTAAGACAATATTTTTTTTAAATTCTTAGACATTTCTTAGACATATCTATGTTTGGGTATGATCTGCTAGTACTTTTATGTGAGTTCTGGACTCGAATCTAGTTCTTAGTGGTAGTTCTAATATGTGTCTGTTATAAACAAAAGAGTTCTAGCATTTTAGATGTAATAAAACCCAAGAAAATTTTTTTTTTTCAATTTTTATTTATTTTTTAGACATTTATATGTTCGAGTATGATCTGCTGGCATTTTTTCATGAGTTCTGGACTCGAATCTAGTTCTAAGTTGTAGTTCTGATATGTATCTATTATAAACAAAAGAGTTCTAGCTTTCTAGGAGTAATTAAATGAAAGAAAATATTTTTTTAAATTCTTGGACATTTCTTAGACATTTCTATGTTTTGGTATGATCTGCTGGAACTTTTATGTGAGTTCTGGACTCGAATCTAGTTCTAAGTTGTAGGTCTAATATGTGTCTATTATAAACGAAAGAGTTCTAGCTTTCAAGATGTAACAAAACCTAAGCAATTTTTTTTTTTTTTTTTTAGATATATTTTTAGACAATTCTATGTTTGAGTATGATCTGCTGGAACTTTTATGTGAGTTCTGGACTCGAATCTAGTTCTAAGCTGTAGTGCTAATATATATCTGTTTTAAACAAAAGAGTTCTAGCTTTTATGGTGTAACAAAACCTAAGAAAATATTTTTTTAAAATTTTTAGGTATTTTTTTAAGACATTTCTATGTTTGAGTATGATCTGCTGGAACTTTTATGTGAGTTCTGGACTCAAATCGAGTACTACGTTGTAGTAGGAAGAGTATCAAGAACTGTGGAACTCATTTCCTTGCGAGATTTCATGTTTTTTTTGATCTGTTGAAAAATTATCTTTTATGGAAGTTGGCAGATCATTGTAGTCATTTGTTTTTTTTTTATGGCAATAACGCTAGAACTATTCCTGAAAAGTATCAGGAACTCTAGAACTCATCTGTATGCGACCAGAACTCACTTTTTTTTTGATTTGCTCGAAAATGATCTGCTACGGGAAGTTAGCAGATCATTTTGACAATTGACTTTTTTATGACAAATACGCCAGAACTATTCCTAAAAAGTATCAGGAACTATAGAACTCACGTGCATGCGAAGAGAACTCCCATTTATTTGTGATCTGCTAGACAATGATCTGCTAAGTTCACTGACATCGCGCTGACGCATGCCGGTAGCAAGCGCGATGACGAAAACCAAGGTCAAAGAAAGGGGTTGCGGCGCGGGGGGCGGCTATTCGCTCGATACTACGATGAATGAAGCGTCTACGCATATAGAACTAAAAAGTGTTAGAGAGTACCACAAACAGTTTTTTTTTTGGGATATGTATTGTGTTTTGGTAAAGGTTGTAGGACAAAAGCTGTTTGTTCTGTGCTGACTGATTAACAGTATCCCTATATAAGGTCATAAGTTTAGGGTGTATTATGCCGCAAGGTTGTTATTGTGACAACTTAAAATTATGAGTGCAATAACTTAGTACCGAATCAGCCCTGTTTTACAAAACTGACCCATTGCTAGGCATGGGCCTCTTCTCCACCGCCAAGTGTGGGTGTGCAGACTTCACACATTATCGAGAACTTTTTTTTATGATTTCTTATCCAAAAAGACAGAGGTGCGTGTCGTGAGATTCGAATCCAGGTCCTCCAGTTTGGAAGCCAGACTGTCTTCCAACTAGGCTACCGTAACTTCTACATTCCAAAATTATAACCATATATTTGTTGTTTTAGAGGCTAGGTAATATAGCTCGTAGTCTAATAAATCTGCTTAAAACGTATTTGTTTTTAAAAGAAAATCATTTGAGAAGCACAGATTAAAATTTTTATTGCAATATTCTTTTGATATGAAAATTCTGTTTTATTACACCTCGTGCAAAAAAGGCAAACGGCGCCCACAGACTAAATGAGAAATCTTATAAGAATATTAAAACATGGAATATCAATCTCTATCTTAAATTTTGTGGGGCTTTTTCGCCTTGTGGCAATAAACTTCTTTGAATCCACAGATATTTATGAATCTCTCTAAATAGAAATTTCACTACACTATTCAGAGAATTGTATAAACATACCTATTTTAAGTTACTGAGTTTAATTGTATCCAGTACCAGATATTCTGCTACGAAACAGTAGTGTGTAAGCATGTGTGAAGGTTTGAAGGGTACTACAGCTTGCGAAATTACAGAGCTGTTGAGACTAACCATCGAATGTGTCGAAAGTAATGAGCGCCATTCAGCGATGCTCTGGACCTTGTTTTGCTACTCAACGTTTTGTATATCGTTGCAATAGTAATGCGTTACCTTTTACCATGAGAAGAACGTTTCGTTCGTCACCTTTACATATAAAATAAAATTACTTTTGGTTTTTCATGAAATTCATTTTTAATATCGAAATAGGAAAAAAAATCAGAAAACAAAAGAATCTTATGAGCTTGTGCCATAAGTGGCAGCCTTATCGCTAAAAGTGATCTCTTCCAGACAACCAAGCGAATAATTAACTAAACAAGCAAAGATTAGGTAGACAAGGTAATGTTGTTATCAAAATAATTCAGTGAAGATAATGTAAAAACTAAAAAGAAGATTTGTCGAGAGCGGTCGCTAAGTGACGACAGAATTTAAAACGTACGTAAATGAAACCCCTGCCTGCTGGCTTTAACCGGCCGTCTGGGGGTTGAAATTGTAAAATCCAAGAACCTTAGCTCCAGGGTGGAAGTGTTAAGGGGCATAACGCTCCGAGAACCTTTTAGATAAAACGCAGCACACCTCTCGACATTCTAAGCACGAGATTTTAACCCATCCACGTCAATGTTGACTAGTTTGATGGCTTGTATATTCCGTGTCTGTTTCTTTATATGTCATTCAACATTATTCATTTGTATATGGTTTGTGTCATTCTCTTTGCACTATTTATATGTGCTTCTGATTTATATTTAGTACTGCTTCATACTTACATATTATTATAATGTTCATGTTGTATTTAAAAAAAAACTGTTTTGTTTGTATCGAAATAAATAAATAAAATGTTGCCCACGAAGTGGCAACAATCTTGACTGCTAGAGAACTTGTTATGACATTGACGAATATTTTAAACTAAAAGATAACTCATATTGACATTCTTTATATCGTTTTTTTTTTTTTTTTTTTTTTATCAATTTGGATATTTAATGATATATTTGAAATGATATTAGGGAATTTGACTTAACTTTGATGTTAACAAAATAATATTTGTATTTGTCATCACTTACCACGACATTTGGATTTAATAAGACATAAGGAGCAGGTGTCGTTTCGTTATTAATGTATCAAAGTTCAATGCAATAAACCGAAAATATCTAATTTTATACAGTAATAAATATTCAGAGGTCAATCGTCGAATCCAACTCGGCTGGGCAGCGTTCGGAAAACCGCGCAGCGTTTTCTCGTCCGAATTACCTCATTGCCTCAAGTCGAAAGTCTTTGACCAGTGTGTGTTTACTAGTGATGACTTATGGCGCTGAAACGTGGTCTCTGACTATGTGCCTTCGTAGTAAGCTTAAAGTAGCACAACGAGCTATGGAGAGGGCTAAACTTGGAGTTTCTCTACGAGATCGAATCAGAAATGAGGAGATTCGTAGGCGAACTAAAGTAGCCGACATAGCCCAGCGGATTAGCAAGTTGAAGTGGCAATGGGCAGGGTACATAGCACGCAGAACTGATGGCCGATGGGGCTGCAAAGTTCTGGAATGGAGACCACGGACCGGCAAGCGCAGCGTAGGACGTCCACCCACAAGGTGGACAGACGACCTAATAAAGACTGCAGGAACGCGCTGGATGCGAGCCGCTTCCGACCGGTCTTTATGGAAATCAATGGTGGAGGCCTATGTCCAGCAGTGGACGTCATACGGCTGATGATGATGAATAAATATTCCAAATTTTAGCTCGATCGGTTACCAGCGAGTGGTTGAAAATTAGTTTGTACAGGTCAAACACGTAACCCTCCTTTCTTGTTGAGTTAGTCGAGTAAATAAATATATATATATATATATATAGGAAAGAGCCATAACCAAAATGTATTTTTTGATTAAAAATGTATGTAGCACTATAGAATAATCGATAGTAGCCAAACTAACACTTCCAAAATCAAATAGCCAAATAGATAATTTGTAAAATAGAATGTTTCATTGTAAAATGTAATTCTATGCAAAAATTCAGAGTGGAAATGGCTTTGAGAGAAACGCCAGGCGTTTCAAATTGCTTTTGGCACAAACGTAGGTACAAAATAGCCGCTCCTCCAATTGGATTGTCTTTCTCGAATCCGACTCAATATTAAAATGTTCAAAGCTTAACAATCTTCAGGTCCTATAGAATGGATGAGTACAGTTTTATCACTGACAGCTTAGGAAATTACTAAATCCTTTTTTAAAGTATCAAAAGACTCGTTTAACTAAAAAAACTTATTGCTTTAAGTACCTTGAATAAACCTTAAAATTACTTTATTTTGCTAAGGTATTTCAAAGCTACACATAAATGCAATAATTGGATCGTCTATAGATCAAAGAGAGACTAAACAGAATCGAAGTAATTGGATAGAATCCAAATCCAAATAAGGTTCAAATAGAAGATGGTAAACACACCTAGCTTGGAATAGAACTGGCTCTCAAGTGAGGCTGCCGGAACACACCGTTAGGTGCTTTGGCGACAGATTTTCAACTTGAGGGTAGTAGCTAGCCAGCCGAATACTAGATAATAAATAATAAATCAAATTATAATAAAAGTGGTTTGGACCACCATGCTATGTTTGCCTCATGATGTTTTTCCTTCACCGGAAGCTCAAACTCATTATTGGGGTTGAACACACGCCCTTCGTCGTCTGAACCGATCGCGTTAGCCACTGAGCTATCATCGCTACAAATAGTGACAATAGTGACATGAGAATACAATTTAATTGTTTTTTTTTTTTCATAAAAAATAACACCAATAAGTCATCCAAAGAAAACTACTAAGACTACCCTAGCTCATTTGGTATTATATCTTCTTCAAGAGTTGCAAGGCGTGGGTTGGATTCCGCAGAGCGTGGGTTGGATTCCGACTCAGGACAAACATTTGTGTGACGAGCATAAATATTTGTTCTAAGTCTGGGTGTTCAGTAAGTGTTCACAAAAAAAAAAAAATCGCTTTTAAGTATAAGTAATGAGATGAACGAGACGTTCTCCTGATGGTAAGAGCTAACGCCTGTCCATGACCATTACAGCGATTCAAAGATCTTTGAGTATTAAAACAAAGTTCAGGGCGTCGCTGCTTTGGCGCTCATTACTTTGAGACTTTAGATATTGTTCAAAAATATATTTAGCTAGGGCAAACGCTCGAGCTAGGTAAAAACAATTTTGAGAGTGAAGCCAGCAGAAGAATACAGCTGGGCTGGGCAGCATTCGGAAAATTACGTCGAGTCTTCTCGTCACCCATCCCGCAAAGTCTCAAGACAAGTGCGTTCTACCTGTCATAACCTACGGAGCCGAAATGTGGTCACTTACATCGGCAATGATCCACAAGTTCAAAGTCGCTCAGCGAGCTATGGAAAGAGCTATGATTGGCATTTCTCTGAGGGATCGTATCCGGAACGAAGTAATCCGCCAGAGAACTAAAGTCACAGACATAGCTCAGCGTATTAGCAAGCTGATGTGGCAATAGACATATTATCTGTCGCAGAACCGATGACCGCTGGGTTAGACGTGTTCTAGAGTGAAGACCGCGAATTGGCAAACGTAGCATAGGACGCCCTGAGACTCGATGGAGTGACTATATACGTGGGACAGCTGGCGATGCATAGAAGCGAAAAGCTGAAGATCGTGGGAGAGGCCTATGTCCAGCAGTGGACTATAAAAGGCTGATGATGATGATTTATTTATTTGTATTTCATTTAGCACAACTTTTTGTGTTGTTGTTGTTCTTAGTGTATAAAATTCGTTGTAAGAAAATAAGGATTTATGGTAGCGCTTTAATTCACCTCCCAGTAGATACTGTATAGCGGGCTGTTGTTCAGCAAACTACTTGCCAATTCCGTTTCCCTTGTGGTTCCAGGTTTCGTGACATGTGTTTGCAACAAGCCAGTACAGAGTGAATCGCTGTATTTACAATGGAAATCACACAATATAGGTACCTACATGCTAGATAATTGTATATTGGGGAAATGTCTATCGCCTAAATGAAATGGATGGGAAAATGGGGAATGTACATCAACGTATTATACTAGGTACTTGGTTGGGTGTTCTATGTGTATTTATATACATATTAATAGTCCAAGAGCCAGAGCAAAAAGAAGTAGTTCAGTATGCAATTTTCTACTGAATTGATTTTCTTGTTTGAATATGTTCAGGGCTGTATGTACCCTGAATGTAAATCCATGTTGGCGGGTAAGCGTTAGCCGCCATTTTGGGAAACACGTTTCAATTATAATAATCATAGTTCATTATCAGTGAATTATTATCAGTTGTTGGTAATAGGTATACTATTATATGTATAGGTATACTATAGGTTTTTAAATTCGGTTAAAGCCAGTCGGACGTCAAAAATCTCCAGTAACCAGTAAGTATTTTTTTGAATAAAGATTATATTTTTCTGACAAGCTAGGTGCTGGACCACAGCTCACCTTATGTTAAGTGACGTTGCAGTCGAAGGCGGTTACGCACAGCCAGCCTGGAATGGGACTGGCTCCCAAGTGTGGCTGTCAGAACACACCTTTAGGTGCTTAGCGGCAGATTCTCAACTTGAGGGTGGTGCCTAGCCAGCTAAGTACTAGAAAATACCCTACCAATAAAACACAAATAAATATATAATAAATGTAATTTAAGACTATAGCAAGCTCCTTTAGGCATAGAACAACCATTCTGGGTAACCTCGATTAGATATTAAACAAGATAGCACCACAAGTAGAAAAGTGGTAGATATATGTATATATGTATAATCACTAAAATAATTTAAATACATGTCAATAAACCTAAGTCAAATAACCTTAATTAAAACTAAGTCCACCGGTCGAGCTCACCACCAAACGTACCCATCAAACCGGCGGCATTTCCTCGCTGGATCGCCAGCGAAATTCGCTGGACTATAAAAGTCCCCGACCTCGGATCACGACCCCTCTCCCTAAGGCGACGTCCCAACTCGGCCACAAACTTTGCCGCGTCGGACCCCCATGTGCCTGCAGTCTCGACGGCAAACGGGACGAACTCATACGCTGATTCTAAACATGCGTATTTGAGACGCTTGGCTTTGGCGGCTGCCTCCGCTCCCGCACCGGCCGCTTGCTGGGATGCGGCAAGGTGGCAGGTGGCGAAGGTACTCACACATGTGGCGTCCCAAACCAAGCATAATAAGCCATAGCATAAGTTGTAAAATCATATTATAATGTGACAAATATATTTTTAGTAAAAATTATACTACATTTTATCAGATAATTAACAATATTTCAATATCCAATACAAATGTCAAAAAAAAACCACATAATTAGTGTTGAGGACGCCGAGCCATTAGTTTAAGTTTAAGAATAAGATGTATATATAGATTAAGTTGATTGTAAATATACGGATTAGGGAGAGAAAATAAATGGATAACGGGCAGGTGCTCTCTATCCGGTAAAGCTCCATGCAACGGAGGTCGTGAGCGAGACGACGATAGGTGCGAGCGAGATAGCGCGGCTCGCCACCGGATTGGATAATAAAGGTCGTGCGTGATTGGTTGACCAATGAGAGCGCCTGTCCGTCTCCCGCAAAATTCATATATAAGGGGCCGCGATCCGGCCATAGGAGTGCAGTGAACGCAGTGAATCCAGTGAATACAGTACTCAGGAATAAACGGAAAAACCAAACAAGGAAGTTTCAATATACAGTCCACTATCCCCAACAGTGTTGTTTGGACCTTCGAGCGCCGGATTGAGAAGAACCACGACCAAGAAAGAAGTATGGTCGTGACGAGAAGCCAAGCGGACGCCGCGGAACAAGACCGTCGCGTCATGGAACGCGAATTGGACCGCGACGTAGCCGAACGCAACCGTTTGGCCATCGATCGGGAACGCCTGAGGAGGGTTTCGCTGGACCCACCTGCGTCGCCTGACACGCGACAGGCAGGCAGCGAGGCTATTGAGGGATTGACCGAGGCGCCCTGCGCCGATCCCTCTATCGATCTAGCCGTCGAGCGGGAACGCTCGAGGAGGGTCTCGCTGGATCTACCTGCGTCGCATAGTCGGCGACAGGCGGGTGGAGAGACTATGGGGAGGTTGACCGAGGCGCCCCGCGCCGGTCCCTCCACGGAACTAGCCCTCGAGCGGGAACGCTCGAGGAGGGCCTCTATGGATCCGTCTGCGTCGCGTACGCGACAGGCAGACAGAGAGGCTATACGGAGGTCGATCGAGGCGCCCCGCGCCGGTCCCTCCACGGCGCTGAACCCCGAGGACCGACCTCGCACTAGGTCCCCGGCCCGTTCAGTACGCTCGCAGCGCTCGACCGCTAGCGCTGCCGCTCGGGCCAGAATATTAGAGCTCGAGGCGGAGAAGCAGCTCGCTGCTCTGAAGAAGAGGGAACTGCAGATCGAAGCCGAACTTGTCAGAAAGAAGCTGGCTGCCGATCTATCAGCCATAGAGGATGACCAGGAAAGCCTTCATGAAGAAACTACAGCTGACCACCTTCAAAGGGTTGACGCCTGGCTCCAAACGAATACCCTCGGTGTACGGGGGGAGGATCACGGACCCTCGAAGAGCGGAACCAAGGACGAACGACATCTACGGTTCGATACTCGAGGAAGATCGCCCGCCCGACTAAGAAACATCGAGGCGTTAACTGAAGCCATGGAGAAGCTTGCGAGACCTAGAACGAGGTGTCCCGACCTACAAGCGTTCTCCGGCACACCGAACGAATGGTTGGCATTTAAGGCTGCCTACCAAGATTCAACGAAGATCTATCAGTTGACACCGGCAGAGAACCTGCAACGATTAAGAAGCTGTCTTAAGGGCGAAGCACGAGACCTTGTATCGGCCCTACTATATACAGCTAGCCATCCTGAAGTAATCATGAAAACACTAGAACAGTGTTTCGGGAGGCCTGAAGTTATTATTGATCGAGCCTTTGAAGACCTCAAGAAACTTCCGAAGCCCGGCACATCGGCAGTAGAATTGAACAACTTTGCCGTGAAAGTGCAAAATGTTGTCTGCGTGTTTAGAAGCCTGGATCGAAATGGGTACCTCTACAACCCCATGCTAGCCAGAGAGGTCCTAGAGAAGCTTAGCCCACACATCAGAGCGCGATGGTGTGACTACGCGAGCGAACAAGAGACAACGGACCCGGAAATAGTTGTACTGTCTCGCTTCCTTATGCGAGAGGCAGACCGCGCCCTACAGTATAGCTACGCACCGAACACTGCATCAACCAGCGCGGCGAAGAAAGAGTTCCGGTTTACGAACACTACGGGCAATAAGAAGAAGGCTAACATATTCAATGTCACCGAAGAAGAACAGTTGGACGACAAATGCCCGAGCTGCCAGAAAACGCACAAACTCCCGGAGTGCCCACGGTATAAAGCACTCTCGCTAGACCAGCGATGGGAACTAGTGCGGGATAAGAAACTTTGCTTCAAATGCATAACAAAGAAGCATCGGCGAAGTTTCTGCAAGGGTAAACCATGCGGCGTGAACAAGTGTCAGCGGTCTCATCACTCGACTTTGCACCAGCCTGAGAAGCCAGAGGAACGCTCCGACGCCCCGAAGACACGAGAAGCGACCAACGACGCAGAGTCCGTCCTATCAGTGGCTACGCCCACTGCCACCGGTCCTAAGGCGGTACTCCTGAAGATGTGCCCAGTCACCGTCGTCGGCCCACGGGGGGAGATCCGCACATGCGCACTCTTGGACGAGGGAGCGACCGTCACCCTCATTGACGAGAAGCTGGCGAAGAGCGTCGGCGCGAAGGGACCACCGCTACCACTTCGCATAAAAGGGATCGGCATGTCTAAAGAGGAAAATAACAGCCGATTAGTCACCGTCCAACTGAGAAGCGGAGACAATGTACTGCACAAACTTCGAGCACGAACCATGAAAGACATGAAGTTGTTCCAGCAATCAATCCCGAGCGCATTACTGGAGCAAGAGCACCTCCGAGATCTACCGAAGGATGAAGTGTGTTACAACGCAACACGACCTGGGATCTTGGTTGGAGCCGATCACTGGGAATATATAGTGTCCCGAGAACTGAGGACCGGCAAACCGAACCAACCGGCCGCCTCAAGAACACAACTGGGTTGGGTAATACACGGAACGTTACCTCGCAGCGTGATCAAAACCCAGGACAGCGTGTTGCACATATATGTTCCTGATGCAACTGAACAACAGAACGAGCGCCTCCACGACCTAGTCGAGCATCATTTCGGCATAGAGGCCCTAGGAGTCGCACACAAGCCACGAATAAGCGAGGATAACCAGCGGGCTATAAGAATGGTCGAGTCAACCACGAGAAAGATAGCCAAAGGTTATGAAGTCGGGCTGCCCTGGAAGAGCGACGAGCCGAACCTACCTCCGAGCTACGACGCAGCACTTCGCCGGCTTCAACAAATCGAGCGAAAGATGGACAGCGACCCGGACTTCGCGAAGGAGTACACGAAGCAAGTTGACAATTTGCTCAAGAAGGGGTACGCTGAATCATGCGATGGTACCGAGAAGACGAGCCGAGTAAAATGGTTTCTACCACACTTCGCGGTACAGAACCCGAACAAACCGGGAAAACAGCGACTGGTTTTCGACGCAGCAGCGAACAGCCGAGGAGTCAGCCTGAATGATCACCTCCTAGAGGGACCGGATCTACTGAGGCCACTGCAAGGAATCTTGTTCAGATTCAGAGAAAAACGAATTGCAGTGACGGCCGATATCCAAGAAATGTTCCTGAGGATAAAAATACGTCCGGAAGACCAGCCAGCACAACAATTTTTGTGGAGAGGTGCAGAGAGAACGAAACCGCCACAAAAATACAAGATGACGAGCATGATCTTCGGTGCCGCCAGCTCTCCATTTATGGCCCATCACGTTAGAGACCACAACGCGAGAGTTCATGCGAAGAGTCACCCTCTCGCATACGAAGCAATCACACGAGACCACTACATGGATGACTTAGTGGCCAGTTACGGAAGTGAAGAAGAAGCTCGCCGAACTATTGAGGAAGTACGAACAGTACACTCGGCCGCAGACTTCACACTCCGAGGTTGGAACTCAAATAACAGCAGCGTGCTCAGCGATGTGCCAGAGGAACTACGAACGACAGCTCCGACCGAGCTCGGAGACAGCAGCACCGAGAACAAGATACTAGGGCTATTTTGGAACTCAGAACGAGATGAACTCGGATTCAATACCTCAATGAACCGAGTTCCCGCCGATGTACGCGCCCGAACCCGCGCGCCTACCAAGAGAGAAGCCCTCAGCGCGGTCATGTCAATATACGACCCGCTACGACTATTAAGTCACTACACGATTCGATCGAAGATAATACTGCAAAGTCTATGGAGGCTGAAAATGACATGGGACGAGCCAATTCCCGACGAAGAGAACGAATTGTTCGCGACCTGGCTCGAGCAGCTCTCCGGTCTCTCCTGCTTGCGATTGGAACGACGGTACCAGCAGGAAGAACAAGAAGACTTAGAACTGCACGTATTATGCGATGCCAGCGAACAAGCCTACGCAGCAGTGGCCTACTGGCGCTTCATTCGTCCTGACGGAAGCGTGAAGCTGAGCCTTGTGGCCGCCAAGGCAAAAGTGGCTCCACGACGCACGCAAACGATCCCGCGCCTAGAACTGCAAGCAGCGGTCATCGGGGCAAGACTGGCGGACGCCATTAAGAAGGAGCACCGGTTACAAGCCAAAAGGACCACATACTGGACCGATTCAATGACGGTGATACAATGGATACGACGCGACGCTCGAAAGTATACTCCATTCGTCGCACATCGCCTGGGAGAGATTGCGGAACTCACTCACAAGAACGAGTGGAGATGGGTTCCGACCAGCGAGAACGTAGCTGACGATGCGACGCGCTTCTCGAGCTCGCAAATATCTGCGGAAGATCGTTGGTTCCAAGGACCAGAGTTTCTACTCGGCCCAGAGAACCAGTGGCCAGTGGAAGGGACCAACGATGACGACGAAGAAGAAGTACTTCTGCACATCAGAGAGGAAGAGAAACAGAACGGCGGGTGGTTGCCTGATCCCGCACGTTTCTCAAAATACGACACACTAGTCAGAGCGACGGCACGTGTGTTCGCGTTCATCGACATATGCCGACGTCGAGCGAACCGTTTAGAAAATCGGCATATCGAAGAAGCCGAGCGCGCACTGATTCGTCGTGCGCAGGAAGAGAGCTTCGCAGACGAGTTACGTCGGATAAGGAAGGCCCTGCCGATTACAAAGAGCAGCCGACTGTACCGGCTGGACCCAATGATCGAAGACGGACTTCTGCGCGTACGGGGACGCATCGGAGCAGCCGCCGCACCGGTGGAGACTAAGCGACCGGTTATACTTGATGGTCGCCACCGAATTGCCAAGCTGATCACGCTTCGGGAGCACTGCGCAGCGGGTCACGCCAACAGAGAGCGTGTGACGAACGATCTTCGACAGAAGTATTGGATCATTCATCTACGACCGACCGTGCGCGCTATCGAGAAGGATTGCGCCCTCTGTAAGGTACGCAAGGCAAGACCGCAGCCTCCAGCAACGGGAGATCTACCACGCGCACGTCTCGAGCCCTTTCATCGGCCGTTTTCGCACTGCGGGACGGATTACTTCGGGCCGATGATAGTGAAAATTGGTCGCCGCCGGGAGAAGAGATGGGGAGCCCTATACACGTGCCTAACGACCCGGGCCGTGCACATAGAGCTTGTGCCCTCACTCTCGGCGAGTTCAGCGATAATGGCTCTACGACGAATGGCAGCGCGACGTGGGTGGCCTCGAACTATGTACTCCGACAACGCCACTAACTTCCGCGGAGCAGACAAGGAACTACGGGACGCCTACACGAATTGGGTACCAGCGCTGCGCGACGAGGGACTACTCCACAAGATGGAATGGCGATTCATCCCTCCGGGAGCTCCACATCAAGGAGGAGCATGGGAACGACTAGTACGGTCCATCAAAACCGCACTGATGTCGACCCTCAAAGAGAGAGAACCAACGGAAGAGGTTCTAGCGACTTTGCTGACGGAAGCAGAGTTCAGCGTCAACGCCCGACCACTGACTCACGTTAGTGTGAGTCCGCACGATCCAGAGGCCCTGACTCCGAACCATTTCCTGTTGGGGTCGTCCTCCGGTCTGCCCCTGACCGGACCGAGCAACGAGGGCGACAGGAGGACCTGGCGAGCCGCCTTGGCGCTCGCAGACCACTTCTGGCGGCGTTGGGTACGCGAGTACCTCCCTACACTCGTCCCACGGGGGGAGCCGACGAGCAGCAAGCGGCAGATCCAGCCAGGAGACATCACGCTGGTCGTCGACCACACGTCACCTCGAAACGTGTGGCCCATCGGCATCGTGGAACGCGTTTTCCCGGGACCCGACGGCGGTGTACGCGTAGCAGACGTGCGCACGAAGGGCGGCGTGTTCAGAAGACCAACGTCCAGGCTCGTCGTGGTAGAGGCTACGCAAGCTGCGCCGGGGGGAGGATGTTGAGGACGCCGAGCCATTAGTTTAAGTTTAAGAATAAGATGTATATATAGATTAAGTTGATTGTAAATATACGGATTAGGGAGAGAAAATAAATGGATAACGGGCAGGTGCTCTCTATCCGGTAAAGCTCCATGCAACGGAGGTCGTGAGCGAGACGACGATAGGTGCGAGCGAGATAGCGCGGCTCGCCACCGGATTGGATAATAAAGGTCGTGCGTGATTGGTTGACCAATGAGAGCGCCTGTCCGTCTCCCGCAAAATTCATATATAAGGGGCCGCGATCCGGCCATAGGAGTGCAGTGAACGCAGTGAATCCAGTGAATACAGTACTCAGGAATAAACGGAAAAACCAAACAAGGAAGTTTCAATATACAGTCCACTATCCCCAACAATTAGTGTCATTTCACACACACACTTTTCACACATACATTGGCAAGACTAATAAAAAAAAAAAAAAAAAAAACTCTCGTAAAAAATATATCTTTTGAATACTCAAAATGAACTTCTGTAAAGTAACGCCTGAACTAATCAATCATATAATTTTCCAGCTATTTAGTTCTGACTCTGGCATCTGTGTCGTGTCAGACACTACTGTCTGACACTGGCAAAAGTAATTAAATAGCTTTGTGACAGTGTCGACAGTCTGTATACCTACTAAGTAGACTTAGGGGACTATCAAGGGACAGGTAGCTGTTTAATTACGCTAGTGTTAGCGCTAGAGAACGATAATAGTTAATAGTTAAACTTGGGATATAGTATGGACGTTTTTTTTTTTTAAATGTATTATTAATTATATAAACGTTACGTTTTCTTGATGGTAAGAGATAGAGCATGTCCATTGCAGCGATACGCGTTTGAGTAGCAAAACAAAGTCAGGTCATCGTTGCTTTGGTGCTCATTACTTTGAGACTTTCGATGGTTAGTCTCAATAGCCCTGTTATTTCGCAAGGTGCAGTACCCTTTATATCGGAACACAGTAATGTTTACACACTACTACTTGACGGCAGAATTTCTGGTACCTATCTAGACGACCTCCTGGTAAGGAGATCTACCACCAAGTAAAGCCTACTTCCTAACAACATCTGCCGTCTGCTCTTTATTTTATATCGTTTTTCCATTATTGGTTGCATGGAAGAGATCGCTCTTAGCGATAAGGCCGCCACTTGTGGCACTAGCTCATAAGATTCTTTTGTTTTTTGTACTCTTTTTCTTTTTCAGTGTGCGCAATAAAGAGTTTCTATCTATCCATCTAATATATTTACTATAAATGCGAATGCGAGTTTGTGCTACGGATACGGAAATCTACTCAACGGATCTCGGTAATACTTTGCATGTAGGTACTTTGCCTTGGAATAAAACATAGGATACTTTCATCGTCATCATCATCCATCACCGCGCTGGTTAAACCGCGAGGCGCAGCTAGTATAAAATTATAATTGTGATGTTTGTATGTTTAGATGTTTGGATGTTTGTTACTCAATCATGTAAAAACGGCCGAACGGATTTGAATGAAATTTAGCATACATATAATTTATTACCTGGATTAACATATAGGATACTTTTTATTATCAGAAAAATATTAGGTTTCTGTGGGATTATCAAAAACCTAACTACTGGAATTTCATTTAAAATTTGGTAAGGTTCGTCTTATGGAACATTATTCAGGGATAAAAGCTATCCTTTATCTTAATCTAATAATACAATAGCGCAAGTTTTATGATAATTGCTTATTTGTTACATACAGATGTTTCATTACTCTCTGAACCTAATACAAAAGTCGCGGGCGTAAGCTAGTACATACCTAATATAATATAGCACTACCTATTCTTGTTTATACGACACATTTACAAAGTAGAAAGCAAAGTTTATCCATATTTCGGCGTCTCAGTTTCATTTTGTGCCAGATTTAGCCGACGAGAAGACACTGAATTACCTCTTCAAAAAGCTCGGCCTTTTGTTTGTTTATTTTCATTTAAACAACTTTATTATCCCAATTTCGGATCGGAGAATTACTATTTACTCGTTCACATTTCTGAGGAATATGAAATTAGGCAATGTTTGGGGAGACTACGAGAATTTCATAAGATTTTCTGTAGAGATAGGGTAGGTTACCCGGCCAGTTTTGATATTTGGTCACTTTTGAAAGTTAAAGTTCGCTGCAATTTACAGACAGTAAATCGTCCACTTGCGACGACAGTGTGACATCTCGAATTATACGTTTTTTTCGTTTTACTGATATTCTGAATCGCGATTTCGAATGTCGCACAATATTCATAGGGTTACTTTAAAAGAGGATAAAAATTATAAAAAAAATTCTTCATAGTAAGATACTAGTATAAGGCGCCTGACCATGACCATTGCAGCGGCTCCCAGAACTTTGAGCAACAAAATATATTCATTCGATGCTTCACAACTACAGCGTGAATAAGTAGATAGGATAGATAACTCTTTATTGTTCACACTAAGATTATAGAACATAATTAATACATCTAACATTTATATGAAGTGCAACAAGTAGTTTTGTAGCGATGATAGCTAAGTAGTTAACGCGGTCGGTTCACACGCCGAAGGGCTTGGGTTTAAAAACCTACAATCAACTTGAACTGCCGGTAAAGGAAAACATTGTGAGGTAACCATAGCGTGGTAGTAGGGTACTTTCTAGTACTCGGCTAGCCATCACGTTGAAAATCTGCCGTCAAGCACCCAACGGTGTTTCAGTAGCCTCATTTGAGAGCCAGTTTCTTTCCTGGGTAGATGTGCTTAGCATCTTTGAGTACACCGTCACTTAGCACCAGGTAAGCTGTGGTAAATTACCTAGCTTGTCAAATATATAACAGAAATATGCACATATAGTCATCATCAGCCATAGGTCGCCCACTGCTGGACATAGGCCTCCTCCTGGGGGGGTTTTGTCAATACTCGCCACGCTTGGCAGGCGGGTTGGCGAGCGTAGTTAGGTGTGATTGTTCAAGGAAGACGCTGCTGCCCATCTTCCGGGTGACATCCCTTAGCCGACTCTTACGGCAACCACGGGTAGAGAGGGTGGGGTACTATTCTTACGCCGACACCACCACTCTTACATATAGTGAAGCTATCTAAATCCTTTGCACGTCACTAGAAAAAGCGCGACCTTAATTTTGGCGAAACAGGAATAGATATTATGTTGTATGTAAATTTTATTTACATTTTCAAATATTAAAATCAATTTCAAATATTTATAGGTAGTTTTATTTTGTGATCTAGATAATCAATAATCAAATAGGTATCAACACGATATTAACTGATGGAAGTCGACTTTTTCTCTTAAAAATGGCCGGAAAAATTATATATCGTGAAATGTAATTTCAGTAAGTACAGCTCCGGCAAAAGCAATCTCTTATGCCGCATCTCTATTCATAAGGTTTGCTTGCTTGAACAAACGTGAAATCTTATAAAAATGTCTCTCTATGTTATAACAAATATTTGTACTGAATTTGTGAGTCTGCAAATAAAATGTTTTTTGTGAAAATTATGTTGTTCAACCACGCTTAAATATTTAGATTCTTTATTTGTGATGACATGACAAAACTGCGGATACTAAACTATTTTAATTGGATCCACAACATTATTGCTACAAATCAGTAGCTTTAAATAAAATATACCATGCAATAAAACATTATTGAAACCATAATATAATGATAAAGTATACTAATACATACTGTAAAAGTATACAAATAGTGCACACAAATGTACGTACACATACATGCACACACACTAATACTCACAGACCTTGAACAAAAGTATAAATATATTCCAGGTATTTGTCAAACAAAATATATATATTTTTTTTTTTTGAAGTTTCTTTTCATATATCAGATTTACATAATAGCATAGTCTAATTAAGCGTATTCTTTTATAATTGTATTATATAAGTTTCACTATTGTACGATCCCTTATTAATATAATTCTGTTTCTGTCATCACGTAGGGGGAGTACGGATTTTTGAAACACAAGCTAATCTTAGCTTAGTTCGAACATCCGAAGCTCAGTGTATTGCATCAAAAACACTGAATTGTAGAACAATGGATAGTATAATTATATAATACATATGCAAAAAGGGGGTCTCTAGGTTTACTTGGTGGTAGACCTCCTTACCAGGAGGTCGTCTAGCTAGGTACCAGAAGTTCTGCCGTCAAGCAGTAGTGTGTAAACATTACTGTGTTCCGATTTGACGGTTACTACAGCTAGCGAAATTAGATGGCTGTTAAGACTAACCACCGAAAGTCTCAAAGTAATGAGTGCCAAAGCAGCGATGTCCTAACCTTTTTTGCTACCCACAGTTCTGTGTATTGCTGCAATGGTCATGGACATGCGTTATCTCATACGATCAGGAGAGCGTCTTGTTTGTCTCAGTACTTTAACATAAAATTAATACTTTGTTTTGAATTTGATAATTCATTTATGGAATAAATATGGGTATATAATTAAATAGATGGAAAGGGTACATTACAGAAGACCTCCATATTTGACCTTTCGGTGTACAAAGAAACTAACACTCCTACTAACTAACAATAAGTAATTACACTTAGATTACTTACTTTTTGTAGCGATGATAGCTCAGTGGTTAGCGCGGTCGGTTCGCATGCCGAAGGGCGTGGGTTCAAACCCCAACAATGAGCTTGTGCTGCCGGTGAAGGAAAACATTGCGAGGAAGCCATTGCATGGTGGTAGGGTATTTTCTAGTACTCGGTTGGCTAGCTATCACCCTCAAGTTAAAAATCTGCCGCCAAGCATCTAACGATGCGTTCCTGCAGTTCCTCACTTGAGAGCCAGTTCCATTCCAAGCTAGATGTGTTTACCATCTTCGATCACACCGTCACTTAACATCAGGTGAGTTGTGGTCAAACACAAAGCCTGTCAGCCATAAAAAAAAAGAAGAGACTGTGTTTACATAATAAAATTAGAATAAAAAAAAGTCAATCAAATCAATTATAATATTCAATATGATATAAAATAAAAATGTTAAACAGAAAAAGAAAATAATAAGTCAAAATTAAAATTAATTACCAAATTTGGTATTATTATTATTATAGTATATATTGTATATATATATATATATATATATATTGTATATTATATATTGTAGGACACATTACACACAGCGCCATCTGACCCCAAACTAAGCAGAGCTTGTGTGATGGAAGTCAGATAACTGATAGGATACATAAATATATTTTTTTTTTATTCATAATTCATTTCAATTCATTGAAGGTATTTACCTTCAAATAAGTTTTAAAAAACCTGGCTTCATCTCAGACCACATTTATTTCATACCAAAGCCCTTATTATCCAGAGTACAGAAGAACAAGAAACTGTACTGTATACCTTTCAGAATGTACTTTCATCAACTAAGATTCGTGGAGATTGTCTCCCCGCCCGCGAGCATCGGGTATCGACTTTGTTTTGCGAAGTTACGCAAATATTATTCTAAGGAGATTTTATACTAGCGCTTATAAAACGATACGTATCCAACGATAACGTAATTTTTTATGTAAAAGTATTTAAACTAACAAGACGCTCTCCTGATGGTAACAGATAACGCCTGTCCATGACCATTGCAGTGATACACATATCTTTGAATAACGAAACAAAGTCCAAGGCATCGTTGATTTGGCTCTCATTACTTTTATGGTTAGTTTCAACCTTTTCAAATCTATAGTAAATAGGTTTCTTCTATATAAGCGTGCTCCATCTTAGACCGCACTACAGTTTAACATTAGTCAGAGTGTGGTCAAACGCAAAAATATTTAAAAAAAAAAGATTTAGTTGTCACGTGGTTACGCACGTAACGTTTCGTTCGTCTCATTAGTTTTACATTAAACAAAATTACGTGAGCGTTTGTCACAAAATCACTCATCATTATCACCATCATCATCATCATCATCATCATCATCATCATCAACCGCAGGACGTCCACTGCTGGGCATAAGGCTCCTCCATTGATTTCCATAAAGACCGGTTGGCCGGAGGCACTGGGGTAATTTGGACGAGAAAACGCTGCGCAATTTTCCGAACGCTGCCCAGCCGAGTTGGATTCGACGACTGACCACAATATCACTACATATTATAAAACAGAGTAGTCCGCTGCATCTGTTTGTCTGTCTGTTTGCGATAAACTAAAAAACTACTGAACGGATTATCATGCGAGTTTCACCAATAGATAGAGTGACTCATAAGGAAAGTTTTGGTATATAATTTGTCAAGGTTTTGTGTAAATTGGTTGAAATATGATGATAATTGTTGTCTCGGAAAAACTTGGGACGGGTCGCTAGTATTAAGGATTGCTTATCATGATCAATAATTAAAAACAGCTTTCTAAATTATTAACCAGTGTTCATTTGTTTCACTGTGAAAGCCATATGCCTATTGGGAAATATAGAGATATAAGAAGTTATTTGCTTGAAAGACTGATGGGAGGTGCTTTGAAGTAAATAGTTGCGTAAAAGAAATACAAGAAACGGGAATCTTTTTTTCGTTTGCCTTACATTTTTCAGCGTTACTAAGTATTTTTCTACGAACGTATGTATACGAGGAGGGATCAAAAAGTAGTGAGAACAACATACTCCTTGGTAAGAAAAAAAAATACTGGGAGGCATAGCTCAGATACATATTTGTAATATTAATAAAGAAAAAAATCTTCGATTTTCTTTTGATTTTTTCTGAATGTAGTCATTTGTTTGCTTCGTGTCGGAACGTGTTCTCGAAAATGGAGAAAAACGAAGTGCGAGCCGTTATTAAATACCTCTGTTTAAAAAAGTTAACGACGCAAGAGATTCATTGCGATTTGGAGGCAACATTAGGAGAGTCTGCTCCGCCGTATTCCACTGTTGAAAGGTGGGCTTCAACTTTAAATAACCTACCACCACGCTATGATTTCCTCACGATGTTATCTCCGACAACTCAAACTTAGTGTTCGGGTTTCAACCCACGCTCTTGAACACATAAACACTGACCAAACGTAGCTACAAAAAAAAGCTTACTGCTAATTTAGTTTGCGTCTAATTGAAAAAAAGTCGGCCTTTACATAAGTAGCGAGTAGAAGCGAAAATTTGAACACTGACCCGAATGGCACGCCTATGTCCAGCTGCGGGCGATGGTGGCTGCTTATGATGATGATATTCCCACGTGCATCCACTCTGTTTTGCTTCGGCACTAACCAGACAACTAGGTAAAGCACTCCTCATTTTACTACCGCTAGCTCTTACTTTTACGACTGAGCTATAATCTTCCCTCATAACAGAGTTGCTAGCGGCTACTTTACTCGGGGATACGTTGTTGAAGCTTACGTTGCAGTTGCAGTATTAGTTCCTTAACAAGAACCTAGTAAGCTCTTATACTACACATGCATGAGCTTGAGCTGTGCTTACCGGCACACTTATAGTTGTCGTGTAGCGGCCGAACCTTACTGTTCAATGGAGTACCCGTCTACTTAATTCGTTTGCATGTTTAATGGATGTCAGGATGTCTTCTAGGTAGGTACCACCGCAGTATGAATGAATTAATGAATTAATGAATGATTGATTGAATGAATAAATGAATGAATAACTCTTTATTGTACAGAGTTAAAATTACATAATACAGAAGAAATAAACTAGTTCATAGGACCAATACCAGATATTCTGCCGCCAAGCAAGTAGTGTGTAAACATTACTGTGTTCCAATTTGAGGTTTAAGTTTGTGTTACTCTGCAGCTAGCGAAATTACGGGGCCGTCGAGACTAAGCATCGAAAGTCTTAAAGTAATGAGAGCCAAAGGTTGTAAAATGGACTTTATTTTGCCACTAAAAATTCTGTGTATCGCTGCAATGGTCATGGAGAAGCTTTATCTCTTACCATCAGGAGAGTGTCTCGATGTTTCGTTGCTTTCACTTTAAAAAAAAAAACACACTTTAAAAAAAGGTTAATTTATGTTCACGCCAAGAAACACTTGAACAGTATGAGTCTAGCTTAACTCGATAAGATTCAAAAACGTCTTGCCAAAAACAATTAGGTACATCGTCGACGTAAACAAACATTTTCATTAAAAAATGCTCATAAAATGAAAACAACTTGGCCAAACTATGTTAAATTTTGACCAAATGGCAACTATTCCGCATCAAACTAAAGAAGAATCACGTAAATCGGATCATTAATCTCAGAGTAATCGGTGTACATACATAAAAAAAAAAACAATGAATTTGAGAACCTTTTTGAAGTCGGTCAAAAATACTTGTATTATGTACTTGTATAAAAAAACATTTATTTCATCACGTACAACACTACAATATTACCTAGGAAATACACATGACGACATTAATATTAATGATAAATAATAATAAAATGAAAGTTGTCGCTGTAGTGTGCATTAGTGCTGCCAATTTATCAACAGTGCTGGTTTTCAGAGCTAACCTTTTGGGACTTACAGATAGAATGAAGTAAAATACATACGCGAATACATAATAGAGCAAATAATAACACAATAAAGAAATTATAAACATACATATACTGAACAAATTGTCTGAAAAGAAAAGATAAAGATATTAAGCTTTTTAGCATTAAACATTTTGCCATCATCTAAGTACAACCCGAGATTGTTCAAGAAAAACATGAATAAGTACTTCCTAAGCAAACGTGCGCCTTCTTCGGCGTCCTTCGTTGAGATCGTGTCCAAACGCATGTCTAGTCCGATGTAAAAAAAGAAGACATAGAAGTAAAAAGAAAGTAGAAGTTCTTTAGTTAGAAAATATTCAGAAATAACTTTTATATGTACCGCAGGAAGAAGTTGGCGCCGGGATACGGAATTCCTTATCTAGAGTCTGATGGTTTTTAAATAGTATAAATCATGCAACTGTAAAAAAAAAAATTGTTACCAAAACTTCAACCTTACCAAGGCTTCCAATCTGGAGGCTACCCTACCAAGGCTTCCAATCTGGAGGTCCTGGATTCAAATGCCACGGCACACACCTGTCTTTTCTATATTACGTGCGACTTTCCGATAACTTGTAGCGATGATAGCTCAGTGGTTAGCGCGGTCGGCTCGCATGCCGAAGGGCGTGGGTTCAAACCCCAACAATGAGCTTGAGCTGCCGGTGAAGGAAAACATCGTGAGGAAACCATAGCGTGGTGGTAGGGTACTTTCTAGTACTCGGCTGGCTAGCTACCACCCTCAAGTTGAAAATCTGCTGCCAAGCATCTAACGGTGTGTTCCGGCAGCCTCACTTGAGAGCTAATTCTATTCCAGGCCAGGTGTGCTTTACCATCTTCGACCACACCATCACTTAACATCAGGTGAGTTGTGGTCAAAAACCTAGCATGTCAGCCATTAAAAAAAAAAAACTTCGAGTAGTGAAAGAAAACATAGTGAGAAAGCTTTATAGCTGTGAGCTCCTAAAAAAAGTTCTCGAAGAGTAAAATCTGCCAACCTGCACTTGGCTGGCGTGGTGGACTATGGCCTTACAGCATCGCACTAGCTTTCGCATCTTTACTTAACATTAGGTGAGATGGCGATCACACGCAAGCCTATTTATTCATAATAAAAAAGAAGCAATTTTGTAACACAAAACAAAATCTTCTCAAAAATTTCACAATAAATCGCGTGAACTTTGATTAGGCCACGTTTGTTTTAACGCAATTTCGTGCGAACAATGCGCTGTAACCATCGTTTGTTCGTGCGAGCTATGGTCAATTAGACACTGCCTAACTCGGATGCAATTAGCCGTGCGGTAATCAGTTTACCGGAAAAGGACAGAATGGCGGCTGGCGGGATTCCGGTCACGCTCCGGGACGGCCAAATTACTGAATGGTATTCCGCCGCCTCTCGCTTCCGCTTAGCAACGTACTGGCTGTTTTGAAAAGTAATAAAAAAATATCAATTAAACATTGAAAAGTTTTCCCCTACTTAAACGGCTCAATTGAGATTTTTACGCTAAGACAAGTCTGGTTTGAAGGGTACTGCAGCTAGCAGAATTACAGGGCTAATTAACCATAAAATGTCCCAAAGTAATGAGCGCCAAAGCAACGATGCCCTGGACTTTATTTTACTACTCAAAGTTCTGTGTATCGCTGCAATGGTGTGTTCTTTTTCTGTGGTTCTGTGTTCTTACCATCAGGAGAGCGTCTTGTTCGTCTTATAACAAAATACGTAGTTACAGGAGGTCAACAGAAGAGATTTCGTCACAGCATCATCTTACTCCACACTAAGAATAGCTTGTATACTAAGGAAACCAGATTATTGATAGAATCCTAACTTACTTTAATTTTGGTAAATATTTTTTTTTTTGTTATAATTGACAAGCTAGGTGCTGACCACAGCTCATTTGATGTTAAATGAAGGTGTGGTTGAAGACGGTAAAGCACACCTAGCCTTACTTATAAAAGTTATTTAAAACGAATGTTTACATTCCTCTGTGAAGTCATAGCCAACGTGGATAGTTGCGCGTATAATGAGACTGCCTACCTGATATTAAGTGACGTTGTGGTCGAATATGGTTAAGCACTCCTACACATAGTTAGGTGCTTAGCGGCAGATGTTCTGCTTGAGCATGGTAGCTAGCCAGCCGAGTACTAGAAAATTCGTTGACCTTGACACCATGCTATTGTTTCCTCACAATGTTTTCCTTCACCGGCAGCTCAAGCTCATTGTTAAGGTTTGAACCCTCGCCCTTCGGCTTGTTAACAGGCCGCGCTAATCACTGAGCTATTATCTCTACGTTTATAAGTATAACTTTATCTATATTTTTTTGCGTTAGTAAATTTTTTATTGGACTCAAGTTCATTAGCTTGCACTGATTCGGATGGTAACATTGGTAACACTGGTGGCATTGAGGCGCATGCAATGTCATTTACATGCATTAGAAATGGACACTAGTTGGAAGACAATATATTACGTGTGCGGTCAACATGTACTTAGGTATCTGTGGTTGAATGTCTTGGCTTCATTAGTAACAATCTATGTATTATTATTAGATGACTTAAGATTCAAGATATTGAACAATAGTAATACATTATTTATTGTTCACACTAATTACAAACAGTTATAACAATATAAACTTAACGTTAGTGGAACAATTGGCAGACTTATCGCTATTTTCGCAATTCACCAATAGCTATCTCTTCTTATATGTTTCATGTTTATGTAAATTAACATATGTAAATGTATATCTGTAAGGTATATATAAGAATTGATATTTTATTATATAGATAGGTATGTAAGTATGTCTTTTATATATTACCTTTAATTCTCTCGTCAACACACCACGTCCTTAACTTAGTAGAATCCTCTCTATACTAATACTAAGGTTGCCTAGAAGATATCGATTCACTCTCGACTTGAAGACACAGATTGCATGCATTTAGTTTTGGCCACTTCCGATGGCCTTTTTCAAGGAGTCAAAGCATAATACAACGCGCGCGTTACCTTGTTTAGCTTGCAAATTATAATAAAAACAAAAATAGTGTTACTTTTACTAATAATGGCGTTGTCAAACCGGTGACTTATGAGACCCCCCAATTTATTCCCATATAATAATAATAATAAATATCATAAGATATATTACACACAGCGCCACCTGACCCCAAATTAACCAAAGCTTGTACTATGGAAGTCAGATAACTGATAGAATATCTAAATACTTTTTTGTATATTCATATTTATAATACATACAGAACACCCAGACACAGAACAAAAATGTATTTATACCACAAAATGTTTGTCCTGGGTGGGAATCAAATCCACGCCCACTGTTACAGCAGATGAGCCAATGAGCCAACAGGGCTGTTCATATGTATAACTGTGTCCAAAACTTTCAATTCCATATTGTAATAAAGCCACAGAAATTTAATTATTTGACCTTTACAATCCCCTGTATTAGGAAATCTAAAATAAGGTCTAGCTAGTCTAGAACAATACAGAGTCGTTAATTATCTCAGGTCGCCACAGGACCCTAACTCCCAACCCACAGACCCGTGAACACTATGTTCTCGGCAATGAATGGTTCGTCATTGCCAAATTGGCAGTTGCTCTGGACATCTATTGTTGCCTTAATGCAAACGTGAGTTTAGACTTAGCTTGTAGTCTAAAATAAGTAAGATAAGATAAGATAGATAAGATAATTTATTTATTTCCACACAAAAAAAGAAACAATAATACAGACATTACAAACGGGTTGCATTGAACTAATTCAGAAACGTGCTAAGAAACTCATTAGGAATGATTCGCTTGTTGACATAAATATGATGTCTTAAACAACAAGAAAACAAATTACTTAAAATATTTAAAAAGAATGAGATAACACGATGAGATGATGGTGACGATAATTATGAATAATAATAAAATTTAATTTATTGTTACACATATTATCATAATAATATGTCAAAGTAAGTAAATATTAATTAAGAATAATATGACAATTAAAAATGTCAAAAATATTGGTTACATAATGAAAAGCCGGCCAAGTACGAGTCGGACTCGCGCACCGAGGGTTCCGTACAAAACTTTTGGTATATAAGTAAAAGTTATGGTATTTTTATATTTTTTTTACGTTAATTTATGCTTTTCATAATTTTTCCTTTATCTGTGTTAAAAGATCTTCGTACCAAATTTGAAGATTCTGAGTTCACAGGAACTACCCTGTAAGTTTGATTCCCTTGCGAGTGTCGAATATTTGCAGCATAAACGGCTGCATCTTTTGATTGCGTTGGCTTAGAAGTTTGTTTTTTGTCACAGCTCCAACGGACAGTAGACCTAAATATTTGATATAAATTTTAGCTTGATACCTCCACGCGTTCCTGAGAAAAAGGCTCTTGACAGACAGACGGACAACAAAGTGATCCTATAAGGGCTCCGTTTTTTCCTTTTGAGGTACGGAACCCTAAAAATTGTGAAATATTTGATTAACATTTGGTATAATATTATTGAATCTCTTGTCCACTCAACCGGCTGCGACAGTCGATACCTCTTTGGTTAAATTAAAGGCTATCTATTAATATTAACGGAGGATGTAAAGGAGATTTAACAGAACTGCCCTCTGTCCCATTATGGAAATCTCAGGTTTCCATGTCCCATTATGGAAATCGGGATAGTAGCTGGTTTCACAAAGGGTTATTCAGGTTATTCAATGCCGCAATCAATTTGGTGCGGATCCGTACCTTCTATATTTGATATGAAAATGCTTCAGATATTTGGTAAATTTAGTTATACTTACATTCTGGATACCTTTAGAACTATGCTATCAATGATCATCATAATCATCAGCCGTATGACGTCCACTGCTGGACATAGGCCTCTCCCATTGATTTCCACAAAGACCGGTTGGAAGCGGCTCGCATCCAGCGCGTTCCTGTGGTCTTTAATAGGTCGTCTGTCCACCTTGTAGGTGGACGTCCTACGCTGCGCTTGCCGGCCCGTGGTCTCCACTCCAGAGCTTTGCAGCCCCATCGGTCATCAGTTCTGCGTGCTATGTGACCTGCCCACTGCCACTTCAACTTGCTAATCCGCTGGGCTATGTCGGCTACTTTAGTTCGTCTACGGTTCTCCTCATTTCTGATTCGATCTCGTAGGGAAACTCCGGCATAGCTCTCTCCATAGCTCGTTGTGTTACTTTAAGCTTACTAAGAAGGCACATAGTCAGAAACCACGTTTCAGCGCCGTAAGTCATCACTGGTCAAGTGGTCACAGGTCATCAATGATCTAATAAGTTTTAATTTTTCTACCGGTAGACATAAGAAACTAATTTTAATTTGTAGCGATGATAACTCAGTGGTTAGTGCGGTCAATTCAAACGTAGAAGGGCGCGGGTTCATACCCCAGCAACTTGAGCTGTCGGTGAAGGAAAACATCACGAGGAAGCCATAACTTGCTGTTTTTTTTAATGACAATTAGGCTAGCGTTTGAATACCATTCGCTTGATGTTAAGCGAAGATGCGGTCTACGGTAGAGCACGCTCTCCTAGAAGACTCGCGACTTGAAGTCACCCAGATTGTATCTATCAGGGATCTTGGGCAGTAAATTCCATTCTTTAGCGGTTCGTACAATGAAGATAGATACGAATTCGATTTGGTATGGTATTTTTTTAGTAGGCACTCGGCTGGCTAACTACCAAGTTAGCCCCCCAAGTTAAAAATCTGCCGCCAAACATCTAATGGTGTGTAAGCTAAGTTTTTTTACCACATTCCACCACATTACTTAACATCAGGTAAGCTGTGGTCAAACACCTTGTCTGTCAACCATAAAAAAATAACATGTGTTAATCTATCACTAGATTATGCGTGGTGGTAGAGTACTTTCTAGTTCTCGGCTGGCTAGCTACCACCCTGAAGTTGAAAATCTGCCGCCAAGCATCTAACGGTGTGTTCCGACAGCCTCACTTGAGAGCCAGTTCCATTCCTGGCTGGGTGTGCTTTACCATTTTTGACCACACCATCACTTAACATCAGGTGAGTTGTGGTCAAACACCAAGCCTGTCAGCTATAAAAAAAAAAGATTGTTTCACCCGCCGCAACAGTAAGTTTTTACTATAATAACCGAAAGTGTAAGGAGTAGGTAGATACAAAAGATAATGCCTCACTTCCTTCAATATTCGAGTCCATAATATCCACCTGAATTGCCATAATAATCACGCGAACTCAGATACAACGAGAAAAGTTATAACAAGAAAAGTTTTTTGAAACTAAAACTCATAAGTTATTCATTACAAGCACACTTAGTCTAGCAGCAACAGTGTGTTTTAGTTACGAAAGGTTAAGGACTGAAAAGTTATAAAAAAAAATGACATTATTACAATGATTATAAAATAAAGTCGTCCGCCGCGTTTGTCTGTCACCAATAGATAGAGTTATTCATTAGGAAGGTTTAGGTATATAAATCTGTCAAGGTTTTGTTTAATTTGGTTGAAATATGATGATAATTATTGCAATGTATCGGTAAAAATCAAACCACCTGAGAGCTTTCGAAAACGCTGCCTAATCCCTTTGAGATATAGCACTATGCATGGTGGGATATTTCTCTTTTATAGATCTACAAAAAAACCGCAGTGGCATATATCTTCATATACCTTTTTAAGGATAGCTTACTATACCCTTTCTTACTACCCGTGCGAAGCTGACCCTCGCGCATTTTGATTGTTATATATTTATATACATGAATAAAAACGAAAATTTTCACACATTTTTTGCTTTCACTACTGTCAACGCAGCGCAGTGTCCGCCGGTGGCACTTTGGCGGGGGCGGCATTTCATTGGTGGTGGTAAAAAATAACAACGCATTTGAATGGTATGCTACCAAGTCCAAGTCTCTTATATCTTTAGAATAAATAAATCTGTGGAATAAAATACAGTATTAACAACGAATTTTACTTCGTTTTTTTTATGTGAGAACATTTGTGTACTTTTCGGTTTAGTTTTATCATGCCCTTCATTTTTTGGTATCCATTTAAAAAAATTAAAGGGCGGCAAATTCGTAATTCGCACCGGGTGCTAGTGACCCGTGCCATTGACGTAGCGCATTCCGCTTTGCTGCCAAACCACTTCTTTTTTGGTTAGAGTAATACGAATCAAATCAAATAACAATAATAAAAAACTAAACATGGCTCAAAGCCCACTATTAAAAATGGTTTGTACCAGTGACTAAATAAAACGGAGTCACTCGAACTACATTGCATATTTCTTTAAAAAAATACTTAGATACGGTATGGAGTACAAAGTGTCAATTAGTTATTTTATATAGGTTTCAACCTTTTTGTTCAAATGTGTAAACCGCCCTTATAATGTGCTTTACTTTACTTCCAATCTTGGACACAAGCCTCTTTCAAGGCTAGGCCAATGAGTCTTACTTAATTCAAAGCTTTAAGGCGCGTGAATTTACTTTAATTGAAAAAAAGTTCATCATCATCAGTCATAGGACGTCCACTGCTGGACATAGGCCTCCTCCTGGGGGGGTTTTGCCAATACTCGCCACGCTTGGCAGGCGGGTTGGCAAGCGCAGTTAGGTGTGATTGTTCAAGGAAGACGCTGCTGCCCATCTTCCGGATTACATCCCTTAGCCGACTCTTACGGCAACCACGGGTAGAGAGGGTGGGGTACTATTCTTAAGCCGACACCACCACGTCTTCAAAAAAAAAGTTACTTTTATTCAATAAACCCAAACACGGCTAGGTTAAATTTTATTAATAACATGATTCTCTAAACTCAA
This sequence comes from Biston stratarius, assembly GCA_950106695.1. Taxonomy (NCBI): domain Eukaryota; kingdom Metazoa; phylum Arthropoda; class Insecta; order Lepidoptera; family Geometridae; genus Biston; species Biston stratarius. The sequence goes on from OX467112.1 coordinate 3,571,562, forward strand.
TATAATTTAAAAAAAACGAGTTTTCTTAGCCATTTTTCAAAAAAAAAAGACTTTGCAAGATTTTCGCAATACAATTCAACATTACAATGAATCTTTCCCCTTTATCACCTATAATTTCCAAGTGCTCCATAAAGTAAAAAATACCTGTAAAGAAATCTGGATCGTTATCAGGCACTACAAAAACTTTAAGAATAAATCTATAAAAACTTTTAGATTATTGCACGTAAAATTATTTTCTTTACATCAAAAAGATTTTACTAAGAATACTTTGTGAAAAACCCGGCTAAGTGCGAGTCGAACTCGCGCACGAAGGGTTCCGTAACATTGAGAACAGAAACGAGCAATTTTTTTTACAAGTTTTTAGATGAACGAGCATAAAATATAGATTTGTCACTTTTTGTTATAAAAAACTAAAAGTGCTCTTCGGGCTATTCATGACTGATTTATATTGGCGAAAAATGTCTGTTTAAGTTTAAATCCTATCTCCTTGTGCTAAGACTGATAGTTGATAAGGGTTTATGAGGATTGGCTAAAATATATGATAGTCGTTAGTGAAAATTTACTGTTTTCAATGACCTTGAATGTGAAATATAATTGTAGAGTATTTATTTGAGACGTTTGAGTCGTTTATTGTCGTTTTTAGCAACGATACTCAGTGGATAGCGCGGTCGGTTCACATGCCGAAGGGAGTGGGTCACATCCCAACAATAAATTTAAACTGCCGGTTAAAGAATATATCGTGAGGAAACCAATGCTGAGTAAGGTAGCATAGGTCATATTTCTAGTACTCTGCTGGCTAGTTACCACCTACAAGTTAAAATCTGCCACCAAGCATCTAACAATGAACAATTGAGAGCCAGTTCCATTCCAGGCTAGGTGTGTTTATCATCTTCGACCTCACCGTCACTTAAGTTTAGGCTTAAAGAATTTATTCTCAATAAGACAATTGTCACTTTTTTTATGGGTGACAGGCTAGGTGTTTGACCACAACTCACCTGATGTTAAATGAACGCGATATGTGGGTAGTAAATAAATTTATTCATTTTCAAACAATTAGTCAATCATTTCAATCATCGACGAATGTTTTTGTAAATCTATATTTAAGTTATTCCATTGTTCTCAAGTAAGTGTTTGCGTGGTAGTAGGGTACTTTCTAATACTCGGCTGGCTAGCTACCACCCTCAAGTTGAAAATCTGCCGCCAAGCATCTAACGGTGTGTTCCGGCAGCCTCACTTGAGAGCCAGTTCCATTCCAGGCTAGGTGTGATTTACCATCTTTGACCACACCGTCACTTAACATCTAGTGAGCCGTGGTCAAACACATAGCCTGTCAGCCATAAAAAAAAGAAAAAAAAAATACATCAGTGTTAGATTTGTAGTAATTAAACTATCTAACAATTAAACTATTTAACTATCCAATCTACGACATTTATTGCAAATCACGTTACATAGATCCAGAATGACAACTATGTGAGGGCGTTACCTTGAGATACCCCAAGCTGTCTGATGAATAGCCTTAGCTATAGAGCTGCGTGCCGACGTACGAAGAACATTGGGAACACAATCATGAAACACGAACATTCGCTACGTATGGACTGAAATTGGAATACGGACAAGAACATTGTTCTCTCATGGCTCCGCTATTGGAAGTGGTCGGTAGTAAATTTGCTTTGATTTTCGTTAAATAACTTAATAGTTCACACGCAGAAAAGCACGAGCTTGAGCTGCTAGTTAAGGAAAACATCATGCGGAAACAGTAGCGTGTGGTAGGGTACTTTCTAGTATTCGGATGGGTAACTACCACCCAAGTTGAAAATCTGTCTCCAAGCACCTATTCCGACAGCCTCACTTGAAAGCTAGTTCCGTTCCAGGCTTTGTGTATTTACCATCTTCAACTACACTTTCAATTAACATCAGGTGAGCTGTGAACCATAAAAAAAAACAACAAAAAAAAAATGAATGGAATTAATGTACCTACGTACCTACATAATAACACACCTCTGTCTATCTATCTAATCTATATCTTTAAACGAGCAATTCTTGTATATATATATATATATTCTGAATCTCGGAAACGGCTCCAACGATTTTCATGAAATTTAGTATGCAGGGGGTTTCGGGGGCGATAAAACGATCTAGCTAGGTTAAATTTTTAGAAAACGTCATTTTATCCGTGTCTTCAGCCGAGCAAAGCTCGGTCATCCAGGTACATACTTCTAAATTATATTATTATGCGTATCGTAGATAACTTCAAATCGGTCAATTAAAACATTGTGAAGAAACATACATGGAAGAGAGCTCTGAAAATATGTCTGCAAACTCGCAATTGGCCAGCGTGGTTAACTATGGCCTTCTCATAATAAGAAGAGACACGCGCCCAGCAGTGGGCCAGCTTATAAAACAAGGCTCAATCGACTATCGGTAAGTGTTATAGAATCAATGTCGTTCCTTATCACGTAACGCAACAAAGTTCGTACGTGCGTACACACCTTGGTACGTAAGTGCCCTCCAGTAGGCGGATATTAGCCCAAACGTGATTAATTGCTGCGATTGAGAACACCCGCCTACTTAGTAAGGTAGTTTTGGGTAATCTGATTGTAGATAAGGGCTTTAGAATACTACTATCAATTTCACCGCTATAGAGTGATTAGTAATGATTTTACAGCGGACTTAATTATCATTTGGAATTTTGACGGAAATCTGGCAAAATGATTTTTTTTTAATATTTGACACAGTGCTATCTAGCCCCTAACTAAGCTACTACCTCGATTCTAAGGCTAAACTAGCTGGCAAGAAACTCGGTATTTTTAACTACAAACTGTTCTGTATGTATTATAAGTATGTATTTACAAAAAAAAAAGTATTTATGTATTTTATCAGTTATCTGACTTCCATCACACAAGCTCTGCTTAGTTTGGGGTCAGATGGCGCTGTGTGTAATGTGTCCTACAAAATTTATTTTATTTTATTTTATTTAAAACCATGTGTTAATTGTTGTCGTGAAAATTAAAAAAATATTATTATTATTTAATCGTTCTATGTGCATAACCTATGTTTGAATTTAAAAAAAACCAAAAAACAATTTTACGGTTTTAAATTCTTTGTTACTTATGCAAATACTTTCATCGTTTTCTTTTTGGGACTGTCTAGTAATTTAAAAATAGCTCGGACTGGAATTATATTTCGAGTCTCTTGACAATTACCTTTCTGACCTAATCTATCTTACACGAAATTGCTTTTATATTTTTTTTTGTCAATACATTGAGTTTTATTGTTCATGACAGAAATCACTTTGTTGTCCGAATTAAATTAAACTCTGCGTAAAGTAAGTCAGTGGAGTAGCGGAAAGGTTTGCGTAACATGACTTTAATTAAAGCTCTTTGTGCTCTTTCTATGGTAATAAATATAGATTGACCAAACATACAACATTAATTAATGTCATATTATAACTAAAATTATTATTATTATTATTATTATTGGCCGCCCGCCAATGACCTGGTGGTCCAGCATCGCAAGGGACCTCAAGAAAGCCCAACTGCCTGACGCGACAACCCAAGACCGCTTGTCTTGGCGCAGTAAGGTGAGAAGACCCGACCCCAAATAACGGGATCAGGGACGGAAGAAGAAGATTATAACTAAAATGACAATTTTAGAAATACGTTAACTAAATCCAGTGAAAATGCCTTCCGTTTCAATGATATAAAAAAAATAGATGTGGCGTTGAATAATAAATTAATAATATAAATTGATGAAATAGCATACCGTTGTGTGGATGTTCAATGACGGTGGAATCAAAACATTTTGTTTGGGATATTGAATCAATACAATATAGTTTTATTTATAATTTCTGGCAATCATCGTCAGCTATAGGACGTCCACTGCTGGACATAGGCCTCCTCCTGGGGGGGTTTTGCCAATACTCGCCACGCTTGGCAGGCGGGTTGGCAAGCGCAGTTAGGTGTGATTGTTCAAGGAAGACGCTGCTGCCCATCTTCCGGATTACATCTCTTAGCCGACTCTTACGGCAACTACAGGTAGAGAGGGCGGGGCTATTCTTACGCCGGCACCACCACGGCAATTTCTGGCAATATGATAATAGAAATATTTAAAAAAACATACAGCTGAATAATTCTTAATTCGGCTGTTTCTTGGCCTTTTTTATAGTCGGTTTAAAAGGGAAGGTAGTTAGATGATAAAATATCATCATTATCTTCAGCCCGTAATCGCCGACTGCTGAGTAAAGTCTTCTCCTCTTGAACGCCACTCGTCCCAGTCCTGTGCTAATTTTGACCAGTATCGATCTGCGATTGTGTCGTCGCTAGTGCTATACAAAATATAGCAGCCGATAGAGCAGCCAATTTGTGCTGATGTTTAGTACTTTGCAACATGAAAACTATACAAAATAAAGTGAAATTTATATGTAGGTGATTCTGCCCAACTTTTCTTGTCAAAATACAGTGCTTTATCGTGCCTACAAAAATACAATCGAAATAGAGTCGGTTATATTACAACTCGATTCAAAGAGCGACTTGTTCGGTAAAAACTATTAGCTGACTTAGTAACTCGCTGTCAACTGTTGAAGGCTTAATTAATTTTAAACCCTTCTCTTGGAATCAACTTTTTGTTCTGTCTGCGATTTGTCGCAATTAAGAACATTCTTATCCGGGAATGAGCTGCCTTCAAAGCTATGTTATTTACTGATCGATCGAACGTTACACCATTTTTTATAGCATGTTCATTCCACAGCTCACCTGATGTTAAGTGACGGTGTGGTCGAAGATGCATACCTAGCCTGGAATAGTACTCAAGTGAGGCTGCCGGAGCATACCGTTAAATGCTTGGCGGCAGATTTTCAACTAGAGAGTGGTAGCTAGCCAGTCGAGTACTTTGAAGTACCCTACCATCACGCTATGGTTTCCTCACGATGTTTTCCTTCACCGACAGCTCAAGCTCATTGTTGGGGTTTGAACCAATGCCCTTCGGCATGCGAACCGAACCGCGCTAACCACTGAGCTATCAGCATTTAGCTTAGTGCTGCCGGTCTACGTATTTCATATTTCGCGTTGCTTTTGATTTGCGACAGATCATGCTCCTCGATCTAGTTCTTCGTCAAAGGAATTTTAGGTACTCACATTGTTTCTTAAAATTAACTGAAAACGCTACGTCATTTTCAATTTAAAGCCCACGACTTTTTGAGTGAATTAAATTTAAACTTCAACTAAAATTTTAGTTTATTGAGCTAGTGGCTTGAGCTACTCGAAATTAATTGTAAGGTTTATGACAATTAAATTAGGCAAGTTATTTTCAAGAGCAAATCTTATTGCATAAGATTCATACATTGTAGTACATTGTGTAAGTGTGTGTGTGTGTGCGTATGCGCATGTGTGTGTGAGTGTGTGTGCGCGCGTGAGTGTGTGTGTTTGTGAGTGAGTGTGTGTAGCATTTGGTAAAGTTCTGTGTCGTGAGCTGAAAGGCGTGGGTTCGATTCCCCCTCTGGACTAACATTTGTATGACTAACATGGATGTTTGTTCCGTGTCTGGATGTTCTGTATGTATTACAAGAATGTATTTAAAAAAATAGTTTTTTTTTCTCTTTCTACTTGGCACCGCACTCTGTGCATTCTGCCACTTTCAACGTGTCTGTATTTTGTGTGCAGTCTTCACTTTCAGCTACTTTATCTTTAGTCAAAGTCCAGTCTTGGTCAAGTCCAGTACGTTCCAGTCAAATGCAGTCACGCTTTAGTAAAGTAGTGGTGACTTTACTATAAGCTTCGATGGAGTTTTGGAAGCAACACGAAAAGACATGTTTCACCACATTATATCACTTTCCCACACTCGCGCTTGTAATTCGGCACTTTATGAATAAAACACCACTACTTTTATACATAAACACTCGAAAAAATACTAGTTTTGGAAGAAAATACAATGGGGAGACACGACTATTTCAGCAATCCCGCCAAAACTGAAAAAAAAAGAAAAATATATTTAAGTATTCTGTCTGTTGTCATAGTACATAGCTTTGCTTAGTTTGGTGCTAGATGGCGCTGTGTGAAAATGTCCTCCAATATTTTTTTATCAAGCAATGGAGTTTGTTGCCCGAGAGTTCCCTGATAGATACAATCATAAATTTTGTAGCGATGATAACTAAGTGGTTAGCGCGGTCGGTTCGCATGCTGATGGGCGTGGGTTCAAACCCCAACAATGAGCTTGAGCTGCCGGTGAAGGAAACATCGTGAGGAAACCATAGCGTGGTGGTAGGGTACTTTCTAGTACTCGGCTGGCTAGCTACCACCCTCAAGTTGAAAATCTGCCGCCAAGCATCTAACGGTGTGTTCCGGCAGCCTCACTTAAGAGCCAGTTCCATTCCAGGCTAGGTGTGCTTTATTATCTTCGACCACACCGTCACTTAACATCAGGTGAGTTGTGGTCAAACACTTAGCCTGTCAGCAATAAAAAAAAAAAACAATCTGGGTGTCTTCAAGTCCCGAGTAAATCAGTTTTTTCTTGGCAAGTGTATTTCATAGTAGATCGCGTCTTCGCTTAACTTTTAATGAGACGAAGGCCAAACGCAAGCCAATTTAGAATTTAAAAAAAAATACAACTAAATTCCTGCAAATTTATACGCTAGCTCCTCTAACGTTAATTGACGGTGTAAATATATTATAGATATACCTAGCTTGACATAAAAACATTAGAGTGACTTTAGCTCCTAACAGTTCATTTAACTATTTCAGCCAATAATAATTAAATTTGAATTGACTAGTGTAGCTTACTCTATTTCTGTACAATGGTCTGACATTTCCAACTACCGGTTCAATCGGACGGCAGACCACAATTATACCACCAAATGGCGATTTGGTATGCAATTATCTAGTTGCTATTGCGTGGTAGTAATTCGTTGGCACAATTGGTATTGCGTACTAACTCGGTTGCTGGATAATGCAGGTGGTGATAGGACAGAAGATAAAATATTAGCTACGAGTGATATGTCGGAAGCAACACAAAGGCTACGACTTAAAAAAAAATATTAAGTAAAATTTATAGTTTCGGTAACATCCGGTGATCTTTTTCAAGGAGTGAAAGTAGAGATCGCAATGCGGGACGCTGCGCGCCTTGTAAGTGATGCGTGCGGTTTTCGTGCACACTGTCTGTGCCACTATCGTAGTGCGCCGTTTAATCATGCACATTGTCAGAGAAATGTTATTTTTTATATCAAAATATATATTATGTATTTTTACATATTTTTCAAGAAAAATTATGATATCATCAATTTTGAGAAATTTTAATCGCATAAAAATTATTAGTATATATAAAAATCACGATTTTTTTTTACTGAAGTTTAAGCTAACCTAAGCTAAGACTCCAGCGAGTGGAAAAAGTTACGTAAAAAAAATTGGTCTGCCAGAAGCCAATCTGGAGCGTTTTGTACAGTAGGCAACAAAGATAATTAAAAAAACACTATCGCCTACAAGAAAATAAGTTTTGTAGCGGGACAGCCCGTCGTATCCGTGTGCGGTAATGTTGGCCCGACTGTATTAGTTGCTTCGCCTACGCGCCGTAGCGCTACGATCGCCCCGGCGGATACACGTGCCTCGGCCAATAGGAACGCGAGTCTTGCACCGCGACGCTTTTCAACGCGCACACGTCTCCGGCCATGTTGAATTTGTAACTCGGTGTCGCGTTGCTCTCTTGTTAATTAGTGCGTAATTTTTGCCTTACTTAAATAAACTCGATTACATAATATTCGCGTTTTACTAATTTCACACCACACACCACGTTGTGTAGACTACCTCATATCCACGTTAAACCCGCTGGACACAGTTTGTTTTTTAATTTAAAACTTGTTTTATTCGGGATGATGTAAGGCAAGTATTTAAAACTAACAGTGGAATAAAGAAACATTATTACACTACTTTTTGAACAGTAGTAAAAAAATACAAGTAACACATCACAAACGCCAATTACTCAATAGTTGATAACGCTTCATTGAAGTTTTTTTAAGAATATGCCATTATAAGAACTTGCCACTTGTAGAATTGGCCCTTTTAAAATTCATATTTTGTAGCGATGATAGCTTAGTGGTTAGCGCGGTCGGTTTACACGCTATAAGAGGGTTCAAACCCCAACAATGAGCTAGAGATGCCGGTGAAGGGAAACATCGTGAGGAAACTATAGCATAGTGGTAGGGTATTTTCTAATACTCTGCTGGCTAGGTACCATCCTCAAGTTGAAAATTTGCCGCCAAGCATCTAACTGTGTGTTCCGGCAGCCTCACTTGAAAGGCAGTTCTAGTCCAGACTACGCTTTATCATCTTCAACCACAAGATCACTTAACATCAGGTGAGCTGTAGTCAAACATTTAGCTTGTCAAACATTTAAAAAAAAAATCTTTTTGAGAATTATCCATTCTGCGCCTAACCCAATCTGCGATTCTGTATTGACTCATTGGTGATTTCTGTTCCTTGCTAGATTTTTATTATATTTTCCCCTTGGGAGATAGGCCTTATGTGCTAAAAGTCGACAGCCTGCAAAGATTTATGTGACAACTAAAACGATCTGACCGCATTAATAACATCGTGGTTAGACAGGGGTTGACAAATTGCAATAAAAAGGGTTTATAGTACTTTGCGGTCGCAACCTCCCCGCGAAGGGTTTTGTGAATTAAAAGACCTTGTTTTTTTCGTTGAACCATAGAGGTTATTATGAACGATGACATTCTTATTCTTATTCAAAGTGGGGGCGACAGGACCTGCACTAACATCCCGCGGTGTTTTGTGCATTTCCCCCTACCAGCGTCTACCCGAGCCAACCCAGATCCTCGAAGTATTGGAGCGAGGCTCTGGGCCGCTGGCATATTAGCTCCAGTGAGATGATGAGAAACGTTCAAGGTGTTGCGGCTACATGGAAGACATGGACGATAGAGAAGCAGCTTTATGCAGCCTAGTAGCAATTCTAGTACGTTCTATGCAATGCAAAAGCACATACTCCACTCACACACAAAAGCTCGTTAACATTATTGTATATATGACGATTGAATCTTATATTTCTTTTTCCTTTTTTTTGGCAACGCACTTTGTCACGGTGTCAAGTATTTCGATATTTTTTTTACTATAGATCCCATGTGAAATAGTTCCATATCACACAAAGTAAGTTAAAGTTGTGTCACACATCACACAAAATCAGCCATAGATCGTTCACTGCTGGACATAGGCCTCCTCCTGGGGGGGTTTTGCCAATACTCGCCACGCTTGGCAGGCGGGTTGGCGGGCGCAGTTAGGTGTGATTGGTCAAGGAAGACGCTGCTGCCCATCTTCCGGATTACATCCCTTAGCCGACTCTTACGGCAACCACGGGTAGAAAGGGTGGGGTACTATTCTTACGCCGGCACCACCACGGCACCAAGTATACTAGTGTAATGTACGGTGCCAAGTATACTAGTGTAATGTACGGTGCCAAGTATACTAGTGTAATGTACGGTGCCAAGTATTTCGATGTGTCAGGCTCTAGTAAAAAAGTAGTATAAAGTGTCCTTTTTACTCTTGTCCTTTCGTCTAGTTTTCAAATTTCTATAGAAGTTCTAAATTTTTTTTAAATACTATATAGCTTTGCGTTCGACCACATTCTGCCTGATGTTAAGCAGGATGTAGTCTAAGATAAAGTTCCCACTTACCTAGAAAAAACCTGTTTACTCTGGATTTGAAGACTTTCAAGTTGTAGTCCGCGGGAAAAACTGACGCTGGCAGAGAGTTCCACATCCTCGCTGTACGTATTAAGAATGTGGAATCATAGCGTTTAGTCTGTACGTGGGGAATATTCCATATAATATAAGGATGGCGCTTTGTTCGTGTCTGCCTAGCCGTCCGGTAATAAAAAGGGGCAGGTGCAACCGAGACAAACCTCGGCGAGGTTTAATGGTGTGTGTTTTATGAAGAAAAATTGTAACATATTATTAAATAAATTAAAAAAAAAAAAAAAAAATTGCATTTCTTAGGCACACTTTTCGAAATGTATACGATAGAAGACAGACAAACAAGCTACTTTACGTCGGTGCTCAAGACTTTGCAACTGATTTGAGGCCAGAATATCGAATAGCCTCCTAGCGCGCCTCTCGATCGAGTCCAGAGCCTCAAGCTGATACTTAGCAGAGCCGTCCCATAGGTGAGAGCAGTACTCCATACACGACCTTACTTGCTTATTTGCTTTATACAAACTAAGCAGCTGTTCTGGTGCGAAGTACCGACTCACCTTAGAGAGGATGCCCAGCTTTTTTACTGCTATTTGAGCCTTGGACTCTATATACGAGCCAAAATTTTGAGTCGCCGAGTAACATCCCCTGAACTTCATTGAAGCGATGATGGCTCAGTGGTTAGCGTGGTAGGTTCACATGCGGAAGGGTGTGAGTTCAAACCCCAACAATGAGCTTGAGCTTCCGGTGAAGGAAAACATCGTGAGGAAACCATAGCGTGGTGGTAGGGTACTCTCTAGTCCTCGGCTGGCTAGCGGTAATCGGTATGTTCCAGCAGCCTCGCTTGTTAGCCAGTTCCATTCCAGGCTAGGTGTGCTTTACCATCTTCGACCACACCGTCACTTAACTGAGTGAGCTGTGGTCAAACACCTAGCCTGTCAGATATTAAAAAAAAAATTGAGGTAATGCTTCAACCATCAGGTAAGCATCTCGTACGTCTAATTACATTTACATAAAAAAGTTATATACATTTGCTATATTTCGGGTGTAAAATTCATCCATCTGCACGTAACTCCATCATAACAAATGATGAAATAACACGCTAATAATATTGTTTTATATCCAGTTATTTCCAGTTATAGCCAGTTATGAAACGTTAATAGCGTGCTAATGCTGCTAATGCTAACGTAGACAACGTTTCTTCGTACAAATGTGTTAATGAGAAAACTGACGCCGTAGACTCCCAAGCCACGTAACATCGTAAAAGATAATGAAATCCGTTATTAACTCGTTATATCTGTCAACGTTATAATAACCAGTTATTAGCAGGTTTTATTTCCCAATGAAACGTCGTGTGAATTTATGAGGAATCTGTTATTTTTATCCCTTGTAACATACTGACACTACTTACAAATAATTATATTAAAACTTTTAAGGTTATTGCCTCAACGCATTACCTTGACTGTATCAGAAGAGTTTTTGGAAAAAAAGTTTTTTTTTAATGTTTGACTTGGTGTACGTGATGTTAATGATGGTAGGAGATAGTAAACATACCTAATTTGCAATGAAACTAGCTCTCAAATTAGACTGCAGGAATATACAGTTAAGTAGTTAGCGGCAGATTTTCAACTTGAGGGTGGTAGCTGGCCAGACGAGTACTAGAAATTACCCAACGACCATGCTATGGTTTCCTCTCGATGTTTTCCTTTATTGGTAACTTAAGTTCATTCTTGGGATTTAAACCCACGCCTTTCAGTATGTGTAAACGCGCTAACCATTGTGCTATCATCGCTATCAACTAATTATGCATTCAAAAGTTTTAATTACGTAAACTTTTTCAAAAATTAATTTAGGTTTGTATAATCGACTAATTTTATACAATTCTAATCTAATAATTCTTATTCTAATCTATTTTGACATGAGTCAAAAGAAAACAAAAATGAGAGAAAACCACGTCAGTTTCTATAATAGAACCATATAAACTTAGAAAAGTGTTTCAAAATAAAGTTGATAGTGTAAAACAGCCAGCCAATATACAAACTATGTTAGTTTTGTACATGACTATGTTATGATAGGAAAGACTGAGCAAGCTGTATACACTGCTCTGCAGTCGAGCTCAACAAAATGAGTATTTGGATCACGTCAACTGTACTTGGTAAGTACAACTTATGAGTAATGGAATAAATGTTTGCGTGAGATATTAAAATAATTTATTTTAATTATTGACACGCATAATCTCTTCGCCTTTTCCCAAAAACTTTATTTTTGAATTTCAAATCAAAAGACTCTTTATTAACATAATTGGATACATTTATCGTTCATTAACATCATATTTTATAACTAGATATAAAACTCACGATAAAAATCTGGTCGTTTCCGTCCGACATAGTACTGAAAACTACGAGTTCTGATTGATGGTGTTCACTCTTTCGTTTAATTTTCTAGTCATTCTGCGTGTTCGCTATCAAAAGTAGAACAAGTTTATTTTATAATGGTTATTACTGAAAATTTTCTACGCACTGGGTCAATTGAATTTTACAATCGACGCAAATGAGCGTCAAATGTTTTCGAGGAGACAAAATAGAGTATCGTATCCAGAGCAACCCTAACAGCACCCTAGATGTGGTACATTGCTATGGTACATGAACCATAACTGTGGTACATGAACCATTGCTGTGGTACATGAACCATTGCTGTGATACATGAACCATTGCTGTGGTACATGAACCATTGCTGTGGTACATGAACCATTACTGTGGTACATGAACCATTGCTGTGGTACATGTACCATTGCTGTGGTATGTGAACCATTGCTGTGGTATATGTACCACTAATGTGGTACATGAACCATTGCTGTCGTACATGAACCATTGCTGTAGTACATGAACGGTCGCTGTGGCACATGAACCATTGTTGTGGTACATGAACTATTGCTGTGATACATGTACCTACTGACAAATGAGCAATTATTGAAAAATATTATACAATTATAATTATGTTTTATGCTTATTTTGCTTATATGACTATACTATTTTGACTGCCGTGACTCAATTGGTAGAATATCTGTCGCCCCATTGTATTTTTTTTAATAATTTGTATTTTTTCGAGTATTTATGTATTGAAATAGTTGTTTTATTTATAAAATGCCGAATTACAAGTGTGAGTGTAGTGATGTGTAATGTAGTAAAACATGACTTTTCGTGTTGCTTCCATAACTCCATCAAAGCTTGTAGTAAAGTCGCCACTACTTTAATACGGCATAATTGGACGGCTATAACTTATTTTGTGTGACTTTGACTGTGACTTAACTTGTTGAACTTGGATGTTATTTCAATACTTAACACTGGCAAATACAAAAACTATGACGCCAAAAACAAAAAATTAAACGAATTTAGAACGTTTTTCGTCATAGTGCGTAGAAATGACTATGTAGGGACGGTAAAGCATTTTCAATTAATACTTTCTATGTGCTCAGCCAGTTAGAATTTCGTTCTGGCTTCAGAAATTTTATATTTTTAGAACTGTGATTTCTGTTCACAATATTAGTTCCGATAAATAGTGCTTGGGCTATTTAATTCCAAAAATATAATTATAGTTTCGATTCACAACACAATTATGCGTTATAATTCGAAATACATCGAAAATTAACATAGGACCATAGGTTTTATTAATAGTCTTTATCATTGTTAAAATATACGCTTGACATTTTAGGTAAGTCTCCCTAAAGATATTTTTTTTTTTTTTTTGAAAATGCAATATCTTTAACAAATTAATACTAAATAGAAAGACAACCTGGAATGCTTGAGGTATTTTTAATGTAACAACATAAATTGCCTTTTTTTATTTTATGGTAGACAGACTAGATGTTTGACCAAAGCTCACTTGATGCTAAGTGACGGTGTAGTCGAATATGTTAAACATAGCTAGGCCTGGAATGGAACTGGCTCTTAAGAAATACAACATTAGGTGCTTGACGACAAAATTTCAACTTGAGAGTAATTACCAATCTGCTATGGTTTCCTCATGATATTTTCCTTCACCTGCTCAAACTCACTGTTGGGATTTGAACCACCGTCCTTTCTCATCATTGCCGCTTTGGTACCGGCGTAAGAATAGTACCCCACCCACTCTACCCGTGGTTGCCGTAAGAGTCGGCTAAGGGATGTCATCCGGAAGATGGGCAGCAGCGTCTTCCTTGAACAATCACACCTAACTGCGTTCGCCAACCCGCCTGCCAAGGGTGGCGAGTATTGGCAAACCCCCTTTACAGTCAAAGTCCACTCTTGGTCAAGACCAATCCGTGCCAGTCAAATCCAGTCATGCCTTAGTAAAGTAGTGGCGACTTTACTATAATCTTCAATGGAGTTCTGGAAGCAACACAAAAAGTCATGATTCACCGCATTATATCACTTTCCCACACTCACGCTTGTAATTCAGCACTTTATGAATAAAACACCACTATTTTTATACATAAACACGCGAAAAAACACTAGTTTTGAAAAAAAAAAAATACATTGAGACGACACGACTATTTCCGCGTTCCCGCCAAAACTCGTTTTGTATATTATTATACACAATAAAAACCTTTTTTCCTTCTATTCTTCTTTAATACAATAAAAAAGAATAAACAGAACCGTTCTTTAAAAAATCAAATAAATCTGCATATAAAGCCTTACTGCTAGAAGTTTTACCTTAACTAACACCTATCTTATTAAACCAATTACCCTAAACTCTTCGTAACCCCAAAACGTAATTTTCATTCATGGCCCTATTAACCCCGTGCAAGCTAATTTTACACGCTTGTCCTGCTAATCGTACTAAATTCTAATCTATCTCCGTAATGGAATGGTTCTTACTATGGTTGTGCCTGTTCGTGTTAATTAATTACAAGATAATCTTATATGAAGGTTAGAGTAGGTTAGGGATGTAAGGATACAATTTTGGCCGGATAATAATTTGGTACTTTTTAAAAATAATATGTAGGCATGCGTTTGACCACAGCTCACCTGATGTTAAGTGACGGTGTGGTCGAAGATGGTAAAGTACACCTGGAATGGTGTACTGGCTCAAGTGATGCTATCGGAACACACCGTTAGATGCTTGGCGGCAGATTTTCAACTTGAGGGTGGTAGTTAGCCAGCCGAGTACTACAAAGTACCCTACCACCACGCTATGTTTTCCTTCACCAGCAGCTCAAGCTCATTGTTGGGTTTGGACCCACACCCTTCGGCATGTGAACCGTCCGCGCTAACCACTGAGCTAACATCGCTACATTTTTAGGGATAAGGCCGCCAATCATTTCTTGACGTTTGAGGTTATATTTTTATATTCTATTAGATACTATATTGTATTATTTTACTTGGTGGTAGATCTCCTTAGCAGGAGGTGGTCTATGCAGGTACCACCGCAGTTTTGCCGCCAAGCAGTATTACTGGTTTGAAGGGTACTGTCGCTAGCGAAATTACAGGACTGTTGAGACTAACCATCTAATGTCTCAAAGTAATGAGCACCAAAGCAGCGATGCTCCAGTCTAGACCTTGTTTTGTCACTCAAACTTCTGTGTATCGCTGCAATTGTCGTGGATCATCGTTATCTCTTAACATCAAGAGAGCTTCTAGTTCGTCTTATTACTTTTCCATTAAAAAAAACAGTGCCTGTCAAACTTAATAAATAAAAAAATGATATCTTCCAGGCAACCTTAGGATGGAGAGGATTCATGAACAAATACAAAAAATATTTGTGAAACATTTGTGTGATGAGTATAATTGTTTGTTCTGTGTCTAGGGGATTCCTTAAACATTATTAGTATGAATAAAAAGTATATGCGTATTCTATTAGTTTATCTGGCGTCCATGCTAGAAGCTTTGCTTAATTTGGGGCTAGATAGAGCTATGGGAAACGCCCCCGGGTATTTGTTAGTTATAACTAAAATGTATCCAAAAACGACAAACTAGCGACTTTAAAACATTCAAATGACGTGACGTGTCATTATATATCAGTTTTTAGTCCGTATTTAATAGGGCTTTGCTTTAGTGAGACACTTAATAATAAGGAACAAGAATATTGTTGTGCCGAATATCCGGATCCGGAGATATAAACAGATTTCCATCTCTAGGGTAAGGTTTAAAGGTCAAGTGGTTTGCTAAGTGCTTATTAACATTATAACAAAACAAACACACCGCACTAGTTAGCTTTTGCTAATTTACATAGAGTAGATTTATAGCTCATTTAACAAACACACATAGAAGTGGGCCAGGTCTTTTTACCTGCTGTATGTCAATAAAGTTTTCAGTTTCAAGTATTATATAATTTTTTAACTTTTGCGCTTTAAACACATAGATAGAAGAACCTCTTTATTGTGCCCACCAGAAACGGAAAAAAAATACAGAAAACAAAAGAATCTTATGATCTAACGAGTGGCGGCCTTATCGATCTCTTCCAGGCAACCAAGAATGGAAAACACGGTACTGATTAAGAATAGACGAAAGATCTTTTAAAATTATTAAGTTCTAATAGTTTAAAAATAAAAATAATACATTAATTATATGAAATATTTATGTATTTAAATAAACATAGTACAAGCTCTGCTTAGTTTGAGGCTAGATGGCATATTTATATTATATATATATTTATTTATTTACTTTATTTATTTATTTACCCGCCCCGTCTTCGCACGGGTAGTAAGAATGAGTATAGTATAGATATATGCCACCGCGGACTTTTTTGTAGATCTATAAAAGAGAAGTATCCCACCATGAATTGTTTTGTTATATCTGAAATCGATTAGGCAGCGTTTTCGATGAAAGCTCCCAGGTGGCTTGACTTTTTCCGACACTTCCAACAATTAACATCATATTTCAAATTATATACCTAAACCTTCCTTATGAATCACTCTATCTTTTGGTGAATCGCATGATAATCCGTTTACTAGTTTTTAAGTTTATCGCGAACAGACAGACAGACAGACAGACGCGGCGGACGACTTTGTTTTATAATATGTAGTGATGATAAACAGACCGACGTAATATATTTCATAAAACCGTTCTATTATACACTCTTAAGCCAAAAAATTAAAGCAGACAAGATTGATGATACCAAAATAGTAGAGCAACACCTGATTTTTTGACTGCAAAGGTGTTAAATTGTGACCTATACCTCAACTTGATAAATGTCTTGTTTTTTGATTGATTTCGTCTTTAATAAATCACTGTCTGCGTCTAGTGCAGTTGTCTAAGCTATTCGTATGTCAAGCAGCCTTTACCCCTTTGTAATAAGGCTGACATTAAAGCTGGCATGAAATTATAATGGAACCGTTTACCTTGTGAGCTGTTAGCAGACATCTACTGTCATCTGGTTAATATACTTTTTTGGGGCACCGAGACATTTTTGCGGAGATGTTTTCTGTTATTGCAAATGTATCGCATTGATGGATCGTAATATTATATTTTGCGTTATAACGATACGAAACATTCCATTTTGCGTCAGATATTACTTTAATATACACTTGTCATTGAGATACTGAATTCAACTTATTAGATCAAAGCTTCCGCCCGCGACTTCGTCCGCGTTGACTTAAATCGAGAGTAAACAAGTTTTTTCTAGGAAGTGTGCTTCATCTTAAACTACATTCTACTTAACATCGGGCAAAGCGTGGCCAAACGCAAACCAAATCAGTATTAAAAAAACATATTGAGTATAATGCCCAATTCTTGTTATTGCGATATCTGATAGATGCTCACGTAAATCTTGTTATTGCGATATCTGATAGATGCTCACGTATATCTTGTTATTGCGATATCTGATAGATGCTCACGTATATCTTGTTATTGCGATATCTGATAGATGCTTACGTAAATCTTGTTATTGCGATATCTGATAGATGCTTACGTAAATCTTGGTATTGCGATATCTGATAGATGCTCACGTATATCTTGTTATTGCGATATCTGATAGATGCTTACGTAAATCTTGTTATTGCGATATCTGATAGATGCTCACGTATATCTTGTTATTGCGATATCTGATAGATGCTCACGTATATCTTGTTATTGCGATATCTGATAGATGCTTACGTAAATCTTGTTATTGCGATATCTGATAGATGCTCACGTATATCTTGTTATTGCGATATCTGATAGATGCTTACGTAAATCTTGGTATTGCGATATCTGATAGATGCTCACGTATATCTTGTTATTGCGATATCTGATAGATGCTCACGTATATCTTGTTATTGCGATATCTGATAGATGCTCACGTATATCTTGTTATTGCGATATCTGATAGATGCTTACGTAAATCTTGGTATTGCGATATCTGATAGATGCTCACGTAAATCTTGTTATTGCGATATCTGATAGATGCTCACGTAAATCTTGTTATTGCGATATCTGATAGATGCTCACGTAAATCTTGTTATTGCGATATCTGATAGATGCTCACGTAAAAGCTACGCGACTGCGAACCTTATTGCGTAGGCATATAATTATGTTATAGTCATTGCTTTAAAATAATTTATGAAATAAAAAAATATAACGTTCGACGTAAAACCACACCATAAAAAGCTTCATCAACTTTATGTTCACCAAAACAGCGTCCGTTTCAAAGAAGACTAAAAAGGTTTCATAAAAATTCAGGAAACGTTTCGAACCTTTCATATTTTTGGCAGGCATCCAAACCTAACCGACCAATTTTAAAATTAGCCCTTTCAGTAGAAAATTTATTACATCAACGTGTCTCGTAAATGCTTGTTTCCAAGCAGAAAAGAACTCAATTGATTGAGGATTAGAAGACCTAATTTATAAACTATCTAGCAAGTTTATGACCAACGTAAATTTTTTTAAATTGCGAATTTAGGGTACTATGAACTTAGGTATACAACGAGTATATACATAGATTTATAACATATTTGAAACACTCACATCAATTACACTATACTTAACAACTTGATATAGGTACATAATTTTGATTATACATAACTTCTGATAATTATTTAAATGAATGATTGATTGAATAAAATAAATGAATGAATGAGTGAAAATATAAATGAATGAATGAGTGAAAAATGTATGAATGAATAAAATTAATGAATTAATAAAAATAATGAATTAATTTTATTAATAAATTATTGAATGAATGAATGAATGAATAAAATTAATTAATGAATGAATAAAGCGTGAATGAATGAATATCATAAGACATTTCACTTTACTATGGGAGCGAAATAACTGAATATTTGCACATTTTTATTATAAATATTTTAAGCGAAGATGCGGTTTACGGTTGTGCACGCTCGCCTAGAAGAAACCGATTCACTTGCGACTTGGAGGCACCCAGATTGTATCTATTAGGGAACAATCGCTCGGGCAGCAAATTTCATTGTTTGGCGTTTCGTACAATGAAAGTAGATTCAAACCGTTTAGTTCGAGTTTTTGGAATATCTACCATAAAGCAGCCGCTTTTTAAAACTCCTCGCTGTCCCATAAAAAATGGGCGTGTGGAAATAGGTCATGCATATCTGAACCGAACTCTATTGACAAAGCCTACTATAAGGTGGCTCATTACGTGGAAGACAGGAATATATGCATAATAAGCATAATGTATGTATTAATATTTATTACTGTAAATTGTAACCTAATATGAAAAGAAAGATCCACAAAAAAAAAATGCCTTGCTGAGTTTCTTGCCGGAGTCTTCTCAGTTGAAGTGTAATTACGAGCCGGTGGTAGATTCAAATATGTAACTTAACGTTCATAAGTGCCTTACCAGGGCCTAAACTGAATAAATGACTTTTGATTATGATTTTGATTTTGACTCCTCAAAGTGTATCCGGCAGAAAACTGGCAGATATGCAACTTTGCGTCGGTGTTCAAGGCTTTGGAGCCTTTTCCTAATAAGTAAGTCATTGCTGATCAGTTTCTTGTCACGTTGCTCAATGGCCTCCAACACCTCACGCTGGTACTAGGCTGATCCTCCCAAAGGTGAGGTACTACAGTACAAGTAGTAGAATAGTCTTAACTTATCAAAAATTTTATAGGTAAATTCAAACCTGAAATCCTATCTGGGTACCACACAAAAAAACGTTGGAACCTCAGATTAAATTCATGATTGATCAACTAATTCCAAACGGTGGGTTAAGCTGGTAAAGATTTCCGGAATAATCCGCTTTATTTTGACGTAATAGCGGCCTTGACAAAAATCTAACTAAATTACGCTTTTGACATGAAAATATTTTTTGCACGAGAAATATGTCCATAGACTAAGCTGTCATATACTTTTTTATGGATTGTGTGTGACAGATTATAAACCAGTTTTCGAGTGATCGTGAGTAATAAACTCTTTTACCCAAAATAGTAATTAATTAGCTAAGCAACTAATTTGTCGAAATGAATATGTTTCCTTAAAAAATCCCACGTTCGCATCTTATGTTACACGTTAAACGTAATGTAATCATTACAAAAGTAGGATGAAAATTTAATCTACCGCTTGGAAGTTTTGTTGTTCGGAAGTATGCGAACGTAACTTTTTTTAAATGTGATAGTAATGTGACGAACGAGACGCTCTCCTGAAGGTAAGAGATAACGCCTGTAAGGCATCGCTGTTTTAGCGTTAATTACTTTGAGACTTTGGATGGTTAGTCTCAACAGCCCTATAATGGCAGAACACCTAGCCTGTCAAACACAAAAATATATATATTTGTTTTCTATACCGGCACAGTTTTAACCATCTTGCTATAGTATAAAAATGCATTGCACATCTCCCGTTTTATGCAAAACATTTTCCAACTTGAGCTTTTTTACCGTCCGGGAAAAGAAAAAAGCATTACTCAGAGAAATCTCCCTTTTCCTTTATTCGCAACGGGATTTGTACTTCGCGGTTTTGCCGGCTCCGTTTCCATTTAGAGTTCCGTAGGGAAAATATGATGGAAAACCATCAGTATTTTTACGACCCAAGGTTGTGAAGCACGGTTGTTTTGGAATTGACGTGAAAAATAAACGTAAAATGGCAAGAGCTGTACACACTCAAGTACTAGTATTTACCTAACTACATGAAAATGAAGACATGGTATAGAGTAACAATAAATATTAAAGTAGCAGCACGATAAATTAAAATCAAGCTTAAGCAGCAAATAATTACAGTTTTGGATGATTGTAGCTACAACTCTATACTGTATGCCCCGATTTTATTAATCAATTAGAATTGTCTCCCACTAAGATATCAAATTAAAAGACGTATTCAGGTCAAGAAAGAAAAATTAACATCAATAAATTTATTCTGTCTCATATTTTCAAAGTAAATCGAATTGTGAAGAACCTTATTCGCCAAATCTATTTCTTTCTTCTTTCGTTCTCAGAAACAGCCGTTTTTGGTGCCTGCCAATTCTAAGAAAGATTTTTGGCCTTCTTTTTACGATGTAACAGCTACTTGCTTATACCAGGGTAGAAACGCCAAAGGAGTCGTAATGGGCGAATGTAGGTTCGAGTTAATAAAAGAGAACGTTAACTTGCAATATGAGATAAAGTTAAGACGTAGGTAGTCACACAGTTTCCTAACACATTACTTTACCTAAATGTAATTTTAAAAAAGTGTAATAATCATGAAGTGAGTAATAAGTGTATGAAGGTTTCTGAGGTAACCGTTATATTTAAAATACGATTTCGACGAATTTTCGAGATGAAGAATTTGATGAAAAAAAGATTGAAATGACATCTATAAATTTACTGAAGTTAATTTTATGGACAAGACACTAAATTACACACAATATTTTATTTATTGAAATTTTTTGAAATGTAAATGTAATTAGACGAACTAGACGCTTTCCTGGTGGTATAGCTTCTAAGATAATGCCTGGCCATGACCATTTCACAGCAGTGGATACACAGAGCTTTGAGTAACAAAACTAAGTCCAGGACATTGCAGTTTTGGCGCTCATTGCTTTGAAACTTTCGATGATTAGTCTCAACAGGCCTGTGGTTTTGTGCTAGCTAGCCCTTCAAACCAAAACACAGTAATTTTTACACACTATTGCTTGGCGGCAGAATGTCTGGTGCTGCGGTGGTAACTACCTAGACGAGCAAGTAAATTAATATTCTGTTTAGAAGTTTATAAAACAAAAACCTTATCAGAGTTCATTAGAGGAGGGAAATGTTGGCAGAATGCTGACAGCATTGCCACGCTGAATAACAATGCCAAGCTTTTGACCAAAATAGTTGCCAGCGTTCTGATCACCTGGTCATTAAATGTTTGGCCATATCCCCATAAAGTTTAAAATTGAATGTTGTTTGTTTAAAATATTCGTAGGCCAAAAAATTTAAATGATCCCTAATTTCAGGAAACTAGCCCAAAATGCTGGTCGCTTTGCCCCGCTGGGTAGCAATGCTTATTTTCTGCTCGTATTAAAGGCCAGTATTTGCCAAACCCATAAATGTCTGCAGTTGCGTATATTTGTCTACTAATTAGGTTGAAACTTGGCAACAAAGCGGTTTGAACAATCAGTGATTCGACGCAAACTAATTCCGCCCGTATTAGGTTGGGCACGCTGTTTCTGATTGGGGTAATTTCATTTTATTTATGTTATGCATATATTATGTTTGGCAATTTAGTGAAAGCATTCTAAAGGCATTTGCGCCGTGCAATTTAATTGCATTGCAATGGTGGCGATTTCTACAAAATTACTCTACTAATTTTTCTAGCTTGTTTCACGTTATAAATCGAGAATTTCAGAATGCACAAATATTAACAAATTATTATTTAATACTATATTGCACACCTATGATATGGACTTAATGCTAAAGCTACCAGTTATACTACCAAAATTCTAGCAGTCACCCCCGCGGTAAATAAGACGAGGGGCAGATGCCATCTTCTCAGTTTTATATCAACCGCTTATCGAACCATTTGTGAATAATAATGTCGTTCAGTGGGGAGGACTTCTTTTTTTCATCGTGACGACCCGCACTGTGCAATCAACTCGTGACCACGGCTGTTGTAATATGTCCGAAACGTCGAGGTAAAGGAACAAAACTATTTTCATAGTAGTTTGTGCGCGAATAACACCCGACGATAAACATAGTGTGTTCAAGTCGCGAACGTTAAAAAAAAGAACGTTACATTTAAATGGTAGATTTTTTAAAGAATATAGCGTCCTTGTCTATTTCACTGACATAAATAGCATTTTAGTAACTTCAGACCTGTTAAATAAACCATACAAAATTAGAACCGGTGTCTCCACAAATCCTAAAAGCTGGTCTCCCGATCGCTAACGAGCTACGCAACAGATATCGTATTTCCTGCTTTATCCCGTATTTCTGTAATTTGCTATTCTCGAGTTTTTACTTCCCCTTGCATGTGTTGAAGTACCTACCTAAATAAACAATAAAAAACAAATCTAAAACTTGCTCCAGATATACAACAATTAAATATACAGTACCTGGATGACCGAGCTATGCTCGGTTTTTCATTGCCTGAAAACAGAGATAAAACGACGTTTTCTAAAAATGAAACCTAGCTAGATCGTCTTATCGCCCCCGAAAACCTCTGCATACTAAATTTCATGAAAGTCATTGGAGCCGTTTCCGAGATTCAGATTATATATACATACTAGCTGTGCCCCGCGGTTTCACCCACGCTAGATGCCTACGTCACTACGTCAGCTAAGTCCTACGTAGCTTTATGCATGCAAAGTCTTAGCCCGATTGGTTTAAAATTGACAAAGTTTCATACAAACTTTCATCCCCTATTTTATCCCCTTGGGGGTAGAATTAATCAAAATCCTTTCTTAGCGGTTGCCTACGTCATAACACCTACCTGCATGCCAAATTTCAGCCCGATCCGTCCAGTGATAGATCACTATGTCAGTCAGTCAGTCACCTTTGAGTTATATATATTTAGATAGATATATACAAGAATTGCTTGTTTAAAGGTATTCATTATGATCCTAATAGGATTATGTTTCTATGTATTATTATAAATGTAAAACTTTGTATTTATTACGTCTTATGTTTAGATGTTTATTATTAAATCACGCAAAAACGGCTGAACAGATTTGAATGAAATTTAGCGCGAATATGGTTTATTACCTGGACTAACATGTAAAATACTTTTAATATCATAAAAATGTTAGGTTCCTGCGGGATTATCAAAAAACGAACTGGACGTATCCACTTGAAATTATGGATTTTGCGTGGTGGTAGAATACTTTCTAGTACTCGGCTGGCTAGCTACCACCCTCAAGTTGAAAATCTGACGCCAAGCATCTAACGGTGTGTTCCGGCAGCCTCACTTGAGAGCCAGTTCCATTCCAGGCTAGGTCTGCTTTACAATCTTCGACCACACCGTCACTTAACATCAGGTGAGCTGTGGTCAAATACCTAGCCTGTCAGACAAAAAAAAATAATTGAATATTATTCAGGGATAAAAGGTATCCTTTATCTTAATCTTAAAATAAAATAGTCATGTTTCATGACAATTACTTATTTGTTATAGACATTTCTCTCTGAACCTAATTCTAAACTTAACGCGGATGAAGGAACAGGCGTATCTAGTATGCAATAAAGTATGTATGGAATCGCAAAAACAAAAATAAAGTACGTAATTATTCTATTCAATCAAATCAAAATCAAAAAGTCATTTATCCAGTTAAGGCCCTGGTAAGGCACTTATGAACGTTAAGTTACATGTTTGAATCTACCACCGGCTCGTAATTACACTTCAACTGAGAAGACTGCGGCAAGAAACTCAGCAAAGCATTTTTTTTGTGGATCTTTTTTTTCATATTAGGTAGGTACAGTTATAGATAGTAATACATTATGCTTACCTACTTATACAATTGTCACTTAGCCAGGGGGATGCAAGTGCAGAGAGAAGCTACTACAACCATATATTCCTGTCTTCCACGTAATAAGCCACCTTATGGCTTTGTCAATTAACCTCTGCTTTAGTTACTTTTTTCTTATATGATTCCCCATACCGTGGACTTTTCTTCGTACGTAACTAGATGGCGCTGTGTTCAAAAAGGACGCCTATTTTCCTTTTATATTTATTTATTTTTATACAAAACACGAATGTAGGTATGTGCTCACTTATCGTTAGTTACGCTCATATACAATAATGTTCCTTTACACGACCTTTTTTATTGAAAAAGGTTAACATTCTCTCACAAATGGCTATTTACCGAGAAACGAGCACCTGTGGCATTCAAGGCTTATCAACGGTGAAGAAAGCTAAATGTTTCGCGAAATCTAGATTTCTCTAAGGCAAGATGTGAAACCTGTAAAACCTGCTGTCTGTTGTAAGTGATTCTGCTTTGAAAAGTGCCAGGTATTCTTAGATGCTATTTTTAAAAGAATTCCGTTTAACAATTTTTTTAAAATTGTTATAGTTTCGCTTTTAACTACTTCCTGCCTAATGTTAAGCAACGACGTGGTCTAGGATGGAACACGCTTATCTAAAAAAAAATCTGTTTACACTTGATTTAAAGACACTCATATTTATTGTACTTTTCTGGAAACACAGACTCCGGCAAAGAGTTCCACATCCTCGCCGTGCGAATAAATAATATGGATTTGAAGTGCTCAGTGCGCACTTGGGGAAAATTGTGTAATATCACTTAATACTTTTTAGTTTCTTGTAATGTCTTAAACTGATGATAAACCAGTCTCTCTAATTTTCTATTTTTGCATTGCATCATCCTTGAATATCACCATAAAAATATGATTAGAATGAATTGTGAATTAATGAATTTGAATATGATTAGTTTTTCAAGAGTTTTTTGAAGAGTGTTTCAGTTTTATTGTATACAACCTCTTGGCCTATTGTTGTTTAGCTATTCACATAAATCTAGTCTAGTGTTATAAAAGTATTACGTAGGTACTAGATGATGCGCCCCGGACACTCGCAGCGTTTAACACAACTGCCGAGCAGCGTATACACCTTATTTAGTACTCTGCAAAAATAATAATTTATTTTTTGCAGTTGAAACTTTAGATCCCTGAGGGTAGGTCACCAAACTGGCATCTACTTCGGTTAAAAACTTAGCATTGCCATCCACATCTCTCTCCTCTTCTTGTGGACTATTAGAATAGGTTTTTTTTTTTATTTAAAATTAGTAAGCTTTAATATTAAATCAAAAAGCTTTAATATTAGGATGCCGTGGTGGTGCCGGCGTGTGAATAGTACCCCACCCTCTCTACCCGTGGTTGCTGTAAGAGTCGGCTAAGGGATGTAATCCGGAAGATGTGCAGCAGCCTCTTCCTTGAACAATCACACCAACCCGCCTGCCAAGCGTGGCGAGTATTGGCAAAGCCCCCCCAAGAGGAGGCCTATGTCCAGCAGTGGACGTCCTGTGGCTGATGATGTTTGAATGTGTAATATTAAATTAAAGAAATGTTTAGCTATCATCAACAACTAAAAATATATTTTGTGAATAAATTAAGAATTTCGTAACATGACAATTTTTTTTAAACACGTTTTTTATGTTAGTTTCTTATGCTATATGCTAATCTGGCTTTCAATCTAGAGGTTTTGTGTTCTAACCCCACGGAATGCACCTCTTTCTTTTTAAGTCATCTGCGTATTGCTGATGACTTAAAACGGTAAAGGAAAACACCGTAAGGAAACTAACATGTCTAAGATTTCTTAACAAAAAGTTCTCGATGATGTGTGAAGTTTGCCAACTGGCACTTGGCCAGCGTGTTGGACTATAACCTTATCCTTCTCACAATGAGAAGAGACCCACGCCCAGCTGTAAGCCAGTTTATAAAAACAGGGTTGTCTTTTTTTTTAATACTAATACGTTTGCGTTTGACCACGCCCTGCCTGATTTTTAGCAGAATGCAGTCTACGATGAAGCACGCTTACCTAGAAAAAACCTGCTTACTCTGGATTTAAAGACACTCAAGTTGTACTTAGCAGGAAAAACAGACGCCAGCAGAGAGTTCCACATCCTCGCTGTACGTATTAAGAATGTGGAAATATGACTCGGAAGCATACCTGTCCTAATAACTCATCGGTTATACCCTGGGATGGAGTCTATGGTACAAATACAAAGTTTTAAAACACTGATTATATATCAATGAATAAAAAACAAAATGCCTACATAAAGTATGTCAATATAATAATATGTCAATGTAAAAAATATTGTCCATATAAAATATGTTACGGGTATGCTCTCGCAGATTCACTACTACGACTATAAGTGAAATAGAAACACAAAATGCTGAACCGACCTAATTCATCATGCCATGTAACTATTAACTTCCTCGGCGACAGGATGCGGCAAAAAGTGACGTGAATAAATGAAATCGCAATAATAAATTCATCAACTTCTCGGGCCGTACGTTTCTCGATATGTATGAACAACGGTTACAGACTGAAGAAAATCACAGATAGGACAAAAAATCTAACGGAGAAAAAATTATGTTTGTAAGACGTAAGGATTATTCACATCCTTTCTATTTATTATCATTAAAGAAGATTTCGTTCTTGTCTGTATTTTGTTTTCTTTACTACTTTGGTGTACACGATAAAAAAAAAAAAACTATCTATTCTTGATATTTTAGATATTCGTAATATGTAAAAATCTAGCCAATTCTTACTATATCTACTATAAAAATAATCTATAATCTAAATAAAATATTTCTATAAAGTTACCCATTTTTTTATGGTTGACAGTTTTGATGTTTGACCACAGCTCATGTAATGTTAAGTGACGTTGTGGACATAAATAGTAAGCACGACTATCCTGTAACGGAGCTGGCTCTCAAATGCGACTGCTAGTATACACTGTTAGATGCTTGACAGCAGATTTTCAACA
The DNA here is from genome assembly GCA_950106695.1 of Biston stratarius. Taxonomy (NCBI): domain Eukaryota; kingdom Metazoa; phylum Arthropoda; class Insecta; order Lepidoptera; family Geometridae; genus Biston; species Biston stratarius. The sequence continues at coordinate 3,599,059 of OX467112.1, forward strand.
TGAAGCAACTATGTACTACTATAATATAATAGACTCAAATATCTAAATTTCACTAAAATCTTTTGTTATACAGGGTCTGAGTTTAATCCAATCGATCGGACCACATTTTTTCTTATATTTATATTGAACTAACTTGCGCCAGCGACTGCATCCGCGTTAATTTTAGAATAAGATTCAGAGAGTAATTAATCGTATATATAATAATAATAATATTTTTATTCACAAGGCATATAAATCGTGTATATAAATATAAGGAACAGACATGACACTTGCGCTATTTTATTATCAATCGCTATTTTATCATCCGTCAATCTAACATTTGTCAATCTGAAATCTGTCAATATGACATCTGTCAACCTGACATCTGCGTGATTGAGCATCAAAGATCCAAACATACAAACTATACTCGCGTCGTGATGGACGATGACGATGATGAAAAGTATCCTATGTTTTATTCCTGGGCCTAAAGTATGTATCTACATGCAAAATTTCATACAGATTCGTTCAGCCGTTCTGGCGTGATTGAGTAACAAACATCCATCCCTCCATCCATCCATCCATCTTTAATAAACATTTATAATATTAGTGGGAATTCTGTTAGAAGAACCGATCACGAGCACTATGTTCCCGCAACCTCACTTCAGAGAAAGTTCTCATTAAGTTCTCATTGCAGTATATATGAGTTTATTATCTTTTACTACACCGTCGAAACATCAGGAGTACTGTGGTCTAAGAACAAACAAAAGACATAAATTAAGTTACCTATGCCTAAATAGGTGACCAAAACTTTTTTTAATCGTAACTTAAATTTAATCAATACTTAATATTTTTTGACTTTTCGATGATGTGAAATGTAAAAACGAGACAGGCTACTTTTAATATTTAATATAAATTTAAACTATTTTTATTTATTTATTTTATTTGGAAAACATACGGTGATAAATGTCATATCTTAATTATTAATTAAAATTACTATCTTACCACCATTTTATAATTTTTCGTATACTGAACCTAAGCTTGTCTGCTAATCAGCTAACAGATAACAAACATTTGTAGTATAATTTTTGTGTTTTGAAGTTTACGACACTATTGCGATTACGTGGCAGCTCTATAACATTTTAAGTCTACGCATCAGTCGGGAGTTTTCTCTACGTAATATAAATCACAGTGTCGTTGGTTAGGCCCACTTGAATTATTCTCTGCCGTCACTGTGTGACCTGAATCTCATGAATGTATGGGCTCTTGGATCACGGGCCTCTGTCTACGGGCCTACGGGTTACGGACCATGAATGGACGTGAGTCATGACTCACGGGCGAAATGGCTGCAGTGATTTTAAACATTGTTTACAATTTTTTGTTTGACTTTAGTAGTTTGTATGGAACTATATCTATTTTTATAACTATATTTAATGCCGTGGTGGTGCCGGCGTAAAAATTGTACCCCACCTTCTCTACCCGTGGTTGCCGTAAGAGTCGGCTAAGGGATGTAATCCGGAAGATGGGCAGCAGCGTCTTCCTTGAACAATCACACCTAACTGCGCTCGCCAACCCGCCTGCCAAGCGTGGCAAGTATTAGCAAAACCCCTCCCAGCAGTGGACACCCTATGGCTGATGATGTGATGTGATGTTAAATGAATATTTAGAGATTAAACATTCTAGTCTAGAATATTGCAACAGAAATAACCTAAACTGATCCATTCTATTCCTAGAATTTCTGGAACATTTTACCTTTGTTCCGTGACATCGACATCTCAACAACAGACACAATATTCATTCTAAGCTGGATTTACTTGAACATACCATTACAAACAAACCACGTGAAACTTTCATCCCAGAAGAATGAATAAGTAACAAATTGGAAGAGAGATTGCGTGGAGGCTACTTAATTCATCACAAGTTACGTGCATCCCTTTTCCTTGAACATTCCTTGAACATTTTACCCCTGCTTTTCCTTTTGCTACGGAATAATTAATTCAGTAACGAAATTCTATTTAGGCGGTGAAAACACTTTACGTAGAATAGAACACCCGTATATGGGCACACGATAAATTAGTTATAATCAAACTAAAAATAAACATATCTAAATATATATAACTCAAAGGTGACTGACTGACTGACATAGTGATCTATCAACGCACAGCCCAAACCACTGGACGGATTGGGCTGAAATTTGGCATGCAGGTAGATGTTATGACGTAGGCATTCGCTAAGAAAGGATTTTGATTAATTCTACCCCCAAGGAGATAAAATAGGGGATGAAAGTTTGTATGAAACTTTAAACCGATAGGGCTGAGACTTTGCATGCATAAAGCTACAATGACGCAGGCATCTAGCGCGGGTGAAACCGCGGAGCACAGCTAGTATACTATAAATCAGCTATAATAATTATATCTATCTATATCTATAAAAGAAGAAACTGGCAGGCCGATTCACTGACTGAATTATCAACGCGCAACTGAAACAGCTGGGTCTAGAAGCATGAAATTTTGTACTAATTTTCCTTAGGTAAAGTAAGTGTGCACTAAGATTTTAGTAGGATTTTTTAAAATTCTACCTCAAGGGTGCAAAATACGATTGAAAATTTATACGAAACTTCGTTATTTTTGGTAGTAGCGTTTTCAAACTCACAGTAAATACTCTTTATTAAAAGTAATAAAGACGTTCTAAAAAAAGGTTTTGCCCTTTTTTTAACCTATGATTCCAAACTGTCAGTATAAATATATTCTGTATCAAAAATAATAATAATTAGAAATAGGTATACTCTACGATGTCTGATGTCGACCACTACCCGGACGAAGCTGCGGCAAAAGCTAGTATAATATATGATACAGGACTCAAATAGCCGATGTAGCTCAGAAGCCAACATGCTATGAGGCTTATTGGTGATAACGATTTAATCGCCAAAAAATTGCTTAGTCTTGATCACCGCTGCAGAATAGCATGTCTGCTTATTTAAAATCTTATAAAGCAAAAATATAATTTTTCGAGGAGTACACAAAAACAAAAATTTCCGCCTTTCCTTTTTAATCTTATTGCATTAGTATCTCAGTGGAAAGACGTCAGCTCAAGTCAAAATGTCATGATATTAAAAGTCGGTTTCCGCTTTCGTCTTTAATCGTGATAAATGATGGGCTCGTCGCAAATACCTATTCACTAGGTAAGACTCTACGCCGACTTACGGCCTTCAATGAAAAAATGAAAAAACTGCTACAGTTCGTTGTTTGCTGTTTAGCTCTCGTTGCCGTATATTTTTTAACTTATTTTTACAAGTCTTTATTTAACTTGCAATGTATGTAACTATGTTTGTTCGGGTAGAATCTTGCAAGTTAAATTTGACCCACTTCCCGATGTCCGATTGGATTAAAATTTGGTGCACTTGTGTATCTTAGGTGATAATACAATGATATGGTACCATGGAGCTGGTCTGATTATGGACACGGAAGATGGCCATAGGAACTTCTGAGTTAAACAAGGTAAGCCCATCGAGTTTGGGCTTAAATGACTCGTCTTGAGGAGCTAACTCTAAAATACTTATCTACTAAAGAGTTAAAAATAATTTAAAAGTTAACAAATATTATTAAAAACAAGCTTTATCTGGGACAATGAACTCAAAATTTAAAAATAAATTCTAGTAAGTATTTGGCGTGTAGATACTTACCTATATCCTTAAAAGCTTGGAGCACTACCCATTACAGGTTATAGTTTATGTACTTACTATACTTCTGTGTCTCAAGCTTTTAAGAATATAGGTAAGGACTTGCACGCGAAATACTTACTAGAATTTATTTTTAAATTTTTAGTTCATTGTCCCAGATAAAAGCTTGTTTTAAAAAATATTATTTTACTTTTCATTTATTTTAGTAGAAAGATATTGTTTGTGATACCTATACGGGAAAAAGGCGTGAATGTATGTCCGTGAATTAACTAGGTAGATTTACTAAGTACCTAGCACCACAAGTACCATTTATTCTGTCGCCAAACAGTAGTGTATAAACATTATAGCGATATGCAAATATTGTAGTGGTGATAGCTCAGTGGTTAGCGCGTTCGGTTCGCATGCCGAAGGGCGTGGGTTCAAACCCCAACAATGAGCTTGAGCTGCCGGTAAAGAAAAACATCGTGAGGAAACCATAGCGTGGTGGTAGGGTACTCTCTAGTACTCGGCTGGCTAGCTACCACCCTCAAGTTGAAAATCTGCCACCAAGCATCTAACGGTGTGTTCCGGCTTCACTTGAGACCCAGTTCCATTCTAGGCTAGGTATGCTTTACCATTTTCGACCACACCATCACTTAACATCAGGTGAGCTGTGGTCAAACACCTAGCCTGTCAGTAGGCGAAAGCTAGCGAAATTACAGGGCTATTGAGACTTACCATCGAATGTCTCAAAGTAATGAGATTTAAAGTTCTGGGTACTGCAGCAACGAACGGTAATGGGCAGATTGAAGAACTCTAAGACATGTAGGTTTCCATAGATGTTTTCCTTTACTGTTTCTTATCGGAAATACGCACATAACTCAGAAAAGATGTGCGCCGTGGGATTCGAACCTATAACCTCATATATCAGGGGTGGCGAACCTATATGGATCAATGTGCTATTTTTTCTAAAGAAATGTTTAGTGAGGCCAAAGACGTATCGTCAAATAATTTGACTTAGTGATTAATGGGAACACATTAAAACTAAATACTATCAACTCACAACTTTTAATTAATTATCAAAAAGTATATATTTTGCACTGTGTTTTGGTGGTGACGTGCCCAAAGTATTGTGTCGCGTGCCATTGGTTTGCCATCCTCGTCGTATATATTACTTACCTGTACTGGCATTGCATCAATATACAAAAGTATAGTGAGACTCAAAAAAAAAACAGTAAATTTCATCATAAAATATTCACAGTCCTATCTACCACCACATAAGAACGTGATGATTGGTCTACAATATTTATGAAAGGAAATGCCTATTCCAAACCTCCAAGGCCGTAGAAATTGGTATTCTGATCTTTTCGACGGCAATATCGGAACGAAAGCGTCAATATCTTCACTCCTATTACCGACTGATATAATATAACTGAGCAATTCTATAAGAATTTCGTATTTTCATAAAAAGTCGCTCAATCGCACCTGGCGGGCACAGTGAGGTCATGCCGCTGTAATGTTCTCTACGATTCTAATAGTGTTGAGCTTGATCTATGGAAATGACCAGACTGATGTCAGTTTTGACTTATCATTATTATCAGCTTTCAATATTATATATTGAATAGTATTCTCTTGCGTATAGGAGGAATATAGCTGATATCGTTTTTGCATAAAATCATAACTAGGAAAGTTGTCAGTCCTGACTTACTCGCTACATGTAACTTGTTAGTTCCGCGCTCCGGCAGCCGTCTCGTTAACAGAAAAACATTGAACCTTTCTTTTTGTCAGACCATGTATTGTCAACATTAACCATTGTACCGGATGTTCTCGTCTTACAACAAAATAAAATAAAATAAATAAATATTATAGGACACATTACACACAGCGCCATCTGACTCCAAACTAAGCAGAGCTTGTGTGATGGAAGTCAGATAACTGATAGAATACATAAATACTTTTTTTTTTGTAAGTACATACAGAACACCCAGACACAGAACAAACATGTGCTTATATCAAACAAACATTTGTCCTTGGCGGGAATCGAACCCACGCCCTACAGCTCGGTCAGGCATACTCCCAATGAGCCAACAGGGCTGTCAAATATCCAACAATTTAGATATTTTTAACACTACAACAGGAAAAATTTAATATTTTCATAATAATTTCCACCATTTCACTTACCTAATAGTTACGAGTAGTATTCATGTGCATGCAGTGTTCACTTCGAGAAGGCATTGCATAATCATTTTTGCTTTTCACAAATGTTTACCGATATGTATTTATGTAACGGCCAGTTTAGTCAACAAATTAAAAAAAAAAGTTTTACTTATATTTTACTATGAAAACTGATTTTTTGTTTTACTTATGCGGGGTTACTTACGTTTAATTTTATCAGATACTCCGACTATGGTTTCGGCCGCATCCGGTGCCTTTTTTCATGGAGATAAAGCTGGGTACAACGCGCGGCCAATGAGCTCGAGTTGCCGGTGAAGGAAAACATCGTGAGAAAACCATGGCATGCTGGTAGGGTACTTTGTACTCGTAGTACTCGGCTGGTTAGCTACTAACAAGTTTAAAATCTGCCGCCAAGCATCAAGCATCTAACGGTGTGTTCCGGCAACATCATTTGAGCCATATATATGCACTGTGTTCACCATCTTCGACTACACCGCCACTTAGCATGAGGTGAGCTGTAGTCAAATACCTAGCCTGATCATAATTGTAGACAACTTTTTATTCCGAAAAATTCAGGTGAAATCGAGGGCGCAATTTATAAAAGTAAGAGTAGCTGTATTGAATATAGATAGAGAATATAGCTGTATTAATCAATAGCAGCTGCGGATTTACCCGCTCTACGTTTCTGGCATAACACTTTTTATCCCAGATTTGCGTTAATTCAGAGTAAAAGCTATCTGAATAGCAAATTTCAATCAAATCATAAGATACACATTACCGACCACTTGCGATGACAGTGTGACATCTCAAAAGCATTAATTTTCAAGAAAACGGCTTTTAAACTTTTAAATAAGCATAAGCTTTAAATTGTTGTCAAGATAGCTTTATTATGTATGAAGTGATTAGAGTACCTATAAACTAATATTGAAATGAAATATCAAAAAGTAAAAATACATTTAGAAGTAAATTAATTTCTATAGTTTGGAAAAAAAACTGCAAGTTTACAAGGTGGTAAGTTTAGTTGTCACGTGTATAGATGATGTGGAAATTGACATTTTATACGTTGTGTCTTAGTGATTTCACGTTTTTTATGAAAACCGAGAGCACTTCACACTTCGATGCTTTGGTGATGACTGAACTGACACTGTGTCGAAGCCAACTAGATCACCAAACGAGACAGCGCAATATCATGATATTTTGTCTTTTTTTTTTGTTGTTTATTGTAGAAAAAATATCTCCTTTTTGAAAATAGTAGAACGCGAGATCGCGATTTAGAATATCAGTAAAACGAGAAATCGTGCAATTCGAGATGTCGCACTGTTGTCGCAAGTAGACGATATGTACATATAAACTTTGAAATTCGTATTAGTGATATTTAATTTTGCACTAGGTGCGCCCCGTGGTGCCATCTGCGTTTTTAAGACAAACAGTTGCATACGAGTATTAATCCATTTACTTACCAAATTTTTGTCGTTTAATCGTTCTCTTTCCCATCTCTACGATACGAATGCAACGGTCAGACACGTTGGGCTGTTACGACCGGGCCGGATACGTGCCTATGTCCTACGGACGGTACGTGACGCTTTTTTTACGTAAACGTTACGTTAATATTACGGATTACGTTTCGTTACAGCTGTCATTTCGGGGAAGATGAAGTTATTAGTATTTTTAGATAGGTATAGGAATAGAATTTAGAAAAGAAACGAACCACGAAAAATATTTTTTCAAATGCGCTGTGTATATTGCTAAATATATATATTGTTTTTAATTTATGTAATTTTGTAGCCATCATAACTGTAGCTAGCTTGTTTGGACCACCAAGGGGCGTAGGTTGAAATCCCAAAAATGAACTTGACTTTCTGGTGAAGGAAGACATAGCGAGGAAACTCGCTAGATACCACCTTCAAGTTGAAATCTGCCGCCAAGAACTTAACGGTGTGTTACAGAAACACCAAGTGTTACAGAAACACCAAGTGTTACAGAAACACCAACTGAGAGCTAATTCCATCCTAGGCTAGATTTACTTACTATCTTTGATCATATTACTATCTCCGTCATTTAAAATCAGGTAAGATATGTACAAAGTACATGACGCAGAGTTCTTAAAAAAAAACTCTTGATGATATATGAAGTCAGCCGACCCTTGACCAGCGTGGTGGATAAAGGCCTTAACCTTCTCACAATGAGAATGCCCACGCCCACCATTGGGACTATATAAAAAAATAATTAAGCAAAACACAATAACAAGCCTTTTAAATGACAAGCCACACAAGTTATCTACTTTGAAAACCTTTTTCTAACGCCAACGTGCCGTTTCTTGTTTAAAGCTAAAAGGATGGAATACTTCGCCACGTAGAGTATGGAAGCCATTAAACAGGTTAGAGTGGCCGACTCTACCAGAGCACACTTTGTGAGGAGAGTACTTTGTAGAGTTACTATGAGGCTGGATTATCGAAGTCGAGAAAAGCCATCTAGTATCGCAATTTTGAACTAGTACTTCAAATTAGTAGGCCCAGAACACTGGTAGCGAAAGCTTTGGTCGGAAAGCGGAAAGAGCCGTCTCGCCCCATTGTATTATTTTCCAAAGCTAGTGAAATGGTCCTATCGAGATATCCAAATAAAACCAATGTTCCAGTTGATACTAGTGGACTGTATATTTCTATCTTCTTATTGTATTTCCAGGCTTGCTGCTACTCCACGAAATGTGAACTGAACAATGTAGCAAAACAGCGCTTTTATATTTTTTATTTTTTTTTATTGACTCTTACTGTTGGCCAGCCTTTATATAACAAAATACATAGTTTATTTATACAAAATGCACTCGCTCCCTTAGTTCGGGGTAGAGCGAGTGCACCGCTTGTTTTATTTTACACTTTTTCCTTATAGTAATTATCCCCATACATTTTAATTATATCATAAGGAAAGCTAGTTTACCATATAACATTATAAAGACATGAGAGCTGATTTCACGTGTCCAAGACACCATCAAAACTTATAGTAAAGTCACCACTACTTTACTAAAGCACGGACTGGACTTTGACCATAAAAATAAAGAAGCTGAAAACTGAAGATTGCACACAAAATACAGAAACATTGCAACTGGCAGAATGCACAGAGTGCGATGCCAAGAAGAAAGAAAAAAAAAGTGTCAGACAACCTAGCATTATTTCTGGCGTGTCGTGTGACTCTTTTTTCTTCTGTAGAACATTTGCTTTGCTCTTTGTAAGAAAATACATTTTATTATAACTATTTATCACTACATAGTATAAAACAAAGTCGCTTTCTCTGTCCTTATATCCCTATGTATGCTTAAATCTTTAAAACTACGCAACGGATTTTGATGCGGTTTTTTTAAAAATAGATAGAGTGATTGAAGAGGAAGGTTTATATGTATAATACATACATATGCACCACATTAATATATACATTGTACCCGTGCGAAGCGGGGGCAGGTCGCTAGTTATTTCTAAATAGATAAACAAATATCGTAGGACTTTTTTCTTAGCGCCATTTAGCCGCAAACTAAGCAAAGCTATAGGAACCAGATAACTGATAGAATACTTTTATACTTTTTTTTGTTGTAAATACATACTTATAATACATACAGAAACACAGGACAAACATTTATCGTCACATAAATGTTTGTTCTGGCGGGAACCCACTACAGCTCTTGGCGCAGATAATCTTTCAAATGAGCTAACAGGACTTGATGATGAACAGGATTCCATTACGATCAGTCATTTAAATCTTGACTTGTTTAGTATAACAGACAATCGAGAAATAGTTTCCAATAGTACCACCACAGTTCGTGCGGACGAAATTAACTTTATCTCAAACTTTTCTAGTTTGGTTTTGTATTGTTGACTTCAATGCATCGACATTGAAGTCAACAATAAGGCTACAAAGAATAACATAGTATAATTACCTTCATGTTTTAGTGTGTGTTTCTACTGATATTTTCACTTAGTATGTATTAGTTATTTTGTAGCGATGATAGCTCAGTGGTTAGCGCGGTCGGTTCGCATGCTGAAGGGCGTGGGTTCAAGCCCCAACAATGAGCTTGAGCTGCCGGTGAAGGAAAACATCGTGAGGAAACCATAGCGTGGTGGTGGGGTACTTTCTAGTACTCGGCTGGCTAGCTACCACCCTCAAATTGAAAAATCTGCCGCCAAGCATCTAACGGTGTGTTCCGGCAGCCTCACTTGAGAGCCAGTTCTATTCCAGACTAGGTGTGCTTTACCATCTTCGACCACACCATCACTTAACATCAGGCGAGTTGTGGTCAAACACTCAGCCTGTCAGGGTCTAAAAAATTTTTTAAAAACATAATACTTCCTTGGAAGTCGGGTAAAAAAAAACATTTGCCATGTAGTAATATGTTTTTGTTAGTGAATCCAGAACTCATCTACCTCTGACATAATCGGTTTTTGCGTTAGCGAAATGTCATAAATGTAACCCAATGATCATATATTTTGCTCTACTAACCCATCAATGGCAAGCTACGGTGCATTACCTACAGTTAAGGCTTAATTGGAAGTTAAAACTTTACGCCCTGAACTAATAGCCCTGGTCGGGACGTGAACGCGATAGGAACACAGTTCCTAATGGCCTTAAAGAGAAGTTTTGGTGTAAAAAAACTTAAGGATGGCAGAATTTTAACTTACTTTGTACTTGAAGTTGTAGTGATAAGGGAGTATTTCGGTAAAGACAAATTACTTAATATTTTGCCGCCAAGCAGTAGAATGTAAGCATTACTGTGTTCAGAAATTACAGAGCTGTTGCGACTAACCATCTAATGTCTCAAAGTAATGAGCGCCAAAGCAGCGATGCCATTGTTTTGTCAATTAAAGTTCTGTGTATCGCTGCAATGGTCATGGACAGGCGCTATCTCATACGTTCGTCTCATTACTTTTAAATAAAATTATAATAATAAAAAAAATATATAAAAATGCTTGGATGCTTAAAATTGCTGGAAATGTAGAGAAGCTGGATGAAACAGATTTATAAGATGAATGTGAGTGGGCAACCGGTAAATATCGACAAGAAAATTAAAGACATTTTTTTATGTTTATTATTTATTTTTGTCATTTTTATTAGTCTAGGTATTTCCACAGCTCATCTGATACTAAGTGACGGTGTGATCGAAGATAGTAAACACACCTAGTCTGGAATGGAGCTGGCTCTCAAATGAGACTGCCGGAACACACTGTTAGGTGCTTTTCAACTTGAGGTTGACAGTTAGCCAGCCGAGTACTAGAAAGTACCCTACCATGCCATACCCATATTCACCGGTAGCTCAAGCTCATTGTTGGGGCTTGAACCTACACCCTTCAGCGTGTGAATCGACCTCGCTAACCACTGAGTTACCATCGCTACGCTATTTTAATATAAACTATGCTACATCTCAGTCATTCACGGCCAAGCGCTCGGAGAGTCAACACGTGTCATGTGTCGAAGTGGTTACTGCAGCAAGAAGAGGATATAAATACTTATGGTTATTGTTTTTATTTTAATTAGTGATTTGTTTAAGCTTTTAAGTTCATGTCAAATTTAGTTTTAGACATTTACTCGTAGTAAAGTTATAGGTTTTTTAATTAATGTCAAGTTTTTAAATCATCGTTAAAGTTTAAAAAATATATTTTCAAGTGTTTTAAATTTTTGTTAAGTTTTTTAAATTTAAATCCTCATTTTGTTGCAGCTGGTTCTGACTGTTATGCGGAAATAAACTAAATATATACCTAGAAAAAAATGGACTTCCGCAAAGAAACGTCTGAATCAATCAATTATTTATATGCTACACCTGTTTAACAATTTTAGTTACAAGAGAATATTTATAAAGTTCGATCTTTAACTTATCTTAGCCGCTCTTATCCATTTATCGTTAAAGTATTATTTCAGCAATGTACAAACTTAAGAGGATGATCTCATAATCTAAAGCTTTAAGGAACATATTCTAACTGTCCTTTTTAAATTAAGGAGATAACATCAAACGGGCATAATATCTGGGAAGTATCCGAAATGGGTACTTATCCCTGTACATTTTCGCCCTACAGGTCCAACTGTACAATTCTTCACAAGATAAATAATTGTAATTTACATTTCTTGGCACATTTTTTTTTACCGAAGTGTTTTTGAGTGTTTAAGGTATATATTTTTAATTTAAAAGTCTTTTTAGTTACAATGGTATAATTTTTTTTAAATGTTTCACAGGCTTGGTGTTTGACCACAGCTCCACTGATGTTAAGTGACGGCGTGGTGGTTGATGGTAAAAACACCAAGCCTGGAATGGAACTGGCTCTCAAGTGAGGCTGCCGGAACACACTGTTTGGTGCTTGGCGGCAGTTTTTCGTCTTGAGTGTGGTAGCTATCCAGTCGTGTACTAGAAAGTACCCTACCACCATGCTAAGGTTTCCTCACGATGTTTACCTTTCCGGCGTGCGAACCAACCGCCCTGACCACTAAACTATCATCGCTACAAAAACTGAACGACAATTTTAAAATATGTATTTTATCTTTTAACACACAAAATAAACTTCCGCAAAGTAATGCTTCAATCATATACATTTTATTGAATTTTTTTATCTATCTTCTAAATATTATACAACTCAAAGGTGACTGACTGACTGACATAGTGATCTATCAACGCACAGCCTAAACCACTGGACGGATCGGGCTGAAATTTGGCATGCATGTAGATGTTATGACGTAGGCATCCGCTAAGAAATCTCATCATCATCCGCTCATCATCATCATCATTCATCACCACGCGGGTAAAACCGCGGGGCACAGCTAGTTGTAAAATATAAGTATCAATAATTTCGTTGATTGTCCTTTAATGTTCTTCGTTTGAAGTAATTGAAATATTATGTTTACTTTTTAGTTTAAGTTGTCACTTATATTTTTGAAGTTGGTTTTTTTTTAAATTAATTTTATCGTATAATACTTAATATTATGTGTTTTTCTTATGCGTTTGGAAGGCGGTAAAGTAAGTTAAATACGCTAGCTTTTCTTCTGCTAATTCAGATAAGAATAACGCAATTTAACTTGTGTTATTTGTGAAACATGGCCGAAACGTAATTCCGGTACATTTTTGCCCTTCAGGCCTGCCCATTTTGTTTTGACGAGGATGTCGACCCCGGACCTGGTTAATCTCCAATTAAGCGCTAATGGTTATTGCTTAAGCATATACGCTTAATGCGCCTTCACGTAGTAGGAAAAGGAACTGAATGTTTGTTTGTTGTCGACGTGAAATTTCTGCACATTATTAGAAATTCCAAGATTTCGTTTTGTTACACTTAACTTGACACTGGGAAAATGAATAAAGCGCGATGTCAGAGATAAAGAATAAAACATAACTTAAACAGAAATATAACAAGCTTAGATGTTTTAAGTCTATATCGATGATTTTTTTTTAATAGCTGACAGGCTAGGTGTTTGGTCACAACTAACCTGACGTTAAGTGACGGTGTGGTCGAAGATGGTAAAGCACATCTAGCCTGGAATAGAACTGGCTCTCAAGTGAGGCTACCGGAACACACCGTTAGATGCTTGGCGGCAGGCTTTTCAACTTGAGGGTGGTAGCTAGCCAGCCGAGTACTAGAAAGTACCCTACCACCACGCAAATTACAACAGCAGATTACAAGTTTAGCAACCATTCATATATTTTTTCAACATATGTGTGACGTGTATGTGTTTTAATTTGAAAGTTTTCATTTCATAAATCTATTTTATTATATACTAGCTGTGCCCCGAGGTTTCACCCGCGCTAGATGCCTACGTCATAGTAGCTTTATGCATGCAAAGTCTCAGCCCGATCTACTACTATATATATATATACTAGTATAGTATAGATGAGATATATACTAGTTGAATTCTTGATACTTCGTACTCGGTGCGGTAGTGCAAGGCATTTCCACTCAAATATACATATCAACCCCTCATCCAAGTATCACGACCATTAAAAAAAACATGTCTCATAATTATGTATTTCTATTTCACACACACGTCATCAGCCATGGGACGTCCACTGCTGGACATAGGCCTCCTCCTGTTTGCCAATACTCGCCACGCTTGGTAGGCGGGTTGGCAGCGCAGTTAGGTGTGATTGTTCAAGGAAGACGCTGCTGCCCATCTTCTGTATTACATCCCTTAGCCGACTCTTACAGCAACGACGGGTAAAGAGGGTGGGGTACAATTCTTACGTCGGCACCACCACGGCAAATTTAATAATGAATAATAACTATAATAATGAATAACTTTGTAAATTGAATTAAGATTATAAAATAAATTAAACTGCTAAGATAAATTTGTAATATCAAAAAAACTAATTTTCTTAAATTGAAAAAAAAAACCAGTTTATTAAGTAAATTTTTTTTTTTTTAAAGATATCATGTAAAAATGTCACCGTCAGATAGGTACTATACGTAGGTTCTCTAGACATGTTAGATGATTTTAATTGGTCATTGCATCCAGATCCACGTGCAAGTCTTAGTCGATATAATAAGTAACGAGAACATAATCCTAAACACACATAATTAAAATTGTAAGCTCAGATAAAACAACGGTAAACAACATTTTCACAACGATTACCAAAGTAAACACACATGTTTGCTGGAATTCATTCTCTTGAAGCGTATCTTTGCATTGTGGCGCTTGGGTCCCTGTAGAGCTATGCAGGCAAAAGGTAGTAAATCAACTTTTTTTTTTAATGCCTGACAGGCTATGTGTTTGACCACAACTCACCTGAAGTTAAGTGACGGTGTGGTCGAAGATGGTAAAGCACATCTAGCCTGGAATAGAACTGGCTCTCAAGTGAGGCTACCGGAACACACCGTTAGATGCTTGGCGGCAGGCTTTTCAACTTGAGGGTGGTAGCTAGCCAGCCGAGTACTAGAAAGTACCCTACCACCACGCAAATTATAACAGCAGAAAGGCACACCTAGTCCGGAATGGAACTGGCTCTCAAGTGAGGCTGCCGGAACACACCGTTAGGTGTTTGGCGGCAAATTTTAAACTTGAGGGTGTCAGCTAGCCAGCCGAGTACTAGAAAATACCCTTTTCGTTCACCGACAGCTTAAGCTAATTGGGGTATGAACCTACGCCCTTTAGGGTGTGAACCGACCACGCTAACCACTAAGCTATCATCGCTACTAAATATGAAGAACAAAATTTTCTCGTAATTCTTTTGCAATGAAATATGCTAAGTCCTTACTGTAGCTAATGATACAGTTGCAAATCAATTGCTTTTCAACTGTCATTGTGAGTCTATCATTTCAATGCATTTCAATATGAGTTTTTCAATAGACTTTAACATTCAAGAGTATGCTAACATCTTGTTATTATTGCAGCTTATTGTTTTTAGAATGGGTTTTTCAAATCACTTTCATATTTGAAATATACCAGGTGATTGTAATGTTTCTAACCATTGCAGTGATATTGTGTGGGTTTTACTGTGTTTTGTTATTGGGGAACAGACTGAGCTGACCAATAAACGTATCGGTCTATTTTAATTTCATAAAAAGTCAAGTTTAGGCACATGAACGTTAAGTTACATGTTTGAATCTACCACCGGCTCGTAATTACACTTCAACTGAGAAGACTCCGGCAAGAAAATCAGCAAGGCATTTTTTTGTGGATCTTTCTTTTCATATTAGGTTACAGTTTACAGTTATAAATATTAATACATTATGCTTACTACAATTGTTACTTAGCCAGGGGGATGCAAGTGCAGAGAGAAGCTACTACAACCATATATTCCTGTCTTCCACCTAATGAGCCACCTTATTGTAGGCTTTGTCAATACTTGTTAGCGTCTGTTTGGCCGTATTGAACTAGCACGGGAGTATTTTTGGTTTCATGATATAAGATTACGCGGATCATTCTATCGGACAGCCAGAAGCTAAAAAAAGCGACATCGTTTCATGGTCGACGTGCAAAAAACTCGAACGAAACGATTCGATTCCAGATTCATTATGCGGACCGTGGAATATATAGACAGTGGAATGCATTGCCTATAAGTGGTTGTTTCACGAAGGATATAATCTGGGTGTTTTCAAGTCGAGAGCGAATTCGTATCTTCTAAGCAAGAGTGTTCCATCTTTAATCGCATATACATATGACGAGGTAAAGTTAAAACATAAATAACACCTTAATAAAACTTTAATCCAGTATATCGCAAAATTCGCAAGGATAAATCGGCGGAGATGCCAGGCACAAGCATCAATTGTAACTTTTACGTGTTATAAAAGTCTTAAGTACAAAATTACAAAAAGCTAACAAGTACCTTTGGAAATTGCATTTGGAAAAACTGTCTCGAAATCCAGTTTAAAAAAAAATATTCATGAACATTATCTACTACAACAATACACACATTATAGTTGGAGTATCCGACATAATTCAACGTGAGTAATCCCGCATCAGTAAAACGAGTACGTGACAAAATCACGTCAGTTTCCATAGTAGAATTATATGATTTAAATCTAAATTACTTTTGTATGTCTTATAATTATGTATCTGTTTAAGAATTAGAACGTGTTCATATTTAATAAATATCCAATTTTCATATACTTTTCAGTTTCATAAAACTAGTTTCCCAATTAAATTCTGTTAATTACTAAACACCGCAGCTTTGGCTCGTTTTAATTAAGCCACGGTACGACCGCAAATTTTGTGGCCAAAAGCGTTTGACGTGCTTTGAACCTAGTCGAGGATTTAGAACCTTTGTATGACTGCATACACTTAGTTTCGGTACCGCAGCTGCAGCCTCTTCGCGCTTCGTACTGCGAAATCGCGCGTTGTACTCTGCCTTGACTCCTTAAAAACGTGCTCTATCCTAAATCAAATCATCACTCACACAAAGGCTAGTCTTTTTTTTTTTTTAAAACATTACATAGTGCTATAACACCCTAAGCTAAGCAAAGCTTAACTTACTATAGAAACTGACGTGGTTTTCACCTATTTTTGTTTTACTAGTGCGGGATCAATACACCCCAAGCGGGACGTCAGTGCAGGACTTATCGCCCCCATCCCGAATAAGAATAAGAATAAGAATAGTGCGGGATTACTCACGTTCAACGTTATCGGATACGAAGGAAGACGAGGCCACGCGTGCGTTGTAGCCGAAACTATAGTCGGAAGTTCTGATAAAATTTTACGTGAGTAATCCCGAATAAGTAAAACAAAAAATAAGCAAAGCTTGTACTATGGGAATCAGATAACTGATAGAAAACTTACATTAGAATACTACAGAACACCCATTTTATTTATACCAGAAAATGTATAAATATATAAATAATTGTCTTGGACAGGAATCGAACCCACGCCCTATAGCTCTTAAATCAGATATACTATCAATGAGCCAACAGGGCTATAAATTCTTATTTTAATAAATATTTTTATGTAAAATAATAGGTACTCAACATTTTCTTTGATAATATGGTTTCGATATTCACCATTCAAAAAGTTTTTTTTTAGTAAAGCTTCGTTAAGAAATTTAAATAAAATACCAAGTTCTTTTCGGTCACGTTTCAGCTCCTATCATTTTACTGCATAATTTATTAGGGCAATTAGCTCGCTTTTTACTCTCAAAGACTATTTTTGCAACGTCTTGCGTGAATTATAAAAATACGAATTTTGAAATCTAAAAAATGTTCTGAAATTATTTTTAAACTAGGTATATTATCCTTAGAATTCAAACTGTTTAGTCTTAAAATTAACAAGCAATTTATGAAGAAGTGTAGAGGAAATGGAAAAACGCGAAAATTTTGACTTGTAGCGTTCAATTTTTATACTGAAAATATACAAAACTCTGCAGGTTTATAACTTAGTGTAAAGACTTAGCGAGCTTCTAGTCGATGATAATTGAAGGCTGAGGGTCAGCCTTATGTAGTCCACTGCTGGACATAGGTCTCTCCCAAGACACGCCACTCAGCCCGATCTTGGGCTTATCGCTTCCATCCACCACCAGCTGTCTTACGTATATCGTCACTCCATCGAGTCTCAGGGCGTCCTACGCAACGTTTGCCAATTCGCGGTCTCCACTCCCCAGCAACCCCAGCAGTTAACCCTTCTGGGTCTTACTTACACATCACTTTATTTTCGTGTAGCACGCCCTAAGGCTAGATAAAGTGACTATATATTTGAGGTAGCTGGAATGTCAGCACGCGAAAAGGGTTGATCGAGTAGAATGGAGGCATATGTAGTATGATAGGCTAATGATGATGATGATGGTAATCAAGATGATGATGTAATTAAGATCATCACCGTATGTTTTCCAAATAAAAAGAATAGAATAAAATAGATAATTTTATTTTGGTACGACTTTTTCTATTTTATAGCTAAGTGTTTGACCGCTGCTCATCTGAAATTATGTGACAGTATGGTTGACGATAGTAAACACATCTAGCCTGCATGGAATGGAACTGGCTTTCAAGTGAGGCTGTCGGAACACACCGTTAGATGCATAGCGACAGATCTTCAACTTCAGGATGGTAGCTATCCAGTAGAGTACTAGAAAGTACCCTACCACCACGCTATGGTTTCCTCACAACGTTTTTCTTCACCGGCAGCTCAAGCTCATTGTCGGGGATTGAATCCACGCCCTTCGGCGTGTGAACCGTCAGCGCTGATCAATGAGCTATCATCGCTACAAAACTTTGATTAACTTTGACTTTAACTTTATTGCTTGGGCACCTACAATATGGCAATTACTGGGCTATTGAGACTGTCTAATGGCTCAAAGTAATGAGCGCCAAAGCAGCGATGCCCTGGACTTTTGAAATGGACTGTATATCGCTTCAATGGTCATAGACAGGCGTTATCTCTTACCATCATGAGAGCGTCTTTAACATAAAAAGAATATAATTATATTAAAACATTTGCAGCAATTTCCATTAATAACGAAACATAGGTTATTTATTAGATTAGATATTATTATAAAAAAACATCGTATAACCTCTCGAATTATTGAGAATAACCATTATCTGAGGATTCAATATTACAAAAAAAACTTTCTGAAGCACAATTTTCGCTGTAACTTTAAATAATTAATTAATATTCAGAGATCGTAATTTTATTGTTTATCTAAAAATATTTTGATTAATAGAATACTTTTGTTACAATTGCCACTAGTCTGTGAGACTATTTGATTTTAAATTTCAATAGGGTTTTATATTACAAGTTTCATCAGCTTTTAACAGAGTACTAATTTATCTTTAGTGTATAAAATTATATAAACGCTGCGCATCAATTTACTAAAAAACAGGTCTCTTTTTTTACCAAACTGCCAAAGAAGGGCTGTTTTTTTTTTTAATGGCTGACAGGCCGGTTGTTTGTCCACAACTC
Organism: Biston stratarius; assembly: GCA_950106695.1. Lineage (NCBI taxonomy): Eukaryota > Metazoa > Arthropoda > Insecta > Lepidoptera > Geometridae > Biston > Biston stratarius. Next base: position 3,618,209 of record OX467112.1, read on the forward strand.
ACCTGATGTTAAGTGACGGTGTGGTCGAAGATGGTAAAGCACACCTAGCCTGGAATAGAACTGGCTCCCAAGTGAGGCTGCCGGAACACACCGTTAGATGCTTAGCGGCATGGCAACTTGAGGGTGGTAGCTAGCCAGCCGAGTATTATAAAGTACCCTACCACCACACTATGGTTTCCTCACGATGTTTTCCTTCACCGGCAGCTCAAGCTCATTGTTGGGGTTTGAACCCACGCCCTTCGGCATGCGAACCGACCGCGCTAACCACTGAGCTATCATCGCTACATTTCATGCGTATCTTATATGTAAGTTTCTTTATTTTATCGTATCTTCCAAACGGCTGGATGGATTTCGATAATTAAGGTTATAAACGTCCTAAAACTCCAAGTGATTTCAGGTAGATGTTTTTTATGTTGATGTTTAGGCAGCAGATTTTTGGCGCGAAATAAACGTTAATAATAGAACCGGCCATGTGCGAGTCGGACTCGTGCACCGAGGGTTCCGTACAAACCTGTAGGTATATAAGTAAAAGTTTTGGCATTTATTTTAAATGGTAATTTATGCTTTTCGCATTTTTTCCTTTATCTGTGCTATAAGACGTTGCTTCACCAAATTTTAAGATTCTGAGTTCACGGGATGTACCCTGTAGGTTTTGATTATTTTGTAAATTTTTCATAAATATCTAAAATATTATAGATTCTAGATAGAAAATATAATTGTAAATATACTAATTAAATTACCTATATCTAATTTAAGCAGCATTATTGTTTTTTCTATCTTCTTCTTAGTCGGCATCTTCATTGCTGAAAGTCGTGTCTAGTCCTTAATGAACTCGGTGTAGCATGCTCCTCCATGTATTTCTGTTCTCGGCGGTCTTAAGAGGAAACAAGTCGTCATTTTCTTCATACAAACGCTTTCCCCATTTTCCTTCCAGGATTTTAATACAAGAGAAATAAATTTTAGATAGGAAGAAGATACTTGCTAGTTTCATGCCTCTCTGTTTTGATTTTTTGATATATGTTTTTTTTTTTTTATAAGAGCTAGGAAGCTTCAATAATCTTAAAATTTTCCTAGTTTCAACGCTGTGTTTCAACGTCCAAATTCCCATTCTCATAAACATAATCTTAAAAAATAAAACGCACAGGCAAAGAACACATCCTTCTTATTTGCTTATTAAAAGAAATACTAAAATCGGTCTAAATTTGGAGGAGGAAACAGAGGAATACGAAACCTCGATTTTGCTCATTTTATTTCGGGTTAATGAGCCCGAGGTGCAGTTGTCCCTTTCGCTCAGTATGTACGCGGGTGCTGCGTGCGGCGCGACAGAAATAGCTTGGTGAAATTCCTAATTTTCAAATGTCTCAGTTGACTGCTTTCCTCTTAAGGCCAGTGATCGTCTTTATCAGGTCTGACCAACGGGTCGGCGAGCGACCGCGCGGTATTTTCCCGTCGACCTGACCAATTACCATCAGCTTTTCCAGGCTATCAGGGTTTCCGCGAGCGACATGTCCAAAGTATCCGAGTATTCGCTGGAAGCATATCGTGGACAGTCTTGTGGATATTCCGAGCTCTTGTAGAACAGACACGTTGGTTCTACGTGCGGTCCAGGGTATTCGCAACATACGCCTCCAGCACCACATTTCAAAAGCATCGATTTTTGCTCTTTCTTTCTGCCTTATTGTCCAAGATTCGGCGCCATAGAATTTTTCTATCTATTCTATCGGATATGACCAATTATACGTACAATAATCTTCTAGGGTTAATAACACAAGGGAGGCGCGCTTTTACTTTATTTTGCGTGCCAAAAGGTTAATTTAAGGCGTCCTTCCGCTAAGCACTGTAAAAACTAAATTTAGGTATAGCATAATCTGCACATCTGCAACGGCAACATTATAGTAAGTTTAGACCTTTCAAATAAAACCCGACCCAGAGCCTTGCTCCGATACTTCAAGGAGCTGGCTTGACTCTGGTAGACGCTGGTAGAGAGAAGTGCACAATACACTCTAAGCGGGACGCCAGTCCAGAACTTATCACCCCCTTTCTGAACAAGAATATGAAAACCTTCGAAATATGCCAGAAGTTCTTTAATTCATATGCAACGTACATATTTAGTATAATTTAATTATTTCCTCTTCAATAATAGTCTTTATTGCTATACTATGCAAGGGTCGTTGATTTGTATCCTTCCATCGACCTCCATGAAGACAGGGGACTGACGCCGGATATAGTTCATTAAGATATCGTAATCGACACCAATGACTTCAACGTTCAGGCGGTTGTTGGAAATCATCTGAAAAAATAAACGTTAGAAATTCACATACTCATATAATACAAATACACATATAATGTCAGTAACTCTACAACATCTTTAATCAAAAATTACAGATACATTTTTAAAACTTTCAAGAAACTGACGCGGAACGTAACGTAATTCAATATATCAATCTTACTAATATTATAAATGTGAAAGTTTGGATATTTATTACTCAATCACGTAAAAACAGCTCAACGGTTTTGGATGTTGGCACACATATAGTTTATCACCTGAATTACCTATAGGATTCTTAGTATATCAAAAAAATATTATGTTCCTGTGGGATTATCACGAACTACTGGACGTATTAACCTAAAATTTGGTATAGATTCTTCTTATGGAATATTATTCAGGGATAAAATGTATCCTTTATCTGAATCTAATAATACAAGATCAAGATATAGATATAGATCAAGTTTCATGACTATTGCTTATTTGTTACTAGCGACCCGCCCCCTCTTCGCACGGGTGCAATGATATTAATGTGGTGCATATGCATATATTATACATATAAACCCTCCTCTTCAATCACTCTATCTATTAAAAAAAACACATCAAAATCCGTTGCGTAGTTTTAAAGATTTAAGCATACATAGGGATATAGGGACAGAGAAAGCGACTTTGTTTTATACTATGTAGTGAGTGATTTAACACATGTTTCATTTCTCTCTGAACATAATTTTAAAGTGAACGCGGAAGAAATAGCTGGCGTAAGCTAGTCTATTATAAAATAGCGTTAACTCAATAGAGTTATTACAGGAAAATCTGCACAAAATTTATCTAGTTTGTGAACCAAGTTTTTTTTTTTTTAATACACGATTAACTACAGTTTGGCAAATTGCAATTCCTTTTTACACGCTCTAGAGTAAATTTATAATTGGGTATCTAGTATTGAAGTCACATCATCAGCCATAGATCGTCCACTGCTGGACATAGGCCTCCTTCCGGGGGGTTTTGCCAATACTCGCCACGCTTGGCAGGCGGGTTGGCGAGCGCAGTTAGGTGTGATTGTTCAAGGAAGACGCTGCTGCCCATCTTCCGGATTACATCCCTTAGCCGACTCTTACAGCAACCACGGGTAGAGAGGGTGGGGTACTATTCTTACGCCGGCACCACCACGGCAATTCAAGTACAAGTAGTAAAGTATTGAAGTCAAGCAATAAGATATTGCAATCTTTTTTTTAATACGCACTAAATAAATTTAAAATTGGGTATAGTATCAAAGTCAAGTAATGAGAAATTGTAATCTTCTTTTTTATATGCAATGAAGTTTTAAAATTGGTTGTCTAGTATTGAAGTCAAGTTATAACAAATTGGAGTTAATCTTGCGAGTAAATCACAAAAGGGTTGAATAAAATTCTCACCTTTTCGGACAAAAGAGTCTTGGAAAGGGGTGAAATGAGAGGTAAAGAAAGATGTATGAAAATCCTTTGAAAAATCCTTATATATTTTTCACATGACTTAGTTTTATTAAGTGACTGTAAAAAACCTTTCGGTATATCTGTATGAAATATCAAGCTCATGTAAATTATAACCAACTTAAAAAACGAATTGTTAACATTTCTTTAGTACAAAGGAATATAAAGAATGATATTATGAACCGTTGCATGGGTAGTTAATTAAATTTGCATTTAGTTTTCTAGTATAATTTTGTAATTAGACAAAACAATCACATCATCAGCCGTAGGACGTCCACTGCTGAACATAGGCCTCTTCCTGGGGGGTATTACCAAAACTCGCCACGCTTGTCAGGCGGGTTGGCGAGCGCAGTTAAGTGTGATTGTTCAAGGAAGACGCTGCTTCCAATTTTCTGGATTACATTCCTTAGCCGACTCTTACGGCCACCACGGGTTGAGAGGGTGGGATAAAATTCTTACGCCGGCACTACCACGGCAAAAAATTAAAAAAATTGACAAAACGGTAAATATACTTTATTAATTTTTAAACTTTTGCAATTTGTTCACATAATTATGTTTATTAATAGGACTTAATCAAAATCAAAATTTATTTATTTGCTTTTTTTTATTTTGATTTTTATTTTAATCGCGCACAAACCCCTATTATGTCGATTTCGTTTATTTACCTCGACGTTTCGACTGATTTGCAATAGCCGTGGACACTTTGCGCAATGCACATCGTCTCAATATTGTGACCTCTTGCATTTATGTAGGTCTTTAAAAAACGTAATTGTCTCCACGGTACATTTCATAGTATTTTGTGCGCGATTAGGTCCAGGAAATGAATTTATTTAGTTGTCAAATATTGTATTACGTAACGTACTTAAGTGACATCCGGACATGAAATCATAAGTACTTAATGAAATATTTTTGATTGTCAAATTTGATTGATGCACCTTTATCTTTTCTAAGTTGTGCGTATTACCGCTGACTTCAACTGGTGAACGAAAACATCGTAACGAAACAAACGCACACATAAGAAAAAAGTTCTTGAAGATGTTTGAAGTCTGTCTTACCCTTCTTAAAATGAGAAGAAGCCCGCTTAGTGGAAAAATGTATAAAAACAAGGCTGAATCGGATATCGGATCAGATATAAACCTTCCGTTTTGACATAGAAATTCTTTGAAAAAGAACTAAAATACGCAATGTAAATAAACGTCCTACATTACTGATATTTTATCAAAGGAACTTACAGTATAATCTCCCCCGCCTTGTCCTATGAAATCAGTCGTGATCATCTTATAGTATTTATCTAGGACCAAGGGTTCGTATTTCGGAACACTACATTCAATACAACGTATTGAAACGTTGAGTACTCTATTTCCTAAAGGTCTAGAGCCGTCGAAGACTGTTCGAATCCCTGGAAAAGATGTTTTTGTCTTTTTCAATTGTAGAACACTTGAATAGCACTCTTTATCTATATTCTTGGGGTGTTCACCATCTACGATCACACCATTACTGAACATCAACTAAGGTGTGATTAAGCACATATATTTTTACTGACAACAGTAAAAAAACATCAGCGAAAAATCATACAATTTGAAAAAGTTACCAAACCAAGACAAAACAATATTGAAAAATAAACACAAACAAGACTGGAATGGGAATGGGAGCAACAGGTGTATAACCTGTTGTGGAAATGACAATGTTATGAATTAGTCTAAACGAACAAGTATAAATGCGGCGTCTACAGCTCGTTAAATCTTCGCAGCAATAAAAAGAAAGACCAACTAGTAATGCTGTCGCACCGGCTTGTCAAGTCGGAGAGGTCGGTATACATTCTGGGGCCCGCGGTCTACAACCGTCTACCCGCCTCCGTCCGGGATGCACCTTCCACCGCGTGCTTCAGAACCGAGCCTTGTTTTATGACATTGACGAGTATTTCAAACTAAAAGATTATTAAATTACTAGTTAGTTAATTATGTTTTTTTTTTGACATTTTATTATATAGACAATAGTTTTTTTATATTGACATGTTTGTTTACCTACTTTGACATTTTGTTTTTATTCATTGACATGTAATCAGTGTTGTAAAACTCTTAAATTATATAATGTAATGATATTACGGAATTGATTTGTAACATTGGTGTTATCAATAAAATATTTGTATTTGTACAATTAAAAAGTACCATCTCCATGGCCCTTACGCCAACTAAACGCACTGCTCCAATAAAAAAGCAAGGTTTCGGGGTACACGAAAATATCATAGATGTATATTTTTTTTAGAATTTTGTTGTTTTTTTTAAAACCGCTCGATAGATTTCGATTAAATTCAAACGGCACCTGGGAAGAGACCCTTTGAAACAAAAACATAATTTTTCAAATAGATTCAGACGTGTTTGAGTAATCGATAAACATACATAAAAAAATCCGACGAGTTGAGAAACTTCTCCTTTTTTTAAGTCGGTTAAAAAGCTCGGTAAATAAGATTCTAATAACCACATCAAAATCCTATGCTAACTATTGTTAACGTGAATATTTTTGAACACAGAGTCCTTTAAATTTCTGTGTTAGTTAGTCCTTGCTCAAAGTAAGAATTCTTTGATCCTCTATGTATATATTTTATTTTATTTGGCAAGGGCATACATAATAAGCCTACTTTATGACGTTATGGCTATAAAAAGTTTGAAACGTAACCACACAGAAAGCCAATGTATTCAAATTAGTAAAGTTTACTATTAGTAAAAAACACTAAATATTATAAAACAAAGTCTTCTACCGCGTCTGTCTGTCTGTTTGGTCGTGATAAACTTAAAAACTACTGAACGGATTATCATGCGAGTATCACCAATAGATAGAGTGATTCATGAGGAAGGTTTATATGTTTAATACATGCATATGCACTACACTAGTACCCACATTGCAGCCATGCGAAAGCGGGGCGGGTTGCTAGTGTAAAATGACATACCGAATTCCTTCACACTATGGAAGCAAATTCAAGTAAAATAAAAGAATTTTAACCACTTAGAAACAAAATAGTAAGATAAAAGATCAAGCAAAGAGATATGTACGAATTTGTAAGTACTCTGTAAGTATAATGGGTTAAAAAACGTTTTGGTTATAAAGTTAAAAGTGAGACTTCAGCTAGTTTGCAAACAAGTCGTATTAAAAACTCTTTACGCCGTCGAAGGTCGTTGGGCACATTATAGATACAATATTATGCTAATGCTTGTCGTACATGAAGTCGATATTACATTATTAAACGATTGAACGGTTGTCCTATTTACAAGCTACGACACGATATACAACAAATAGCACGACAAATACGCCTTAGACCAACGACTTCGTCCACGTTAACTGCAGAATTAGGTTCAGAGAGAGAAAAAAATGTGTAAGTAACAAATGAGCAATACAATGGAAACTGACGTGGTCTTGACACATTTTTCTTTTATTTTTCTACTCACGTATAATTTTATCGGAAACGTAGACTATAGTTTCGGCCACATTCGGTGGCCTTCATCGTGGGGACAAAGCTGAGACAACGCGCGCGCGGCCTGGCATCAACCGCTATCTTCACGTGCGAGACGAACAGACGACGAACGTCGAGATAAATAAACAAAACTCATTTCATAGTATTTTGTGCGCGATCAAGACCAAGTGATAAACGTAATTATATCATATACCTATGCTTAAGGCACGTTAACTATCTGTGCATTTCATGCGTGTTAACATTTTCAAACTTGTCGCCTGTCGTATAGCGTGTCGTGTCTCCGATTGTAAATAATTCTTAAATCGTTTACTTAGTGTTAGTAGATTGGTTACGTGTTTATGCAGATATTCCTGATAATGCTATGAAAGGGAATCGTGCTATTTTTAAACTAGATTACTATAATTATTTTGTGTTACATAAATGTTTTAGGATTTGCATACATTTGTAGATATCTCTAAGAGTATCTTACCATAAATAATTTAATTATTTAAATAAGAATAAAAGCAATTGAAAAATAGTAAATAGTATAGTTCGAATTTACTTATCAAATCATTTTTATCCTTAGATAAAATAACAGATATCTGTACCCGAGAACACACATAAGTTACTCATACGTGACGTCACACATCATCACATCATCAGCCGTAGGTCGTCCACTGCTGGACATAGGCCTCCTCCTGGGGGGGTTTTGCCAATACTCGCCACGCTTGGCAGGCGGGTTGGCGAGCGTAGTTAGGTGTGATTGTTCAAGGAAGACGCTGCTGCTCATCTTCCGGATTACATCCCTTAGCCGACTTACGGCAACCACGGGTAGAGAGGGTGGGGTACTATTCTTACGCCGGCACCACCACGTCAAATCGTGACGTCATGTACAATAAAATTTAAACGTTGTTAACTTTGCCAAAGCGTTATCGAATAGTTATCCGTAATTAGAAATGTAACATAAGATTCAAACTTCTATGATTTGTGTTTAGCCGTTTCAAATGCGTTTCCTCGAGTATGAAGCACGTTAGGGTTACCACTCACTGTAAATCCGTCGCCACCTTCTCCAATAAAAGATTGGGATACAACTTTATAGTATTTGTCGAGCTGCAAAGGCTCGTATCTAGGGACGTCACATTCAATACATCTGATCGTCGTATTGACAACTCTAGCGTTCAGCGGCTGCGATCCGTCGAAACGTGTGCGTATGCCTGCAGAACGATTTCAATTGCTGTCAAATTGAATCACACAAATTGCTTAGGCCAATCATTCTATCTATTTAATAATATTATAATATGTACGCACATTGGATACTTAGAACATACTTATGTTCACTATAACGTAAATAAATTCGTTTTCATAATCCTTTAAAAGAAAGAACTAGTTCCACCAATGTCAATCAATCGATCATCATCTTTAAACTTCAATGCGATTGAAACATGAGAGCAATCGAATTAAGTTTGATGTTACAAATTGTCTGTCGGATGAATTATTACTCAAGTGATTACAAGCTGTCGATACAAAGGCATGCCGCTTCTAATCCGCAATTGTACGCTTAAATATGCATGAGAACGGCTGTTTACGAATTACATCACAATGCTTACATTAATGTAAATGGTTTGCGAGTGAGACGATACGTGAACCCTGATCTCTAATTTGACTTTGGCTCAGTTATTCCACGAAACCTAGTCTCATTTGCCAACCGCCTCAGTTTAGCTCAAAATTAAATTAGACACAACGTAACACAGACTATGGCCCAGATGACATACATAATAACATATTAGTCTATGTTGTTTTTGCTATTTTCTATTCACCCATTGTTTGAAGCGAGGTAGATCATAATTCGGTGGAAAAACCGAAGGTGGTAAGCCATTCCACATAAGACAGTTTAAGTTTTTCATGATTCAGAGTTGTGGCAATATTGAAATTGAATTCAAAATGCAATGCAGTTCAGTGGTAATAGCATCAACTAAAAAAGATTGGATGGATCAGGTTATCAATGCTTTGTATGAGATAATTATGTGTGTGGATATAAAACGAACACAACTAACATTAGACTTTGAAATTTAGAGAGGGCAATGTCTGTTGTGCCTTCTGGTAGTGAAACAGTACATACCTGAAACTTGCAGCATTCTTGCACCCGCATAAGGGTTGTTCCCTACTGAATATTCCAGCATTTCCAAAATATGGTCGCCTCTTAAGTCGAAAACCTCAACGTTATTCTCGAAGGGTGTCGACAGAATCGTTGATTCGAATGTTATAACTGTAAACATATAAATATTTTAATATTTTTTTGTTTATACTGTATAGGTTTGCGTTTGACCACGCCCTGCCTGATGTTGAGCAGGATGTAGTCTAAAATGAAGCACGCTTACCTAGAAAAAACCTATTTACTCTAGATTTGAAAACACCCAAGTTGTACTTCGCAGGAAAAAACAGACGCCGGCAGAGAGTTCCAAATCCTCGCTGTACGTATTAAGAATGCGGAATCGAAGCGTTTAGTCCGAACATGGGGAATATCCACCATGTAAGGATGGTTTGGCCGTGTCTGCCTCGCCGTCCGGTAATAAAAAGGGGCAGGTGGAACCAAATTATGCAGTTCTAAGGCACACTCTCCGAAATGTATCCGATAAAAGATAGACAAACAAGCGACTTTACGTCGGTGCTCAAGGCTTTGCAACTGAGACGAAGCTAGAGTGTCGAACAATATATCTTGAACACAACCGTGTTCACGTAAATACGTGTTCAATTACATTATAAACACTAAGAATTCCTTCGGATTTCCATGTTTCAAGACCTCACTCAACGTAACGAGTTCTTTGCTCGTATAGTAGTCTAATTAAATTTTAGACGTAGCTAAAACACGAACAAACTGTCTTTCGATTTTGTAATTTTTTTTTTAATTGCCTCCCTCTACGAAAGCAAATTTAAAGATTCCCGTTTAACAAAACCCATGCTTAACAAATTAAAATAAATAAAGTAATTGTTAAGTAAATTAAATCACCTCTCACTAAGCGATAGGGCTGACAAAAACAAAACAAAAAATAATAGATTTGCTGTGCTAAACACGCTGAGTCGAACAAGACGGTCTCCTGATGGTAAGAGATAATGCCTGTCAATGACCATTGCAGCAATGCACAGAACTTTGAGTAGTAAAACAAAGTCCAAAGGCATCGCTGCTTTGGCGCTCATTACTTTGAGACTTTTGAGGGTTAGTCTCAAAACAGCCCAGTAATTTCGCTAGCTACAATATCCTTCAAACCGGAACAGTAATGTTTTCACACTACTGCTACTACTTATTACTAATTATTACTTTGCGGCAGAAAACTACTACTACTTATTACTAATTATTACTTTGGTACTTTAGGCCCTGGAATAAAACATAGGATACTTTTCATCATCATCATCCATAACCAGGCGGGTGACACCGCGGGGCGTAGCTAGTAATATTATAAAAGCGAGAGTTTGTAAGTTTGTTACTTCTTCACGCTCCGACGGCGGAACTAATTTTCATGAAATTTGGTATGGAGGTAGCTTTTATTATTATTTTTATGGCTGACATTCTAGTTGTTTGACCACAACTCACCTGATGTTAAGTGACGGTGTGGTCGAAGACGGTAAAGCACACCTAGCCTGGAATAGAACTGGCTCTCAAGTGAGGCTGCCGGAACACACCGTTAGATGCTAGGTGGCAGATTTTCAATTGGAGGGTGGTAGCTAACCAGCCGGGTACTAAAAAGTACCCTACAACCACGCTATGGTTTCCTAACGATGTTTTACTTCACCGGCAGCTCAAGCTCATTGTTGGGGTTTGAACCTACGCCCTTCGGCATGCGAACCGACCGCGCTAACCACTGAGCTATCATCGCTACATCGCTTTGGGCGTGAAGAAGTAACAAACATACAAACACACTTAAAAACTTTCGCCTTTATAATATTAGCGTGTACTCAGCATGGTTCTTGTGATCCTGGTAATTTTTATTTTTAGATTAAAATGTAAATTTTTCCCAAAAAGTATCAGTAAAATAAATATATGAAAATTTTTCCATGAAAACTCGGGAGCAATAAGTTTTTCCAATATAAAAGAGGATAAACCCAATCGTATGCAATACCTTTCAGGCTATTTCGGATCCATTATTGTAAGTAGTTTTCGGGTAGTATAAAACTTATGCTACTTACATAAAAGGTACGAGTAGGTATAAGTTATAATAGTAATAATAAGCTATATGAACTAGCGCCTTTTGTGTGAATTTTATAGAATACTTGCTGTGCCCCGCGGTTTCACCCGCGTTAGATGCCTACGTCATAGTAGCTTTATGCATGCAAAGTCTAAGCTCGATCGGTTATACAACCTTTCATCCCCTATTTTATCCCCTTGGGGGTAGAATTAATCAAAATCCTTTCTTAGTGGATGCTTACGTCATAGCATCTACCTGCATGCCAAATTTTAGCCCGATCCGTCCAGTGGTTTGGGCTGTGCGTTGATAGATCACTATGTCAGTCAGTCAGTCAGTCAGTCACCTTTGAGCTATATATATTTAGATTTTGGTTATGGTCTGTTTCTAGATAGAAATGAAACTCATATCCAATGATTTTATATACATATATAAAAAAGGTAGATATCGCACTAGCGCACACAAATTGTTGCAGACAATTGTTGCTATTTGATTTGCACTTGTGCTTTAAGTGCAACACGCTACTTATAGCTATCTCTTTCTGTATCATACTTTCCGTATTATCTATCGCATTCGCAGTTGAAAATTACACTTAAGTGAATTTGTAATACTAACGCAATAAAATCTGGACCAAAAGAAAATATGTTTTTTTTTTTAATGTAAAATAACACTCCGTGGGCACCGGGGTCCGTGACCTTTGATTTTTTTTTTTTTTTTTTTTTTTTACATTGTGGGAAGAGGAAAGTTAGAGTTTACAGGTAGATACGTAAGTGGTACATTTTTTTTCTTACCTCCAGAATCGATACCAACTCGGATTCCGCCCTGGTTGATGACACAAAAGTGGGCATACTGCCAGTTGTCGCCTACTGCCCAATCCAATACCTGAAATTATTTGGAAAATACCTCTTTTCAAAAAGTTGAACACAATGGAACTGGCTCTCAAGTGAGGCTGCCGGAATACACCGTTAAATGCTTGGTGACAGATTTCCAAACTGAGGGTGGTAGCTAGCCAGTTGAGTACTTAAAAGTACCCTACAACCACGCTATGGTTTCCTCACGATGTTTTCTTCACTGGCAACTCAAGAACATTGTTGGGGTTTGAACCCACGCACTTTGGCGTGTGAAGCGACGTCCAACATCGCTACATATGCTTCGGCATTAGCCGAATGACTGGTATCAGAGGTCAATTTGAAATCTGTGCTAACCATTGAGCCATCATCGCTACTAAAATTCTTTTACTTAAGATTCTTTTAAGAAGTACCTAAATATCATAATTCTTGTAGCGATGATAGCTCAGTGGTTAGCGTGGTCGATTCACATGCCGAAGGGCGTGGGTTCAAACCCCAACAATGAGGTTGAGCTGCCGGTGAAGGAAAACATCGTGAGGAAAGCATGTAGCAGCGGAGTACTTTCTAGTACTCCACTGGCTAGCGATCACCCATAAGTTAAAAAGCCAGATCCATTTCAAGCTAGGTATGCTTTACCATCTTCGCCCATAGTGTCACTTAACATCAGATGAGTTGCGGTGAAACACTTAGCATGTCAGCCATTAGAGAAAAAAGCAGTAAAATATGCTTACTGAATGCATAAACGCGTCACAAATGAAGCTGCCCAGATTGCATTCACCGCAAGCGCAACTAGATGACAAATGGACCATCGCGTGACCGATTTCTTCGGAAGCCAGCTCTTCAATCATCGGCAGGTATACATTTATTTTATCCAAAATATCCGGAGCTGAAAGAAGAAGTTTGAAATTATTCATCACTTATCACGGTTAATAAACAACTTGGTGGATCCAGTCACAATCCAGGGGTGAGAAATTAGACGTTAAAGTCTTAAACATCGACACAAAGTTGCATGTCTGTCAGTTTTCTACCGGATACACTTTGAAGTGCGGTTCAGATCTGGTGGATATTCCAAAAACTCGAACTAAACGGTTTGAATCTACTTACATTGTACGAACAGCTAAACAATGGAATTTGCTACCCGAGTGGGTGTTCCCTGATGGATACAATATGGGTGCCTTCACGTCGCGAGTGAATCGGTTTCTTCTGGGCGTGCTTCACCATAGACCGCATCTTCGCTTAACATCAGGCAAAATGGCGGTCAAACGGAAACTATGTAATATAAAAAAAAATAACATAAAGCACAAAAACAAACAAACAGAGACAATTAAAGAACAGTTACAAAATAGACGACCACCTCAGCATAATGCTGGTCAAGTGGTCATGCTATGTTATGACCAGCGCTGGTCTTCCGGTGAGCCCTTGTAGGTAATGCAAAACACAGATATAAAACCAAAAACGAATTACCAACATAAAAACAAAAATAAAATGTAAATATCCCTCTGGAAATGAATATATAATAATAAAACTGTAACTAGACAATCATTGTACATCACTACATATTATAACACAAAGTCGTCTGTCTGTCTGTCTGTCTGTTCGCGATATCTTAAAAACTACTGAACGGATTATCATGCGAGTTTCACCAATAGATAAAGTGATACATATTTTTTTAAGATTTAGGACACGATTAGAAATCCAAATACAGTAAAAATGTTTGCCTGTACGCTTGTTCGCGATAAACTTGCGGTGTACTGAGCAAATTTAGTCTTCATTTCATCGAAATCGGTTTAGAGAAAGTGAAGTTATGAATAAGATAAGATAAAAAGTGTGTAATGTCCATTATAAATTGAACCCTACAATTTAGCGGCACCCAAAGTGCACGAGGTTTAGTTTACTCTGGTTTTGCTATTAAAACTGGACCAATTGTATTGCACAATATCTATGTAGGTATTCCGTTTATTTGCATCGAAAATTACTACGCAGGCGAAGACGGAAGCAGCAGTTAGTATTAAAAACAAAAGATTAGATACCTTGTTCAACTTCGTTGCCGATGTAGTGCGGGTTACCTTCCCAATTGAGTAAGTTACCAGCATCGTCAAAATACAATTTGATTTCACCGAGATACGCGGTATGTGCTGCTGCTTGCACTATTAAAACCTGACAAAAAAAAAAGAAAATCAAGTTCCCTCAAGGTCCCCTCAAGTTCCCCTCAAGTTCTCTCAAGTTCCCTCAAGTTCCCCTAAAGTTGAAAATCTGTCGCCAAGCACCTAACGGTGTGTTCCGGCAGCCTCACTTGAGAGCCAGTTCCATTCCAGACTAGGTGTGTTTACCATCTTCGCACTTAACAACAAATGAGCTGTGGTCAAACACTTAGCCTATAAACCAAAAAAAAATATCTTCATCAATTCACACTTAATTTAGAATGGATCAAATCAAGAAAAATATGGCGGATTAGTATTGTAAATAGCAATATTTTTTTAAAAAACAATTAATGAGAACCTCCTCCTTTTTTGAAGTCGGTTAAAAACTATGTTACACCGGCATAGCATATCACTCCAATGGTAATTGCTAGTAATAATTAATTTTAAAATAAATTACTTCAGCAAACTAGTCTTCTGGAAGTGTTCTCCACTTTGAAAGTGAAATTAACACTCAAGTTTGACAGCCCTGTTGGTTCATTGTAGTATATCTGCTGAAAGAGCTGTAGGGCGTGGGTTTGTGGGTACAAAAAAGTTTACAGGAATTAAAAGATGCAAAATTTTATTCTCTACAATAATGGTCTCAATAACTTTTGCGCTAAAGTGCATAGTTTCCGAGATATCGACCAAAAACTTCAAGATGGCGCTTGCAGCTTCACCTGGATCTGTCAGCATTTTGTGATTTTATGCCCAGTAAGTAACCGTAAATTAATAATAAAAAAATTTGTATCGGAAATTTAGTGCGAGCTTAAATTCAATTTTTACTAGGCTAGAGTACTTACATGTCTATCAGGCTGGTCTACCACGACAGGATACGGGCCCTGAGGTGTCCAACCGCTGTTCTCAGGTACGTCATCGTTGTAAAGTAAAGTATGGCTGTGACCACCAACTATGATATCAATATAAGGGCCTCCGTGCAGAGCTATCTCTCTGAAAGATTTACCAAACACATTACATTTTTCTTGGTTGCCTAGAAGAGTTTACTCTTAGCGATAAGGCTGCCACTTGTGGCACTAGCAAATATTTTTTGTTTTGTGTACTTTTTTCTATTTTTGCACTATAAAGACTTTATATCTATCTATCCATTTAAACAAGATATGAGTGTAAGGGTATTTTTAACCCCTGACGCAAAAACGACGTGGTGTTATAAGTTTGACGTGTCTGTGTTTGTGTGTGTGTCTGTCTGTGGCATCGTAGCTTCCGAACGGATGAACCGATTTTGATTTTGTTTTTTTGTTTAGAAGGGTGAGTGTTCTTAGATATTTTTGATTTTGTGTCGGGGGTTTTTTAACAAAATGTTTAATTACTTGTCAATGTATTTACATAAACATTTGCCTAATAACAAAAAGAAAACATCGTGAGGAAACTATAGTATGATAGTTGAGTACTTTAAACTACCCTCAAGTTGAAAATCTGTCCGTAAGCATCTAACGGTGTCTTTCGAAAGCCTCATTTGAGAGCCAGTTTCCACTCCTGACTAGGTTTTTTTATGTAACAGTACTGAGACGAACGGGGCGCTCTCCTGATGTTAAGAGCTAATGCCTATCAATGACCATTGCAGCGATACACAGAACTTTGAGTAGTAAAACAGAGTCCAGGGCATCGCTGCCTACTCGCTCATTACTTTGAGACTAGATGGTTAGTCTCAATAGCCCTGTAATTTCGCTAGCTGCAGTACCCTTCAAACCGGAATACAGTAATGTTTACACACTACTGCTTGGCGGCAGAATATCTGGTACTGTGGTGATAACTATCTAGACGACCATCTGCTGAGGAAATCTACCACCAAGTAAAGCTAGATGTGTACCCTCTTCGAACACAGCGACACTTAACATCAGATGAGATGTAGTCATGCGTGACGTCACATACCGGCCTCAACGGAAGACCAGCGTCGCGCCGGCTGGGTACAGTCGGCATTATACTGAGTTGAGGTCAGTTTGCGACTTAAATATATTTATTTCCTTAAGATTTTGATCTCCATGTTTGTTGTTTTTTTAATGTAAATAAAGTGTTGTCTGTTCATCTCAGCAACAATGTCAAGCATGTTCTTGAATAGTTGCAGATCTTCGGGGGGAGGTGTTTCACATCCATGCATCGTCAGAATCTATGACCACGCATCGACCGCAAAAGCACTGCAGGGCGAAGATTTCCGACTCTGCGAAACGTGCCTGCCGCTGGCAACCATTCCGTCATCACCACCAGGTCACGTGGTGCCTGCTCAACACTTTACGTGACCAACGAGGGTTTCGCTGCCACATTTCTTGAATACTTCTTGTTCTACCATAGAAACGTTGTCACTTAATATTAAGTACCTGGATGACCGAGCTTTGCTTGGTTTTTCATTGCCTGAAAACACGGATAAAACGACGTTTTCTAAAAATGAAACCTAGCTAGATCGATTTATCGGTCCCGAAACCCCCTGTATACGAAATTTCATGAAAATCGTTGTAGCCGTTTCCGAGATTCAGATTATATATATACAAGAATTGCTATTTTAAATGTATTAAATAATAATTAATTGTAATTTTATTTAAATTAAATTTATTTTAAATAAATTTGCACATTCTCCGGTTGTAGCCTTCGTAATTAGCTTACCTATCAATATCTAAGCCACAATGAGATAAAACTATAATAATGTCAACGCCGTCAGCATTTAGCTTCTCAGCTTCAGCTCTTACGGTTTCCACTTCATCAGTAAATTTCAGATTACCAGTTGCTGCCAAAGTCTGCGGATTAAAAGTATTTTTTTATTTCACTAAGAATTTGAGTGATTCACTTCACTCATGTTCATTATAAAAAACCCGAGATAACAGACAGTGTTAAATAATTTAAATAAACTCACATCAGTCGACGCAATTATAACACCAATAATGCCGATTCTCCTTCCATTCTTTTCAACGACAATACTAGGCTGGTATAAACCTTGGATGGTAGGTTCTTCATCATCAATTATGTTAGCTGTAACTACTGGAGAGTTCAAATGCTCTAGATAAGGGACTACGCCTTCTATACCGTTGTCGAATTCATGGTTTCCTAGTACCTGTAAACAGATGTAGCTCAATTATATTCTGCCAAACATTCAACTTCAAGCGAACTATTTATTATTTTATTTGTTCTTTGTTTACCGATCTTTTAGATTATTTTATTTCAATTTATTGGTTTCTCTGTAGTACGTATGTTATTTGTTTAACTTGATTTAAGTTTTATTATATGAAGTGTAAGATACTGCGTGAAATGGGAACGTAAGGTAGCGAGAAAGAGACAGAATAAACGAGTAATACACAGGTTTGAAAGAGCGAAAGGATATGAAGATATGAATGGAACGTAACGTTAATATGAAAGAGATGCCTAGATGTGAGATAATTATAAATATGAATGAGAAAGAGAAGTGTGAAAGGGATAGTAATAAGTTAGATATAAGTGTGAGAGAGATGAAATAAAAGCAATTTAGAAGAACGTTCATCTTTGAATTCACCCAACCTTACAGAAGAATATTTTTTTTTGTAAAATTGTAAAATTTTACATAAGCAAGATAAACAGACCACGATATCTAAGGGTGGGTTTGCTGGAATTAAGTAAAACAATATACACGAGCTAATAGTTATTAAATTAGACAAACCAAAAACAAGTTATGTTATTTGCAGAGAATTTTGTCATCGCGATGCAAAAATCCTAATAATTAATTTGACACATTTAAACAATTAACAAACTTATCAACGCCATTGGCGGAACTTCGGAGTTTTATACATAAGAAATTACTCACATGAGCATCATGAGGTATTAGATTCATAAATTCTTGGGTAACATTCCACCTGAGAATGTTATACCAAATGGTGCCTTGGAAGCTATCTCCTCCATTCAGAAGTAGGGACTGGGGTTCTGCTGCCATTCGTTGGCGAACCATTGTGGCGAGCCGAGCGAATCCACCGATGCAAGGAGCAGCGTCGGGGTTACATATCGTACCCCACGGGCTAGTTTCAACAAATCTAGAAGAATAAGATATAAAAAAAAAAAAAAAAAAAAAAATTATATTATATTATTATATTTATAATAATTGAAATATTATTTAATGATTAGGTTATTTTTTTTCTAATTCTTATTTAGAGATTCAAAAAGAAAATAAGGGAACCCGTTCCACATTTATTATATCAACTCTTAGCTAAGCCCGTGTCTCTCTTTACTATAAAAGGCTCCAAATGTTGTCGCAAAATGGCTTGTCTGTCGGTTTTCTACTTTCACTTTGGTGAGTGCACTTAAGATACATGATCTAATTCCATCTTGCCCATTTTACTATCGGACAGCCAGGACCTTCAAGAAGCGATTCCAAAAACTCTAACTAATCGATTCGAATCTACCTTCATTGTACGAACCGATAAGCAATGGAATTTGCGACCCGAGTGGGTGTTCCCTGATAGATACAATTTGGGTGCCTTCAAGTCGCGAGTGACTCGGTTTCTTCGAGGCGAGCCTGCTTCACCGTAGACCGCATCTTCGCTTAACATCAGGCGTTTGACAGACATCAACAACAGTTGGCGGTCAAATGCAAGGCTATTTGTAAAACAAATCCATTAATCATTTATCAGATTTAAAATTTGAAACTCTTTTTGTGAATACACAAATACCTAATTGCATGAACTTTACATACCTTGCATGGAAATCATTATAATGTAATATATTCAACGCGTATGTATTATCTTCATTTTGACCAACCACCGCACTGGCTATGGAAATACAGCACAACGCCCAAAAACGTTTAGAACACAACATTTCTAAAAAAATAACTTTGACTTAAAAAAAAAAAACCTAAGTACTGGTCTTTACTTACACACCTCTAAACTAATAAATGTATTGTTAACAAATTTGATAAGAACTAATCGATTAGATAAAAGTTGTGATAAATAAGGTTGGTCACGTTTGAGCTATATATTTTACAGATGAGAAGATAATAATAAACTACTTAATTAAAAAAAAAAATACCTTAACTTGGCTCACGAGATAACCGCCATGTGGGATGTTGATTCGATGATCATTGCTCCGATAGTCGTCACGGTGAACGGTATTATAGCGAAAAGTCTCGACCAACATCTTAAGAGACTCTCGCTAGACGGTTGGGTCAAGAGTCAGATCCAAAAGGCAGAGTGACCCTTGACACGGCGTGCATTGTTAGGAGGTTGCTCGCTCTACAGCCCTAACCACCCAAGTTTAAGTTATATTATTTTTTGTATACTTAATGTAAAACTTAAAATTAACTAATTTATAAATCCGATTTTGTTCACTGATTATTTTATTTAAGACACACTATTTTATTAGGATGTATTTTATATAGAAAACTTTCCGTTAAATTATAGAAAATAATAGTGAAAACCGTATGAAAATTAATTGCGTCGTTTAAAAGAAGCAAGCGGAGAAACAGACAGATGCGGGCAGTGAATTTGTTTTACACTATTTAGAAATAACTAAATGAATAAATTGTACATAACAGAAAAAAACCATTTTAAATAAATGAATCAAAAAGGCCGCTATCAATGGCAATGGTTCCCAAAACGCTGGCCTCATTGTTGCGTTGTATGACCATACTCTAACGTTCGGCTAAAATAAAGGCCTGCGTTTTGTCATGCGTGGTGTCGAACAGACGAGATGACAACTCTTTAATAAATGAATAAATATGATTTAATACAATTTTAAAGTAAAAATAAAACAATAAAAATACTTTGACAAAGTTCTTGAATAAATAATCAGTTTAAATAACATGTGATATTTTTATCTAGCTGCGCCCCGCGGCTATACCCGCGTGGTGATGGATGACGATGATGTAAAGTATCTTATGTTTCATTCCAGGGCTTAAAGTATCTACATGCTAAATTTCATCCAGATCCGTTCAGCCGTTCAGGCGTGATTGAGTAACAAACATCCACCCATCCATCCAAACATTTACATTTATAATATAAGTGGGATTACTAGATAAAAAAAAACACAAACTAAAAATGCTAAATACAACAGTACTTAAAAAAATAATTATAGAAGACAATTTTTTTTATACTAATTATAAATACCTACACAATAGGTATTGTACTTGAAAGCATACCCATTTAATAAAGCTTTGATCTAATTCAGCTGACGGTGAAGGAAAACATATTGACGAAACAATGGTGGAAACATGGTGGTAGGATATTTTATAGTAGTAGCTACCTCACTCAAGTTGAAAATCTGCCGCCAAGCACCTAACGGTATATTCCGGCATCCTTACTTGAGACCCATTTCTATTCCAGGCTAAATTATGTTTTACACCGTGACTTAACATAAGGTGAGCTGTGGTCAAACACCTAGCTTGTAAACTACACGTTTTTTTATAACAGATTTAACAATTTAAATGATAAACATATTTGTTTACTAGGCTGATGTTGCATTACTAGAACTTCACTACCTCTAGATAATTATTAATATTCTGCGTTATAGTTAGTCGCAGCCCTATTTTTATAACTTTCGTTTCGATTTTATTACATAGATAAAGACATCAATTAGGTGCTCGTGCATCACGCGTGTTACACAATTGATGTCAGCATGCTCGATTTCGCATACATTACCATACCGTATCAGCCCTGGTTTTATAACCTGTCCCACTGCTGGGCGTGGGCCTCTTGTCATTGTGAGAAAGATTAACTTGAGGTTAGATGGCGCTGCGTAGAATGTGTAAAAAAATTACAATGGGAATTAGGAATGATTTATCTATCTATCTATCTAATGCCTTTAAACGAGCAATTCTTGTATATATAAACGATTTTCATGAAATTTAGTATGCAGGGGGTATCGGGGGCGATAAATCGATCTAGCTAGGTTTCATTTTTAGAAAACGTTTTTTTATCCGTGTTTTCAACCGAGCAAAGTTCGGTCATCCAGGTACTTATCATAATAAGGAATGATTATTATTAAATAACATAGTAAGCACTTCTGTAAAATTTGTTATTAGTTTTATTTAATTAAAGACATATTAATATTAACCTACTGTATTTCTTTAAAATGACATACCAAACTCATAATAAAGCGGAAATTATTTTTAGGGTTAGACATACGTAATTCTAAAATCACATGCCAATCTCTGACCGCAGAAAATGCATCAGCATTGAGTCTTCTTATTATACATATTAATTACTTTTAAGTTTGCAATAAAGAATTAAACTAGCGCTGCTATATCAAGTCTCATTAGGTCTTCTTATAATAAATATTAATTAGTTATAAGTTTGTAATTAAGAATTAAACAAACTAGAGCTGCTATATCGAGTCTCATTAGGTCCTCTTATAATACATATTAATAAGTTGTAAGATTGTAGTTAAAAATTAAACAAACTAGAGCTGCTATATCGAGTCTCGTTAGGTCTTTTTATAAAACATATTAATTAGTTGTAAATTTGTTATTAAGAATTAAACAAACTAGGGCTGCTATATCGAATCTCATTAGGTCATCTTATAATACATATTAATTAGTTGTAAGTTTGTAATTAAGAATTAAACGAATTAGAGCTGTTATATCGAGTCTTATTAAGTCGTCTTATTACACATATTAATTAGATGTAAGTTCGTAACATAGAAAGAAACAAACTAGAGCTGCTATATTGAGTCACATTAAGTCCTCTTATTATACATATTAATTAGTTGTAAGTTTGTAATAAAGAAATAAACAAACTAGAGATGCTATATCGAGTCTTATTAGTTCTCTTATTATACATATTAATCAGTTTTAAGTTTGTAATAAAGAAATAAACAAACGAGATGCTATATCGAGTCTCATTAGTTCTCTTATTATACATATTAATCAGTTGTAAGTTTGTAATAAAGAAATAAACAAACTAGAGATGCTATATCAAGTCTCATTAGTTCTGTTATTATACATATTTCAGTTGTAAATTTGTAATAAAGAATGAAACAAACTAGAGCTGCTATATCAAGTCTTATTCTAATGCTTGTAAAAGTGTAAATGATTACAAAATTCATAAACTCTAGGCCAAACATGGGTTTGTAATGTCTATCCGTCCATCGAGATCAATGAAGACTGGAGAATGTTTCTTGATGTAATCCATTAATATGACATAATCAAGGCCGATAACTCTCACGTTACGTCGGTTTTCAGATATCATCTGTAATATAAAAACAAATTAAAAATCTTGAACGGATAAAAAGTCGCACATTTATTAAGTAGGTCATTCAACTCAATACAGAAAATTTTCTTTCTTTATAAATGCCATCACAATCATTGTATAATAGTAGGTACGCTGTTACAAATATGAGTTGTTCAAATCCGATGGATGGATCAGTCCTGATTTTAAAAAAGGTCCCACGGCTGGACGTGCGTCTCTTCTCATTGTGGATCACAATCTCAGCCGTAGGACGGCATCCACCATTGATTTCCATAAAGACCTATTAACGCCCGTCCATCGCTGAATTTTTCCCCATTGGCCATACTATCAATGTACTAGATATAATTACAAACAAGTGTTACAGTCGGTGTGCCGTGGTGGTGCCGGCGTATCCCACCCTCTCTACCCGTGGTTGCCGTAAGATTCGGCTAAGGGATATAATCCGAAAGATGGGCAGCAGCATCTTCCTTGAACAATCACATCTAACTGCGCTCGCCAACCCGCCTGACAAGCGTGGCGAGTATTGGCAAAACCCTCCCAGGAGGAGGCCTATGTCCAGCAGTGGACGTCCTATAGCTGATGATGATGATGATGGGTACAGTTCACTATTGTTTTTACTTCAAAATCTAGAAAGCTACGACCCAAACAGACAGCGACTGAATGCGAAGAAGTTTCGTCGTCTAATTACCAAGAAGTGTTTCTTTTAAAGTTGTTAGGAAGCATTTTGAAGCATTTTTATTTCGTTCCGTAGTTTAATATAAATTGTGATTGGCGTTGAAAAGCTTTGCTTTTATGAATGTATTATTTTGGGGCGTAGTTTCTACTGACAGTAGTTTTACATAAAAAGGGAGTGTAATGTTTCAAGGTTCATGTATGTGAGTTTCAATATTCCACCATAACTTTTTAATGCTAGAACATTCTGAATTTTTGTTTATCGATAGAATCTTTACATCATTCCTAATGACAATGGCAATAAATATTAAGAAGAAAAAAAAAATTTTTTTTTTCCATATCATTATTAGCTCATAATTTATTTAGGGTATTCGTTTTTTTAAATCTTGTTTGAGTCACTATTTACCAAGACAGGCTGAAAAAAAAAGTTTATTATAAATATTATTCACCGTAAACCCATCGCCTCCTTCTCCCATGAACCCTTGCGTGACGACCCTGTAGTATTTATCGAGTTCCAACGGTTCGTATCTCGGCACATCGCACTCTATACACCGAACTGTAGCGTTGAGGACCCTTGAGTTGAGAGGCATTGATCCGTCAAATTTGACTCGTAGACCTGTAACGAATGTTTTTGTACAGAAATAAAAGAAATCTTTAACTTGTTAAATATTTCTTTTATACTTTGATTTCTCTTAAAAATACGTTCAAATTGGCGCTGTTCAAGATGCAAATGTTGACGTATTTTATATGACGTATAATTGTTTGTTCAGGATAATTAGGTCAAATATTAACCACCTATTTTTTATTATAATTTGGAACGGCAATCGAGTACTGAACTGTTTCAATATTGCTGATGTTCAAACTTTCACGGTGTATAAAAAAAAAACTTATTTTAAAGATAATGAATTGCTTTGCATGTATTTTCCACAGGTCTGATTGAGTCAAAATTTGGTATTCTACTGACTACTGATGTAGGAAAATTTTAAAATAATTAATTTACGTTTGCCAGAAGATTGCACGTATATCTTGAACTAACCTGAAGTTTGGACCATTCTCGCTCCAGGCCAAGGGTCATTGGCTACAGCGTACTCCAACATTTCCATTATATAGTCACCTCTAAGCTCAAAGACTTCTATGTAATTTTCGAATGGTGTTGCAGTAACTACTGACTCGTAAGTTACATCTGGAAAAAAAAACAATTTTCGTCTTGTTGGCAATAAATAATCCCAATGGTTAACAGACACACAAAAAAATTGCACCGAACTGTACATAAATGTAATTATTTTGTTTTACCTCCTATTTCTATGTCAGCTCTGATTGCACCTCGAGTTAAAACGCAGAAATGAGCGTAATGCCAATTTCCATCCTCGGCCAATTCCAATGCCTATCAAAAATAAAATGTTAAATAAAACTGTAAAAATCAATAACTTGAAGAATTTATGCTAGATTTTTGTAACCTGCAAAAAAACTTCTATTTATGTATATACATTTTTTTTGTAGAAAACCATTAATAAGAAATATTTTAATTACGAGTGTATTAAGGAATAAATATCTAATACCTTTTAACAAGCAATTCTTGTATATATATACCTAATCTGAATCTCGGAAACGGCTCCAACGATCTTCATGAAATTTAGTATGCAGGGGTTTTCGGGGGCGATAAATCGATCTAGCTAGGTTTCATTATTAGAAAACGAGAAAAAAAAACAATCATAGCTCTGTATTCCAGGTACTAGGTATAATAAGTGATATCAGATTGGGAATCACGAAACTTAAATGAATTTGGGCAGGATATTTCGCCAGGCAGAGTGATGGCAGGTGGACTAAAACGTTGACGGAGTGGTGGCCGCGAATTGGTAAACGTAGCGTTGGTCGTCCACCAGTTCGTTAGGTAGACAACTTAATAAAAATAGCGGATCGAACATGGACAAGATTTTCACAGGACCGAAACGAGTGGCGTACAAGAAGACCTATGTCCGGCAGTGGGCGATTACGGACTGATGATGATATAAGTAAGGTTGTATTTTACTATGGGAACTGACGTGCTTTTGACACATCTTTGATACACTTATGGATGACTCATGTTTAATTATATCGGATATTCCGATTATAGTTTTGGCCATACCCGGTGGCCTTTATCATGGAGACAAAGTTGAATACGACACGCGCGCGGTCTCGTCTCGCTTGGCACTGCGGGCCGCTGCGCGCCGCGTTTTGGATATAATGAAACGTGAGCAAGGTTGTTTTGTTTATAAATATACTTACAGCATTTATATACGAGTCGCAAATCAAACTGCCAAGTGAACATTCACTACAGGTGCACTGGGAAGACAAGTGCACCATCGACTCGCCGATTTTTTCAGTTGCAATCGCTTCTATTAGAGGCAAATAATAATCGATTTTCTCCAGTATGTCTTTGGCTGTAAAAACATGAACAGGCATTACGAACTTTGTTTTTTTATAGAACGTTTGCGTTGCTAATCAAATCATTACTCGAATTATTGTGATCAAATAGTCGTATAGACTGTGGTAAGGTTTTCTTAAAAAAAAATATCTCTCTCTCTCTCTCTCTCTCGCAAAATATCTAATCTAATAACTTTAAACGAGCAATTCTTGTATATATATATATATATATATATATATCAAAATATAAAATATCAAAATATATATATATATATATATATATATATATATATATATATATATATATATATATATATTTTGATATTTTATATACATATATATATATCTGAATCTCTGAAACGGTAAAAGCAATCTAATATCTAAGCAATAAAAGCGACCTTTTCGCTAAAAGCAATCTCTTCCAGGCAATCTTAGAAAAGGATTAAAGGAAGAAAAAGACAGGATGTATCAATAACGAGGATATACCTAAATATATCTACATTCCCATAATAACATATCCTGAATATACATATGTATAATATGGTGTAGTTGTAGGGGAATATTTAAATAAACAATTCTACATCAAATAAATGGTGTTTTAACTGGGCGTTTTACTATATTCACAATATTTATCATTCAAACATCTGCCTTATAAAATCTCTGCCTGTTGTAAAAGAAAAATCTTTATACAAAAAGAAATTGTGTCCAGACTCTTGGCATCCCTCTCTATCTCGTCACTAACATGTTAGTACCTTTTCATAACGTAGTAGTAGCAATAATAACCCAGTGGCTAGCAGGGTCACTTCACACGCTGGAGGTATCGGGGTCTAATCCCAACAATAATTATATCTAGCCTGCTGATGAAGAACAACATCGTGAGGAAACTATAGCATTGTAATTTGTAGCAAGATGCTTTCTAGTACGTAGCTGGCTAGCATTAAGTTAAAAATCTGCCGCCAAGTACCAGATGGTGTGTTTGGTAGTCTCCCTTGAAATCCAGTTCCCATGTTTATCATCGTTGACCACACCGTCGCATAACATCAGTTCAGCTGCGGTCAAACACCTAACCAGTACAAAAAAATAATTTAATGCGTTAAAATTTACCTTCATCGTCATCATCATCATCATCATCATCAGCCTTTTGCTTTCACGTCACTGAGCTCGGTCAACAGCTTTCTGTATCCAGTGTTTGGCCGTCGCTTTACACAGATCATTGCACCACTTGTCCGCAGGTTGTCCTACACTACGCTTGCCTGTACGTTGTCTCTACTCTAGAACTCGTCTACTCTACCCATTAATGGTTCTTCGAGAAATGTGACCACTGCTATTACCAAGAACACACACACTATCAAAATTTACCTTGTGCGATTTCATTCCCAATATAATGGGGATCGCCTTCCCACTCTAGCAAGTTACCAGCGTCGTCAAAAAACATTTTGATTTCTCCAAGATATTGAGTATTAGCTGCTGCTTGAACTATTAGTACCTGGAACATATTTTTCTTAGTTAACCAGCTTTGTTCTACGTAAATATTTATTTCACTTATCTCTATCCCGTCCCGATCCCGTATGCCAATCCCGTCTAATATTTCCTACACTTTCCCCTATTGTCACGCTGTAGTTTCGCAGGGCATCATTCCATTACATGGTTGTGAGTAAGTGCACACACGCTCAGCTATGTGATATCTGTCTAGTGGTCACTAAGCTATGGAATACGTCACTCTAAGCAAAGATGTATTTTTACATTGATTTTATTAAAATATATTGTACTTGTAACATTTCATATTATTTCACAGGTGACTTTAGGATTTTTTCCTATCAAGAAAATTAATTAATGATGAGTTTAAAAAACCGGCCAAGTGCGAGTCGGACTCGCGCACGAAGGGTTCCGTACCATTATCTATGAAACAGGTAAAAAAAAACGCGTTTTTTGTATGGGAGCCCCCTTAAATATTTATTTTATTTTGTTCTTAGTATTTGTTGTTATAGCGGCAACTGTAATACATAATTTGTGAAAATTTCAACTGTCTAGCTATCGCGGTTCTTGAGATACAGCCTGGTGACAGACAGACGGACGGGCAGACAGACAGCGATGTCTTAGTAATAGGGTCCCGTTTTTACCCATTGGGTACGGAACCGTAAAACAGTGGCTGGCTCCAAAAAATATATAGGTTGCCTTGTTTATTAAAAAAAATCGAATGTATGGATCAAAATGAATTATTTAAATTCATTTTTGTTTTACTCATGCGGGATTGCACACGTTTAATTATTTCGAAAACTCCGACTATTGTTCCGGCCACATCTCGTGGCCTTCTTCATGGAGACAAATCTGAGTAAAACGCGCGCGCGGGCGCAGCGTGAAGCAAGACGAGTCCGCTGCTATACTCGGACTATCCGATATAATTAAACGTGAGTAATCCCGCATAAGTAAAACAGACATGCGTGAGACCTTGCTAGTTTCCATATTTAAATTCATCGTATAAGTAATGTCATTCATTTATTCAACACATACAACATGTAAATACAGATTGAATTTTTACTGCTAAGACTAGTTGTGAATGCATGTAAAAGGCACTGTAGCGCGCTTGTTAATCAAATGATGGAAAATCTTAGTAATGCAAGATATAAAGATATTTAGACACAGATAAAACTAAAACTATATACTTACTTTTCTATTTCCCTGATCGACGACTACTGGGTAAGGACCTTCAGGGGCAAACGCGCTATGTGGAGGCACGCCGTTGTAAAGCAAGGAATGGCTGTGACCTCCAACAATGATATCTATGTGCGGTACATTAGCTGCTATTTTCCTGTGAAGTTCGCAATTGAAGTATATTACAAAACCAGTATACAATCTTGGTGAAAACATCAATCAGGTGCAAAAAGTGCTCGTAAAATTATATTTTTATAGGCAGAACTAAATAAGTGTCTTTAGTCCCTTTTAATGTATCTAGATTTTTATTTACCTGCATTTATGTTACACACAGCTTGTTAAAATGTAAATAGTAATAAGACGAACGAGACGCTCTCCTGATTGTAAGAGATAACGCCTATCCATGACCATTGCAATGATACCCAGACCTTTGAGTAGCAAAAAAAAGTCTAGGGCATTACTGTTTTGGTGCTCATTACTTTGAGACTTTCGATGGTTAGTCTCAACAGCCGAGTAATTTCGCTAGCTACTAACCTTCAAACTGGAATACAGTAATGTTTACACACTACTGCTTGGCGGCAGAATATCTGGTACTGCGGTGGTACCTACCTAGACGACCATCTAGATCTACCACCAAGTAAAAAATAGCAATTATTGCACACTGGCCAAATCGAGTACTTATGATTGTAAATTGTGTCGGAGATTTATGAAGGTTGATTAAAGTTTCGTCTTTTAATTAGTAATTTTCGTTTTACATTAGCATATAGTATATTATATCTGATATTCCGACTATAAATTTGTGTGACCGAAGCTATGGCGGTGACTTTTTTCAAGAAGTGAAATCATAGCACGATTCGCGCGAGGCATCTTTGTTTCTTTGCCGTGGTGGTGCCGGCGTAAGAATAGTACCCCACCCTCTCTACCCGTGGTTACCGTAAGAGTCGGCTAAGGGATGTAATCCGGAAGATGGGCAGCAGCGTCTTCCTTGAACAATCACACCTAACTGCGCTCGCCAACCCGCCTGCCAAGCGTGGCGAGTATTGGCAAAACCCCCCCAGGAGGAGGCCTATGTCCAGAAGTGGACGTTCTATGGCTGATGATGTGATGTGATGTGATCTTCTCATCTCTTACGGCATAGACGCTGCTGCCCATCTTCCGGATTACATCCCTTAGCCGACTCTTACGGCAACCACGGGTAGAGAGGGGGGGTACTATTCTTACGCCGGCACCACCACGGCTTGTGGTGGCATTGTTAGATGGCATTCATAAAATAAAATTATATAAGTTTATCAGTATACACGTAGCTCAAAATTTTGTAATAATGGAAGAACAAGAAATATTGTTATAAGTTAAGCACCTTTCTTAAATTAAGGGTTTTAATAAGTTTGATCTGATTTTTTTTTATATGCTGTTCTACTATTATTTTTATCTTTAAACTATGCCACGACTTGTCACGGTCAGTATTTTATATAAAATTAGCCAGACACGCGTTTCTATATACGTATATGTGTATACACATTGCTTTGACAATTTTGATCAAGATGGCTTGATCAAAATTGTCAAAGCAATTGAGTTACCATTTTGAGTAAACGAAAATTAACATTTTAATTTAGATTTTATAATAAATAAAAACTCTTTACAGAAGACCAATTTTATTTAGAGTAGTGTAATATATAATATCTAGTATTTATTTAATGTATTTAGGTACAATAAAAGCTATCGTTATAAACGACTTCCGGAATTTATTAGTGTAACTACAGGCTCTCTTTATACAGAAATAAAATTAACTTAAAATAACGCTATCAATTGATTTGATGCTACGCTAATGCGAAGTGACCAACGTAAAGTCAAAATATACCACAACCATCTAGAGATGCTATCTAGATTCCCCGCATGTAACTAGAAAACAGCTCGAGGAATAGCCCGATTTACGTTAGTACGGTTTTTATATCTATATGTACTTATTAGTACAGTAGATACTAATACATACATAGTACCTGTAGTTTTTTTAAATATTATCTGATAGATACAATCTAAGCTCGTTTAGTTCACGAGTGAATTGGTTTCTTTTACTGCATGGTTTAGTTCTACTGCATCTTCGCTTAACGTCAGGCCTAATTGTGGTGAAGTGTAAAAACAGTGAGACGAACAAAACTCTCTCTTGATGGATATACCAAACGCCTGTCCAAGTTCATTACATCAGTGATTAGAACATTGGGTAACAAAACAGAATCCAGGATATCACTGCTCGTTGCAGTGAAAAAAGTTCTTGGCAGTAAACTAGAACTAAAATATAAATAAATGCGCATTCAAAAAACGCCACAAGATCATTACAATAAAAACTAGCCTTATTAAATACCTGTCAATATCAAGCCCACAATGTGACAACACAACGATGATGTCGACACCTTGTAAATTCAATTTTTCAGCTTCAGCCTTCACTGCTTCTACTTCATCGGTGAATTCTAAATCGCCAGTGATAGCAATGTTCTGAAATAGAATAATGAAATGAGTATTTTTTAATGTAAAAATAATGAGACGAAAGAAACGCTCTTTTTATGATAAGTGATGCTGTAGATGACCATTCTGCCAATGCCGTGGTGGTGCCGGCGTAAGAATAGTACCCCACCCTATCTATCCGTGGTTGCCGTAAGAGTCGGCTAAGGGATGTAATCCGGAAGATGGGCAGCAGCGTCTTCCTTGAACAATCACACCTAACTGCGCTCGCCAACCCGCCTGCCAAGCGTGGCGAGTATTGGCAAAACCCCCCAGGAGGAAGCCTATGTCCAGCAGTGGAATTCTTATGGCTGATGATGATGAGATGTCCATTACAGGATAACGGATAGAATACTTAAATACTTTTTTGTTTGTAAATACTTACTTACAATACATTCAAAACGCCCAGACACAGAACAAATATTTTGTTTACACTACAAAACGATTGTCATGGGCGGGAATCGAACCCACGCCCTGCAGCTCTTGAAGCAGATATTCTACCAAATTAGCTAACATGTAATTTTTCAGGAATAAACCCGAAGAGAGATTCACTATCTAAATCTATGGGTGTTTCATTTATATGACTGTTCTGTGTCTGGGTGTTCCGCGTGAGTTATAAGTATGTACTTATATCTAGTTTCCATAGTAGGTACAAGCATTGCTTAGTTCGGGGTTAGATGGCGCTGTGTGAAATATCCTACGATATTTACGTATTTATTATTATCTTAAAATCTAGAGTAAGTAGATCCCTTCTAAATAAGCGTTTTCTATCGTAGACTACATTGTTGCAACATCACGCTGCGGTCAAACGCAAACCTGTTAAGAATAAAAAAGACAAACTAAGCCATTTAAGTTTTCAAAATCTGCCGCCAAGCATCTAACAGTGTGTTCCGGTAGCCTCATTAGAGAGCCAGTTCCATTCCAGGCTAGGTGTGCTCTACCTTCTTCAACCACATTGTCACTTGACATCAGGTGAGCTGTGGTCAAAACCTAGCCGGTCAACAATAAAAAAATAATCATCATTATCAGCCGTATGACGTCCAATACTGGACAAAGGCCTCCCATTGGGGGGGTTTTGCCAATACTCGCCACGCTTGGCAGGCGGGCTGGAGAGCGCAGTCGGGTGTGGTTATTCAAAGAAGGCGCTGCTGCCCATCTTCCGGATTACATCCCTTAGCGGACTCTTACGGCAACCAAGGGTAGAGAGGGTGGGGTACAATTCTTAAGCCGACACCACCATGGCACAAAAAAAAAACAAAGAATTACTTTCGTTTAGCCCATTTTACCTTAGTATCAGCTACAATAACACCAATGATGCCAATCTGTCGACCGTTCTTTTCTACCACAATACTAGGCTTGTGCAAGCCTTGCATAGAAGGTTCTAGGTCATCGACGATATTTGCGGTCACCACGGGAGCATTAAGATGTTGCAAATAAGGTACTATTCCATCTATACCATCGTCAAACTCGTGATTTCCAAGGACCTACAAATTATGGAAAGAATATAATAGTAATAAGACGAACAAGACGCTCTCCTGAACGTAAGAGATAACGGCAGCAATACACCGAACTTTGAGTAGTAAAACAAAGCCCAGGGCGTTGCTGCTTTGGCGCTCATTACTTACGATGGTTAGTCTCAACAGAGCCCTGTAATTTCGCTATCTGCAGTACCCTTCAAACCGGAACACAGTATTGTTTTCACACTACTGCTTAAATATCTGGTACTGCTGTGGTACTTACCTAGACGACCTCCTGTTGAGGGGATCTACCACTCAGGAGTGGTAGATCTCTTTGAAGGGTACTGCAGCTAGCGAATTTAGAGGGCTTTTGAGACTAACCATCGAAAGTTTTAATGTAATGAGCGCCAAAGCAGCGAAGCCCTGGACTTTGTTCCACTAAAAAAAAATATTTTTATGTAACAGTAATGGGATGAACGAGACGCTCTCCTGATGTTAAGAGATAACGCCTGTCCATGATCATTGCAGCGAAACATAGAACTTTGAGTAGTAAAACAAAGTCCAGGGTATCGCTGCCTTGGTGCTCATTACTTTGAGACTAGATGGTTAGTCTCAATAGCCCTGTAATTTCGCTAGCTGCAGTACCCTTCAAACCGGAACACAGTAATGTTTACACACTAATGCTTGGCGGCAGAATATCTGGTACTGCGGTGGTGCCTACCTAGACCACCTCCTGCTAAGGAAATCTACCACCAAGTGCTAAAAAATGTTGTGTGTATTCTTGCAACAGTCATGGTCGGGCGTTATCTCTTACCATCTGGAGATCGTCTTGTTGGTCTCATTACTATTACATAAAAAAAGTAAAATAAAATTTATTTGCAATAAATAAAATAACTATCGAGATTAAAATGATTAATATCTATTTTAAATCGTATCTCAAGGCCAAGACTTACATGAGCATCATGAGGCAGCAGGTTCATAAAATCTTGAGTGACATTCCATTTTAAAATATTGTACCAGATAGTTCCTTGGAAGCTATCTCCACCATTAAGAAGTAAAGAATGAGGCTTAGCAGATAACCTCTCTCTGATTAAGGTTGTAAGGCGGGCAAAGCCCCCAATACATGGAGCTGCTTCAGGGTTGCAAGCTGAGCCCCACGGGCTTGTTTCTACGAACCTGCATGATCAAAAAAAAGTAAGAAAAAAACCGACCAAGTGCGAGTCGGACTCGCGCACGAATGGTTCCGTACCATTAACTATGAAAAAGGCAAAAAAACGCGTTTGTTGTATGGGAGCCCTTAAATAATTATTTTATTTTTTTAAATGTGAAAATGTGTACAAAAAATCCGAAAATTGAGAACCTCTTCCTTTTTTGAAGCGATGATAGCTCAGTGGTTAGCGCGGTCGATTCGCATGCCGAAGGGTGTGGGCTCAAACCCCAATAACGAACTTGAACTGCCGGTGAAGGAAAACATCGTGAGGAAACCATAGCGTGGTGGTAGGGAACTTTCTAGTATTTGGCGGGCTAGCTACCACCCTCAAGTTGAAAATC
The DNA here is from genome assembly GCA_950106695.1 of Biston stratarius. NCBI lineage: Eukaryota > Metazoa > Arthropoda > Insecta > Lepidoptera > Geometridae > Biston > Biston stratarius. The sequence goes on from OX467112.1 coordinate 3,651,976, forward strand.
TGCCGTCGATCATCTAACGGTGTGTTCCGGCAGCTTCACTTGAGAGCCAGTTCCATTCCAGGCTAGATGTGCTTTACCATCTTCGACCACACCGTCACTTAACATCAGTGAGTAGTGGTTAAACACCAAGCCATAAAAAAAGAAGAAGTTTGAACATATAGTATCACTCGTTTTCATTTTCCGTCTGTCGCTATCGAAGCGAAATTTTAAATATCGTGTACAAGCTTATTCAAAATTCAAAATGTTGCCATAAAATATTATCTTATATAACGTTGTCCTTCCTTACCTTGCATGAAAATCGTTGTAATGCAAAATGTTCAACTCGTACCTCCCCTCTCCATGCACCATTCCAAAATAAAAACAAATGAACAACACCCACATCATTTAAATATAGAACACAATCAACGTATGATAGAATAAGTAGATTCATAAAAGTTGCCAGTATTTATACGTAACAAGAATACTCGTAATTTAATGATAAGATAATTTTCTGTGACTATGTAATTAATATGATTAAGATTATCTGTCTAGATTTGAATTCTATAGGTATAGGGTTTCAAAATTCTGACGTATGCTTTTGTTTTTTTTTTTGTCTTTACCCATCACAGACATAATTACGATTTTTTGTTACTACATTTAGTATTTATCAAATCCAATGAACATAAAGACGCACGGTATATATAAAATTAATTAGCAATTTTTTTAAAATTCAAAATAGGTTCGCGTTTGACCACACTCTGCCTGATGTTAATCAGTAATGCGGTCTAAGATGGAGCACGCTTACATAGAAGAAACCTATTTACTCTAGATTTGAAGACACCCATATTGTACCTAACCGGGAACACAGACTCCGGCAAAGAGTTCCACAAGCTCGCGAATAAAAAATGTGGAATCGAAACACTTTGTGCGTACATGGGGAACATCTACCATGTACGGATGACGTTTTGGTCGCGTTTGTATGGCCGTCCGGCAGTAGAATGGTGCAGGGGGATACTATTGAACCTTTTGTAATTTTTCCACAAATTTCACTTAAAAATAAATCACTAACACAGTAAAATTTTGATATATGTATATAAATTTTTAATAGAAACGTGTCCACTGCACAAAACGAATGTGGATAATTTAATATTTTATGAGACTAAAAATATGCTATCTATAGCACTAATATTTGTGTAAATAACATCGTCACCGAATTGATATAAGATGACCTGATGAACTTCGTATCAGTAAAAATTTATTTGTAAAAAAAAAACTTTATTTAATCTAGCTGTTAGCCGCGGTTTCGTCCGTGAAATTTAACACAAAAATGTTTGTTCAGCTCGCAAAATACTAAAAGTTAATAATTCTGTGTTCAACGAAATACCCATACTAAACTTAACCTCATTCTTCTTCTTAGCGAATCAGTGTTAAAACCTATTAACCGACTTCAAAAAAGAAGGAGGTTCTTTGTTGTCGGAATCTTTTTCTTTTTATATATGTTCACCGATTACTCGAAGACGCCTGAACCGATTTGGAAAATCCAAAACTCTCGCTGTTTCATTGGAGCAGTGCGTTTAGTTGGCCTAAGTCATGGAGTCGTTTTAATATTAATATTTGCGTGAGTTTTATTTTTGTACACCACAGAACCCGATTCTTTTCTGGATTAAATTCTATGTTACTTCTTATGACATCAGCTATTTGGACGTGAAAATCACGTCGAAATCGGCCCAGCTATTTCGGAGATTACCTCGTAGATTATTTCGGAGCAAACAGACGGATAAAAACATTAAAAGTTGGCGTTTTAGTACATGTACAATGTATATTTGAATATGCATAATATAAAGCTGTTATTTTGTAATTTCTGTTTATAATATAATTTTGATACTACAATTTTATTAATTTGTATATGAATAATTTTGATAATCTTGTATTCAAATCCGAACTTGTATTGTACTCATATCTCGAAGTGAGTGGAATACAGTAGCCAGAATTTTCTGGCACTAACAACGTTATTCATGAATATTTAATACTACTAACACCATCTATAAGCGGTTAGCGGACTTAGATAGAGAATGCTACCACTACTCACCACCGGATGTCGTCAAATTAAATTGTGATGACTATTGTGTTTTGTGGCACTTGACATCTGGTGCATAGATAGACGATTTTCCATACAAAATTACCATTATTATTTTCAGCTTAATTTTAGGATCTTTCCTATATTTTTTTATTTTAAACCACCCCTGTATTAAGACGAACAAAACATAAAAAGATATACATATTCAAATCGGTCAAGCCGTTTTTGAGTTTAAGCGAGACTAACGAACAACGATTCATTTTTGTTATATAGAGAAGAGAAGATAGAAGATAATTTAAATTATCAGAAGTATTCGTATATTCATTAGTTTTTGTTTCAAGATATCATCAATAGTCGATTAATAAAAATATTTTAAGTGACACCAAGGTACTTTTAATGCAATGGGTGCAGGTGAAATTGTTCAAGATATTAAACTGGTTCATATTATTTTACGACACTACTAAATTTTTTGTGGCTACGTTACGAAGGGTGATGTTTGGTCTAAATAATTAATTCATGATGTATTTTTTTTATGGCTGACAGGCTAGTGGTTTGACCACAACTCACCTGATTTAACATCAGGTGACGGTGTGGTCGAAGATGGTAAAGCACACCTAGCCTGGAATGGAACTGGCTCTCAAGCGAGGTTGCCGGAACACACCGTTAGATGCTTGGCGGCAGATTTTCAACTCGAGGGTGGTAGCTAGCCAGCCAAGTACTAGAACGTACCCTACCACCACGCTATGGTTTCCTCACGATGTTATCCTTCACCGGTAGCTTAAGCTCATTGTTGGGGTTTGAACCCACGCCCTTCAGCATGCGAACCGACCGCGCTAACCACTGAGCTATCATCGCTACAAAAATGTTCTCTTGTAGGCTGAACAAAAAGCGATGTGATACAAAGTGTTTAACTGACAGTCCTGTTGGCTCAATGGTAGTATATTTGCTTAATAAGCTGTGGGGCGTGGGTTCGATTCCCACCCAGGACAAACAAATGTTTATTCTGTGCCAGGGTTTTCTATATGTATTATAAGTAAGCAACTACAAAAAAAAAGTATTTATGTATTCTATCAGTAAAAGTATTCAAGTATTTATGTATTCTATCAGTCATATATATCTAGTTATTTTCTATAGTACAAGTTTTGGCTTAGTTTCGGGTCAGATGGCACTGTGTCTAATAGCCTACGATATTTAATATATTACTAGATGCACCCCGCGGCTTTACTTGCTACATTTTTTCGGAATAAAAAGTAGCCTATGTGTGAGCTTGAAGAAGTAACAAACATACAAATACACACTCACAAACTTTCGCGTTTATAATATTACTACTTGCGCCCCACGGTGTTACCCGCTGTTCCTATGTGAACACAACATCTTTTCGGGATAAAAAGCCATATTTTATCAAAATTGGTTCAGCCGTTTTAGCGTGAAGAAGTAACAAACATACAAACACTTACAAACTTTCGCGTTTATAATATTGGTAGGAGTAGCTGCGCCCCGCGGTTTTATCCGCGTGGTGATGGATGATGATGAATAGTATTCTATGTTTTATTCCAGGGCCTAAAGTATCTACATGCAAAATTTCATCCTGATCCGTTCAGCCATTCTGGCGTGATTGAGTAACAAACATCCATCCAGCCATCCATACAAACTTTCACATTTATAATATTAGTGGGATAGTGGGATGGGATTTTGAGTGTGTGATTATTGTTATTAACTGCATGTGTCAACAAAGTCTAAAATTTTAGCTCCGTAGCTTCAGTTACTTCCAATTAAAAGCTAAGTAATAGGATTATGCCAGTTAAGTCATATCTTCCAATAATGCGAGTTCTGGCGAGAAGCCAGGGGTTAGCTAGCTTGGCCAGAGGAGATATGGAAGGCGAGAAAAGAAGGCGCTAAAGACATGTCAAATACAAAAAAAATACTTTTTACGAGTGGGAAATTGCGAAGTAAGTTAGTAAGTAGTTAACTATTTATTTTACAATTTTTTTTTACTAGACTTTCCTGTTGGTTCATTGCTAGTAGGTATAGCTGTTTTAAGAGCTGTAGGGCGTGAGTTCGATTCCCACCTAGCACAAACATTTTGTGGCATATAAAATTGCTTGTTCTGTGTCTGGGTGTCAATAAAATCTACGCAAATATTTTAATTCGATAACAGAATGTTCATTTTTCTATTAAATATTGAAGTAACCTGTATTAATTTATTAGTTAGTGTTTTACTTTAGTTGAAGCGACGATAGCTCAGTGGTGTGGGTTCAAACTCCAATAATGATCTTGAGTTGCCAGAAACCGTCATCTGGGTAGCTACTAATCTTAAGTAAAAAATCTGCTGCCAAGCACCTAACGGTGTGTTCGGCAGCCTCACTTGAGAGCCAGTTCCATTATATGCTAGGTGTACTTTACCATCTTCGACCACACCGACACTTAACATCAGGTGAGCTGTGGTCAAACACCTAGTTTGTGAAATAAAAAAAAGTGGACGGCGTCTTTTGTCCAACTGGGCTTCATTAGGTGTGCTTATGAAATTTTTTCGCAATATTTTTCATTTCAAAATGCAATAGTTATTGAAAGTCCTTAGCAACAGTAAATTTGTTTGATATTTATTCCGTTCGTGAAAATATGAGATTGATTGAAGTGATAATTTTATATTGTTTCAAGCTCGAAATGTTTCAAGCGCATAATTGGACGAAAGTACATGCCTAGATAGATAAGTAAAAAAAAAAAAACGGCCAAGTGCGAGTCGGACTCGTGCACAAAGTGTTCCGTACCATTATCTATGAAAAAGGCAAAAAAGTCGCCCTTAAATATTTTGTTTTTTTTTGTTTTTAGTATTTGTTGTTATAGCGGCAACAGAAATACAAAATTGGTGATAATTTCAAATGTCTAGCTATCGCGGTTCTTGAGATACCTACAGCTTGGTGACAGACAGACAGACAGTGAAGTCTTAGTAATAGAGTCCCGTTTTTACCGTTTGGGTACGGTACCCTAAAAAGGAAAGTCACATTTTATTCTAATCTAAAAATAGGGTTACAAGCTTAGGGCATACTAGACTGAAAGATAGGTCATTATACTCATGATTATGAACTATTTATAATAAAAATAGTTCATTATAAAATCGTAAGAAAAACATCAGCTGCAACTATAGAGTAGTAGTCCGTTGATGATTGACAAATATGTAGAATGGCTGTTTTTTTTTGGGGATTTCTATTTATTTGTTTTGGATTGTTCATAATAATGAGTATAATGTCCTGTCGGCTTACTACACCCCAAGCTTATAGCCCTGTATAATTTTAAAGTACTACAAAAAAACATTGATAAAATCTTACCATCTTATCTCAAATAAGGTAAATACTTATCTACATCCTATCATGTCGAACTATCTTTTACCGAATTAGGAATGTCGAGATCCGACTCTGAACTAAGGTTCGCGATATCGGAACGGCAATCACTAAACTCAAATGGAGTTGGACACATGTCACCAGGCCAGGTGATGGCAGGTGGACTAAGGCGTGACAGATTGGTGGCTGCGAACTGGTAAACGGAGCGTTGGTCATCCACCAGCTCGTTGAAAGAAAGAAAGAAAGAAAATAATTTTATTTTGTACATAACACACCGAAAAACATATAACAAACAAACAAACAAAAGACTAACAGTTACATACAAAATAGGGCTCACCTCAGCATAATGCTGGCCATACTAGGTGGTATGACCAGCGCTGGTCTTCCGGTGAGCCCTAGTAGGTCTAACAAATGCATACATATAAAAACATAATTACCAACAACAAATCTAAATAAGACAAAACAGAAGACTTAATTAAGAATAACAGCATCGGGCCAAATCAGTCAGATAACAAAAAATTTTTTTTTTAAATTTTTCGTTGCTGGCCCGCTTCCATCTGGGATGCACCTTCCACCACGTGCTTCAGAACCAAGCTGAGATCTTGGCTGCTAAAGGCATTGTTTTATGACATTGACGAATATTTCAAATTAAAAGATTTTTTTTGACACATTTTTATGCTGACATATTTTAATATTGTCATTTTTTTATATAGGCATTATTTTTATATTGATAATATTTTTATATTGACATGTTCGTATACTTTGACATTTTGTTTATATTTAATTGACATGTCAAATCAGTGTTCTTAAATGATATTACGGAATTGACTTGAAACATTGGTGTTATCCATGCCGTGGTGGTGCCGGCGTAAGAATAGTACCCCACCCTCTCTACCCGTGGTTGCCGTAAGAGTCGGCTAAGGGATATAATCCGGAAGATGGGCAGCAGCGTCTTCCTTGAACAATCACACCTAACTGCGCTCGCCAACCCACCTGCCAAGCGTGGCGAGTATTGGCAAAACCCCCTCCAGGAGGAGGCCTATGTCCAGCAGTGGACGTCCTATAGGTAATGATGATGATGATGATTGGTGTTATCAATAAAATATATGTATTTTTATTTTGTTGGGTAGAAGACATAACAAAAATCGCGGGTTGAACCTGGACTAGATTGGCACAGGACTGGAACGAATGGCGTACAAGCTAGCAGTGGGCGAATACAGGCTGATGACGATGATGATCTTTTACTTCACAAAATAAATTCTTTTAACAATACTTTTATCTTTGGCTCCAACTAATTACCTAATTTACTAGACAATTACTTTGTAACATTGTATTCTTAACTCTACACAAAGTTTTCTTTAGTATGGAAATATAAGCAATTTCGAAACTAATAAAAACTTCTTCAAGTTATTAGCACAACATCGCATATTAAAAAACTTGCGAGGAACATAAAGTGGAATTATTATTATTCAAGACTTTTTACACTTCTATTGTCGTTGTCATTTGTAATAAAAAAAAAGTATTAGAAAACCTCATAATAAAATTGTCAAGCCACAGCAGAAACTAAGATTGTTACTAGATTGCATGAGGCACCTTTATCTTCATCCATGTCACCGCAAAGCGCCGACTGTCTCATCTACTGGAGCTACTATGCCAGCAGTCCAGAGCTTCGCTCCAGTACTGCAAGGAGCTGGGTTGGCTCGAGTCGATGCTGGTAGAGGGGATTGTACAACACACCCCAAGCGGGACGTCATGTCAGAGCAGCACGCATTGCACCCATTCCGAATAAGAATAAGACAGTATAAGAAACCCCATAATATTTTTAGTTTGAGTGCTAGGTACCGTCAATTTTTTTTTTTTTTTATGGCTGAGATGCTTGGTTTTTGACCCCAACTCACCTGATGTTAAGTAACGGTGTGGTTGAAGATGGTAAAGCTCACCTAGCCTGGAAAGGAACTGGCTCTCAAGTGAGGCTGCTGGGACACACCGCTAGATGCTTGGCGGCAGATTTTCAACTTGAGGGTGGTAGCTAGCCAGCCGAGTACTAGAAAGTACCCTACCACCACGCGAAATTTTGACGTTTTGACAAAACTTTAATTAATTTCGTAGTCAGTATATACGTATGAAATAGAACCTTTGGTAAAGTTCATGAGCTTAAGCTGCCGGTGAAGGAAAACGACGCGAGGGTATTTTTAACCGACTTCAAAAAGTCCATTCAGGATCCGGTCCAGGAGTCCAAAGGTCTCAATTCGATTGTTTTTTTTAAAATGTTTGTTACCTCATAACTTTCGACTGCGTGAACCGATTTTAATGATTCTTTTTTAATTTGTAAGCTGATGCTCCTCGTGTGGTCCCATTCCCGTCCAAGTTGGTCCAGTTCTGACAATGGCGTTCATGAGAAAACCATATGAAGTCGGTATTTTTTTGTTAACATTTTACTTGTCTAGTACTCGGCTGGCCACCCTCAAGTTGAAAATCTGCCGCTAAGCACGTAACGGTGTATTCTGGTAAGAGATAACGCCTGTCTATGACCATTGCAACGATGCACAGAACTTAGTGCATTCAAACAAAGTTCAGGACTTTTTCTGCTGGCTTTGGCGCTCATTACTTTGAGACTATCCATGGTTAGTCTCAACAGCCCTGTAACTTCGCTAGCTACGGTAGGTACCCTTCAAACCAGAACACAGTATTGTTTACACACTACTGCTTGGCGGTAGAATATCTGGTACTGCGGTGGTACCTACCTAGACGACCTGCTAAGGAGATCTAACATCAAGTAAAAAGAAGGCTAACTATCTAAGCTAATAGCTACCGTATAGGAAAAACCCCAAGCAATATTTTTTTTCCAGTAACTTTTTTTACAAGAAAAGGACTACACTTTTTCATTAGCAACAGTAATAGCAAATTAAAGCAAGTTTAATGCATCTTGCGAACAGAAACTTTCAACTTAATGTTCTTGGAATAAAACGGGCTAACTTTAGACGTTTGTTCGTGATAGTAATATTAAATAACTGTTATAATGCTATTCATAATGACTTTAAACTTGATATACTTACTTATTACATATTACAAAAAATATGTGTAATTATTACTCCGCTGCCGTAACTAGCCAAACTTAGATAATCTCTTCCAATAATAGGGATTTTAATTAAAAATTGCCATTCTAACACATTGTCCATCATAATAATATTATAAATGTGAAAGTTTGTATGTTTGGATGTTTGTTACTCAATCACGCAAAAGCGCCTGAACGGATTTGGATGAAATTTTGGCACTCATATAGTTTATTACCTGGATTAATATATAGAATACTTTTGTCATAAAACATGTTAGGTTCCTGTGGGATTAACACAAAATGACTTTTATTTATTTATTTTTTATGGCTGACAGGCTAGGTGTTTGACTACAGCTCACCTGATGTTAAGTGACGGTGTGGTCAAAGATGGTAAAGCACACCTAACCTGGAATGGAACTGGCTCTCAAGTGAGGCTGCTGGAACACACCGTTAGATGCTTGGCGGCAGATTTTCAACTTGAGGGTGGTAGCTAGCCAGCCGAGTACTAGAGAGTACCCTACCACCACGCTATGGTTTCCTCACGATGTTTTCCTTCACCGGCAGCTCAAGCTCATTGTTGGAGTTTGAACCCACGCCCTTCGGCATGCGAACCTACCGCGCTAACCACTAAGCCATCATCGCAACTGGACGTATCCACTTGAGCAGGACTTTAGATTTAGTTTTAACACTACAAAGCCTGCAGTTAGAAATCATCCGTCCTCCCTCCGTCATTCTCGTCCAAACTGACTACTATTTTAAACGCGATTTGTTAATATTTTTTTGCGTGGTCAATAATCTCAGCATTTTGTACAAAGGCGATCTTCAGACAGTTTGTTTCCTCAGAGTTGGCAAAGAACTAAATGATTTTTTGACTAGAGGATAGAAATGAACCAATGAGGAAAAACTTTGATAAAATAAATATTTTTAGGAATCAAAAGTTTTAAAATATAAACAAAAAAAACATCTAAACATAACAAGTCTAGTTTAATGTATTTCAACAAATAATTGACCGAATTAACACAATTTCAAACATACAAAACATAAACATGTACATCATCACATCATCAGCCATGGGACGTCCACTCCTGAACATAGGCCTCCTCTTGGAGGGGTTTTGCCAATACTCGCCACGCTTGGCAGGCGGGTTGGCGAGCACAGTTAGGTGTGATTGTTCAAGGAAGACGCTGCTGCCCATCTTCCGGATTACATCCCTTAGCCGACTCTTACGGCAACCACGGGAAGAGAGGGTGGGGTACTATTCTTACGCCAGCACCACTACGGTCCACAAACATGTACACAAACAGGTAAACAGATTACCACAAAAATAAGAAATATCACGATGTACCAGAAATAACCACAAAATAAGATATGGAACCAACTTTCAGTAAGCAGCGTCAAAACCAACCACCTTACCGACTAGCGACTTAAGCAGTGCTTTTATAAGCAGTTGGTGGGGATCGACGCTATCTGTCGTAAGTTTGGCTATAATAATATATATTACTCTATACACAAAAAAAAAAAACAGTACGAAAGCCAATATCATACTTTGACCCTAATAAAAAATCTGTGAAAATATAAAAATGAAATATTAAAATATCTAATCCAAATTAAAGTCGCTCACCATAAGCTGGTTTTTTTAGTGTATTTGATTGTCAACTGTACTTATACTAATTTAATTGAAATATTCAGACGAATGCAATGAATTCTCAACTCTAATTATCATAGGTCAAAGTCCTTAGAAAATTAGGTGAAGAGCTAACGGTTCTTGTAATTGCGCATGGGAAATTTAAATTTAAATGTTAATTGTCATTTTGTTATTTTATTTTATGTAGTGATGATAATGCAGTGGTTAGTGCGGCCATTTCACACGCTGAAGGACGTAAGTTCAAACCCCGTCAACGAGATTGAGCTGCCTGTGAAGGAAAACATCACGAAGAAACCATAGAATGGCGGTAGGGTATTTTCTAGTACTCAGCTACCTGGCTTCCACAATCAAGTTAAAATTCTGCCGCCAAGCCACCTATGGTGTGTTTCGGCAGTCTCACTTGAGAGCCAGTTTCATTTTAGGCTAGGCGTGCTTTAAATTAGACTACACCGGCACTTAATTGTCAGGAGACCTGTGGTTCACAAAACCGTGTGACCGTGTGACGATAACCGGTGGAACCATTAAAAAAAAAAAATGTACATAGGCGATATTGGACATTATAATTCAAATTATGAAATGGCAAATATTGTACCCCAAACTAAGCACGAGGCCTGTGTTTTAGAGTGTTTTTACAGAATATTGTGTGGCTTATAGCTGTTGAAATACTATGCTGTATTTATATCCGATTATACTATTGTTTCGGTGATATCTTGTGACCAAATCGAGCAACACATCTCGTTCTAAAAGGTCTTGTTATGAATTTTAAGAGTGAATTGTATATTCAGTTGATGACTCTCAAAGCGACTATATTTTTTCACGAAATTGCTTGCATTACTTATGCGGATTATTCTGAATGGCCATTGAGAACGCCGTACCGTCAGACCTGAATGGAGTTCGGGATTGATCAAACGCTGATTAAATTCAATATGTATTAATGTCATTTTAGATTGGATGTGGCTCCAAAGTATTAATGGTAGGGAAAAACACTCTGAGATACGAGTAAATTTTTGAAGGTTTTGGTAAGCATTCAGTTTTTTTTTTATAGTGTTAATTTTGGAAACGCTGCCAGTATTTAATATTTTATGGCTGACAATTCGTTGAGTAGACGATATACTAACATAAATCATGGGTCGAACCTGGACAATTTTTTTTTATATGTTTCACAGGCTATGTGTTTGACCATTGGCGGCAGTTTTTCAACTTGAAAGTGGTAGCTAGCCAGTAGAGTACTAGAAAGTACCCTACCACCACGCTATGGTTTCCTCACGAAGTTTGCCTTCACTGGCAGCTCAAACTCCTTGTTGGGGTCTTCAAATCAAGAGTAACAGGTTTCTTCTAGGTAAAATTAGGCAGAATGTGATCAAACACGAATCTATACCGTATAATAAAAATTAAAAAAAAAAACTACGTGTGACAAAGCGTTTCTATATATCTTGCCGGACGAGTAACTATTTAAATTCTTGTTACTTGTTACTAACCGAGAATAGAATTCCGAAATTAGCTAATTGACCGCCGAAGCCTAAGTTTCGATATTCGAAATCCCTAGACGTTGATCAAGTTACAACAGTTAGCAAAGTGTTCTGGTATAACTAGGTATAAGTGAATCCAACTGAAAAGTTCTGCACAGAATTGGACCCTGATTTCAATGTTTATATTTAATTAATCGTAGAAGGAGCCAGAGAAAGCCAGTTAAACCAAGCATTAAATTTAATATTCTCTGTTCTTAGATACGTTTTCGACAAATTGTATCAAAATTCTCTGATGATCTATCAATTGCCACTTTGTGGTACTTTATCTTTGTGCAAAATAGACACCAGCGTTTTGGTCACGTGTGGCGTTGACTAGACGAAATGACAGCTCTTTGTATATTTTATTTGCAAAATAGTAAAAATAAATAAAATTGAAATTGATGTAATAAAAACAGATTCGGTCAGTTTTTTTTTCAATCATACGAGTGATAAAATTATACACATAAGCTTAATAAAAAAAAAAAACACGAATGCACACTAATAAATTACTTTTTCCTTAAAAAATATTTCAACCAGTGTAATTCGCTATGATATAAGGATTCTGACGATAAGCGATACATACAAATCTGGCATTTAAAAAAAAACCGGTCGAGCTCACCGGTCGGTGCGAGTCGAACTCGTGCGCCGAGGGTTCCGTACCTACCCATTACACCGCCATAATAAAATTGGTATCATTTTTATTGGTGGCTAAGTTTTAAGTGTGTGTGTGTGCTGAAATCAGCACACATATTTGCCATGGTGGTGCCGGCGTAAGAATTGTACCCCACCCTCTCTACCCGTGGTAGCCGTAAGAGTCGGCTAAGGGATGTAATCCGGAAGATGGGCAGCAGCGTCTTCCTTGAACAATCACACCTAACTGCGCTCGCCAACCCGCCTGCCAAGCGTGGCGAGTATTGGCAAAACCCCCCCAGGCCTATGTCCAGCAGTGGACGTTATACGGCTTATGATGATAATGATGATGATGATGATGCATACATATATTATAATAGTTGTGTTGCAGATTTAAAAAAAAATGCTTAGGAGTGAATGTTTTTTCTGAACCATGTCTCTTGTCTTCAGTTTTTGTAATTCATGTCTTACATCTATAGTTACAGTCCAGTCTTGGTCAAGTACAGTCCGTACCAGTCAAATCAAGTCATGCATTAGTAAAGTAGTGGTGACTTTACTTTAAGCTTCTGGATGGAGTTTTGGAAGCAACACGAAAAGTCTCGTTTCACTACATTATATCACTTTCCAACACTCGTGCTTGTAATTCGGAACTTTATGAATAAAACACCACTATTTTTATGCATAAAGACTCGAAAAAACACTGGTTTTGCAAAAAAATATAAAGAGGCGAAACGACTCTTTCGGCGTTCCCACCTAAACTCCCCCTTAGGAGTGAGATTAACGCTCACGCTACAGATTGCATAAGCAGAAGTCTCTGGATATCTGGAATATATCAGGATCACTTAAAAACTGGCAAATAGATCTGGCCTTAGAAGCCTCGACGAGCTAAAAAAATGTTTAAGCTCGCATAGATTGCAGCTATCCGTTCTGCGTTGAAAACGGCGTGAGTCTGGAACGATTGTGCAATGAAGCGTAGAAGTAGACAATGAATGAAGACTCTTTCCTTGTCTTAACAAATAATAATATATTCAATTTAATCAGTAAAATGATTGAATATCTTTAAATTCATAATTCCAGCGGGCAGCTCAATATGTTCAAGAGTCGTTGAAGCCAAACGACACTCATACATTCGTACTATGACAATTGGCTACAAGCTTTTTGGCAAAGTGCTATCGTTTGCCAAATAGCTTTAACTTCGACTTCGAAATGGAAATTCAGAATGGAAGTTTGGCCGGTGTGGCCACGGCATTAATTGCGGTGTGTAAAGTGCTTAATAATGGCGGACATTAAATAAATATATTGTAACCGCTAAATTCGTGTATGCGGACATATTATTTTGTACGTACGTAATTAATGTCGATCATCATCATCATCTTCCTTTAATTATTAATAATAAAATTACTAATGCACTACATATCTAATACATTAGAAAACATAAACTTAAAATATAGTATTACAATTGGCGGCCTTACCGCTAAAAGCAATCGGTAAGGCAACTTCAGGATGGATGGATTTAAGAACATGAAAACGTAGTGGACGACCTAAGAACCACACCGTTACTTAACATCAGGTGAACTGTGGTCAAACACCTAGCCTGTCAACCATAAAAAAATACAGTGAAATTAGTTTTTATTTTTTATTTTACCTCGACGTTTCGACCATGTTACAATAGGTCCCGAGTTGAATGGAGACTCAAAATCATCTCAATGAAAAAAATAAGGGTTTTTGCTATCTCCTACCCTCATTACAGACTTATAATAACGTTATTTCGTCACCACGATACACTACACTAACTGTATTAGAAGAACATTCTAAAAAAAGAATGAGTCGTTCCTAATTCTGTGTTCAATTCGCGGAAGTTAAAAAATACAGATATAGATATATAGAATGAGCTGGCTTAACCTAACTTTGAAGCATCCAGGTTTGAGCACTGTCTCCGAATATCATATACAGATTACGTTCTGTAATAAGCAATGTATACTTTACTCACGATTTACATATTTATTTTTGTTTTACTTGTGCGGGATTACTCACGTTTAATTATATCGGATATTCCGACTATAGTTTCGGCCACATCGGGTGGCCTTCATCATGGAGCTAAAGCTGAGTATGACGTGTGCGTGGCTTCGTTTTGCTTTACACTAAAAAATATAATCCTGCAATAATCCAAAGTAAAACAAAAATGTGTCAAAACCAAGTTAGTTTCCATAGTTCCATATTTTATACAGATAATTTTGAAATTTATAATTATTGTTATAATAAAGATTCTAAATTTGTAGTAGAATTTGATTTTGGACATTTTAAATTATAATTGTATTTTGACATTTTATTTTTGGATAATCTGTTTTATTTCAAATTTTATTTTGTGTTGATTTGTTTAAATTGGTTTAATATGAACCTTGTCTGAAATAAATTATTTTTATTATATTATACCTATTGTTATTACAGTATATGTATTTCATTTCATCCGATCCAATCTGTAAAAACCCCGTCAGAAACCGCGTTACCGAAATAGTTGTATTTTCATCGATATCAGCGGATTTTGTGCCAAAACTTCTCATATATTACCAGTATCAGCGGATACAACACACTCGGATTTTACGTACGGATAAAAGTCTGGTTCCACGGTATATGGTGTAGGAGACATTTTGTTCCAAAATTTCAGAAGCGCATATTCTATATTTTTTTTTAATTCAAAAGTAATGATATGAACTAAAAATTATCTTGATGATAAGGAATAATAATGTCTGTCTAGAGGTACCGAGAAGTTTGAATACCCAAATAATATTTAGGGCATCGCTCCAAAAACAGGGCTGATTTAGATTCGGTGCAAATTCAAAATTGAATCGAAATTATTTTATGGCAACATATTTTTCACACACTTGGTCCCATAATCTCTATCTTCCTTAACCTCGAGCAAAATTGACCCAAGACAATTCACTGGCGAATTCTTGAATGATGCCGTTGGAAATCCAGTCCCTTTTTGTGAGCTCGATTATTTATATGCTAAGGAGGGTTAGGCATGCATGGTGTAGGGTGACCATAAAAAAAGAACGGTCATCTTTCTAAAAACTTTTGTCGGGTTGCGTAAGACATAATAAGGAAATTATAGCATGTTTGCAAGTAGCCAGCCGAGTATTTTCTTGTATTCGATCTGCTAGTATCTACCGATACTGAACTTGATCCTATTCGATAACTTCATTATTTTTTTCTAAATCTTAATCTAAGGCTTAATCGAAGACCGCATCTTCGCTTAACATCAGGCAAGATGGCAGAATGCAAGCCTATGTGTAATTTAAAAAAAACTGATCAACAAGACGTAATCTTCAAGCACGGTTTTGATTGAAACTAAATCTCTGGGGCATATTAAACCGACTCCCGTAGCTTGGCAAAACACACCGATATTCCCAGACGTGCAGGTAACGGATTAAACCCGATTTTGGGTCAAAACTAGACCCGAGGCGCTGCAAGACAGTTCAAACTAGATAAATCCAGTTTGCGGGCCAAAACTAACTGTAACTTCAATATATGTACTAAGGTAAGGTAAACGTTATATTCGTGGCCTACCGTAAGGCGATTATCAAATTTTTTATACTCACGTTTTGTGTTCAAACTTGCTATTTGTTATACACACACACACACATCAACAGCCATAAAACGTCCACTGCTTGACATAGGCCTCCTCCTGGGAAGGGGGTTTGCCACTACTCGCCACGCTTGGCAGGCGGGTTGGCGAGCGCAGTTAGGTATGATTGATCAAGGAAGACGCTGCTGCCCATCTTCCGTATTACATCCCTTAGCCGACTCTTACGGCAACCACAGGTAGAAAAGGTGGGGTACAATTTTTACGCCGGCACTACCACGGCAATGTGTTATAACTAATGTAAAATTATTTTCAATGGTTTTTTCTTTATTGATTTTGTCGCCGCACTTTGTTTATTTGCCAGTATTTATTTTCAAGTATTTTCTGAAAATTCGAGTTTTTATGCATGGCGGAAGATTTTTATCTTGAGTGTGGTGGCTAGCTAGCCGAGTACTATAAAGTACTCTGTCACTATGCTGTGCTTATGTCTGAGTTGTAGTCAAACACCTAACCTGCCAACTATAAAAAGAAACTATAGGAAAACACCCATGCGTCTCTTCTACGTCAGTGTTAGTTAATAAAAAGTAGATACTTTTTTTCTAACCGCGCGGATATCTCCATGGGTCTAACCTTGAAGCACGTGGCTACCCTACCATGGGTAGATAAGGTATATTCCGTTATTATCTTGTCTTTTAACCCGAAGCGGCCGCACATAACTTATAGTTGGGTATGTACTCCCGTTGCTGCTTTGGTATGCTGGCCGAATCAGTTGATAAATTATTTAGTGCTGTGCAGCAGATTTACAAAAATACAGATTGGGAACTTTATAAACACAAAAAAATATAACAAATCATCACGGTTATTCACTATAGAATTGAAGTTGTTCACTACAATATCACACTAATATTATAAATGGCAAAGTTTGTATGTATGCTTGTTACTTTTTCACGCTAAACAAATTTAGATGAAATGCCAAATTCAGATAGCTTATAATCTAGATTAAAATATGTAGCGTAACTTATTATTTCGGAAAGCCTGCAGGGCACAGCTAATTGGCAATTTAAAAAAACACTTTACCGAAAAATCACGAGCTCATTTTTAGGGTTCCGTACCTAAAGGGTAAAACGGGACCCTATTATTAAGACTCCGCTGTCCGTCCGTCTGTCACTACGCTATATCTCATGAACCGTGATAGTTAGGCAGTTGAATTTTTTACAGATGATGTATTTCTGTTGCTGCTATAACAGCAAATACTAAAAAACAGAATAAACTAAATATTTAAGGGAGCTCCCATACAACAAACATGATTTTTTTGCCGTTTTTATAGATAATGGTACGGAACCCTTCGTGCGCGACTCCGACTCGCACTTGGACGGGTTTTTTGTCATGTCTGGCAAAATCCCGCAAATAATCAGAAATAATTATGCGTATATTTGTAAAGTGTGCCTATTTACTGCAGACGTTAAGAAAGGTATGCGCAATATACTACAGGGAAGTCTAGAATCATTTATCATTTGTCTAGAATCAGTTGTCTCAGCTTTATCCTCATGATGAAGGCCACCGGGTGTGGCCGAAACTATAGTCGGAGTTTCCGATAAAATTAAACGTGAGTAATCCTGCATAAGTAAAACAAAAATTTATCAAGACCACGTCAGTTTCTATAGTCAAAAAAAGTTTACAATCATAAATTATATAGGTAATACTTAGCAAAAACACATTATCCCTTATAAATAACGGTGCTATAGTATATCGAATTCATCTTCCAGCTATTTCAGTCGGGTAAAAGGCGAGCGTTGATAGCGTAAAACTTACCCTAGACACAAATATTTACAAATAATTTATTGAAAACATAAAGGTCATTTTCAATTCAAAATTTAAAAAATTACATTAAAAATGTCAAAATCATAACACATGTCAATAAAATATGAAAATTAATTGGAATGGACAAATATTTACGTGTGTCATTGACTAATATATTTCGTAATACATATCTAAAACTATTATTTAATTAATTAATTGACTCAATATGATTATTCACATGATATTTTATGACAATTTAAACTTTTTATTTGACAAATAGTTAATTTTTTTAATTTCATACAAACTGACTGTATTTAATTGACTTACCTAGTATAACGAAACATTGTTATAAGGTGTAAAATAATAAAAAATATATTTTAAAATAAATAATCTGAATCAGTCATAACTTACAATTTACAATTTAAAATATAACACTTGAAACCATTTTTAACAGACTTTATTATGAGGCCTATCTGCGACTTTTTAATCTCTATAGCTAAAGGGTTTGTTTTAGACTGATGGAATGCGGTTGGTGCTATTTGATTTACGCAGTCTGTTTTTGGTATGGATAATTGGCTCAATGGTTGAGAATGCTGACAATTATGGCTCCATCTATCATCTTGTAGGCAATATTGCTGAGTCTTCATTAATATTAATTTAGGTTTACGGGCAATGTTAATTGCATTTTGGTACTAATACTCTATCCATTAACGCTTGTATTGTATAGTAGTAATTAGACTAAGAGTCAGATGCCGGTTATCCTACCTCACGGGGAACCAAGTGGTTATTCATTTAATAGCACTCAGTAACAAAAAATAGGGTTGCCTCATTGTAGCCAAATTCAGACTTGGAAAAATTTAGTTGTTTTACCTCTATTAAGATATTTGTAGATGGCATTCATTAGCTTTTGTCAGCCTATTAATAACGTTGCACCAAATAAGAATCTTTGAACTTTAAACGCAAACGCTCACTTTATACAGTAGCGATAGCACTACTATTAGCTACTTGCCGTGGTGGTGCCGGCGTAAGAATTGTACCCCACCTTCTCTATCCGTGGTTGCCGTAAGAGTCGGCTAAGGGATGTAATCCGGAAGATGGGCAGCAGCGTCTTCCTTGAACAATCATACCTAACTGCGCTCGCCAACCCGTTTGCCAAGCGTGGCGAGTATTGGCAAAACCCCTCCCCAGGAGGAGGTCTATGTCCAGCAGTGGATGTCCTATGGCTGATGATGTGATAGCATTACCGGATTATGCGATAAGAGACCACACTCATACTAATTCTATTCATAACAATATGTTACATGTCATAGTTAATTAAATTATACTATTTACAAGTCTAATAGTTGAAAACGCAGCAAAATTTGGTTTCGTTTTTTTTTGTCTTAAGTTTGTGTTTAAGTTTTTTGTTTTCTTCATTTTTCCAGCCCTAAAGATCTGGTATAGTTTCTAAAGTTTGAGGGTAGGTAAGACAGCCCTAATATTTTTTGTTTCACTCAATGAGCGCCATTGAATGTACTGTCACTATTTGGTACCCGATGAGATACGGTTACCGACATTCCGCTCTGTCTATTACAGCTCTGGTGACGTAGCGTGAAGGAAGCATTAATGGCGTAGCACATCAGTAGAAACTCGTAGCTCGTAGCATATTTGCGTAGCATAATGTCTGTGGCTTATCTTATTCAATTTTATTGGCTCAATCGCGGAAAGTGGCAAATTGTTAATAAAAGAAAAAGTTTCATGACATGGATTTTTTTTAGGAAAGATTCCATTATAAGCTCTCTATTCTACATAGTCATAAATAAACAAACAAAGCAACATAATGTAAAAATATTAACTACAGTACAATAGCTATAAAATATATTTACAATAACCTCAAACGTTTTACAATAGCGTTTATTTATGGTTTCCCCAAAAGGTTAAGCAAAATTCTATCCGGTCACAGGACCCATTGTCAAAGGAACAATAAACTGAAATTGTCGGTTGCCACACGCAATCAATTGAAATATACAGAGCAATATTATATTATTTCCAATCATATCATGTTGATGGACGCTTGTTACAACTTGACTTGGTGGTAGATTTCCAGATTTTATTATCAGGAGGTCTTCCAGGTAAGTACCAGCGCAGTACCAGATATTCTGCCGCCGAATAGCAAACATTACTGTGTGAAAACATTACTGTGTTCCAGTTTGAAGGGTACTTATTGTAGCTAGCGAAATTACAGGGCTATTGTCACTAAACATTAAAAGTCTCAAAGTAATGAGCGAGAGTAAAAATTATAAATCCTACAAGTCACACAAAACACAATTAAATATCTATTCTTATCTATTTTATGTTTGTGTTACCGGTGATGACTTATGGTGCTGAACCGTGGTCTCTGGCTATGTGCCTTCTTGATAAGCTCAAAGTCGCATGAGGTATGGAGAGGGCTATGCTCGGAGTTTCCCTACGAGATCGAATCAGACATGAGGAGATCCGTAGACGAACCAAAGTTACCGACATAGCACAACGGATTAGCAAGTTGAAGTGGCAGTGGGCAGGGCACATAGCACGCAAAACTGGTCATTGGGGCTGCAAAGTTCTGGAATGGAGACCACGGACCGGCAAGCGCAGCGTAGTACGTCTAAAAATAATTATTATTTTATGTTTATTTATTTATTTAATTGTCTTACATTTATGTTAAAATTTAATTCTTATGCAAAAATTTAATTAAAATAAAAAATCTTATTTGTTCCTTTACTTTCAATTGAGTTTTAGTTCTTTAAGTTCCAATGTAATTTTGTGTATAAAAAAAATCAGCGATTCCCTGGACTTTGTTTTGCTACTCAAAGTTCTATGTATCTGTGCGTCATTATTTCTTACCATAAGGAAAGCTTCTTGATTGTATCATTACTTTAATATTAAAAAAAACCTTGTTGTATTCAATAGTACCTTAGAGAATAAATATAAAAATTCGTGTAGATATTATATTTCTATGCGGGATGCCATAATGTACCTTTTCGTAGGTATTTATGTAGCAGCATGAAAACTTTACTCATATTCGCGAGTTACACGAATACACGTGTTTATAAGTATGTTTCAAGCAAATAAAAATACGAATATTCGTATACGAAATGTCTGACAACATAAAATGCTTTTATATTTTCATTCTTATATTAAATGAGAACTTTTATGAGTTATTTATGCAAATTGTCAGTAAGTTGTTTCGTAAAATAGTTGGAAGTGAATTCGAAAGGGTTTTTTTAAGTTACTGTGATGAAACGAACGAAACATCTCTACTATTGGATAGCCAGAAGTTTTTAAAAGCGACGTTGCTACATGAATTTGTCTAATACTCTAAAAACTCGAAGTGAAATGGTTCCAATCCACCTTCATCGTGCGAACCGCTAAGCAATTAAAAAAAAATGTTATATTAATGAGATGAACGAGACGCTCTGCTGATGGTAAGAGATAACGTCTGTCCATGACCATTGCAACGATACAAAGAACTTTGAGTGACAAAATAAGGTCTGAGCATCGCTGCTTTGGCGCTCTATAATTTGAGAGATATTTACGTGTTACGTCTCAACAGCCCTGTAACTTTGCTAGCTGCAGTACCCTACAAACAGGAACACAGTTTTGTTTACACACTACTGCTTGGCGGCAGAATATCTGGTACTAAGATGGTTAAAGTAATGAGCGTCAATGCCGCGATGCGTCAATGCCGCGATGCTCTGGACTTTATTTTGTTACTCAAAGTTCTGAGTACCGCCGCTATAGTCATCGTACAATAAACAGGCGTTTTATATTAATAAAATATAAATAAATTGATTTGCCATCAATTTTGGACACATTAAAATGAACCCATTGGCTCTGAACTAGTGTAAACTGTATTTCGGAAACCAAAGGTTTCTCCCGATGTCTAATAAAGCACAAAATGGCAGAGGCAGACTTAAAAACTAAACAATGTTTTATACTTAATTACTTATACTTAATTTTTTAAATTTAATTAGGTACATAAAATTAACCTATATGTATATATCAATGTGTGTGTGTATGTGTGCCTACGTGTGTGAGTACGTGTGCCTGCGTGTGAAGAAGTGTGTGTGTATGTGTGGAAGAATGTGTATATGTGCGTGAGAGTGTGAAAGTGTGTGTGTATGTGTGCGTTACCATCATACATTTACATTTTAAACAAGTGCACTCTTTCAAATGCCTTGAGCACCTACGTAAAGTCGCTTGTTTATCTGTCTTCCATGGGATGCATTTCGAAGAGTGTGCCTTGGAATTGCATAAATTGGTTCCACCTGTCCCTTTTTATTACCGGACGGCTAGGCAACCAAAGCACCGTCCTTACACGGTGGATATACCCCACGTACGGACTACATTCTTCATACGTACAACGAGCATGTGGAATCTGTTTTTACCGCGAAGTAACATTTAGGTGTTTTCAAAACCAGAGTAAACACTTTTTCTTGGTAAGCGTACTTCAACTTTTTTTACTTCGTGGTAGATCTCCTTACCAAGAGATCGTCTAGGTAGGTACCACCGCAGTACCAAATATTCTGCCGCCAAGCAGTAGTGTGTAAACATTACTGTGTTCCTGTTTGAAGGGTACTGCAGCTATTAAATTACAGGGTTGTCGAGACTAACTATTGAAGGTCTCACAGTAATGAGCACTAAAGACTTTGTTTTACAAGTCAAAGTTCTGGGTATCGCTGCAATAGTCATGGATAGATGTTATCTCTTACCATCAGGAGACGGTCTCGTTCCTCTAATAATTCCAAAAAAAATTGACTAAATCCTGCTTACTTAGGGCGTGGTCAAACGAAAACTTATCATGAGTTTTAAAAAAAATGTACAATAACATAATATAAATTACAGATTGACAGCCCTGTTAGCTCATTGGGAGTATATCTGCCTGAGCTGTAGGGCGTGGGTTCGATTCCCACCAAGGACAAATGTTTGTTTGGTATAAACAAATGTTTGTTCTGTGTCTGGGTGTTCTGTATGTATTATAAGTAGGTATGTATTTGCAAAAAAAAAAGTATTTATGTATCCTATCAGTGTCTGACTTCCATCACACAAGCTCTGCTTAGTTTGGGGTCAGATGGCGCTGTGTGTATAGTGTCCTACAATATTTATTATTATTTTTATTTATAAATTACAGATTATGTTTACGGGTAAAAACCGGCTAATAAAGGTATATGTCAAACTCCATTGCCGTACTCAGAGTTCATGGTATACAAGAGGTGCAGTCCTAAACAAGGTCAGGTTATAATCAAACTTGGGGACGGTTACGGTGTCCCTAACTAACCGTACATTGTGTACCCGACAGAATTAATAAGTTTAGTTCAGGTTAATTAAATAGATGCCGCGATATGAGACAGCCTAGTCACAGAACACGCTACTAAGATTAATGACGTAAGAAATCTTTGAGAACATTTAACTGATTAGAATTAATCTGAAAGTTCCATTTTGAACCTTGAAGTTAATTAAGTTCAAGCTGACTAAGACCATTATATATTATAGACTCATTATCATCAACTACCTAGCATAGTCCACGGCTGGAAATAGAACTCTCCCAGGACAAGCCACTCAGCCCAATCTACGGCTTTTCGCTTCCAGCTACTGCTAGCTGTCTTACGTATATCATCACTCCACCTAGTCTCAGGGTGTCCTACACTACGTTTGCCGATATAGGACTGCGGTCTCGTGTTCTCTTGCCATTGACTTTCCCCGTAACTATAAATTTTTCGAGGTTGCCGCCATCCTTTCTGGCTATGTGGCCAAAATATTCTAGAACACGCTTGAGACAGATGGTTGACAGTCTCGTCGTGACCTTGAGCTGCTGAAGTATTGATATGTTGGTCCGATGTGGTGTCCATGGAATTCTGAGTATTCTTCTCTAACACCACATCTCAAAAGCATCAATGCGCCCGCGATCCGCTGCTTTCAGAGTCCACGTCTAAGCTCCATAGAGAAATATAGAGTAAATCAAAGTCCGGAACAGTTACATGTATGTACATACATACATATAACTTTTAAATTAAAAATGAAATTAAATAAATGTATAAATAACAAGTTTATTTTAGGCAAATCAGGCTAGATAGCGGTCAAACGCAAGTCTATTCACAAAATAATAAGCTGAAGAGTTTAAAAAATCTATAACAAGTTCGGTCGTGTATGGAGTACTGCTGCCACCTTTTTGTTGGAGCACCTAAATACCAGCTGGAAGTTTTGGAGGCGGTGGACCGACGTGCTATAAGACTTATCGATGACAGCGATCTTGTCACCAAGAAATTGCTAAGTCTTGATCATCGTTGCAGAGTGGCATGTCTGTCTATTTTTTACCGATTACATTTCGGGGAGTGTGCGCAAGAGCTCCACGACCTTATCCCACCCTCTCCGTTCCACCACAGGACAAGCAGAAGAACGGCACACTATCATCCGTTCCTCGTGGACGTTCCCAGTATTCGTACACAGCGATTCCGCTCTACTTTCTTGATACGTACAGCCCATGAATGGAACTCATTGCCAGCTGATCTGTTTCCTATAAACTATAATTTGGACGTTTTTAAGGCTAGAGTGAATAGATTTCTTCTAGATCGGCGTGCTCCATCCTCGGCCACACCGTCACTTTCCATCAGGCGAGTTGGTGGCCAAACGTAGATCTATTTAATATTAAAAAAAAAACACGAGTGCAATTAAAATAGCTATAATTAAAGGAAAAAAACATTTTAAGCAAATTTATTATTCCTTAGTAGTCGTGGTGGTGCCGGCGTAAGAATAGTACCCGACCCTCTCTACCCGTGGTTGCCGTAAGAGTCGGCTAAGGAATGTAATCCGGAAGAAGGGCAGCAGTGTCTTCCTTGAACAATCACACCTAACTGCGCTCGCCAACCCGCCTGCCAAGCGTGGCGAGTATTGGCAAACCCACCCAGGAGGAGGCCTGTATCCAGCAGTGGACGACCTATGGCTGATGATGTGATTCCTTAGTCAATTTTAACATACAACTTGTATATTTTTGTAATCCTCTTTTAATTTCCTATATTTAGAAACCCTACTTTATTATTAACCTATTACTATTTCGCGCCAAAAATCCACCATACAGTTTTTTTTTAAACTACCCTCTAAAGACACTTGGTTTATTGAGACAAATCTAACGATACCTTTATTGTCATAATCCATTCGGCCATACGCGCGATAAACATCCTTGGCAATCGCGTAAATATACATAGGTACTACTCTTGTCTTGTACTTAACCACTTCAGAAATACAATTCAAAACTAAACAAAGTAGTAATATTATTAGTTGTCTAACTATATTTTCTGTGTACTTAATACTGATTAAGAGTTCACAGCAAATAGGTTTAGAGCTTACTAAGACGGATCACTGGCCCTTATGATCTCAGTTACCGAACCTAGAAACAATAACATTTACGTAACTCAAGCGTAATTACATTACGCCTACTCATGTTAAAATTGCTCACACAGTATACATTATATGATCAATCTACTCAACATTACGCTGAAACTAAGTTGTTCAGAAACCAATCAAAGTCCACCTATAATTATAATGTGTCGAAGTCAGGCACGCGAGATTGTAAATCAAGAGCTAATTTCGTGAAGTAAATTATTATACTCTCTCATGTCTTATAAGGACGTACTTGTACGTGAATTCAGAGGTCGACAACCTTTGTAACGTTCTTATTCTTATTCGGAATGAGGGCGATAATAGGTATTTTACTGACGTCCCGCTTGAGGCATTTTATTGATAAAACTAATGTTACAGGTAAATTTTCCATTCATATTTAAAAATAGTATTTAAAATGTCAAAATCATAACAATTTATTACAAATGTCAATATATAAAATATGTCAATATGATAGATAGATAAAAACTCTTTATTGTGCACACCAAAACTAGAAAGAAAAGTACAGAAAACAAAATAATTTTATGCGCTAGTGCCACAAGTGGTAGTCTTATGGCTAAGATCGATCTCTTCCAAGCAACCAAGAATAGAAAACACGATCCATCTTAAGAACAGACGGGAGATGTCACATCACATCATCAGCCATAGGATGTCCACTGATGGACATAGGCCTCCTCCTGAGGGGTTTTGCCAATACTCGCCACGCTTGGCAGGCGGGTTGGCGAGCGCAGTTAGGTTTGAATGTTCAAGGAAGACGCTGCTGCCCATCTTCCAGATTACATCCCTTAGCCGACTCTTACGGCAACCACGGGTAGAGAGGATGGGGTACAATCCTTATGCCGATAACACCACGGCAAGAGCGTAGGCACGGGAGATGCAGTTTGATTAAATTTCTATAAAAAAATGTATAATTGTTTACTAGTAATTCAATAATCTCTTATTTTTAAATAATCGGCAAAGTCATAAACAAGGTCACAAATCTCTTATGTATTGTGCATTTTTCAAGTTCTACCCGAGCTAACCGAGCTCCTTGTAGTACGTACCGGAGCGAGGCTCTCTGCTGCTGTCATAGTAGCTCCACATGAAAATATTGACAATGTTAAAAAGCAGTCAGTCCGATGCGGGGATATGAATGAAGATAAAGCTGCTTCATGCAATATAGTGAGTATCTCTTGTTTCTAATGTGGCTTTACAAGGCCACAACACATGCTATACAGTTTTGTTTTTCTGCAAACGGCCACTAATAACAGCTAGATAATTGATTAATGTTGTTACGAGAAAATAAACGTGTTCAGCTGAATTAGAATACTCGGTATTCTAATTCAGCTGAAAACTTTAAACTCTTTTTTTTATGGCTAACAGGCTAGTTGTTTGACCACAACTCACCTGATGTTAAGTGGCGGTGTGGTCGAAGATGGTAAAGCACACCTAACCTGGAATGGTACTGGCTCTCAAGTGAGGCTGCTGGAACACACCGTTAGATGCTTGGCGGCAGATTTACAACTTTAGCTAGCGAGCCGAGTACTAGAAAGTACCCTACCACCATGCTATGGTTTCCTCACGATGTTTTCCTTCACCGGCAGCTCAACCTCATTGTTGGGGTTTGAACCCACGCCCTTTGGCATGCGAACCGACCGCGATAACCACTGAGCTATCATCGCTACAAAAATCATTCGTGGACTGTTAGGTAAAACGTCACAGACTAATTCAGCTTTCAATCATTCCTTAATACCCTGAAGCCCTCGAAAATGTAAGCTGCTATTAGTATATATAGTTTGGACAGACAGACGGGATTAGGTACGCTTTGTGGACAGCCTTTGACAGATTGCAGGCTCGTTACAGGCCAGGTGTAAAAACAAAAACTAAGGTACATTTTTTAGAAGCTTTAATCCAACCCAGTGGTATTTCGCCACATGTTTCATAAGTTTTATCGGACTGTTTTTTAATTTTGCAAACAGGAAACAAATATTATTTTGGACTTCTGACCCTACCCAACAGCATCGTTTGTGGTATCATAGGTACTTCTTAATCCTCATGTTATCTTAAATAGTTACGGAATAATAATTAAAGCGAAATGTATAATTATGCAGAATTGGAAGCGAGAAAATTCCAGCGAAATCTCTCTATAATCTACTAAAAGACCTCGTCCTTCCAAGAACACCTTTAATGAACAGCTGGAAAAAATATACAAAGCAGTGTTGGTGCGATCATATGAAATTTGATTAGGCAGGGATAGAACATTTGGTTAGGACGCGGGGATGTTCGACGTTCACTTGCTGATCAGGTCTCAGAGGTGGATCACGGTGTGTCTGGTGTTCTGACACATCGTCATCATTGCGGAGAGCCCATGCCCCGAGGCGGGTCCGCGAAGATAAGCGCTGTCAAAGCGAAAGAGTGCAAAAACTTACCCACAGCCTCGACACCAAGCACCGAGGTGCACACTCCGGGATTTTTACTGGGTAGGCCAATAGTATACACAAGTGATTTATTTCCTGGACAAAAAAAGACATTGTAACACGGACGGTAAAGGTAAGCGCTAATACATATTTAAAAGAGCCTTTTAAACCTACATAAATGGTTCTGAAGACCTAGGCACTATACGGGTTCCTGTCCTGCAACGCGATGGACCCGATACCCACACGGCAATACCATTGAATGCTAAAATATTTTTTTGGCTTCAAGAGACCTTTTATGACTTTGAAGATTATTTAAAAATAGGAAATTATGGAATGTAGTTATTATAATTTTTTTATTGACATTTGATCATATTGATATATCATTTTATTGACATGTGTTATAATTTTGACTTTACTGATATTATTTTTAAATATGAATGGTAAATAACACGTAACTTTGGTGTTATCAATGAAACATTATTTTGTATTTTCATTGTATATTTTAATATAACGCTTATTCTGTGATATTGCTTCAGATGCTATTCCCATATTTTTATTTTATCTATATCATACATTGTAGTTTTCATATTTAAAGAGATTTCTTATATTTTGTAAAATAAATACCTATATGAAGAAACTTTATCAAAAATATCACACACATTGTAGCAAATGTAGAAATTCAACTTATGAAATTCTTAATAAACTTTTCTAATATCACACGGGAGTTTATAGTAGCAAACTGACAGTAGAATGCAGTGTTTAATCTTCAGAAACGTTGACTATTGGGTTACAAAATACTTCGGAAATATTTACATACGCGAAGAAATTGTTGATAAACAGTACTCAAAATAAATTTCGCGATTTAAACACAGTATTATTTATGCTTATCGCCGGGATTTAATCGCGCACACAATACTATGAAATTGGTTTTACGTTCACGGCTAGCTATACGGCTTAGCTAGTTAGCAGAAGCATCGTGCTGAATAAGCAACACTAAATAACTAACAAGATAGCCGGCCGCGCTAACCACTGAGCTATCATCATTATACGACACATTCTATATATTAAAACTAAAAAAAGAAGGTATATGAAGTCCCGGATTTTATTCACTGGTGTACTGAAATCATACGAGTGAAAATAGTTGAAATTCCGGGTCCAGATAAAAATGAGACGCTAGTATAAGGGTTAAATGAAAAATAATATGGTTGGGCGATCCCTAGTGGCTAGTTCCCTCTACAGTATAACCAGGTCAAGGGTACATGTTTATACTGCGCAAACGGCAAGCGCAGTATGCAATCGGCAATAGGTAGATAGACGCTTGAAATATTCACAGAATATTTAGTTATATATTCACTTTAAAAATAATTGATTAAATTAAAATAAAACAAATATTTAACGTTCCCATTAACGCTTATTAACGCTCCCATACAACACACATGTTTTTTTGCTGTTTTTATAGATAATGGTATGGAACCCTTCATGCACGAGTCCAACCCGCACTTGTCCGGTTTTTTAAATGTATATATAATATTCTAAGACATTACACAGCACCATCAAGCTTCAAACTAAAGATAGATTGTACTATGGGTACCAGATAGCCGGTAGAATACTAATAGACTTTTTTTGTTGATACATACTTATAATACATACAGACGATATTGTCACCGTCGCGGGTCGAACCTGGACCAGATTGGCACAGGACCGAGGCAGATGGTATAATAAGAGAGAGGCCTATACCCAGCAGTGGGATAAAGAAGGCTGTGGATGATGATGATGATGACCCAGATACATAAAAAACATTTATTGTCATATAAATCTTTGGCCCAGTGGGAATCGAACTCACGCCCTACACCTCTTGAAACCGATATTCCACCAAATGAGCTAACAGTCGTAGTTATTTTAAGTTAAACAGAGAGGCATAGAAAAGGGGAAGAGAAACATTTGTCCAGCAGTGAAACAATATGGGCTAAAATAATAATAAAACAGTTTTTTGGTAACAATGATATGCTTTTTATAATATTTGTTAAATTTAATATTTATTTTCACATAGCTTGGTCAAGCTGTATCTTAGAATATAAAGTCTCCTTCACACGTAAAATGTGCATTTGTCCTAGATAAATGACGTTTTTGTGCAGTTGATTATATGCGCAGTGAATATTTGCCTCGTTAACACAACGGAGTTTTTTTTTTATGGCAGTTGTTTGACCACAGCTCATCTGATGTTAAGTGACGGTGTGGTCGAAGATGGTAAATAATAATAATAATAATAATAATAATAAGCCCCCTAAACAACCATACGTCCTGATTGACCATCTAATCACGTGGGGGGCGGACACACAAAGGAGAAATTACTGGCGTGGCTAACATGGCTCTGGAAACCCATTCAATATGGAGACTCGTTCAAAAAGAAAACGTATAGGACCGCTGCCCGGGGGCGATCGCCGGGGCACACCTGGAGCTGACGCTGGGTGTCTCAGCATGCGAACCGTCAGCGGTGAGGAGTCGAACAGGCGGGCTCCCACCGACAAAGATGCTACAGCCGAAACCAGTGACGATGGTGGTAGACTGCCGGACAGAACAAACACCCCTTTAGAACCATATAGCCCAAGCACAGTATCATACACACCTTCCAGACAATCATCACCATCCATACCATCGTCACCTCCCACTACTAGTTTAAATACAGTTTCACCCACTTCAGCCTTGAATGTTGCGCGGGGGGCAAGTGCCTTTTTACCCGCGTCCACCAAGGCAGGAAAAGCAAGAGTTCGCATGAGATGGAGTAAAGATGTTAACATATTTATCATGCGAACTTACTTTTACATTACCAAATTAGAGACCGACATGACCACCTACAGACAACAACTGCATGAACATTTTACGCGACAATATCCAGAAGTAACTGTTTCACAACAAAGAATCTCAGATCAGAGAAGAGCTATAGTCAGAAATAAACTTTTGTCCCAAGAAATAATACAGCAATTAAAAGAAGAAACCCGAATACACCTACAAGAACAAGAAATTAACTCAGACGCTTCTCCAATATCACAAAACATCGCCGAAAATACTCAACAAATACAATCACAACCACAAGTTCAACTAGTACCTAATACACAAACGCAACCATACAATTACTCGCAAGCGGATACACAAACATCACACACATCTACACAAACCGAATCTATTATGTTAACGCTAGAAAATGATATCGAGACCTTAGTCACTGTAGATCAGAATCTAGCAACAGATAATTATACCCAAAAAATACATGACAAGTTTACAACAACACTAGCACAATACTCTGGGATGGAACCAGCAGCTCGACCAAGATTACCTAAACTTAGATACAGCACTAATCTATTTCGATTAGTAAATTTATTCAATTCAAATATACTACTACAATTTATATCGGATGACACACAACTTATAGACATACACACACTTATATACTGCACAGCGGTAGTTATCTGCGAAGAACTCAACTTTACAATCACGGAACACACAAGAAATACAAGACCAAAACATAATATCAAACCACCATGGCAGCAAAGATTAGAAACAGATATAGAAAAATTAAGAGCTGACTGCGGTAGACTTACACAGTATATCAATAACAACAGATCAAATAAAGTAGTTAAGAGAGTTGAGGCTATATTTCAGAGCAGATTTACTCACACCAGACACGAAAATAGTAACAGAAAACCTGAGGAATTCTTAGACACTTTAAAACAAAAATTAGCACTTAAAGTTCATAGGCTCAGAAGGTATAAGAAGGCACAACAGCGCAAAAATGATAACGCCATATTTGCTACAAATGAAAAAATGTTTTATAGAAACCTACACAAACCACACACCAATACAAATAACACAGACACAAACGAAGCAGACACTCCTACAAAAGAACACCTAGAAACATTTTGGGCTAGCATTTGGGAAGAACAAGTGCAACACAATGACAAAGCAACTTGGATAACAGAAGAAGAAGAAAAATGGAGATCAATAGACGAAATGGAATTTACAGAAATAACAGAATCTGATATCACACACATAACAGGTAGGTTACATAATTGGAAGTCACCTGGTATAGACAAAATACAAAATTTTTGGTACAAAAAGTTAACTTCACTACACAAATCCATAGCGAAAAATTTAACAGATATAGTACTGAGAAAACAGAATATACCGGAATTTATCGCAACGGGAATAACTTACATGCTACCTAAAACTAAAAATTCAACCCAACCTTCCCAATATAGACCAATCACATGCCTACCCACGATATACAAAATATTAACATCAGCAATTACAACAAAAATCAACTCACATATCGAACACAACAATATTATGGCAGAAGAACAGAAGGGATGTAGACGAGGCCACATGGGGTGCAAAGAACAACTGATTATTGACTCAGCTATACATAAACATGCCACAACAAAAAATAGAAATCTTCATTGCACCTATATTGATTATAAAAAAGCTTTTGACAGTGTCCCACATTCCTGGTTGTTACAAATATTAGAGATTTATAGAATAAACCCAAAACTAATTGATTTTCTACGCAATATAATGTTACAATGGAAAACTACACTTCAGGTAAATGGTACTAACAACACTATTACAACACGACAAATCTCCATTAAGAAAGGTATCTACCAAGGGGATTCCCTGAGCCCCCTGTGGTTCTGCCTCGCCCTTAACCCCCTGTCTCACCTGCTGCAGCGATGTTTGGCCGGTTATTGCCTCAAACACACCACAGAACAAACAACAATCTCACATCTTATATATATGGACGATATTAAACTATATGCACAAACCGAAAAAGACATGAAGTTACTAGTAGAAGCCACAGCAGAGTTCAGTAAAGATATTAACATGCAATTTGGTTTAGATAAATGCAAAACACTACACATTATTCGAGGCAAGATACAACCTGGCAACTATGTAGTAAATAACACAGACACAATAACAGCAATGGAACCGGCCGACCTATATAAATACTTAGGGTACACGCAGCTAAAGGGCTTTGATCATGTAAAAATAAAAACCACGCTTATCACAGAGTACAAAAAGAGACTTAACGCCATATGTAAAACTCAACTTTCTGGGAAACATCTCATTAAGGCCTTAAACACTTACGCCATCCCAATATTGACCTACTCATTTGGTGTTATAAAATGGACAAAAACAGACACAGAACAATTAGAACGAACTACACGCACCACACTTACGAAACACAACAATTTACACCCTAAATCTGCAATAGAAAGACTAACTATCAAAAGACAAAATGGAGGAAGAGGCCTAATAGACATCCAGTACCTTTGGCGGAAACAAGTCAGTCGATTAAAAACATTTTTTTACACAAAATCTGTCACTAGTAATATACATAAAGCCATAGTACTAAACGACCTTAATTACACTCCACTTAACTTAAACGAACAGACAGACACACAACACATTAATAATGATGATCCACAAAAACAAAAAATTGAAGAATGGAAAAAGAAAGTTCTTCACGGTCGACATCCCCATGACCTGGAACAATCCCACGTAAACACAATAGCATCAAATAAGTGGCTCAAAATAGGTAATTTATTCCCAGAAACAGAAGGATTTATAATCGCAATACAAGATCAGATAATTAACACTAAAAATTATAGAAAATATATAATCAAAGACCCTTCAGTAACCAGCGATAAATGTCGCAAGTGTCACATCCAACCGGAAACCATACAGCACATAACAGGAGCATGCACAACTCTCACACAAACGGACTACACTCACAGACACAACCAGGTAGCAAACGTCATACACCAAAAACTTGCACTCAAATATACACTCATACACGACACAAGCACCCCTTACTACAAATACACACCACAAACTATCCTAGAAAATACAACACACAAACTCTACTACGATCGCGCCATCCTCACCGACAGGACGATTCACTACAATAGACCGGATATAACCCTACAAGATAAAATAAATAAAGTAACTTACCTAATAGACATTGCAGTTCCCAACACCCATAACATACAGAAGACAATAACTGAAAAAATTAGTAAATATGCAGAACTCAAAGAGGAAGTGACTAGAATCTGGCGACAAGAAAAGGTATATGTAGTTCCTGTAGTCCTCTCGACAACAGGTATAATCCCCAATCATCTCCTCCATAGCCTAAAGTTACTTAATTTAAAGGAAACCCTCTACATAACCCTACAAAAAGCTGCAATTTTAAATACGTGTCGAATTGTAAGAAAGTTCATGCAGATAGAAGAAAATGCTACAGATTCTCACCACAACACACTTTCAAACTAAACACATACCACATGCTGCATTTACTTGGCTTACGCCCGTAAATGTAGCTAAAAACCAGCCAAAGAGCTGAGAAGGAAAACACTCCCAAAAAGAATAATAATAATTTATTTCGAATACAAAGATTCATATCAATTCCATACTTATAACTAACCAATAATATGTACAAAACAATATTAATTAAATAATAATTATTAATTAAGATTTATTAATTAATTAATACTAACTATCCATATAATGAAAAGCTAAAATTACTAAATTTTATAATAGTAAATTTGACCAGCGTTTTAAAATACTAGTACTGTGCCTTATTATACTAGCGATGATCGCATTACCAGACTTAAAGAGTGAATCTCTAAATCTGGCAATGCGATGCCTTATCAGAGCATCGAGTGCCGGCACGCGGGCCTCCGCGAACATGGTGGAAGCGCTGCAGCACCGCGGGAGGCGAAACATGATGCGGAACGAGTCTAATCGAGTTTACGAGTGCGGTAAAGCACACCTAGCCTGGAATAGAACTGGCTCTCAAGTGAGACTGCCGGAATACACCGTTAGATGCTTGGCGGCAGATTTTCAACTTGAGGGTGGTAGTTAGCCAGCCGAGTACTAGAACGTACTCTATCACCACGCTATGGTTTCCTCGCAATGTTTTCCTTCACCGGCAACTCAAGCTCATTGTTGGGGTTCGAACCCGCGTCCTTCGGCTTGCGAACCGACCGCGCTAACCACTGAGCTATCATCGCTACAAAATTTTATTGAATTTTAACTCCCTTCAGAATTGTGAAAAGTTTAGTATGATTTTGAGTTTAACGATTGAATAAAATTAATTTTGTAATTGTATCAGGGGGACACCGCAATGCAGTACTTTTGTTAGGCTTTTCTTATTTAGGCTTCAGTCGAGGACAAATGTATCATTGTAGTTGAGTTTTTCGATACATCAATAAATCACTGTCAATTCTCAAATGGAAACGTAAGGTTATAATAGCAAAAAGAAAATGTTTTCTAAGAAATTTAATTATAGATAAGCAATTGTAATTTTTTTACTGTGTCCCTGTAAGCCATTATATTTTGCTAGATTTGACTCTAGGTCGACGGGAAGTTAAGCACGGTTTTGATTAATATGGCCTGAATACCAAATGACCATTTTTTTTTTTTTTACTTTTTTTTAATACACATTCCACAGACACCGGGGTCCGTGAACTTCGTTAACTTTGAATTAAAACTTTTTTTTTTAATTTTCGCAGTATAGGAAGAGCAAAGTTAGTCAAATTAATCTTAATCTAGGGTTAAACTTCTCTCTGGACTAGCAACGCTTCGACTACATACCTAATGTTGCAGCGGTCAACTTACCATCAAACGAACAGTCTGCTTGTTTACAACTTGTTACACTCATTATTAAAAATAATAGGAATAAATACCAAAGTGATCCTTTAAGGTTTTCTTTTTACCCGACTACGGCAAAGACAAAAGGAAGAGTTATGTTTTTAAGTGACGGTGTGGTCGAAGATGTTAAAGGACACCTAGCCTGGAATGTAACTGGCTCTCACGTGATGCTGGCGGAACACACTGTTAGGTGCTTGGCGACAGAATTTCAACTTGAGGGTGGTAGCTAGTCAACCGAATACTAGAAAATACCCAACCACCACGCTATGGTTTCCTCGCGATATTTTTCCTTTAAGGTCATTGTTGGGGTTTGAACCCACGCCCTTTAGTGTGCGAACCGACCACGCTAACCACTGAGCTATCTTCGAAACTTTTTAACTTGTTACCTTTTGAGATATGGAGATTCTCTTTTTTTTTATACTGGTTTGCGTTTCACCACGCCCTGCCTGATGTTGAGCAGGATGTAGTCTAAGATGAAGCATGCTTACCTAGAAAAAACTTGTTTACTCTGGATTTGAAGACACACAAGTTGTACTTCGCAGGAAAAACAGACGCCTTTAGAGAGTTCCACATCCTCGCTGTACGTATTAAGAATGTGAAATCGAAGCGTTTAGTCCGTACGTGGGAAATATCCACCATGTAAGGCGCTTTGGCCGTGTCTGCCTAGCTGTCCGGTAATAAAAAGGGGCAGGTGGAACTATACAGTTCAGTTCTCTGCGGTATCAATGATGTAAAAAAAAAAACCTGTACAATTTATTCTGTCCGAACAAAAAGCTCTCAAAAACTCTCGCCTCATCTAACCTAATCTACCAAAACTGTCCGGCCGTGAAATTTACGTAACTAACAGTGACTTTTCGCGATTCCAGCGAGGATAATCCCGGTTAATCCGGAAATCCCGGAGCGTGCAGGATTTTCACGACTTTGTTACCCACTGAGAACTTGTCCGGGATATTTGAATTTACAACGAGATTTATTCCTACCTTCAAATTATTTTTTATTATGGAATAGACTTGCGTTTGGCCGCCAACACACCTGATGTTAAGCGGAGATGCGAAGTAGCGATGATAACTCAGTTGTTATTGCGGTCGGTTCACACGAACGGCGTGAGTTCAAACCCCAACTGAGTTTGAGCTGCCACTTTTATTTACAAAGTTGAGTTTTATTTTTTGTCAATGCTACTTGAGTGCGTGTCCCCCAATATATACAGTATGAGTACCTTCAAGTCGCAAGTAAATCGGTTTCTTCAAGGTTTTTTTGTTTGACAGACTAGGTGCTTGACTACAGTTCACCGGATGCTATGTGACGGTATGGTCGAAGATGGTAAAGCACATCAAGCCTGGATGGAATTGGCTCTCAAGTGAGGATGCCGAAACACACCGTCAGGTGTTTGGCGATAGCTAGCAAACTTGAGGGTGGTTGCTAACCAACCGAGCACTAGAAAATACTTTACCACCATGCTATGGTTTCCTCGCGATGTTTTCCTTTACCGGCAGCTCAAGCTCATGGTTGGAATTCGAACCCACACCCTTCGGCGTGTTAACCACTGAGCTATCAACGCTAAAAACTAAACAAAGCTTCCGATATTCTGGCTCCGAAAATGATTTTTAGTAGGTGTAATTCAGACTTAGTGTCTTAGTCATGCAGCTTACATCTTATCTTTTGAAACTCTCAGACCATCTGAGTATTTCAAAATTTCTACAACAATAATTTTATCCTACCAGCTTTATCCCCAGAATTCTGTTACTAACACAAACTGTCACAAACTATGAAATATTAACTTCCAGTCAACAGAATGCAAAGTGTCAGAATAATTGAATAAAAATTCTTGAGGGATAAAATATTACACTACTGTTACACTGAGGCTACACATATCTATATTATTAGATAATCTGTAGTGCCTTACATTTTACTCCCCTATAATGTTTATTCTGGGTCTGTGTACTGTACGTATATAAGTAAAAGTTATGTTTTTTTTTTAGTGGTAATTTATGGTTTTCGCAATTTTTTTCCTTATAAGACGTTGCTTCATACCAAATTTCAAGATTCTGAGTTGACGAGAAGTACCCTGTAGGTTTTGATTACCTTGCGAGTGCCGAAAATTTGCAGCATAAACGGCTGTATCTTTTGATTGCATTAGCTTAGAAGCTTTATTTTTTCACAGCTCCAAGGGACAATAGACTTGAGTATTTGATATGAATTTCAGATTGATACCTCCACGCGTTCCTGAGAAAAAGTGTCTTGACAGACAGACGGACAACAAAGTGATCGTATAAGGGTTCCATTTTTTTCGTTTTGAGGTACGGTGACTCGCACTCAGGGGCACAAAAGGAAAAAACGGACTCGCACTTGGCTGGTTTTTTTTAAAATGTAAATAAGATGCAGTGAAATATAATTAGACTTTTTTCTTTTTTCTTTAGACTCATTTTGTAGTATGCCAGTCGCATGCCACAACTCTGCACGATGTTCCCTTGATGTAATATCAGCTTTATGTTGCCGCATTGAAGAGGCTCGGCTCAAGGGCTTTAGATAAGTGCATTTGTGTTTGAGCTTGTAATAAATTATTCTTCATCTCTAGTAGGTACTTCAGATACTAAAAATATTTTAAAGGTAACTTAGTCGTTGGATTTAATATCAAAAAGAATTAGATAAAGACTCTACGGTAAGGTAAGGCTACATTATGGTAAGGATTTGTTTACGTTGGTGCACAGTTCTAAAATGGTCTGTATTCATAAATTTATTTTTAAAAGCAATTTCCAAAATCAATTGTGTAGTTATACAGCATTTAAATCGTAACGAGACAAATTACATAATATTTATTTTAATGAAGCTCGGGATATAAAAACGATCCTTATTCGAAGTACTACTACATACCTACTTCAATTAGTTCATCCTTATAAGACACAACATAATGCAATTATTAACTTATCTTATATTTTATTATAATTTACCTCAGAATATCACTTTTCTACACTCACGCACGTAATTCGAGGCTTTATGAATAAAACACTATTGGTTTTTAACGCTATTTAACGTAAAAACACAAGTATATGTCATACAACATTATACGAACATAAACATTAATCTTGATGTTGTTTTTTAATGTCAATTGTTGATGTACAATACAGTTCTATTCTACTCTAAATTTTGTAAATGTTCTTTCTAAGTGTCGGGAGCACAAAGTATGAGCTTTCGTGCATCCCTACCAATGCAGTTTTTTTGTGATTTTCTTATCTGAATGGGAACAGGAGCTTCGTTTTATTTCTTATTCCTTAATATCTAAAACTAAAATCCGACAAAAAATTAAAATCTAAATAAATTAAAAATAATTAATTATTTTCTAATCACCCTGCATTTTGTCTGTTATTGCATAGGTATATAATAAAGTTAAGTCTGTGATAGTCCGTATTTCATTCATACATTTTAGTTACTAAACAAAAAATGTCGTGATTTAGTTGCATTGCAATCGCCTAAAAAACGTAAAACACAAAACTTTATAAATCAATTGCATAAACTTGGATTATCAGGGCGAGCGAAGCGAGCCCTAACACTATTCCCCAATCTGAGCATTTTTGTGGTACATTTTACTGAAAAACTATCACACCTATAGATTTGTGCTTTAACATAGTAAATTAACTTCATATCTAGATGTTTTATCTGTCAAAAAAATATAATTTTATTACCATTAAAAAAATGAACATTAACAATTTTATATTCATTGGATAGAATGTTATTGTACTACTAACGCCATCTGTTAAAAAACCAAAGAGTTAACATCGCTGCAACAGAACTAAACTCAATACTCCAATACATCGTAGTTAATCTACTTAATACTAGATGACACCACTAGAATCAGATAGTAAAATAACAACTGTCTTAAAAATTATTACCCATTAGAAAAACTACGCGAGCCCTCACAAAGCTCAGCTTTTGCTAGTGGTTATAAACAGTTGGGTCTAGTTGATTACGTAACAGCAATGAGGTTTTACCATAGTACTTACATCATTGCACAATAGGTAATTTTTTGTATAGCGGAACGATTTAGTTATTATTACAATAATATGATTGGTGACGCTTCGGCATCGGTTCCTGAATGCGGTGGCGACGGAAGACAGACGCGCGCTGTTGCCAGGTTGAGCATTCCTGGAACACAAGGTACCTAACGAAGCCTGCGCAATCGTTGCGTTGCCAACTCGTGCACGATGCATTTTCGAGTTGTAATTTTATTGGCTAGAATCGGCTAGATTGAAGCGGCGGATTCATCGACGCGATGAGACACCAAACAGGCGCTGGAATTATCTCTGAAAAACATGTGCCCCTGCATAATTTTATGTGATAGGAGTAGCTTAGAAATTAAAGAACTTGCATTTCTTATAGAAATTATTGTTATTCTTTTAAATAGGCAAACCTCTTATCAACTAAGAAACGCTGGACAATTTCATTGCGGTACGACTCGATGAATATATGTGATCAGTTCTAAGAATAATACTTATTGCTTATAAGTTTATTGGCATTGCTGTACATACGAAGAATGCAATGTAAAATGCATAGGCACTCCGTAATACCTACGTTCAAATATTTTCGTACCTATTATAACTCGGTGGTTAGCGTGGTCGGTTCACACGCGAAAGAGTTCAAGTGAAGGTGAAAGGAAAACATCGCGTAGTGGTAGAGTACTTAGCAGTATTCGGCTGGCCAGCTACCATCTTCAAGTTGTAAATTTAGAAACAAGCACCTAACGGTGTGTTCTGGCAACAAATATACCTCAACGAATGCATATCTTTTTTCTTTAATAGTTGACAGGCTGGGAGTTTGACCACAGCTCACTTGTCTCACCACACTCACACCTAGCCTGGAATGGAACTGGCTCTCAAGTGAGGCTGCCGGAACACATCGTTAGATGCTTGGGGGTAAATTTTTAACTTGAGGGTGGTAGCTTGCCAGTCGAGTACTAGAAAGTACCCTACCACCACGCTTTGGTTTCCTCGCGATGTTTCCTTCACCTGCAGCTCAAGCTCATTGTTGGGGTTTGAACCCACGGCCTTCTGCATGCGAACCGACCGCGTTAACCACCGAGCTATCATCGCTACTAAAGGTGATAAAATAAATAGTACAATTACATTACTAAACATAATGTTGAGAACCTCTATAATTTAATCGGTTAATTCCTACAATATAATAACCAACAACTTTTCAACTGAATAAATTAGCTACGTCTGTTTCGCAGAATGATAAACTGTTTCACAACCATATTGCGTCTCGTCGCGTCGGTTCGTATTTCAAACACTGTCGAGTTGAGTTTTCAGGATATGTGTACTGTTATATATAAAAGTGTTTATAAGGCATAATAATGGAGAGCACTGTTGGCTCGTTGGCTGCTTTAAGAGCTGTAAGGCGTGTGTATAAGCAAATGCTTGTTCTGTGTCTGGGTGTTCTGTATCACTACGTATTATAAAACAAAGTCGTCCGCTGCGTCTGTCTGTCCGTTTGTCCGTCCGTCCGTACATCCGTCCGTCTGTCTGTCTGTCCGTGGAAAGCGCGCAACTCAACTCACGGCAAGGCCCAGCCCAGACTGCCTGCACCCGAGTCTCCCTCCGAGATTATGCTAATGTGTGTACGTACGTTGCCGTGGTGGTGCTGGCGTAAGAAGGCCCCACCCTCTCTACCCGTGGTTGCCGTAAGAGTCGGCTAAGGGATGTAATCCGGAAGATGGGCAGCAGCGTCTTCCT
Source organism: Biston stratarius (assembly GCA_950106695.1). Lineage (NCBI taxonomy): Eukaryota > Metazoa > Arthropoda > Insecta > Lepidoptera > Geometridae > Biston > Biston stratarius. Next base: position 3,692,830 of record OX467112.1, read on the forward strand.
TGAACAATCACACCTAACTGTGCTCGCCAACCCGCCTGTCAAGCGTGGCGAGTATTGGCAAAACCCCCCCAGGAGGAGGCCTATGTCCAGCAGTGGACGTCCTGGCTGATGATGTGTGTACGTACACGGTGCCCGATATGCACGCACACATTCAAACCGGCAGCGGCCTATTCCTATGAAGATGAATTACTGCGTGTACTGTGTATAAAGGTCCAAAGATATGTAAACTACTCAGCAGCGTTATAAGTTTATTTAGAGGAGCATTTTTGCTGAGGTTGGTATAATATTAAGAATTCGTTAAGACTCATAATTGAAACAAATAATGATTGATCGTGGGCTTAGCCACCGCCTCGGCGAGCTGGCACGCTCAGTCCCGACGACAGTCTCAGTCTAGATTCTATCCACGCCAAGTCACTCCGAGATTGGAAATGTGTTAAGACAACGGTTCTCAAACTTCTTTGGCGACGGTCCCCTTTCTGAAACCGAAATATTTGACGGAGCTCTTGAGTAATTAAAAACTGTTTTATGTGTATTTTTAACAGACTTCAAAAAAAGAGGTTTCTCAATTCGACCGTACCTATTTTTTATGTTTAATGTGTGTTCGCGGATAACTTCGTCGTTTATGAACTGATTTTGATGATTCTTTTTTTGTTGGAAAGGAGATATCCGTAGTAATCCGTGTAATAAGGAAACCAGGATCTGATGATGGAATCTCAGAGAAATCGAGGGGAACCTTTTACTTTTTAGTTTCCTGTTTGAAGTCGTTTTTTTTTTGTTGTTAATTCAATGTCAGTTGACTAGTCAGTTTTTTTGTTGACTATGCTTCTGGCTGAAATGTCGCGCTCACATATTATGCATTCCACTACTACTCTTTTACACTTTATTTCGGAATTAGCAACTCTTTTGTTTTATTTTTCATTATGATCAGTATTTTCGCGGAGGCAGGCCTTTGGACCCCTGGGGTTCCGTGGAGCACACTTTGAGTAAGGCAGTGCTAAGATTAAGTTTACCAACTGGTTATTCCTGGAATTCAAAGTGTATTCCGATCCAGTCCGAACATAACCTAATTTCACACTTTGAATAATTTATTAGATATCGATAGAGAACGTCCAATGGATTTATATAACGACTACACGGTTGTTTGTGTCTCTAAAGAGATTTTTTTAGTTGTTGGCAGGCTAGTTATTTGACCACAGTTCAGTTGAAATAAATTTTGTAGCGAGGATAGCTCAGTGGTTAGCGCGGTCGGTTCGCATGCCGAAGGGCGGGTTCAAACCCCAACAATGAGCTTGAGCTGCCTGTGAAGGAAAACATCGTGAGGAAACCATAGCGTGGTGGTAGGATACTTTCTAGTACTCGGCTGGCTAGCTACCACCCTCAAGTTGAACATCTGCCGCCAAGCATCTAACGGTGTGTTCCGGCAGCCTCATTTGAGAGCCAATACCATTCCAGGCTAGGTGTGCTTTACCATCTTTGACCACACCGTCACTTAACATCAGAGGACCTGTGGTCAAACACCAAGCCAGTCAACCATTAATGTAATGAGAAGAACAAGACGTTTTCCTGATGGTAAGATATAACGCCTGTCCATTGTCATTACAGCGATACACAGAACTTTGAGTAATAAATCAAAATTTAGGGCATTGGTGCTTTGGTGTTCTTTACTTTCGAGACTTTCAATATTTAGTCTCAACAGGCCTGTAATCGAATCTGTAATGTACCCTTCAAACCGGAACACAGTAATGTTTACACACTACTGCTTGGCGGCAATATATCTGGCAATGCGGAGCTACCTATCTTTACAACCTTCTGCTAAGGAGATCTACTACCCAGTAAAATTCTTGTAACACAAATATTTTATTTCGTTAGTTATCTCTCCAAATAGAAAAGTGAATAAAAATTAAAATAATAAAAGACGTCGTTAGCTGCCCAAAATAATTAAATTTCAGAGGGCAAAGTTGTGACGACCCTTAAATTATCTCTTCTTGGAAACGACTCTTTATTTATTGTTAGAGAGTGATGACGAGGTACCGTCAGACGTCAATGTTTATTTTCTATTGAAATTATTCTATTTAGTAAAAGGATATCGTTACAAGCAATTTAGTATCCTTGTAGCGATGATCGCTCAGCGAAGTCGGTTCACATGCCGAAGGGCGTGGGTTCCATAAAATGAACTTGAGCTGCCGGTGAAGGAAAACATCATGAAGAAACCATAGCGTGGTGGTAGAGTACTTTATTGTACTCAGCTGGCTAGCTACCACCCTCAAGTTGAAAATTTGTCGCCAAGCATCTAACTATGTTTCCTGGCAGCCTCGTTTGAGATCCCTTTTTATTCCAGGCTAGGTGTGCTTTGCCATCTTCAACCACACCCGTCACTTGACATCAGATGAGTTGTAGTCAAACACCTAGCTTGTCAAATATTAAAACAAAATTCTAAATATATTAATTTGCTTCTAACGTTAACCGATTAATTTTCTTATTATTTTAAATTAAAAATATTGTAGCACGTTTCTACACAGTGCCATCTACTTACATAGCTTATTATATAAGAACGAGATTACTGATAAAATACTTAGATACTTTTAAATTACATATATACAACAATGACATATTATTATGTAAATGTCTATTATACACTGTGAAAGTTTGAACATCAGCAATATTGTATTAATATACAATTTCAAAAAAAAATTGTTGGTTACTATTTGACTTAATTATCCTGAGCAAACACAAAAATAGGGACACTCATATCACGCGCACCGAAAATGACATGGTAGTCGCGCGCGGTCCCAGATTAGATAACAGTTACTGAGTAGTCTACGTATGGTAGTTATGTCTTGCGCTAGCTCGGCGCGTAAGGCTGCGCGCTGTCCATAAATTATGGAGTATTGGAAATAACTTTAACCAAGGTTTTCTTAGTTTGTTTATTATATATTTGTTTCGATTTTATTTCTTTACACGTTTCATATGACTAATTCTAACTAACATTTCTTTGAATATTGCTAATGTTCAAACTGTCAGTAATTATGTATATCTATAAGTATATATACGTATATTATATAAGGTATATTTAATATTGATATTTTATAATATAGATAGGTAGATAGGTAAACAAAATGAAACTTAAATTTTTAAATTTACATAAATTTTAAATCCTACTCATATTGTAAATGTGAAAGGTTGTATGTTTGATTGTTACTCAATCATGCAAAAAAGGATAAATGAATTTGAATTAAAGAAATAAATTAATTATTATTTTGTAACGAACAGACAAATAAGAGACAGTTACAAAATAGAGTAGAACAGAATACATAATAAAATGCATTTATGCAAATTCGGCACACATACAATTACCTGGATTAACATATAGGATACTTTTTTCTCAGAAAGATGTTAGGTTCCTGTGGGATTACCAAAAATGTTGAATAGCACTACCACTACCCACAACCAGATGTCGTCAAATTTCACAATACACAAATGTAATGATTATTTTACTTATAAATTGACGTCAACCGAACGGACGAAGCCGCGAGTATCTAATAAAAATATCTACTAGTATTTATATCCTCAGTAACCAGTTGCAGTAAACATTTATATGCCATCCCTGCACTAGACAGTCCACTGGATCACTTCAAACACGCCGTAATTCATAACATCATGCGAGCTACCGATTCGTATACTCGCAATATTAGTCATAGTTACCGTATTACTGGCTCATTTCGTATATTGGCCACAAATCCAAGTTAGCTCTCATCCATGTTGCTCTGTAAAGATGGATGCGGTATTCGAGATCGGGCAGTTCGCATTCTGCAATAAAATACCATCTGAATCTGACTCTGAAAATACCAACGAAATATTTGAGATCTTAACAACTTGAGGCGTTGGAGTCTATCGAGAAGCATGCATGCTCAATAGTATCCTTCAATAGTAAGGATTCCCCCATACTAAGCTCCAAAGCCTCAAACATCGACGAAATGTTACATTATATGTAACATAACCTATATGCGTGTGCGTGAGCGTGTGCGTGTGCGTGAGCGTGTGCGTGAGCGTGTGCGTGTGTGTAGCGTGTGCGTGTGCGTGTGCGTATGAGTGTGCGTGCGTATATGCGTATGCGATTGCGTATGCCAACCGAGCTCCTTGAACCTCGGAGTAAAGCTCTGGGTCACTGGCATAGTATAGCTCCAGTGGGTAAGATGGCATTATAGGTACATGATGCTCATTATGGCGAAAAGCAGCCAGTCTATTGGGGTAACATAGATGAAGATGATGGAACTGCTTCTTGCTATCAAAAAATACAATCTTGTACGTGAAGCCTTATTTTAATATTGATCGCGAGAAAATTAATTGTTAGCAAGTTTTTAACCTATGATGCTACTTTTATCTTACCACAAAAGTAATTTCAATAAACTCCGTAATAAGTTCACTAACTGTTTCACACTGCATTTAAGAGGAAACCGTATAAATAATTCAATCGTATACGGCTGTACGGCATGTCCCGTCGGGTATGGGCGTGGGTTGAAATAGGAATGCCGCTTGATTTTCTAGTTGGCTAGGAAAATAAATGTATTCGGGTAGGTACTTCAAATTATCCGAGACAGTGATTGATTATGTGAATTGATTAATTATCGATTTACTATTGTATTTGATAAACAAATGATAATTTTAAACACTAAGCAAAACTGACGGTCATGCGCCTCGTGTGCTTCCAGGTTAAATAGGTGCTTGGCGGCAGAATTGCAACGTGGTAGCTAGCCAACCAAGTACCTACATGAAAATAACCTACCACCTACAACATGCTATGGTTTCCTCGCGATATTTTCGTTCACCGGCAGCTCAAGCTTTGAGGTTTCAAGCTTTCAAGGGTTTGAACCCACACCCTTCGGCGTGTGAACCGACTGCGGTAACCACTGAGCCATCATCGCTACAAGGCCGCACGAATAGAGTCTAGACCAAGGACGGTGAACCAATGGCACGTGACACAATATTTTTGGCACGCCACGCACCTAAACACAGTGCAAAATGCTTTTTTTTGGTAATAAATAAAGAGTTATGAGTTAATAGTATATAGTTTAATATTTTTCCATTAATTACTAAATCAAAATTATTTGACGGTACGTGTATGGTCTCATTAAACATTTCTTTTGAAAAAATGGCACATTGGTCCATAAAGGTTCGCCACCCCTGGACAATCGTATAAACGGAAATTGAAGAATTGGCTTATCGAGCAGGTATTCTAGAGGTTCGATGACATGATAAAGTTAAAGTTCATAATTTTTGATATTTAATTAATTTTTATAATTGTCATATTTTTCATTTAACTATTGTAATTAAATTAAATTTATTTGTTATTATTTATTTGACTTATAACTGGTGTAATGAATGATGAACTTGAAGGTTCTATGGGAACCAGATAATAACAGAAATAACCTTTTTACGAATGCATACTTATACTTATAATACAACAGAACACACAGATAGAGAACAAACATTTATGCTCATCACACAAGTTTTTTTTTTTTTTAATTCTAAGTAGGTTTGCGTTTGACCACGCCCTGTCTGGTGTTAAGCAGGACGCAGTCTACGATGAAGCACGCTTACCTAGAAAAAACCTGCTCACTCTAGATTTAAAGATACCCAAGTTGTACGTACTTAGCAGGAAAAACAGACGCCGGCAGAGAGTTCCACATCCTCGCTGTACGTATTAAGAATGTGGAATCGAAGCGTTTAGTCCGTACGTGGGGAATATCCACCATGTAAGGATGGCGCTTTGGCCGTGTCTGTCTCGCCGTCCGGTAATAAAAAGTGTTTGTCCTGAGTGGAAATCGTGGGTTCGATTTCACACAGGACAACATCTCTTAAAACAGTTACACTACCAAATAAGCAAACAAGACAATCGATGGAAACTGCTGACAACTCATTTACACTTACATGGTCCCTACACGTTAATTTTTTTGTGTGACCGTGAGTAGCATTTTTAACTGAGTTAAATGACTTGTTAAGTTGTAGGTCCCATTTATTCCTTCTGGTGCCTTCTGGTGGTACATTGACTCTTACACTAAAACACGCCAAACTCGACCTTTACGAATTTTACTCACTTTAATTTTTTATCACGACTTTATATCTCGTTATTCGCCAAGACAAAAAATATCAGTGTAATGTTTTACCTTCTCAAGTTTTACCTACCAGCCCACCTACTATCGTATTATTGTGATTTTATCTCTACTATAAACTTTATTATACTTTAGTCTAAAAAAGCTTAATTTTTATCAAATGAAATCTTTCATGATGATAAGGTTGCATGTTAGTGACTCGTCTGAAAATAGTGCATGCAATAGTTGAGAGCTCTTATTTTGAATTTTCTTTTACAGTATTGTAAGTTTATTATTTCTTTTTGTATAATTTAATTATAATTATAATTAATTTTGTATAATATTTTCGAAAATAGTTAATATTTTTGAAAATAGTTAATATTTTTGAAAATAGTTAATATTTTTGAAAAATAGTTAATATTTTTGATATAAGTTAATATTTTTGATAATAGTTAATATTTTCGTGATAATTCTTGTCGTAATTGGAAATAATATCATTTTTCTAGTGTGTAATTAAGAGAAGTATAATAATCAATATAGGTAATCTAGATTAAGCTATTATATGCCGCCATTCGCCATTAATACGCATGTCAATTAATATATATTTAAGATCGAAAATGTAACTACACCTTGAGCGCATAAAAATACTTGAACTTGAACTTGCCAATACTCGCCACGCTTGGCAGGCGGGTTGGCGAGCGCAGTTAGGTGTGATTGTTCAAGGAAACGCTGCTGCCCATCTTCCGGATTGCATCCCTTAGCCGACTCTTACGGCAACTACGGGTAGAGAGGGTGAGGTACAATTCTTACGCCGGCACCACCACGGCAAAAATCCTTTAGCGCATGTTTATAACACAAAAGACATGAACTGGCGAAATTTCAAGTTGCCCCAGCGTTTTAGTCTTGCGTTGATGAATCAGTCAGTCTGAACAAATCATTATTTATATAATTATATTTATATGTAGATTTATTATTATACTGCAAATGTAGCAAGACGTCCTCTTGCTAAAGAGATCTACTACAAAACAATATTCACAAAAACTGGAAAAATCATTATAATATTTGGTTTATCAATGTCATGCAAATCGTTTCAATGCGTACTTACGATGCGGGGAGACTGCACAATTTCAGATAAATGTACAATAAAAATCACATAAATTTTTACAGTTACAGTGACTACACAGCCCTAATCTTTTGGGAGCCAGTTCAGTTTATTCATCTTTATTTACATCTAATAAAGTAAACGTTAGGTCTATTTTTGCCGGTGTCAAATTACCACAAAGAGATCAAAGAAATTTCTTGAAACCTAAAGGAATTTTATGAAAATATATATTCGTAAAAGCGCTTCTAAAGTTGAGTGGAGGAGCTACCGTCGTATTTTGTGAACAAAACTGACAGCTTTATAATAATAGCTCAGTGGTTAACTCCGTTTGATCACACAAAGAAGGGCGTTAAATCAAATCCCAACAATGAACTTGAGCAGCTGGTGAAAGAAAACATCGTGAAGAAACTATAGCATGATGCCAGGGTACTTTCTAGTAGTCGGCTAGCCACTATCTTCAAGTTGAAAATCTGGTTTCAAGTGCTTGTCGATATGTTAATGACAACCTCATTTTAGAGTCTATACCCATTCCACCAGGCTAGGTATTTTTTACATTTTATGTTACATCTCCGAACACTTAATTACGTTAAAAAAAAAAAAATTTAGTTCTACCATTTATTTAGCCGACTTTCCAGGTAAGGTAGTGTATTTATTTATTTAAAAGGTCGTGTGAATTGACGTGAGCATTTTCATCCCACGCTTTGTTCTGAAAGGAAATGTTAGGTGATACTTTAGGCAGGTCGCATCATCATCATCATCAACCTTTTGTAGTCCGCTGCTGGGCATAGGCCTCTCCCAAGACACGCCACTCAGCGCGGTCTTCGGCTTTTCGTTTCCAGCCACTGCTGGACAGCTGTCCAGCAGTCGTCCTACATACTTCACTTTATCGAGTCTCAGGGCGTCCTACTCTACGTTTTCCAATTTGCGGTCTTCACTGTCACAGCTTTGACATCCAGCATATCAATGATCCCAGTATTGAAGCCACATTTGCCTCATCATATTGTGGGCTATTAGATCACGTTTTCTTTCTAGAACACGACTGACTATAAAACCACTACCCTCAAGTTGAAAATTTACCCCCAAACCTAATGATATATCCCGCCAGGTTCACTTGAGAGTTCTTAAGATAGTACTTGTTCCATTCCAGGTTGTGCACATTGATACTTGGATTTTTGCCAGCTGCCAGCAAAAACTGAAAACTACAACAGTGTGTTCACGACTATTTTTCAAAAGCAACTAAGTAACTGTCTCGCGCCAAAACCGTTTTATTACCTTGTTTCACGAGCAAACAGCTAAATTAAATTTCTTACCTAACACAAAAGCAAACATTATTTCTCGACAAGCCGTCACGCAGATCTATAACAGGTCAGACAGCTTCAAGAAAAATATTAATAGAATCCTTACATTGAAGAAGAGGCAATGTAAAAAACCATAAGGTGTTTTTTTTTTAACAAAAGACTAGAGATTTGCTTATTATTTATAGACTAAGCAATGTAAAACAATCTAAGCATTATAACGTAAAATGCTATGGAAACTAGATAACTGATAGAACATATAATACTTTTTTTGTAAATACATACTTATAATACGTACAGAACACCCAGGCCAGAACAAAAATCACACAGCTCGTCACACAAATTTAAATGTTTGTCCTGAGTGGAAATCGAACCCACGCCCTACAGCTCTTGAATCAGATACAATACCAAATGAGCTAACAGGACAGTCAATAGTCTAATAGTCGCTAAAAGAAAAACATTAAGAGAATCCTTATTTATTTATTTCATAAAACACACAACAGAATGTAGTAATATTATTTTCAATTTAATACACATTTTTCTTTCGCCGTGGTAGTGCCGGCGTAAGAATAATACCCCACCCTCTCTATCCGTGGTTGCCGTAAGAGTCGGCTAAGAGATTTAATCCGGAAGATGGGCGGCAGCGTCTTCCTTGAACAATCACACCTAACTGCGCTCGCCAACCCGCCTTCAAAGCGTGGCGAGTATTGGCAAAACCCCCCCAGGAGGAGGCCTATGTCCAGCAGTGGACCTCTTATGGCTGATGATGTGATTAACGTTACTTGAAGATCAGCTTTGAGATCAGCTGTTTTATGACAATCATATATTCATATTTTAATTTACCTGAAGTCAGTACGTAAACTAAATATTTATTGTTAATGTATGATACAGTATCGACCTGTATCGTAGGGTCCGGGGCAGCCGTAATAGCATCATAGATGTGTTTGCCAATAGGTTTGGCTGTCAGTACATGAACCATTACTGTATGGTTCATATACTGACTAATGAGCAAATATTGAAATGTGACATGTTTTTGTGAATTATTTAGAAATCTGACTGCTTTATACTAAGTGTACCTTTATGCCTTTAGTGAAATAAATTTGTTAAAATAATTATTATTTTTATAATAATATAGTGATTGATTTATATTATATAATTCTATTTAATTTGAGAGCGTACAATTTTTTTTAAATAATCTAAATATCTCACATTTATGAATTTTAGAATTTAATGTAATATTATTATTTATTTTTTACATTCTAATTTTATTCAATTGTATGATATGTAACTTCGGAATTATTAATAAATCATTTTATTGTATTGTATTGTATAATATTGTAGACAATATAAAACAACTAAGTAGTAAGCAATATAAAACGTACGCCTAGTCTGTTGTAAAAAAAAAACATATTCTTTTGTTACAACAGACTTACGATTGACCACAATCGCTCCTGATGGAAAGAGACAAGGTGACCGAAAAAAAAGCTGTTCGCGTTTTTCTTGAACAGCCCCTTTAAAGCTGAACTTTGTTTGAAAAACAAACGCAAGTAAAAAAAAATCCACAGCAGCTATTCTTACTAAAATTAAAGTCCGGGAATGTTTAGTACGTTGTCAAGGAATTTGCACAGAGGGCGTTGTTTTGTCAAGCGTATCGTATAGCATGCTCTTGTTATGGGAAAACAGTAATTGCTCGTTTATGTCGCGCAGTTCTAGTACACACTCACTGTTGTGTATTTTTAGGGATCCGTATCTCAAAAGAAAAAAACGGAACCCTTATAGGATCACTTTGTTGTTCGTCTGTCTGTCTGTCAAGACCAGTTTTCTCAGGAACACGTGGAGATATCAAGCTGAAATTAATATCAAATACTTAGGTCTACTGTCCCTTAGAGCTGTGAAAAAATCAAACTTCTAAGCCAACGCCGTCAAAAGATACAGTCGTTTATGCTGCAAATTTTCGACACTCGCAAGGGAATCAAAACCTACAGGGTACTTCCCGTGAACTGAGAATCTTGATATTTGGTACGAAGTAAGGTCTTGTATCACAGATAAAGGGAAAATTGCGAAACGCATAAATTACGATTTAAAAAAATACCATAACTTTTACTTATATGCCTACAGGTTTGTACGGAACCCTCGGTGCGCGAGTCCGACTCGCACTTGGCCGATTTTTTTTACACACAGCGTCTTCTGGCCCCAAACTAAGCAAAGTTGTACAAAGGAAGTCAGATAACTGATAGAATATTCAAATACTTTTTTTTTGTAAATACATACCTATAACACAGAACAAACATTAAAATTTGTTTATACCACAAAATGTTTGTCCTGGATGGGAATCGAACCCACGCCCTAACAGCTCACGAAAGAGATACACCACGATACATATGTAAGCACGACTGTCAAAAAAATTTATGTACGAAAATTCGAACAAAATTTTCACGCAGACTTGATACATGAAATGAATAAGGCCATTAAACATGTTCATAAAATTACGAGAATTCATGGCGCAGTTAGTGAAAAACATTTACTTTCCTAATAGCCCAAAATCTTCAAAAATTCATAATTCTTTACGTAATTTCATAAGCGACATAACTCGAGCAACTTCGAAAACGTCCCAAGCTTCGTTGGGGCTCGTTAGAGCTCGCTTAGATGGCCCCAGCGATTAACTGAACGATTCAAGAAGTTTGCTCTCCACTTTGGTATACAGAGACTTAAATAAATCTTCCGTCTATGTCCGCCATTATTAATGCAGATGAAAATATGTTCCTATTATAAACTCACGACTAACATTACCAACATAAATTTATCTTCAATAGATTTTCATCATGATCGAAAGTTATTGTTGAACAATATAAATGCAGTTACATACAAATCATCATTAGTCTATCATAGTTCACTGCTCGACATCGGCCTCTCCTAAAATACGCCGCTGCCAGCCGTCCTGCATATATCGTCACTCCATCGAGTCTCAGGGCGTCCTACACTACGTTCTACCCCAGCGGTTATTGATTCTTACTAATAGACTGAGCTTTGTTCTCTGGTAATTTACTTAATTGAGGATAAGATCCTTTACAGGAATGTCAAGCATAGCTTTTTCATTGATAGTTTGAAAATTGGTAGAATTCAATTGTACGTGGTGGTGCCGGCGTAAGAATAGTACCCCACTCTCTGTCCCCGTAGTTGCCGTAAGAGTCGGCTAAGGGATGTAATCCGGAAGATGGGCAGCAGCGTCTTCCTTGAACAATCACACCTAACTGCGCTCGCCAACCCGCCTGCCAAGCGTGGCGAGTCTTGGCAAGGTTATTCCAGGCTAGGGGTGTTTACCATCTTCGACCACACCATCACTTTACATCAGATGAGCTGTGGCCAAACAGACATGGCCAGTCAAACATAAAAAACCTTTAAATGAAAAAAAAAACAGCTAGAAGCTTAGAATTTGTTTGTTGAAAATTTGCCTAAATTTTTGTAGGTACCTATAAATTCAGCAGTCTGGAATTAACAATTAATACACTGACCTCGAAACTGGAAGTAAGCCAAGGTCTCTAGGACCCTAATAATAACACTCTGTAAAGTTATAATGTCGTCGAAGCTTTGGGTTTTATATGAACGAGTAAATTTGTCCCGAGACCTTTGGATACAGTTTTGAATTTAAGCAAAGCACTGTTACAATTCTGGGTAATCATTTTATTAAATTAAGCATAACTTAAAATTCATTTTAGTTATCAGTCTAGCTTATTTTAGGCTGGCTAGCTACCACCTTTAACTTGACAATCTGTCGCCAAGCAACTAACAGTGTGTTCCGACGGCCTCACTTAAGAGCCATCCAGGCTAGGCGTGTTTACCATCTTCGACCACACCGTCACTTAACATTAGGTGAGCTGTGGTCAAACACCTAGCCTGTCAACCGTAAAAAACATCATCGTCATCATCATCCACAGCTTTATTTATCCCACTACTGGGTATAGGTTTCTCTCTTGTTATGCCATATGCCTTGGTCCTGTGCCAATCTGGTCCAGGTTCGACCCGCGACGGTGACAATATCGTCGGTATATTGTGATAATATTTGGATAGGTTCGTCATTTCAACTTTTTTGGACTATAATCCAAAAAAGTGTGCATATTGAATTAAAAACCTTTTTTCTGTGTTAAAAGTTTTCGATGCGTCGATCACAAAACTAGATGGCGCTTGTATACTGCGAACTGAATTCCAGCTTTCGTACTGCGTGTTCCTATCTCCCAACCAATGGGGAATGCCCATGAATAGTATCGTTTAAATCTAACCATTGTGCCACAAGTTTATGATAAGTAGAATTCTTATTTTTAATTATCATAATATTATACTGCATTATGGAGTTTCACATTTGCCGGATATAATAAAAACAATTTATAAGTCTTTCTACTGTTTTTTAAATAAGAGAATCATGCCTTTGAAAAACAAAATGTTGCCGCGAACAAAAATAAATGTACCCAGAATAATTAGTAATTTTTCCAATCCATTATCACTTGGGCATTCTCCTTTGATATGAACTTACCAATGCTGTTTTAGGTACTCTTTCCAGGAATTAATTTATAGCTGTTCTTCGCAGGCTATTGTCTTTTAATAGAGTATAGAGAGACGATAGTATTATCCTAGCATTTATTTCTGCATATAAATTGAACAGAAAACTATTTATGTTCATTACATACATAAAAATCCGAGAAAATGACACTGATAGATAAAAAATTATAATGATTCGTAAAAAACATTCATTTTTAAAACGAATGCATTATCTACTTGTATGTAATATATGTGAATACGTAGACGTACTCGATACATTTTTTAGACTAAAAGCAAATTTATAGTACTTCTTTTATTCACGAAATATGGTCCTCCATAACCCTGTTTCATTTCATAAAATATCGTCGGAGAGACAACTGGGAGCGTCGTAAAACCACTTCAGTTTCATTTTATAAAGTAAGCGATCTTATTTTGTTACAAAAAGTGGACAGGAATTTGTTGTACAATTATTATATCATCGCATTGCGACAAAAGTGTATATACGGGTTTTACGCATGGGGGGTACCTACTAAGCGAAAGGTCGCTAGTCGCTTGTCGCTTGTCGTCACTAGCAAAAACCCTGATAGCCTGGAAAAGCTGATGGTAATTGGTCAGGTCGGCAGGAAAAGACTGCGCGGTCCCTTACCTACCCGTAGGTAAGACCTAATAAAGGCGATGTCAATGTCAATGTCAATGTCAATCTAGCATGTCTACCAATTTCTAAAGCTATTAAGACTACTAAAGACAGAAACACTTGAAAAAGCATGGTACACTGAGTACATTAAAACTAGACACGACCTTCAACAATGAAGATGCCAACTAAGAAGAAGAAATAATGTTTCCTCGAATGCTAGAGACCTATATATGAATACCTATATTGCCTGTTAAATAGGTTTTTTTATTACAAATAGGCTTGCATTTGACCGCCAACTCACCTGATGTTAAGCGAAGATGCGGTCTACGGTGCAGCACGCTCGGCTAGACGAAACCAATTCACTCACGACTTGAAGGCACCCAGATTGTATCTATGAGAGAATACCAACTCGAGCAGGAAATTCCATTGTTTTATCATCTACAGCCATAGAACTTCCACTGCTGGACACAAGCCTCCTCCTGGGAGGATTTTGCCAATACTTGTCACTTTGCAGGCGGGTTGGCGCAGTTAAGTGTGATTGTTCAAGGAAGACGCTGCTGCTCATCTTCCGGATTACATCCCTTAGCCGACACTTACGGCAACCACGTGTAGAGAGGGTGGGGTACAATTCTTACGCTGCAAAATTCCATTGTTTAGCAGTATTTTTTTGTTTAGTTGCCACGTTTGATACTCCATTTGCGCTCCCTTACGTACTCAAATCGTCTTATCAAAAAAATAATAAAGCCACCTATAAACCTTCAAACAAATCAACATCCCCATTGCTTCGATCAATTGAATCCCGTTGAATATAATCGAGTTTTTCGATGGAAGAAATCAACCAAGCGAATTGGAAAGGCCATTCCGACCATTTACATAACAAACCGAGTAACGAGATGCGATATCGGAAGATAAAGTTTCATGTTTTTTGTGGCAATGTTATAAGAATTCTGTTATGTTAGGTAAGAGGCGGCTTTACTTTTTATTAGTTAGAAAGAGTCTATTGCAACAGTATCCAGAACTTTGAGTAAGAAAACAAAATCCAGGGCATCAATACTTTGGCGCTGATTACTTTCGAGAAATTTGAAGGTGATTTTTATAGCGATGATAGCTCAGTGGTTAGTGCGGTCGGTTCGGATGCCGAAGGGTGTGGGTTTAAACCCCAACAATGAGCTTGAGCTGTCGGTGAAGGAAAACATCGTGAGGAAATCATAGCATGGTGGTAGGGTACTTTCTAGTACTCGGCTGGCTAGCTACCACTCTTTAGTTGAAAATCTGCCGCCAAGCATCTAACGGTGTGTTCCGCCAGCCTCACTTGAGGGCCTGTTCCATTCCAGGTTAGGTGTGCTTTACCATCTTCGACCTACCTATACTTTACACCTCTTGCCAAGTTCTACTTGGTGGTAGATTTCCTTAGCTGGAGGTCGTCTAGGTAGGTACCACCGCATGCAGTACCAGATATTCTGCCGCTAAGCAGTAGTGTGTAAACATTACTGTGTTCCGGTTTGAAGGGTACTGCAGCTAACGATATTACAGGGCTATTGAGACTAACCATCTAATCTCAAAGTAATGAGCGCCAAGGCAGTGATGCCCTGGACTTTGTTTTACTACTCAAAGTTCCGTGTATCGCTGCAATGGTCATGAACAGGCGTTATCTCTTAACATCAGGAGAGCGTCTCGTACGTCTCATCACTGTTACATTAAAAAAAAAGATTCGCTAGACTCATTTTAAGAATCATTATGTACAAATTCATAAGAACGATACAAAAGTGGTTGAAATACCATAAGTACCCAATGGTGACATAGAATATTAGTCACCGAGTTGAAAACAAAATAACAATGAAGAAACAATTCCGTTTTCCGTAAAGTTTGCTTGACGTTGCGACAATGGGCGGTAATTTGAAGCAAAGGTTCGGAATTTGAAACACAATGTGGCTATAAATGCCGTTATTAGAGACGAAAGCACCGATGGGTCATGACTAATTGAGATTGCTTGATCCCCGCTCTAGAAACTTTGAAACTCCCTCATGTTTTTTAACTTGAAATGTTTGTTTAAGAGTTTGTTTTGGTCAAATCTTGCAAGCTGAATTGGGTATGTAACTTTACGGATTCCAAAACCATTTCAAAATATTATATTCCTGTACATTATTTTTACGCTTAAACTCTTTAAACTATGAGATGAGGTTTACATTAATAAAATACATCAAATAAACTTGACTTATTGACCTCTAATGACGTCACATAGTAGGCTGTAATTTATTTTCAGTGCCTAAAAAAAGAAATGGCAAACCAAAACAAAATCTGTCAATGTCAATTTAACGGCAACCATAATAATAACCTTTTCCAAATTTGTACGTAGAGTTGTTTTTTGCTTTATTGATACAAATACATTAATTAAATTTTGTAAAAGGCCTATGTCCAGCAGTGGACTTCGATAGGCTGATGATAATGATTATACAAATACATATATTTGGATTATTGTACTTTAAACATTACTCGGACTCTGATATCGCTTTTTTGAGGTTATGATATACGATTTGTTTACTTCTAATTGTCAAAGTCAATCAAAATGTTAATGTGTCAATGTCAAAATAGCGATGTATGTATAGTTTTTTATTTTACATGGCAAGAGCATAATTATATAGGTATATTTAGCCTACTTTTTGACGTCATCGCTATAAAAAGTTTGAAAATGTATTAAAAATCAACTACTGTATAGAATGCCAAAATATGCAAATAAGTTTCATAGAAAAAGATTACTATCAGTAAAAAATATAAAATAAATACAAATATAACTTTACATGCCGAATTAGAACACTTAACCTTATCCTACGAACAGCGACATCTATCCCCAAACTCAGTAAAGCTTGTACTATAGGAACCAGATAACTGATAGAATATTTAAGCTTTTTTTATAAATACATATTAACTGTGTCGTTACTAAGTCACACTTCACACTAATTCTATAAAGGTGAAAGTTTGTGAGTGTGTGTGTTTGTATGATTGTTACTTCTCCATGGCCAAATGGCTGGACCAATTTTGATAAAATTTGGTATGGAAGTAAGTGACACCCTGGATTAACACATAGACTAGCCGGTAACACCGCGGGGCGCAGCTGGTATAAAATAAAACGTACTATCTTCATGAACAAAAACCTTCTACTAATTCAACTGTAAAATATTGGGCCATATCCACACCCATAGCCGTAAGCTATAATTATTCCATCTGAATTATAGCAATTTGAGGGGTTTTCTTTTTCTTTTTCGTCCAAACTTATTTCAACGCCAGTAGGAGCGAAATAGTTAGATATAAAATGGTACCATATTCCAGAAAAAAAAATAACCACACAGAATCTTGACAAAGATCGCCATCATCATCATCACAGCGTGATCACCATTACCATCATAATACTTTTACAAGCTTGCAATGCAATGTTACCTGCAATGTATGATTATTTGTTAGTAAGCAAAATCTTAATCCAAATCTACAATCTCTCAAAAAATTTAGCGATGATAGCTCAGTGGTTAGCGCAATCGATTCGCATGCCGAAGAGCGTGGGTTCAAACCCCAACAGTGAGCTTGAGCTACCGGTGAAGGAAAATATCGTGAGGAAGCCATAGCATGGTGGTAGGGTACTTTCTAGTACTCGACTGGCTAGCTACCACTCTCTAGTTGAAAATCTGCCGCCAAGCATCTAACGGTGTGTTCCGGCAGCCTTACTTGAGAGCCAGTATCATTCCAGGCTTCATCACTTAACATCAGGTGAGCTGTGTTCAAAACACCTAACCTGTCAACCATAAAAAAAACTTACAAATTAGAGTAGAACCACTATTTCTTACTTCTTATCTTACGGAGTTGGAGCTGAGGTGGTCCAGCCATCATATCTATAACTAATTTTATTTAAAAAAACGAAACTTTATTGTATTAATTTCGTAATGTTCTAATTATAACTGAATCCATTAACATACATCTCAAATTCATAATCCACTTTCAACTGAACTGAAACTTCCATTACGATATTAAATTTTGCGTGCGGATAAAGAATAGTGAATAGTTTGCACTGACAATTAAATCCACATCAGACTTAAGTCTAAATGATTTATACCGGTGGCATAGTTTTGAAAATAACTGACGTAAATATTTTTCACTCGACAAATTCAAATGCTATTGCGTTCATTTAAAATGGGTAGGTTTTCGTTTATGGAATCTTTAAAAAAACTGTTTCAAATATACCTTCAAGTTGTAATCACCGTATAATTATTATCTATATATTATATTTAATGTATTGTTATGTCATTTTTATGTGGGAGTAGTGAGATGTGAGATGTAATGAGTGTAGTTTTGTAGCGATGATAGCTCAGTGGTTAGCGCGGTCGGTTCGCATGCCGATGGGCGTGGGTTCAAACCCCAACAATGAGCTTGAGCTGCTGGTGAAGGAAAAACATCGTGAGGAAACCGTAGCGTGGTGGTAGGGTACTTTCTACTACTCGGCTGGCTAGCTACTACCCTCAAGTTGAAAATCTGCCGCCAAGCATCTAACGGTGTGTTCCAGCAGCCTTACTTGAGAGCCAGTTCTATTCCAGGCTAGGTGTGCTTTACTATCTTCGACCATCGTCACTTCACATCAGGTGAGTTGTGGTCAAGCATCTAGTCAGTCAGCGATAAAAAAAAAAGAACGAAACGCTCTCCCGACGATAAAAAATAACATTCAGTGACATAGACATTCAGTGGTTTATCCCAATAGTTTTATTATTTTGCTAATGGCACACTTTAAATCGCAAAACAGTAATAAATACACACTACTGCTTGGTGTCAGAATATTTGATCTGCGGCGCCTTCTAGACAAGCTCCTGCCACGAATATCAACCACATTTTTAAGTGTGAAAGTAACAAGACGTACGAGACGCTTTCCTGATGTTAAGATATTACGCCTGTCCATGACCATTGCAGCGATACACAGAACTTTGAGTAGCAAAACAAAGTCCAGGGCATCGCTGCTTGGCACTCATTACTTTGAGACTTTGGATGGTTAGTCTCAATAACCCTGTAATTTTGCTAGCTACAGTACCTTCACACCGGAACAGTCACGTTTACACACTACTGCTTGGCGACACAATATTGCGGTGGTACATGGCCTGACAATTTTCTACTAAGGAGATTATTTATTTATTTATTTAATTCTGTATTTCACAATTAAGAAATAATATGTACAAAAGGAGGACTTAATGCTAAAGCATTTTATGCCAGCCATCCCTACAGCGCATAGGCACGCATCAAAACAAATGTATGTATAAATAAAAATACAACATACAAATATAATAGTACTAAATATATAATAAACTATTATAAAATAAAATATACACATAAATTGACATACATATGTACATCCTTGTCAGATGATGAATCAATTGCACAAAAATTCACAGCATTCCTTTTTCAGTTCTAACCGTGTACCTACATTGTAATAAGCATAAAGATAAAAAATAAAATAAATATATGAAACGTTAATAAACATTGTTTCTAAAAACCTGAACCGTGACATAGAACAAACATACCTTCCCATTCTGCAGCGTCGTATTTTGCTGTTACCTCGCTACGCTGTGCGTAGTGCCAAATATTTCAACAATTTCCAGAGTAAGTGAAGCATTTTTTATTTTATTTTGTTCATATTTTACACGTCGTTCTATTGTTGGAATATTTTGTAGAATCTTTTAGATCCACTCGATCTGTTTGCCTTCATGCTTATTTATTTTTATGGATGAGGCTAGGTGTTTATCTACAGATCACCTGATGTTAAGTGACTGTGTGGTCGAAGATGGTGAAGCATACCTAGCCTGGAATGGAACTGGCTTTCCAGTGAGGCTGCCGGAACACACCTTTAGATGCTTGGCGCAGATTTTAAACTTGAAGGTAGTAGCTAGTCTGCCGAGTACTAGAAAATACCACTATGTTACGGTTTCCTTCACCGGCAGCTCAAGCTCATTGCTTGAGTTTGAACCCATGAACCGACCACGTTAAACACAGCAATCATCGCTATACGAGTTGTATAGCGTATATTGCTTGAAAAACAATGTAATATTTACATTGGTAATTCATAATTCATTATAATTCATAATTCATTTATTGCTTAAATATGGGTACAGTTAAAGATGGAAAGGCTACAATAAAGATCTCCATACTTGACCTTTCGGCATGCAAAAAGAAACCATCACTACTAATAAGTACAATTACATTCAATTACATTAGAATACCAAAAAAAGTCAATCAAATCAAATATAATACACAATATGACAATGTTAATTAATTAATGTCAATAGAGATATAATTAAAAAAAAATGTCAAACATATACAATATGTCAATGATAATTAATTAAATGTCAATAAAGTTATAGAATAAAAATATGTATATGTCTAAATTTAAAATTAATTATCAAATTTGTCACTCAAATACTCGTTAACTTCATAGTAGGCCTTATCTATGAGGAAATGTTTTAGCTTGCGTTTAAACATATAAGTGCCTTGTACATAACTAATACATTTTGGCAAATGGTTATAAATAAGGGGCGCCATACACACAACGCTATGATTAAGTAGTGCTGTGCGATTTATCGGTATACTAACCTTATGCTGATGACGTTTGGACTTTAAGTTACTGTACATATTCAGATTTTTTCGCACGAACATTACACACTCATATATGTATAAACAAGGTAGGGTTAGAAATTTTAAAGTTCTGAAAAATGTCTTGCAGGTGTCTCTCTGTCGTAACTTACAGATAGCCCTAACACACTTTTTCTGAGCTTTGAACGCATCATTACTTTTTGTGCTATTACCCCAAAAAATTATACCGTACCTAAGCGATGACGAAACATAGCCGTTGTACGCAGTGGCAACTGTTGATCAACTAGCAGTTTTAGAGAGCATGCTTAGTGCATAAGAATATTGATTAATTTTATTTATGACAGTATCAACATGTTTCTTCCAGTTCAATTGGTAATCAATGTTTAGACCTAAAAAAATTGTTAAGTCAATAGATTCTATTTTATGTCCCGAATAAGTAATGTCAAGAGTATTATTATTATTATTAGCCCTATTTCTAAATGTCATGATATTAGTCTTAGTCAAATTAATATTCAAATTATTCAATGTCAGCCAATGTATAATATTATCTAACGTCAATTTTATATCATTCTGCATTCATATCATTGTACTGCCAGGATCAAATTCACATTAGTATGATGCAGTAGATTATGGGACCGGTAGGTTTTTTCCCTGCATTATTATGAAACTGACACTGTACTGAATAACTTGTAATATAGTCGAATTTAAAATTTCACAATTATAAAGCTCCACTTTCGACTCGTTAGCCGCGTCCAGATTAGGGCAGCTTAGCACAAACCATCGATTTTCACGACAGCATCGCTAAAGCTCTGGCTAAAAGGATATCGGAGCAATTTGGCACCATTGACGCCAGTTGATGGGCTGATATTAGATATTGGAAGGCTTATTGCTCGGGGTAAATTTAGCCGGATATTTTCAATAGCGTGAATTACATAATCTACATTGTCGAATTTCCAGGTAAAACCAGTTTCGGATCAGCCCACTTTTTATAAATTATCCCGCTACTGAGGCCTCTTCTCATTATAAAAAGTTTATCCAAAGTCCAATACATAAATGCCATGATTTCGTTGATTGCGCAATTGCGAATACTGAATTTCTTTGGGTATATCTTTAGAAATGAGGACTCAATCCAAAAACTTGTAGTACAAGGCTGCTTAGAAGGCAGAAAACATTGTGGTCGGTCTCCGAATCGCTGGATGGACCTTATTAAAAAGCCTACGCAGTCTACCGCAGTACAGCGTTGCAATGCGGAAAGTCAGCACAAGTGGAGAGAGATCGTGTGACGTGCAGCAACCCTGGGAACCAGCGGTGACGATGGGACGCAACCCTGTCCATCTACAACCACGACCACTCTACGGAGAGTGTCCGACTAAGAAGAGAAGAAGGCCATAGTCCACCGCGCTGGTTTCAGACAGATTTCACATGCATGCGTGAAATTCTCTGAAATTTTCTGGTTTCCTCGCAGTATTTTCCTTCACTGTTAATTAAGGAACCACTTTTCACACGGGGCATTTTCGAACTACTTTTATTATGTGGTTGTAACATAATCATAATTGAAACAACTTGGGCTAAACCGTCACTTAAAATACTGTAAGTAGGACATGGAAGATAAACATACTTACAATACATAACTATGATTTAGCTAGATCTTTGCAGGGTGGAGCAATTTGGCTCGAGCTGTTAATTGGCCAATTAGAGCAGACTGAGTACGAGCCACATCTACGAGATGAAAGTTTTATTAATGGCTGCAATTATTCGAAACAAGTGCTGCGTTAAAAAATTAAGCATAGATATTTATCTTTTCTTTTTACACAGAGTTTATCGGTTTAAGTTATAACGACGTTTTTATTGTACCATTCTCTGAACTTAATCAATATGGTGACCGCTAGATATTTAGTTATTTGCTAACGAACAAATTACTGAAGATCTTTGCCCAAGCAATACTATTTGTAATAAAAATAGCCAAGCGGATGAAGTAGAATAATTTACAATTCGAAAGAAAATATTTAAAGACACACCATGAGTAAGCTCAAGTAAATAAAGTTAGTTAAGATCTCAAACTGGCAAAAACAGATTGACACTGATCAGCAATAGTAGATTTTTTTCTATAAGTAAACGACTAAAATCTTTGAATATTCTTCTGCCTCGGTTATTTCATCGCTGAGACTGAGTACAGGTACGTGCCCAAAAATCAAATTTACCTACAGTGATATAAATATAATAGAAAACGCTATTCTTACACTCAATTCAGTCGACTACAGCTACCTATGTGTACGCTAATATACCTTGGTTGGTAAAGAACAAAAAAAAGAATAATTTATTTACGAAATAAATTAGAAATCTTGTAACAGGATATAGATCGAATCAAACGGTTCGTGAAGCGGTTGAAATCATAAAACTTCGCAATTTCAACCGAGAAAATAGATATAGGTTGTCGGCGTCCTGGAATCCCGTTAAGTGCTCGTATCGCGGTGTAGTTTCAGACCGGTCTGCTGGTATAGTAAAATTTTTATAAGACCAAAAATGAGGATAGGGTACCGCAACACCCTCATTTTATCATCCAAACGATCCGCGCTCTCCAATCAAGTTGTGAATTTCGAATAGCCGGGCTATTTCAACATGACTGAAACGTTGAGATAAAAGAACAAAACTATTTTCATACTCTATATTGTTATTACATTTTCTATTTAGAATTTGAATAGTACTTTCTGTGCGATTAAAACCCGGTGATAAACATTTACCCACATTGCCGTGGTGGTGCTGACGTAAGAATAGTAGTACCCCACACTCTCTACCCGTGGTTGCCGTAAGAGTCGGCTAAGGAATGTAATCCGGAAGGTGGGCAGCAGCGTCTTCCTTGAACAATCACACCTAACTGCGCTCGCCAACCCGCCTGCCAAGCGTGGCGAGTATTGGCAAAACCCCTCCAGGAGGAGGCCTATGTCTAGCAGTGGACGATCTATGGCTGATGATGTGACATCAATTTAAATTAATTCAGTCAACATTTCTATATCACACTAATATTATAAAGGCGAAAGTTTGTGAGTGTGTTGTGTGTTTGTATGGTTGTTACTTTTGGTATGGAACTGGACCAATTTTGGTATGGAAGTATCTGAATAGTACTGACTGAGTAGCATATTACAAATCGAAAAAATAAAAAAAAATTCACAAAAAAGAAAATAGAGAGAAAATTACTCACTTTAAGAGAAAACACACGCATTTTCTAATAAATTACCACGCGTCGCCATCTTTCGGAGCAATATTTCGCGTGTGCATAACCGTGAAACGAAGGCTTTACTCTGGGTTACTTTTGTGCCCCACATTCAATGATTCTTCCACATTAAAATTTCTAATGAGGTTCAATTTCTAGAAGCTACCACAACATATGTTAAACTGAGGTTTTCGGTAAAGAAAACATGAAAATTTCATAATTCTTATATGTAACATGTCTTGAAAAAATATTGTCTAAATTCTGAATTTAACAAGAAATGTAATAATTTCAATTTTATATTACATGTTCAATTGTTCATTTTTATCAAAGAATTGACTACATTTTTTTTTTAATTTAGTCGTTAAAAATATCATATCTGAAAATGAAATACTTAGTACGGGCATCGGGCATTATTTTTATAATGAAACTATAAAAGTAATAAGTACCTAGTAATGTTTAGTTTGTAATGTTTTGTTTTTCATTGTACTTACACCGTGGTTGAACATTTCTGTACACAGTGATACTATGTAGCTAATTGAAAAACCTTAAATAAAATTAGTCTTTTATTGGGCTTCACCTATATAATGGAATTAATTTAAAAAAAAATTATAGTGGAATTATAAAAGTAAAGCCCAATAAAGAGAATGTAAATACGTTTTAAGTCGCTCCTACTACACAGTGTTGCAATTAGCAGAGCAAAAATATAGCAATTACGCATTACTTTACTTGGGGGTAGATCTTTTTAGCATTAAGTCGTCTAGGTACATAAGTACCAACGCAGTACCAGATTTAGTACCGTACCAAATATTATGTAGGTACCTAAAAACAAAATAGTAACACAGTACATTTTGTGGTAAGTATTTATGTAAGTATTTTGTTCTAGTGAATTTTATTGAGTTAAATTGACTTATGAAAAGTACTTCATAATAAATACATGTAAAAAGTATTGACCGTCACTAAAAAGTGACAAACAAGTAACAAAGTAAAAGTGTATATTTTCAATATTCGCGAACCTCCTTTGCCGTGGTGGTGCCGGCGTAAGAATTGTACTCCATCCTCTCTACCCGTGGTTGCCGTAAGAGTCGGCTAAGGGATGTAATCCGGAAGATGGACAGCAGCGTCTTCCTTGAACAATCACACCTAACTGCGCTCGCCAACCCGCCTGCCAAGCGTGGCGAGTATTGGCAAAACCCCCCCCAGGAGGAGGCCTATGTCCAGCAATGAACGTCTTATGGCTGATGATGTGATGTGTGACGTGAACCTCCTTTCACACAAATAAAAATAATACAAAAAGAACTTAACATTTAATTCCGCAAATGACTGTATAGCGTAAAAAATTCTGAATGTAAAAAAAATGCTTGTTGATGAATCACGATCAATTATTTTCAAGGTCAGAGTGAATAGGTATCTCCTAAGTCTGCGTGCTTCATCTTCGACCACGTCGTTGCATATCATTAGGCGAGTTAGTCGTCAAACACAGGCTAATACATGTTGAAAAACATGCAAATGACAGGAATTTTGTTATTTGAAAATCATCTAAATGACAGGAGTTTTGCTATTTTTGTTTTCACAAAACTTCATGAAACACACCATCGAAAATTATAGTATTATAGTAGAAAACTCTGGACCTCATTCACCTTACAGTACCCATAAAAAATCCAATACTTCACTTGGCCAAAATTTATGGAGATTGGGCGTACGTTGGTACGATGAAGGAGCCTTAAATCACCAGGCACATAAAGCTACAAGTACGCATCGAAAGGGGTTGGCTAAAATATATTATTTGATTTTACAGGTCAGTTAACAGTCATTTGATTGCAGAGGTCAAAACGTATACTGGATTAATTTAATAATGTAAGTCTCAAAATTGGTAGACCGCTATACTGAAAACCATTGGGGACATGTTCCGAGGACCAAGATCTAGCAAAATTCTTAGAGCCAATCATGTTTGTAGCGATTGTTTGTATTTTTGTAGCGATGATAGCTCACTGGTTAGTGCGGTTGGTTCGCATGCCGAAGGGCGTGGGTTCAAACCCCAATAATGAGCTTGAGCTGCCGGTGAAGGAAAACATCGTGAGGAAACCATAGCGTGGTGGTAGAGTACTTTCTAGTACTCGGCTGGCTAGCTACCACCCTCAAGTTGAAAATCTGCCGCCAAGTATCTAACGGTGTGTTTCGGTAGCCTCACATGAGAGCCAGTTCTATTCCAGGCTAGGTGTGATTTACCATCTTCGACCACACCGTCACTTAACATCAGATGAGTTGTGGTCAAACACCTAGCCAGTCAGCCATAAAAAAAATAACTAAAGAAGCTGGTTGTTACTAGAAATCAAATCCAAAGCAAGTGCGACTTATTATTATTTACAGCGGTTGAAGCACGGGCGCGTGGGTGGGAGTGGGTAGTGTACCGTGATGCACCGATGCGCTCTGGAACCCTTCCCCTCGGAGTCCTATGGTGTCAGGAATATTCCAGTACACAGAACTAAACACCAAACGGTACTAACAGAGTAAATAGGTTCCTTCTAGATAAGCGTGTTCCATCCTAGACCACATCGTTGCTTAACATCAGGCAGGATGTGGTCAAATAAGAGCCTATTCAGTAAAAAAAAAAAACTCACTACGACGTCTTTAGATCCGCGAGCACTTTCATGAGCTCCATGAAGACAAGGTCTCCAAGTCGGCGGCAGAATCCACCCTCCATTTCTATTAAAATTAAGACACTTGCAGCTGATCTCTATGGCCTCTCGGACTTTATTTCCGTAAAAAATTAAATATACTCCTTAAAGTGTCAGCTTCTGTTATGAGCACAAATATGGATGACGAATCCAAAGATCCTATTAAAATACGTATAAGTAGTGTTGAAGGTGTGTTGATAGGAAGTCTTTGGACTGGTTTTAATGATCAAGCGTTTTGTGTCAAGATCTCGCGTTTTTTCTCAAAATGTGTTGCAAAAAGCTACCTGTATTGCATTTAGTTTTAGTTTAAAAAGTATTGTATTAAGTTGACAAAAAGATGACGAGGACAAAATCACGAGTCACAAAGGTCACGAGGTCAAAGGTGAGGGATCGTTATCCGGAACGAAGTAATTCGCCAGAGAACTAAAGTCACAGCAAGTATAGCAAGTATAGTCGTATTAACAAGTAGAAGTGGCAGTGGGCCGGACAAATCTGGAGACCGCGAATTCGCGAACGTAGTGTAGGACGCCCTAAGACTTGATGGAGTGACGATATACTTAGGACAGCTGGCGGTGGATGGAACGGAAAAGCCGAAAATCAGACTGAGTGGCGTGTCTTTGCAGAGGCCTATGTCCATCAGTGAACTTCGATAGGCTGATGATGATGTTGATGATGGCAAAGGTCAAGAAACTATGAGTAAAAAAACAGCATTATAAACAGAGCTGCTTTTAAAGTATAAAATTAAACAAAAACCTATCAAATATATACACTTTTGACAATATGAACAAAATACACAACTCAACATTTTATGAATAAAATTACCCAAAATAATCAATAGCACTATTCTAAATATTATTTCAACCAAAAACGGCCTCAAACAAATTACAAACTGCCTCAAACAGTACTCCCCAAATCAAACAACTAACGAGAGCAATTGGAGCGTTTTGTAGAAATAAAACAACAGGACGTGGACCGCCTGTCTGATGCATCAGTTGTACAGTAGAATGCAGTTACGGACATTATGTTAGTTTTGACTGCCCTGTTAGTTCATCTGTTATAATATCTGCTTCAAGAACTGTTAGGGCATGGATTTAATTCCCACCAGAACAAACATTTGTGACGATAAATGTTTGTTCTGTTTCTGGGTGTTCTGTATATTTTATAAATATATAAGTATTCCATCACTTAGCTGGTTTACCACTAAGCAAAACTTGTACTATGGGAATAGTATAAGTTTTGCTTAGTTTGGAGCTAGATAGCGCTATGTGAAATGTCCTTATTCTTATTCAAAGTGGGGGCGATAAATCTTGCACTGACGTCCCGCTTGGGGTGTTTTGTGCATTTCTCTTGGGGTGAAATGTCCTATGATATTTATTTATGTTGGTATGACGTAACTCATTATAACTATTAATATTGTAGAATACTTCGGTTTCTGTTTTCTACGCCGCCCTAAGCCCTTCATCCCAATCCATTCTCTATTTTTCGGATTCAATCCGCAGTTTTTGTTACATCATTGACCTACCAAGCTGGTGTACCTACTAACCCACTTTTAGGTGTTCCTAAAGGTCCACTAACAATGGGTACAATGATCTCTTTTCAGTTTCAGAACATTCCAAGCTTATTTGTTGTTTTTTTATATGTGAAAGTTATGAGACGAGACGTTTTCCTGATGGTAAAAGATAACGCCTATCCATGACCATTGCATTGATGCACAGAACTTTGAGTAACAAAACAAAGTCCAGGGCATCGCTGCTTTGGAGTTCTCTTTGAGACTTTCGATGGTTAGCCTCAACTGCCTTGTAATTTTCGCTAGCTGCAGTAATGTTTACACGCTACTGCTTGGCGACAGAATATCTGGTACTGCTGTGATACCTACCTAGATGACCTCCTGTTATGGAGATCTACCACCAATTAAGCCCTGTCAGTTTATTACCCTGTATAGTAACTTCATGTATATTTATTTAATAGTTGCCAGGCTGGGTGTTTTATCACAGCTCACCAGATGTTAAGTAGCAGCGTTCTCAAAGATAGTAAACATACCTAGCCTGGAATGGAACTGGGTCTCAAGTGAAGCTGCTGGAACACATCGTTGGGCGTTCGGGGGCAGATTTTCAACTGGACTGGGTAGTAACTAGCCAGCCGAGTATTACAGAGTACTGTATCACCATGCTATAGTTTCCTCATGATGTTTTCTTTAACGAGCAGCTCAAGCTTAATTTAGGATGTACGCTCCACAAATACCGGGGTCCATGACATTAGTGAACTTTGTGTGTATTCCTCGAGCAGACCAGCGACCCGCAAGCAGCACCAGAGCACGAGTATGACGCATGTGCCAGCCATCGCCCTCCTCAACCATATCTGAGGGAAGAGAGCACCTGACACACGACGCCGCCGCAAGAAGGAGCCTTCAATGGTGAGCATGAATGCTCGAGGCATACACACAATCATTGTTGGGATGTGAACCCAAGCCGTGTAAACCGACCACACTGATCACTGAACTATCGTCGCTACAAAAAACGCTTGCTGCAACAGTGTCAATGCTCATGGACAAATCTCGACCAAACTTTACTAGATTATCTTTATGTTTTTTAAGGTGGATGTTTATGATACGGATTGACCTAAGCTAGCACCCAACACATAAATATGGATAAAGGCAAGACATGCCTTTAATCCTGAGGTCTAATATAAGATCATTACTGCTTAGGATAATCATCACTGTTAATTGGAATTTGACATAAAATAAATTTTGAGACAGACTAGTAAAAATAACAATATTATTATTTATTTTACCATGTGATGGATGACTTAAAAAGCTTAGGTACTTAAGTATTACTGAATCCGGACCGATAGTAAAGTTTTCTGTGTTTTGGCACTATTCTTGAATATTTTGTAGTTTTAAAGAATTTTTAACGAGATTTGGCTTGAAATCAGACCGAGATTTACATAATATATTCGCATTTAAGATAAGATAACTTTTTATTGTTCAGCGTTTACGCCAACTCAGAACATAAATTAAAAAAAAACTTTTCACCATTCTTGATCATTCTCTCGTCAAAAAAAGTATATAAGAAAGTATTCCATCGGTTATATGGTTACATAATAGTATACGGCGGTACATAATACACACAAATTGATATCCCAGCGTAGCTAGCCTCAGTAAAAAAGACTTTTAGAATCGACCTTTCAAGTTGTGTGCAGATCTCAACGCAGCGTAAATTGTCGATCCAGTAATAAAGGTTTCACTAACGGCTAATGTATTTGGACCATTTTTATTGTTATTAATGTAGTTAACAATATTTATTCGGTAATTTTTGTTCGATTGTTGGTTGGTTGTCCATAAAGGTATCGGTTTCTAATATCATTAACTGGAACAGCTTTTATTATTTTTGGAATGACAAAATAACCTGACGATAACAATTCATTTTTCGATGGAGCAACGTGATTTGGTGACTGTATTAGTTACAGATATTTTCCTGTTATTATTTATTTGTATTCTTATATTTTTTATTATTTTTGTATTACCTTGAGCCCTGACTGCCGTGTTAGCTCATTTGGTAGTGTATCTTCTTCAAGAGTTGTGGGGCGTGGTTGTCATTTGCATCATAACAAACATTTATGTGACGATAAAATTAAATTTTTGTTCTGCTTCTGGGCGTAATATATCTTCACACACACACATCATCAGCCATAGGATGTCCACCGCTGGACATAGGCCACCTCCTGGGGAGGTTTTGCCAATACTCGCCACGCTTGGCAAGCGAGTTGGCGAGCGCAGTTAGGTGTGATTGTTCAAAGAAGATGCTGCTGGGCAGCATCTTCATTCCTTCCGGATAACGTCCCTTATCCGACTCTTACGGCACGAACGGGTAGAGAGGGTGGAGTACTATTCTTACGCCGGCACCACCAAGGCAAATTTGTAATATATCTTGAAATATATAAATCTACTGTACGTGTGTTTGTCACCTTACTCCTCCTAAACGGCTAGACCGATTTGGATAACATTTTGTGTGTATATTTCAATAGGTTCCTGGATGGCGTGAAAACACAATTGAACCCGGTAGGTAGCGCTGCTATCGGTATGTCTGCTGACTGTTAGGCGACACAAAGTTTGCCGGGTTAGTTAGTGTATATTATAAGTATGTATGTATTTATAAATAAAGTATACAAGTATTATATCACTTAGGTACTACCTGGTTCCCGTAGTGCAAGCTTTGCTTAGTTTGAGGCCAGATGGCGCTGTGTGAAATGCCCGACGAAAATTATTTGTTTATTTATTGTAATAAAAGAGAAGGCCTTTACTAATATAATCTAATTAATGTATCTTAATTTACAGTTGAACATTTAAAACGTACATTAGTATTAAATTAAATCGATCAATACGTAAAAAATATTTTTAAGGAAAAATATGTAAATAATATATTTTATAGCAAGATGTATTAATGCGATGTATTAATGTAATTAGCACAGTTAAAAGTAAGTATCTATTAATGTTGATATTTCTATAGGAATTGTTGTCTTCGAAACACGAAATCTATAAATTTTTGTAACAGAAGAATGTCTTAAAACTTGACAAAAAATAAAACAACAGAAAAGAAGAGATTGATGCCACTTCCTCGTCCTTAGCAAATGTACCCACTCATAAACTGTCCGCGAACAATTCTTCTCGTTATGGGAGAAATAAGGTTTTACGACTAAAAGCAAACCGTTATAAATTACAATCATTGTGTAGCAAATTGAACAATTTCGTCCTGAACTTGGCCCCCAATTTGTTCATTTGAGTGCTTCGACCCCGTAAAGTGGACCTACCAAGTGAGATTTTAAAGATAAATTGCCGGCTTCCCCAAATTGATTCTACTTTGTTACCTTCAAAATTTTAATTCTGTATTTTGTACTCGAATACAACAAAGCCAGAAGTGGAGTCAAGAGGCGTGCTAAGGGCTCGATGTACAGAAAGAAATGAACAGTTCTACGGAAAACAAAATAGCCTTTTGAGTGCCACGAGTGGGGTCTTATAACACCACGACAAGACTTAAAATTAGTAGCGGTGGACAATTTTTTTTTATCGGTGGTTAATTAGTTCTGATGGACAGAAATTTAGTACAGAAAAATTAGTCGTGGTGGACAAAATAATTAGTAGTGGTGGACAGATAAATAAGTAGTAGTAGACAGAAAGATTAGTCGTGGTGGGCAGAAAATTTAGTCGTGGTGCAGAAAAATTTGTCGTGGTGTATAGAAAGATTAGTCGTGGTGGGCAGTAAAAATAGTCGTGGTGGTGTGCTAAGTATGTTTGTCCATACAACTAATTGTAGTTCCCTACATATGTTTATTTATTATTCCTTTCTACGACCAATTATAGTAGAGAGAAAAAAATCCTGTTAGCGTATTCGAATATGCTGCAAAAAATTTAAGTTGAAGAACCAAAAAAATTACTTTCATATTTTCGATTAAACCTAAATTCTGACAAAAAAATATATCGTATTCGGTGCCAATGAAAAGGGTTTGATGACCACATCTTAAATATATATAAATTTTAAAACAAAAGTGTGGTGTAGAGTAGTTTACAATTAAAAAATAAGTCCTTGCCACATACGAGGAAAACTGACTCTATTAATAAGGTACTTATACGCTTAGGTATACTTATAATATTGGAGGACCTAGTACTCTACACATTTTGTATGACGCAATCAAAGTATTATATTAGTAAAAAAATCTTTCAAATACAATCATTTAATTACAAAACAAAATGAGTCAGAATGCTACTATCTTTTTTTAGGGTTTCGTTATAAAAAAAATATTAACTTAGGGAATAGTCTTAGTGTTAGAGTTAATATGCCACCCGAAGGTTTTTTTACAAGCTATGTTGATGAGCTATGCGTTTGACCACAGCTCACTGTCAATTATTATGTCACAACCGGACATCTCATGGCCAAGAAGCGTGCCAACGTCACATCGGTCGGCAATTAGGTTTTTATTAGTAGCCTTCACTTCGGTGTGCTTCCGACAGAGACATGGTGTCATCGTTTCGGCATTTGCTTCCCGACAACCGTCAAGTGAGAACGTCCTGGAATTGTCCTACTGTTTCGTTCCTGCGATATTGCTGTTACTCTGATGGATTGATATTTGATTATAATTTGCTCAATATTGGAACCTAAGTGCTGCAAGAGCGTTTTTTTCTCCCGCTCGATTATCCACTTCACGCCCATGAAATGTCTACAGAAGATGGCGACCGACGCGCGACGGCTTGTCACGTCGACATATATATAAGTAACCTTTCATATATATGTACTGAACCTTCAAAACGGCTCACAACATCTATCTGTCTATAGGTAGTCTTAGATAGGTAAATAATCGGCGCGAAACTCTGTTTAATCTTGCATCATTTATTTTAATCTCGAGTACCTACTATCATAAACACCGGAAAACAAACTAAGTAATCACGTCTAATCTCTTTGTCTGTTTAA
Organism: Biston stratarius; assembly: GCA_950106695.1. Lineage (NCBI taxonomy): Eukaryota > Metazoa > Arthropoda > Insecta > Lepidoptera > Geometridae > Biston > Biston stratarius. The sequence continues at coordinate 3,725,448 of OX467112.1, forward strand.
ATTGGTATGTGTTGGTAATCTATGCTCATGTTATTGTGTCATATTTTGAATTGTTACGTATAAAATTATGTAACTATTGTATACTGAGGTTTAGTTTGAACAAAAGAGTAATGACGATTATTGTGTATAATTATAAGCTTAAAATTTATTTAATTCTTTATTTTACACTTACTATAATATGTAAAAAAGGAGTACTTAATTCTAAAGCATTTCTACCAACCATCCTCACTAAGACGTAGTTGACAACGCGCATAAAAAAAACAGTAAGACGAATATATACAATAATACATTATGAATATGTATAAATATAGCAAACAAATAAATATGCTACTAATTAATATCAATAAATAAATAATGAGACATTATAAATTATACATAAAAAATATATATATATGTATATAATTGTAGCTACTAAAGTGAAATAGGTTCAATTTAGTCAACATTATGGTCAAATTTTACTATGATCACAATTCTGAAATAGAAAAAATCAACTGCTCAATAGATTCAGTAATGGTCAAAGTACTTTATCATAATAATATATTTTTGTTATAATTTTTTTATAATAGAATAAATTTGTGTTTAATGGCCATCCCGCATGATGTTAAGCGAAAGTACGAAAGTCTACGATGAAGCACGCTTACCCAGAAAAAACCGATTCACTCGTTAATTGAAAACACTCGCTTAACCCTCTGCGACTGACGTGGACTAGTTTTCACAATCCCACTGATGTGGTAGTACAGCAGACACCATTTTGAAAGCTTATATCTTTTTAATTTTAAAGGCAATACCTATTATAGTAATTATTTACTAAATATTTAGGGTTTTTCTTATATCTTAAAAGTAATAGAATATCAAAATAAAAATACATGTAGAATCTAACAACCTTTAATCATATTACTAGAATCAGCCTTCAAAATCAGAGATCTATACATTAGAGTGAAAAAAATAATCAACATAAACTTTTTTTTTCATAAATGCTATACTTATAACATAGTTAACAAATATACTAATCAGACTTCTGAAATTGAGAAACTTTCATTGGTTCAATAAAAAGTAATCAAATCCTCAAAATCACAGTTTTTTTTGACAACCTTCGCAAAGTGGCTTGGAGCATTGGAGGCAAATTGGCTTCAAACAATCACAGCAACGATATTTTGATACTCTTTTTATTATTGGTGGACAAATTGAGCATATTTTCCTTCCACTTGGTGGAATAGATCGGATAGTTGGTGGTGGAGGGGGAAGATCCTTACCCAAAATTCTGTTTATTGTCATTATCAATTCTCGTGGTAATCTTTCATTATATATGTGGGTTTTCATGTGATCTAACACCAATGCTCTTCCCATATTCAATATAAATGTGCCTCTTCTCATTTTATTACTAAAGTCTGCACACATTTGGTACAACACAAATGTGTTTACTCCAGCCATATCTAATATTCTTTGAAAGATTGCCATAGGCCAGCGACGAGTTTTACGGCTGCAAGAATATATCGAGCACTTCTTGTCGACTTCGTCAACTCCTCCTTTAGTATTGTTATAGTCTGCAATTATGACTGGTTTTCCTGTATCAGAATCCGTTTCTTGGTGATGATGAGAAGAGGATATCAGTAATCTAAGATAATCAGCTTTGCTTTTTTTCGGAACATATGACAATAATGTAAAGTAATACAGTCTTTTGTAAAACCATACAGAGAACTCTCTACTTCCCTATCTTTGTTTGGCAAGAAGTATGACGGTATCTCAGCTTTATTCTTCTTCAGCGTACCAAGATAAGTTAATTCCCTTTTTACCTTTATGGTAATCAGACAGATCTTGTTGTTCTACAGATAGTTCTTGATCTTCTGCCTCAACTGATAATTCATCCGCTTCAATGTCTTGAACTTCTGGATAAAAATTGGGGTCATCGCCTACATCGTCAACATCGCTGAACTCATGCTCGCTCTCTTCTTCTAACCACTGTAAAAATTGCTCGTCGTGACTCTTGAATGCTCTAGACGACGATCTTTTAGAGCTACAAGCCTCTTGATTGTTACTTGAGTGAGCCATCTGAAAATTAAACAACGAATAAAGATAATCAAAACAATGACACTGATATGTTGTTTAGGAAACACTATGAATGTATAACAATTTAACTGATGTGGTTGTTTAGTAGACACATACCTTAACACTGACGTGTTGACTTGTAGACACTCTGGCTCGCACGAGCAGTGTGCGCGTGCCGCGACAGCTCCCGGCTCACTGACGCACTCATGAGACCGTAACAGGAAGGTACTGAGAGCGCGGGGCTCCTCTTTTGAAAAATAGCGACGCAAATCATGTGTTTCGATTACGCGGTGTCTGTCAGACTACCACGTCAGCTCCAGAGGGTTAAGACACATCTGTAACATAATTTTTGTTGATTTGTCCTATGTCATATAAAACAAATCATTTGCATAAACACAACAACGTAAACACAAGCGCAACTCATATCGTTGTCTTTTTTGCTTACATAAGACTCGTAGATAAAACTTAAATGGTGATAGGTAAGTATAGAGATATATATTGATAATAATAATGGTGATATAAATTTATCTACCAAAATAATAGTTTAGTGTGTGCAGGTCTGGGATTATAACGACACGAAAATTTCGTAAGTCACAAAATAATTATTTAAAAATTAATTAAAAGTTAGAATGATTCTGTGCCTATGTTAGATAAACCTGAATGTAGTCATTGAGTAAATATTGATCTTGTAAACATAAATTATGTATATACATTCATATTGAACTTGTAGTGATTGAGTATACAATCTATACATATATTAAACTTGTAGTCATTATGTATTTATTGAACTTGTAATTATTGAGTTTATGTTGACCTTGTAGTCATTGAGTATATGTATATATATTAAATCATGGCCTAATAGTTATTGAATAGAGATTAAGTTGAATAAAATGAACTGTATCTAAGTTCTTCTTGCGGCTGCAGGAGGAACGTATATGGTATAAAACTCTTATTTCACGTATTCAGGTATTATGTTTTGTAAAATCATTTGTTTTTAAATAATATGAATAAAAGTCATTACGTCTGTCTGTATGTCCGCTGCAACTGAAACCGAATTTTAATATGGTTTTTACTGACATTCAGATGTTTTTTTACGGAAGGTTTGTATTCACAATACAATTTAATTATTAACTTTATATTTTATTCTATTCTATACTACTCGATGGCCTTTGAATAATTTATCCTTGAAGGAATACAGAACCTTACAATACAAGCGTAGCTTAGTGCAAGTTCTGTGTACTGACCTTTTTGTTCTGTAAGTCCAACTTACATAAAATATATTTGTATATTTTTATATAATGTCTTAAGTGGCTTGTAATTTGGACTCAATTATTGGGTATTACAAATAAATAGTTAGCTTTTGTATTAGTAGTAAAATTTAATTTTTTGTTAATTACAAAAAATTAAAAGGCTATAAGTAGTCACCAAAATAAATAGCGAAATTGGGACGGATCGATAGTGATAATTAGATAAATATTCTCATATTACTTTGCTAGTGTAGTAGAATAATATAGTTCACAGGTGCAGTCAACAAGTCTTTGACGCAAAATAAAACCGAAAATGTGCACCAGAAAACAGATTGTTTTAAAAATGAATTCTTATTCTAAAAATATTTATTTAACATTATGAAGTATTTTTTTTCCTAATGTTCACGTAGAAGAAGTGCTTACTTAAAAAGGATTCGATTTTAGCACGGAACCCCAAAATCATCTGCTCTATTTGTAGTGCTCTATTTGAAAATTCTATCTTTACTTTTTCAGATCATGGCAAAAATAGCTCTTTTTCTGTTGAGTTTACTAGCTGCTTCATATGCATGCGATGCATACAAAATTCTCCTAATATTTCCTATACCGAGTAAAAGCCATTCAATCCTCGCAAAAGGCATGGTCAGGCACCTGCTGAAAGCTGGACATGAGGTAGGTATCATTCTGAACCTTGTCTAAGTTAAAGGTTCATTTAATTTTAATCTTAGACTTCCTTATTCTCTTGACACACATAGGTAAACATAACGATAAAAATGAAGCCTTCCTTAAAGAAGACTCGATGTTTTTATAATGTTAGCAAGTTATAAAAGATGAGGGGACGGAAAATGATGTCCACATGGAAGTTTCTCAACCAAATAAAATGATGGCTTGAAGGATTAGGTTATAACTCCAACTAAGATATTCGTACATCAGCCGACAGTCCAACTGACGTCAGAATTCGTACTGATTCCATTCTCCGTAAAAATATTGCTTACGCGATGCAGGTTCTCGTCGCTGATTGGCTATTTCCATATGTTAATATACGTATAGTGACGTTGTTACTCATATCACGTAGTAATAGTAATTAATCTCTAATTGTTTTCAGGTTACTCTTCTAACACCGTATGTTGATAAAGATCCACCTCCTAAATTACATCAGGTAGACGTTAGTTCAATAGACAAGCTTGCAAAAGGTACAGTATTTGTTTATATCTGAAATCAAATTAAACTGTTTAGGTCTATTGTTGGACAAAATATAACACATTTCTTTCTGCTTGATTATTATATTGGACTTGCGCGATTGGACAGCCTCAGTGTTTACTATTACCAAGAGATCTTTGCTCTGTCCAAATTAATAATAGATAGTTATGAATAATTTATTCCAAAAACTATGTACTTTATTCAAATGATTTAAGTTCAATTTATATATAAAGTATAGAACGAATATAATAGAATACAACTTTATTGTACATCAACAATCAACATTATAATAACATAAAAAAAATTTAAAAAGTGTAAGAAATAAAAAACAATATCAAGAGTAATTTTCAAGAGGGTTGTTTTTGTGAACACCTTTAACTATGAGAACAATAAAATTACTCTGGTATTACAATGACAATTTTGGCCTTATAGCCGTGTATAATATAATGACTACCAGTTTTCTTAAAATTCTATTTAAAAGTAAACATTGCATGTATGTACATGTAATTTTAACCGTTTGCGCAAACGGTTAACATATCTACCTACGTGTACATTATTTGCATAATTGTGTGACCTTTAATACACTTAGTTATATTATAGATTTATCAGATTTTGCCCGATGTCGATAAAATATATTATTATGAAACCATTATGTGTATCGCGATATCGCTTTAACGTTCTCGATACAAAAGTTCGCGAGTTATTCTGAGAATTAACTTTGTTCCTCTTCTAATGAGATTTTGTAGCCAATACACTTATGTTTCTTAGGCTTAGAATATAGAATCCCCTCTTTACTTAAGAAGAAGTTATTTATTTGTTTTAGGTGTACTAGTACAGGCATGGGTAAAATCAGTTTAAAGTATAAAGTTATTAATGTATTGAGATTTTTGTAATGACTTTTACAATAATAATTATTGCAGAATACGCTGATCAAATTCGGATAGAAGACATCATGAAAGCGGGCATAAGCACGATAAATCCAATGCTATTACCAATTATGACGCGCATTGTATCAGTAAAAATCATCGAAGATGATAATGTCCAAGACTTTCTAAACGACAAGTCCCAACACTTTGACTTGGTGATTGCAGAATGGCTATACAACGAACTTTTTGCATCGTAAGTTGGTTTTTATTTGTTACTATTTGATAACGAAACAGAAAATCTTCAGAGATTTGTCAGCACCCTATATTAACGATTACTTCATAGTTCATACTTTGTAAAAGTAGTGTTAATTATTATTAAGTAGTGGCAACTCCCTCTGTCATAGATTACTTAGAACTTAAATTCACAACTGTTAAAATTACTCCAAATAAAAATCCAAATTTAGTTCATTCAAACTAGCTATATACCAAATTATATGTACATACACGTAGATAATTCTATTGACCCATATATGTACCTATGCGGTATTGTTTTAAACGGAAATCGACTGATCTGTCTGTCTGTCTTCCTGTTATGCCCTTTATATATATACATTATATATCCTGTGTAGTTATACATTGTAGATGCTATGTAGATATAGTTGGCCGGAGCGGAATGTACTATCAGGAAATAGCGTCATTTGTTCAAAGTGTAATTTTAAGCTTTTTTTTTGTAGCAAGTGACTTGCTTGTACCATTATTGTTGTTTATAGCCAATAAATATTACTGATTTTATTGATACAAAATATACAAACAAATAATATTTAAGGAGTTAAAATTTCATAATGTTATACGCAAAATTAAATAATTTCTACGGTAATTTATCATCAGTTTGAAATCGGTCAACAACATTGTCATTGTCTGGTACCTAGTTGAGTCGGTTATATAGAGGTGAACGGGTAAAGCGAGGAATACGAAATTTACCCGAGTGGGTGGGTGTTCCCTGATAGAACAATCTGGGTGTCTTTAAGTTGAGAGTGTATCGGTATCGTCTAGCCAAGCCTGCTCTCAAACGCAAGACTATTCATCATTAAACAAGATGAGCTGTGGTCAAACACCTTGACAAGTTTGTCGACCATTTTTTTAGGTTCCGTACCTCAAAAGGACAATACGGATGTCTGTCTATCAAGACCCTTTTTCCCAGGAACCCTTTCACATGAAGGTATCAAGCTGAAATTCATATCAAATACGCAGGTCTACTGTCCCTTGGAGCTATGAAAAAATCAAACTTCTAAGCTAAAGCAATCAAAAGGTACAGCCGTTTATGCTGCAAATTTTCGACACTCGCAAGGGAATCAAAATCTACAGGGTACTTCCCGTGAATTTAGAATCTTAAAATTTGGTACGATGCAACGTCTTATAGCACAGATAAAAGAAAAATTGCGAAAAGCATAAATTACCATTAAAAAAAAAAACATTTACTTATATACCTACAGGTTTGTACGGAACCCTCGGTGCGCGAGTCCGACTCGCACTTGGCCAGTTTTTTTAAATACTCCTCATTGGGCAGTCATGTTTAAATACTTCTTTGATTTTAGATTTGCAGCTATTTACAACGCACCTCTGATCTGGTTTTCGAGCTCAGAGCCAGAAACAATGATGCTCAGCATCGTCGATGAATACTTAAACCCGTCATACAACACAATGTCTGTTACAGACAACCCACCTTTTACTTTCATGCAACGATTCTCTCAGTTATTGTATTCTGCCCAGTTGGTAATCTTAAGAGAAACGTAAGTACCTATAATCGTATCTACCACAATATATCTTTTTACCTGACTACAACAAAGCCAGGGTTATGTTTTTAGCATTCTATATAAATGTATGCTTATATTTACGTGTGTTTCGTCGATTTGATAATATGCCACTTTTTATGCTTGAAAGGCTAGGTGTTTGACCACAGCTCACCTGATATTAAGTGACGGTGTGGTTGAAGATGGTAAAGCACATCTAGCCTGGAATGGAACTGGCTTGCCGGAGGTTGCCGGAATGTTGATTCGATGCTCGATTTAATCAATTCTGCAAACACTATTAAACCATAAATTTATTCCTCCGTAGTCAGTTGAAGTGTTTACATAGTGTGTCTTGTATTATTCCAGTGTAATGAGCTTCTTGCAAACCAGAGACTACAATAGACTTGCAGTCCCTCACATCGAAGCTAGGGGAAGAGTCGCGCCAGCATTCAGCGACTTGAAGTACAATGCTTCTCTTGTACTTGGCATGTCACACGTTTCTATGGGAGCAGCTGTGCAGCTTCCTCAAATTTACAAGCATATCGGAGGATACCACATTGACGATGAAGTTGAACCTTTACCTGAGGTCTGTATTAAAAACTTTGAATATGTTATCTTTAAATTTCATTACGATTAAATACTTTTATATCCTACTAGTATTATAAATGTGAAAGTTTGTGAGAATGGATGGATGTTTGTTACTCTTTCACGCAAAAACTGCTGAACGGATTTAGATGGGTACACATATAATTTATAGCCTGGAAACATATTAGAATACTTTTTATACTGCAAACTGAACAAACTTTTTGTCAAATTCCACGTGGACGAAGTCGCGTGTAAAAGCTAGTTAATGATAAAAGAATGAAGGAAATAAATAATATCAAAGAGACTCTCGCTACGTTATATTATCTAGCAAGTCAAGAGACTTATCCAAAAGGCAGTGATACGACGCGCATTGTAAGAAGGTTTCTCAATCTGCAGCCTTAACCCAGGCCGTCCAGGTATCCCAGGCCAGATCCAGGCAAGACTAGGCCGCATCTCGACGCCCAGGTCTCTGGGCGGAGCTCGTGCAACCTGTGGTCTCGGTAGCCGCTTCATGGCTTTGCGGTACTCGTATTCGTGAGAGCTTAATGCCTCTCTGCCGTCTATTTCTCTTCGTCTTTCGGGCCAGAACTATGTCGTATATTAAGCAAAGACGTTGTATATGAGTGACCACGCTTACTTAGAAGAAAACGATACACTCGCGTCTTAAAAGCATCCAGAATTTTATCTATCAGGGAACATTCACTGGGGCAGCAAATTCCACTTTTCAACGTTAGGTAGATGTAACCGTTTCGTTCCACTTTTTGAAATATCAACCTTGAAACGGTGTCCCAGTTTTTAAAGTTGATGTGAAATAAGTTAACTTAATAATTATTGGAAGACAGTATTTGTACCTATACGTTGCTAAAAAGAAAGGGAAAATGCTGTTCAAAATAATAATATTTTTTCATTTAGAAAAACACCTGACACTTTCGTCAGGCAATGTTCTCACTTGAGAGTCACCTGAAGTGTTTACTATCTTCAAACATACCATAAGGTGAGATGTGGTTACTTGCCCTGTCAACCATAAAAAAGACAAGTAAGACCGTTGTCGAAGTCACCTGATAAAACCCTGCAATACTAAAATGATCAAGTAGGAATAATTGGACGCAGATTGTTTTCTGTGTTCTGTGTATCCAAATGTAATATTTCTTATTTTGTTTTAGGATTTGAAGAAGATCATGGACAACGCTACGGATGGTGTGATATATTTCAGTATGGGATCCAGTCTTCAAAGTAAAGACTGGCCCGAAACACTGAAAAGGGAGTTTGTTCAAATGTTTGGCACGTTGAAGCAAACAGTGCTGTGGAAGTTTGAAGAAAATTTGTCAGACATGCCAAAGAATTTACACATCTTGCAATGGGCTCCTCAACAAAGCATACTGGGTAATTTTTTCTACTCAAAGCTTTCGTTTGACTTCATTCAATTGATGATGCCGTCGATGATTTTTTTTATGGTTGACAGGCTGGGTTGACCACAACTCACCTGATGAAGTGACGGTATGGTCGAAAATGGTAAACATAACCTGAAATGGAAGGCTGCCAGAAACACTGTGTTAAGTGCTTGGCGGCAAATTTTCTACTTGATGGTTGATGGTGGTAGCTAGCCAGCTTAATATTGATTCTGTAGACAATTAGGTCAATGAAAGAAAGAAAAAACATGTGTAGCGATGATAGCTTAGTGGTTAGCGCGGTCAGTTCGCATGTCGAAGGGCGTGCGAACTGCCAACAATGAGCTTGAGCTGCCGGTGAAGGAAAACATCGTGAGGAAACCATAGCGTGGTGTTAAGGTACTTTCTAGTACTCGGCTGGCTAGCTACCACCCTCAAGTTGAAAATTTGTCGCCAAGCACTAACGGTGCGTTCTGACAGCCTCACTTGAGAGCCAGTTACATTCCAAGCTAGTTGTGCTTTACCATCTTCAACCACACCGTCACTTAACATCAGGTTCAGAGTTGTGACCAAATACTGTCAGCTATAATTTTTATTTTGTAACACAAAACCAAACAAACAGAGACAAATAAGAGACAGTTACAAAATAATGGTTACAATATTATGTTTTTCATTTTCAGCGCATCCCAATTGTTTGATATTCATCACACATGGAGGAATCCTTTCTACAACAGAAACGCTTCATACAGGAAAACCTATAATTGGAATGCCGGCGTTCGGTGACCAGTTCTCCAACGTCGTTAGTGCAGTCAGCAAAGGGTTTGCTATAAAAGTGGTGTGACGTACCTACTGCGTGAATTAAAATAAAAGAGGGAGTTAAGCCGCCAACAATTTATTTGCCACAGGGCACGTAACACAGCCGGTAGAAAGGGAAAAAAGGTGGGTAAAGAGCCTATACAGTGAGAGTGATTCTGTTCCTTTCCTCTGGACCAGCACTCTCCTGACGTCACTCGCTGCTGATGAAGGTGGGCGCTCGAGTGATGATGGCCAGGCTCAGGTCGGAGTCTTGCGTAGTTCGTGCGTCAAGGGCCTCGAGGATGCAAGTTGCAAGGCGGACTTTGGACCCTGTAATGCGCCGAAAGCGAAAGCATTATAACTGGCCACAAACTGTGAGCACCCACGGCAACGGACAAGAAGCAAAGCGCATAGTATGTGGCTGTGTTGCAGTGGATGTTCACTATCAGACACGGAGATTACAAGTTTCGAGAGAAATGAGCATAGAATGAAATGATTTTATAATGTGGGTAGAAAATGAAAAGTAATTTAGCGTTATCTCGAAGAAAGTTGGAAATAACAATAGCAGTCAGGTTACCTACCCATTGTTAAAATTAGGCTGGAAAATTAAATTAGAAATACGACAAAAGAAAAATTAAAAACGTTAAAATACGTGATTAGCAAAACTACTTTATAAAATAATAAACCACTTACCCAGAACTGGGGTTAAATCCACAAAGTACCTCAACAGAGGTTGTGATAAATAAAATGGAACGACGTCTAACCACGGTTACACAAAAATATATTAATTTTCGTATAAAAGACCGCGGAGCACAGAGACGTGCGTTCTGTTTGGGAGTAAAAATCGTCCTGCTGGCGGTCGCCGGCAGTCGGCTGACCGGCGCGGGAGCCGGCCGCGCCGCGAGAACAATAGGACGGTCTTGTGGGAAATAATATGCTGCTAACTCAATACCAGCGTGTTGATAAATTGTAACTTACTTAACGTAATTTTAGTAATTGTTTTTAATTATAAGTTAAGTATTTATAAGTTTTCATAAGCTTTTTATAAGTTAGTATAAAAATATAAATCATGTAACACATAACGTTACATTACCCCGCTCGTCTCAGAAAGGGTTTTGTTCTTAAATAAAACCCGTCTATAAGTAACTACTAACTAGCACTACACTTTCATACATTCTCTTTCAAATTCCTTGCATAATTACAAACATACAACCTGACAAAATAGCAATAACATAATAGAAATACTGTTAACGCGTCCTTACAAAAACAGGTCAGCTGTGATAATTAACACAGAGGACCAATGCTAGCCGTACCTTATTTTGACAAGATTTTTTTTTTATAAATTTTTTTTTTTAACTTATTTTTTTTAAAACTTTTATATATTTTTATTTATGGAAAATAAAGAATATATTGTTCCTATCTATTTAAAAAATATTTTTAATATCTAGTGTTTTTCATATCTTTAATATGCCAAGCACCTATGTTTTTTCCTGACATATCTTCCAAAACATACACAAGAGGAGATCGTTTCTCAATAATGCGACATTTTAAAAATTTTGGTGCCAGCTTTTTGCTAAAGTACTTATCCTTGTCGCTTAATACAAAAGCTCGCTTATAGACTGTGTCGCCTACGTTAAACTCAGCTGACTTTCTACGCAAGTTATAGTGAGCAGCATTTTTTGCATGGGCCTGCCACAATGAGGCCTGCACGTCATTAAATACTGACCGAAGACAACCTCGATTTTCCGCATACTGATCACGTGGAAGAAACAGTACTTCATCGCCTAGGTCATTATCAGTATAGTGTGATCCACATAAGACTAGTTCCCTACCGTAAACTAAGAATGACGGCGTATAACCAGTAGTTTCGTTGACAGAATTGTTGATCGCGAACTGTACTTTGGGAATATAAGTGTCCCATGACCTATGGTCGTTACCTACAAATGTGGACAAACTAGTTACAATCGTCTTGTTATATCGTTCTACAGTATTTACTTGTGGTGTATACTTTGGCGTGAAAAATATGTTCGGAATGTTATATTTTTTAAACAAAGTATCTGTAGCAGAGCTTATAAATTGCGTTCCGTTATCCAAAAATATAGTTTGTGGTATACCGTGAACCAAAAAAATAGAATCTTCTAGAATTTTGATTACAGCATCGGAAGTTGCACGACGTAGTGGGAAAATATTGCAAAATTTGGAAAAGCAACATGTGATAACGAGCATGTAACAATTTTGTTTACGTGTTACCGGAAGTGGGCCTACAAAATCAATTGAGATCATTTGGTAAGGTCTCGAACACTGTTTCGGACGCCCCATTTCACCCAATATAGTGTGATTTTGAGCCTTATAAGATAAGCAAACAGAACAGGCACCTACAAATTTTACGACATCTTGGTGCATACCCGGCCAGTAGTAATTTAGTGACAACCGCCGATAAGTTTTAAAAATACCAAGATGTCCAGCTGTTGGGTTTGAGTGGTTTTCTGCTATAATGTCTTCGCGAAATTCACTTGGTACAACTTCCTTCCAGTCAAATTCAGAAGAAAACTGAGTATTCGTGTTTTTTGTGAGACGGAACAAAGAGTTGTTTTTTATCATAAAATTAGGAAACTGGTTAGGAGTGTTAAGACAATCATTCATAATTTTCTTATACCAGATATCATCTGTGTTGGCGTTAGCAAGAGTAATCGCGGATACAGGAAAAGCTCTTGACAGGGCATCAGGAATAATATTATCAACACCCCGACGATGCTTTATAATAAAGTTAAATGATGATAAGCGAACTCCCCATCGCGCTAATCGTCCTGTAGGATTATCTAAAGTTAAAAACCATTTCAAAGCGGAGTGATCAGTGTACACCGTAAATGTTTGGCCGTTTTCTAGATAGCACCGCCACTGCTCGAGAGATATTAACACAGCAAGAGTCTCTCGTTCGGTAATGCTGTAATTCTTCTCGGGGCTGGTGAAAGATCGACTCATATAGGCGATTGGGTGTTCTTTACCATCAACAGTTTGCGTTAACATTGCGCCAACTCCGTAGCTACTCGCGTCAGTATGAACTTCGAAAGGTTTTGTATAATCAGGGCAAGAAAGAACTGGTGCGGAAACGAGGCATTCCTTTAAGGCATTGAAGGCCACATCAGCTTCTGGTGACCACTGGAAAGGAGGAGCCTTTTTTCCGTTAGCAGTGAGCTTATTAAGTGGACCAGCTACTGTGCTAAAATTTGGTACAAAACGTCGGTACCAAGTTGCGGTACCGAGAAAGCGTTTCAATTCCTTCCTGGTGGTGGGGGTTGGGAAACTCAGAATAGCCTCAACTTTATCTGGATCTGTGCGCAGACCATGAGAATCAACAACATAACCAAGGTATTTGAGTTCACTCCGAAAGAACTTACACTTTTCGAAGTTTACGGTCAAATTTGCAAATTTTAGTTTGTCCAAAACGCGTAACAATCGTGACACGTGATCTTCGAAGCACGAGCTGATTATAATGATGTCGTCTAAATAAGCAAAGGTTTTAGACTCCATGTCACTAATCAGGAAATCGACAAGGCGTTGTTGCGTAGCGGGGGCATTCGTCAACCCAAACGGTGTGGTTTTAAAACGAAATGTGCCACGGCCCGGGACATAAAAAGCGGTCTTATCGCGGTCTTCTAAAGCTATCGGTAATTGCCAGAAACTCTTAGACAAGTCGATGCTAGTTAGGTATTTAGCATCGCGAAGGTTGTCTAAGATCTCCGATACATACGGCAAATTATAAGCATCGCGTTTGGTTATTGCATTTAACTTCCGGCTATCTAAACAAAATCTAGGTTGTCCGTTCTTTTTATTAACGATGAGCACGGGAGAAGACCAAGCGCTCTCGCAAGGTTCAATAACATCAAGTGACAGCATTTCGTCAACCTGTTCTACCAAAATTCGTTGCTTTTCGGGAGACATCCGGTAATAGCGTTGTTTTATAGGTTGAGCGTCACCCGTATCTATGTGATGGCATATTAAATTTGTCCTACCTAAACCTTTCTCTTCGGTTGAAATAGAGCTAAATTGAGCAATAATATTGTCAGCAATACCTTTTTGTGATTCAATCAAATTATCATACGAGCGGATAAAAGGTTCATCGCTATTTACTTTAATTTCTGCCAAAGAGGTATTTGACATATGAATACTACCTAAATATTTTGGACAAATCTGGAAAGCACGCCAAAAGTCGACACCTAATATAATAGAGGTTTCCACTTCAGGCACTATGAAAACCTTAATAATGTGAAACTGTTCCTCAAAAGTCACTGGTAAATACATGTAACCAATGCTCTTTAATGGTTGTCCACCAGCGGCAACCATATTAATATGTTCATCCTGGTGCAAAGTACAGTCAACTAAGTGTAAATGAGAATTATTACCAAGAATTGAGACTGCAGCTCCAGAATCTAACAATCCACAAGCATCAGCGTTGTTAATTTTAATGTTTACATATGGCCTAGTATCATTTGTTGGTTTCGATTGCAGAATTGTAGAAACCTTATAAGTAGAAGAAAATGTTCTAATAAAGTCAAGCCACGTTTCCCAGTCGTGCTTGTCAAATTTTATACAATTCTGCTCTATTAGTTTTTTGGATTATTCTTATTATGACTGCAGTTAGGGCAGTCAGGCGTTTTTACATCTTTCATGCCACATTTAAAACATACAATGTCTCGCGGGGACTGGCATTGTCGAATGTGATGAGTGTTATTACGACACCTAGGGCAATAAGGTTCCCTTTTAGTAACTTCTACAGCGTGTACATAAGACTGATTGTTATTAGTTTGTTTATTATTGTAATTATTATTTCTATATTGATATTGATTGTTACTGCTGTAGTTATTATTCTTATTTTGATTATTTGTATTATAATATTTGTTTTGACTATAGCTTGTGCTAGCTTTATTTGCAGTTTTATTAGCATCCTTATTATACGCGAACTCTGGTGCTAGTGTGTCTGATGTAACCTTGGGTGGTTCTTGGAAATGAGACAGACGAGATTGAATAATTTCGTAATTGCGACACAAAGAACGCAAGGTGTCTATCGTAGATATCTGCGGAGCTGCTGCTAATGTGCTTGCATAGCAAGGTCTTATATTGTGAAGTAGGATCTCTAGTTGATCCACTTCGGAAAGGGGCTTAGATAGACGCGAAAACATCCCATTCATAATCGAGAGATAAATAGTAATATTTTCGCGTTCTCCCTGAGTGCGTGAGCGGATTTCAGATATTAGTCTGTAATCGTAATCTGTTTGACTAAAATCTTCTTGTAACAAAGCTGCCAACTCTTGCCAAGAATTTACCTTGTCTCGCACTGCACGAAACCAGTGAAGGGCATCGTCTTGAAAAATTTCGGAAGCAAAACTTATAACTTTATGCGATGGAATATTTCTTGCTTGTATAAATTCATCAACACGCTGTATAAATGAGCGAACGCATGTTTTGCCCGCGAATTTCAGTTTACCTAAATCAGCTGTGGTACGGTCGCAAGACACTGAAATTACGTTCTGTAGTTCAGGCACAGAAGTTGTAGCATCTCTGACAGAACTCGTACCACAAGAAGTACTAGAAGGAGGCTTTTTAGCTAGAAGAGCAGGAAGCCTTTGTGAAAAAATTTTGTAAGCACTCGTAATATCATCATATTCTTTTTTAATATCGTGGCTACATGTTATCCTTTCGATACGATTATGTAAATGATTTAACATATTTTGCGTTCTCATTAGTGTAGAAACACTTGGGTCAGATACGTCAAGGTTCATTTGTATTTTGGTAAGAACTTCTAAACAACCCTTAAGATCCTGCTTCACCTCAAGCGGAGACTCTAAAATATACTCCGATGGTAAATCAGGTGACAATTTAACAATTTGCTTGCGTAACTCCTCAACAGAAGTAGCGGGAGTAGCACCTCTAATACGCACTTCATATTCTAACTCCGACTTTTGCAAGGACAGAAACTTAATGGGCAACATGATGATAAATTAAGAAAAATTTACACAAAAATGGCGGTACCAGTTGGATAAGTGGTGCAATTAATAACCAAAAAAAAAAATACGCGTTCTCCGTTCTGTTACAAATTATAATTTACTGAACGTCTGGTTTTCTAGTATGATGATGTTCCAGATGATATGATTATGAAATGATGTGAATGAAAACAAATGTTCAGGCAATGATTGAAAAAAAAAAATAATCAAATATGCTACTAATGTGTACTAATCATACAAAGACAATATTCCTTGTTCAAAACAATATATTAAACAAAACTAAATAAATTTGAAAAAAAAAACGGAAGTGGCATTTTAGTGCTCAAATCATAAAATTTTACAATGAAATATTTTTACTAAATAAGTATCAGAATGACTAAAATGATGTAAAAATTAATGTTATTGTGTATTAAGTGACAAATATTCATATACTTACAGTTATGTCAGCACAATAGGTACACTTTAGTAACGGTAAAACCAATAATTGGACGTTTTACACTACACAAACACCGACACACAAACCACAACCAAGAAGAAAAGAAAAGAATCAACTGTATATCCACCACGATAAAGGGCGCCAGTGTGACGTACCTACTGCGTGAATTAAAATAAAAGAGGGAGTTAAGCCGCCAACAATTTATTTGCCACAGGGCACGTAACACAGCCGGTAGAAAGGGAAAAAAGGTGGGTAAAGAGCCTATACAGTGAGAGTGATTCTGTTCCTTTCCTCTGGACCAGCACTCTCCTGACGTCACTCGCTGCTGATGAAGGTGGGCGCTCGAGTGATGATGGCCAGGCTCAGGTCGGAGTCTTGCGTAGTTCGTGCGTCAAGGGCCTCGAGGATGCAAGTTGCAAGGCGGACTTTGGACCCTGTAATGCGCCGAAAGCGAAAGCATTATAACTGGCCACAAACTGTGAGCACCCACGGCAACGGACAAGAAGCAAAGCGCATAGTATGTGGCTGTGTTGCAGTGGATGTTCACTATCAGACACGGAGATTACAAGTTTCGAGAGAAATGAGCATAGAATGAAATGATTTTATAATGTGGGTAGAAAATGAAAAGTAATTTAGCGTTATCTCGAAGAAAGTTGGAAATAACAATAGCAGTCAGGTTACCTACCCATTGTTAAAATTAGGCTGGAAAATTAAATTAGAAATACGACAAAAGAAAAATTAAAAACGTTAAAATACGTGATTAGCAAAACTACTTTATAAAATAATAAACCACTTACCCAGAACTGGGGTTAAATCCACAAAGTACCTCAACAGAGGTTGTGATAAATAAAATGGAACGACGTCTAACCACGGTTACACAAAAATATATTAATTTTCGTATAAAAGACCGCGGAGCACAGAGACGTGCGTTCTGTTTGGGAGTAAAAATCGTCCTGCTGGCGGTCGCCGGCAGTCGGCTGACCGGCGCGGGAGCCGGCCGCGCCGCGAGAACAATAGGACGGTCTTGTGGGAAATAATATGCTGCTAACTCAATACCAGCGTGTTGATAAATTGTAACTTACTTAACGTAATTTTAGTAATTGTTTTTAATTATAAGTTAAGTATTTATAAGTTTTCATAAGCTTTTTATAAGTTAGTATAAAAATATAAATCATGTAACACATAACGTTACAGTGGATCTATCGTACACGATGGTGAAACAACTCAAAGCAGCTATTGAAGAAATGCTCAGCAATCCCAAGTAAGAATCCATAGATTTATTCATTTTCATTGTAAATTTGCATAAATTTTATAAATTCTTATTTATGAATAGAGCCATAACAACACAAGTTAAAGAGTTTAAAGAATATATAACCCGACCGATATTAATTATTCAAATTTATTATTTCTAATTAAATTTAAACATATAACTTATATATAATATTGTCATCCTCTTTTAATTGCCTTTATTTAGATACCCTACTTGATAGGTTTTTTTTTTTTTTAAATTAACGTTTTACTATTTTGCGCCAAAAATCCACCATCCTGATTTTTTTTAAACCACTCTCTAAGGACACTTGGGTTATTGAGAAGAATCTAACGATACCGTAATTGTTGTAATCCATTCAGCCGTCTCGAAGATACGAGGTTATAAAGAAATTTACACACATACATACAACATAGGCGCGAAAAACATAACCCTTCCTTGGCAGTCGGGTAAAAATAGATATATAGATAGAAACTATTGTGAACACCAGAACTCCTACAATCAGATAAAATAAAAATATAACACGAAGAAACTGAAATTCTACAAATGACGGTCTTTTCGCTAAAAACGATCTGTTCCAGGCAACCATAGAAAAGAATGAAACTAAATATATGTATATAATATATATATAAGTCATATATACGTCATATATGACGGGAGATGTCAAAACACTTATATACGCACAAAAAATCCCAGAATATTTTTTTTGGCTTCGGTAACATTTGACAAAGTACAAAGTGTACAAATTATTTCTTGAAAAAAAAAAATTTTTTTTTTTTTGTCGTAAAGCTACAGACACGGCTCGATTACGATGTTATTATATGTGTATTTTATGTACGTATATACTCGTAATTATATAGATATACTACCTCTTTTTTCTAGGTACACTCAGAAAGCAAAGGAGCTGTCGTTTGTATATCACGATCGGCCAGCCAAGCCGGGCGCTGAGTTAGTGCACTGGGCAGAACACGTAGTCAAAACGTACGGCGCGCCACATCTACGCTCTCCCTCACTTCTGGTGCCCTGGTACCAGAAATATTACTTGGACCTCGCTATGCTGATTATAGCCGCAGTAACAGCATTAAAAAAAATATTACAACGACTATTGCCTGTAATCTTACCAAAACGATTAGGTAAAAAACAAAAAACTAATTGAATGCTGTTAGTAATATCTCAGTAAACTTATGTTTAACATATTGTCTATGTAAATGAAGTGATATGTACCTATGTGTTCTTGATTGATGTTTGATATATATAGATAAAATATTTTCTATAAGTAAGCAATTTTGTAATTTTTAAATTAAAATTGAATGACAAACCTAAATTTGTGCAATACCAAATTATGCTATTATATTTAATAAATAGACTTAATATTAATTATATATATTTTTTTTGTCGGTAGATTGATTTTGTTAGTCGCTAAGAGCATCGAAAATCTGCCAGATCTAGTAACAAAATCGCTAAAACGGCAACGCTGACACCCGTTTTAACGTACATTTTTCAGTATATAGGGTGTTTCGGTGCGGTCCAATGGCCAGAGAATATCAGATTAAGAGCAAAATTTATTACTTTCGGACGCAGCACACTGTTCGCCTGTAAGTGGTTAATGCGGGCGTAAAAATGTGGGATGACTTTCAAAAATGCACTCTCATTTCGATACAAATTTTACTTTTGTGTAAAACTAGTTTAGCTAACCTTATTGTTTCTTGTGATTACTTATCTCAAATGGCAGAGGAATTATTATCTTATATTGTGTTAAAAACTTACTTTGATATAGGGAATACAACACATTGTAGCGATGATAGCTCAGTGGTTAGCGTGGCCGGTTCGCACGCCGAATGGAGTGCGTTCAAACCCCAACAATGAGCTTGAGTTGCCGGTAAAGAAAAACATCGTGAGGAAACCATAGCATGGTGGTAGGAGTTTTTTGTACAATATATAGCCTTGCGTCTGACCGCCATCTCGCCTGATGTTAAGCGAAGATGCGGTCTACGATGGAGCACACTTGCATAGAAGAAACCGATTCACTCGCGACTTGAAGGCACCCAGATTGTATTTATCGCATAGAAAACCGACAGACAAGCAACTTTACGTCAATGTTCCAGGCTTTGAAGCCTTTTCTAAATAAGCGAATCGTTGTTTATAAGTTTCTTAGTACGTTTCTCTATATGGTATTATTCTCTATTCTGTGTTCCAAGTGATCCGACAGCCTCACCTGAGAGCTAGTTCCACTCCAGGCTAGGCGTGTTTAACATCTTCAACCAAACCGTCACTTAACATCATGTGAGCTGTGGTCATACACCAAGTATGTCGAACATAAAAAAGTCATTTTTATCAATCGGTGCAATTATTACAATTTCTTTCATTAAAAATCGTGACCCTTGTGCAATTAAGATACAATTAATCGTAATAAAATATTTTTGTTCATTTTAGTAAACAAATTATAATTAATTGTTTCAAAAGTTACAAATAGCTAGTTGTGGCAAATATATATTTCTAGTAATAAAAAACTGTATTTAATTTCCTATAGAAATTCGAATTAATTTGCGAACAGTTTTTTTTTTTAATTATTGTAGATACAGGTCTCTCCAGAATAATTCAGGCACACTGCAAAACATTTGAGGCTTGCCTTTCGACATTCAGACATTGCTTGACATTTTCCTTTGCATCGGCAGAATATCAATATCGGTTTTGAAATTTGAATAGGCGTTGATTGATACGACTGGACCTAATCATAGACTCAAAGGATTCTCAGAAATGTACACTTTGATTAGAAATTATTGTAGAAACCAATAATTTCATATTTTTTTTGTGGAGTTTATTAACTAATAATTAACAACATTGCAATGTCATACAATAAAATAAAAATAATGGAAAGATAAAAGAAAATTATGTCTAATCATATTAATCTATACCACGTGTACCTACTGGAGAATACTGCTAGTTTCGAAGCGCTGTAAAACCCTAAGGAATAAATCAAATTTGAAAAAAAAATGACAAAAATTATTTCTTGAAATCATCAAACCTCTATCAAGATGTACTGTTATTTTTATTGTAAAATGTCCAGAAAAAAGGTTATAACGACCAAAAGAAAATTTGTTCCCAATTCATTAATAACTTTGTTGTTTTTGGATCTACAACTAAAAGTTACAAAACCAAAAATGTAGAAATTTTTATTAGCATCAAAAAATGTTTTGACAAATTTTCTGTGGAACAAATAGTTTGCCTGATATAGCTTAAAAGCCATTCGCACTTTTTTTTGCAAGATGATGGCCGTGGGACCCCACAAACATGGATTTAAGTTTACCTAACCCCTTTATGATATCCAAAAAATCATAATAATCCTACATCAGCAAAATTCAATCCATGGGCAATAACATCGGTATACATTCTGGGGCCCATCCGCTTCCATTCGGTATGCACTTTCCATCGTGTAATTCAGAAGCAAGCTTAAGATCTTGGCTTCAAGAATCCTTGTTTTATTATGATTTTGACGATTATTTAAAAACACGAGATTATTGAATTACTGGTATTTTTTATTATTATTTATTTTTGCATATTTTATATTTAACATTATCATTATTATATTGACATTTTCATTATTGACATACTTACATATGTTATGATTTTGATAGTTTTAATGTTATTTTTAAATATGAATAGATAAATGACCTATAACTTTGGTATTATAAATAAAATATGTGTATTTGTATATGCCGTGGTGATACCGGCGTAAGAATTGTACCCCACCTTCTCTACCCGTGGTTGCCGTAAGAGTCAGCTAAGGGATGTAATCCGGAAGATGGGCAGCAGCGTCTTCCTTGAACAATTATACATAACTGCGCTCGCCAACCCGCCTGCCAAGCGTGGCGAATATTGGCAAAACCCCTCCCCAAGAGGAGGCCTGTGTCCAGCAGTGGACGTCCTACGGCTGATGATGTGATGTGATTTGTATATGTGAAATTTTGTATGCGTCTTTAAAACTTCTGATCAGCATAAAGTTATTATATAAAAATTTGATTATAAACGAATAGATTAATTATTCTACAAGTTAAAACCAAATACTAAGAATAAACATCTTAAAAGCTCAAAACAGGTTTTACTGACTTTCTTAACTACCATTCAGCAAGTTATTTACTCAATACGATTACAAATAACAGACTTACAAAATTGATTAAATTTGCAAACCAATTAACTCTCGGGAAAGGATCCGCATCCGTTAATGACTCCAAAGTTGCTTGAAAATTGGGCAAACAGAGGTTAAGCCGTTCAAATTTAAATTGCAGTTGGAATTTCTTTAGGAACTTACACTAGGAAAAGTTGAATAGTGCTACTAACTTTAGATGAAAAAGTCCTTAAAAAGATATCAGTGAAAATCGACGTGGTTTTGGCGCATTTTTATTTTACTTATGCGATATTACTCACGTTTCATTTTATCGGAAACTTCGTCTATAGTTTCGGCCATACTCGGCCACAACGCGCGAGCAGCCTCAGTAAGGCAAGATGAGGCCGCGCGCGCGTTTTACTTAGCTTTGTCTCCATGATGAAGGCCACCGGATATGGCCGAAACTGTAGTCGGAGTTGCCGATAAAATTAAACGTGAGTAATAATAATATAATTAGTATAAGTAAAACATAAAGATATCAGTGAATTATTATTTTTTTACACACAGCGCTACTTGACCCCTAAGCAATGCTTGTACTATGGAAAAACAGATAACTGATAAAATACATTAAAAAAATGTTGGAAATACATACTTATAATATATATTTCTTATGTAAAAGTGATGAGACGAACTAGACGCTCTCCTGCTGGTAAGAGATAACGCCTGTCAATGACCATTGCAGCGATACATAGAACTTTAAGTAGCAAAAACAAAGTCCAGGGTATCGCTACTTTGGCGCTCATTACTTTGAGACTTTCGATAGTTAGTCTCAACAGCCCTATAATTTCGCTACCCGCAGAACCCTTCAAATCGGAACACAGTAATGTTTAAATACTAATGCTTGGCGGCAGATACAAATATATACAGAACACTCAAAACACAGAACATTTGTTTATACAATTTTTTTTTGTCCTGGGTGGAAAACGAACCCACTTCGTACTTTTTTTTTATGGCTGACAGGCTTGGTGTTTGACCACAACTCACCTGATGTTAAGTGACGGTGTGGTCGAAGATGGTAAAACACACCTAGCCTGGAATGGAACTGGCTCTCAAGTGAGGCAGCCGGAACACACCGTTAGATGCTTGGCGGCAGATTTTCAACTTAAGGGTGGTAGCTAGCCAGCTGAGTACTATAAAGTACCCTACCACCACGCTATGATTTCCTCACGATGTTTTCCTTCACCGGCAGCTCAAACTCATTGTTAGGGTTAGAACCCACGCCCTTCGGCATGCGAACCGACCTCGCTAACCACTGAGCTATCATCGCTGTTCAAAACTGCTCTCAAAGCCCTATATAAATCTATCCACAGCAGAGTCAACTCACTGATTTGAAACCAATAACCTAAGGTCTACATATTAATTATGAGCCAACCCTGAAATCGCAAAGACAAATATCTGCTACACATAAAAAAATCTTTCCAAACATGCAAATAAAAAATTAGCAATTCTCACCGGAGTAAATTTACTAACTAATCACAAGGCACTTTTAGAGCTATAGAAAAGATAATTCTGTAATTTTTTTTATCCTTCCTTCTATTCCATTTGATATACTAACTTCATTAGAAGGCTCTGTTATTCTTAAATTATATGGAACACTTTCATTATGGCTTCATGACTTTATTGTTTTGTAAACAAAACTAGCCTCGTAAACGTGTAATCATTCTGTCATGTACCTATAGACCATACAAATGATCTTGGAAAATTTACCTTATTGTAAGACTTGAATGTATGAAGCATTCATTTTAAAATATTTTTTGTTTTGTTAGCTGTAATATTACAATAAAGTTATACATAATAAAAAAACAGTAACTCGGTAAAATTTACTAATACAATAGAGCGTCGATTATCCGAACTAATTGGGGGTCATGGGTGTTCGGAAAACCGGTTTTTCGGATAATCGAACTGTCATATATATTTATGTACCGGTGAATGGAAACCATATTTATATTTTTTGTGGCAAATAGGGATGAAACAAAAAAAAGTGCAGACAGTCTTGTAATAAAACATGTACTAGGTACAATTAAGCCCTTAAAAAAGGTATGTGCACGAGGATTGTAGCACGGGAGAAAGTGGGGCACGTCCGAGTTTGGCAGGAGTTGTAGTTCAGATAAGCGGTCGTTCGGTTGGTCGATGTTCGGATAATCGACGCTCCACTGTACGTATTTAGATAAACGATAACATAGACGTTTGAAAAATAATAAGGAGTATTATAACAAAGCACGATCTTAAACTCTACAAGCAACTTCTTAATACAAAATATAAAATATCTTTCTTGACTTTACGGAATAGTTTTAGGTTAAAAGGGCCTTACTTATGAAAACATAACTATTTAATGCTTTAAATTAAAACGCTTTGTTATCTCGCAGATGTGAAATGTTATGGATGGAAGTGGGATTTGGCTATAGATTTAAACAAAGATTAACATTAAGCAATGGTTACAAGTTAAAGTCCCATCAGTTTAGATTTAGGTGATAAAGTCGCTGCTATATTGCCGCAAACTGCAGTTATTTATGTAGGTACATTTACTTAGTAACATATTATAAGATTGGATTTAGTAAAATATGTACATAAGTTAGTGTTTTATAAAGTTATATTACATTCTATTTTAAGTAAAACGTATGGAAAAAATACGTAAGAACAATTTTAAAGCACTGATTACTAACAGAGAGAATGCTAAATATTTTTTAACATAGGTCCATAGGCACAATTTATTCTTTAAAATAGAAATAATCTAAAATTTTCTTTCTATGGTTTTGGCAACGCATTTCGTGTATTTTGTCACTTACCAATTAGTTTCGATAGTTTCAAGAATTTGTTGAAAAACCGAGCAAATAAAAACCAAGTTGCAGTCTAAGACACAAAAGTAAGTCACGGTCAAATCCAATTATAGTATGTACAAGTTCCGTCAGAGTTTTGTCGCAAATCGGAAACATGTTTACCAGATTTTAACACATTTCCATGTTCGTGCACGTGATTCGAAACTTTTTAAATACATAAAACACTACAATTTTTATACGCAAACAATAAAAACACAAATTTTGTAAAATAATAATAAAGGGCAACATGATTTTTCCTCGGTCATAGCTTAGTGCCAAAACAAATAAAAATGCGTCAAGTCATACTATAATGCCACATCCATCGAGTTTTAAATTATTCTCAGGTAATAACGGTACAAAAAACAGCACAAGCAGGTTACGAGCCACAACCGCTTGTGTCGACATTCAGCCCATACGTGTCGAGGAACAAGGTATGTAACTTTTTTTTTCTAATCGATAGTTCTTTTTTTCAATTCCGGTTGCTAACATGGCCAATTTCATTGACCGTAGATCCTACTAAGATTGTATTGGGATCTAAGGTCAATGAAGATCAATTTATGATTGCAGCATTATTGAGGGTCATTATGGCCGATTAATGTCTTATGTAGATGACTAATCAAATCAAAATAAAAATGTACATTACGAGCTTCAACAAAAAATATCTAATAGTTTTTTTAAAACTCAAACCAAAGTTGTTTATTCCACGAAACAACTTATCCACCAATTCATTGTAATGTATGATAGTGAACTATAAACATAAACTTTTGTTATATATATTTTATAGCAAATATATGTACATCGTGTGTTTTTATTTAATTATATCATTGTATTTATGTATAAAACTCAAATAATTTCCGAATTTTGTTAAGCGCATAATTCGAGAACGGCAAAACAAATTTAGCTGATTTTTCTTCCGAAAATATTCATGAATTTGTATTTATTTATAAATTTATATATTTACAACTTTGAATATTTTCGAATTTTTCTTTATTCTATATTCTTCTTTTTATCTGTGTGAACAGATGCCTTTTCGAAACTTTTACTTCAGATATCATTTAATTTGTCGATGCCTAATCTTAATTTGGAAACTGACGTGCTTTTGATAGGCCACTGGATGTGGCCGATACTATAGTCGGAATACCTGACATAATGAAACGTGAGTAACGCTGCATAAGTAAAATAGAAATGATCTCTAATTTTATTTATACGTAATCAGTAAGCAAAACTAAATAGGATCATGTGACTCGCAGTGTACAAGTCCCATATGAATTTATAATGCAACTACACTATGTCTACTCTTGATTTGGATACTGACGTGGTTTTGACTGGTCATTGGATGTGGCCGAAACTATAGTCGGAGTATCTGACATGATTAAACATGAGTAATGCCTAATTTTATTTATACTAAAGCAGTAAGCAAAACTAAAAAGGATCACGTGACTAGCATAGTGTGCAATTTCCATATGACTTTATTATGCAATTGCACAATTGACTCTACATTTGTGCTGTAAGCCAGTCGAGTGGGAAAATCAGTAACAAAACCCGGTAATGAAAGATTTGAAGCAGCGCCAGTTACGGCAACTGCGTTTATTCAATCAAAATAAATATCAGACTCTACAAGCAATTTGTTTAATTTCTATACTCGACAGTCCTGTTGGTACTATCTACTCGTTTTGCATTTAGATTGGTGTGGTTACTTAAGTCTTACGTTTTAAAAACAGAAAGATTTTGAGGAAAGAGATTTTTTTTGATTTTTTTTTCTTTTAAATATATATATATATAACCAGCCTTCGCCCGCGACTTCAACCGCGTTAACTTTAGAATTAGGTTCAGAGAGAAATGAAGCATGTATGTGTAACAAATAAGCAAGAGTTAAAGTTGAAACTTGAGCTATTTTATTAAATTAAAATAAAAGATACCTTTTGTCCCTGAATAATCTCTACATAATATAAAACAATGTCGCTTCCCGTCTGTACGCTTAGATCTTTTAAACTACGCAACGAATTTTAATGCGGTTTCTATCAATAGACACAGTGAAGAGGAGGAATGACCTGATGTTGTGACGGTGTGGTCGAAGATGGTAAAGCACACCTAGCCTGGAAAGGAACGGGCTCTGAAGTGAAGCTGTCAAACACACTGTTAAGTGCTTGGCGGCAGATTTTCAACTTGGGAGTGGTAGTTAGCCAGCCGAGTAGTACCCTACCACCATGCTATGATTTCCTCACAATGTTTTCCTTCACCGGCAGCTCAAGCTCATTGTATGGGGTTTGAACTCAAACACTGCGGCGTGTGAACCGCATGCACTAATAATTTAAAAATTATATGTTTTTTTTTAATCAGCAAACATTTCTTATTTCGCGCTAAGTAGATCTGTGTCTCGAAATCTGGTCTTTTGTATACCTGATCACTATTTATAATAATAATGATTTAAAGTCTAACGATAACTTTAAAATGAATTTTCTTAGGGTCTAAATAAGGTCATGAATCGTAAATCTTATTTTAATATCAAGATTTTTAAAATGCAAGTAATACTAATGGAATGCCGGAAAATTATTACAATTCATTAAAATCCAAATTTTTCATTGTTTTTATTTAAATTACAACGTCGTGTTCTTTTGATCGCAAATGACGATGCTAAAAAATTTCGAATAGATAATATACGTATACTACATAAGTTCCGTGAACATTCTATACAAAAATAAATATTTATGAACAATCACAGCGCCATCTGGCCCAACCTAAGCACGCACGTAGATTTAATGCACGAGAGGCAAACTAACGCGTATTGCCGCCAACGGTGAAGGAAAATATCGTGAGGAAATCTAATCCAAATCAAATCTAATCTATCCAAGAGTTCATAAAAAAAAGATGTATGAAACCCGCACTTGGCCAGCGTGGTTCCTCATATTTTCAAATCAGTCAAAGGTGTAACGTAAATTAGGTTACATCGTAGGAAAAACATAAACAATAAACATCCTTAAGAGTATATTTTATAACGTTGATTGACATTACGGTTCACCTAAATGTTCTTTCTTTCTTTCCTTCTCTCCGTCTCTCCGTCTCTCCTTCTCTCCTTCTCTCCTTCTCACCTTCTCTCCTTCTTTCCTTCTCTTCTTTTTCTCTATTTCTTTCTTTCTATATTTCTCTCTTTCTTTTTTAATAAAATACAGTGCTAACACAGTAATTACAAACTTTACAGTAATCCCTACAGCCATGGTTTTGACTCTGTACAAACTCAACGGCAGCCCTCCAGTGCGGTCCGTATTGATGGTCATAGAAGCTTTAGGACTATCGGATGTGGAATACGTTGAGGTCAACTTGTTGGAAGGCGCCCACATGAAAGAAGAATACATCAAGGTATGATTTTTATTTTTAATGTAAGAGATTGCGCATGTCTATGACCATTGCAATGATACACAGAACTTTGAGTAGCAAGACAAAGTCCAGGGCATCGCTGCTTTGGCGCTCATTACTTTGAGACTTTTAATGGTTAGTATCTATAACTCTGTAATTTCGCTAGTCGCAGTACCCTTCAAACGGGAATACAGTAATGTTTACCCACAACTGCTTTGCAGAAGATTATCTGGAACTGGGGTAGTACCTATCTAGATGACTTCCTGTTAAAGAGATCTACCACTAAGTGTAATTGAAATTAAGTGGCTCAAATACTTTGTCGCCGAATACCTATTTATGCAACTTAGGTTGAAATATAGAATAAGAAGTGAAGTATGGAATTATATTTGAAAGTAATTTTATGTGAAGAAAATATAGAATGGTGAAGAAGCCATATTTAGTTTAAAAAAAAGAAACGGCCAAGTCCGAGTTGGACTCGCGCACGAAGGGTTCCGTATCCATTATCTAAAAAAAACGGCAAAAAAATCACGTTTGTTGTATGGGAGCCCCCTTAAATATTTATTTTATTATGTTTTTTAGTATTTGCTGTTATAGCACAATAAAAATACATCATCTGTGAAAATGTCAACTGTCTCACTATCACGGTTCATGAGATACAGCCTCATGACAGACGGACAGACGAACGGACAGCGGAGTCTTAGTAATATAGGGTCCCGCTTAACCCTTTGGGAACGGAACCCTAAAAAGAAAGGATACCGTGGCATTTCTTTTTATTTATGCGAAGGAAAACGTAGATTTCCTAAAAAAATAAAAGTAAAATCAATTGACATTATAGTATCCGCAAAGCAAAGAATACTCGTACGGCGGTACCAATGAATTTTAAGAAGTTCTGTCTCTTTTTGCAGATAAATCCACAACACACCATTCCTTTGTTGAAAGATGACGATTTCTACATTTGGGACAGGCAAGTAAATCACAACTACTACAGAGTACTAGTTTTACTTCAAATCTCAATCTGGCACCTCCATCCATCCACCATCCTTTTGAGCCAATTTTTAACAAAATAAATTAATAGGAATTATAGCTAGATAGATGGATCAGTGGTCAGCGCGGTTGAGTTCACGGCGTGGGTCAAACCCCAAAAATGACGTTGAGCTGCCGGTGAAGAAAAACATCGTGAAGAAAGAAGCGTATTGGTAGGCTGGCTAGCTACCAACCTCAAGTTGAAAATAATTATGTCTCCAAGCAACTAAGGGTGTGTTCCAGCAGCCTCACATGAGAGCTATTTTTTTTTACGGATAAGTTCGCGTTTTACCACCAACTCGCCTGATGGTAAGCGATGATGTGGTCGAAGATGGAGCACGCTGTATTAGAAAATACCTATTCAATCTGGCCTTGAAAAGATATATCTCTCAGGAAACAAGGAAGCCGGCAACTTCTTCCATTTCTTGGCCGCACGGATGAGAAACGTAGAGTGAAAACGTTTGGTACGTACCCAAGGAAATTCCACTATATATAGGTAGTAGTGGGCCGTCTTTCTACTTATCCTGTAGTAAAAAGGGAATGGCAGTACAAGGTCGTATAGCTCAGTAGCACATTCTCTGAAATTAATCCTGTAGAAAATTGACAGACTTGCTTCCTTCCGGCGGTGTTAAAGGGTTAAAAGGTTTTTTTATTTACATTCCAGATAGTGTGTTTCAAACACTTAGCCTGTCAACCATACTAAAAGAAAGAAAGAAATATACTTCAATTGAGATTTATTCACTCGCATGTTAAGAATTGACCGAATTATTACCTAATTTTACTGTACTAGATGTTTATTGCCGCCATGCACTTTTATTTTCACGCATTGTGAATTTTGAGTAAGCCAAGATGGCGGAGACCTTCTCATAATGAGAAGAGGCCAAAGTCCAGCTGTTAAACAGTGTGCAAAAGTGTATCTTTTGTTACAGCCACGCCATCGCCGTCTACTTAGTTACCAAATTTGGTAGCGACGACTCGCTCTACCCAGCCGATTTTAAAAAACGTGCCGTTATTGACCAAAGACTCCATTTTGACAGCGGGATTCTATTCCCAGCATTGAGAAGCTCTGTGGTGAGTTATGTATCTATTAGGTTACTATGCGTGCATGTAAGAAAAAAGATCCCATTGCAGATTAGATGTAAATTTTTAATCATCTCCGATTGCACCGTTACTCGCCTATAATTAGGTGAATGAAATAAGGTCATCATTCCAGCCGTAGGCGTAGGTTATTGACTTTCATAAAGACCGGTTGGAAGCGGCTCCCGTCCAGCGCATTCCTGCAGTCTTCATTAGGTCGTCTTGTCCACCTTCCTACGCTGCGCTTGCCGGTCCGTTATCTCCACTCCAGAACTTTGCAGCCCTGTCGGCCATCAGTTCTGTATATATACGTATATAATCTTGTATATATGTTTTTTTTTATACGGATATGTCCGCGTTTGTCCACCAACTCGCCTGATAGTAAGGGATGATGTGATCGAAGATAAAGCACGCAGACTAAGAAGATACCTATTCACTCTGGCCTTTAAAAGATCTAGATTACATTTAGTACTAGATATATATATATAATACTAGAGGAAATTTCACTATTACATATGGGTGGTAGTGGGCCGTCTTTCTACTTGTTCTGTAGTTAAAAGGGGATGGTAGTACAAGGTCGTACAGCTCAGTAGCACATTCTCCGAAATGAATCCTATAGAAAATTGTCAGACTTGCTACCTTCCGACGGTGTTCAAGGCTTACAAGTTTTTGTTCTACCAACTTTTCATCACCAATAAGTCGAACAGCTCGCCGCTCTACCGAATCAAGAGCTTGAAGTTGGTACTTGGCAGAACCGTCCCAAAGGTGGCAGCAATATTCCACATACGACCGGACTTCTGCTTGATACAATGCAAGCAGCTGCCAAGGTATGAAATTTCTTGTTATAAAGGCAAATATATAAAAAGAAAAAAATTACAGGAGCCAATATTATTCCGGAACGAGAAAGCATTCAACCCTGAAAACTTGGCCAAGATTCAGAAGGCGTACGTTTTCGCTGAAAAATTTCTTGCCGTCAATACGTGGATGGCCGGAGACCAAATGACGTTAGCTGACATCTGCTGCGTCAGTACACTGTCTTCGATGAACGAGGTTCTCCCCATAGATGGTGCATTGTAAGTTGCCGTTATTCAAATTCAAGTTTTATTTTACGGAGACATTACATATTTACGCATCATTACATATTATGAGCCGTGGTGGTGCCGGCGTAAGAATAGTACCCCACCAACTCTACCCGTGGTTGCCGTAAGAGTCGGCTAAGGGATGTAATCCGGAAGATAGGCAGCAGCGTCTTCCTTGAACAATCACACCTAACTGCGCTCGCCAACCCGCCTGCCAAGCGTGGCGAGTATTGGTAAAACACCCCAGGAGGAGGCCTAAATCCAGCAGTGGGCGTCCTGTGGCTGATGATGATGATGATGATGACATATTATGAAACACAGTCGTCCGCCGCGTGTCTGTATGTCTGTCTGTTCCGTTTAGTTTACAAGTCTGTCTGTTTTGTAAGCTGAACGGATTACCATGCTAGTTTCACCAATAGATAGGGTGATTCATGAGGAAGGTGTAGGTACATAATTTTTTCTCTGCTTGTTGTTTGACCACAGCTCACCTGATGTTAAGTGATGATGTGATCGAAGATAGTAAAGAAACCTATCCTGTAATGAAACTGGCTCTCAAGTGAGGCTGCCGGAACACAGCGTTAGATGCTTGGCGGCAGATATTTAACTTAGGGGGGTAGTTAGCCAGCCGAGTACTAGAAAGTACGCTACCACCATGCTATGGTTTCCTCGCGATGTTTTCGTTCACTAGCAGCTCAAGCTTATTATTGGAGTTAGAACCGACGCTCTTCGGCATGCGAACCGACCGCGCATCAGTGGTTAACTGAGCTATCATTGCTACAAAATTTGTCAAGGTTTTGTCTAAATTGGTTGAAATATGAACATATCAACTCTACGACAGACAAAATATGTAATATACACTATTGTTTGTTTTAAAGTTTTTTTACCAAGCACTTCTGAATAGTTTGGATTAGATTTTAATTATTTAGCAAAATTTTGTGTTTTATTATTTTAGCATACAAATAAATTTGTTCAAGACTTTTACCTAGTGTTTATTGACTGTTTACATTTAAAATGAGAAACACGGTGCTGAGATTACAATATTTTCAGATACCCTAATCTGTTGACTTGGCTGGAAAAGTGCTCCAAGGAGGAATTTGTCATGAAGGCTAACGAACCTGGCCTGACGCAGTTCAGGGAACTTCTCAAGATGAAACTTGGTTAAAATCATTTAAAAAAAAGGTTGAGAAAAATGTTGGCTCAAAAGGAAGTAAATAACGTAGTAGGTTCTGTTTGTATTGTAAAATAAGAATATTGTAGTAGAAATATCACATGTGTGCCGAGTTTTAAGCAACGTTTTTATAGCGTATAATAAAGATACAGACACCAGACGTTTATTTGTTATTTATTGGGTTTTTTTTAAAGATTTTTTATATAATAGTGTTTTTAGGGTTCTGTACTTCAAAAGGAAAAAAACTGAACCCTTATAGAATCATTTTGTTGTCCGTCTGTCTGTCACGACCCTTTTTCTCAGGAACGCGTGGAGGTATCAAGCTGAAATTCATATCAAATACTCAGGTCTACTGTCCAGGCTGTGAAAACCATCTTTTACCACACCGTCACCTCTTATTGTTATTTGCTGACAAGCTAGGTTTTGACCACAGCTCACCTGATGTGTGACGGTGTGTTTGAAGCTGGTTAACTCAGCTAGCCTGGAATGGAGCTGGCTCTCAAGTGAGGCTACATACACCGTTAGATGCTTGGCAGTAGATTTTCAACTTGAGGGTGGTAGTTAGCCAGCCGAGTACTAGAAAGTACCCTACCACCACGCTATGGTTTCCTCAAGATGTTCCTTCACCGCCAGCTCAAGCTCACTGTTGGGGTATGAACCCACTCCCTTCGCCCACTTAACATTAGGTGAGATATGGTAAAACACTTAGCCTGTTTACCATTTAAAAAAATATCAGAGCTAAACACATGGTCATGAATTAGTGCTAAGCATCATCATCAACCTATATGCATACTACATACATATATTGAAAGTCATTACCTATTTTTTGTAATACTTTGGCTTCTTTTAAGTTCTGTGTTCCAGTTGAAAGAGTACTGCAGCTAGCAAAATTACTGGGCTGTTGAGACTATCTAAAGTCTCAAAGTAACGAGCGCCAAAGCAACGATGCCCCGGGCTTTGTTTTGCTACTTAAAGTCCTGTGGATCGCTGCAATGGTCATAAACATGCGTTATTTCTTACCATCAGGAGAGCGTATTGTTCGTCTCATTACATTTCCATTTTAAAAAAGTTTTTAAAAGTCAAACACTAAACTTCTGACCCTCCCATTTTATAAACCTCCCCGCGGGCCCCATGCAACCCGCGCATCCACACGAAATATGAGAGTTATGTGCCTTGAAATTCAAATCTCCAGATCGAAACCCGGGTGGTCTCCTAACTAGGCAAACAATAACACAACGGCATGGAAATATCAAACCATTCAAGCATACAAAGCGGTATTTTCGACAGATTTCAAGGAAGTGCGGTAGGAAATTCAAATTTACCCGCACCGTTCACGGGAAAATTTAAATTATCTACCCTTTCTACGAGGCGTGTTAGTTTTCACAGCGCTGCGAACTTCGTGGCCTTATAGAAAACAGTCAAAGTTTACATATTCCTGAGTAATTTATTCAGCGGAGCCTTACTTCATTTCAACTTTGGTCTTTTATGCTCGTCTTAGTTAATCTTAGCTTAAAATGTACGAATAAGCAATAAATATAACAACACAACAAGGCAATATTCAAAGTTTTATTTCCAATTTAGTTAAGGGACTTCTGTGTCATCCACATGGCAGTCCCATCGTATTTTCTATAATGTTTTTTTTATAAATAAATAAAAAACCTACACACTAAATTCCTACTTATACACACTCTCTCATACACACATTCACTCCCCTGCATAATTATGTACATACAAAAAAGTCAAGGCCAGTTGAGGCGACTCACACAAATTATTCAAAGATTTAAATAAAATACAGTTTAATAAATAAATATCGTAGGACACACAGTGCCATCTATCTGACCCCAAACTAACCAAAACTTGTACTATGGAAATCAAATAACTGATATAATAGATAAATACTTTTTATTGTAAGCTCATACAGAACACCCAGACAGAAAAAAATATTTGAGAATTGTGAATTGGAACTATTTAAAGTCCTCCGCCCATCTATCCTTGGCTAAAAGTCCCCGCAATTCTGGCCGCGTTTCGCTGAATCGCCAGAGAGATCCGTTGGGCTATGAACCAGCCAGAACGGGGATCCCGCCCTTTCTCCTTCAGACGGACACCTAAATCACACACAAATACCGAGGCTTGGCACACCACGGACCCGCTGTCTGAACGGCAAACGAGACATTCGTAGGCTTTTTACAAGATTTTATTTAACTTGCAAAGTATGTATGTATGTTCGGATGGAATCTTGCAAGTTAAATTTGACCCACTTTCCAATGTCCAATTAACTAAAATTTGTATACTTATGTATCTTCGGTGACAATACAATGATATTGTACCATGGAGCTAGTCTAATGGAGACGGAAGAGGGCCATAGGAACTTCTGAACTAAATGAGGTAAATCCATCGAGTTTGGGCTGGATTGATTCGTCTTGAAGAGCACAGAGCCTAGACGATATTCAGGGTCTGATGATGAAGTAAGAAGGTGGCCACGGCATTTCTGTGATAAAACAACATAACCCCATCGAGTTTGGGTTCGATTGATTCGTCTTGAGGAGAATACTTATCTACATAAAAGTTGAAAATAAATTAAAAGTAAAAAAATATTTCTAACTTTTAATTTATTTAATTATCTTTTTTCATAATTATTTGCCAATACTTACCTCACATCAAGATTTGTCACTATTCTTTCTAAAAGATCACTCTTAGCCATAAAGCCGCCACTTGTGGCACTAGCTCATAAGATTATTATTCTTTGTGCTTTTCTTCTATGTTTGGTGTGCACAGTAAAGAATTTCTGAGAAACAATTTTGTGACATCATACTACTCGATAGCGCCACTATCGCAAGCCCCGCTGCCACCTTTATACTAGATTCATCTAATGTTGTTTCTAAAGTTACAAGTTACTATCAAGGCTGCGTAACATGCAAGGCAACTTCTAAACTGTATTAAACAAAGAAAACTTACCGACGCAAAGTTGCCTGATAAATTCTACGTACTTGCAACTTGAAATCACTATGTTACAGTGTGGGAAGCGTGAAGTGTGAGAGTTGGCGGTAATTCGTTAATTTTGTTCTGGAAACTGACGCTGTTCTGACACATTATATTTGATTTATGATTTTATGTACACCTATGTCCATATACATGGCCAGATCATATTCATGTTATAAAGGCGATAGTTTGTGTGTGTGTGTTTGTATGTTTGTTTCCTCTTCACGCTCAAACGGCTGGACAGATTTTGATGAAATTTAGTACGGAGGTTGCCGACACCCTGGATTAATACATACAAACTTTTTATCCCAAAAAAAAGTTGTATTCACGTGGGAACAGCAGGTAACACCGCGGAACGAACCTAGTTATTACATAAAAAACAAGAAAAAGAGATAATGAGCTTGAGCTGCCGGTGAAGGAAAAACATCGTGAGGAAACCATAGCGTAGTGGTAGGGTACTTTCTGGTACTCAGATGGCTAGCTACCACCCTCAAGTTGAAAATCTGCCGCCAAACATTTAACGGTGTGTTTCGGCAGCCTCACTTGAGAGCCAGTTGCATTCCAGGCTAGGTGTGTTTTCCTACCATCTTCGACCACACCATCACTTAACATCAGGTGAGCTGTGGTCAAACAACTAGCCTGTCAGCAATAAAAAAAAAAAAAACAACATCGATTTATTTTATGTTTTTGATATATCATTTCAATATAAGTTATACTCTAATCTCTTCATACATAATAAAGCTATCTTGACAACAATTTAAAAGTTTAAAAGCAGTTTTCTGTAAAAGTATGGTTTTTGAGATGTAACACTGTCATTGCAAGTGGACGATATACATATATAAGACACACATACAACATAATTGACACGACGAAGATTTAACGAAACCAAATTACTCAGTATTGGAACACAATTAATTTTCAAACACCACAGCTACAGAATTTTTCTCAGTGAAGTAGCTAAATCTTAATCCGAGTAACGCTTTTTATCTGAAACAGTGCCGAACAGATTTCTTGCGAGTTCAGACTATAACGAACGACCGGCGCCCGTTACTTGTGCAGAAAATTAATTAAATTTCTTTTACGACCTTTTTGTAAGAGTTTAATTTCAACTAGAGAGACAAAATCATTTTAACAATGTAAGGATATATTAAAAAAAAATTTACCTAACTAAGCAAGCGTAATTTTGACCTACAACCTCATCTTTAACTTTATTGAAGAGCTGATTGTTTTTACTATTTCCAAAAAGTTATTAAGTAATAACTAAAAATAATTTTGGCTTCACTCATACATCATCAGCCATAGAACCTATGTCCACTGCTGGACATAGGCCTCCTCCTGGGTAGGAGATTTGTCAATACTCGCCACGCTTGGCAGGCGGGTTGGCGAGCGCAGTTAGGTGTGATTGCTCAAGGAAGACGCTGCTGCCCATCTTCCGGATTGCATCCCTTAGCCGACTCTTACGGCAACCACGGGCAGAGAGGTACTATTCTTACCGGCACCACCACGGCAACGGTGACCACAGCTCACATGATGTAATATGACGAGTGGTTAAAGATGGTAAGCACACCTAGCCTCGAATGGAACTGGCTCTCAAGTGAGGCTGCCGAAACACCGAAACGCCGAAAAAGCCGTGTTTTATAAAGTTTACTATCAGTAAAAAATATAAAATGAACACCAAAAAATAAAATTACATACCGAATGGCGCAAATTAAAGGCTAGCAATTTTGTTTTATTAAAGTCAATATTGAACCAATCAGAACATCGCTTTATTCTTTAGAAACAACTAGAAACAGTATTCGAAACTTTGATTTTACTTTTCAATTATGACTTCCTGTTCCTATAAAATTCAATAATAAGACAAATCAAACAGTCGCTAATTATAATCCATATTCCATTAAGTTACAGCGTCACTGTAAACATCGCTCTGTTGTTGCAATCTGAATACTTAACATGGTGTTGGGTAAACTTTAACACGTTTCAAATGAAATCAACCTTTATGAGCATTATGATAAGGTGGAAAATTAACTGAGAAGAGACACTTCGAATGTGCGGGTGCTAGATAAACAGACGGGGAAATTAGCCAAGTCCGAACCGCACTACTCATGGAAATATAGCATGTAGAACAGCCTCTTATATAACTCCTCTAATGTCAACTCCTCATATAAAATTGGAAATTAAAAATCGATTAAAATTTGATTACAATTTGTAACGGTGTTAGCTTAGTGGTTAGCGCCGTCGGATCACGGAGCCGGAAACCAAGGGTTCAAATCCTAATAATGAGCTTGAGCAGCTGGTAAAGGAAAACATCGTGTGGAAATGATAGGGTAAACACGGTGGTAGGATAGGAAATACGGTGATAAGGTACTCTATCGGCTACCTAGCTAGTTGAAAATCTGCCGCCTAACACTTAATGGCGTGATTCGGCAGTCTCATTCGATAGCCATTTCCATTCCAAGCTAGGTATGTTTACCAAGTTCGACCACACCGTCACTAAACAGGTGTGATGTGGACAAACACCTAATCAGTCAACTAAAAAAAAACAATGATTTCTTTCCTGTAAACAATAAGATGCAATAACGCGCGCGTAGGCCTCGTCTTGCATTGCACAAGTTTCAACTTTCAGTGCGAAGCGAGGCGAGGCCACGCACGCGTTGTACTCAGCTTTGACTCCGTGATGAAGGCCACTGGATGAAACCGAAACTATAGTCGGAGTATCCGGTATAATTAAATGTGAGTAATCATGCATAAGTAAAACCTTTCTCTGTTGATGATAATCTATGAAAGAGATATTGGTCCCAACTGCACAGACACTACGTAACGGTCCCGCTGATCTCTGTTGCAATTAAGGATGGCATACATGAATAAACTGGATTTTTAATACTATTTAATATTAATCATTCAAATTAAATCACGTTTTTTGCACAAAAGTAAATTGTAGGCACTTTTTAACCGAATACGTAAAAAGGAGGATCACATTTCTTTTACATTTCACACATTTTATTGTGTCATCTGTAGAGATATTTGTTTCCCATGGCGCAGTAAATTTCTAAGACCTCTATGGCGAAACAACTAAATCCTCGGAAATTTATGTATAAAATATTTTGGTGGGATCATTCCCCAATTTTAGGATAATGTATTCCAGAAATTGTAGATCGCTTAAACTAGCAACGAACTTTTCATACTTACATAGTATTTATTTTATTTTATATAGGTATTACATTCAATCCCATCAGATATACACCAATACTGTTCATACCATACTTCCAAAGTATGCTGTTTCTAAATTTTACCCTACGACCCCTTACGAGTACTTACCTATTGGTCTAGTTAGCATAAAAAAACACTTTGATACGTAGTAATTAAATGTCGATCATCAATTTATTTTCTTTGTCATCCTAATATACTAGTTTTTTGCGATCAATCTAATGAAAACTTAAACTAAAAAAATTACTTAATGAAACTGGATAGGTACTTTAATTTAAAAACAGTGTTTTTATTCAATATTACCAAACCTAGTTTCTTTATTTTAGTTTAAAAAAGAAAGTAGGTACGTGCCGTGGTGGTGCCGGCGTAAGAATTGTACCCCACCTTTTCAACCCGTGGTTGTCGTAAGAGTTGGCTAAAGGATGTAATATGGAATTTGGGCAGCAACGTCTTCCTTGAACATTCATACCTAACTGCGCTCACCAACCCACCTGCCAAGCGTGGCGAGTACTGGCATAACCCTTCCCCAGGAGGAGGCCATCCAGCAGTGGACATCCTATTGCTGATGATGTGTATATCTACAAACTTTTCATAAGCAAATTTTACAAATTCTACGTATTTTTCTAACCTCGTCTACGCTTTTTTTTAAATCCGAGTTGGCAACACTGGTGACAATGCCAACTGAACCCACGACCGTCAAATTGAAAGCCAAGCGATCTTCCAACGTGGCAGCAGGAACTTCAACTTAACTTTTTTTAATTATAACATTAGATTATATGTTCAATATTATTTTATTTTCTAAAAACCAATTATTCTTGTGCAACTAAAATGTTAGCAAGGCTTTTGAATGTTCTATTTCGCTCCAATATCTTTAACAATTAGATAACATCATTGCATTTGAATTGCTAAAAGAGACGAACGAGTTAACCAACAAACAACGTTGACAAGATACGATTCAAATAGAATGAATAAGATATTAGCTATCCGCAACGGGAGAAGCTTACACCCAACGATCACTTGGGCATTCCGTATAACACACGAACACATAGGAAAGGACTTACTTTTCCTTTTTTTTTTTGTAGATCTCTTTATCAAGAGGTCGTCTACCACCTAGGTAGGTACCACCGCAGTACCAGATATTCTACCGCCAAGCAGTAGTATGTAAGCTACCGTGTTTCGGTTTAAAGGGTACAAGGGCAGCTAGTAAAATTACCGGGCCATCCAGTCTCAAGGTAATGAGCGCCAAAGCAGCCATGCCTGGACTTTGTGTCTTACCAACAGAAGAGCATCACGTTCGTCTTATTACTTTTACATTAATAAAAAAAAAACTGTTTTTTCATATAAAAGTATTTACAAGAACGACACGCTCCCGTGATGGTAAGAGAAAACACCTGTTCGTGATCATTGGAGTAGTATCCAAACCTTCAGAAACAAAACCAAGTCCAAGTCCTTGCTGCTTTGTATTTAACTAGCTGTGCTCCGCGGTTTCACCCGCGCTAGATGCCTACGTCATAGTAGCTTTATGCATGCAAAGTCTCAGCCCGATCGGTTTAAAATTGACAAAGTTTCATATAAACTTTCATCCCCTATTTTATCCCTTTGGGGGTAGAATTAATCAAAATCCTTTCTTAGCGGATGCCTACGTCATAACATCTACCTGCATGCCAAATTTCAGCCCGATCCGTCCAGTGGTTTGGGCTGTGCGTTGATAGCTCACTATGTCAGTCAGTCAGTCAGTCGCCTTTGAGTTATATATATTTAGATTACTTTGAGAGACATTTAATGTTGAATGGGTGATGGAAAAAATTATATAACGTAGTGAAATAAAACTGTTAGTATATCTACCAATAAAAAGCTCTATGAAAGTTTGTAGTAAAGTCACTTAAGTCACTACCTTACTAGGGCATAACGGGACTCGACTTTGTCTTACTTTCTGTGGCTTTGACTGTGACTCAGATTTATTTCAATTTGCGTTTCATCAGATACTTGAAAGTTACAAAATACTCAACTCTAGCAAATGCACAAACTGCGACATCACAAACAAAAACAAGGAAAACTTTAGAGGAAAACTTATGAAACTGTCTGCGTGGCGGTGTCGGAACGTGTAAAATACTCTAGACTAGTGGTAGTTAATATTAATGAGACAGTTACGGGCTGTTTACAGCTGTTTATATTTCGTCTGCTTGTTTCAGCGCCGTATTTGGACGTTACGCTCTAGGGAAGGCACTTATTTGTTGTTACTTAACTTTTCTAGACTAAAGCAACAAAGGGAAACAACAACCTAATAGAAAAAAGTATTCAGATATTCTTCCAAAGATATTTTTCTCACAAAAAAAAGTCCGAAGCACGAAATGACTACCACAAGAATGATTGGTAGAAAATGATTTAATATTAAAATTTGCATATATATGTACAAAGAAATAGTTTGTATTTGAAATAATTAAAACAATGTTTATAATTGATGAATATTTAAATTTAAAATAGGCCCGTGAACGCAAGGAGAGAGACGTTTGCTTAGTTCTGTTTTTATTCATATCTCTTCTTATTTACATTATAGAAATGACGGAAATTTAATTTCTAAATCTCACAATGAAATATCATAAAGACCAATAACATTTACCAGGAAAAAAATCTCTGAAAAATTATAGTGTAATCATAATATATTAAGAAAAATAATTACCTACATCCATGAAAAATAAAAATAAGCCATGAAATTAATCAAGCCCAATAAAAACAATAAAATATGTCCATTATTATTGAACTGTGAACAATGAAAATCAAATAAAAATAATAGTGACGTTTAGTTGATAAGTTAATATTGCGTAACGATCTAAACCAAAACCCTACCAACTTAGAAAATGATCAATTAAAATATGTCCCAAACAAAAACGAGCCAACAAAAGTAATTTAGGGTGCCATTTCAACTAAAGAAAACGTTTTAAATTCAAAAACTTTGAAGCCAACGACTTGGGGTCGCATTTGGAGAACTTAAGCCCCACTAAAGTCAGTTTCAATTGCCATTCCAATTTGTTTTTCGGACAAATTTCCATTTAAACCATTCGAAATGAAAGGTAAGAACAAAAATGCCCAAAGTCAGAAGTTTAGGGATTATTCATAAAAATATCACAAATTTTTATTACTTTTTTTAATCGCATAGGACATTATTTTAATATTTTTTTATCATATAAATGTGCTTTTGTCGTATATAATAAACCTGCTTGTTTTTAATTCCTACTCTTCACTTGTAATCTTTATTTTGTATATAAACAAGAAGTAACAATAAAATATTTAGTCTTACTTACTATAGCTTAATACAGGTAAATTTCAAATTATGCCGTGTTCTTCTATGAGAAACGCAAGCGCCAATATCTTCAAACAAGTATGATTAAAACGGAAATTAGTTAGTATCTTAACTTTCTCGCCCACGTGTACGCTCATATACTAAATAATTATGAGCAAAGCTTTAATTACATGACTGTCCAAAAACTAGACTCGGACTCGCGCACGAAGGGTTCCGTACCATTATCTATGAGAAAGGCAAAAAAATCGCGTTTGTTGTACGGGAGTCCCCCTTAAATATTTATTTTATTTGTTGTTATAGCGGCAACAGAAATACATAATTTGTGAAAATTTCAACTGTCTAGCTATCGCGACTCTTGAGGTACAGCCTGGTGACAGACAGACAGACGGACAGACAGACAGCGAAGTCTTAGTAATAGGGTTCCGTTTTTACCTTTTGGGTACGGAACCCTAAAAAGGAGTAATGTTTTTAGGGTTCGTATATGTATTGTATTGTACATGTGAGTTTCTTAATTCCAACATAACTTTTAAATACCTGAACAGATTTTGAGTATCGTTACAATTCTAGCATCATCATTAGCTATATTTTTTTGGAAAATATGTCATTTTATCGTCTTCATTATCATCTCAGCCGTAGAACGGTCACGGCTGGACATAGACCTCCCATTGATATCCATAAAGACCGGTTGAAAACGGCTCGCAACCAATGCGTTTCTGCGGTATTTATTAGGTCGTCTGTCCACCTCAGTCATATTTTATCGTAAGGTATAGTCATTAATTACTCCTAAGTCATTTATCAGTGAGCTTTCGTATGTTTTAATTTTATTAAACTAATTAATTAAGTACAATACTTAATTAAGTATTGTACTCAGCGTTCAGATAAAAACATATTGGGGGAAAAAGACAAGTCAAAATTGATTGTTGATGGAAAGTCGACCGGTGTTAAAGAAGAAATCATAGCATAGCAGTACTAGAGGTAAGGTACTTTCTAGCTACCATCATCAAGTTCAAAACCTGTCGCAAAGAACCTAGCGGCGTGTTTCGAGATAAGTTGAGCAGTGGTCAAAAACCTATCCTATCAACAATAAAAAAGTAAAATGACCGTGGAACGAAAAGTGACTACCAGAAAAAGTGACTTTCGAGACAAATAACTATAAAAATTGTTTTTCAAACAAAACCAATATTTATCGAATAGAATAAAATATATTACCCTTGTGGTGGTAGGCCGTGGTGGTGCCGGCGTAAGAATTGTACTCCATCCTACCTACCCGTGGTTGCCGCAAGATTCGGCTAAGGTATGTAATCCGGAAGATGGGCAGCAGCGTCTTGCTTGAACAATCACACCTAACTGTGCTCGCCAACCCGCCTGCCAAGCGTGGCGAGTATTGGCAAAACCCCCCCAGGAGGAAGCCTATGTCCAGCAGTGGACGTCCTATGGCTGATGATGTGTGTTTGATGTGATATACCCTTGTTGTCTATACAGTGCTGCCTGTAGTCGGAAGATCATTTAATCCATTGCGACAGACTCTGGAGACCTAGACCATATTTATATAGACCGATAGAAAGAAAAAAAATTGTCGTGAGAAAAATTTTAGTCAGTTGGGGTGAGACTATAGCTCTGTCTTTTGCTGTATTCGCGTTAAAAGCTAAATGTTAAAACAATTGAAATTCGAACAATTAAATGTCATGTTGTTCTTGGTTCAAATTTAGAACGTTACAGTTATCGTATGAAAAAGTTTCATTGTAAAATCTGACACCATGCAGGTTTTATTTTTATTTAAAGTGGCCAGTGCGTTAAAACGGCAATTTTATATAATTAAATTACTTTTCTTACGGTTTCCCCGTTTTCTTACTACACGAAGTTGAAAAATAAATGCGAGCCTTAAAATACATGGGTATTAAGATAAAGACAACGAAGCTGAAGACTGCACACAAATTACAGAAACATTGAAACTGGCAGAATACACAGAGTGCGATGTCAAGAAGAAAAAGAAAAAAAAACCTTTTAAATAAAATGATTCCAATTCTGGTGAGAGTGATATAGACTGAAACAGTATTGAGGAAGGTAAGATTGCCACAAGCGTCTCTAGTTACGTTTGTCGCGCAACGGTGCTCGTCTAATCCGGTCTTTAATCAGGACTGTGGGTGAGTGCAATCAGCTTCATTATTTCACTTTAGCTGAAGCTTAGCGTGAAGGTTCAAGTGACAAGAACTTTGGCTTTTATTGGACTTAATTCTTTAATAACAAGTTACTCTAACGTCAAAGCAACAAACTGCCACTACTACCAGTTATGTACTACACTATATGTGTGTATTTGTAGCGATGATAGCTCAGTGGTTAGCGCGGTCGGTTCGCATGCCGAAGGGCTTGGGTTCAAACCCCGACAATGAGCTTGAGGAAAACATCGTGAGAAAACCATAGCGTGGAGGTAGGGTACTTTATAGTAATCGGCTGGCTAGCTACCACCCTCAGGTTGAAAATCTGCCGCCAAGCATCTAACGGTGCGTTCCGGCAGCCTTACTTGAGAGCCAGTTCTATTCCAGGCTAGGTGTGCTTTACCATCTTCGACCACACCGTCACTTACCATCAGGTGAGTTGTGGTCAAACAGACTTGTGTAAGGGTTTAAATATAAATAAATAAATATACATATATGTATGTACACACACTTTCACATTTTCATAACACACATCATTCCTTTATTCTTTATATTCATTCGTGATACTGTGTGCTGTGTGCTGTGTGCTGTGTGTTGTGTGTGTGCTGTGTGCTGT
Source organism: Biston stratarius (assembly GCA_950106695.1). Taxonomy (NCBI): domain Eukaryota; kingdom Metazoa; phylum Arthropoda; class Insecta; order Lepidoptera; family Geometridae; genus Biston; species Biston stratarius. The sequence goes on from OX467112.1 coordinate 3,770,005, forward strand.
GTTGTATTGTATCATCACTACAAATCTTCATAGTCTAGTAACTTGCACCGTACACTCGGATATCTTGAAGCGTACGTCAGCTGCAAACCCTGCCGTGTTAGAATCGTTACGCCTGACTTGCACTTCCTTGCACCGTATCGATCTCGAAGACGTATGCAGAAGTGTCATGAGTTTCCGATAAAGAAGACTAGTTCTATGTTCAAAGCAGTTTTCCAGGAGTTAGTGCTGTATTTCAGAGTACTTTCTAGAAACTCTTTATCTAAGAATGTCTTGAATTTCAGTAATAGATAAATATACCTATAGACTATTGTTCATCATAATACTGTATTTCTCATGCAAAAGAAAATATCAGCTTAAAATTAGTGTAACAATGGCGGCCTTATCGCTAAAAGCTATTTCTTTCAGGCAACCTTTTTATGCTTGACAAATCAGGCGTTTGCCACCTGATGTTCACCTGGGTCTTAAGTGAGGCTGCAGGAATGCACCGTTAGATGCTTGGCGGCAGATTTTCAACTTTAGATTGATTGCAATCACCCTTAAGTTAAATTATTGTACACAATAAAAATTATACAATACAGAAAAAATAAACATAAGTATCACATCACATCACATCATCAGCCATAGGACGTCCACTGCTGGACATAGACCTCCTCTTGGATAGGGGTTTTGCACATACTCGCCACGCTTGGCAGGCGGGTTGGCGAGCGCAGTTAGGTATGATTGTTCAAGGAAAACGCTGCTGCCCATCTTCCGGATTACATGCCATAGCCGACTCTTACGGCAACCATGGGTAGAGAGGGTGGGGTACTATTCTTACGCCGGCACCACCACGGCATAAGTATGTAATTACAAAAAAAAGTGTTACAGTATTTTATCAGTTGTCTGACTTTCATCGTACAAGCTCTGCTTAGTTTTGGGTTAGATGTAGCTGTGTGTAACATACTACGATATTTTTTAAACAACAATATTACTAATCCCTGCAAGACTCCTTATATATTCTCAAGTTTTTTTTGCACCCGATAAAAACTGACTTATTAAAAAAAAAACTAACTATCAACAAACAAATAAATATAATAACACTGTCATATTCATTTTGAAGGTGGGTCATTTAATTAGGCCCATGTTTTAGTAGGTTTTAGTTCCCCAACTTCGCAATATACATTTTGTAATACCTCTGAGACTAACTTTCGGTCCATTAGAGAGACTATAATTAAGGTGAAAATTAATTAAACAAACATTTCATTAATTTGTTAGCTTTCTCATAAATGGAAATATTATCGTGTTACATTCTATGTTCATTTACTGTAAATGTATCTGAGTATTAATTCTTGGACAGGGGAAATAGCTACTTACAATAATACCCTGTGATATTGTACCGGATTAGCGCTGTATTTGTAATCTATACCACAGCCAAAGCCTCCCACGCTGGCCAAGTCGTATACAGATCTTTGAAAACTATTTTTACCCGACTACCACGGAATGGATTATGTTTTTCGCGCTTATCTTGTATGTATGTATATAATTATGACCTCATATCTTCCAAACGACCGAATGAATTACGACAATAAAGGTATCGATAGACACAAAGATTTAAAAACAAATTCAAGATGGTGGTTTTCTTGCACGACATAGTAATACGTTTTTTTAACCGGTCTAGTGCTTGTCGGACTTGCGCACCGAGGGTTCCGTACATAGGTATATAAGTAAAAGTTATGGTATTTGTTAAATGGTAATTTATGCTTTTCGCAATTTTTCCTTTATCTGTGCTATAAGACGTTGCTTCGTACCAAATTTCAAGATTCTGAGTTCACGGGAAGTACCCTGTAGGTTTTGATTCCCTTGCGTGTGTCGAAAATTTGCAGCAAAAACGGCTGTATCTTTTCACAGCTCCAAGGGACAGGCTTGAGTATTTGATATGAATTTCAGCTTGATGCCTCCACGCGTATCTGTTAAAGGGTCTGGATAGACAGACAGACGGATAACAAAGTGATCCTATAAGGGTTCCGTTTTTTCCTTTTGAGGTACGGAACCCTAAAAACCTATAAAGTAGAGTATCTAAATAAATGCAATAAAAGAGGATTACAAAAATATATTTAAATATAATAAGAAATTATAAATTTGTTTAATTACATATAGCAACTTTAATCGCAGTAGGGTTATAGATTTTTTTAAACTTTTCAGCTTGTTTTAAAAACTCTCAGACATGTAAATTTCCACACGATGTTTTCGTTCACCGTTTAAATTCACTGACTATATAGAAGAGACAGAGGTACGTGCTGCGGGACTCAAACCTAGGACTTCTATATAAGTAGCCAGACAGTTTAAAAACTAGGTTGCGTTACTGTAAAATCGAGATAACTAAATTAAGCCCTTGTTCAAATACTATAAGTTTATTTCCAAATTATGTAGAAGGGACGATAGCTCTGTGGTTAGCGCGATCGGATTACACGCTAGACGTGCGGGGCGTGGGTTCAAATCTAAACAATGAGCTTGAGCTGCCGAGGAAATCATAGCATGGTGGTAGGGTACTTTCTAGTACTCAGCTGACCTAACGGTAACAATTTGAATTTGAATCTTTTGAACAGCGTGTTCCTGTAGTCTCAGTTAAGAGCCAGTTCCCATTCCAGGCAAGGTGTGTTTACCATCTTCGACCATACCATCACTTAGCATCAGATGAGCTGTCAAACCAGTCAACAGTAAACGTAATATTGACTTGCACTTTAGAAATAATTCGCAGCGACATTACTAGATTTGCAAAAATATGAATAAATAACTGCGCACCGCGGTGTTATTCGCTACACTTTTTCGTGATGAAAAGTAGCCTATGTGTTAATCCAGGGTGTTAGCTATCTCCATACCAAATTTCATCAAAATTGGTTTAGCTGTTTGAGCGTGAAGATGTAACAAACACACACAAACTTTCGCCTTTATGATAACGTGTGATAGTGTCATGAATTATCACTTAAAAACATCACAATTATACTAAACTCATTAATGGATTACAATTTTGTAATCGTAACCATCGTAATAATAACGTAACAATCGTAACGTTACAAGACGAAATAAATTCTAAAATGTCATTTAGAAATAAGTTGGTGTATCAATCGTAATTCTATCATATCGCAATTCCAATTCTACAAAAAATATACGAATATATTTGAATTCATATCTTTTTCTAATGTTGATGAGTCAACCTCGGGGCAATGAATGAGGTTCGCAAAGGACCGGAAAATACGATGTGCATAAAAAGAAGCCTGTACCATGGAATAGGAAGTAGGTATATATATTATTTACATTTATACTTATATCTATATCCAGCAGTGAATTAAGATAGGCTGACATCCCGCATATATAATTAGTACCTGGATGACCGAGCATTGCTCGGCTGATAACACGGATAAGACGACCGTTTTCTAGAAATGAAACCTGGCTAGATCGATTTATCGCCCCCGAAGCCCCCTGCATACTAAATTTCATGAAAATCGTTGGTGCCGTTTCCGAGATTCTGAATATATGTATAATATATGTACATTATACAAGAATTGCTCGTTTAAACTACAACCTTTACCAAAATACAATACATATCCCAAAAAAAAAACTTTTTGTGGTACTGTCTAACACTCTTTAGTTCTCTTGTGAGTAGACTAAACCCCAGCGCCGCAGCCCTTTTTTGCCTAGATTGACGTCATCGCCTTTGCTGCCTGCACGCGTAACAGAGTACGCGCGTGCTCTTTGCATAGAGTTAATTTTGTTTAGACCGGACAAATATACTCTTTTAATATTGAATGGAAGAATAAAAAACGTATTATCTACAAGGAAAACAAAAAATGTTAGATTTAATGTACTGAACACGCCATTAAAAGGATTCTGAATCATTACAAATGATCCTGTATATACATAGTAAATAAGACCGCAAAATGCTGTAAGAATTAAAAATAACGCTGAAAAAAAAAAAAATGAAATACGATTTCTCGGTTAACATAATGAAACAGACAGAGCTAATGTGTTGTAGAATATTCCAGTCCATGTAGTGTGGGACAAATTCAATTTTTAGGCTTGTCCCTTACCATAATTTTTGTTGGCGTCTATCATATATAAGAAATGTGTTTGCTCCCTAAAATTAATTGGTACAGAGGTACTTATAAAATAGCCCATATTTTTACGCTAGATTGCAGATAGATGGTCTTTGCACCAGAAACAAAACTAAGGTCACCACTTGTCTTCCTCATTTTGGCGCCCCAACTCATTAAAAACAAATGCCTGTCCTCAGCTTCCCAACAACCCATTGTTTTCACAGCAATGGGCACAATCACCGCGTATTTCTGATGATCTTTCTGATCCTCCGCAGCAGCCAGCTGCCAGCCTGTGATTTTATTAATTAGTATATTTGTCGAGTCTGACTCAGGTAAAGGACAAGTGAAAGAAATTGGGGGAGACAACTGCTCAGCAGTGGAATAGAATAGGTTAAATAATATACATTTATTATGAACATTATTTTGATATATATAATGATGAAATATGATCCCATAGAAGTTTCATGCTATTTATCTTTTGACATTTTATTATATTGACAATATTTTTTATATTGTCAATTTTTTATATTGACTTTTTTTGTGGACGCTTTTAGTGTTTTTGACATATTAAATCATATATTTTAAATAACGTTATGAAATTTGAGTTTTAACTTTAGTTTTATCATTAAAAATTATACGTGAAGGGATTCGGAATCCCAAGGAAGGACTCCCAATACATAACACAAAGAACCTAGCAAAATGGCATGCACAAAGTCAAACAAATGTTACAAAGCCAGAAACGTTCCAACGACGCCGTGTAACTGTAGAAGATTACCCATTCGTCAACAAGAAAGTACAGAATAGCAAAGTTCGTAGTAGTGGACGTAACTTACGAATTCAGGACCACCCAGGGCTCCAGGCGAATACTAAGTCTTCAGACGTTGTACACAGCTTGACATGATTAACTACCAACTAAGGACAACCTCCAGCGCGTCCGTAATGCGTTCTTGGAAGGTAAATTACGCTTTGTTACCTGTTATGTCTTGCTTGCAAACTAAAGATGTGTTTAAAAATCCGATTACCAGAATCAAAATCAAACCAGAAATCAAAATACTATGTCCTTTTTTAACTCAATATTTTCATTGTAACTTTCTCATTTACTGTACGGTAGATGCATGTAAGCCTTAAACAACATATCAATAATGTAGGTAATACATAAGACCCCATTAAGGTATTGTAAAATTAGTATGTAGAACATGGTATAGCGCTCTATTTAATATGTTCAGTTTTTTAGGCTTAGCATGGACTTTAAGGTCCTAAATCGCTTGACATGGTTTCAAATACAAATATTTTATTGACAACATCAAAGTTACAAGTCAAATTCTGTAATATAATTTCAAATATGTCAAAAAACACTGATTACATGACAATGAAACAAATTTCAAACAAAAAAAAAATATTGTCAATATGAAAGAATGTTAATTTAAAGTATGTCAACATAAAATTATTTTCAGTACAAAAAATACAAAAAAAAATCAGGCGTAGATATGAGTAGAGCGGTACCTGTAACGGGTAAGAGGCTTCGATCTAATGAGATATCGCTCATTAGATTCCTACATATGGTGGGTAGTCTGACACGCCAAACTACGTGGAGTGTGGGATAATCGAAAACACATATCAAGTGGTGGCGGATTGCGTCCGGAGCACACACCGACTGGACCGGAAGCTGAAAGGTGTGAATTTTCCGTTAACATCAACCACAATATGAGGGATGTGGGGTGGTGCAATAATGATCTGGTTAATTTCTTATCAGAAGAGACCAGAATACTATTCCACATTAGTAAGAAATACCTTAACCACTAGACCGTCCCGGCACCAAATCGACTTTAATACGTCCAGCATTGTCGCGCGCGCGCCCTTGCCTGCTGTGCACCCTGTCAACAAAACCCGTGATTATGGCTTAACTATAGTAGCTATGGAATATAAATATATATGTAAAAACTCTACAAAAAACACAGATTCAAACTATATATTAAAATTACTCTTGAATTTTAATCTTAAGCCTTAAAAACTGAGTAAAACATGCGGATTTGATAAAAAAAACTTCTTTTTCTTTTTTAGATTAATGTTATTAATTCAACCTTATTTTTAAATATGCTTATTTAAAAATGAAATTAAAAGATATTTTTTTCACGAGCCGAAGAACTCCTATATTTATAAATATGTCAAGGGAAAAAAGGTTCTTTTATTCTATAAAAATTTGGATAATCTTTGTCTACTCTATGATCATAGACATTATATATATATTTCCTTATTTTTACTTCAACAACAACGACAACGTTATTTTTGTCAAACATCAGTGTAATTTAAACATTGATCGTTCAAATTGAACAGGAAAACTTTACGTCAGTACGCATTTACAATCTCGATTGGGAAACGACTCCATAATGAGATTCCGTTTAATCTTGTCAAAGCCAAATTGATATCGGCGACTGATTGTCAGACAAGAGACACAAACTAGATATTTATATACTACAGAGAAGTAATTCATAAAAGGTTTAAAACAGCTCTTTTTTCAAAGTGTGTGTGTATGAGCTAATTCGCCAATATTCGACAGTGAATGCTTAATAAGGAGATATAAAATATCTTTCTTTGGCAGCAGGGTAAGAAAGAAGTAAAAGAAGAATTAAAAAAAAACGGCCAAGTGCGAGTCGGACTCTCGCACGAAGGGTTCCGTACCATTATCTATGAAAAAGGCAACAAAATCGCGTTTGTTGTATGGGAGCCCCCCTTAAATATTTATTTTATTTTGTTTTTAGTATTTGTTGTTATAGCGGCAATAGAAATTCATAATTTGTGTGAAAACTTTAACTGTCTAGCTATCGCGGTTCTTGAGATACAGCCTGGTGTGCAGACAGACGGACAGACAGACAGACAGAGAAGTCTTAGTAATAGGGTCCCGTTTTTAGGACGGAACCTTAAAAAGAAAATAAATAAATGAAAAAATTATATTAATATAACTTTATTGTTCACACCAATTAGAAACAATTATAATAATATAAAACTTTACACTAGTGAAACAATTGGCGGTAGATTTTTTTTTTGCATATATTGGAAATATCGAAATAGTGGAAAAATAGTTGTGAATGACGTTTTTTTACAGTTGACAGGCTAGGTGTTTGACAACAACTCACCTGATGTTAAGTGACGGCGTGGCTAAAGAGAGATGGTTGTTTCTCATGTTAGGTTGTTGGACACCGTTAGGTGGTTAATAGTAGATTTTCAATATAAGGGTAGTATGTTGAAGCCTTATTGAAGGCCTTCATCGAAAGCCTTGATTACGAAATTTTCGTATAAAAACACCTAGAAACAAGATAGTGTGATAGATTCTCATCGAGGTAAACTCTGTTGAAATACAATAACACGTTCACACAAACACTCGTACATTAAGATAAGTAAGCAGATATCTGGGTATCGTATGTCGAGGTTCAGGGTGATCGATGTGGGGGATGGAGGGGAGATGTCGTTAACACCCATGTCTCGTATCTGTAATGTAATGTTGATAGCACACGTACCTTAGAAAGCGATTATATATTATTACAATTGTTACCCTTTTATTTTATTGAATACATCTTTCCCGATCTTTCTTTTTTTCCGATGGCCGATGGGGCTGCAAAGTTCTGAAGTGGAGACCACGGACCGGCAAGCGCAGCGTAGGACGTCCACCCACAAGGTGGACAGACCACCTAATAAAGACCGCAGGAACGTGCTGGATGCGAGCCGCTTCCAACCGGTCTTTGTGGAAATCAATGGGAGAGGCCTATGTCCAGCAGTGGACGTCATACGGCTGATGATGATGATGATGATGACATCTTTAAATTTCCTTCCACAATGAGAAGAAATTCAGCAAACTGAATATAACAAAACCGGGGGCAGATACATATGTATCTATCATCAAAATCCAAAATTTAATCAAATAAATAAAAACACATATAGTAAGACATTACACACATCGTTATCTAGCCCCAAACTAAGCAAAGCTCGTACTATAGGAACCGGATAAATGACAGAATACTTATATAGGTACTTTTCTTTGTTAATACATACTTGTTATACACAGAGAACAAACATTCATCGTCACATAGTTTTTTTTTGTGTGACAGGGTTTGACCACAGCACCTGATGTTAAGTGACGATGTGGTGAACACACCTAGCCTGAAATTGAACTGACTCTCAAATGAGGCTGCCGGAACACACCGTTAGATGCCTGGCGACAGATTTTCAACTTGAGGGTGGTAACTAGCCAGTCGAATACTGGAAAGTACCCTACCACCATGCTATGTCTGCCATCATGTACTGCTAAATATCCTCACGATGTTTTTCGTCTTTGTTCTAGCGCGAATTGAGCCCACGCTCTTCAGTTCTTGAAGCAGATATTCTACCAAATGAGTGAACAGGATAGTCACCACTCAACAGCTAAAGGATCAAAAAATTAATTACATTGAGTAAGAACTAGAAACATGGAAATCTGAAGGTCTTCTTAGAGCTCAAAAATGTACAGGAACACACCACCGTGTACATTTTTGATATAGTTTTGTAAACTATAATCTGTGCAGATATTTGACACGATTTTTTTAAATGTAAAAGTAATGAGACGAACTAGACGCTCTCCTAATGGTAAGAGGTAACGCACGTCCATGACAATTGCAGCGATACACAGAACTTTGAGTAACAAAACAAAGTCCAGAGCATCGCTGCTTTGGCGCTTATTGCTGTACTTAATTTTTTTTTCAAGTATGACATTACACACAGCGCCATCTGACTCCAAACTAAGCAAAGCTTGTATGGTGGAAGTCAGATAACTGATAGAATACGTGAATACTTTTTTTGTAAACACATCTAATACCTTTAAACGAGCAATTCTTGTATATATGTATATAATATATTATCTAAATCTCGGAAACGGCTCCAACGATTTTCATGAAAAGTAGTATGCAGGGGGTTTCGGTGGTGATAAAACGATCTAACTAGGTTTCTTAGAAAACGTCGTTTAATCCGTGTTTTCAGGCAATTTCTAAAACTTCGCACAGTGAAGACTCATATCAAGAAAACCTTTATATAAAGGCAAAAATTGTTACTGGTGAACAATCCGGCAAAGAAGTACATTTACCAAGGATAACCCTTGAATCATCAAAAGGACAACTGTGATGCACCATGCAGCGTCACCAATAGATCTGCATTTGCCATGACTGTCCACAAATCCCAAGGGCAAACATTCGAATCTGTTGGGGTTGACTTAAAGTCCAGTCCGGTCTTCATGCATGGCATGTTATATGTAGCATTTTCTAGAGTTAAGCGACCAACTACGTTAAAACTCCATTTTCCAAATGAAAATCCTTGACATACCCGCATTTTAGTATGGAAGGAAATATAAGGTTAAGACACGATTTCATAATTAAAACTGTGATGATAAAAATATACTTACGTAATTGCTTGATAAACTGTAAAAAAGTAAGTACTTGTTTCTAATAAAATGTTAAACTAATAATTGCACTCGTGATTTTTATTGAAATGACCAGTTTATATTTTCTTATTATTATGTCGGTAAGATCGAAAAATATTATTCATTCGCTGTTGGACGCCAACCTGCTAACTAACTTTAAACGTAAAGAAAACTAAATATGTTGCATTTTCAAAAGCCTGTGTGGGCAATCCTCCTGATGAGCTTTGTCTGAAAATCCACATTTGTCAAAATTTTGGCACCTTTAACTATAATGGGTGCGATTGCAGCAACATAGGACGTACTAGATTCCTAAAATATTTGGGTGTTATAATTGATGAACGCTTGGATTACTTTGAACACATAACTACTCTCTCCAGTCGGACCCGAAAATTAATGTTTATTATGAAAAAACTTAGAAATTGTACTCCGTTGGACATCATTATGAAAGTTTACATAGCTTTGTGTCAATCTATACTGCAATACTGCGTTTCGGTATGGGGTAGCACCTGCAAGACTCATATGTTGAAAGTGGAGGTAGCCCAGCGTGCTCTTATTAAAGTCATCTTACAGCGTCCGTTCAGATATTCTACAGATAAGATATATGATGAATTTAAAGTACTGCGAGTACGACAACTCTATATTTTAAATGCCACCGTCCAAACACATAAAGCCCTCCTAAATCATGACAACTATGACTGCTTGATGGCTCGGCGAGTTTTCAGAATGCCTATACCTCCATTCGAATCTTTACTAGGTTTTAGAAGTCCAGATATTTCTCACCCCAATACTTATAACAATGTATGCAGGAAATGTGCTATTCTTGGCGGCAATACTTCAATGTGCAAAAGTATGGTTAAAAAGTGGCTGTTGACCCTTTCGTATGACAAAACAGAAACTCTAATAACATTCAAGATAAGAGTAGCATCCACTATTTATGTAAATACGTTTAATTGTCAGAAAACCTGTTTTTAAATTCTATGTTAAACTTCAACCCTATTAGGTTGAAGTTTAACATATATTTTTACCATTAACAAATTATATTATTGAAACTGAATTATACTATTGAGGTGGGGTGAAGTTTCAATAATATAACCCGTTTCACCCCACCTCAATAGTATAATTCAGTTTCAATAATATAATTTGTTAATGGTAAAAATATATAAATACATTTACTATAGTTTTAAGCAACTCGTGCTCTGAACCCCATAGCACAGGCCACGTTGCCTAGTTTGGGGGTCAACGTAACCTTGTAAATGTTTTGTTTTTCTTGTTTGGCAATAAAAAATATTACTATATTTCATCAATAAATAATTCGTATCTAAATATAATATCCAAAAAACACGATTTACCAAAAAAAACCAAAAGCTCGGTCATCCATGTACTACTTATAATTCATATAGAACACCCAGACACAGAACAAAGATTTATCATCACATAAATGTTTGTTCTGATGGGAATCAAACCCACGCCCTACCGCTCTTATAGCAGATATACTACCAATGAGCCAACAGGGAAGAACAATGACTTTAATACAAGAATATCTATCCTCAGCAGTGGGCGATCACGAGCTGATAATGATGATGATGTTTACACACTACTGCTTGGCGGGAGAATATCTGGTACTGCGGTGGTACCTACATACACGACCTCCTACTAAGGAAATCTACCACCAAGTAGTACATAAGATAAATATATCATTTAATTATCATAGTTATCATTTAAAATAGTAATAGTCGTTATTGATCTCATGATAGAAATGTCTAATGTTTTCATTATTTCTTTTTGTATAATTAAGTAGTTATTATTTTGATATCGGTTAATATTTTTTGTGATGATTCTTGTCATAATTGTACATACCTAATGCCATTCTTGTAGTGAATTATTGTGAGAAGTATAATAATAAATATAATCTAGCTTAAGATATACTGTAAAGTCGCATGCCAATTACGATAAGATGTGGTGTACTAATATATGTTTAAGATCTAAAATGTAACCACATCTTTAGTGAATAAAACACTTGAAACTTGAAACCAAATGTATCAAATAGTTACTACCTATTTTTCAAATTGTACCAAATACTCATAAACCATTGGAAATAAAAGTTTGTGAAAACACGATTTCTGTTTGGACTTGATAGAAAAAGGTCGGATATTTTTATGGTAAAGAATATACGTGTCTTATGCTCAGATATATTATAACCCTTCAATACGAGTATTCGCGACTGATGCATGAATTAAATAGACGGTGTAAACAGATTTCGAGTAAATCAATATCCATACCAGTGTCCAATTGCTTGTGGTATTTATTTGTCTAAACACGCGTCCAATCCCCTTTTGATTGAAGCGTTGATTGTATCGTTTGTATTCAGTGGAAAACCATTATACAAATTGTATTACAATAATCAATACACAAAATTGATTTTTAAATTTTCGATATAATCAATCTAATACCTTTAAACGAGCAATTCTTTATATGTATATTTATATACAATCTGAATCTCGGAAACAGCTCCAACGATTTTCATGAAATTTAGTATGCAGGGAGTTTCGGTGGCGATAAATCGATCTAGCTAGGTTTCATTTTTAGAAAACGTCATTTTATCCGTGCTTTCAGCCGAGCAAAGCTCGGTCATCCAGGTTTTTACTATTAACAAAACGAACGTAAACGGCTTAAGAAAAAAGTAAAGGTCTTGAATATAATTGTTGGCGTCCATTGTCAACCATTACGGTGTCCAAATTCATTTCTTGATTAAAATACAAATTGATAATCTATACATAAATATAAAATATAGTGCATATTATGTCAAATTATTACATTTAAAAATTATTAATCCATTCAAACACACACAGTCAAATTTCAATCCATTCTTGATTGTCTGGAATCACTTTTAGCGATAAGGCCACTACTTGTGGCAGCTCAAAAGATTATTTCGGTTTCCTGTACATGTTTCTATTTATGGTGTGCACAATAAATAGTTTCTATCTATTTAACAATAACAAAAACAATCATGACAGTACTCTAATAGCCATATCTACGAAGAATGCAATTCTCTTTCGAACGTGCAATCATGTGCGTTCATAGGATTTAGTGCTTCTCTCGTGCTATTCGACGTGAAAAATGGACACCAATGAAAAGATTATTTATTGCCTTTAATTGCGAGTACAACAATGTCATATTGCAGTCATAAAAAAGTATTAATCGCACAGTCAGAAGAAGAGAATCGTTATATACTCGTAGGTCCGACTTGGCTTCACTTCAACATTACGGACAGCTATTACCTATTGCCTTATGTCGTGATGGTGCCAGCGTAAGAATTGTACCCCACCTTATCTACCCGTGGTTGCCGTAAGAGTCGGCTAAGGGATGTAATCCGGAAGATGGGCAGCAGCGTCTTCCTTGAACAATCATACCTAACTGCGCTCGCCCACCCGCCTGCCAAGCGTGGCGAGTATTGGCAAAACCCCTCCCCAGGAGGAGGCCTATGTCCAGCAGTGGACGTCCTATGATGATTACCTACTATAGTCACAACTCTGAAGTTGTTGAAACAGTCCATTCAAAGAAAAAAAATATTGACCCTTAGTATGAAGTAGCTGGTTTTTTTCGCAATTTCAGCGTTGTGCCTATAGCACACCCCAGACTCTCCATCAGATCTCCATACAAACACCTCGTTATAATTATAACTATTACACAGACACTACACACTTGTAGTTTTTGTTCACGCGCGAATGTGTGCGTTGTCACAGTATCAATAACATTATTGATTCTTACCCAAGTGCTTTGAGACCTGTTTACTAACTAATCGCTGTAGATTTACTATATTACCCACAAGAACAAGTACAATCACTTCAATTTCCTAGGACGGTGGAATAAATTATGTAGGTACCTACAACATTACATTTCTCTACAGATGTCAGGAAACATCACTCGAATAAATATTCATTAGGTACCTCGCATTTCACTCCAATATACAAAAATATAGGTAACACTGCACAAACTTATAAGTCTATGTTCAGGTTTTACAGAATCATTACAATTAGTAATGATTCTGTCGACAGCTTAGAATTGCATGCGGGATGAGAAAGCCCTGACTGGAGGGGAGGGAATAGTGTCCGTTCTATACATATTATTTATTATCTTTTCTGTGCCTATGTTTGTGAGAGAGAAAGAGAGACGATGGAGGCTGTGACACTTTTTTGCTTTTAAACTCCTGGTCTATTGGCTCCATAAAGTTAATTGGTCAAAACCTAGGTAACGCTATGTCATCAAGCTAAGCGGAATGGCGGTAACTATTTATGCATAGCAGGGCAAATGCCATCCTATATCCCTACCTGTACGCCTCGTAAATTCCCTAACATTATTACCTAGGACTGCGGACGTACTCAGGATCGTCGATCTTATTTTTGAGTATTCAAGAAATATATTTTAAGAGTATTTCCGTTTAAAAGGCATTTTGGTTACAACAATGGATTTATCTGACTTGGAAACAATGTTTAAATATTCCTTAATATCCAAAACTAAAATCCGACAAAAAATTAAAATCTAAGTATATTAAAAATAACTACAAGTTAACAAGTCCTAACGATCGATTAACGAGTAACGATACATATTGAAGAGGTGAAACACTTGTCGGCAACTGTTCACTGCAGCGAGAAGAGGATATTAAAAAAGATTTGTAGTTATTTTACTATGGAAACTGTAACACTGTAACTGGAAACTGTATGGTTTTAACACATTTTTGTTTTACTTATGAGAGATTACTTACGTTTAATTATATTGGAAACTTCGACTATAGTTTCGGCTACATGCGGGGCGCGTTGTACCCATCTTTGCCTCCACGATGAAGGCCACCGGTTATTATAAATTTGTTTATATTTTAAGTGTATTTCGGAATTTAGTTTTAGATATGAAGGAATATTTTGGATATTAAATTAATAATAAGATTTTAATATTTAAAATTAAATCCTCGTCATTGTTGTTTAAGCGGAGATACACTAAAAATATAGCTCTTGAATACAATGAACTTCCGCAAAGCAACCTCAATCAATCAATGAGTATTATCTTTATTTTATAAATTTGTCCCACTGTTGGGCACGGGGTTGACTATGAAGAGGTTAAGGCTAGTTCACGACGACAGCGTAGCGCGGGTTTGCAGACTTTACATCTCCGAGAACAAACATGATTTTCCCTCGCGTTGCTTCCATTATTATCATTTTAAACTGGCTTCAATTCAAAATACGCACAAACTTAGAAAGAAGTTAGATGGCATTCCATGAAGGCTGTCATAACTTTAACCGAATCAATCTTATGCAAGTCTGAAACCTTGAAAGATTTTCACATTATTGTGTAAATCAAGTGTGGAATATCACTTGGACAAAGTATAAATATAAAAGTAATACCATTCATAGCAAACAAAGCCATTAACGTATTGTGTTTCACATCAAAGTTAATTACACCTTCTGCAATGAAAATCATAAAATTAAAATATTAAATTTTTATATCCATTTCATTCTTTAAAATTGGAGCAAGATATTAAAAACAGAATGAAAAATGACATTCAAACACAGCGACAACACAATATTAAGTTTTAACGTTATATCAACTGGAATTAATACTCATGTTTTCATGAATAACAATAAAATTATGACTCGAAATTGTAAACGGCAGAACTATAATTGTTGATATATTGTCTGCATTCTTCATTCTTCACCAGTGACGTTGTCAAAAATAGTCGCTTTTTAATAACAGAAACTTCCTAGGTAGGTACTACCGCAGTAACAGATATTCTGCCGCCAAACAGTAGCTTGTAAACAATACTGTGTTCCGGTTTAAAAAGTACTGCAGCTAGCAAAATTACAGAACTGTTGAGACAAACTATCGAAAGTCTCAAAGTAATGAACGCCAAAGCAGCCATGTTCTTTGTTTTGTTACTCAAAGGTATTGCTGCAATGGTCATGGACAGGAGTTATATCTTACCATTAAGAGAGCGTCTCGTTCGTCTCATTAATTTAAACATATAAGATAAAAATTGCATAGGTAGCCAAAGTTTTATTTTTATAGCAGTCTGCTATCTGCTATTAGTGTGATTTATCTGTGATTAAAGCAACAAATAAGATCATCTATGGCAAATAGCTGCAAATACTCTAGCATGAATGAGTGAGGCACGCACACGGGACGATTTTGTTCTTGATATGATCATGAAACGGCGCTGTTTCGAGATAGGACTTAACAAACCGAACCTTAACGTCTTATAATAACGTCAAAAATTAAACGTATCACGAACATATTTTAAGATAAAAAAAAACGCAAAATAGATAGGAAAAGCAGCATTATATCAGTAAAACAGTAGAACTTGGTTGCGCTTATGAGTGCAATAAGCTTATGTTACAGACCCAACATAATACCAGCTGCAATATATTACAGCAATAAAAATATTCTGTGATTTAGATGTAGCGTAACGTTATAACGAGTTTTTTATTTATATTCGTCGTAAACACGTCTATTAACCAAGCCCAAACTGACAAAATGTTACGGGGAGACTTAAGTAAGTTCCAGTAGCGATTCTCAATTGCAAAAAAATATTTAAGGCCAGATGTTCATCACGCTGATTACAAACGAGTGGCTAGGCTCCCTTAGTTTGTCCACGTCAGGTGATTTACTTTGTGGATTAGGGGAATTCAGTGGTAAGGAATTTACTGTGCCTTTCCTGCCTTAGTAATTTGGTGATTTGTGCGGCGGAGACCTGCGTGGGTCGCGGTTAGCTCACATTAGACGTGTATTGGCAGAATGGACGCAAACCTAAATTAAGGCAATATCTATTATGCTGTCGTTTGATGAAACAGACCGCCTTAAAATGAAATTTAATATAGAGTAAAGATTTTTATGATTTCAGTATTATAACATGGGTTCATTTATTCTGGCAAAAATAAGGTAACCACATTGAGTATTTAGGAGATATAGTTATTGTGCCGTGGTGGTGCCGGCGTAAGAATAGTACCCCACCCTCTCTACCCGTGGTTGCCGTAAGAGTCGGCTAAGGGATGTAATCCGGAAGATGGGCAGCAACGTCTTCCTTGAACAATCACACTTAACTGCGCTCGCCAACCCGCCTCCCAAGCGTGGCGGGTACCTATTGGTAAAACCCCCCCAGGAGGAGGCCTATGTCCAGCAGTGGACGTCCTATGGCTGATGATGTTTGTGTTATTGTATATTTCCGTCCTTTTAAGTCCTTTTGGTTACAATAGTTAAAAAAAAAAACTAACTTGACGACATATATAAATATCTATCTGAAATATTCCTAGATATTTAAAATTGACGTTAATTTAGATAAATATTTAAATTAAATCCTTAATATGAACTTTCGCAAAGTAACGCCTAAATAAATCAATTATTATCTAAGGTAACCATTTTTGTTTTACTTATGCGGGATTACTCACGTTTAATTTTATCGGGAACTCCGACTATATTTTCGGCCACATCCGGTGGCCTTCATCATGGAAACAAAACTGAGAACAACACGCGCGTGGACCTCGTCTTTCTTCGCACACGACCACGGTACTAAGGTTACTAACCTCTTTACTTTTTAGTGTTTTGGAAATCTCATATGAGAGCCAGTTCCATTCCAGGCTAAGTGTGTTTACCATCTTCGATCTCAACTTTTGTCTTAGCCTGTAAACCCATAATATAAAATAAAAACCCGTATCTCCCATAAAAGTAGGCCTTTTTCATGTGATTCCAGCCATTTCCGGTCTGTAGAAAAAGTGCAGATACAAGCAGTTCAAAAACTAACGTTTCGTGTTACCTTGAGCGTGTTACGAGGCGACTCTTTTGCAATTTATGTTCGCCTGATCCTTGAAGATTAACACGGGACTCTGAGGGACCGAGCCTCATTAACTAGGTTGCTTACACAGTAAGGTTGGAAAGTGTACGTAGCACATTTCGTACTTAAAGGTAAAAATTTAAATAAAACAAGCATTTATCATAAACTTAACGTGTCGTGACATTAACTGACAAATATAAATATTAATATGGTTAAATTATTAGATTTAATCGATTATTTTTTATTACATTATTATTGTATATGCGACGATAAATGTTTGTTGTGTCTGGGTGTTCTGTCAAATATTTTTTTTATTTTTATTTTCCATTTATATTAAGGGACTTTTGTGACATCCACATGGCAGTCCCATCGTATTTTCTACTATGTTTTTTTACAAGTAAAAAAATAATAAAATAATACCTACACCAAACACACTCTCTAATACACACATTCATTCCCCTGCATACACACAAAAAAAAATTAAGGTAGGTCACTTGAGGCGACTCACACAAATGAAAAGCTGGCTGGCCGCTTGGCTGGCCTGGCTGCTTCAGAACAGGGGTCGGACAGCAGCCTGTTGTAGCTACCAACATCCAGTCTGTTCAAATGGTAAGCCACCTCAAGCGCCCGTCTCTCCCACTGTAGGCGAACACATTCCACCAGGAGGTGGTACACCTGTCTAATATTATAAGTACGTATTTACAAAAAGTATATAAGTATTCTATCTGGAGAGGCCGGGAAATACCTGTTGTAGTTTTCTTCGATACCTGGTGCTGGTCGGAACGTCCCGGTTCCTTCACAAGTAGTGCGTTTTTAGTTTCACACTAAATATTGCTCACCACACAATTTACACTATGTTCTTTGGTTGTATCACACTCGCGGTTAGAATTTAGAGTTTTGTTTGATATATTGATGACGAGGTAAGGGAAGCGTATTGCGTATGTTATAACCGCCAATTCACGACTGGCTTGTGTGGCAGGTATTATGAGGAAGGTGAGGGTAGGAAAGTGTGATAATAAGAGGGTATATAAAAATACTTGTATAAAATGAATAGGTGAGTGAAATGTATGTATAATAATAATAATAATAATAATAATAATAATTTATTTCGAACAACAAAGATTCATATCAAATTCCATACTTATAACTAACCAATAATATGTACAAAACAATATTAATTAAATAATAATTATTAATTAAGATTTATTAATTAATTAATATTTATTAAATTTATAAATTAAAATATAAATTAAATTACTAAATTTTATAATAGTAAATTTTACCAGCGTTTTAAAATACCAGTACTGTGCCTTATTATACTAGCGATGATCGCATTACCAGACTTAAAGAGTGAATCTCTAAATCTGGCAATGCGATGCCTTATCAGTGCATCGAGTGCCGGCACGCGGGCCTCCGCGAACATGGTGGAAGCGCTGCAGCACCGCGGGAGGCGAAACATGATGCGGAACGAGTCGTTGTACTGCACCTTAAACGTACGGTAACTTTCCACCTTGTATTTGGACCATAATTGTGGAGTGTAAAGTGCAGTACAATAACTCTTGAAAAGCAGAATTATCGCCTCCCGCGAGCAATCCCCAAATTTTCTGCCCAGCATGTTCGCTCTGACAGCAAGAGAGCGTCTCTCCCTGTAGAGTTGTATGTATGAGTATGTGGCGCAGCCACTATCAGTTATCTGGTTCCCATGGTTTGCTAAGTTTGGGGTTAGATGACGCTGTGTGAAATGTCCTACGATATTTATTTATTTTTATTAATAAACTTACAAGTCACATTTCAATAATAATATATTAATTCAATTATAATGTGTAAATTTTTAGAATTAATAATAATTACTTACTAGTATTTATTTTCGTTTTAAACGAAAATAATTACTTGTTCAACAACATGATCTATAATGGTGCGATATAACATAAAAGGAACCTGTTTACAATTGTTTACAACTGTTCGACTGCCCTGTTGACTCATTGGTATAATGTCTGCTTGCCGAGCAGAGCGTGGGTTTGATGCCCGCTCAGGACAAGCATTTTGTGGTATAATCAAAAATGTTTGTTCTGTCTCTGGGGGTTCTGTATAAAAGTATTTAAGTATTCTATCAGCTATCTGACTTCCATAGTACAAGCTTTGCTTAGTTTGAGGTCAGATGGCGCTGTATGTAATGTCCTACATTTATTTATATTTTAAGACACTCATATTGTACTTTAAACCGTTGCAATAATAAAAAAAAGCTTCTGTTAGACCGTTGTCTAGAATAACGTGCGATCAATGGAGCGTGCAGAGAGGAAACCATTTCACAGGCGACATAAAAACATCTCGATATATCTATTTATCAGGAAACTCCCAATCGTGCAGCGCATTCATCTGTTTAATAGCTTACACAATGGAAATGCATCCAAACCGCTTCGTTCAGATTTTTGGAACCAACCACAAAACGATGTCGCTGTTCGTAAGTTATTTATTTGCTTATTCGATTTTTTTCGAATGCGGTTGAGAAGTTATAGGAATTTGGTCTTTATTTAGTCATCATTCTGTCGTCTCTGGCAGTCTTCGTCTAGTTGTTTACTTTGTTTAATTAGATCTATATATACACGGCTATCATTACTATTTTGAAGTTCGTACGGCGATCATACAAAATGGGACCTTTAGTCATTTTTGTATTTTTCTTTGTGAAGTTACGACGTCGTATCACCAAGTATTGCATACTGCATATAATGTATCTAAGTAAGAACAATTTCTATTCAGAAAATCGAATTTAGTTGACAAGCTAGGTAGCAACCACAGCTCACCTGATGTTAAGTGACGGTGTGGTCGAAGATGGTAAAGCATTTAGCCTGGAATTGAACTGGCTCTCAAGCGAGGCTGCCGGAACACACCGTTAGGTGCTTGGCGGCAGACTTTTAACTTGAGGGTAGTAGCTAGCCAGTCGAGTACTAAAAAATACCCTACCACCACGCTATGGTTTTCTCACGATTTTTTCCTTCACCGGCAGCTCAAGCTCATTGTTGGGGTTTGAACCCACGCCCTTCTGCGTGTGAACAGACAGCGCTAACCACTAAGCTATTATCGCTATTTTTTTTTTGTTTTATTTATGCGGGATTACTCACGAATAATTTCATTTTTGTTTTATTTATGTGTAATCCCGCATAAATAAAACAAAAATGTGTCAAGACCACGTCAGTTTCCATACTATTATCGCTACATTATTATTTTGTGTCCATTACTCAGAGCCAGTACCTTTGCAAGCTAAATGTGGTTACCAACTTCGCCCACTCCATCACTAAACATAATGTGAGTTGTGATCAAAATACCTAGCCTGTCAAACATATTTAAAAAAAACTCTGTTAATCATAAGCTTCAGAATCTAAACAAACAGATAAATAATCTGATTCGTTTCCGAAACAGTGACCACTAGTGGTATTTAAAACTTAGTGCTACTGTCGACCAGATAACACAATTAATGGTTAGTGCCAATAAGTCCTATAATAACAATCGTTCAGGTCACGTCTCCAGCCTTTAGGCAAACCTTGAAATTAAGCTGGTCGATCAGTCTATACCAATTTGGTTTATCTTTGAATCAGACGGAGCATTTTCCTAGCTAAAATAACAAAGATATCAAAAAATATAAAAAAAATTAACAAAAAAATTCTTTTTCATTAAAATTTTGCCATTTCCGTTATTAATGTGATATAAAAACTTAGTAATGAAAATAACTATAAGAGGTAAAAAGTGTTTTAAATATTGTAAAAAATATAAAATATATTGTGATTCAAAGTTGTGTTTCAAATGAATTATTGACCGTTTACCAAAAACACACACTCTTTCATAGAACCTTTATCAAAATATATTTTTTATCTAGAATGTTTGTTATTCCATGTAGATCTCTTTTTATCTTTCTCCAGACAAAAATACTCATGAAGTTGGTTTTTATCAAAAGAAAACCTTTTCAGCATCTGTGGGTAAAACGAAGAGGTATATTTTTTATCCAAGAATAGATCAGATTAAGTTTTTTTTACGTGAAAAGGCTCTCGTAACTGAAGTCCAAAATGAATATTTTTATCCCATGCAAGTAACAAACACAGTCGA
Source organism: Biston stratarius (assembly GCA_950106695.1). Taxonomy (NCBI): domain Eukaryota; kingdom Metazoa; phylum Arthropoda; class Insecta; order Lepidoptera; family Geometridae; genus Biston; species Biston stratarius. The sequence goes on from OX467112.1 coordinate 3,791,435, forward strand.
GTAATACAGTAATGATGACAGAAACAAAAATTCAATAGAAAATGTAGGTTAAATAAACATTTTCAACGAATCTCTCGGCTTTTTATCTGCATTTCCAGTTGATCGACTAAGCTAACGACCAAACGAAATTCAAAGCGGGATAATAAGTACAAATCGCTCGTATAACTAGATCTAATGCTCGAGCATCGATAAAAACGCTTCAATGTACGTCTCATTCAGCGAATTTTCCTTCAGGTTGCAACGTATCTCCACAAGAGGGAGAGAAAGCTTTCAGTACAGCTTTGGCTTCTAGCCTGAGCAGACGTGACGTAGGCGGAGGCGATTTTCGCTTTCCAACTTTCAACATTACTCACGCGATGAAATTTTTGACATTGTCATCGGTGTTCCGCGAACATTATGTTTTTTAAAATGCAGATTTTAAGTTAGTGTATTGTGATTCATGTGGTGATGACAAGTGATGTTAAAATCGCAGTCTTTTGACGTTTGTGTATTAGGACGCACTACTGAGGCGTTTCCAGGTTTAGGTAATTAACTAAGTACTTATGCTTTTCACTTATAGGTAAACAGACGAAATTTTTTAGTATTCAACGGTATCTTTGTTCGGACGGTGGGTCCATCGCTTTGCAGGAATGGTACAATACATAGGACTTACGATCGAGGTGTAGGTTTAAAAGGCCCTTTTAAATACGTGTTAACGCTCACTGCCCATGTTAACAATCCTATCTAACCAAATTTTATAATCCTACCAACACTGCTTTGGGTACTCTTTCCAGCAATTATAGGTGTTTTAGCAAGTCAAGGTTTTTTAGTATGTCACAGCGGAATTATATTGGTATTTTCTTGCTCCCATTTTAACTGCATATATTTAAAAATTGACCACGAAACCATTTAATGCCTATTTAGTTTTATCGTATGGTCTTTAGGAATATTTGTTATAAGTAAGTTCTACAAGTTACACGTTTGAGTTTTCTTGCGGAAAACAATATGTCTGGCTTGAATGATGAATGAGCGAAGTTCCCAGGGATTTCATGTTTTACGTACGCGTCCATCATCAGAGTCCAGTCGGGCGTAAAAGTTAGGATTGAGTGGGCCTTCTTAGGGTTTACAATTGAACCCTCTTTTGTACAGTTAATATGTTAATTACAGTTAAATAACCGACTCCAAAACCCTAAGGCCAACTAAACGCAATGCTCCAATGAAACAGCGAGGTTTCGGAGTAAAGGATAAATCAATTTCGATAAAATTTTATGGAACCATCTCTAAATAATGATCTACCAAACAAAAAAGGATCATCAAAATCGATTCGTAATTGGCAGAATGATCGCGTAACATACATACAAAAAAAAATATACGGTCGAATTAAGAACCTCCTTCTTTTTTGAAGTTGGCTATAAATATATTTTAAGTAGGTAGGTACATAAGAAAATATATCATGTATACGTACACCATCACTGGCATTAATTCAAGTAGATTTTCATAATTTTGAATTTGCGTACTGTTCCCGTATTTGAATGGCTGAATAATTATTTCTGTAACCCATTTGAGATTTTAAATAACTTTTTAATATATAAGCAAAACTAATGTTATAGAATTTAGTGCGTGATTAAATCCCAGTGAAACACATAATTATGATTTAATACGTATTTTTATGGATTCCTGTTTTATCAAGATTCCAACCACTTTATTAACAAGAAAATACATAACTTATTATTGAACAACACTATTTTATTTTAATAACATGACTAATATTTTAATCTGGTGGTAAGAGACAACGCCCATGCCCATGTCCTTTGCTATAGCACCCAAAACTAGTAACAAAACAAAATTTAGGGCATCGCTTCTTCGGCGCTCATTACTTTGATACATTCGATGGTAAGTCGCAATAGCTTTGTAATTTTGTTAGCGACAATAGCCTTTAAAATGGAACACAGTTTACACACTACTGCTTGGCGGCAATATATCAGATACTGCGGTGGTATCAACCAAGACATCATAATGCAACGGAGATCTACTACAAAAAAATAACATATTACAAAATCTATAAAAAAAAAAAAATTAAAAAAAAAATACCATTAGTACCATTCCGCAATGGTACTAATGGCAATGAAATGCAAGTCATATTGCCGTACATTTCATTGTTCCCTTCAGAGGAAAGCACTTTTCATTGTTTTTAATTTATAATATCGATATCTTGTATATAAACTCAGGCATATGAATAAAAATAGAGCCTATTCGGTCTTACTTATAAAGAGTGCGTTCGATAAAAGTGACCCAAAAATCTCTAAACTATCATGATTGTTCAGTAATATTAAACAGTTTGTAAGTAGTTTTTTTTATCTAAGAATTCTCAAAATAAATCACACTAATGTTATAAAGGCAAAAGTACGTGAGTGTGTTTGTATGTTTGTTACTTCTTCATGCTCTAACGGCTGGACCAATTTTGATGAAATTTGACATATAGGTAGCCAGTATGACAAAATCGCCAAAACTTTTCCTAAAAAGTATCAGGAACTATAGAACTCAGGTGCATGCGAATGATCTGCTGGACAATGATCTGCTTAGTTCACTAACATGCTGACATATGCTTCCTATCCCGAAAAAATTTAGTGTTCACGTGGGAACAGCGGGTAACACCGCGGGGCGCATCTAGTCTCTCATAAATCTAAAGATTCTCTTTTATGTTAGTTTCAGCCTCTTATACATTCTTGTAGCTTTTCTCCCTGGTAAATAATTCTTGTAAAAACTTTTCTGTTTAAAAAGTTTACAGTTGCTACATTTTTACTATAATGTAGAAAAAGTTGCTAAATTTTTACTATAATGTAGTAAAAGTTGCTACATTTTTACTATAATCTACTAAAAGTTGCTATATTTTTACTGTAATGTAGTAAAAGTTGCTACATTTTTACTATAATGTAGTTAAATTTGCTACATTTTTACTATAATGTAGTAAAAGTCATACCATCTTCTCAAACATATCTATCAAAATGCTTTTAATAAAAATGCCAAAAGGTTTTATCACTTTCTAGGCACACAAACTCTATTTACTAAATGAAAGAAAAATATTGCTCGTATACTTTATTGAGCTATATCTTTTTTATGGTATCTACAAATACTTGCTAAAGAAGAGAAAATAAACCTACACCTGACACCTAACGAGACCTTTAAAGGTCATCCAGTAATTGATAGTCTAGGAAAAAATGCGAAAACTTTACAATTACTAATATTCGGGACAATACAGTAAGTCGTCCTTCATCGTCTACTTATATCATTCAGAAGTGATTGATACTTTTAATCAAGCATTTTTCTTGTCACAATAAACTTGTATTTGATCTTTATTTAGCGATGAAAGCTCAGTGGAAACTGACGTGGTTTTGACACATTTTTGTTTTACTTATGCAGGATTACTCACGTTAAATTTTATCGGAAACTTCGACTATAGTCTAAGAATAAGACAAGACAGTGCGCGCGTTATACTCAGCTTTGTCTTCATGATGAAGGCCACCGGATGTGGCCGAAACTATAGTCGGAGTTTCCGATAAAATTAAACGTGAGTAATCCCCCGTAAGTAAAAAAAAATGATAGCTTAGCGCGGTCGTTTGTTCAAACCCCAACAATGAGCTTGAACTGTTGTTGAAGGAAAACATCGTGAGGAAACCATAGCGTGGTGGTAGGGTATTTTCTAGTACTCGACTGTCTAGGCTACAACCCTCAAGTTGAAAATCTGCCGCCAAGCACCTAATAGTGTGTTCCGGCAGCCTCACTTGAGACCTAGTTCAATTCTAGGTGTGCTTTACCATCTTCAACCACACCGTTACTTAACACTTAACTCTTCAAGCAGATTTTCTGACTTTTTATTCTAATTTCTGATATTGACAGCTCTGTTGGCTCATTTGTAGAATATCTGCCTTAAGAGCTGTAGGGCGTGGGTTCGATTCCCACTTAGGACAAAGTATTTTGTGGTATAAACAAAATGTTTGTTTTGTGTCTGGGTGTTCTGTTTGTATTATAAGTATGTATTGTAAATACATACTTATTTTATCAAAATCAAAAAGTCATTTATGCAGTTTAGGCCCTGGTAAGGCACTTATGAACGTTAAGTTACATATTTGAATCTACCACCGGCTCGTAATAACACTTCAACTGAGAAGACTCCGGCAAGAAACTACGATAAGAACAAAAAAAAGTATTATGTAATCTATCAGGTATTTGACTGCCATACTGCAAGCTTTGCTTAGTTTGAGGTCAGATGGCACTGTGTGTAATATCTTACGATATTTATTTATTTCTTCTATAAAATAAGTAACAGGACAGTCGAAAAGATTATAAATACTATGCAAATATTGTAGACAAAATTACTTTTTTGCCAAATGTAAGGGTTACTTATATTTTTTTGAATGCATCCAAAACCCTAGCAGTACTAAAGATCCCGTTTGAGTGACGGATGTCTTGTTAAGACTTGCTTCCTATTTTTCTTTTCTACCCTACTTCCTCAAAGACTTGAAAAAAAAGTCTCTCATTACGGAACTGTCACGGGAGACGAAAAAACTCGTATAAAATATCAAGAGAGTGAAATAAATCTTGGCCTCACCTTTTTGAGGTAGAGCCGTCCAAATAGCAAGATAAACGAATTTACTATGGATCTGGCTGATCTCTTGTCTCGAATAAAAAAATGGTCCTTTTTAATGAGATGAAAACGGCCATGGAGTCTGTGTTCTCTCTAGTTGTTTATTTCATTTGTGATTTTTACTGAATTAAGTCGTTGGTTTATTTTAATTTATGAAAAGAGGATTTCTTACTTCGAAGTATATTAGATAAAATCGTTCTGTTTTGTTTATTTTGTTTCAATGTAATATAATGTAAAACATTTCTTATTCTTGTTGAAAATGTTAATTTTTTCCAAGGATATTCATTAACTCCTACGCTATTTCTGAGAATAGTTTAAGTAATTTTATCTATTTAAAATTAGTTTTTAAATTTCAAACAGAATTTTAAAACATTCCACTAATCTTTTTTTTGTGGGACAGGCCTATATGTTTGGTAGATGGTAAACACACCTAGCCTGGAATGGAACTGGATCTCAAGTGAGGAGCCGGAATACACCGTTAGACGCTTGTCGGCAGATTTTCAACTTGTAAAAATCTGGTAGCTAGCCAGCCGAGTACTAGAAAGTACCCTACCACCACGATATGATTTCCTTGCGATATTTTCCTTCACCGGCAGCTCAAGTACATTGTTGGGGTTTGAACCCACGCTTTTTGGCGTGCGAACCGACCGCGCTAACCACTGAGCTATCACCACTACAAATGTTGTTTAATTGATATTATTGAAACACGATAGCTATATAATTTTAGCAAATAATATTTCGCCAACGATACAAAAATTAAGAGGTGTCTTATGGGCACACGGTTGGAACGGAGCTACATTAAAAGTTTTTTTTTTAATTATTGAAAATTCACGACGAGCTGAATCGATTAAAAAAAGTTTTAGTGCCTCAAAAGTCACACCAAAAACAGACATGTTTTTGGTGTGACTTTTGAGGCACTAAAACTTTAATTGTTACACATTTTTTGGTCTAGCCCCTCAGCCCGCGAACAAATGAGAACGATACGTGCGATAAGAAACTCGTTCCAAAAATGATGTACTTGTATCGGAATAAAAAGTTACCTATGTGTTAATCAACGGTGTCAGCTTTTTTTTTTTTTTTATCTGACAGGCTTGGTGTTTGACCACAACTCATCTGATTTTAAGTGACGGTGTGGTCGAAGATGGTAAAGCACACCTAGCCTGGAATGGAACTGGCTCTCAAGTGAGGCTGCCGGAACACACCGTTAGATGCTTGGCGGCAGATTTTCCACTTGAGGGTGGTAGCTAGCCAGCCGAGTACTAGAAAGTACTCTACCACCACGCATAACCTTATACGCAGCTACCTCCATTCAAAATTTCATCAAAATTTGTTTTGCTGTTAGAACGTGAAAAAATAAAAAAAACACACTCATAAGCTGTGTCCCTTATGATATTAGTGTGATTGATCAATATATTCAAAAGTTTTAGTTTTGTAAATAAAATCGCAAACTAAACTTGGTAAAATGTCAGAATATTGCCTTAGTACAATAAAGTTACGTTTACTGAAAAATAAATCAAATACATTTAAGAGTACTCCTCGTTCTTCTGTAATTCTCTTATACCTACTTGTAGTACATATCTATTTTTAGTATCTATACCAACTGAAATGTCATCACCAGATCAATTCTCATTTTCTTTTATACAACTCTGTATCCTACTAATATTATAAATGTGAAAGTTTGTATGTTTGCGTGTTTGTGTGTTTGTGTGTTTGTGTGTTTGTGTGTTTGTTTGTTTGTATGTTTGGATGTTTGTATGAGTCATCATCATCATCTCAGCCGTAGGACGTCCACTGCTGGACATAGGCCTCCCCCATTGACTTCCATAAAGACCGGTTGGAAGCGGCATTTGGCACACATACAGTTTATTACCTGGGTTAACATATAGGATTTATTTAATTCCGGGAAAATCTTATGTTCCTGTTGGATTATAAAAAAACTGACTACAGGACGTGTCCACTGGAACTTTGGTAGTATTCCGTACTTTATTCCGGAAAATATTATAAATGTGAAAGTTTGTATGTTTGGATGTTTGTTACTCAATCACGTCAAAACAGCTGGACGGATTTGCATGAAATTTGGCACACATATAGGATACTTTTGATTCCGGAAAAATGTTAGCTTCCTATGGAATTATCAAAAAATTCACTACGGGACTTATCTACTAGAAATTTGATAGTATTTCGTACAATTCCGGAATAAACGGTATCCTTTATATTAATCTAGACAATTAAGTAGCGCAAGTTTCTTGATTACTATTGCTCTTTTGTTACTTACACAAATGTTTTATTTCTCTCAGAACCTAATTCTTAAGTCAACGCGAACAAAGTCACGGGCGCAAGCTAGTATACAATATAAATGGCATCCTTAACCCTTAATAAGACTGCATCATAAAGGAAAAAAATACCATTCAGTGGGGCGTCCTTTATCCCTCGTTGTTAATTGGAATTTTTGTCACTAATTAAATCGCTTTTCAAAAATCTGACTCCATTGGGGAATACTTCTGAAACGTTTTTTTATTATTCTGTATGAGTAAGACACGATTATTAAAAAGTTGAACACGTATTTCCTTTTTAATAGAGTTACTGTAGAAACTGTATTTTTTTTTTTACATTTATCCGAATAGCATTACACTTTGTCTTAAGATTTACAACATTTACTTTGTGTTCTAAGGTACACAAATTAAATTAAGTGCATACGCATTACGTGTTATTACTATCTTTCTTCTTCTCTTTCTACTGTTCTACTGGCTTTGGTGAGTTTTGGCCTCGTCTACTATCTTGTTCCATCTCACTCTTACAATTATTATTTTACTGGTATAAAAGTGTAAGCGAAGATGATCCAAGATTATTACTTATTACTTTCTTATTTATATTTCACATCACACATCATCAGCCATAAGACGTCCACTGCTGGACATAGGTTTTGCCAATACTCGCCACGCTTGGTGTGGTTAGTTAGGTGTGATTGTTTAAGGAAGACGCTGCTGCCCATCTTCCGGATTACATTCCTTAGCCGACTCTTACGGCAACCACAGGTAGAGAGCGTGAGGTACAATTCTTACGCCGGCACTACCATGGCAATTTATATTTATTACTTTCATACAGTACAAGACGTTATAAATCTCCAGATGTTAAGAGATAACGCATGTCCATGACCATTGTAGCGATACACAGAACTTTGAGTAGCAAAACAAAGTCCAAGGCATCGCTGCTTTGGCGTTCATTACCTTGAGACTTTCGATGGTTAGTCTCAACAGCCCTGTAATTTTGCTAGCTGCCCTTCGAACCTAAACACAGTAATGTTAACACACTACTGCTTGGCGGCAGAAACTAAAATTCCCTTCTTATTACTAATTCATTGAAACTAGTCAAAGTACTTAACATTGTCACATGGTTATTATTGATTGTTGACAAGCTAGGTGTTTGACCACAGCTCACCTGGTGTTAAGTGACAGTGTGGTGGAAGAAGGTAAACACACAACAAGCCGGAAAAGGAATTAGCTGTTAAGTTAGGCTGTCGGAATACACCCTTAGTGCTTGGCGACAGATTTAAAACTGAACATTAGAAGCTAGCCAGTCAAGTTCTAAAAAGTACCCTAACATCATGTTATGCTTTCATCGCGATGCTTTCTCTCACCGGCAGTTCAAGCTCATTGTTGGGCTTTGAACCCGCGCCCTTCGGCGTGTGAACCGACCGCGCTAACCACAAAGCTATCATCGCTACAAAATCGTGTTCCTTTTAGTACTTTGTCACAGGATGTTCATAGAGGAATCAAAATATAATCGTTTCCAATCTCAACCTGTCTATCTCACAACTTGACGACAAGGGTACTGTGTTTGTACATAATATTACTATCTGCATTTGACGATTAAGGAAAAACAAACGGCTATGCTAAAACCATGTAGGTACCTACTAATAATTAAGTTAATATAACCGATAAAAATAAAATTAATTAATTTTTTTTTTAATATCTATTTTGTTAATTTCCATCCTAAGGTTGTCTGAAAGAAATCATTCTAGGTTATAAGGCCGCCCTTGTACACCATTTATTTGTTACTTCTATGTGGTTGTTTTTTTTTTAATGTTTTTAATTTTTGTATGTTATAATATGTTTGGTATATACCTAATAAAGTTTTATTGTATTGTATTGTTTCTTTAAGGGATTTTTTTGCAATGGCTAGACTTATAATAGTTATTAAGATCTATATTACTCTGTTTTTTTTTGTATTTATTATTGTCTAAAAAGGTATGTATGATTTTTTTTGGAAGTTAAAAGTGAAAAATTCGCATAGTATCAATTTTTTTTATTTAAATTTGACTGGTCATCAATTCAGCTAGTAGTTCATAATTTAAATTATAAAAACAAAAGTAAGCTGTTTATGCATTAAATAGCAATAGACCTATGACACAATGTATCTTATTAATTTTAACTACAATATAAATTAGAGGATTTTTTCACATAGCGTCATTGTACAAAGCTTGGGGCTACCCAAACTAAGACGAGCGTGTACTATGAGAACCAAAATAGCTGGTAAAATACTTTTTATTGTGTATATTACTTTTTTATGTTACTATCTGGGTGTTCTTCTTGGCATCGCACTCTGTGCATTCTGTCAGTTTCAATGTGCAGTCTTCATTTTTCAGCTTCTTTATTTTTATAGTCAAAGTCCAATCTTGGTCTAGTCAAAACCGTGCCAGTGAAATCCAGTCATGCCTTAGTGTGTCGACTTTACTATAAGCTTAGATGGAGTTTTGGAAGTAACACAAAAACCACCACCACATTTCACTTTCCCACACTCGCGCTTGTAATTCGGCACTTTATGAATAAAACACCACTATTTTTATACATAAACACTCGAAAAAAACACTAGTTTTGGAAACAAAAATACAATGAGGAGACACGACTCTTTCCGCGTTCCCGCCAAAACTCATCTGTACGTTTAAATGTATCTAACAATAACACTTAATTTCGTCACATAAAATGTTTGTCTTCGTGCGGTGTACATATGTATGTACTGCAAGGAGTTTTATACTTTTATTACTTTATTATATAAGTGTATATATATTATATAAGTATAATACTATATATTATAAGTGGCCTTTTATGTTTTTTATTTGTGTTTGGTTCCCTGATAGGCTTCTGCTTGCAGCGTTGTTTGTTTAATAAATGGTGATTGATATAAAATGGAATTATCTATGTTATTTTAATTATAATACATTTATTGGCGACAAGGAAGTGATATGCGTGAAATAGTGTTGTGAAATATGGCTCTAGTTCGGCGATGTTCGGGGGCAATCTCACATTCGATCACAAAATTCAAGACGGGTAAATATATTTCAACAGATTTCTACAATTTTGTACTGCTAATGACGTTAATAATGAAAGTGATAAAAATAATTAAGAATTCTCTGTGTTATTTTAATTAAAATACATATTACTTAGGTGGGAATCGAACGCATGCCCTTACAGATTAAGAAGCAGAACTACCAAATATGCTAACAGACAGATCATTTAAAGACTTGAAAATTAATATATTATCACACAAACATTTAAAAAAAAGCCAAAATGTGTATGTTATATAATAATTCTTGGTGCTGTAACAGATTAACAGATCTAGATAAAATTTGTAATGGAGATAACTGGATTTATCGTAAAATTAATGTTTTTCTATGGTCAAAAGTATTGTGACGAACGAGACGCTCTCCCGATAGTTAGCGATAATCCCATGACAATTACAGCAGTATCCAGAACCTAGTGTATTGAATAAGAACTTTATGATTCTTTGACATCTTTGCTTTGAGACAACTTACAATGAGACTTTCTGTATAGAAATATCCGAGCTTACGATTAATATAAATTTACTTTGCCAAGAAATACAAAGTCAAAAGAACGCCATAATTAATAAAATTAATTAAGAAAAGCTGCATCCGACATTTTCAGACGTTTTAAATTATGTCCTATCAAGAACTTTTTATCCTCTTTCGCTGGCAAAGAGGTATTGTCTTTCCACCCTGTCAACCTCAGGGGAGGCTTATGAAGATAGTGGTATATTGCGAAAATGCTTGAAATACGCGGAAAATGTTAATTTTCCAGAGACATAATGAGATATGTTTGTAAATAAGGTATTTTTAGACAAAAAAAAAGAACATTGGTAAAAAGTAACGTGCACCCAAATAAATCCATGATTAACAGCGACTGTTGCTCAGTGGTTAGCGTGGTCGGATCACATGCTGAAATGCGTAGGTTTGTATTCCAAACATGCATTTTAGCTGCTAATGAAGGAAAACGTCGCGCCCTACCACTATGCCATAGTGGTACTTTCATTATGTAAAGGGTGAGGCGATAGTCCACTACACTGGCCAAGCACGGCTCTACAGTCTTCACACATCTTCAATAACTGTTTTAAGAACTCGGTCATGTAGCTTTTCTAACAATTTTTTCCTTCGTCGTTTGAAGTCGGCGGCAATACAGACATAACTCAGAAAATAAAAATTTGAATGCCAAAATTGGAACTGAATCGAAATTGGAAGCAAAGCGGTCTCCCAACTACGCATTCAGAACTTCAAATACTTAGTACTTACAGCTCTCTAAATCTATCAAAATTTAATAACTTTAAACGAGCAATTAGTATTGTCTGAATCTCGAAAACGGCTCCAACGATTTTCATAAAATTTAGTATGCAGGGCTTTCGGGGCGATAAATCGATCTAGCTAGTTTCTATCGAGTTTCATTTTTAGAAAACGTCGTTTTATCCGTGTTTTCAGCCGAGCAAAGCTCGGTCATCCAGCTACTTACTATAAAACTACAAGAGTATTTTTTTTTTTAATTTTGGTATTAGAATAAGAAAGAATACGGATGATGATGAAATACTCTATTGTGATATATACATATAAAGATATAATTACATAACATAGGCTCTTCTCTACTCGTCAAAGTCAGAATTGAATGTTGTAGATCTCTTATCCTAGCAACTGTCCTTTACCAACAAATGTTGAATAGAAATATCAACAACCAAAACACGTCAATGCATAAACAATACTTCGACAACATCCTAACAGATAGCGCCTCCCAGCGAAGTAGCTCTGACACTTCCATTTGTTTAACTTCCAAGTGTAAATCTAGTTTGGTTGAATTTGTTATGAAACTGTTCCTAGGGTAGTAACGTTAGGTGTTAGATCCTCTTTGGCAGTTATAAATGTGCCGCTAGAAGTCTTTGCACTCTGTGATCTAGTTTATTTTCTTAAGAGTTTTGGCGGGAACGCGGTAAGCGTCGTGTCGCCCCATTGTATTTTTTCCAAAACTAGTGTTTTTCCGAGTGTATAAAAATAGTGGTGTTGTATTCATAAAGTGCCGAATTACAAGCACGAGTGTGGGAAAGTGATAAGTACATATAATGCGGTGAAACATGACTTTTCGTGTTGCTTCCAAAACTCCATCGAAGCTTATAGTAAAGACGCCACTACTTTACTAAAGCATGACTAGATTTAAGACATGAATTGCAAAAACTGAAGACAAGGCAGTATGGCTATAAATCTTTAGCCTCCCCAAAAGGGCAAACTGAATTTAAAAAAAAAATGTTTTCTTAAAAATGTACATTACTTGTATTCCTGTTTTTTTTTTGTTGTTAATTCTTCGGCAACTGTATATTTGTATAATGCAGACAAATAAAGTTATACACTTTGATTATCGCCAGTTAAGCCGATAGGATTTAGTTCTAGTCTCAAGCAAAATCAAACAAAACAAATGAATGTAGAACCTACCGCTTAGTTCAAGTTTTTGGAATATCAAAAAGCGGTGTTGCTTTTTAGAGGTCCTGGCTTTCCGATAGTAGAATGGACAGGGTGGAATTAAGTTATGTAGTATGTAATAGAAAACCGACAGACAAGCAATTTTGCGACGATGTTCAAGGCTTTGGAGTAGGTAGGTATTTTCCGTACAAGCGAGTCATTATTGCTGATGAGTTTCTCAGTTTCCTGGCATTTCTGATGAGCATTCAGAAACTTCCTAACATTATTACGGAATCCTTTAACGTAGTGCAAATGTTCTCTTATTGTTTTTTCCTTAGTCCTGGATCCCATAGTACAAGTTATCCTGTTTGATACAACTTTTGTAGCGATAATAGCTCAGTAGTTAGCGTGGTCGGTTCACACGCCGAAGGTCGTGAGTTCAAACTCCAACAATGACAATACGATAGCATGATGGTAAAGTATTTTCTAGTACTCGGCTGACTAGCTACCATCAAGTTGAAAATTTGCCAAGCACCTGACGGTGTGTTCCGGCACCCTGACTTGAGTGTCAGTTCCATTCCAGGCTAGGTATGCATTACCATCTTTACCACACTTAACAGCAGGTGAGCTGTGATCAAAAACATAGATTGTCAACCATAACGAAAATCTTTCTGAAGGGATGATAATTCATTTGTTTCATACATTTTTAATGTATAATTGAACATGTAAAATACGTAAGTATTTTTTTACCTTGACATCTTAATCTTTCCAAACGGATAGTGTGAGAAAATGTCTAAATAAACTGTCAAAGACATACAAAACAATTTAACACTTTGAATGTGAATCGGATAAAAATTACCCTAGTGCAAGTACAGAGATAGTTGCAAGTAATGTTGCCAGCGTGAGAATCTTACCTAAAAATAGGAAACACAGTTAAAATTTTAGGAACTTTTTTATTTGTGCTCTATTATTTAATATGAAAACTACGATGGTGTTAGAGTAAGTTGCAACTCTCACTTATTTCCCAAGTGTAATATTCTTTTTGTTAAAATTTTAAGCTTGTTTAATAGTCTTACTTTTCTACCAACATTAATATATAAATATTAATGTATAGCATATATAGTAACTATATTAGAGCATTCTAAATGAATACGTAGTAATTTGAAACTTGTTTCTGACAAACGAATACCACTCCAACACAATACGATTTTTTTAAGAGCGCAATAGTTTGTTACGGTCCTAAGGCCCACGGTATGGCTTTTAGGTCTACGGAGCGATCTGTCACATGTTTGGATGCCGGTGGCGCAATGTGTCATATGATGGTTTCTGGATCACAATTAGAACTCACCCGCTGTTTGGATATACAGATACAAACAAACCCACGCGTCAGCATACTGTGTGCAGACTCTCAAACCACGTTTTGATTCATTATAAATTAGATATATTTCAGGTACAAATATATCTAATTTATAATTATGGTAAGATGGATTAAAATTTCTTTGGAATCAACTTTAAAAATGAAGGTTTTGAATTCGACCCGTACTTATGAAAATATGTGCCTTATGACAAATTCAAGAAAGTTTAATTTTTCATTTTCTTGCTGACTATTATAGTTGTTATTGAGGACTGATAGGGAAGGACTGATAACTGTATTGAAATTTTGTTAGGTAATTCTTTAACGATCCGTCACCAAATGATTTTATTACGTTGTCCATAAGATTTCTAATTTGCGCATCTTAAAAATCAAATGTAACGGGGTCGTGATTTTAAAACACGGCAACACTGTTCAGAAGATTGAATTTTCGCGGGCGTCGTTGTCGCATTGAGTTGCTGCCATGCTATATTTTAGAGCATTCTGTAACAAACCTTTGTTAAAGCCGGTTCAATTCTTTGGGGAATAAGAAAATGGATTGAAAATGCCGGAAATGGCTTGAAAAACACATTGGAGCGAATCGTCTGAAAAAATACTTGTAATGAGACTTTTGCTCTTTCCTAATGGGAATCGAGTTTTTAATACATTGAATATTTTTTATTAGGGTCATGTATTCATGATCATTCGATTTTTAATTTGATCTTTAATGATTTTATTCGGTTTTTAATTTGTTCCTAACTTAATTTGTTTCTGGTTTTAAAAGTTCTGGTGTACACATTTAAGAGTGTATGCAATATCTTAAGTAAAAACTTTTAAACAAACACTTTAAACAAATTTTGAAGCCGATTTTTTTTTTAATTGCTGACAGGCTATGTGTTTAATTACAACTCACTTACGGTTAAGTGACGGTGTGGTCAAAGATGGTAAAGCACACCTAGCCTGGAATGGAACTGGCTCTGAGCAAAATAAATATCGCAAGACATTAACATACAGCGTCATCTGACACCAAACTAAGCTATGGAAGTCAGATGACTGATAGAAAACTTAAATACTTTTTTTGTAAGTACATACTTATAATACATACAGAACACCCAGGCATAGACAACAAACATTGATTATACTACAATAGTCCTGAGTTGGAATCGAACCCACGCCTTACAGAGTCTTAAAGCAAATATACTAACAATAAGCCAACGCAAAAAGCTTGTAAAAATGGTAAATGCTTTTACTGAGAATTTCTCCAAAAGCAACTTTTAAAGGAGTATTTAGTACATTCGTACGGAAATCTCGATAAAATGTGAGGTATAAAAGCAGGCCACCAAAAAAAAAGGTATTGTTCGACCGCTGTCAATTGGTTACACTCTGCAATGAGTAAACTCAAGGGTAACATTCAATTGTAGCAAAGCCAAGTAAAAGAAACCCGGATCAAATATTTCTCATTTTTTACGAACGCCTTTAAGTTTTCTGCTAGT
The DNA here is from genome assembly GCA_950106695.1 of Biston stratarius. Taxonomy (NCBI): domain Eukaryota; kingdom Metazoa; phylum Arthropoda; class Insecta; order Lepidoptera; family Geometridae; genus Biston; species Biston stratarius. The sequence continues at coordinate 3,806,632 of OX467112.1, forward strand.
TCTTTCGGCTTTATGCCAATCTCCAAAAATACGCAAAACAGGAAAGTCAATGTTAACACTTCTTATCTCTCTGTTTCCGCTCTCAAGGGAGGTACCGTTTTGTCCGTAAAAATGAACGAAAAACCGGAAAATATCCGTACTTATCCGTTGCCGATCCCCGACAGGCGTATTTCTGTGGCCACTGCCAGCCAGTTGATAGTGTCGCATGACCCCTTGACGGCGGCGCCAAAAATGGCGGCCATTTTTGTCTCCAAAACGGAAGAAGCAGTATTTCGTGTCCAGTTATGGTATCGGAAGATATGATATCCTTTTTTATACTCGAAGCTTTGGTACAATCATTGGATCAGTTGGATAGTAGACTGTTCATTTCAAATTGGAAAAGCTGATAGTAACTACGAGAACAAACTGGGAAATAGGCTATAAGACAATACGTTATTTACGATACAAAACAAATTTTCATTACATTCAACAATAAGTACATACAACAAGCTGAAGAGTTCACAAAATTTATAACTCGACTGCGATTAAAATAGCTATAATTTCCTGCCCTATTACTAGCTATAATTGCTGCTGACAGCCCTATTGGCTCATTGGTATAATAATATGTCTGCCTGAGCTGTAGGGCGTGGGTTCAATTCCCGCCAAGGACAAAACATTTTATGGTATAAACAAATGTTTGTTCTGTGTCTGGATGTTCTGTATGTATTATAAGTATGCATTTGCAAAAAAATAATAATTATGTATTATATTTTTCTATGTAAACAATTTTTTTTAATTCCTAATTAAATTTAAACATACAACTTATATATATTTTTGTAATCCTCTTTTAAATGCCTTTATTTAGATACCGTACTTGATTTATGTTTGTTTAATTATTTTTTATTAACGTATTACTATTTCGTGCCAAAATCCACCATCTTAATTTTTTTTAAACCACCCTCCGAAAGATACAAGGCAATAAAGAAATTTAGATTAAATTAAAGTGGTCGAAGATGGTAAACACACTGGAATGGAACTAACTCTCAAGTGAGGCTGCCGGAACACACCGTTAGTTGCTTGGCGGCAGATTTTCAACTTGAGGGTGGTAGATAGCCAGCCGAGTACTAGAAAGTACCCTAACACCACGCTATGGTTTCCTCACGATGTTTTCCTTCACCGGCAGCTCAAGCTCATTGTTGGGACTTGGACCCACGCCCTTCGGCATGCGAACCGATCGCGCTAACCACTGAGCTGTCATCGCTACTGTACATTTCACTGTACTATATACATATACTGTACAGCTCTGTACATTTCACGAGTTACAAGGCTTGGTTCCCTAACAAACACTTATGACGAACGTAGATGTTTGTTCTATGTCTCCGAGTATATATTTTGAAAAAGTATATAAGTATTCCAACAGCTGTCTGGTTTCCATAGTTCCCAAGCTTTACTTAGTTTGAAACTAAGTAAAGTGTACTTAGTGCGGTGTGGATGTTTACCGATAATTATTACTTATGTATTTTAGTAGCGTTAGCAAGAACGGAAGCAAATAAAGTATAAATAAATTTAAAAAAAACCTAGGTGATTTCATTTTCACATAGCGCCATCTAGCCTCAAGCTAAGCAAAGCTTGTACTAAGGGAACCAGATAAATGATAAAATACTTATATACTAAAATCTAAATATATTTATTTGCTCAGTACAGGTTTCAAAATGTTGGTACATAAATTAAAAAGGCACTTAAACCATACTTAACCCAGAATTTGGTGTGCAAAAACTGGATAAAATAAAATTACATTAAATAATGTCAATTTTGGATTAATTAATTATGTCAGGAGGTCAATTACAAAATGTCAATCAGTTCAATTTATATAAATGTCAATACTTATTAATTATTTTTTACCTTATCAAAAACTATATAAACTGACATGGTTTTGAATTGTTTTTGCGGAGTATACGATATAATTCAAAACGTGAGTTATCCGGCATAAGTAAAACCAAAATACTTAGATACTATTTGTGTATATACATAGGTACTGAAAATAATGATGATGACAAGAATAACTGAGAATATGAACAAGGACTAACTAGTAAAATGGGGTTTTGGCGGGAACGCGGAAAGGTCATGTCGCCCCATTGTATTTTTTTCCAAAATTAGTGTTTTTTCGGATGTTTATGTATAAAGATAGTGGTGTTTTATTCATGAAGTACTGAATTACAAGCGCGAGTGCTGGAAAGTGATATAATGTGGTGAAACATGACTTTTCGTGTTGCTTCCAAAATTCCATCGAAGCTTATAGTAAACTCTCTACTACTTTAATATAGCATGACTGGATTTGACTGGCACGGACTGGACTTGACCTAGATTGGACTTTGACTATGAAGATAAAGCTGAAAACTGAAGACTGCACACAAAATACAGAAACATTGAAACTGGCAGAATGCACAAAGTGCAATGCCAAGAAGAATAAAAAGAAAACTATTTAAAAACTTAACCACAACAAACACATACATATATCTACCTAGTTCATGCAGCATATTAAGAACTTAGAGAAAGTCACACAAAACGTTCAAATGTCATCAAAAATATCGTTACTTATAAAACATAGACACCACAACTCTATTCACCACGCTACCGACTTTGGGTATTCTTATTATAAAAATATAGAATATATTTTTCTCGCCCGATTGTTGTGTCATTTTTATAGAGAAATCCATTTTTTATGGATAGAGCAAATGTTTGTGTTAAAATACGAGGAGCTGAAGCAACGTGGCAAATATTTACACTTAGCTTTAACCGGAGTAAATACTTATTTCGTTTTATTATGGAGGCTCAATATTCAATATCTGTAAGCCATAGTTATGTAAAAACATTTTTTTTTTTTTAGAAAAGGGCTTGTCAATATTCATTTGATTGCCGTGTCAGATACATTGTGGTCGGAGATGGTAAACAAAATCTAGTCAAGAATGTAAACCGACATTCAAAAGCAGTTGTGAAATCCATTTTGTACATAAATGTAATAAACATGTGGGTAATAATAACAAAAATATACTTTTTATTTTTTTATTAGTTTCAATTTAGTTTAGGGACTTTTGTGACATCTACATGGCAGTCCCATCGTATTTTCTATAATGTTTTTTACAAGTAAACAAATAATAAAATAATACCTACACACAACACATACTTATACACACTCTCTAATACACAAATACACTCTGCATACACACTAAAAAAATCAAGGTAGGTCACTTGAGGCGACTCACACAAATGAAAATCTCCCTGGTAAATATACTTTTGTCATGATAAAATAGTAATACACAGAATGTCGCACTCCCGTAGGTAGGTGGTTGGCGGAATTGTTTTATTACTCTTGTATCCCTGCAGTAACTGCGGAAGGGAAATTTTCTCGATTCATTTTTATCGATACCTGGAAGTTTTATACTGAACACAAAATATATTTTTTATTTTATCATTGGCAATCGTGTGAAATATAATATTCAAAATTATTTTGATAAAACTACCCACTTTTACAGTTCCATACCCAAAGGGTAAAACGGGACCCTATTACTAAGACTCCGCTGTCCATCCGTGTCTGTCTGTCCGTCTGTCACCAGGCTGTATTTCATGAACCGTGATAGTTAGACAGTTGAAATTTTCACAGATGATGTATTGCTGTTGCCGCTATAACAACATATTCTAAAAAACCGAATAAAATAAATATTTAAGGGGGCTCCCATACAACAAACGTGAGTTTTTTGGCATTTTTATAAATAATGGTACGGAACCTTCGTGCGCGCGTCCGACTCGCACTTGGCCAATTTTGGAGACTTTATGTGACCGATTTAAACGTAAATACAAAGAATGCGTCAACTATTTTTACTACAATTCATATTAGACAATAACTACACTATTAATACAAATATAATCTGCTAATTGTTTAAAACGTAATAATATGAGTGTAAGTTATTGGGAATAAATAAATAAATTGAAATTGAAAGCCATTCGGGTCAGCTTCATTACTGGTCGAAAATGACAAACACTCCTTGCTGTTTAGTGTCGTTATACAAATGCGTTCTTAATAATCTTACATCCTTATATTGATTGCCTTGTTAACTCACCCGTAATAGCTCTTCTTTATGAGCTATGTGATGTGGGTTTGATTCCCGCACAGGACAAACATTTAATGACGTGCATTTATTGTTAGTTGTCTGGTTTCCACAGTACGAGCATAGCTAGATAGCATTGTTTGAAACGAGCGCATATATTTATTAAATGTTAGGTACTATCAAAGAACTCAAGAGATCATGGACACCGATTTCTTCAGAAGGATTTTAAATTTAAAAAAACTAGAATACCTAATTTTGACTGAATTAGACCTATGGAGGATGGTTACATCCATCTATCTCGATCTATTTGGTGGTAGATCCTCTTAGCAGGGGGTCGACCAGATATTCTGCCGCCAATGAAGCAGCAGTGTGCAAACATTACTGTATTCCGGTTTGAAGGATACAGCAGCTAGCGAAATTACCATCAAATAACTCACGAGCACTGTCTTTGCCTGAGGCTCGAGACTTACCCCACTAATACTCCCAGTGGGTACTATTATTATTCATAAACTACTCGGTTGAGCCTCAGCCATTTCAGATCACGTACCCACACAATTTCTGAAAAGTGAGTGCGTCTTACCGAAACTGTATTTGACTAAGTCAATTCCGATGCGAACTCGTTTGAATGTTAAACAAGACACGGCTTTGATTATAATAAAGGTTATTTTGTTCGAGCTTCGTTGCTTTCACAGGGCTTCTTAAGTTCTGTTAATTCTGGATTAATAGCGAAATCTTATACAAAGCCTTCGAAACAGAAGAAAATTCTGGTTGGAGATAGTTTAATCGATGGATTAACTAATTGAGAAACTTTGGTAGTGAAACTAACCGCAATTTTGTTCATTCGCTGGAAAAACGCAATGTTATTGAAGCTTTTCAACCCAGTATTACTTGTGGTTAAACATACGCCCCGAACTAAAATCTTGCAACCTTTACATTATTTTGACATCTCTTTGACCGACTTGACTCACATTCGAACTTGAAAATTACATTTGCTCGAACTATTTACTTATAAAATTTCATAAAGATCAGATCAACGTCCTCGTGTTCTCGTCGAACAAAGTAATATACCAACTTTAAAAATATTACACATGTTTCGGCGAAATGTAGCAATGCTTAAGAATTTAATTTGTTCAAATTGTTGTTGAAGTTTAATGACATATTTATATCGAACTTTTATGACACAAGGACTCAATTTAAAATTGATAATTATTGGGTATCGTCGAAAACCTATTCAGACTAGATGATACGTTTCTTAAAACTGTTATAAACGCGAAACTTCATGAACACAAGTCAAAATAAAAATTGGCGTGTCTCGCCCCGTGTGGAGGAGAAACACGTGTCGGCAAGTGGTTACTGCAGGGAGAAGAGGATATAAAGACTTGTGGTTAATTTAATTTGTTTTCTGTTTAATTTGTTTATGTCAAATTTTTGTTTTACATATTAAGTAAAGTTTTCGGATAATTTTTAAGAAAATTGTTATCAAGTTAGTTAAATTTATATTCTCATCACTGATGTAACTGAAACGACTTATAAGCGGAAATAAACTAAATATATACCTTGAACACTCAAAATGAACTTACGATTTTTTTAGTATTTTAACTTTCATCATCATCATCATCATCCAGAGCCTTCTTTATCCCACTGTTGGGTATAGGCCTCTCTCTTGTTATACCATCTGCCTCGAACCTGTGCCAATCTGGTCCAGGTTTGATCCGCGATGGTGACAATATCGTCGACCCATCTTGCGGCAGGACAACCAACACAATCCACATTCTTTATTCGCACAGCGAAGATGTGGAACTCTTTGCCGGAGTCTGTGTTTCCCGAAAAGTACAATATGAGTGTCTTCAAATCAAGAGTAAATAGGTTCCTTCTAGGTAAGCGTGTTCCATCCTAGGCCACATCGTTGCTTAACATCAGGCAGGATGTGGTCAAAGGCGAACCTATTCAGTATAAAAAAAAAAAAAAAAAAAAAACGCTCGCTTACCTTGCCTAGGCCACCACTCTGTTGCAACCTTACTTCACCTGTCATCACTTCGCCTACCAACTTTTATAAGCAATCGAAATTATCTCATCATTAGCTTATCGTAGTCGTAGTCTGCTGGACATAGGCCTCTACCACGCCACTCAGCCCAATCCTTGGGGATTTTGCTTCAATCCGACCAAAAGAGACCATTTGATCTGACGCCTACATTCCACAGTGTATCCGTTCCAATTTGTGACAGCCTTGAGCTCTTGGGCATTACTTTGACTCCAACCCTCAATTTTGGCTCCTATATTGAGTCGAAAGCCCAATTGGCTGCCAAAAAGCTGGGTATCCTTTCGAAGATGCGACGGCACTTCACGCCGAAACAGTTGCTCACTTTATACCAAGCACAAGTTCGTTCATGCATGGAGTACTGTTCTCACCTTTAGGACGGATCGGCCAAACACCAGCTTGAGGCGTTGGAGTCTATTGAGAAGCGTGCAAAGAAACTCATAAGCAACGATTCGCTTGTTCAGAAAAGGCTCCAAAGCCTGAAACATCGACGCAAAGTTGCTTGTCTGTCGGTTTTCTACCGGATACACTTTGGAGAGTGCGCTTCAGATCTGCATGACCTAATTCCACCTTGCCCATTCTTTTATCGGACAGCCAGAAGCTTTAAGAAGCGGCACCGCTTCATGGTGGATATTCCAACAACTCGAACTAAGCGGTTTGGTTCCACCTTCTTCATACGAACCGCTAAACATTGGAATTCGCTGCCGGAGTGGGTGTTCCCCGATAGGTACAATCTGGGTGCCTTCAAGTCGCGAGTAAATCGGTTTCTTCTAGGCGAGCGTGCTCCATCGTAGACCGCATCTTCGCTTATCATCAGGCGAGATGGCGGTCAAACGCAAGCCTATTCGTTATAAAAAAAACCGATAATTATTTTTGTTGACCTAAATATAATACTAACCTGCAATTTTAGTGTAACTTTTATTGTAACAGGTCTCTGTTTGAGGAAATATCTAAACTGCTTTATTTATCTTCCTCTGGTCTGTCGGCTACCATCGTATTAATGTTATGTACCCGTTGTATTTACTTATACGGGTTGACAGTTTGAGCATCAGCAATATTCAAAGACATGCTAGTTAGCTGTTATATGAAACGTATAAAGAAATAATATCGAATCAAATACAAAAAAAAAACTCAGTAAACTAAGAAAGGGTTTTCTTAACCTTTCGTAACTCATTCTTCTTTATTTCTGTTTCTTTTTTATTGTTTGGTAGTATAAAGTACCAATCGCAAGAAGAAGATTCAGGATTTCTTGTTCGGGTGCTAACACTTCCCTAATGTAATGTTAATTTATCAATAAACCCCTTACCAGGGTTCACAATGCTGGTAAGGTGAAATGCAAAACAACCCAAGCGTAACAATGACAATGCATAACTTATCGCTCTCGCTTCAAATAAAAATAAGAACACAGCCGGTCCGAGCACTTACTTACCAAAATGAATACAAAAATACTTGCCAATTTACAAGCAATAAATTCTATGAATTTCGAGGTATAAGAGCTATTTACAAATGATCAAGATCTTTCGTGGTTCGGCACGAAGCGCTAACGACTGTTAGAGATATCATCTGGTCTGCGCGAGCTGTTAATGGGTTTCTAAAAATGTTCTTTGCCGAGTAACCTCTTTCGATTAAAGCCTTTTAGAAAATAAACCTCTGGGGAGAAAAATAGATGCTTTTAAAAACCTTTCAATCTTGATTTTTAGTGCTTAGTAATACCAATTTTCTTTTAATAGAGTTCATAATAACGTACACGTTTCTAGATCAAAATAATTATTTGATGTAAAATTTCAATAACATTTTCATCATAAAATTAACACGTTCTTTAGTATGGCAACATTACTATAAGATATAAAAAACTAAAACCCTACTATAAAACGAAGAAGCCGTCGAGATAAAACTACTAGTCAGTATTTGATTACATTAAATCATCACCACATGTTATAAAACAAAGTCATCCGCCACGTCTGGCTGTCTGTTTGCACTAAACTTAAAAACTACTGAACGGATTATCATGCGAGTTTCGCCAATACATAGAGTGATTCATGAGAAAGGTTTAGGTATAAAATTTGTCAAGGCTATGTGTAAATTGGTTGAAATATGATGATAATTGTTGGAAGAGTCGGAAAAAGTCAAGCCATCTGGGAGCTTTCATCGAAAACACTGTGTGAAACCGTGCGCAGCCGAGGCGGGTTATACTAGTATTAAATAAACTAGTGTTATATAATGTTATTGCTGGTTTCGTGAGTCGGCTTCCTCTAGACAAGTGTGTTACATCTAAGATTGCATCATCTCCTGATTTCGTCACATTTATGCTTACTTCTCTGGCATGGTACTTTATCGTGATCTTTTAATTAATAATTATAATGGAAAATGGGGCGTTAATTGATTTCATATTTTATCAGTTTGGCACTGACAGCGTGACAGATACAAAGAGAACAGGAAAAAAAAAAAAAAAAACTTTTTTTTTGTTATCTGACTGTGTTGGCCTGTTTGTTGTTATTATGTTATTGTGTAAGTCTTCTGTTTTGTCTTAATTAGTTTTGTTGTTGGTGATTATGTTTTTATTGTATGCATTTTTTTAGACCTACTAGGGCTCACCGGAAGACCAGCGCTGGTCATACCACCTAGTATGGCCAGCATTATGCTGAGGTGAGTCCTATTTTGTATGTAACTGTTAGTCCTTTGTTTGTTTGTTTGTTTTATGTTTATTTTTGTGTGTTATGTACAAAATAAAATTATTTTCTTTCTTTCTTTCTTTCTTTCTTTCAAATAAATTGTGTACTGGGCAACATTGACAAAACGCATACTAATCTATTAGGTAGGTTAGTTAATATTCCCTTGAGTAACTTCCAGCTTAATTTAAATTAAACAGAGATCCCATTTCAATGAATGGTATAAAATTGTTACGTTAGTTCTTGGAATAAGGTATCATTTTGTCAAAACGGTACTTAGTAACAATAATTTATGAAGTAGATTACGTCTTATGAATTTCATTCAAGAATTTCCTTCGATTCCTTCGTACTTCATCATTAGCTGAATTTGTGTACTGAGCCAAAATTAATTGTTTTGAATTAAACTGTGATTATATTGATGACTAAGTATATTCTATTTGTAGCGTGTTTCAAAAATGATGACCATTTTTTATGTAGCAGCAACATTTATGTACTACCGCTTAGAAATTTTACAACCCATTCGTTCTTTTGACGGCAATTATTATTAAGTACTTAGCACAAACCGTTTACTATTTTATTTCACGCCATAACAATCTTACTGCTTGGCCATCGCAGACTTTATATCTTTCATTCGTATAAAGAATAACAAGAAATAATAAAAGGAAAGTGAAAACCCACCAGGGAGAACTTTTATTAGAAACTACACAGTCAGTTAGTCAGTGTGTCAACCAACTTTGGAATTTATATCATAGAAATAAAGTTGAGTCATGTTGAAATATATTTTTAATCGCATTTACCAGACGATGTTAATTCGTGGTTCGTTATCTGATAGAACACGCTTATTTTGGTCGCTCTAATTAAGGGGGTCTCAGATTATCAGTGCCTCAAGTTTTTGTTTTGCTTTCTTATCCGACTGCTAAAGGAGAAAAATGCTCGCCAAATTTTAAAATTAGCGCTATCGGCGCGCTTTACAATTGTTCCAGTATTTCGCCGTTCAACATGAACGTTGGTCATCTTCGATCAACTGCCGTTTTAATAATAATAATTGAAGTTTCCTCCTTAAGATGATAATAAGGTAGTCATTTTATTTTTCGATTCTGACACGTGCACGCCTATTTCAACACATGCATCTGAGAACTTTATTTTATAGTTCTAAAATATTTGTTTTCCCCGCGAAAGAAAACACAGTCACGGCGACGTCCGTCTCAATTACGCGCGCGCCGCCTACTAAACTTTCTTCGACACGCGGCAACAAACGACGCGGGTAGTCATATATTACATGTTCATGTAATAGTCATACTCCATGTTCGCGCGCCGACTTGACGACTTGTTTTACTTGACTTTAAACAATATGGAAATCATGACACCTCCCAGGATGCATATAGTATGATGCAAAATAGGGAAAAAACAACTAAATTAATTGACATACTATTGTTGCCGTGGTTCAAACCCATTAAATTGATAAATAGTCTTCCATTATTTTTTCTGTTTATTGTTTTAATATTCACACGTATAATTAAACAAATAGAATAGGACTTTTATTGTACACCAAACATACATACATTGTAAATTAAATAAGGGATTAAGAATAAGATAATAACAAAACGAAAAAAAAAACGACTGATATAGTGTAGTACAACGACGGCCTTATCGCATAGAACTATTTCTTCCAGACAACCTTTAACAAAAATGTGAATTTCTTTTTTTTTTATATAGCCCTCGGTGAGTTTTCACCTTATACGTTAAAAAAATATGGTTCTGTCTTCGCGCTCGTACTAAAGATAAGTACGCTTTCAATTTAATGCGTACAACTGGGGGAAAGGACTCAAAGTGGTGTCTTTCTTGCCGGAGCAAATGATTCGGAATATAGGCAGACATTTATTTGGCAAATTGTTGCAATGGAAAAAGCATTTTAATCATTTTCAACTTCAATTAAAATCCTAAAATTACCTGACAAACAAATACCTACAAATTACCTGACTTTAAGTGACGGCGTGGTCGAATGTGGTACACACACCTACGCTAGTATAAAGGCTCTCACGTGAAGCTGTCAAAACATACCGTTAAATACTTGTCGGCAGATTTTCAACTTGAAAGTAGCTATGGTTTCCTCAATATGTTTTCATTCACCGGCAGCTCAAGCTCATTGTTGGGGTTTGAACCCACGCCATTCAGCGTGTGATCCGACCACGCTAACCAATGAGCTACCATCGCTACAATACATTTTAACTAAAACTAAAAACAGATTACAAATAGGTAGAACGTTCTCAATTTGATTCCTACATTTTTTTATTTGTGTTAAAACTAAAAATGACAGGATAAGAACAGCTTACAATAGTAGGTTTTTGATTTTACTCTATATATTTAAAAAAACCGGACAAGTGAGAGTCGGACTCGCGCACCGAGGGTTCCGAACAAACCTATAGGTAGGTATATAAGTAAAAAATATGTGTTTTTTTTTATGGTAATTTATGCTTTTCGCAATTTTTCCTTAATCTGTGCTATAAGACGTTGCTGTAGGTTTTGATTCCCTTGCGAGTGTCGAAAATTTGCAGCATGTATCTTTTGATTGCGTTGGCTTAGAAGTTTGATTTTTTTCTCAGCTCCAAGGGACAGTAGACCTGAGTATTTGATATGAATTTCAGCTTGATACATCCACGCGTTCCTGAGAAAAAGGGTCTTGATAAACAGACAGGCGGACAACAATGTGATCCTATAAGGTTTCCGTTTTTTCCATTTGAGGTACGGAACCCTAAAAATAGTTTTATACGTCACCTGTCCAAATAATTGAAATGGAGCAAAAATTTACTAACTTCATTGAAATAAGTACACAAATGAAGTTATAAAATGTAACTTAACTAAAACACGAGAATGATATCATGCTTAAGTTATGAACTTGTAAACAATATTCGAGTCAAAGCCGTACAAACGTGGACTGGGGAGCGGTGAAATAAAAGGTGTGTTCCATATTAAACACGCAATACAGTACCATGTAACAGTATTTGTAAATTATCTACAACTTGGAAATAATTTCATGCAAGTGAGCAAAGGAGTGTATTAAAAACATCGGCACTAAAAAGCGAAAAATAAACTTACTTTACAAAGTATTATTAGCCTAGCCTAGGCGCCGGTGCTTGGCACCGAGTTCAAACAAATCAGTAGGTACCTAGCAGGTATAATAATACTTTGTAAAGTAAGTTTATTTTTCGCTTTTTAGTGCTGATGTTTTTGTCTTGAAGTCGGTTTTATTATTTTTTTAACTTTTAGTTAATTTATGTTCACGCCAAGAAATACTTGAACCGTATGAGTCTAACTAGACTCGATAAGATTCAAAAACGTCTTGCCAAAGACAATTACATCGTCCACATAAACAAAAGAAAATCATAAAAATACTCATAAAATAAAAACAACTGGGCCAAACTATGTAAAAAAAATTTGAGACCAAATAGCAACTATGCCGCATCAAACTAAAGAAGAATCACGTAAATCGGATCATAAATCTCAGAGTAATCGGTGTACATACATTAAAAAAAATACCAATCAAATTGAGAAACTCCTCCTTTTTGGTCGGTTGAGCTGCCGGTGAAGGAAAACATCGTGAGTAAGAACCATAGCATGGTGGTAGCATACTTTCTAGTACTCGGCTAGTTAGCTACCATCCTCAAGTTGAAAATCTGCCACCAAGCATCTAACGATATGTTCCGGCAGCCTCACTTAAGAGCTAGTTCTATTCCAGGCTAGGTGTGCTTTACCATCTTCGACCACACCGTCACTTAACATCAGGCAAGTTGTAGTCAAATACCAAGCCTGCTAGCCATTAAAAAAAAAGTAGATCACACTACTTAACGGCGAAAGTTTTTGTGTGTATTTGTTACTTCTTCACGTTCAGACGGCAGGACCAATTTTGATGAAATTTAATATGGAGATAGCTGACACCCTGGATTAACACAGGCTAAAAAGTGTAGCGGAGAACACCGCGGGGCGCAGCTAATTCAATTATATTTGTAAATAGTATTTCTTATCAACGCAAGATCATTAGTACAAGCAGCTGAATATAATCATGTGACATAATTACGTATCACCCACTCTCTGCAGTACCGCTTTTAAACAGACAAGTTATGGAAGTGGAATATCTACACTTAACTTACGATCCCCATTCTGATGTTATTAAGTAAGTAGATTAAGCCGCGTAAGCAAGCAGCAATGGGATTTAGACAAACAGTAAGGAATCCATGTTGCAAGTCTTTTTAAGTAAGGGGGGGAAGATTTAAATGCGGTATAGTTCAACCCAAATTAAAACCATAAGATTGTTACCGTATCGTAGGGATGATAACGCGGTATTGAATACACAAACAAACAAACATTTATACTCATCACACAAATGTCTGTCCTTAATAAGAAGCGAACCAACACCCTACAGCTCTTGAAGCAATACACTACCAAATGAGGTAAGGTGGCAGTCATAACTTATATTGTATTTCACGGGAAATACAGACTCCGGCAGAACTTTTCTTATTCTTATTTAAAGTGGGGACGATAAGTCCTGCACTGACGTCCCGTTTGGGGTGTTTTGTGCATGCCCCCCTACCAGCATCTAACCCGAGCCAACCCAGCTGGCATAGTAGCTCCAGAGAGTTGGATGGAATGTTTAATGACTGATGACGAGAAGCATTCAAGGTGTTGCAGCGACATGGATGATAGCAAAGCAGTTTCATACAGCCTGGTAACAATTCCAGTGGCTTCTATGGCTTTGTAATGCAAAAGCACATGCTCTACAGTTTCATTTTCTTGCAAGCAGCCACAGCATAGCGACAGAGGCGGCGTAAGGCGTGGGTGACGTGGGCCACTGTCTATGGCCTCACGGTCCGAGGGGCCTCGCGCCTCGAAGGCTTATAAGTTACCAAGCCGTGAACTTGACGAAAAAGTTTTACTCGCCATAAAACAATAAATATTATTGTTGTCAATTTAATTTTAACACATCTGCTGGCGTTTCTTCGCTTTTGCGGGGAAACCTGCCGGCCAGCGCTGGAGATTCCGATTCTGTTTGTTTACGTTACTGTCACGTTTCTCAACGGCAACTTTTGATAGCTACTCTTCCATTCTCTGTTCGCTGTATATTACCTGTTCATACCAGCCCATAGTCAAGATGATTACAAAATAAAAACAATGGACAGCAAACAATGAATGGAATGTAGGAACATACATGTTTGAAGAAGAGAAGAGGGCCTCGCGAAATTTACCCTGCCCACATCAAATTAAGGTCTTGCCCCGCCACTGCATAGCGAACTATCCGTGGCTCCCAGTTTAAAGGGGTGACTATTCAAGTTGCAATAACCGGTTATCAGGCCTACTTAGAGACGAAGACGTTTTACAATATTATCCCCTTACTGCTAAAATGTACGCGCTTGGCAAACTTTATGCTTAATCAAGGTAAATTTAACATCGCCGCGTTGTGCTATATAATTTTCTTGCTTTGAAATTGAATTAATTCTTCTAATTTATCGCTGAATCCGTTTCGAAAGAAGATACAATGGGAATCTTATTCCAAAGGTAATACGTTATTAGGTTATATTAACTAAAAGTTCCTTCTGTCAATTCCGTATTTGCAAGACGCTTTAGTCATTTCGTGCTTCCTTTTCTTTACAAGCGCATAATGAAGTGCAATCTCAGCGACAGCTCTATTCATGGCGCTAAGAAGAAAGTAAAGAAATGGCTTCTCACACTTGATTATGACGCTACTGAGTCTCTGTTTATCATTAAATCTTGAAGTGATTCCCGTAATACCTACTACAAGATTTGAAAAAGGCCAATACTATATATCATGCTCATTCGCACACCTGTTATATATTCTATAAAATTTCTCACACACTTTCTCACAACGCACACACACACACTCACACACGCCATCCCACAACACACACACACAGACACACACACACGCGCGCGCACACACACACACACACACACACACCACACACACACACACACACCACACACACATGTACTTTACTGCATGCTTATTAATTTATTAGTATCAAATTACACAGTCCAAATAGTACAAGTTTTCTTAATCATTTTGTCTTGCAATCGGTTCCAGCCTCCCGCGATATAGGCTAGCCCTAGTGCGGGGACTATTATGATACTATTATGTTTGTAAATTTTTTGGTAAATAATTATTTTTGTATTTTGTAACTACATTTGTAAAGCAAGCAAAATTTACTCGGCGGTAGATCTCCTTAGCAGGAGGTCGTCTAGGTAGGTACCACCATTACTAGATATTCTGCCGCCAAGCTGTAGTGTGTAACATTACTGTGTTCCGGTTTGACTACCGGAACACAGTAATCCGGTTATTAACTGCTAAACCTTAAACGTTTAGCAGGTAATAATAATAAGTCACGTTTTCGCAAGCGGAAAAACTTTTATCGCGGCTCGCGTGTTAAGTGAATTGGTTTGAATCTGTTACACTGAGCGTTATCACAAACAACAAATACTTTGTGTAATATATTCTTGAAGTATTAAATTGGTTGTACGTATTTTTAAAATCGACCACTAAATTTTCTACCGGATCCAAAGTTTAATCAGTTCTTTAAATATTATCAACCATTATGAAAAAAACCTACCTAATCTTTAAAAAAAAAAGTAAATAATTTGACATTCCTGTTGGCTCATTGGTAGTCTATCTGCTTTAAAAGCTGTAGGGCGTGGGTTCGACTCCAGAATACCCAGAGGCAGAACAAACACTTTGTGGTATAAACAAATATATTATGTTCTGCGTCTGGGTGTTCTGTATGTGTTAGTATAAGTATGTATTACAAAAAAAAAAAGTATTCTATCGGTTATTTATCTGACTGTCATAGTACAAGCTTTTCTTAGTTTCGGGTGAGATGGCACTGAGAAATATTGACTTACACGCACCACGCTATATATAATAGAATAATATAACAATTATACGTCGTATACAAAAAAAGACATAATTTTTCTTAGAAAAAGTGTGAATACTCTTTGGTCCTATTTTTTACTTACACAAATATACTATTTCCTTGCGTCACACAAATATATTGATGTATTTGTGTATGTAAGGGTCATGTAAGACAAACCAAAATTGTAGGGTCAGAGTCACTCATTTTCAAAACCATATTGTACCTGTTCTGTTTTTTAATCTGTGATTGTAAATACATGTACATTACTAATGTACATGTATTTACAATCACAGCTGTACGACAGCCCTGTTGGCTCATTGGGAGTATGTCTGCCTGAGCTGTAGGGCGTGGGTTCGATTCCCGCCAAGGATAAATGTTTGTTTGGTATAAACAAATGTTTGTTCTATGTCTGGGTGTTCTGTATGTATTATAAGTATGTATTTACAAAAAAAAGAAAGTATTTATGTATTCTATCAGTTATCTGACTTCCATCACACAAGCTCTGCTTAGTTTGGGGTCAGATGGCGCTGTGTGTAATGTGTCCTACAATATTTATATATTACAATACAATGAATACTAAGAAAAGTATACACGCATATTGTTTCTTGTAACATTATTACTATTTTTCCACTATTAGCCTGTCAGTCAAGCAGTACCACGGGGAATTTTTACGTCGAGAAATTATAATTGCCTTTCAACAGTAATTTTGCTATGTTAGGTGTAAAATTTATAAATTCTGTATTTGAATTAATGTGGTTATTGAACCAGCTATTTTATAAGTTTAACTTCATTAAAAACCTTTTTTTATTTTGATATTGAAGGTTAATCTTTTTAAAAATCATTATTCTTTAGATCGGTTCGAGTTTAAAGATGCTATACCAAAACGAAGACAAGTTCAAACGATTTATCAGTTATTATGCGCTTTATGTTTTTATAAGTAATGTAAGTAAGAGATGGCGCATGTCCATGACCATTGCAACGATACACAGAACTTTGAGTAACAAAACAAAGTTCAGGGCACTTAGACGATTTAGCTAAGCTACACGAAATGAAATAAATTATTATTTTATTGTCTAAAAGTACAATTTAAGGTGATAAATATTTGCTATCAAACACTTTAAAACAGTTTTGTCCTCGTGGACATACTGCATTGAGGCGCATTAGATGGTTAGTCTCAACAGCCTTGTAATTTCGATAACTGCCTATAACTACTTTTCAAACCGGAACACAGTAATATTTACATACTACAGCTTGGCGGCAGAATATCTGATAATGCTGTGGTACCTATGGACGACTTACTGCTAAGAGGATCTACCCCCAAACAGATCGAGATAGATGGATGTGTTCATCCTCCACAGGTCTAATTCAGTCGAAATTTGGTATTCTGTTACTCGTATTGTAATTAATTTTTAATTTGTACTTGTTGACTAATCCATTTTCATTTCCTTGAAATTTCTGGTGTACACGATAAAAAGTTTCTAGCTATATAATACCCGAGAAAGCGGAATACCCCCAACCAAATACATTTCTGTTCTTAGGTTGGGTATCTTACCAAAGTATGAAAGTTTCTAAGTTTAAATAGTTGGATGTTTGTTACTCAATCACGCAAAATAGGCTGAACGGATTTGGATGCAATTTGGCACACATATAGTTTATTACTTGGATTAACATATAGAATACTTTTTATATCAGAAAAATGTCAGGTTCCTGTGGAATTATCAAAAAACAAACTACTGGACGTATACACTTGCAATGTGGTATAGATGTGTTTTATCTAATCTAATACCTTTAAACGAGCAATACTTGTATACATATATATATACGTATATAATCTGAATCTAGGAAACGGCTCCAACGATTTTCATGAAATTTAGTATGCAGGCGGTTTCGGGGGCGATAAATCGATCTAACTAGGTTTTATTTTTAGAAAACGTCGTTTCATCCGTGTTTTCAGCCGAGCAAAGCTCGGTCGTCCAGGTACTGGAATATTATCAGGGCGAGCGAAGCGAGCCCAACACTATTCCACAACCTGAGCATTGTTGTGGTACACTTTACTGAAAAACTATCATACCTTTAGATGTATGCTTTAACATAGTAATTTAACTTCATATTTAGATGTGTTATCTGTCAAAAAAAATTATAACCATAAAATAATGAACATTAATGATTTTACATTCATTGGATATAATGTTATTGTACTACTAACGCCATCTGTTAGAAAACCAAAGAGTTAACATCGCTGCAACAGAACTAAAAACAATTTTTAAAAAAACTTTCTTGAAAATTATTACCCGTTAGAAAAATTACGCGAGCCCTCACAAAACTCAGCTTTTGGCTAGTAATATAATAAAGAATATAAGGTATCCTTTTTATCTTAATCTGATATTAAAAAAAACACAAATTTCATGACTACTGCTTACTAGCTGTTACCCCCGACTGTGTCCAAATCACTTCGTTCGTTCTTCGTTCTTTTAACAAAAAGTTTGTTCAGTATGCAGTATAAAAAGTATCCTATAATTATGTTAATCCAGGCCATACACTATGTACCTATGAGCCAAATTTTATCCAAATCCGTTCTGTAGTTTTTTGCGTGAGAGAGTAACAAACATCCATCCTCACAAACTTTTACATTTATAATATAATATAAGTCACATCACATCACATCATCAGCCATAGGATGTCCACTGCTGGACATAGGCCTCCTCCTGGGGGGGTTTTGCCAATACTCGCCACGCTTGGCAGGCGGGTTGGCGAGCGCAGTTAGGTATGATTGTTCAAGGAAGACGATGCTGCCCATCTTCCGTATTACATCCCTTAGCCGACTCTTACGGCAACCACGGGTAGAGAAAGTGCGGTACAATTCTTACGCTGGCACCACCACGGCAACTTATTATAAAACACACTTAATTAAACTTATTATACACGGCAAATTATTAGTAAAATTTGTTAAATACACATGTTACATTTCCCGCTGAACCTAATTCTAAAGTTAACGCTAACGAATTCGCGGTCGTAAGTTAGATAGAAATATATTTATGTAGTAACTACCGACCTTGGGTAAAACCGCAGTGTCATGTGAAATGGTACGTACTCTAGGGACCATTGAGTTCCATTTCTGATAAATAAAGTTAAAAGGGTTACGTTTCATTAAAAAAAATTTTTTTTTAGTGTTGATAGGTTTTGGCCCAACGCATGATGTTAAGTGACGGTGTGATTGAAGATGGTAAAGCTAGTCTGGGATGGAACTGGTTCTCAAATGAGGCTGCGAAACGAAAACTGCCAGGACTACGATGGCATCTGAATGACGTCACGCCGTGTGAAACACTCATGCGTACATACATGGCAGTTGTTCTACGAAAATGTTAACAACAGCAATAACGTTTCGCATGGCGTGACGTAGCACTCTATGTTTTATGTTCACGGACACGTGACTTAACGCCTAATTTAACAGAATTTATTTTCTAAGCATAATTAATTAGATTTCCTAGATTTGGTAGATTTCCTTAGCAGGAGGTCGTCTAGGTAGGTACCACCGCAGTACCAGATATACTGCCGCCAAGCAGTAGTGTGTAAACATTACTGTGTTCCGGTTTGAAGGGTACTGCAGCTAGCGAAATTACAGAGCTATTGAGACTAACCATCTAGCCACAAAGTAATGAGCGCCAGGGCAGCGATGCCCTGGACTTTGTTTTACTACTCAAAGTTCTGTGTATCGCTGCAATGGTCATGGACAGGCGTTATCTCTTAACATCAGGAGAGCGTCTCGTTCGCCTCATTACTGTTATATATAAAATAAAAATAAAACTTTATATTTTAGAAGAAACAATTTTTTTTTTTTGTTGCTTATAATATCATAATTGATCATTAGAAACTACTATGCTGATATGCTAATATAGCGATGATAGCTCAGTGGTTAGCGCGGTCGGTTTGCATGCCGAAGGGCCTGGATTCACGCCTCAACAATGAGCTCGAGCTGTCGGTGTGCCATAGCGTGGTGGTAGGGCACTTTCTAGTACTCGGCTGGCTAGCTACCACCACGAGTTGAAAATCTGCCGCCAAGCATCTAACGGTGTGTTCCGACAGAGCCAGTTCCAGAGATTAGGTGAGTTTACCATCAACACCGTCACTTAACATCAGGTGAGCTGTGGTCAAACACCTAGCCTGTAAGCCATAAAAAAAACTTCGTCCATTTCTAATGGACACAAGCCTGTATCAACAGCGCATTAACATGGGTGAAACCGCGGTAATCAGCTACTTCTATTGAAAGTCGTTTAAAACGCTGCCTTTTCAACAAATCCCAATCGAGTCCAATCGTTTTCAATTGAATACTATCTAAATTAAAATTTAACCAGTTGACGTAGGCCAAAGCTGTATGGTGACAAACTTTGACTGGGGATAGAAAGTTAAATACTTCACTATCGGTTTACCCAGTCTACCTTCGTCAGAGAAAGTTTTACATTACCTTTTCGTGTGAGTAATCGGAAGGATGTGTTGAATGAAATACTTTCAACCTTCGTTTTACTTGTATGACTTAAGTACCTACTCGTACACATTTAATTTACCTTAGCCTCTTGGGAAAAATTTGTGGCGTACTTTTTTAGTATTAAAGTACAATGTACCATGTCTATTTTTATAGTGAACTGCCGCAATGCTCGTTATAGTGACATCGTTTCATGGTTGACATTCGAAAAAACTCCAATAAAATGATTTAATTCCAATTTCATTGTGCGAAACAGTGGAATGCATTATTAGAGTGGTTGTTCCCCTGTAGGTATGATCTGAGTATTTTTAAGTCGAGAGTTAATTTGTAAATTCAAGGCTTCTTTGTTATTAAAAAATGATCACTTTAGAGCAATATCTCATGAATGGCCATGTCGTGACAATGACGTCACACAGTGCAACATTTTATTATAAAACCGAGCATCTCCCATTATCCAGAGTACCTGGTTGACCGAGCATTGCTCGGCTGAAAACATGGATAAAACGACGTTTTCTGAAAATGAAACCTAGCTAGATCGATTTTTCGCCCCCGAAACCCCCTGGATACAAAATTTAATGAAAATCGTTGGAGCCGTTTCCGAGATTCAGAATATATATATATACATATATATATATATATATATATATATATATATAGCATAGTATTAAAAGAAAAATCAATAGATTATTTTTTTACTAAATTTATGGAATGACTAGATTATGACAATCGAACAAAATAATGGTTAAGTTTTTTTTTTGTTTTGTTTTATTTTGTTATACCTATCATTATCAGCCAATATTTTATTGGCTGATGTCTCTTTTACAAACGACATACTTGCCTATTTCAAAACATTATACCTACTTCCGTATCACAATTATGTCTAGTAGTTTTTAAAATTTCATGATTATTAATGGTTCCCCGTGGCATGGTTCATAGCTAAATGTGTGGCATTGTTTATAACAAAATATGTAGCATAGTTCGTAGCATGATTTTTGCTACAATGTGTAGCATGGTTCGTAGCATGCTTTATAATAAAATATGACTGTAGCACAGTTCGTAGCATGATTCTTATCAAAACCTAATATGAAAAGAAAGATCCACAAAAAAAATGCCTTGCTGAGTTTCTTGCCGGAGTCTTCTCAGTTGAAGTGTAATTACGAGCCGGTGGTAGATTCAAACATGTAACTTAACGTTCATAAGTGCCTTACAAGGGCCTAAACTGAATAAATGACTTTTGATTTGATTTGATTGATTTAAAATGTGTAGCACGGTTCGTAGCATGGTTTATAGCAAAATTAAAGTAGCATTGTTCGTAAATGTGTAGCATGTTTCGTAGCAGTGTTTTATAACAGTGTGTGTTTCTATCGTCTTTCGAATAGGTTAATTTAATTAGGCAATTTTTTTGTGTAACTTTAGCAAACAGTTAAATTACTTACTGTTGAAACAATCTTAACATCTAAATTGTGTTTAACTGAGACCCTATAATGAATAAGAACATAATTTATTAGTATTATTATTGCTGAAATAAGCTAACGGAAGCATTAATAAATTTCCCTTAACATTATCATTATTAAATGAAATTCTGTTTTCACCCGCCGTGCTTATTAAATTAAATGATGTTTATTCAAATTTATGAGCATTGCGATAAAAATTGTTCGGATCCATACATTCATTTTTACTATATATTGTGTTGTAAGAAAATTACGTCTAAATTTGTTTGAGAACTTTTGATGATTTGCGAAACGTTTTTAGCTTTTTCGGAAGAAAATCGTATTACTTTTGAAAGGAACAAAAAAACGCGGCAGGTAATGTAAAAGTTTTCTTTGTTGACATAAAACGTCGTATATCTTATTTTGCGAGTTGTTGCAAACTAACTTACTTGTGTAATGATAAACGTGGAAACTTCTACATATGTACTCACCTATTAACGAAAGAATTAATCTTGAATTATTTTATTTTATTCTGAGAAATATTTATTTTGAAATACATTATTAAATCACATATAAACAAAAAAAATATGATTAAAATTATACGGCATAGGAGGTTTTTGTTGTCAAGTCAGACCGAGGATACCTTCTGCAACCAGACCGCGAGTGGTATTATTACTCGTAGTTATATTTGTTACAATAAATGTGTGTTAATTGCTGTGTGCCGTGGCGGTACCGGCGTAAAAATAGTACCCCAACCTCTCTACCCGTGGTTCCCGTAAGAGTCGGCTAAGGGATGTAATCTGGAAGATGGGCAGCAGCATCTTCCTTGAACAATCACACCTAACTGCGCTCGCCAACCCGCCTGCCACGCGTGGCGAGTATTTGCAAAACCCCTCCCCAGGAGGAGGCCTATGTCCAGCAGTGGACGCCCTGTAGCTGATGATGTGAAGACTTGTCATAGCTCTTGTGCTGGGGAGCTGTAGGTATGTGTTATGAAACATCAGGCGCGTAACAAGCCCTAGGTAACGCGTCTTAACCCTAACTCACGTGAGTTTTTTGCCAAAAACGCGAATATTACGTAATACATTTTAAAAAAAAATTTCACGTTCATAAAGATAGTGGCATAAAAACCACGTTTTTTTTTGTTTTTTTTTATAACTTATAGGCTTGCGTTTGACCGCCATCTCGCCTGATGATAAGCGAAGATACGGTCTACGATGGAGCACGCTCGCCTAGAAGAAACCGATTTACTCGCGACTTGAAGGCACCCAGACTGTACCTATCGGGGAACACCCACTCGGGCAGCGAATTCCAATGTTTAGCGGTTCGTATGAAGAAGATGGAACCAAACCGCTTAGTTCGAGTTGTTGGAATATCCACCATGAACCATTCCACGTACCATTCCACGCAAATTTAAATTTGTTTTTTTTTTTAAATTACTATGTGATTATGGCAAATAGAGTCACTGAGTCTTAAAGACCTGGTCTTTAGTTTTATATGGCTTTTAATATTCCATGACATATTGAGATCTTCCCTAAAGATTAAACTTGTAAACGAAAAAATAAAATAAGCAAATGGCTTCTAAATGGGCCTTTTCGTTTAAAAATCACAAACAACAATCGAACAAAACCCAAGCTCCAGTTCAGAGTGTCACAAAGTCTACTAAATAGAATTGTGCGTAAAACGGAACGCCAAACGGATAAAGCTATGTCTTCACTTTTGAAGAGGAGAAACGTGTTTTCATTATCTGACGGCTACATTTTTATCGTTTGAGACGACTTAGCTCCAGGCCAACTTGGTTTGTTATCGAATTGAAAAATTGCTCTCTTTGACATTATTTTTAGTAGGTGAGTACTTCTTAAACAAAGTAAAAGCAGTCTACGAATACAAATCAAGAAAAGGATTATGTTGATAATTTTGATGCAAATTTTAAACTGTTTTATCCGATAACATCTTTATAACCAAGTCGGCCATTAGTGTAAAGATAATTACATTTTTTTTATATGAACTTGTAAAGACCTATCCTAGTATTTGAAGCATGACAATTTGTATTAGGTAGTTAGGTAAGTACCTACCCTAAGCTTCACACTAGAAAAACCTGTCGCAAAGTCTGTCGAAGATTGTGCATTTGTGTATTTGTGTGTGTGAGTGTGAGTGTGTGTATGTTTGTTTGTGTAGGCCACAATATCAAAGAAAACGGCTCTGTTACTACGTTAAAGGTTGTTTGTTACATAAATAAGTTTGAAATTGTCATAAAACTTATCAGATAGGCACCATTTTTGCCTGTTTGATAATCAAAGAAGCTATTTATACATAAAAGATATCTTCGAACAAGCGAAATATTATTTCATACTTCTTCCCTTGGTTTAGTGCGTTCGCATAAAATATATCTTGATTTGATTTTGAGCAAAATTTGTATTCATATTTTAAAAAAGTGTATCCTCAGCATATACAACTGAAACCTTTTTGGGCCGTCACAGAAAACACATTATACTAATAACCCACGGGATTGCCGCACCTACGTTACGTGACAACAAAACGTTGGTAATAAAAACCTTCAATTATGCGAATGTACCTAACAGACGTACAAATTAGAGTTGGAATTTGGTCAGATTGCCGTACAAGTTAGGTTTGAAATTTGGCCGGATAGTCAAACGTACGAGTCAAGATTGTAATTGCGCCGGATAATCAAACGTATTAACGTAGATGCTTCATCTGACAATTTGTCAAACTTCAAAATTAAATACAAATGGCTAAATTTACTAATGAAATACATAGATTATTACTATTTTTTTCTTGTTCCACGGCAGTTAAATTAGGTAAACGGCATATTTATTAGATCACTATTATTAAAGACACCTATTATTAAAGTTGAATCTAACAAAGAAAATACAAGGAAAGGCATAACCTAAAAAAATAATCTTTATTGTTTACTCCAAAACTGCAGACATTGAATAATTTACAACAAAACGTATTTAATTTTAAAATATTGATAAGTTTTTTAAAAGTTTGTTATCAATAGAGTATGAAAACCCGAAAAAACGCTTTCTAATGGTAAAACTTGAAGTATTTGCTATGCCTAAATTAAAAAATATATCTATTTGATTGATTCAGGCGTTACTTTGCGGAAGTTCATTTTGAGTGTTCAAGGTATATATTTAGTTTATTTCCGCTTAACAGTATTTTCAGTTACAACAGTGACGGGAATTTAAATTTAACTAACTTGACAACAATTTAAAAAACTTATCCGAAACTTTACTTACTATCTAAAACTATTTGTCTTAAACTTAAAGGGACTAAATATATACCTTGAACACCCAAATATTTATTTGCTATATTTTCAAAAGCTAAAATACACTAAAACTGAAAGTAGTCGGACTTTTAAAATCATTACATTCCTGTTATTCGGAATCGATATTTCATGATTTGGCCGGATTATAACCTTATCCCAAGTGTAAATGTAAATGAATGGTCCAATTTACCATTTAAAAGGCAGAAAATTGCGTTTTTCGACCGACGACGTATCAGGGTATTCGTTTAGTGGAGTTAACGACCGTTTTCTGGTCGTTTATGTCCTCGTTAATTATGGCTATTCGATTTTCATGAAGTATAAATAGTAGTTGAAATATTTTAATAAAAGTGATTGTTGTTTTATCGTACAAAAATATTATTTTTAATTTTACATAATGTTTAGAAGTAAAACTTTGTTGATCAATTCAGGAAAACACTCACAAATACAAATACAAATATTTAATTGATAACTAAGTTATAGGTTTTTAGGAAAGTATATATGTCTTTGTATCGGGATCGTTTCCGGAAGGAAGTAATTCGCCAGAGAACTAAAGTCACAGACATATAAGCTCAGCGCATTAGCAAGCTGAAGTGGCAATGGGTTGGAGATATCTGCCGCAGGACCGATAACTGCTGGAGTAGACGTGTTCTAGAGTGGAGACCGTAAATTGGCAAATGTAGCGTAGGACGCCCTAAGACTCTATGGAATGACGATATACAGGACAGTTGGCGGTGGATGGAAGCGAAATGCCGAGGATCGGACTGAATCTTGTGATCTCTTGAGAGAGGCCTATGTCCAGCAGTGGACTACAAAAGGCTCATAATGACATATGGCTTTGTGCCAATCTATACTGCAGTACTGCGTTTTGAATATGGGAGTAGCAACTACAAGACTCATAATAATATGTTGAAAGTTAATAAAATAACAAAAAGCCCACCACAAATTACTTTTATGTTTTTTATGAAAGGTGAATCGTACCATTTCTAATCATCATTATGAGACGTCTCTTTCAAATGGAAACACAGCAAAAAGCAAATTACAACTAGGTACTTGAAATTTAACAGTAATATTGCAGAATACTCAGCTTTAGATGAATCCCCAATGAGTTTTCTGACTTGCTCACTAACTTTGCATTTACCGCGCGCATACATTATTGCACTAGACGTTCTTGTATAAACGAACATATAAATTAAAATTTAACTAGTTACAGTAAATCTAGTTAGTTTGTAAGATGTGTGTGTTTAGATTTATGCAAATTTGCATTACTCTCTTGAATAAAGTTCAGAAAGGTTTATGTACATTAATAAATGGACTTGTTTTTGACCGCCATCTCACCTGACATTGAGCGAGGTCTACAATTGCGCACGTTTGCCTAGCCTACACTCGCCCGTATTACATGTAAGCAAAAGGTTACTATAATTTTTAGATTTTAAAATGCCACTAACCTTATCATATTTTTTTTTTCTTTGAGACGAAACATCCCAAGGAAATTTGTTTACTATGAAATTCCATACCAATGTGTCGTAGTTGTAATTATATCAATAATCACAAATAACGTAATTTTTTAAGTCATGCTGTGGTCGATGATTATAAATATACCTAACCTGGAATGGAACTGTCTCTCAAGCGAAGCTGTCTGACTACACCGTGTGCATACCGACAAATTTTTTACTTGAGCGTGGTAGATATCCGAATACTATTTAAAGTACCGTATCACCATGCCATGGTTTACTAATGATGTTTTCCTTCAACGGCAGCTCAATGTCATTATTGGAATTTAAACCCACGCCCTTCGACATGTAATCCGACCACGCTAGCCGCTGAGCTATCATAGTTAGTTAATTTTACTGAACTATAAAAAAAATATATCGTAGTACATGTCACACAGCGCTATCTAGATCTATGTATATAAATACATACAAATACATACACACATATTATATATGTACTACTTTAGATAATCATAATATTACAACCTTTTTAGAGTAAACATGAACCACTTCTAACTCAATAAGGCTCATAATATACGGGTATATTATGTTTCACCACACGACTTGCTAACTTACTATAAATCATTTCACTCAGCTACAAGAACAAGACAAGTTACACAGTTAAGTTGAATTCGCCATTCACAGTTAAGTAGACGCAGGAATACCTAACTCAAGCTAGTTATGTAATACCAGTAGGTACTGCGACAATGTCAAACGAATTGAAAACTAAACGCCCAGTATCAAAAGTTGAGAGATGTCTTATGGCCACCCGGTTGGAACGGAGTTCCTTTAAAGGCTTTTTAACAGACTTCAAAATGGAGGAGGTTCTTAACTTGATTGTTTTATTTTATTTTATGTATGTACAATTGTACACCGATTATGCTGAGATTTATGATCCGATTTACGTGATTCTTCTTTAGTTTGATGCGGAATGGTTGCCATTTGGTTCCATAAAAATTTAACATAGTTTGGCCCAGTTATTTAATTTTATGAACATTTTTTTATGAAAATTTATGTTTATGTGGACTATGTAATTGTCTTTAGCCAGACGTTTTTGAGTCTTAGCGAGTCTAGCTAGACTCATACTGTTTAAGTGTTTGTTGGCGTCAACATAAATCAACTAAAAATTTAAAATAAACAAAATTTAAAAAAAAGTTTACCCGATTTCAAGAAAAAAACATCAACCTTAAAAAGCGAAAAATAAACTTATTTTACAAAGTATTATTATACCTGCTAGGTACCTACTGATCTGTTTGAAGTCGGTGCCAAGCACCGGCACCTAGGCTATGCTAAACACCCTGGGATGGAAGTGGCTCTCAAATTAAGGTGCTGGAACACACCGTTAGATGCTTGGCGGTAAATTTTCAACTTGAAGATGGTAGCTAGCCCGCCTAATGCCCTAAAAAGTACCCTATCACCATGCTGCAGTTTCCTCACGATGTTTTCCTTTACCGACAGCTCAAGTTTATTAACCGACCACACTAATCAGTAACCTATTACCGTTACAAAGACTACTTTGAGACATTCGTCAATGTCTTGAGTTATTTTGCTAACTACAGTACCGTTCATATAATAACACACTTATTTAACTGACGGTTAAAAAATACGCCAAAACACAATTCAAGTGTCATTGATGCCTCTCACAATAATTACATTTCATCATCGTATATTATATTAATTTTAATTTTGTTTATTGTTTCAATTTTGACTATTGTTTTAATTTGATCTTAGTTTTGTTTAAGATTTTACTTTTAGTTTTATTTATACAATAGGTTTAATTAATTTGGTTTTAATAGGTACAATCTGGATGCCTTCAAGTCGCGAGTGAATCGGTTTCTTCTAAGCAAGCGTGCTCCATCGTAGACCGCATCTTCGCTTATCATCAGGCGAGATGGCGGTCAAACGCAAGCCTAATTGTTGTAAAAAAAAAATTTGTTTGAATTTTAAAATTGCATGTTGTGCTTCCTTGAACAAGCAATAGATTTAGCTTTGCTTAAGTTATAAATAATTGGTGTTTCCATTACTGTAGTTGCTATTGTGCAGCCTATTAAATGAAATAAAAAAATCATCCGATTGTGAAGCGATTTAACTTAATACCTATTGACTAACTACTGATGATTGTCTAGGTGCTGTCGACCCTGAAGTCCCCTCTTCCCCTCTTCCAGCGCTACGAGCACAAATAGAAATTAGAACTACAATCGCCAACCCAAATATATCAACTAAAAATAAACTTATGAAAATTATTAGTAGCATTTTCCTTCCTCTTGTCTAACATACGGTAATCAATATGAACACGGAACACGCGTCCGTGTTATTAACACTATGAGACGTGCAAACTCGTGGCATAATCCCGAGAGAACACTGTCTGATCACGCCTTGCCACAGGTCAACGAGTACCAGTTAGACAACTTGTACTTTATCTGAGGCATTGCATAAAGATTTAACTGACAAATAATTTGACACTGTAAACATACAAAATGGGTCATTCAAGTACTTATTATGTATGATGTAGAGTTTTAATAATTAATAACCGCTCTCTCCCTTTTGTCAGCAAAATTAAGCAGAGCTCTTAATCCCTCCTAATCCTATGCTTACGTAAATATTAGTTTAACTAGCGTCTTAGCGCTACAAGCGACCTCTCCCAGGCAACCTTAGTATCGAGATAATTCAAGAACAAGTAAAAAACGAAATGTTCCCGTAACAAGGAAATTAAATCGTTAATCAGCACAACTTATATGACATTGCTGACATTATCACATGGAAGATGTCATCAAAAATAAGCAAAGCAAATTCCCCATAAATATTACATAAAGACAAAAGTTAACTTAAGTAATAGGCCCTGCCCAATGCCCATTCGGACAGCCAGGAGCTTTAAAAAGCGGCATCGCCTCACGGTAGATATTTCAAAAACTCGAACTAAATGGTTCGAATCAACCTTCATCGTACGAACCGCCAAACAATGAAATTTGCTGCCCGAGTGGGTATTTCCTAATAGATAGAATCTGGATGCCTTCAAGTTGCGAGTGAATCGGTTTCTACTAGGCAAGCGTGCTCCATCGTAGACCGCATCTTCGCTTATCATCAGGCGAGATGCGGTCAAACGCAAGCCTATCTTCAGTAAAAAAAAGTGTGACAATTATATAACATCCAGTATTTTATTTATTTAATAACAATTTTATTATATGTAAAGATTTCCGCTTAAAAGTCTTTTTGGTTACAACTGTGACGAGGATTGAATTTGAAATATATCTTAGTGTGTCTACAATAATAACATACAATAAATTAATCCAAATCTATTTAGCTAAAAAAACTCTTCCTAGTTTGTATACTGTGGTCTCAGCAAAATAATATTGTTTGACTAAAGTTTGATATCGATATATGTATGTAGTAGATTCGAGCTACACTCGCCGGTATCGCAAACTTGGCACATCCTTATCTTGTTTAGAAGTTTTACAAATCAGCGTGATGATGTATTACAATAGTAATTTATCAAATAACAGAGACAGCTGTTTCCGTAACAAACATTAGCTTCACTGACTTAGTAACAGTTATGCTTTGAATTCTGTAGCGATGATAGCTTAGTGATTACCGTGGTCGAATACTAAGCCTAAGCCAATGGGTTTTAAACGCGAACAACGAGCTTGAGCTGCGAGATTGTAACTATTTTACACTCCATGCGTGGAGCTTTTTATTGTCTTCAGATACTGCCTTTATCATGTGAACTTATTTCGCTATTCACCCATATGTACATTGATAATCGCGTGCTTGATCTTGGCTACTAGAGACCTTGTTTTATTATATTGACGAGTATTTCAAACTAAAAAATATATTAAATTAAGTTAAAAAAAGTTATTATGTTTTTTTTGTGTCATTTTATCATATTGACAATATTTTTTATATTGACATATTCCACATTGATATATTTTCATATTAACGACATGTACATATATATTGACATACTTTTAACATTTCGACATTTGGTTTTTTATTCACTGGCATTTAATCAGTGTTTTAAAACTCTTTTAATGATATATCTGAAATGATATTACAGAATTTTACTTGTAACATTAGTGTTATCAATAATATATTTGTAGGTGTTTGTATTTGTTGGTAGTTACATGGCGACTCTGATTTACAACTCACTACCAAACAGTCTCGTGGTTCCATATAAATGTAAAATAAATGTCGGAAAAGTGGCTAGTACGTCTTGTGGTTAAAGTGACGATATGGTTGAAGATAGTAAAGCACGCCTAGCCTGGAATATAACTGACTCACAAGCGAGGCTGCTGAAACACACCGCTTGGCGGCAGATTTTTAAATTGACAAACCATGCTATGGTTTCCTCAAGCAATGTTTTTTGGCAGCTCAGCTTGAGATTTCAACCCACATCCTTTGGCGTGTGGACAGACCGGGCTAACCACTGAGAAATAATCGCTAAAGAATACAATGTGTTTTGCAGCTTCAGTCTTATCAGTTTTTTTTATGCTTTACAGGCTAAGTGTTTGACCACTGCTCTTCTGATATTAAGTGATCGAAGATGGGAATGCCAATTTCTTAGTTTCCTTTTCCGACTACACCGTCACTGACCCTCAGAATTTTCTTAAATTAAGTTTATGACTTAAAAATCTACCACTAACAGAAACAAGTTCAGCACCTCGAAAGAATATACCTAGATAAACATTTACACTGGAAATTAAACGCAAACAGTCGGTAGTTTTTGTTGTTTTAAAATGAGGGAAATTACTAACGGCCGAAGTGAAGCGAGCTTGGACCTTTCTCTTAAAAGGTTACGGTGCTGTACAAACCCGTAAATAAACTCTATTAAACTAGTTTAGTGTCTAAATTACAGTAGCATGTCTGTTGCTAGTCTAAGGTTTTTTACTAAAATATAAGTAATGGACAGAAAAAAAAATGTGACATAGGACATATGTCTTCCACTAACGGACAGAACTCTTTTTTCACGTTACAACAAATCATTTCATTATGAGCTGTTTTAATTTTATATAAACCTTTATTTCGACTTTTAAATTACCAAAAAAGTAACTGCCGTTTATACAGAAAATTATTTTCGACACCAGCTATACCAAATTTACGAAAATCGCAATCTGTTTTGATTTGTAATTCTTGATATTACTATCAAACTTAGACAAGACAATTTACAAATAGATGAAAAATATAAGGAAAACGCAAGATGCAAACACGTTCAAGAACAAAAAAAGCAGCGGGAAATAATTACGCACTACAACCACCACTGCCCGCCAACTCCGACCACTTCGTCGGGGGATAAAGAGTTCGCTACCACGCAAGTGCCTTGTTGAATACCAGCGACGTGAGTGGGCTGCGGACACCGGCGCCACCACCACCTGCGCGTCGGGGACGACCACCACCTGCGCGTCGGGGACGGCCACCGCTGACGGCACCCCTAGGGAGCTTCGGGAAAAGATCCCCGCAGCGCTCTCTCCCGGAAAATATATCCAGCTGGGTGCGGAGCTCCGCCCGGTGTTGCCAGGCGTCGTAGACCGCACCCCCTCACAGAATCCCTCAGCGTCCTGCCTCGACAATGAAGGCTACCTCGAGGTCGATTTACCTACCTCCGACCACGCGCGGAGGAGCAAGAACCCGTCAGTCAACCTGGCACAACCTGCGGGACAACCTGCCTCGCATCCAGCTCACGCTACCGGTGATGTAGTGCGACGCATGCGATGGTCTCTGGCAAATAACGAGAACTGCATGCGCGCCTATTATGGGGCTACGGAAGGGGAATTTAATATCCATTGTAACATTGTACTTTACTCTGGAAATTGATGTGGTTTTGACCCCCGCACCCGCAACCAAACGCTGTCTTTACATGTCAGGCGCACAACAATCCGTAGTGCGAAACGAAACCACGCACGCGTCGTTCAATACTTTGACTCCTTGAAAAGGGCCATCGGATATAAAGTCGGAGTATCTGACCTTATTAAATGTCAGTAACGTTTTAACAACAATCTATTACACCTACATACAATATATTAGATTAAATTATTATAATATTATTTATATATAATGCATAAAATGTATTTTATGTAAGAGTCATACATTTATATACAACGAGCTGCTACCCAGGACTGTGCCTGTGTGGAATATAAATTTAAAAAAACACCCCAATTTTCCGCGCTCTTTTTTTTCTTCTCCTAAAAATCTTCTGCAAAGTATTAGAAAACAAAAAAAAATGAATGAAATCGGTAAAGTGGTTCTCAAGTTATGACGTGACCAAGGGAAATAGGTGAGCTGTGGTCAAACATCTAGCCTGTGAACCATAAAAAAAAACAGGGATTAATTTTTTGGATTTTCAGGATTGTTTAATACATTATGTATGTAGCCCCGTGCGATTTTCTGAAAATCAGTGCTGCGGGGAAATCCACAGCACAGTACCAAAGCCTATCCCCTTATCGACATTCTGTGATCACTACCATTTAAGACTTGCAAAGTGTGCATAATATCGTTCATGTGTTTATTTGTGTCTATTGTTTGTAGTTTTATTCGTTGTAATATCTAGTGTTTTAAAAATACACATTTTTCTTTCTTTTATTCAACTAAAACTAAATTGCTCTTTTCTAACTTGAGATTGACAAATTAAAACTTTTTTTTAATTTAAAAGTAATGACGCTTTTCCGTTGGTAAGAAATAACACCTCTCCATGACCATTGCAACGATATACACAACTTTGAGTAGCAAAACATAGTCTAGGACATTGCTGCTTTGGAGCTTATTCCTTCGAGACTTTCTATGGTTAGTTTCAATTGCCCTAGCACTATACTGTTAAAACATCACGTTTGTTGTATGGGAGCCCTCTTAAATATTTATTCTGTTTTTTAGTATTTGTTGTTATATCGGCAACAGAAATACATCATCTGTGAAAATTTCAACTGTCTAACTATCACGGTTCATGAGATACAGCCTGGTGACAGACGAACAGACAGACAGACGTACGATAAGCGGAGTTTTAGTAATAGGGGTTTTATTTACCCTTTGGGTACGGAACCCTAAAAACACGAAAACATGACCTGAACTACTGTTTTCCCATTAAATAAATAGATTGTGGTCCGCTTGTTCATTCTACTCCGGTACAGGGTCCGGTCAATTCAATTCCAGCTCTAAACAGGATTGTGGTAATTGAGGTCGACAGAGACCTTGCCTTGTCTATTTGCCAAATAAGTTGCGAGCGTCGTTACCAACTAGGATTGAAGGATACTTAAGGAGATACTCACAAAAACTTACTTGCAAGATTACTAATATACACAACATACAGGGTTAGAAGCTTAAGGTGTACTAAGCCTAAAGGGGGTCATTTTACTCACTATTAATAATAAATACCATAGTAAAAAAATATTCATAATGATTATGACCATAGTGAAAAATTGTTCATAGTGATTAGTAGTCCCCTTTCGACTTAGTAGATCACAAGATTAGAGCCTTACGTAAAAGTGCCAGACCTATTGGTATTGTAACTCATATCAAATTCAGATAATCCCGAAAATAAATAAATTAGAGTGTAATAAATCGGTAAAAGAGCAAAAAATTAAGTAAAGTGTAAAAGACGTACGATTAATTATTCGCTTCGATGTAAATGTTTTTTTTTTTTTATTTATACGAATACAGTGATTTGGACCTTACCAAAGGGAAAAGAAAACGATATGGGATAATAATACCAGTTTCAAAAAGGACAAATAAAATCACTTTGGGTGAGAAATCTCGAAGGGAAAACTCGACCGAAAACGATTTAAATTTATGGCTAGCAAATTTATTTATTAATTAACTAGACGACAATTGTTATTGGATGGCATAGTCGCTATTAATTTTGGTACTTCATAAATTATTAACAAATGTCGTGAAAGTGAGAATTGCCGAGAAAATCTCAAGGGCATCAGAATAGTGGTGTTAACGTCTATCCAACTAATATAATATAGAAGCTTATGGATTATGTTGATGTTATTGTTACAGAGAGGGCGCTCTACGGGTAGGATGCGGCGGCATGCACCGCATATTGCTCCTTATGGCGGTGCTCTCGCCGACCATCGCGCCTCACTCCACCTTCACAGGTAATGCAATCACAACGAAGGTTACTATTTACATAGCACGAGTGCTGCCATCTAGTGTATAGCTTCAAATGTGTTATAGAAATGCGACTATAAATCTGTAACCATTTGCTAAAATTAATAGTGGATATGACGGAGAATGTACTTGCCTTTAAGGGAAAAATATTGAACTTTTTGACATATTATATAATTGTCGACTTTTTAAATGATAGATTAATAGACTTTTAAAATTAAAATTTATATTATTATACGACATGAGATTTGAAATTAAATTAAATCATAATATTAAAATATAGTAAGCCTTTAAAAGGCTAAACTGCTTATACTCTACATACAAAATATAGTTATTTTAAGATCTTAATGTTACACGATTTACAACAAATATTTCTGATTTTTGATTTCTGAAAAATATACCATAGAGCTAAAAGTAACGCAAAATGTTAATTGCATCGCACTGGAAATACCAGTTATTATTACAGATGCTACTACCGCACAAGTTAAATTTAAGGAAATACATTTTAACCTTCGCTTTATCTAACTCACTTAGGTACTAGCCAATGCATAGATAGCGAATAATACAAAAAAAAAACTATAATTTTGTTGTTCAAAGAGTCTCTTGCCATTCCAAATGAAGATAAACAATATTCGAAACAAAAATGTTCAACCAATGAATTTCATATTTTATGAAGGTATTAGCCGAAGGTAATATGTACAAATAGATCGTCTGTAGCGGGTTTCAAACTTATAGCTTTGTGTAAAATCTTCAAGATGTAATAATACATCGCTTTGAAGCGGTCGCCGTACATGACCCAAAACATTTCATACTAACTGACGCACCAATAAAAAGAAAAGACAACCTTCGAACTAAGCAAGACGGAATATATCTTATGTGCGTCGTCATTTTCCTCAAATGCGTACGGAATCCTCAAGTAGGAATATCTACATTAGGTGAATCAATAAATGAAACGTGCATACTTTTTTGTGTCTTTTCTGTATTTATACAAGTCGAGTATTATTCGTGGTTAAATTCTGTCTCGGTTAAATTAAATCTAATTTGATGCTAAACGAATACTACCCACGTCCCACGGTAATCTTTAAAAGTTCAGTAGCAGACTCAACGTATCACGGAGTTATTTACGTTGAAAAATCACACACAAAGAAAAACGTGCGTAAAACAATTAAATAAAGAAATTTCACAGTAAAAGTGGTTTTAATTCAAATTGAAATGATTTCATTACGATGTTTTCCT
The DNA here is from genome assembly GCA_950106695.1 of Biston stratarius. Lineage (NCBI taxonomy): Eukaryota > Metazoa > Arthropoda > Insecta > Lepidoptera > Geometridae > Biston > Biston stratarius. The sequence goes on from OX467112.1 coordinate 3,842,363, forward strand.
TTACCGACTGCTCTAGCTCACTGTCGTAGTTCGATCCCACGCTCTCCTGTGTGTGATCTAACCTAACAACCACTGAACTGCTACAAATTACAAAGGCAAAGTAAAAGCTATAATAATAAGAGATATAATATATTCAAATATTTGCCGTGGTGGTGCCGGCGTAAGAATTGTACCCCACCCTCTCTACCCGTGGTTACCGTAAGAGACGGCTAAGGGGTGTAATCCGGAAGATGGGCGTCAGCGTCTTCCTTGAACAATCACATTTAACTGCGCTCGCCAACCCGCCTGCCAAGCGTGGCGAGTATTGGCAAAACCCCCCCAGGAGGAGGCCTATGTCCAGCAGTGGCCGTTGTATGGCTGATGATGTGATGTGATTCAAATATAGCACAACATTAACACGTAGATCTTATCCCCAGCATCTACAAACACTGAGGCGATGACGCAATTTATCACCATGTCGCCGCCACCTACAGTCTTTCGCAATCCTCGAGTGACGACTAAACCCAGAAGGACCCATGTGCGAGGGAAGTCTGACTCTCCGATGCTGAACTACATCTTCGATTCTTACGCGACGAATAACAAGCATTTTCATGACAAGTGAGTAAATCTCCTGCTAGTTTCGTAAGGTTTTATATGTTAAAGTAATGAGAGGAACGAAACTCATGTATATATATAAACATATTTATTGTATGGCTTTAACTTTAGGATGTAATTTGTAGATAGTTTTTTTTTGTTCATGTTTAATTTTCCCTGTATATAAGTGCAATATTTATCTAATTTTATGATTAATTTTAATAATTAAAAAACTCATACGATTCTAAAAATAAGGGTAGGTATTTAATGTAACAAAGGGCTAGCTCACATTAATAATTAATTAACACAATATAGCGAGTTATGTGCTTTTTTAATTTATGATCGGGCGTTTATTAATGTTGCTTGTTTTTTATTTAACTTGCAATAATTACGCAGTACGTAAAATGATTTATGAAAAACAAACAATCTGGCTGGTGGGAAAAAATACTGGTTATACTAGCTGCAGAACCCACATCTGCGTGTTCTATAATGGAAACCGTGAATCAGCAAACGTAGTGTAGAACGCCCGAAATCTCAGGGCGTGAGTGGGTGGAGTGATGATATACTTAAAACTGCTGGCAAAGACTGAAAGCAAAAAACGGAAGATCGGGATGAGTGGCGTGTCTTGGGAGAGACCTAAATCCAGCTATAGACTATAATAACGCCTGCCCGTGATTATTACAGCGGTACCCAAAACCAGAACTTTGAGTAACAAATCGGAGTCCAGAACCTCAACTGTAACACTTATTGCTTTGAAACATTCGATTGTTTGTTTCAATAGCCCTGTAATTTCACTATTTGCACTACCCTTCAAACCGATACACAGTAAAGCTTACACACTACTGCATGGCGACAGAATATTTAATACTTCGGTGCTACTTACGTAGACCTCCTGCTAAGTAGATTTACCACCTACTTAGTAAGGTTATAGATTTGAAAAACAATGAACTGTTTAATATTAGCGGTTTCTTTAATCATATGCACGAGTTATATCGTTCAAAAGTCGATCAGATTCGATCAATTTTGTATGAGGAAACTGGTGCGTATGATTCAAAAACCCCGTGCCGCTCTAGCAGATTGATATACTATCAATCATTTTGGTCCGCGATCTTGGTTACTTTTTTATACGCTAAAGGGTTTTTTACCATGACAATTTGTAAACAAAACTTTCATAAATGTTTGATACTTACCAATTTACACAGACTAAGGGTCAGACGCCGCGCGCTGTACATGACAGAGATTACAAGTTCGGTAATACTAAATACGCGAGCACGTAGAACATTTCCGCGCTCACTACGTAGCTTATACCGTTCGTACGTCTCCTGAGCCATTAGTTTTATCTTAGTTAACTGTTGTAGTTATGTGTTCACAAGTTATAGTCATAGCTCAGCGTATTAGCAAGCTTAAGTGGCAATGGACTGGACATATCTTTCGTAGAACCGATAACCGCTGGGGTAGACATGTTCAAGAGTGGAGGCCGCGATTTGGAAAACGTAACGCAAGATGCCCTGACACTCGATGAAGTGACGATATACGTAGCACACCTCGCAAAGGATGGAAATAAAAAGCGGAATACAGGGCTGAGTTACGTGACTTAGGAGAGTCATATGTCCAGCGGTGGACTGCGATAGGCTGATAATGAAGATGATTGTGTGCTCAAGGACTGCAAAAACTGGTCATGAGCCACAATGGAATATCTTTCCACGTGTAAATTTAATTATTTTGACGAATATCGATAGTTTTCTTTTCTATTTATAATCTGGAACACAAAACTTAAATATTATCCGGCCAGTATCATAACTCTCCAGACACACGAGTTCCTACTGCGTAATCAACGCGCGATGGATAGTTATACGATGTACACAATAGTACACATAGCTATCAGAGCTTCACTGCGTTTTTAATCGACTTCAAAAAGAGGAGATTCTCATTTTGATTGGTTTTTTTTTTGTTAAAATCATGTCAACTTTCATAGTAGAAACTGAATAATTTATTAATAGATAGATAGATAGATAGATTCTTTATTGTCATAAAAATAAATCTATTATTATCGCGTGTATAATAATGATTTCGTTCATGTACTCGTCCGGTTTAACAAAATTTTTGGCGTAAAAATGCAGTGTTACTCGTAATTGTATCGTGAAACTTACCAACAAAGTAATATTTTAAATTATAATTTATTATTTTTACATAATTATATAAATAAGGCGTAATTAAACATTAATAAAAGCTGTATAGAGGCTAATAAATTTAAGCTGTAAATGGGCTTCGTCAAAAAAGTATTAAATAATAATAATAATTAGCAAATAAGGGCTTCGTCAAAAAAGTATTAAATAATAATAATAATTAGCAAATAATAATAAATTACATAATCATTACAATATTATTAATAGTCAATGTATTATTTATTTAAAATTCATTACATTTTCAAGATTATAATTTATAGTCGCGATAATCATTTTTAATATACTCGTCTACTTTGTATAAAGTCTTAGACAGCAACAGATTTTTTACATTCATACAAAATATACTGTACTTCGTAGAAGTTTTAATGCACTTAGGCAGTTTATTGTAAAGTTGCTGGCCAATTATTATCGGATTTTTAGTGGACTTGTGTAACCTGTGTTTTACAGACAAAAGACTATCTTTGTCTCGAAAATTGTAGTCACTACGTTCTCCGCGACATTGATACATATGGAGATTTGTTCTTACAAATTTCACAATTTCAAAAATGTATTCTGATATTGATGTAAGGATACCAAGATTCTTAAAAAGATCTCTGCACGATTCTCTGTGTTTGGCTCCTACTAAGACCCTAATAGCACGTTTCTGCATCTTTAGTATACGGCCATTGTCTGTGGAATTACCCCACAGAATAATACCATATGACATTATTGAGTGGACATAGGCGTAATAAATCTCTTTGAGATAGGATTCCGTTGCAATTGGTCGTAATTGTATTAATGTATAGATTCCTCTAGACATTTTATCACATGTGGTATTTATGTGAGCTTTCCAAGTAAGAGCAGGATCAATCTCAAATCCAAGCAATTTCACTAAATTTGTAGTTTCTATATAGTTTGTATCCTGCATTGTAGGAACTACAATAGCTGGCTGTTTTGGGGAGACTGCATTAAATATAATGACATTGGTTTTGCTCGAGTTCAGTTTCAAACCATTCATCTCAAACCATCCACGTAGAATTTCCATGTCAAGAGCTATATTCTGCTTCAATTCGTCCATATTTTTACCGGAGACAATAACTGTAGTGTCATCAGCATATTGAATAAGCTCTCCATTTAATTTTAAATATGCCATATCATTTTAAAATACGATAAACATTGTATTACCTAGTGAAGATCCTTGGGGTATACCGAGTTTAAGTTTCTGTGGATTAGATCTATGTAATTTTCCGTCTATTTTTATCTCAACTACTTGTTTTCGATCAGTCAAAAATGATTTTACTAACTTCTCACTTTTACCCCTGATTCCATATACTTGAAGCTTATCAATCAGTAATTCATGATCCACAGAGTCAAACGCTTTCGATAAATCAATGAATATAGCAGCGACCTTTAGCTTCTTATCCATACTTGTAATAACTTTGTCCACAAAATCATGCGCTGCCGTTGTAGTAGATCGTCCTTTTCTATAGGCGTATTGACTTTCCGATAGAATTTTATGTTTTTCTAAATGTGTCATTATTTCCTTTGAAATTAAGGATTCTATTAATTTTGAAATAGTGGGGACAATAGTTATGGGCCTGTAATTCTGCACGTTTGTTTTGTCTCCCTTTCCCTTGTAAAGGGGTGTGAGGCGACACATTTTTAAATCATTCGGATATGATTCCGATAATAAAATATTATTGACCAAATAGGTTATGTGATTAGACAATGGTTGCATGATTTGATAAAGAAAGCTGCCTGATATGTCAAAAATGTCTTTTGTATCAGAATGGTTTATTTTCTGTTTAGCTAGTTTTAAAAGTTCATCATGGGAAACCTCCTTAAACTCATGCTCCGGCAGTTCCGTTATAGCTTGTTTTAAAAATGATAAAGCTTTAAATCTAGCAGGAACATAATTTAATCTTAATTTATTACCAATTGAAATAAAATGGTTATTAATATAATCAGACATTTTGTCATCTGTTATTCGCGATTTATTACTTAATAACTCCCAACTCCATTCTTTTATATCCTTATTAGTATCTTCTTTAATCACTTTCCATACTTCTCTTTTCTTATTTTTAGCAGTCTTTATGCGGTGTTCTACGTGTGTCTTTTTACCTTCTGTTAAACATGTGTCTCTTTGTTTAATTTTTATATTAATTAAATTCTGATCCAAAATATTAGGATATTGTCTCTTAAACTCGTATAAGTCATTAATTTCTCTCTGTATTTTAACGAAGTCATCCGATATCCATGGCACCCTGTTGTGCAGTTTCCGTTTGGTTTTAGTCATTGGAAAAAATAAATTGATGTTCCATTTTATCTTGGACATGAAATTATTAAAAGTATAGTTATCATATTTAGCAAAAATATTATCCCAATCATATGACAACATAGCATTACAGAAATCTATTATATTCTCTGAGTGAAATGAGCGTTTTTCTATACACTTCGACGATTTTATAGCGAAATTTTTTGTCTTTAGTCTAGCCAACTGTGCATCATGGTCGATACGATCCATAGCAGCTGGTATTCCTTCCACACTAATTCTATTTTCATTTATATTTGTTACTATACAATCTATAGAAGTTTGAGTGGACTCGTTGATTCTTGTCGGAAAGTTTACAATATTTCTGAAATTGTACGCCTGCAATATATCTAGTATTGCTCTTTAACTCTAGTATTGTTTGCTCTTAGTATTGCTCTAATAACTAATAAGTATCATTTAGTATCCTCCACGTCCACTTATTTACTCAAAATAAATATCAGACATATCTGTAAGGTCTCTGAGGAAAATGCGAATGAAGTTGATGAAATGCGCAAAGAAAATATTCATGATTTTTCCTTTGGTTGCTCGGGTTGAATAGAAATGTCGACGCTTGGGTGAGAATAAGACGACCTGCTATATACACGATTGACTTCTGGCACCGGAATCCCGGGAACTTAGGAAGATCAGATTAAAGTTAAGACTAGACCAGACATACTTTTTAAAATATATCATATTATTTGTCTGACAGGCGAAGTGTTTGACCACAGCTCACCCGGTATTCAGGAACGCCGTGGTCGAAGATATTTAAACACATTTAACCTGGAATGAAACTGGGTCTCAAATGAACTTGCCAGGACATACCGTTAGGTAAAAATAAAATAAATAATGTTTTTTTTTTATGGCCGACAGGCTAGGTATTTGACCACAGCTCACCTGATGTTAAGTGACGGTGTGGTCGAAGATAGTAAAGCACACCTAGCCTGGAATGGAACTGGCTCTCAAGTGAGGCTGCCGGAACACACTGTTAGATGCTTGGCGGCAGATTCTTAACTTGAGGGTGGTAGCTAGCCAGCCGAGTACTAGAACGTACCCTACCACCACGCTATGGTTTCCTCACGATGCTTTCCTTCACCTGCAGCTCAAGCTCATTGTTGGGGTTTGAGCCCACGCCCTTCGGCATGTGAACCGACCGCGCTAACCACTGAGCTATCATCACTACGACATAGGACATTACACACAGCGCCATCTAGCCTCAAACTAAGAGTAACTAATAAAAACCTTTTAATTGCACTATGGGAACAAGATATCTGATATATGTACGAGTACAAGTGAAGCTCTTATATATCATGTATTTTAATCATTTGATGCTATATAACCCCACAAAGTTTATATCTACGTCTACAATCATGGAAAAACAGAGTTTTCATAAATGTAAGGCAAATTTTTTTTTTTTTTTGAAACTATCGGTCACCAATGTGTCCATGTGAATTAACCCTTACAACAAAAAAGATTGATTAAAGAAGGTTGGTGCGTAAGCAGTAAACCGAAACTAGAACGAAAAACCCCCGAGCCCCTAAAAGGTCTTACACTTAAAGATGAAAGAAGTACTCTGAAACTTACGTCTGCAATGAACGCTGCAGTATAATATACGAGATAGAAAAATACCTAGCGTTTATGCTTGACTTTTACCAAAATATAAGTTTTAGGTGCACCAATTTCAATACTAGATGGCGTCTGTATCGAGTTAGTACGCGCAAGCAAGATTAACAGTAGATTTATGGAGTGTAATAGGTGCAAATAATTGTGTTCGGGTCAGTATCCAATGAAAAGAAATTACCTAAATAAGTTTGATTTATATCTTCGTGTACAAAGAGAGTTTACCTCGTTTGTAATGATAGCTTTGAAGATAGTTTTCAAAGAAAATAGTAGAGGTTCTTGATGACGTACTTACATTAACACTCTCTAATATAATGAAAGCATAAGTTTTTTAAAGCTTTATTTCTTTTTAATTCTTATCGTTATTTTTACATCCTAATTCAGATCAGCCCTGTTTTTTAACTGTACCACTGCTGGGTCTTTTCGCATTATGGGAAGGGTAAGGTCAAGTGTGGGTTGGCATACTTCACACATCTTCGAAAACATTAAAACGATGTTTTCCCACAATGTTTTCCGTCTACGTTTGAAGCTAGACATGACAAGACGTGCGTGCCGTGGGATTTGAACCCAGGACCCCTAGATTGGCCGTCAGACAATCTCCCAACTATGCTGCCTAACTGACGTGTGATAACGGTGTTTTTTTTATTCATGTGACGACAAAAACAACTTTTATGTTTATTGTTTTTATGAAATTTACCCGCAAATTAGTACTACTAAAAATATAGTACATTATCGTTCCAGAGAAGACTCAAACGGTAGGTTAAGTATCCACCATGAATGTTATAGTATCAAATTATTATTTATGCATTTTGTAACGATACTTCAATCACTTCCTAAAAATCTGTCATAACCAGATTTAAAAAAATATGATATTGACAAATGTACAATTTTCACAAATGACAACTTGACAACAGCAGTTTTTTTCTCTTTCTTCTTGGCATCCCACTCTGTGCATTCTGCAAGTTTCAATTCTTTTCTTTCATGAAAGTATAATTTCAAAAGTAGAATATTTTGCGGGATAATAACATCTACATTCATGGATGATTTCAGTGGAATGAGTGAGTAATAATGAAGTAAAGCAATAAGAGTAAATAAAATTAGCATGATGCCATGAGCAAGTCAGGGACTTATTAAGAGAGTAAATGCAATAGAATTCCTACGTAAAAATATCATATTGAAGCTCGTCAAGTCAGAGAGGTCGGTATACATTCTGGGGCCCGCGGTCTACAACCGCGTACCCACCTCCATCCGGGAAGCACCTTCCACCGCGTGCTTCAGAACCAAGTTAAGATCTTGGCTGCTAGAGACCTTGTTTTATGACATTGACGAGTATTTCAAACTAATAGATATTATTAAATTACTAGTAAGTAATTATGATTTTTTTGACATTTTATTCTATTGACAATATTTTTTATATTGACATATTTTACATTGACATGTTTGTATATTCTGATATTTTGTTTTTTATTCATTGACATGTAATCAGTGTTCTAAAACACTTATAATGATATATTTGTAATGATATTACGGAATTGACTTGTAACATTGGTGTTAACAATAAAATATTTGTATAATTGTATTTGAAGTCATATGTAGCGGTGATAGCTCAGTGGTAAGCGTGGTCGCTTCGGACGCCGAAAATCCCAACAATGAGCTTGAGCTGCCGGTGAAGGAAAATATCGCGAGGAAACCACAGGATGGTGGTAGGGTACTTTCTAATACTCAGCTGGCTAGCTACCACCAAGCCGAAATCAAGTTGAAATGACGTTAAGAATCTAACGCTCTATAAAATATCTCTTGAATAAAAATATTTAAGCCTGACTTGAACCCAAAAGCGTCGTCCTGCAGTACGTCCAAGTTTAGCTTTATCCGATGGTGCTATTAAGTTTAAAGACTTGCTGAGTTCGCAAGCGGCGCTTATTGTGAATTTTTATAGTCTGCTTCACAGCCTAGAGACTTCTTTTATGTTATTTTATTCCAAGCGACAATCTTTCGTAATGCGATTCATTTACATAATATTAAACAACGGACTGTTTAAAACTGTCAACCACTTTTTTTATAATTACACAAATAAAATATTTTATTGACAACACCAATGTTACAAGTCAAATTCTGTATGATAGCTCTGTTGGCTCGTTGGTAGTATATCTGCATCAAGAGCTGAAGAGCGTGGGTTCGATTCCCACCTAGGACAAACATTTTGTAGTATAAACAAATGTGTGTTCTGTGTCTGGATGTTCGGTATGTATGATAAGTACCTATGTACTTACAAAAAAAGTATATACATAAGTATCATATCAGCTATCTGGTTCCCACGGTACAAGCTTTGCTTAGTTCGGGGTCAGATGGCGCTGTGTGTAATGTGTCCTACGATATTTATTTATTTTATTTTTTAAATATATAATTAAAATAGTTTTAAAACTGATTAATTAAAATGCCAAAATAAAGTATGTCAATGTAGAAAAATATTGTCAAAGCAAAAATATTGTCAATATAACATATTTCAATATAAAAATATTGTCAATGTAATAAAATGTCAAAAAAATCCTAATTACTTACTAGAAATTTAATAATCTTTTAGTTTTAAATACTCGCCAATGTCATAAAACAAGGTCTCTAGTGACTAAGATCTCAACTTGGTCTTGACTTATCCTACACAACGTTGTGTAAGATAAGTTAAATAAGTTTAGCATTGGACAAGCTATATTGTAGTTAGCGCGACCGGTTCACACGCCGAAGGGTGTAGGTTCAAACCCCAACAATGGGCTTGAGCTGCCGTAACGAAAAACATCGTGAGGAAACCATAGTTTGGTTATAGGGTACTTTCTACTCGTAGTACGCGGCTGGCTAGCTACCACCCTGAAGTTAAAGATCTGCCGCCAAGCATGAAGTGTGTTCCGGCAGCCTCACTTAAGAGCCAGTTCCAAACTAAAGGTAGGTGTGCTTTACCATCTTGACCATCACTTAACATCATGTGAGCTGTGGTCAAACACCTAGCTAGTTAACCGTAAAAAAATTGTATGAACAGACGGCAATTTAGAGTAAAAAGCACACACCGAATATGTATACAAAATACCTAAATGACTTTTGAATTCGGAACACTATTTAATTAAAAAGTTTGAACGCAATTTGCTTCGATAAAGTCCTGGCCGGTAATAAAAACAGTGCGCCTGCCGACGCAGCATTGGTTATCAAAATTAATTTAAAAAAAAAATACGCGGGAACTTCTCATAAAAGATGTTAGTTTTACTTATTTTCTTGTAATACATAGAAAGTTGTCCCGTATTGTAATAGAAACAAAACTTTCCATTGTAAAAGATAAAACACAAAAAATAGAACCACTAGTGCGTATAAATATAAAAGTACAAAAGAGTAACACAGAGCTTAAACTTAGTCAAGTGTCAGCCTCACATTAACTTTCAAAAGATCTCATGAAAAATTCATTTAGTTTTCTAGAAACAAGTTAGAACTTTTTCTCATTTAAAACTGAGTTACCATAAACATGGACGAAAGATACACGAAAGATAATAAAAGCTACAAAGTTATGATATTATTCCGAGTCTAATTTATTATAAGAATAACTCAAACATGTGTTGAGGAAAAGCTTGTTTTTTTTGTTTCACAGAAAGAAAAAGTGTGACCCAACGAGGCCCCGTTTTATTCAAACTGGGAACTCTTGTACAGACGTGATGCGGATGAAAATTTCTGTATAATGTTACACCGTGTTGTATTTTGAATACATTTGATGAAGCGTTGTTCGTGCATTAATGTTGTTTTTGTGTATATACGTATATTTAATAGATTTTTTCTTTGTTGAGCGACTCGTTTGCAGCATATGCGACATCTAGGCATAATGCTAGGTTTCTAGATCAATGAATGAAAAGATGAAAAGTTTCATGTAGTTATGTGCATTAGATAAAATGGTACGGTTGCAAAAAAAAACATTAAACAATTTTAGGTCTTTTATTACGCGTATATGAAATACTAGCTGTGCCCCGCGGTTTCACCCGCGCTAGATGCCTACGTCATAGTAGCTTTATGCATGCAAAGTCTCAGCCCGATCGGTTTAAATGGAAAATTTTCATACAAACTTTCATCCCCTATTTTATCCCCTTGGGGGTAGAATTAATCAAAATCCTTTCTTAGCGGATGCCTACGTCATAACATTTACCTGCATGCCAAATTTCAGCCCGATCCGTCCAGTGGTTTGGGCTGTGCGTTGATAGATCACTATGTAAGTCAGTCAGTCAGTCAGTCAGTCAGTCAGTCAGTCAGTCAGTCAGTCAGTCAGTCAGTCAGTCAGTCAGTCAGTCAGTCAGTCAGTCAGTCAGTTAGTCAGTCAGTCACCTTTGAGTTATATATATTTAGACTAAGACTTAAACACAATGAGGTTTTTGAACCAAATTCGTTTTTATAAATAAGTACATTAGAATCTTGAATAAGTAACATTTTATTTATATTATATTTTTATGTTATCTTTCACGCCATAAAATCGCCAATAAATTAGAAATCATTTGAAAGTTAAAAACTTTTTGGTTTGTTTTATATTTTCTCAATTTAGTTAAAAAGAATTTAAAATTGAATATAGTGTTCTGTTGATTAATTTGACATTGTCTGAAAAATATTAATAGTTATTATTCTTTTCTTTAATTGTAAAAGTGATATATTACTAATAAAATATAGTTTTTCATTGATTTGTAGTACATAGTACAATTGCAATTATGTAGGGTTTCTAATATATTTATTGCTCGCTTCGGTGTGAAAGCGGCCAAGCAAGCGTTAGGCCTGTGGCAGGATGAAAAGGATCTTCATTAGACCGACAAATGAGATATCGCGGGTTCGTATCAAGCGAAATTAGTTTCTGTTTGAGCTTACATGCTGGGTGCTTGAATGATCCGCTTGATTGGTTTCTGTAATTAACTGTTATGGGAATTTCTCCAGATATAATGTTTATTTGAAGTGTTCTTTTTCTCTTGTAATATCGCGTTCCTACTGTCTTTGGACGCGTTTTAAGGCGAGGCAGCGAAAACATACAGCGATTAGTGATCTAGGACAAAGCGAAAGGAATTAGACCGCGAGTAAGGTATATGCGATGAATCGATCAAATCAAATCTGCGGTACACAGTTCCGTGCATGAGTGTACCTGTTTATAGCAATTGATGTCGTATATTGTAAGCTTTAGACCTACTACAACCAATAACCTTATTAAACAACTCACGACAACCACGACTGTTCTGTCAAGAGCGTACCAACTTGGAAGAGAAGTGTTATTTTTATGAAATGAACCTTTTTTTTACCTAACGCAAAATTTCTAGACTCTTCACGCAGAATTTTTAAACTTGACATAATTTTAACGTGATAAACTTACTACGGGAATAAACTTGACATTACTTACTATTTAAGTAGCAAAGCTGAACGCCTCCATTTCAGGTACATTTAAAATTCTCGAAATCAAGAAATTCGATGTCTTTTTCCTTTAAATCCTCCGGCCCCGCATCGAAGATGAGGGTAGACACACAATTCATCACCTCTTGATCTAGTTTGAGCAACCCACTTCACTTCATCTTTTTGTTACTGGTGATAGGCTAGGTGTTTGACTACAAACACCTAACAATCAATCAAGAATTTGTGGTAAAACACCTCATCATTTGTATAGTAGCGACGATAGCTCAGTGGTTAGCGCGGTCGGTTCGCATGCCGAACGGCCTGGGTTCAAACCCCAACAATGAGCTTGAGCTGCGGGTGAAGGAAAACATCGTCAGGAAACCATAGCGAGGTGGTAGAGTACTTTCTAGTACTCGGCTGGCTAGCTACCACCCTCAAGTTGAAAATATGCCGCCAAGCATCTAACGGTGTGTTCCGGCAGCCTCACTTGAGAGCCAGTTCTATTCCAGGCTAGGTGTGCTTAACCATCTTCGACCACACCGTCACTTAACATCAGGTGAGTTGTGGTCAAACAACTAGACTGTCAGCAAAAAAAAAAAACACACACAATTATGTGTATTGCACAAACGAAGAGCAATATCAATGGACATGAACATGCCAATCAGAAACAATTAGTCAAAAAACATAAAAAAAGAGATTCCTACGTAATATCTAAAAACCTTCCGCTTGATACAGTAACGTTTATGATCTAGAACATTTATAAACGCCTCTCATAAAGATCGGAAACATGAAAATTGTAATAATATTCTGCAAAAAAAAAAAAACACTTTGAAATTTATGCAGCCTTTTGTTGAAGTAAATCTACTGTGACTAAAAGTGTTTTAGGTCGGCCTCTCGTAAAACAATGGGGATCATCGTAAACTTTACTGGGCATTTGGGCAACATCATTATCTTATCTACTTTATTTCAACGGAGCTGTGGCCGTGAAAAAAAAATGTAAATGAATATAAAAGCCTTTCTGTTTCTTCACGCGAATATATGAAATGACGAGCGGAAGCGGTGATTGCTATTGGAAAGATATATTTTAAATAGAATTTGTTAAGTGTGCATAAACCTGAAAACTGAATTAATCATATTTTAATATTGTCAACGTTTCCATAGATAATGTTGTGTAAAAATATTTTTTACCAGTTGATGAATTTAAATTTTGTTGAAATATTTTGTGGTCAGATCCGCCATCAGCACACAGCACCATCAGACACCAAACTAAGCTAAACTTGTAGGTACTAAGGGAATCGAATAAGTGGTAGAAAGATAATATATACATAATGATATATGTATATAGAAATATAATACATACAGAACACCCAGCCACAGAATAAACGTTTGTTTATACCACAGAATATTTTCCCTGGGTGGGAATTGAACCTTGTTGCTCTTAAAGCAGATATACTACCAATGAGCCAACAGGGCTGTAAAAGATTGGACAAAGACAAAAGGCAAAGACAGGATAAACAGACGGTCAACACATATCAAGCTTACAACACAATTTGACTTTTCAGTTTTTAAATTATTATATGGTCAACTCTTACAGTGCATGAATAATAAAATTGATGAAAGACGCAACAATACATCAATGAAACACATCGTTTTTGATCCAAAATCTGTCGATTGAGTACAAATCAACTTTTACACCAGCTTTTAAGTTTACATATTTTGTTTTCTGTACTTTTTTTTTCTATTTTTGGTTTGCACAATAAAGAGTTTCTATCTATCTATACAAAGGCCAAAGAGGTCAGGATTCATTGTAGTCGTCGACATGTGCAGAGATCTGATCTGCTTAAATGAATAAGTGAGACTCCACTGTTGTGTACAGCGCACAAAAACAACATATCTTTGCTTGCAAAACCAAAACGGTTAGTAAAAATTAATAACATCTAATAATGTTGATCATTGTCCCGGTAATCGTCACGGTGAACGGTCTTATAGCGAAGAGTCTCGACCAACACCTTATGAGACTCGCTAGACGGTTGGGTCAAGGGTCAGAACCAAAAGGCAGTGATCCTTGACACGGCGCGCATTGTTGGGAGGTTCCTCACTCTGTAGCCCTAACCACAGGGAAGGCAAACTCATCGTTATTTTTAAAACAGTCAATTGCTTAATAGAGATTATTTTTGTAGCCGTTATTATACATAATGTACGAAGCCAAAAGCAAAGAAGAAAAAGACATCAAAAACTTTTTTTGGCAGGAGTGCGAAAAACACATGTCACCGTATTGTATTACTTTAAAAAAATTGTCTTGTCGAGTGTTTATGTAAAAAAAAATTGATGTTAAATTAATATATTGGTTGTTCGGAAAGTAATTTCGTTTTTTTTCGTGGAAATGAAAGACAGTTTTCGGATAATAAACAAATACTTTATTAAATTATATATTGGCCGTTCTGGTCCAACACCTTTTGCCATCTTTCTGGTAGTAGCATAATGCCACGCTCATAAAATTTTTGGTCTTTGCTGGCAAAAAACTGATCGAGGTGGTTTTTGACCTCCTCATTTGAGGTGAAGGTTTTACCATGTAAAAAATTTTGGAGTGACCGGAACAAATAATAATCCGATGGTGCCAGGTCTGGAGAATATGGTGGGTGTGGCATTGTATCCCATTCAAGCTGTAAAAGCTTTTGGCGAGTGACCAAACTTGTGTGAGGTCTCGCGTTGTCTTGGTGAAACACTACACCTTTCCTGTTGATTAGTTCTGACCTTTTCTGTTGAAGTGCATCATTCAGTTTGTCCAGCTGATGACAGTAGACTTCCGAATTAATCATTGTGTTATCCGGTAAAAGCTCAAAAAAAACGATTCCTTTAAAATCCCACCAAACAGACAGCATCACCTTTTTTTGGTGAATATCGGCTTTGGAAATGGTTTGAGCCGGTTCATCTTTTTTGCTCCATGACCTCTTGCGTTTGACGTTGTTGTATACAACCCATTTTTCGTCCCCAGTAATGATGCGCTTCAAAAATGGATCATTTTCGTGACGTTTGAGGAGCGAATCGCAGACGTCAATGCGGCGACACAGATTTCTCTCTGTGAGAACATGGGGAACCCATACATCGAGCTTCGAGGAAAGTCCCAGGCCTTTCAAGTGGTCATAAACTGTTGAATTTGATAAATTTAACCTCAATCCGATCTCACGTGTTGTTATTCGCCGGTTCGCATCAACTAATGCCTTTATCGCGTCTTTATCAGCTTCAACCGGCCTTCCCTAACGTGGTGCATCTTCGACATCAAAATTGCCGGATCGAAATTTAGCGAACCAGTTCTGGCACTGGCGTACTGTCAACACACCATCTCCATACACATCGGTCAATTTCTTTCTGGCTTGAACAGCATTTTTACCCTTTCTGTAGTAAAACAGTAAGATATGTCGAAAATGCTGCTTATCGCTCTCCATATTTAAAAGAGCACCAACCAAAAACTACTGCGTAGAATTAATTGGAATTTTTCGCACACAAGCCTTGATATATGAGCTCTCAAAACATATAAAAATTATACGGCTTAAATGTGAAGTTGGGTGCAAAAAATACAATTAAACCCTCTGTCGGGAAAAAACGAAATTACTTTCCGAACAACCTTATAGTTTCAAAAAATGGGCGTGAGTGTGGGACAGTGCTATGGCGAAACATGACATTTCGTGTTACTTTCGAAAACTCCAGCGAATCTTGAAGTAACATCATGGCTTCTTCACTAAGCAACGACCTTGTGTGGCTTATTTCACTTGATTTTTCTTAAAATACTTAAAAATATAGAAACACTTGACGCTGGAAAATGCATAAGTGCAATGCCAAAAACACAAAAAGAAGAATACTTTTTCTGTTACGTTTTAAGGGATACAAATTAAATGGCATCCAAAATCCGACTTTTAAACATTTTGTCAAAGGTTTGTTAACAAGGGCAAAAAGACTTAAGTATATAAATACCCAGATAACACAAAGATCTTAATACCATTAGTGTTTTAGTAAAGTTTTGCAGCGAGAGTTACAAAATCACGTCTTCCATTAACCCAGTAAAGTCGCCACGTCTAACATAAGTTGGGAATATTCAAGCTCAATTTAGAGCACAAAGGTTTTTGTACCTATGTCAACATGATCCACGCCAAGGTAAGATATTAAGTTAGTCATTTTTATGAAAATTCTTCGTTTCATTATGACAATCAAGAAACAAGGGTGTCAGACATTTAAGAATAACATAAATTACAATACATTTATGCGCTGACTTTAAGATGGATTACATGGAGCATGATTTTATTGATATTTTAGATGGTTTATTCAATTCAATCTATCAAACAGATACTTGAAAAACTTCAGAAATTATCATATTTAAACTAATAAATATTGTAGAACATTAACAAAGCAAAGCTCGTTCCATGGGAACCAGGTAACTTATAAAATACTTGTATGCTTTCTTTATAAATATATATTTATATTACATACGGAACACTCACGCACCGAACAAGCATTTATGCTTATCGCATTTATGTTTGTCCTGGATGGGAATAGAACACGCGCCCTATAGCTCTTGTAGTTACAACGCACCAATCGAGCTAACAGGACAGTAATACATATAACGTATAGAAACTAATGAATGTGTTATCCAATCACACATATCGACCGTAGCAATTAACATTGTCGGATCTACATTTTTGCTATTTTCATTTTATTGCATTAAAGGTCTTAGAATATGTCTAAAAATGCCCCCGAAAATTAAAATTTAAAAAATAGTTTTTTAATCGAATTTAATAATTTTTGGGGGCATTTTTAGACATATTCTAAGACCTTTAATGCAATGAAATGAAAATAGCAAAAATGTAGATCCGACAATGTTAATTGCTACGGTCGATATGTGTGATTGGATAACACATTCATTAGTTTCTATACGTTATATGTATTACTGTCCTGTTAGCTCGATTGGTGCGTTGTAACTACAAGAGCTATAGGGCGCGTGTTCTATTCCCATCCAGGACAAACATAAATGCGATAAATAATGCCCCCGAAAATTAAAATTTAAAAAATAGTTTTTTAATCGAATTTAATAATTTTTGGGGGCATTTTTAGACATATTCTAAGACCTTTAATGCAATGAAATGAAAATAGCAAAAATGCAGATCCGACAATGTTAATTGCTACGGTCGATATGTATATAAACATTTTGTTTCGATCTCGTATACGTCACAAATAAATCGAAACGTCACGAATGAAAAAGTAATCCACCAAACAATCACGCACACTGGCCGTTTCGCACAAACATTTTTGTTCTCTTTTGTGTAGTTAGAATTCGGTGTTGAAAACTAAAAAAAAAAACAGTACTCGAATTAAAAGTACAGTAGTATTTTTGTTTTACTTATGCGGGATTACTCACGTTTAATTTTATTGGAAACTCTGACTATAGTTTCGGCCACAGCCGGTGGCCTTTATGGAGGCGAAGCTGAGTACAACACACGCGCGGCCTCGTCTTGTCTCGCCTCGTCACACAAGACGTGAGTAAAACAAAATATCTCAAAACCACGTGTTTCCATAGTAATACAGTAGTATGGTATGGTAGTACCGGTCTTTATTAAGTTATTAAGTTAATGGGGAAGGCAAATGTCCAGCAGTGGTGATAATGATGATGATTGTTCAATATAAAAGAAACAATCATTGATCATTTTAACCGACTTCAAAAAGTAGGAGGTTCTCAACTTGATTGGTTTATTTTTTTAATGTATGTACGCTGATATTATGATCCGATTTCCGTGATTCTTCTTTAGTTTGATGCGGAATAGTTGCCAATTGGTCCCATAAAAATTTAACATAGCTTGGCCAATTTGTTTTAATTTTATGAATATTTTTATTTACGTTGACGATGTAATTGTCTTTGGCAAGACGTTTTTGAGTCTTAGCGAGTCTAGCTAGACTCATACTGTTCAAGTGTTTTGGCGTGAACATAAATGAACTAAAAATTAAAAAATAAACATACAAATACAAAGAGAAAAACTTAAAAAAAAAAAAAAACGACTTTGCTTTAGCCTAGCATAAGTGGCATCGACTTCAAACAGATCAGTAAGTACCTAGCAGGTATAATAATACTTTGTAAATTAATTTTTCGCTTTTTAGTGCTCATGTTTTTTTCTTAAAGTCGGTTTTACTTTTTTTTAAGTTTTTCTCTTTGTATTATTTCGAATAAATGTTTTTTTTTTTAATTTTTATTTGCCTCAAGGATTCACGGAAGTCAACTGACATTGGAAAATGTTGAAACATCTTTTCTTTAATGCAGATGCTTACTTATCTGTCGTCTATCATGGTTACACGAAAATAAAATTGTGTAAAGTAATAAAAGCAGCAAGGTTAAACAAAAAAGAACAGCGAGCAGAATATTCAAAACACAATCTTGGAAGCAATAGACTTTTATCACTACATAGGGCCCCTAGGCATTTATTTTGTAAATGTAGGTGTCGCCGTTGCCTTTTCTTTACTTAAAATTCTCTATTTTTCAGTCTATCCGGCTGAAAATCTAGTTAACTCTTCGTTAAACAAAAGAATTGCCCAATGAAATTCTGATTTACATTACGAAACTTCTACCCAAGACAACCTAAAAGATTGGCCCATTTACTTCTGGCGTCGAGAGACCAAGCGATACGACGAAACTTAAAAGAAAAAATGTATAATGTAAAAACAAACTAGAAAAACTGAAATTTTTGAAAGTTATTTCAACATCAAGATGTAAAACCCACTGAGATTGAAGATGAATAAGTCACAAGCACTTGGTTTAGTGTTTTCGAGTTTCAAGTGACAAAAAGAAAAGTGACGATAAAATTAAACGTGAGTAATCCCGCATAATAACAACATCTCTTAGGTTAGTGTCTGACAGTGACAGTGATTTGGAAGTACTGGAACAACTTTCAGATTAGGATTTTGCGCATATTGATAGAGAAAATCCATTAAAACCATGACGAAGTTATTCTCGGGTTAATCATATTCAATGTTATACGGACGCTGAATTTACGTTCAGGTTTCGACTCAATAAAGCTGCTCCGGTTGATGACATACTAGCTGTTTACGGAATTTGCCAGAAATAATAAACAAACACACATATACGCACACACACACGCACACACACACTGCGCACACGCACACACACAAACGCGCGCACACACACACACACACACACACACACACACACACACCTATCATATCACATTTCCAATTAACTTTAGTGTAATTTCTATTGCCACACTTTATTTACTATTATGGACGCTCGATTTTATGCATTAGACACAACGCTCTAAACTAGAAAATAATGGAATGGAATGGAACAGAACATACAAAATGAAATGCCTTATCATCTAGAGCGATTTCTTCTAGACAACCTTTGTATGAAAAGTAATAGAAAAAACAGCTATTAAAGTAAATTCTAGTTTATATCTAAAGAAGACTGCTTAAACTGGAATGTTTGGTAGGGAACTAATCGATCCGTAATCTATAGTAAAAATCGATTGAAGTTTGCTATCCGTTGTTATTTAAATGCAGTAGAATTCATCTATAGATTACGATCTACCTTAGATTAGCCCGATTGAGAATTAAACATTGGGATCGGACGTACTCGTAAAACTACAGCGCCATAAATGTGTAATAAACAATCCATAGTCAAAATCTATTCTAATGTTAACTTTTGTGTTTCAAAATTTCTCTCGTATCTTTTGTTATTGGGATGCAGATGGGAGATCGTCTGAGAGATCTCATTGGATTGTTTTCTTCCGATTAAGGATTCGATAAACTATATTGGGGCCGGTCGTAAGACTACATACATTCATATTTGTAGGACGACGTCTGTGTTTCAGAAGTAAATTACTCTTGAGAATAGTCTAAAAACTATACTTCGATATGATGGACGCAAGTCTCAAGGTGATAACCACAAAGTCGCCAGACGGTCACTTTGACGAATGAACAAGTTTTTCGTACACATTTATTTATGTTTATTTTACGGTTGAAAGGCTAGGTGTTTGACCACAGCTCACCTGATGTTAAGTATCGGTGTGGTCATCACAGCGCAGGTGCTTGGCGGCAGATATTCTACTTGAGGGTGGTAGCTAGCCAGCTGAGTACTAGAAAGTACCCTACTACTACTATGGTTTCCTCACGATGTTTTTCCTTCACCGGCAGCTTAAGCTCCTTGTTGGGGATTAAACCCAAGCTCTTCGGCGTGGGAATCGACCGCGCTTACCACTACGCTATCAATTATAATTATTTATAATTTTTTTGATGACATTTAATCATATTGACTTAATTTATATTTAACATACTATTAGGTATATTGATGATGATGATTGATGATATGTCCACATTCTTTATTCGCACGGCGAGGATGTAGAACTCTTTGCCAGTCTATGTCTCACGAAAAGTACAATATGGGTGTCTTCAAATCAAGAAGCAAAAGATTCCTTCTAGGTAAGCGTGTTCCATCCTAAGCCAGATCACACAGTAATGTTTACACAGTACTGTAATATCTGGTACAGCGGTGGTACCTACCTCCTGCTATGGAGGTCTACCACCAAGTCAAGTCTATTTAACATCGAGCAGGAAATTAAAAGCGAATCTAATAAGTATTTCTTAAAAAACTATGGCACACAGCATTCATTTATCCTATCAATATTATAAACGCGAAAGTTTGTAAGAATGTATGGATGTATGGATTTATGGATGTATGTTTGTTACTCTTTCACGCAAAAACTACTCAATGGATTTTGATGAAACTTTACAATAATATAGCTTACACATCAGAATAACACATAGGCTATAGATTATAAAGATATAGTGTGAATTATCCAAACTATGACGATAAGTGTCAAGTAAGTAGGAAAAAAATCTGCTATCTGCGAGCTATTCTGGCGTGCGCCGCAAAAACCGTTGGAGTTACACGTATATAATGTAGAATGGAAATGTTCATCTTAAATAGTCCTACAAAAAAGCCCGCGACAGCACATATCTATCTTTTATGTGTAAGCCATTATCACCAAAATAGTGAATTATAAACACAATAAAAATTGATAATTTATTTCTAACGCACATTCGGTAGTAACAAATTGATCCTTATATCAAAATAAATACTTTTACCGCATCTGGTATTTAAAGTAGATAAACTTTGTCTTTTACACTACATCATTTGGACAAATATTTGAATAGTTATTACGATAAACAACCGAGTGCGCGATATCATATCATATACCAAATCTATCTCCGCCAAACAATCATGAATTATAGATAATTTGTTTAGCCGATTGCGGCTACAGAACCTTATTGACAAATTGCCTCCTTGGCGAAATGACCGCTTTTGACACAAGCTAAAATAAACAAACTATCATTAAATCTAGCATTTTTATACTTTTAGCTTCAAATATAATTAATATTTACTGCAAATAATATTGTACAATTTTACTGCAAAGATCAGCTCCAAGCCATAAACTAAGATAATATTATTTCTTCATCTTCATTCATTCAGGAGCATTTGCTCAAAAACTCTTAGAAATTGTTGAAGGCCACTTACACACCGACCAAGAAGGTATGGTTCTTTTCACACACCAATTTTGCCATGTCGTGGAGTCGGAAGACGACTTATTGATCAAGTTTTTCCGAATCTGCGACAATATATTCTTGACGAAAATTGGTTGTGTGAAAGAACCATACTGGCACCAAAAATCAAGACTGTTACGAAAATAAATAAAAAAATCTTGGACCAAATAACCAGCGAAACATCAGTGTATAACTCCATCGACACAGTTCTGTCATCCGATGACACTACGAGCTACCCCGTGGAGTTCCTAAACTCTTTGGAGTTATCCGGGGTGCCATCACATAAGTTGGAATTAAAAGTAGGTGTACCCGTTTTGTTAATGCGTAGCTTGGATGCGCCAAGATTATGCAACGGTACTCGGTTGCGAGTCACCGAACTAGGAAGGCATATTGTGAAGGCCACAATCTTAACTGGAGAAGCCAAGGGAAACAATGTTCTTATACCACATATCCCAATCATACCCAATAACTTACCATTTAATTTTAAACGCCTGCAGTTCCCATTAAAAGTTGCATTTTCAATGACTATCAACAAATCGCAGGGTCAAACCTTAAAGGTAGCAGGTATACATTTGGGCACACCATGTTTTTCCCAAGGCCAGCTCTACGGGGCTTGCTCACGTGTTTCTAAATCGCAAAATCTGCAAGTTTATGCTGACCGAAATAAATCGTTTAACATAGTTTATAGGAGTATATTGCAGTAGCTACCTATTAATTTTTTATATCCATCAATCATCATTTATACAACCGTACCTATCTATCCTTACATATCCTATCATAAAAAACACTTAGTTCCAATTTACATACATTGCACAATATAGTTGTTCGAACACTTATAACTGGAGAAAAGCTGAAACGACTTTTCATGATTTTTAATTTGTTGTCTCCGTTCCGAATAGCAGAATAATATAAAAACTTTCTATCATCACTACGCGGGTGAAACCGCGGGGTGCAGCTAGTATTTAATATAAATGAATGCTGCGCGCCATAGTTCAAACAGTGAAGTAAAACTTTCACTGGAAACCTTTCCGCAGTCTACCGCACTAAACTAACTTTTACGTCACCTCGAGGGCAAGAAAGAGGCCCTTAAGGGCGGTAAACAACTTAGAGAACTAGCCTGCGAAGTGCAAACGAACAACCCGGAGGAAATCTGGTAAACCGACACACTGAATTCGTAATGTTTTTTATTTGGACAAAACGGGGTGCCTTCGTCTGAACTGATGTTAAACTGAACTTAAATTACATACATTGGTGAATATTGACTAAAGTGCGTTCGATTTTGACAAAAAGAACGCCCGAATGTTTTTTTCTGTTAATGAGTGCTGATAACGACTACTGGAGCGCGGAACTAACAAGTTACATTTCGCGAGTGAGTCAGGACTGTCTATTTTCCCGGTTAAGATTTTGTGCTTAACGATATCAGCTATGTTCCGTCTATACGCAACAAAAATCATGCTGAAATATACAAGTCTGGAGTTATAAGATGTCAGGATACTGAAGAGGTTTGTCACATATGAGAGATGGTAGAGAATTTGCTTCTGGACTTTCTATACGCTTAATGTGTACTGCGTAACAATTGAATAGAATAATCGAATCTTCAAGGTCTCTAAAAAATGTAGTCTGTCAAATTACAAGCCCCGCTATCTTAGAACCCCGACCACATAGTGAATCCATCTGATTGCGAAAGTCAAGCTTAGTGTCTACTATCACACCCAAGTCACGTGTGTTAGTGACTTCACTAATCGGGGTATTGTCAATGTAGTAGCTCACAGGGGTAGTGTTCCTTTTTCTACTGAACTTAATGTGAAACATTTATAGGCATTGATTTTCATTCTATCAACGGAATACGACGTACTCACTATCTCAATGTCGTCAGATTTAGTAATGTACTAGCTGTGCCCCGCCGTTTCACCCGCGCTAAGATGCCTACGTCATAGTAGCTTTTTGCATACAAAGTCTCAGCCCGATCGGCTTAAAATTGACAAAGTTTCATCCCCTATTTTATCCCCTTGGGGGTAGAATGAATCAAAATCCTTTCTTAGCGGATGCCTACGTCATAACATCTACCTGCATGCCAAATTTCAGCCCGATCCGTCCAGGGCTGTGGGTTGATAGATCACTATGTCAGTCAGTCAGTCAGTCATTCAGTCAGTCAGTCACCTTTGAGTTATATATATTTAGATTGAGATTCCAAAACACACTCAAGATTTAAGATTCAAGATATTTATCGATTCCATACAGTACAAAATGTTGTTATAGTTTTGTTGTTGTTGTTTTGCACCATAGTGCAAAGTGAAATATGAACCCTGTCAGGCATAGCGACGTTAAGAAGGAAGAAGGCATTATTTTAAGAGTCAAAATATATGTATTTATAAAATTATGTATATATGTCGTATATTTAAACGGTTTTATTTAGCTTGCGTGTAAATGTGTACTATTTTTCTGTCAGGAACTCGTCAATTGTATATAAAATACGCTTAAGGAATATGATGTTGTTTAATTTTTTTTATAAATTCCAAGGTATTTTTTCATCTTTTAATTCTAAAGGCAACTTATTATAAATGATAATTCACATAGGTAATGTGCTAGAAGAATGACTAACATCAGCTACTGTGAGCGCTTTAAGTCACGGCGATCAACATAATTATACATGTGTCGTTGAAAAATATGCATACTAACATATGCGGATTTCTTCCCGTCGATGCTAGAAAAAAAAAGACTTCTAGTTTGCTCTATCAAAGAGACAAAAAACTAGCATACTTTTTTTCTAAATTAAAAAATTTCGTGGTCACTGATTGTTGGCCTTGTTAGTAAGCTTAAAGTATCACAACGTTCTATGGAGAGGAGTCACTATACGAGATCGAATCAGAAATGAGAAGATCCGTATAGGAACTAAAGTTACCGACATAGCCCAGCAGATTCTCTAGTTGAAGTGACAGTAGGCAGGGCAAATAATACGCAGATCTGATGGGGCTGTAAAGTTCTAGAATAGATACTACAGGCGGGGTAGCGCAGCGTAGGATAAGATGGACAGACGATATAATAAATACCGCAGGAACGCGCTGAATGCTAGCAGCTTCCAACCGGTCTTTATAGAAATCAATGGAGAAGGCCTATGTCCAGCAGTGAACGACTGAACGTCCTACAGCTGAGATGATGGGAATGATATTTTATACCGCGTTGGCTAGACTTTCTTATAAAACTAAATAAATCTATTTGTTTTAGTTTTCGACCGCCATCGTTTGAAGACTTGAGTTCAGAAGAGACAATGCTCGATGCAGACACGGGCGCAACAGTTCTCTTCGAATGTAAGGTCACAGCTTTAAGGGATAAAACGGTAAGCTTAAACTAACCATATAATTTTCAAGATCATAAAGTATTTGACACAGATAAACTGATGGCGATGCCCGAAAACTTATCATTTTTACCAATCGGACATACGGCATTAAGACATCATACTCGTAGATAACAAACAACTTTAGTTTTATGACTTTTTATAATTAGGAACTCTAAATAGCTATACAAATGTATGTGTTCTTAAAGTAATAGAAATCTAGAGGTCTTAAAGTTTACGTTAGTTGCATCATTCGTAAAACATGTATTGAAGTTTGACAAAAGTTGCTACTTTTAAAAATGATCAAATTGTGTTTGGTTCCGTTCCGTTACTAATATATTCAAAGGAGGCAAAAAAAATTACACTGTTTCCGCCCCTAAATTAAAAAATAATAACAACCTCTCGATGTCATATTCAAGCGCGGCACCGGTGCGTACACGTCTGTAACATAAAATCGTTGAAATTGATATCGACTCAAAAATTACCTGCAAGAAGCGAAAACCAAATTTTCGACCTGTTTCGAGATGTTTTATTAGAACAAAACATTTAGTGCAACGCAAAAAACAATCCTACAACAAACATTTAGATACAAATATATATACATATATACACTTTCATTATTTCTTAACTTACACTAATAATATAATTTACTTAGATAAAAGACATAGTCAAATAGACTTCAATTAAAAGGTATTAATTCGCATAAAACCGATCTCTTACCTTTAATTTGACGACCCTATTAATTATTATTTGTTCAATATGCCTCAAAAGTTAAATACTCTTTGTGCATCATTTAATCATGTCAAAAATAACATAATTGGCAGTTTGAAAACAAGTGATTGATAATAAAGAAGTTGTCCGATGCATTCAGAAAGCTAAAAACAAACAATCAGTAGAAAATATAATACTTTAACGTCTAACAGTCCCCTTAACAGGGACTAACCCTTTAATGAAGAGATCTAATGAACAAATAAAACAAAATTAAAATCTATATAATGAACTCAAGAGAGCAGAAGAAGGGAGGAGACTTGAAAATTCTCCCAATAAGCATGTCGAATTTATATACAATGAGGACTCTTCCGGTAGTCAGAGTGTACGTCCGACAACTCAAAATGATGAGTTGCCCTATGAAGAACAAGGGGCAATAAAGCAGAGACCGATTTTTCAAAAAACATGAATGAAAATAATTTTAAGGATTCTGGCCTTTGAAAATAAACCTAAAGTTATAGCGAGGTATCTAAATCTTCAAACTAGAAAGAAACTACTTAAAGTGTCTAGATCTCGATTTATTCGTACTCTCCGACCAAATATATGAAAGAGCTATATGATACAGTTCCCAGAGCATATACTGAAAACTGGGAGAAACTAAAAAAGAAAGACCCTTAACAAGCGTGGCACTCCCTGAACTGAACTATAATTAGGTTTCCTAATTCTGAATACAAATAACAAAGAGTAAATTTGCATGAAAATTATATGCCCGTTGATACTTATAATATTTATACTCTAAAGAAAGATAGTAATGAGAATAATTTATGTTAATTTTTTACAGGTATCGTGGCTTCGAATTTTCGAGGATAAAAACTTTGAACTGCTCACAGTAAATCTAGACACACATGCGGCAGACACAAGGTTAGCAACTAACTATACCGAATGACAATATTGTATACAAGGTTATAAGCTTCGGGTGTTTTAAGTCGAAAGGGGGAGTTATGGTACTCGTCACTCTAAGCAGCACAAGCTACAGGAAATAGTAAAAAAAATAGACCAAACACAAACATATAATTACACTTAATATACACACACATATTATTGAAAAACATTAAGCTCTTATTGGGAAGTCGTATGAGAAACTTCATATATTCGTAAAATTAACTATCATCATCACATCATCAGTATGAAAAGTGGTAAGGGTACAATCAAGTACGATCTTGCATGGAGTTATTGTTCCCATCTTTGGGATGGATCAGCCTTGTACCAGCTAGAGGCATTAGAATCTATGAAGAAAAGTGCCAAAAAACTCATTTGCAACGATCTCTTGTTCGAAATAAATTTCAAAGCCTCGAATATCGACGCAAAACATTAAGTCTATTAAGGTTTCATTTCATTATCAGTTTTCGGATTCATTTCAGAGAGTGTGCTTCAAATTTACATAATTTAATCCTCCCCGTCTATTCTACTGTCCGAGATAGCCGAAAGCTCAAAAAGCGACATCGTTTCATGGTTGACATCCCAAAAACTCGATTGAAACGGTCTGATTTCACTTTTTTTCTACAAACCAACAAAGAATGAAACAGCCTACCAATCGATCAATGTCTTATCTACCAACATAACGCCGACCGGACACATACCTTACTGAACGTATGTGTTGCTTATGATATATCGAAAGATTATTTGGAAATTGAAAATTTACGTGATATGATGAGATGATATGACTTTTACGCGATCCAGGCTCACCATAGATAATCATCGGCACCGACGAATACCAGCCTTCTGCCAGGTTTATATAAAGATGGCCTGCTAAACAAACCCTCAAGTTATATTCAGATCTTGGGATCCTGGGTGCCATTCGCACCAACGAATATGAAAATTAGGCCAGTGAATTAATAAGTTGAAATGGCAAAGGGCAGGGCATATAGCATGCAGAACTGATAGCTAATGGGACTGCAAAGTTCTGGAGTGGAGACCACAGATCGGCAAGCGCAGCGTAGGACGTCCACCTACAAGGTGGACAAAATTAAATGACCCAGTAAAGACCGCAGGAACGCGCTGGATATGAGTCGCTTCCATCCGGTCTTTTAGGAAGTCAATGGAGGCGGCCAATGTCTAGCAGTGGACGTCCTACGGCTGATATAATTAATATGAAAATAACAATGCTAAGCTTAGAACATCAGCTGGCTCTTGGTCCACCTCAGATAATGGGCAATCGTGACACCAATCCGGTAATGACAGGACTTCTATTTGACAAGGGAGTGACCCTCTATCGTGAGACCGTCAAAGATGAGCTGTTGGCTAGCTTGAACTGTCTGGACTGTTCAAACCCAACGTCAACAACTTGGACGGATTGGTTCGCTTTCGATTCAGTTTTTTTTTAATAAGAAATTATCTTACGTTTGACCATCATCTCACCTGATCATAAGGTTTAAGATGAAACATGCTTGCCTAGAAGATATCGACTCACTCTCGACTTGAAGACACACAAATTTTTCCAACGGGAAACACCCTTACTCAGGCAGCGCATTCTACTGTCTACTGTCTGTCCGCACATTGAACGTGGAATCAAATTGTTTCGTTCGAGTTTTTCGAATGTCGACTATGAGACGATATCGCTTTTTTGAGCTTCCTTTATCTAATACAGCAATTGGGTCTGGCTATTCTTTAGTGACGAGTTATACAAAGTAAACGGACAGGGGGCAATCGCACGCATTTGTTTGCACCGTTGCATTGAATGCAACTTCATGAAACTTGTACTCAGTATCTCAACTTGATTACTAATTGAGCATCAAAGTATACTTCCACCTGCGGCCCACTTACGTGATTGATAGTATAGATAGATACTTTTAATACAAAGTTACAATGATCAAATGAAACAGTTTTTTTAATGTTACATTCGATCAGTTTAAAACATCAAGTTATTTCTCATATTTAACGAGTAACACATATTACGCTAACGAGAAACATAAATTATGGTGATGCGAAATCAAACTCATTAGATTAGGTTAAAATATATATCAGTAAATTTGAGTTCCTCAACCTGTTTTTTTTTTTTTCTATATCCAGGTATAGAGTAGATTTAGCTGGAGAAAATTGGAAGCTGTCGTTAGCTGATGCAAAGGTACAGGACTCAGGAGTGTACTGCTGCCATGTTTCCACTCATCCGCCGATGTTAAGGCGGTTCAAACTAATTGTGCACGGTGAGTAGAACATTAGAAGGTTAAAATCAAAATCAAACTAGTTAACGCTATAATTTTTTTGAAATATTGACTGGCTAAGTTTTTGGCCATAACTCACCTGATTTTAAATGGTGATGTGATCAATGGTGGTGAATACACCTGGCCTCCAATGGAACTGGCTCACAAGTGAGATTGTCGGAACACACCGACAGATTTTTTTACTTCAGGCTATCTTTGGTTGCCTCACGATGATTTACTACACCGGCAGCTCAAGTTCGTTGTTAGGGTTTAAACCCACGTTCTTCGGCGTGTAAACCGAACCACTGAGCTATCATCGCTACATACAATGTATGTATAGCCCCAAACTGTTTAAATGCAGCGTATACTGAACCTTGGATAATGCAAATTTCAAAAGTACATCAAGCACGTAAATATTCGTATACTTCTTTTGTAAATTAATTCTCTTGCTATGTTATTTTATCGTTAAAATTATTCTCTTCAACTTACGAAGAGTAATCAAGCTGTAGTTAGCAAAAACGCAAGGCATTCATCATCTAAACATTCTTTTATCTATCTTTGTCATTGTATTGTCTCAAACATATATGGGCAACAACCGGCCCGCGGGCCGGATCCGACCCGCCTCCGCTTTTAACCCGGCCCGACATTTTGAAATTTCGCGCGAAATACAAACAACTGAGAGCGTTTGCGAGAAGAATTGTTTGCGTTTTTGGAAGTACATACAAATGAAAACAATTTTTCTCGATGATGAAGTCCAATAAGTCGAAATGCCATACGAGACTCACAAATGAAAATCTGGAAAACTCGTTACGCCTTTGAACAAACTTGTTTCTGAAGTTCAAACACAAATATCACATTAACCGTTACACGTAAATTAACTTCGGTAGTAACCTAATAAAATAAGCTTTTTTGTTTTCTGTTATGGCCTATAATACTATATTAATGCAGTTGCGACTGCATTAATATAGTAAGTTTGGCACGCAACTAGCCAAAGGTTGCCCATACCTGGTCTAAAACATCGCAAAGCTCCCTTATAATACTGTTCGTCACTTTTCCCATCAAGATCACTCCAGTTATTCGTATAGAACGAACGAGTGATAAAGAACAAACTCCAAAATTTTAACATACAACGAGACCTCATCAATTGCATCAAAAACAAGCAACCGCCCCACAACGTACCGCCTGAACTTTATAATTTCTTTCCAACGAAGGCCGAACAAGACAAACGTGAGTTGAAACCATAACCAGCCTATAACAAGGACGAGCAACTAAACTCCCCTTTTGAAACTCTTTAACTTTTGTTGTTGAAAATATCCATCGACTTTTACGATTGTTTCAAGAGACTTGAAAACAAGCTATGGTGAGCCAATGGTTGCTCCGTGTTGACGTTATGCTCTTGTAAATGTGTATTTAGTTCTTATTCAAGAGCAAAGTTTAAAATGTTGCGGTGTTTTATGACTCAAAGGGGAACATCGGGAGAACTTGACATTTAATATGTACATTTTTGTTTTACTTATTTGGGATTACTCATGTTTCATTTTGTCGGATACTTTGACTATAGTTTCGGCCACATCCCGAGACCGTTTTCAAGGAGTCAAAGCAGAGTACCTATAACTTGCAAAACAAGACAAGAGAAGTGCGAAGCAAGATTACTTATACATCATAATAAACAAAATTTACACGTCTTTTATTTAGTGGGTACATAGTTCGAAATATTAGAAACTGGAAAAATATAAAAAAAAACCTCTTAATTTTTTTGATGGTTGGCAGTTGATTTTATGTATCAAAGTACCCCCCCACCATGCTATAGTTTCTTCACGATATTTTCCTTCACCGGCAGCTCACGCTTGTTGGAACCCACGCTCTTCGCCGTGCGAACCAATCATAAACCACTGAGCTATCATTGCTACAAAAATTTTGGTTTGTTATACAATATGTGATTGTATTAATTTCATATTTTTTGCAGCGCCTTCGATAAAAATGGCAAAAGAAGCGTTCTTAGAGACGGGAACGACGCTGTCCCTCAAATGCTTGGTCCTCCACCTGCACCCAGGGGAAGCAGAGCCAGTTCTACACTGGTTCAGGGGAAACACTACTACGTCGTTGGACGAGATCCGAGGCGGGGTGCTTATTGAAACAGACCATCTCACTCTTACGACTCATTTGCAGGTACGTATCGTTTAAAAGATTGTTGACGTATACCGTACTGTATTTTTTTATTTGCTAAATTGATTTCTACGTTACATTATATGCAGGTCGCTTGCAGACTAAAGCACTTTTAACAAAAGTCAATACATATTAGAGAAAAATTAAAAACTGTATTATATGGATTAAATCCAGCGTTAACCTTTTTTTAGGGGCGTCAGTTTCCTGTACCTATTAGAATAAGTACATTTATATAGTTGTAGTAGTTTTACTATGGAAACTGACGTGGTTTTGACACATTTTCGTTTTACTTTTGTGATATTGCTCATGTTTAATTATATCGAAAACCTCGACTATAGTTTCGGCCACATCCGGTGGCCTTCATCATGGAGACAAAGTTGAGCGCAACACACGCACGGTTTTGTTTTGCTTTGCACGCAAGCAAGCAAGACGAGGCAGCGCGCGCTTGGTACAAGAGGAAAGAACCTAGGCCGAAAAAAAAAATTTGTTCTATATAAGAAGCCGTAGATAGTCGAGATACTAACTCAGTTAACAAAAACCAAGCTCCTCACAGCTTAGTTTCCACATTTCTACTCATCAGGCTCAAATAGCCAAACTCAGTTCCCCTGACCCGACAAAAACTAACTTATCATCCCGAGCATTAGGGTTGCCACACTTCTTTATAACAAACTAAAAACTTGTGGCAAAGATACTTAAGACATTTTCGTGTGTCGACATCTTACATGTTTCAGTTCATTTTTTTTAATGAAAAAGTTTACAAAATTACCAATAACATGTCGCTGTCAATATACTTTAGATTATATATTCATTAAATGTAAGTTGTTTCTTTGATTAATGCAAATAAGGTTTTAAATATGTAGTCAAGATTATATATAATATATTTGCAATTACATTATGTTTACAAAAAAAAAACAATAGTACGATAAATCGAACTATTTTCTAGTGTGATGTGGTCGATTTATATGAGATGACGCCACAATCTGTGCGTGTTTCGGGTTGTTGTGACTACTTAATAGATGGCATTTCTGTTTTGAGCGTTTTTTTTTAACACGTATTAGTCTTCCAACTAGTCTGATAAACGACGATGTGATTGAAAATGAAGTAAGCAGATTAAAGAGTTGACCTAAACACTCTTGACCTTGACAAGGTAGATTATATCTATCTATCTATCTATATCTTTAAACGAGCAATTCTTGTATATATATATATATATATATATATATATTCGGAATCTCGGAAACGGCTCCAACGATTTTCATGAAATTTTGTATCCAGGGGGTTTCGGGGGCGAAAAATCGATCTAGCTAGGTTTCATTTTCAGAAAACGTCGTTTTATTCATGTTTTCAGCCGAGCAATGCTCGGTCAACCAGGTACTCCCTCATAAAACAAGGAATCTGGCAGCTTTTCCATTCCTTCGCGAATGAGAAAAGTAGAGTCAAGAAGTTTGGTATTGTAGTAAAATGTATACGAACATCAATATGTGACACATTTCATTTTATTTTCTAAAATAACTGAGATAACTTCTTCAAGTCTTATTTATGTAAAAAAGTAAATTAAAAACATTAAAATGCTACACAAGAAAATTAAACGTACAAAATGTAAAGAAGTGATTTAACTTGTTTAATATTTTCGAAGATTGTGAAACGTTTTTATTATTTCATAATTTCAAATTAATTTATTATTAGTCAAATGTCTACATATCGCATTTAAATAATGTAGGTATTTTGCACGCAATGAAGTTACTAATTAAAATAACTACATTAAATATGTTAATTGATAAAATAACACAAGAATATAATAAATTATTATAATTGATCTAAAAAAATGATCTGAAAGGTTTCTATTTTACACATAAGACGCCGTAGCTCAAGACTTAAAAATAAAGCGTTAATTTGTATAACCGCTATTCTTTTTTTAAATCCGACCTTATTCACCTGTAAGTAAATCGACGGCGATTAAAAACGTGCTCGCATTGACTTGTGTCACCGACTTAAACAAAAACTTCAACTATCCCCGTATCAACTTGTATTAGTAAGTTTAACCAAAAAAGTTTTAGTGTTAAAAAAGTTTGAGTTTAAGGCCCGTGCCAACCCTAATTCCACCTGCCTGACCTCGACGTGTTTTGACTACAGAGTAAGAATAGAGAGATGGGTAAAAAAACTTTTTAAACCAAAGTGTACCTTATTTTATACTGATTAATATTTGTTTGTAAAATAGATTTGTATACTAAAAAGTCCGTGTTATTTAATTTTATACTCACTATTTTTGGGTACATTCACTAAAAAAAAAGAAAATATAAATATGTAAAGAGGTGAAAGTTGTTTGCCAGGATTATAGCAAATAGAAAAGCATGCTTGGACCCTCCTGTCTACAGAAAAAGGTATTATGTATTTTATTTTTAACCTTTTCTTTAATAGGATGATTACCAGAAAGCCTTATCATTTATGATCCATAACCCAAGATACACTTTCTATTTTTTTAAATCTACGTCTAATTGATAAGATATAACCAAAAACACTCATTTAAGTTGAGCGATATTGTTAGTTCTTTTGGTAGAATATCTGCTTCAAGAGCTGTAGGGGTGGGTTCGAATTCTACCAGGACAATCATTTATATGACGGTAAATGTTTGATCTGTGTCTTGGCGTTCTGTATCTATTATAAGTATGTATTTACAAAAATAAAAGTATAAAAGTATTCTATCAGTTATCTGGCCCCATAGTACAAGCTTTGCTTAGTTTGAGGCTTGATGGCGCTTTGTATTTATATGTGTTTATTTATTTTGAAAAAAAATCAGCTGCCATAGATTTGGACAAGGTTTCACAATTTTTTCTATGGGACAATAGATTTTTTTGCAGGATTTTCGAGTTATGCCAAAAAAAAGTTGTTCATAATGGTTAGTACAATGAAACCTATTTAACTTAGTTCACAGCTCATAATATTTATTGATAACAATTTGTTACAAGTCAATAGTATATTCAAAGCCTGACCTATATGATTGTTATTTCTACATTTATCCATCTGTTCATCATTATTGTGTCCCTTTTGTCGCCTGAGTGTGACCGCACTATTTACTATAGTTTGTGTGCGCAGTTAATTTCCAGGAAAGAGACATTTAGATGCCGGAAAATGCCGGATTTTAACACGTAGCGGTAAATAGGTAGGCTGATTTAATGGACTTTCCGAATACAGAGCCGGCCTCGCTCGCTCGATTGTAGAGCTACTGGCTGTCCGCCTTGTGTGATTATTTTTCTACGCGTTTTGGCAAGATACGAATTTCGAGTGTCATTAATACTTACAATCAAAGTTCCTTTCTGACCAAATTTTTGCTATGATTATTTTAAATGTGTTGTATTCTTTTTTTATTGGCATATAGCTATTGAAATAATTTATTTTATATGATACTTGGAGACCTATAAGAAAATTCTATCTTAGTAACCAACCAGACAGTTTTAATAGTTTTTAGATCTAGCCAGGCATTAAGTCTGCTGTGGGTGCGAGAGCGAGGCAACAACTGTCCAAGCGGGTGCGAGTGAGATAGAAACTTTAGTCTATTGCGAACGTTTAAGAAATCCAATGAAAAAATTACGTTCAATAGCCATCTTATTGTATAAAGTAAAAAAATATTATTTTATTATTATAAGGTACAAAAAAAAATCATTTCTATGATTTTCCTGGTTGTCGTCGATATTTTAATTATCTTCATCACTACTACTCCAGTCCATGGCTTGATCATCGCCAAGTAAAATTTTATTTGCTGTCTGAACTTTGTACGTGACATGACTTGTGATTCTAGTGTTATCAATAAAAACGTTGTATTTGTATACATGTAAGACTGTTTCCAGACAGAATCCACGAGCCAAACATTAATCCACACGCAAAGTAAAGTCATTTCTCATTCTAAGCCACTTACATTTTACTATGAACTTCAGTAAATCTCGCCAGCCACCGCACCTGAAACTCAGAAACATTCTAAAATAGAGTAAGAAATACGTAGAGAAACATCTTAGATGTATGGGAAACCGAAGACATTTCAATCTACTTACGAAACATTTATCAGACCAAACCTTTCATTGAACATGACTTAAAAAATCCATTATTAGTGGACACGTCGTTGCCTGCAGAGCTAATTATAAGCCTGAAGTTTATACTAAACCGAAAAGTCATTGTACTTACATAGCTATGATAGCTCAGTGGTTAACGCGGTTGGTTCACACGTCGCAGGGTGTGGGTTCAAACCCCAACAATGAGCTTGAGCTGCCGGTAAAGTAAAACGACGTGACGAAACCATAGCGTGGTGGTGAGGTACTTTCTAGTTCTCGGCTGGCTAGCCACCACCACGACGGTGAAGATCTACGAGTAAATATCAACAATCTCGGCTGGCTAGCCACCACCACGACGTCGAAGATATAAATAGCAGGTGAGCTGTGGTCAACGATAAAAATAAATCCATCGTGAACACTTTTACTATAAGAACAACTTTGAAATTTCGAAAAATAAAATCAGGTGCTATAAACATTTGGTCAGGGGTCAACGAATGTTTTCTATGGGACACCTGCTTTTTTCATTTGTCATGACATAAATGTTTGTTCTGGTGGGAATCGAACCCACACCCTCGCTCTTGAAGCAGATATTTTACCAAATGAGCTTATAGTCAACAGTGTTGTTATTAAAATATGGTAAAACGATTAAAATGTAACAATCTTAAAATTAATTTCAAATACATGCATCTTAAGGACAAGTTGATACAAGCTTGGTTCTTCTGTACATTTTCTATTCAATATCACTAGGCCCACTAATTTCCCCCGCCACCCCTCTTTAGGTCTAAATTACCGTAATATATTTGCGGGGCGGTGTAAGTGGCGACTTAAATATTCCCGCCTCCCCAAGAGCTACTTGAAAAAAAAATGCAATCCGCACAAAAGATAATGGGACCCACATTAGCGCGACCGAACTTGGGTCGTGATGCTATAAAGTTCGGTTCAAAAAAATCCTACCGACGAAAAAGGTGGTAGCAAATGTTTTGACTATTTAAATGTCAGACACGCTCAACTATCTATCTATATAAATAAACATGAATGTTTGTCTGTCTGTCTTCTATTCTTAAACCATTGATCAGATTGTGACAATTTTTAGTAACACTAAAACGTCCAACTTTTGGAAACCATTGGAAATCATTACTTGGTGGTAGATTTCCTTAGCAGGAGGTCGTCTAGGTAGGAACCACCGCAGTACCAAATATTCTGCCACCAAGCAGTAGTGTGTTAGCATTACTGTGTTGCGGTCTGAAGGGTAGGTACTGTAGCTAGTGAAATTACAGGGCTATTGAGACTAACTATCTAGTCTCAAAGTAATGAGCGCGATGCCCTGGACTTTGTTTTACTACTTAAAGTTCTGTGTATCACTGCAATGGTCATGGACAGGAATTATCTCTTAACATCAGGAGAGCATCTCGTTCGTCTCATTACAGTTATATATAAAAAAAAACAATAAAATAGAATTAAATATTTTCTTCTTTATACATAAATGTATGCAAAAATGTATCCTAAATAGCATTAATTCTCTTTAAAACGTCATGAGCCATTGTTTTTTGTTCCCGTTACACCTTTTTTCATCTCTCTAATTCATACAGGATTATTAGGTTGGGGTTCCAAGCCGAAATTAAGTATTTGTACATTAAGAGTTTGGTTTCCTTAGGTACCGCAGTACCAAATATTGTACCCCCAAACAATAGTGTGTAAACATTACTGTGTTCAGGTTTAAAGGGTACTTATTGCAGGAAGCGAAATTACAGGATTATTGAGACTTACCAACAAAAGCCTCAAAGTAATAAGCGTCAAAGCAGCGATTTCCTAGACTGTATTGCTATTCAAAGTTCTATGTCGCTCTAATGATCATGGACAAGCGTACTTGATTAGTCCTACTAGCACACCAAAAAAAAAATGAAGCCACAACTTTGAAATCACGAAATAAACCATCTCACCCACGTAACATTTGTTTTAGAGTCAATGTACTTTTTCTATTAACCAATTGATTAAGTATTTTTATCTCGATTCCGGATATGTGTCCATAGTTAAAGATGTTCATATCACGATAAGTATAATGACCTTCTTTTGGTGCTTCCACTGCATGTATGTAATTAATGTAACTCTTTTCACAGGTAGCCAGATTAAAAATGGATGACGCTGGCAATTATACATGCGCGTTAGAAGCACCGATTCCGATGCGAGCCGTAACCAGGGTCCACGTATTGCAAGGTGAGTCCACACTTCTAATAGTTGTACGTCCCGAACTTGGCCCAAACTTTTATGGTTGACAAGCAAGGTGTTTAACTAACTGCGTGGTCGAAGATAGTAAACACACCTAGACTAGAGTGGAACTAGCTCTACACTGAGACTGACGGAACACGCCGCTAAATATTTCGTGGCAGATTCTCAACTCGAGGGTGGTAGCTAGCCAGCCGAGTAGGTACTAGAAAGTACCACCATAATATTGTTTCCTCACCGGTAGCTAAGTTCATTGTTAGGATTTGAATCCTAGTCCTCCGGCGTGTGAAACGACCTCGCTAGCCACTGAGCTACCATCACATAACCTTGAACTTTGCAGCCCTTTGACTGATATGGATCATCACTGTTTTTATTTCAAATTATTAAGTCGATATAACGAATTATAAATTTATAGCTATGTCACAAAAATACATGGAAATTACATTTAAATTTTATAATTTGTTCACTACAGTGATATAATTATTCCCCAACATCCCGCCCAAAACTACGGCACACCAATCGACTGTGCCTTGAAAACTAACAATTCAATTCATGCTCCGAACCAAAACCAGTTCAGAATAAACGAACCCGGAAACGGGGAACGATACAATAAAAAAAAAACAATTTTCAGTTCCAACTGAAACGAATCAGATAGAACTAGACTGGAAAAATAAAATTTCCTTTTAAGCTAATATTTGCATTTATATCATACTAGCAATGTTGAGAATAACACTCCAAGTTAAGAAGCTTTATGTTTTTTCGAGTGTTTATTTATAAACAGTGGTGTTTTATTCATAAAGTGCCGAATGACAAACCAAACGTGAGTATAATGTGGTTAAAACATGATTTTGAAAGCAACACAAAAAGTGTTGCTATCAAAACTACATGAAAGCTATTTGAAATCCAACTTTTGGACACATAAGTCTGGGTTAAATATGGTCTAAGCGGCTTTTTAATTTATATACCAACATTTTTATACCTGTAGTTATCGAAGAAATACATTTTGATTTTGCTTATAGTAAATTCTCCACTACTTAAGGCATGACTGGACTCGATTGACATTAAATATTAGGCATCCAGGACTCAGTATCCATTTGCCGATGAATTATTAAAAAAAACTTCAAGCTTAGTTTATTTGAATTTAGGCGTTGCTCCCTTTTGTGACTTTGGTACGACCAAATAGGGAGTGACAAGTTAATTACAAAAAAAGACCGATTTTTTTTTATGATGCAACGTCTTACTTGCTACTTGATGAGCGGGTTTTCTCCAAACTACCCGTGTCATTAAGCAACATCGCGTTTACATAATTTTTGTAGATTTCTAAAAAAAAACGAATCTCTCTGCATTGACTATTGATTTTTCGATATCCAGGACATTGAGTAGCTAAACAAAGTCTAGGGTGATGCTGTTTTGGAGCTCATTATTTTAATTAAAAATGTTTTATTTGAGCTCCTTCGACAAAAATATAGATTTGCAACGTTGTAATCTGATTAACAGAAGCTAAAGAAAAAAGTTTTTTTGCCAGGATAACTAAAGTCGAAGATTAGCTCAACGCATTAGCAAACTAAAGTGGCAGTAGGCTGGACAAGTCTGTCGCAAAACTGATAACCGCTGGAATAGGCGATCTCTATCGTTGCTACTGCTGCATTTTGTAGTGACGATAGCTCAATGGTTAGCGGATTACACGCCGCAGGACGTGGATTCAAACTGCATGATCTTAAACTGCCAGTGAAGGAAGCCATAGCTCAATGGTACTGCCTAGTACTCTGCTTGCTAAGACCCTCAAGTTGAAACTCTGATGTTAAGCATCTAAAGGTGTGCTATGCTGAGAACTGCGGCACTGAGAACCAGTTCCATTCCAGGCTCAGTATGCTTACCATCTTCGATCACCCAGTCATAAAAAAATCGAGCTTAATGAAGTGTCTTAGGCAAAGCATGTTCCCAACAGTAAATTAAGATTGAAAATGATGATTCAGTTTACACATTCTGCAAATTTACGCTATAAATAAAAATGCTTAAAAATGTACGATCGATCCAATACACTTTATATTTGACAGGTTCAAGCCTGGCTGAGCTTCAAAGTGGGGTGAAGACAACAACCAGCTACCTGAGTCTACTCCTGACAACGCTTCTATTAGCGTTAGGCAGCTGGTTTCACGACGTGAGGTGACCTACTTAGACGAATTAGAGGACGATTGAAACTGGGATTAGAAACATTTTAAAGTCAAATTCTACAGTCGAAACAGTACAATACGATCTACAAGAAAATAGCCAACATTAATTTGTTTATCCAAAGCTTACAAGACCAAGCCTAATTGATACAGAGTCAGTTATTTCATATACAGTGTTATAATCTTAGGATGTGCTTAGATGAGAAGGTGTACCCATCATTATGAGCAACTTCTGCTGTAGGCACAACTCTGAAATCTTGAAATATCATGGCGGTAGGTCTCCTTAGCAAGAGGTTGTCTAAGTAGGTACGGTACCACCGCAGTACTAGATATCCTGCCGCCCATTATTAATGTGTGAACATTACTGTGCTCTGGTTTGAAGGGTCCGTTTTTTTACAGCTAGCGAAATTATAGTGCTGTTGAGGCTAACCATCGCAAGTCTCAGAGTAATGAGCTCCAAAGTAGCGATGCCCTAGACTTTGTTTTCCTTCTCAAAGTCTTGTGTATCGCTACAATAGTCCTGTGCATGCGTTACCTTTTACCAATAGGAGAACGCCTAGTTCGTCTCATTATTTTTACATTTAAAAAAAAAACGATAAAGTCAGCTGTTCAATACTGATGTTCATAATTAAAATCATTATTCATTGTATAACATACTTAGAAAGCTTAGTATACCTTAAGTATATAACCCTGTGAATCAATCAACCTTTTTCGAACAACTGAGTGTACTTAGGTTTTACTATGGAAACTGACAGTGATTTTGACACATTTTTGTTTTACTTATGCGGGATTACTCACGTTTCATTTTATAGGAAACTCCGACTATAGTGTAATACACCCGCGTTTCTACTGCTATCTTCACGTGGGAATCGCGCAGTGGCCCGCAGTTTAAAGCAAGACGAGGACATACACGCGTTGTACTCAGCTTTGTCTCCATGATGAATGCCATTGGACGTGGCCAAAACTATAGTGGGAATTTCCCCTAATTAATCCCACATAAGTTAAACAAAAATGTACTTAGGTTTCCTTTTTGCAAAGATTTTCTCCGACAGTATAATCAAATACTTAATTTTATGTAAAACGCAACAAAATATCATTCATTATATGAGATAGGCTTCAGCCAGCCCAGCTCCTTGAAGTATCGGAGCGAGGCTCTGTGTCGCTGGCATAGTAGCTCCAGTGGGTGAGATGGAGTTATGCATGATGCCAAAAAGCAGTCTATCTGTTGCGGTGATTTAGATGTAAATAGTGAGAAAGCTGCTTCATCCAATCTAGTGAAGATCCTAGTTATTTCTGTGGCTTTGCAATGCCACAGCACATGCTCTACAGTTTCCTCCTCCACCAAACAGCCACGGCAAAACGGACTATTAAGATTAAGATAGGCTTTTTAATTAGCTGTTTATTTTCATCCATATAGAAATCGAATTTTAATTAATTGCTAGTAAAGGCATGTTCATTAGTCAAATATCCGTTATAAATCATTCTGTCATTAGGTACGTAGCTATCAAATATCAAACACAGTACAGACATTCAATATTTCCAAGAACCTATTTCTGAAATCTGTGATTTTAATTGATACTAAACAAGTAGGCGTATTACCTATTTCAAAGTAAAAATAAAATACGTTGAAGAGAGATGAGTCAAATTACGAATGAAATCAGTTTTGACAATATTTGTTGAATGGGCCCTCTGAAGCCAACTTATACTGTCAAACCAATATGAACATTAATAAATCGACAGTCTTAAATAAATTTGTGTTACCATCTTAACACATACCGAACCCACAGTCATGAAGTCTGTTAAAGAAAATACTATAAAGTAGTGTAATCGAAATACGTAGTCATTAGATTTTTTTTAATTTATAAGGCATATTAGTTTGTCATAAAATGAAATACACAAAACTATACAAAATAAATTAAAAATGAACAACAATTATATCCACCAATATTATATGTATTAATCTGAGGGTAATTATACTCAAAGTCCTAGTTGTATGTTTGGGTGTTTAATATGTTTGTTACTCAATTACGCAAAAACGGCTAAACAGAATTGGATGAAATTTAGCACACGTATAGTTTATTACCTGGATATATGTGTTAAATTCCTGTGGAATTACCAAAAATATTCAAGGGCACTACCACTACCCACCACCAGATGTCTTCAAACTTCACAATACACTATAGTTATGACTATTTTACTTATTTGACTCCAGAATGTATGGACAGCGCGCAGCCTTACGCACCGAGCTAACGCAAGACATAGCTACCATACGTAGACTGCGCATTAACTGTTATCTAATCTGGGACCGCGCGCGTCTACCTTGTAATTTTCGGTGCACGTGATTTAAGTCCTTATTTTTGTGTTTGCCCAGGATAATTAGGTCAAATATTGACCACATATTTTTTTAATTATTTGGATTGATAATCGAGTACTGAACCTCCTGTACCAATATCGCTGACGTTCAAACTTTCACGGTGTATAGGGAAGAAGTATGGACTTTTGCTGACTTTTTCGCAATTTTAGAGTTGTGTCCATAAAAGTTGTTCATAATGGTTGCCATTGACCCCCTTTCCGTTTAGTATACCCCAAGCTTATAACCTTCTCTGTATAATATACAAATCCTATTTATCCATTGCAACATTTTTTAGCTCACTTCACATTTACTTTATAACAATCATGATTATATTTTACAAATCCTATTTATCAATTGCAACATTTGTTAGCTCACTTCACATTTATAACAGAATCATAACTATATTTTACAAATCCTATTTATCAATTGCAACATTTGTTAGCTCACTTCACATTTATAACAGAATCATAATTATATTTTACAAATCCTATTTATCCGTTGCAACATTTTTTAGCTCACTTCACATTTATAATCATGATTATATTTTACAAATCCTATTTATCAATTGCAACATTTGTTAGCTCACTTCACATTTATAACAGAATCATAACTATATTTTACAAATCCTATTTATCAATTGCAACATT
Source organism: Biston stratarius (assembly GCA_950106695.1). Classification (NCBI taxonomy): domain Eukaryota; kingdom Metazoa; phylum Arthropoda; class Insecta; order Lepidoptera; family Geometridae; genus Biston; species Biston stratarius. The sequence goes on from OX467112.1 coordinate 3,884,856, forward strand.
TGTTAGCTCACTTCACATTTATAACAGAATCATAATTATATTTTACAAATCCTATTTATCCGTTGCAACATTTTTTAGCTCACTTCACATTTATAATCATGATTATATTTTACAAATCCTATTTATCAATTGCAACATTTGTTAGCTCACTTCACATTTATAACAGAATCATAACTATATTTTACAAATCCTATTTATCAATTGCAACATTTGTTAGCTCACTTCACATTTATAACAGAATCATAATTATATTTTACAAATCCTATTTATCCGTTGCAACATTTTTTAGCTCACTTCACATTTATAATCATGATTATATTTTACAAATCCTATTTATCAATTGCAACATTTGTTAGCTCACTTCACATTTATAACAGAATCATAATTATATTTTACAAATCCTATTTATCAATTGCAACATTTGTGAGCTCACTTCACATTTATAACAGAATCATAATTATATTTTACAAATCCTATTTATCCGTTGCCACATTTTTTAGCTCACTTCACATTTATAATCATGATTATATTTTACAAATCCTATTTATCCATTGCAACATTTTTTAGCTCACTTTACATTTATAACAGAATCACAATTATATTTTACAGATCAAACTGTAAAAACACGTTTGTAAATCTAACCCAGTTTACAAATTCATAGATCCTTATATCATTCCAAATACCGTCCAAGGATCTTTTAGGACCATTAGTGAGATTGTATATATAGTTTGTTGTATTAAATACATTCATATAGTTTAAAAAAGACGATTAGTTATTATTATCAATTTCATAATTATAATTTACGAAAAATATCTAAACATAAGAAACACATGTTCTAATGTTACATTAAAACTATCTTTACTCTGTCTACTGCTATAGATATGTACTTAACTATATTTGATGTCTATATGAATGCAATCATATCACTTTACCACTTTGGAAAAGGATACAAATTAAAAAGTACTTTATAGAAATCGTAAACTATCATTACTAACTGTAGCATATCTCTTAAAATATCACAAAATTATTTTATTTATAGAGCAAACATATGGGACCCTATTCTCTAACTCGTTTTTTTTTACAAGTATAAGGCGACTTAAAATATTTACTTGGATAGATCTCCTTAACAGGAGGTTGTCTAGGTAGGTACCACTGTAATACCAGATATTCTGCCGCCAAGCAGAAGTGTCAAAACATTACTGTGTTCCGGTTTGAAACTGCAACTAGCGAAAGTCTCAAAGTAATGAGCGCCAAAGCAGCGATGTCCAGGATTTTGTTTTGCAACTCAAAGTTCTGTGTATTGCTGCTATGGTCATGGACAGGCGTTATCTCTTACCATCAGGAGAACGTCTTGTTTGTCTCATTACTATTACATAAAAAAAAAACAACTCGCCTGATGGTAAGCGATAATGTAGACAAAAAAAATATATAAATACTTCCTTTGCATGTGTCGTTTATTTACAATGTTATAGATTTTTACTTATGAACGTTGCTTGAATTTAATCTGTTTTTAAAGGAAGCTGTCTCGTTTTCACATGTAATTCACATCAGCAAAAAATTGACAGTGCGTTATAAGCATTGATTAACTTGTAAGCTTTATAAGTAAGCCTATAAACTTAATTTTGACAATTAATAAGGGGCTTGTAATCTCGTCGCATTTTTTAAATTTGACATTGACTTAAATAATTTACAAAAGACCGTAGATGAATATAGATAGAGTGAAAAGATCTCTTCTAGACCGACGTGCTCCATCCTCGGCACCATCGTTTACAATCAAGCGACTTGGTGGCCAAATGTAAATCTATTTCATACCTTTAAAAAATATTTGTTCTGTGTCGGAATTATCAAAATATTAAAAAGAATTATAATATATGTACGAGTAATATATTAGTTATATAACTTTGTTTAGCTTGAGGCTAGATGGCGCTGTGTAAAAATGTCCAATGTTTTTTTTATTGTATGGTCATAGAGAATAGGGTCCCTAGTCTACAAAGACTATTGCACTAACTGTAAATACAAGTATATACTTATTTACAAAACACTAAGATACTTCTTTATGCACTAGAGTCTATAGATAGGTTAAAAATAAATTATTGACAAACATGCGTAACATATTTACACTTACCATTTTATTCATAAACGCTCGAAATTTATTACACGAGATCATTTTAATTAAAAAGTAGTTTGTTCATGGAATGTCTGTACTCTAGAATCTTATTTTCACTAAATCTCTATTTCAAATTGTATAAAAATAAGCTGAAGAGTTAAAAAAATCTATAACCCGGCTGCAAATAAAATAGCTTTACTTGGTTATTACTTGGTGGTAGATTTCCTTAGCAGGAGGTCGTCTAGGTAGGTACCACCGCAGTACCAGATATTCTGCCGCTAAGCAGTAGTGTGTAAACATTACTGTGTTCCGCTTTGAAGGGTACTGCAGCTAGCGAAATTACAGGGCTATTGAGACTAACCATCTAGTCTCAAAGTAATGAGCGCCAAAGCAGCGACGCCCTGGAATTTGTTTTACTATTCAAAGTTCTGTGTATCGCTGCAATGGTCATGGACAGGCGCTATCTCTGAACATCAGGAGAACGTCTCATTCGTCTCATTACTGTTACATAAAAAAAAGCTGTAAATAAAATTAAAGGAAAAAGCATTTTAAACTAATTTATTATTCCTAATTAATTTTAAACAATTTAAAACTTATATATATTTTTGTATTCCTCTTTTATTGGCCTTTATTTAGATGCCCTACTTGTTAGTTTTTTTTAAATTAACTTATTAATATTTCGCGCCATAAATCCACCATCTTAGGTTATTGAGAGGAGTCTAACGACACCTCAATTGTCGTAATCCATTCTACCGTTTGGAAGATACGAGGTAATAAAGAAATTTACATACATACAAGATACCTGCGAAAAACATAACCCTTCCTTGGCAGTCGGGTAAAAAAGAGTAGAAATATTCATAAAATTTCACAAAAAAACTTATTACCAGCAACATTACACAGCAATTGTATTTTACATAATATTTTGTTGTTTTTTTAAAAAATGGTCAGCATTTTTTTTTTCTAGTTTACCTATTTAAATTTTACGTCAATATGCAATATTCAACCAGTACAGAGCGTATATGCATAAAACGGTAGGTAGGTACTATATATTCTTATCTTGTAGTACATATATCAGTTTTAGTGCATATCAAGGTAACATATTGTATAATGAAAATTATAATTTCATTAACTTATAATGTTTGGTTTTTTTTTTTAAGATTAAGCCTACGTACTATTTTAAATTCACCAGAATGTTACTAGATTAATTGTTTTATGTACTTTAATTAAAATTGTATTTATTGTAACGGTGCTTTTGTTGACTGTTAATTAACATTTACTTGTATTTTACACGATAATTTGTAAGAAATAATTACTGTAATATGTACAAGTATTGTGAAGAGGAGTTTTTTAAAATAAAATATATAAAATATTTGATTATTTTTTGCTAGAACCTTCGACTCATCTGAAATTACACCGACTTTTAAGAAATGCTCGTGGCAGCTTATGAGGAAGCTGTGCGATTGAACATGACTTTTACCACGACATTGTAAATGTACGATAATTAGGATCGACGTGAAACAAACATGTTATTTTTCTGTACATTGACAAGCTAAAAGCATGATTGATAGGAATTTTACTAATACTTTTACTGTTTAAAAGAAGTGCCTTTTTCAGATATTTAAGCTAGTTGTCATAAAAATAAAATTAGTTACTTAAACTAAAAATATACTCGCGATACGTGAATGTCCAGGTATTCCCTGGGCAAACGGCTCCATCAGGTGAAGTCGTGGCATAACGTAAGCTTAGTCGCATCTAAAAAAACCGGCCATGTGCGAGTCAACTCGCGCACAAAGGGTTCCGTACCATTATCTATGAAAAAGGCGAAAACATCGCGTTTGTTGTATGGGAGGCCCCCTTGAATATTTCGTTTTATTTTGTTTTTAGTATTTGTTGTTATAGCGTCAACAGAAATACATAATTTGTGAAAATTTCAACTGTCTAGCTATCGCGGTTCTTGAGATACAGCCTGGTGACAGACGGACAGACAGTAGTAGTAGTAATAGGGTCCCGTTTTTACCCTTTTGGTACGGAACCCTAAAAACGAGCATACCATTCATTTTATCCGTTCGTAAGAAACGTTTTTTCTATGCTTACAATAAATTTAATTAGATTTGAAAGTTACGTTTGCGTACTTCCGAGCAACAATACGGTCCAGCGGTAGATTCTATTTTCATTCTTACTTTTTCATAATTAGGAAATGGCCTGAGCGATCGTGGGATATTTTTGAGGGAGCTTACTCTGCATAAACTAACCATCGATAGTGTCAAAGTAATTAACGCCAAAGCAACGATACTCTGGCTTTTGTTTTACTACTCAAAGTTCTGTCTATTGCTACCATAGTCATGGACATACGTTGTCCCTTACCAACAGAAAAAAAAACCTTAGTATACTGGTATAAAAACAATTTTTATCGCCAACATAAAGGTTTTGGTTTACCAAATCGGACAAACTGTTCTAAACATACCCTGCAAATGTATTTTATTCATAATCCTAACTTTGCGTCGTGCCTTTAATTTAATTAATACACATCGAGCAAAAGAGCATAGATGTAATTATAATTTTATGATCAAGTGACATCTTAGAACAAAAGAAAAACTGCTTATACATACATACGATATACATTTCTCATAAAACATTAGGCTAACGTTAACGCTGTTGAATAATACAGTAGTTTTGCTACAGTTTTATAAAAAAGTCTACCTTCTGTTTTGAATATTAAAAATACAATTTCGCTTGCCAGACAACCTGGGAGGACTAAGTAAACGACGGGAAATTTACTACAGGCAACCCGGTGCGGTTACAGTCTGTAACATCAACATTTTTTTAATTACAACCGCGTAGTATGAAACATTACTTCGTAAATTTATACCAAATAATGCTCAATTAATAAAACTTATTTTAGTGAATATCATGTTCTTTTTTAATATTACTCTCGACGCAAGTAGCTTTGCGAGTAAAACAACTTTTGACCGTAGTCAATATTTTTCTCAAAAAACATGTCAAAGTTTGTATTGAAGTTATTTAGCAATGCAAAATCCTGTTAAGTTTTATCAGGACGTGATTTTGTTGACGAGAAAAAATCCTTTAAAGATGCTCGCCTGCGTTGAAACGCAGTGTAAAGAATTGGGTGGCCCGGGTGACCTTCCTTAGTGCGGAAACTTTGGAATCTCCATTGGAACACAGAGATTGCGCATCCACGGGACAGTGGTATGATGTTCTAAACACCACACCCGCCTACGATAACATAAGACACTCAACGTTATCGTCCTCACCGAACTCTTTGTAGGGATGATCGGAGTCCCAACTCGAACCATACTAAGACTAATCTCCTATTAGAAGGCTCTTACTGCAGGGGAAATAACTGAAACAGTCATTGCCGCCACTCCGTTGCCGCCTTCTCCGGGGTGTATCTGCTCTTTCCTGGACTCGCTCAGCGGCTTCATTCTGCGAAAGAACGTAAACGTGAAAGTTCTTCCCTGTAAAAGCTGGGAAATATAGCACAGACAACGATGGATGATGGATGAATATTCCTCAGGACAAAGCCACGGTAAGAATATAATTTTTATTCACGTTAGGCAGTTTGCTATGGAAACTTGCAAGATTGCACACATTAACACTGTCAATTTCTTGCTGTAAGAGACTCCATAAATTTGTGTTTTTTTTACTAAATACTGTATCTATATCTTTAAACGAGCAATTCTTGTATATATATATTCTGAATCTCGGAAACGGCTCCAACGATTTTCATGAAATTTAGTATGCAGGGGGTTTCGAGGGAGATAAATCGATCTAGCTAGGTTTCATTTTTAGAAAACTTCGTTTTATCCGTGTTTTCAGCCGAGCAAAGCTCGGTCATCCAGGTACTGGGTAATTATGCTAAGAACAAATATCCAAGGTATAACTTATTAAACAAGGTAACAAATGTTATATTGCCAGCCCTTCATGACATAAGCAAGAAATAATAGGCATATAGAAACATGTGAGATAATGATTAATTAATTATTTTATTTCCGAGATTAAACTGTAGTTAAAACCGTACTGTAATCTAGGTATACCATATAAGTTACCGTTTTTTTCCGTGGGAACATTTCTGATGACTAGAAGAGCTGTGTGATTATAACACAGGAGCGAAAAATAAAGAATGCCGTTAAATTTCTCTCAAGCTCATTGCGATATATTATCGGAGAAATAAGGACATTCTAGAGTATTCTAGATACTTGGCGTCACATAAATTTAAGTTAAAAACTTTAATTTGGTTCGGTTAAAAAGTACCTTAAAATACCGGCGGACAGGCGCCGACAGTAGATGAGTTTTTAGACCTTAGTTCATTTTGGCCAGATTCCAGCAATGTGGAGTCTGAAGTGTTAGTACGTATTTTAAATACAGGCAGTCGGGCAATTTTGTCGGGAAACTAGGGGTTTGCATTTTAATTTCCTCCTCTGCAACTGAGATATGAAAATAAATAACTTGAAATAATCTTCAAAGTATACGAGTATAAATAGCTGAAATTTGTAAACAGAACTTTTTAAGCCATATAAAAAGTTTCATTATTGTAACGAAACACAGAGTTACTACATAATCAATTTACATATTATTATCTGATGCAAAATTTAAATTTTATTTACGATCGCATACTCCCATTTCATCCATCCATTCCAAGAGTTTGTTTGGTTTAAATATCCATTATCGAAATCGTTCTTGCTATCAGCAGAACGATTTCGATTCTACGTCAATACGTCATTTGACTCTTTGACTTTTACACTCTTAATTTACATAATATGATTTAATATGTTGCAATAAAATAACTACGATATATACTCACTAATCTTTTATTTTTAAGTTCTTAAACTTGCGTTTGCCGTGGTAGTGCCGGCGTAAGAATAGTACCCCACCCTCTCTACCCGTGGTTGCCGTAAGAGTCGACTAAGGGATGTAATCCGGGAGATGGGCAGCAGCGTCTTCCTTGTACAATCACACCTAACTGCGCTCGCCAAGCCGCCTGCCAAGCGTGGCGAGTATTAGCAAAACCCCCCCAGGGGGAGGCCTATGTCCAGCAGTGGACGATCTATGGCTAATGATGTGTGATGATGTAAACTTGCGTTGGACCGCCATCTCGCCAGATGTTAGATCTTTTAAACTACTCAACGGATTTCAATGCGGATTCCATCAATAGACAGAGTGGTTACAGAGGTAGATTTATATGTTTAATAAATGCAAATGCACCACATTAGTATTTACATTGTGCACCCGTGCCGGGATGGGTCGCTAGTATTATAATAAATTGACCGCTAAACTTTATCTTGTTACGCAAAGTTCTGGGATATCGCTGCAATGATCAAGGATCGTTATCTCTTACCAACAGTCAATCTTTTTAATTTTACATAATAAATGTCAGACGATATAAACATTTAGTCATAGACAATAAGCTGTAGCAGTCAAAATAGTCTTTCAAATACTAAGCAACGTTCTAATAATATAAATAGGCTCATCAATAAAATAGGACAGCATAGCTTAGTATTTTACGATACATAAATAAGTAAGTTGATAAATTATGCACAGCACGAAGGTAAAACAAAGTCTAGGGTAGCGTGCGTAAGACCTATACTTCATCTGCATACTTCCTTCAAAGTGCTTCCTATCCAGTACTTTAAATAAGTATTCTAGCCAACGGTTGTGTACCACTGGCCTACATTTCATGTCGCAGTGTCTTGTAATGAAAATATAATGTGATAATATTGTAATATATTTTATAGATACAATAGTTAGTTTATACTAAAAGTATCATAAAACTATTTATAAACTAAAGTAACAATATTGATACTTCATCGTGGTTACCCTGAACTTCACACTTAGGAGAGGCCTATGTCGTGAGGTTGAGTGACTTTCTTAAAAATATGTATACGTATATGACTGCCCTGCCAGCTCAATTAGTGTATCTTTTAATCTATCTAGCTGCAGTTGGGATTAGATAGATAGATATATAGAAACTCTTTATTGTGCACACTGAAAAAGAAAAAGAGTACAGAAAACAAAAGAATCTTATGAGCTAGTGCCACAAGTGGCGCCCTTATCGCTAAGAGCGATCTTTTCCAGGCAACCAATAATGAAAAAACGATGTAAAATAAAGAGCAGACGGGAGATGTTGTAACACTAAAAATAAATAATAATAATGTCTATAAAAAGTAAATACACTAATAAAAATAATACATACTTATAGTGTGTAGAAATAATAATGTCTTTAAATAAATAATAATAATAAACACAAACTCTACCACGATCGCGCCATACTGACAGGACGATTCACTACAACAGACCGGATATAATCCTACAAGATAAAATAAATAAAGTAACTTACCTAATAGACATTGCAGTTCCCAACACCAATAACATACAGAAGACAATAACTGAAAAAAATAGTAAATATGCAGAACTCAAAGAGGAAGTGACTAGAATCTGGCGACAAGAAAAGGTATAATTATGTAGTTCCTGTAGTCCTCTCGACAACAGGTATAATCCCCAATCATCTCCTCCATAGCCTCAAGTTACTAAATTTAAAGGAAACCCTCTACATAACCCTACAAAAAGCTACAATTTTAAATACGTGTCGAATTGTAAAAACCAGCCAAAAAGCTGAGAAGGAAAACACTCCCGAGATAATAATAATAATTTACACACTGCTTCTTAGCTGCAAAACATGTGATACTGCCATGCTAGCTACCTAAAAGACCTTTTGTTAAGAAGATCTACTACCCATTTCACATAATAATATTTTCGTTACAAAATATGTTTTCATTTGATAAAACTCCACGCCAAAAGTTTCAAAAACTCGTGGTCAGCCATCTGCATAATTAACTCCAAATGGTGGTTGAACAAAAACAACTTTTCCTAAAGAAAACTTCGTCTTATGTTCCATGGCGCTGAACTGAAGAATCCATTTAATATTCATACTAAAAATCTGGACAACCATTCTGTAAAACATAACGTATTTCAGTTCTTTTTATGCATCGCAAACAGGTTGGCTTAAACTTGGCTATATGAATAAAATAAAAAATGTCATATAATTTATAACATGTAGTTTGTATGTAATTTGTAGATTTTGTCCCATATCTCCGAATATGATTTTGTCCCATTCGGTGTCGAGACCCTTGGTCCGTGGGGTCCTAGCGCTATAAGGCTTTTTAAAGAAATAGCAAAAAGGTTAGTCGACATCACAGGAGACCGAAGAGCTGGCAGCTACCTCGGACAAAGAATTAGTCTAGCTATTCAAAGGGGGAACGCTGCCAGTATCTTCGGAACCTTGCCTAAAGGGACTCCTTCTAATAATATATTTTAGTTATTTTATATTTATCATTTTAATTATAATAATATGCTTAATGAAAGAAAACTTTATTTGTAGATTATATTATTATCATAAGGTAAATACTTACACTTTTTTTCAAATCCACAAACGTGTATTAAATGTAATATACTGGTTGTCTAAATTTACTCATAATAATTTGTAGATGTCTAATAGTTGTTCAACTAATAGTACATAAAACAATACGAGATGGCGCCGCTAGCAAAGTTAGCCCACGGTGTCATAATTTGTAACAAAATTTATATATGTTATTTAAGATCGTGAATAAATTGTCTCTGAAAGTAGCTCTCGGCTTCACTTGCTGCTTCGCTAGTAGATAGTTAAACACTGGTGATATATAACCCATAATTAAGCGAGAATATTTTCTTTACTAAAATAATGTAGAATCCCGAATTTTGGTCCCAACCCAATTACGAGTATATTTAAAAGCACCCGAATATATGTTTAGCAATTTATATGTTGAGATAATAATTGCATATATTTTACGCATGTGAAATTATTTGAAAATCACATTTTCATAGTAACCCTAAAAGTTATAAAATTAACATACCTAAACTATTAATTTAGATTTGAATTAATGCAAAACATCTTTGAACCATAGCTATCGACATCTAAGATAAGAAGAGTATTTTATACAAATTTTTAGTTTGTGCTTATGTTTGTAAGTAAGTATTTTATTTGTAAGTAAATATTTTATTTATCACTACATGTTATAACAAAGTCGTCCATCGCGTCTGTCTGTCCGTCTGTTGGCGATAAACTTAAAAATTACTGAACAGATTATCATTCGAGTTTTAATAATAGATAGAGTGATTCATAAGGAAGGTTTAGGTATATAATTTTTCTAGGTTTTGTGTAAATTTGTTGAAATATGATAATATTTAAGTGTCGGAAAAAGTCAAGCCATCCGGGATCTTTCATCGAAAACGCTACCTAATTACTTGAGACAAAACAATGAACGGTGGGAATTCCTTTTTTTAGATCGACAAAATAATCCGCGGTGGCATATATCTATCTACATTTTAAGAATAGCTTACTATACTCATTGTATCTTCTAAAAAAATTGTTAAGTACAAAGAGTTAGTCAGTAAACAAAAAATCTTACGTTCTTAAAGATCGAGTGGATATCCCTACTAAATAAATCTACGTATTTATGTTTTATGAAAGTTTAATTTCGTAAACAAGTTTCACAGAAAGTCATTTTTGGAATCGTTTGTCGTCGAATTAACCTGCCATGAGTCGGGTGTTCTGAAATATCCCCTCTCTCGATGGATTGGACCGATATTACCTAAAGGACGTGACAAAGCAGAACTGTAAGGCTGAGCATCGAGGTTACAGGGTCATCACAAAACGGAACAAAAATGAGAGGAGGTGATAAATGCGTACCTTCAATTAAAAATATAAATAGGAATTGTTATTTTTGCAACTTTTGCAATGTTTTTATATGAAGTAGATTTACGATTGGCCACCAAATCACCTGATGGAAAGCAATGGTGCGGCCGAGGATGGTGAACGGTGATCTGGCAGAAATCTGCAATCTGCATCAAAAATGCATCTGAAATCTGGAAGAAAGCCTTAAAAACGCCCAAATTGTTTTTTAATTGTTGACAAGCATGTGATTGACCACAGCTCACTTGATTTTAAGTGATGGCGTGATCGAAGATGATAAACCACGCCTAGCCTGGAATGGAACTGGCTCTCAAGTGAGGCTACCGGAACACACCTTTAGGCGGCAGATTTTCAACTTGAGGGTGGTAGCTAGCCAGTCGAGTACTAGAAAGTACCCTACCACCACGCTATGGTTTATTTTACCGGCAACAATATTTTTTTTTTTAATACAAAAATATGTTTTCTACTTTTAAATTATTAAAGTAAAACTTTTTAGCTGTCAAAATAAGTGAAAAATAAAGCTATTCCGTTGATGTCCAAAAACTTACTAAAAAAATTAAAATTTCCGTCATTGTAACTAAACGATTTTCTTTTGAATGAGAAAGTCTTTTGACCCATTTAAGCCATTTTCCGTAATAACTTTCGCGTTAACTTTTATTACATTGGCTTTATGCTCCCTGAAACGTCGAAATCATGACATCTTTTGAAGGAAATTCATTTTTAAGTAACAGGCCTACTATGCAAAATTAATATATTAAAAATAACATAAGCAAGATGCAGTAATACGAACATTTGACCATAGATCTCTAACTATATCCCAAAATTAAAAAAAAACGCCTAATATATCTTTAATTTGCACTAATTACGTTTGTCCGCGGGTCGGAATCGGACGTCAAAGAGATAAAAGGTTAGCAACTGTAACATGATATTTCGAGAAACTATGAATGAAAAAAAAACATCAAGATACTATACATCGAAAACTCTTAGGAAGGTATACATAAACACAGAGGACAAAATTAAAAAATAATCAAATATGACAAAATCTTTATGAGGATCGCAAATGATCATTAGCATTAGTAGGAAACACTCAGTTTCTATATTCCATAAATATTTTGACTAATGATTATAACACAAATTTTTGCTTCCTAATATCGTTTGAATAAGACTCTTTAATTGAGGTGATATTATTGGTTATACCAGAGCTAATAGTATAAACAATTGATAAATATATTTATTAATTCAATAAAATTTGCGAATTGATAGTGATTACATTACTCGGAATTCAGATTATTGAACACGCGTAGCTCACAGAACCAAAAATGTTATTTTTAACTGTCATAAAATTTATAATGGTGTAAGTACCTATTGCAGAACCGATAATGGTGTAGTAAGTACCTGTCGCAGAACCGATAATAGTGTAAGTATTTGCCGCAGAACCGAAAATTGTGTAAATATCTGTCGCAGAACCAATAATAGTGTAAATATCTGTCGCAGAACCGATAATAGTGTAAGTATCTTTCGCAGAACTGGCAATAGTGTAAATATCTGTCGCAGAACCAATAATAGTGTAAGTATCTGTCGCAGAACCGATAATACTGTAAATATCTGTCGCAGAACCAATAATAGTGTAAGTATCTGTCGCAGAACCGATAATAGTGTAGGTATATGTCGCAGAACCGATAATACTGTAAATATCTGTCGCAGAACCAATAATAGTGTATCTGTCGCAGAACCGATAATAGTGTAAGTATCTGTCGCAGAACCGATAATAGTGTAGGTATATGTCGCAGAACCGATAAATGTGTAAATATATGTTTGTCTATATATGAACACTCGAGACAGCGAAACAGTAACATCACGTAAGAGCTCTTCGATATACACGATAATGATCTCTTTATACCATTAGGAAAAAGAAAATAATGTCAAAAGATGTCAAATAATTTTTCTATTAAATTATTTTAATAGATTTTTATGTAAAGAGTCAACCAGCTGGATAAAAAGATCGAAGCCGTGCCTGGTTTAAAACCAGTATAATTATTTAAAAATTAGTTTCTGTTGAAACCTTGATAGCCGTGATAGGTGTTTGACCACAACTCACCTGATGTTAAGTGACGGTGCGGTCGAAGATGGTAAAGCACACCTAGCCTGGAATAGAACTGGCTCTCAAGTGGGGCTGCCGGAACACATCGTTAGATGCTTGGCGGCAGATTTTCAACTTGAGGGTGGTAGCTAGCCAGCCGAGTACTAAAAAGTATTCTACCACCACGCTATGGTTTCCTCACGATGTTTTCCTTCGGCAGCTCAAGCTCATTGTTGGGATTTGAATCCACGCCCTACGGCATGCGAACCGACCGCGCTAACCACTGAGCTATCATCGCTACAAAGCATTTGTTCGAAATTACGCGCAAAAGCGTTCAATATCTCGCCGAATCCTAAGCACGTTAGAATATGGTTATGTGTCTCAATTGATTATTCATGAGCCATCTGCTGTCTTATTACAATGGTCAGATAGGAAAATATGGATACGGTATATTAAAGTGAATTGAAATCATGTCAAAAAAATCAAATTTCGTAGCGATGATAGCTCAGTGGTTAGTGCGGTAGGATCGCATGCCGAAGAGCGTGGGTTCAAACCCCAACAATGAGCTTGAGCTGTCGGTGAAGGAAAACACCATGAGGTAGGGTACTCTCTAATACTCGGCTGGCTAGCTCCAACCGCAAGTTGGAAATCTGCCGCCAAGCATCTAATGGTGTGTTCCGACAGCCTCACTTGAGAGCCATTCCAGGCTGGGTGTGCTTTACCATCTTCGACCACACCATCACTTAACAACAGGTGAACTGTAGACAAACACCTAGCCTGTCTAACATAAAAAAAACAACAGCTCACAAAACAGCTCAACTGTTATTGATATGAGTCACCATTCCATTCCGACACAAGTAAGCAGCGTTACCCCGCACAACCTCATTCGGGTGATACCCGTTTTAAATAATGCCTCATCTCGCTCCGTCATATATAACAAGAAGTACTGATATAAGATATTGTGTGAAACTTACCTACGCTTTACAATAGCGTCAAAGGAAACGTAGTAAAATGTGCAGTGAAAAAATTCGCGACATAAACAAATGCAACTACATGAATGTAGCTAGTAAAGCCAAGAAAAAAACTGAATATCATCACCTAAAGAATAATATTGCCATATCCAAAATTATTGTTCTATATCTAACTGAATTGAAACTGTCCTTTAATATTTGGTAGAAAAATCAAGACGCAGAAATAAAAATACCATCATCATCATCATCAGCCGTATGACGTCCACTGCTGGACATAGGCCTCTCCCATTGATTTCCACAAAGACCGGTTGGAAGCGGCTAGCATCCAGCACGTTCCTGCAAAAAAATACCAGAAATTTTAATTATTTATTTTTCAACAACGTTTTACAACACTTTATTATTATTTCATTAAAATTGAAATCCGGTTAGTTCAGTTTTTTTTTTTTAATTTAAGATATTTCTGTCTACTTTCTATGACAAACGAAATTCCAAGGCGAAATACACAGCACTACATCTACGCAACTCATTTCTAATTTATGATTAGTGGTACAAATTTCAACTTTGATATTAAATATAAAATGGTTCTTGAATCAATAATGAAATATCATAAGTTCCAACACAAAGCGCTGTACACACGTTCAATCTGCTTTGTTTTAAATCACAGAAACAAAAGTAGTGAACCAAAAAAAATTGTTAATTTAATAGATACTTAGTTTATGACACTTAGTTTTATGGCCAAAGGTTTTCGATTATACTAGCGATACGTATAACTTATTAAAGAGGTGAGTAGGTGTATACAGTGTAGGGCGTGGGTTCGCTTTGCACGAGGACAAACATTTATGTGACGATAAATGTTTGTTCTGTGTCTGGGTGTTCTGTATGTGTTTACAATAAGTATACAAGTATATCAGTTATATCGGTTCAGTACAAGCGTTGCTTAGTTTGTGGCTAGATGGCGCTGTGTGAAAATGTCCTACGATACTTATTATTAAGAGCCCTGTTGGCTCATTGGTAGTATATCTGCCTGAGCTGTAGGGCGTGAGTTCGATTTACGCCAAGTACAAATATTGTATGGTATAAACAAATGTTTGTTCTGGGCTTTGGGGTCAGATGGCGCTGCGTGTAATGTGTCCTATGATATTTTTTATTATTTATATATTATTTTATTTTTAGAAGATAAAAATAAAATTTTGAAACTTAAAATGTGCCTGCTTATATATAGAGCGTTAAGTTTTTAACAAAACTGAATCATTAAGTAATTTTCACAAAGAGTGACTTTTACGACCTTTCTTCCCCGAAGTATCTATTAGTTAATTTATCATCAATATCAACTATACAGTTTACAAAAAACAGCTTTATTAACCGCTTAGTCGTTACAAAATATATAATTTTACCTTTTTAAAACGTAAGCGATTCCAGTGAATATTTTATACCATTTGTAAAAGTTATTCTTCACTAAAGAATCTTTGAAGTTTTAGACAAAGTCGGGCATCTTGGGGTTTAAAATATTTTCCTTTGAAAGCAGGAAAATGTTTTATAAAATCTAAGTCAAACAAGATAAAGAATTTAAATCAATTAAATTAATGCAGCCTTTCAATAATTTATAGTAGGAACAAAAAATATTCCTGTTTCATTTAGATTTGTAAAAAAAAACACAATATTTTTTTTAGGTGTAGAGTGACGTTACTATCCTATCTAAGAAATATTCAAGATATTTATTGTATTACAGTACAAAATGTCATTAACAGCGACATAATAATTGTATATTATTTGTACCTGACCAATTCTTGTTGACACCAACATCAATGAGAATGTAAGAACATAATAAAATAAACATAACGTTTTAAAAATCAAAAATGTGCCGTGGTGGTGCTGGCGTAAGAATAGTACCCCACCTTCTCTACCCGTGGTTGCCGTAAGAGTCGGCTAAGGGATGTAATCCGGAAGATGGGCAGCAGCGTCTTCCTTGAACAATCACACCTAACTGCGCCCGCCAACCCGCCTGCGAAGCGTGGCGAGTATTGGCAAAACCCCCCCAGGAGGAGGCCTATTCCATCAGTGGACGACCTATGTCTGATGATGCGGTCATCAATACTCGAACTAATTATTATATATGTGTAATCCGTTGTAAAATGGTTTTTATGGCAAACTTTACGAACGTTACCACAAATTTGGCAGCAAAGTTCTGCAGCTAGGCGAAATTACAGGGCTGTTGAAACTAACAATAGTGTCTAACAATGTAGAGCCCGTCAAAGCAGTGACGCCCAGCATTTTGTTCAGTGACTCAAAGTTCTGTGTTATTGCTTGAATGGTCATGGACTTGCCATCGCTTGCTATCTCTTGCCATCTACCATCAGGGTAGCATCTCGTTCGTCTCATTACTATTACATAAAAACGAACAAACATATTTTATGAAATATTTTTATTTGTAGATATTTTATTTTCACAAAGCATCATCTAGCCCCGAACTAAGCAAAGCAGATAACTATGTTATATAATTTTTGTTTGCTGTAAATACATACTTATAATACATAATATATAACAATATATACACAGAACAAACATTTATCTTCTAAATATATATAACTCAAAGGTGACTGACTGACTGACTGACTGACTGACTGACTGACTGACTGACATAGTGATCTATCAACGCACAGTCCAAACCACTGGACGGATCGGGCTGAAATTTGGCATGCAGGTAGATGTTATGACGTAGGCATCCGCTAAGAAAGGAATTTGAGTAACTCTACCCCCCAAGGGGATAAAATAGGGGATGAAAGTTTGTATGAAACTTTGTCAATTTTAAACCGATCGGGCTGAGACTTTGCATGCATAAAGCTACTATGACGTAGGCATCTAGCGCGGGTGAAACCGCGGAGCACAGCTAGTCTTCATATAAAATACCAATACGAACGAGTCCCACATGTTGAGAAATAATAAGCACTCTCTTTGATTTAATTTAAAAAAAAAGCTAACGTAATTTCTGTAAAAAAAACAGTCATAAACTAGAGCATCTTGAAAAACGAGCATGTTCAGATTAACAACTTATTTCTAAATGGCTCGAAAGTGGCCAAAACACTTATCCTTCCTAATAAATAATGAGCACCGCGGCCGCACTTTCGTCGAAACAGACGTGAGAAGGTAAAACTAAGTGAAAATAACTCGAGAAAAGAAGCCAAGAAATGCTCTCATTTCGCCTTTAGTGCCATAACATTATACAGATTTATAAGCATCTGTAGTGTTGTGATGAAATATAGACTTATTTTCCCTCTCTTTTATTCTTCTTTTTGTTGGCTAGTTGTTTTAATGTGCCTTTTTGCAGACACTTGGTGATAAATCTCTTTAGCGGGAGGTTTTCTAGGTAGGTGCCACAGCAGTACCAGATATACTACCGCCAAGCAGTAGTGTATAAACATTACTGAGTTCCGGTTTAAAGGGTACTGCAGCTAGCGAAATTACAAGGCTGTTAGGAGTAACCATCGAAAATCTTAAAGTAATGAACGCCAAAGCAGCGATGCCCTGGACTTTATTTGGCTACTCAAAGTTCTGTGTATCGATGTAATGGTCATGGACAGGCGTTATCTCTTATTATCATCAGGAGAGCGTCACATTGCTACACAGTAAGCCAGCTATCAGAGAGCTCCGATTGCTGTGCGTATTCGAAAAACAAAATTAAAAAAATCATTGCACATTACTTTTACATTAAAAAAACAACCTTAGTAGTCTTAATTACTCAAGATACTAAGTAGTTAATTACTTAAGTACCTAATCTAAATAAACTCCGTACATAAAATATAATTTTATTTCTACACAAAACTAATAAGATCATCCCTTAAACTTGTTACGTATTCGATGCGTTCGATTATATTATCCAGCGCCTATAAATAAAATACTTATTTTATAGATGACAAGCTAGATTCTTGCCACAGCTCACCTGATGAAAAGCATGATAAACACCTTGGAATGGAACAGTCTCTCAGTTGAGGCTGCCTGAATACACCGTTAGATGCTTGGCGGTAGATTTTCTACCTGAGCGTGGTAACTAACCAGCCGATTACTAAAAAGTACCATACCATCATGTTATGGTTTCTTTGCGATGTTGTCCTTCACCGGCAACTAAAATTGAACCCACGACCTTTGATGTGTGTATCGACCGCGCTAACCACTGAGCTACAAAACAAATCTAACACAAAGGCATCCAGTGTTGGAAGCAAAAAGGCATCCAGTGTTGCTTCCAAACATGCCTTTGTGTTAGGCGACGTCACGATCTCGTCGTACGAGACCTTCCAACAATATATATATTTACTGGAATTATGGTTTTATTTTTGAGATAAAAATATGATCCTCTGTGTCAGAAGCGGGATTGAACGCGCAAGTCCACTATTTATACGTTTTCGGCGTGTTTGGAGTTTATGCTAATTATTGTATACCGACATTGTTATGGATTACAAAAATCCTACACACTGGAAATGTAAAAGTACAAGCTGCAAGACGCCATAAGTGTCAAAGAAATGCTAAAATAGACCGTAGACGACGTAGACCATGAGACCGTAGACCATGACACCATAAACCACGACGGTTTATGGTCTCACTGATAGTACAAAGACACATAATGCGATAATTGTCTACAATTGCACATTTTTTTAACACAACTGCACTTTGCAGCTAGTTTGATTTTGACCTAGATAGATCTGGTTCGTTTTTAAATATTTAAAACGAACTAGTGTGACCTAGGCTAAATTAGTTTATCCGTAAATCAGGTTTGTTCAACAGCATCGACATAAGTAATTATGCAAAATACATTATGGAAAGTTAAACAAGGATATTTAACAGATATATACGACATACGACAGAGTGGTTGACTAATTTAGATAAATGTTTTATTATTTCATTTATTATAGTACAAATAACAGAGAGTAAGATTGATTTTCTTTCTTCACTTCCTTCCTGGGTTATTTGATTTTAGTAAATCGGCGCTTGGTAAAAAAGTACTCAACAAAAGTTTTAAAAGATCTCAAGATCCTTTTAAAACCATTTAATTAAAACTTTTTTATTTTTAAATTTTGTTGGTTATCCCTGAGAAAGTTTCAATGAAATGCAATACATTTCCTGGTAAGTACAGCATTTTAGGTGTACCGTGTTTTTAGGCGTAAGTAAGTCAGGTTTCATTCATTTTGTTTACCTTTTTTTATTCTATTCTAATCTACTGAAGTTAGTATAAAGCTTCATAACATCATCATCAGGTTATCGCAACTTGAAAAGTCATCTGTTTAAACTAATCCCCGGATAGCCCGCTATGCCGGGACTGCTTGCAGGAGAATCGAACTGTAGAGAATGTGCTATGGCATTGCAAAGCCACAAAAGAAGGTAGAATTACCACTAGTTTGTAAGGATGTGACGTTGCGGTACTAAATCGATTTTGTTTTGTTCCTATAAAATCGATTTTTAATGAAATGATAATCGATTTTTCTACAATAATCGATATTTGGGTAAATGTAATGTCATCATCATCATCGGCCATAGGACGTCCACTGCTGGACATAGGCCTCCTCCTAGGGGGGTTTTGCCAATACTCGCCACGCTTGGCAGGCGGGTTGGCGAGCGCAGTTAGGCGTGATTGTTCAAGGAAGACGCTGCTGCTCATCTTCCGGATTGCATCCCTCAGCCGACTCTTACGGCAATCACGGGTAGAGAGGGTCGGGTACAATTCTTACGCCGGCACCACCACGACACGGCACGGCAAATGTAATGTAGGTACTTATTCATAAAAAAGACCAAGAACAAATTAAATCAACTTTATTTACAGTAGGTAATTACTTCTTTGGAGACAATGCTGAAGCCATTGTTTCGTAATCATTTACCACTGGTTAGCAAAGAGTTAAGAAATAAAGTTGGCAACCTTTTCCTTAATATGCGGTTCCTGGCTTTTCCGAGGGCATTTCCCGTTTTGCAGGAACCAACAAAAATGTTTGTTGGCCAATGAAGATAAGGACGCATATGCTACTTGATGGGTTTTCATTTTCATGGGGTCCATTTTTAAGTCGGACAGAGGCGCTTCGATATATAAGTCTAACTCAGACGTTTTCGAGTTTCAGACGCTATAAATTAGAAACATACAAAAATACAAATGTTTTCATTAATATAGAGTAAAGATTATAACAAAATGAATGAACTAGTCAAAGTCAGTGTCATATGACATATTAAACACAAAGAAAAGGAAACTCATCCCCAAGCATGGACTGGGTAGCGGTGTTGCCTTGTTATTTTTAATACCAGTAGAAAAAAATAAACAAAAAAGCGACCCTTGAAATAAAATAAAAATCGATTTTTAATTAATTGATTTTCATTTAAAAAATAATCGCTTGTAAATAATCGGTTTTTATGAAATAATACCTATGTCCAGCAGTGTCCTATGCAAGATTTTTGATGATGATGATGACGATTATGATGATACCCTAGGTAAAGCGAATTATTATGTAATGTTCATTCTTGGCATGAACATTGGGGAGTGTACCTACTTTATTGTTTTTTTTTTTAATTAGAGAACCGCTTTCTGAAATCTGTTGCCAATGTGACAAGATTATTGTTTTTTTTTTAATTCTTAGCTATAATTAATACTATATCATTTTTGTGTAAATGGTGTAAACCGCAATGATTGATCCCACTAATATTATAAATGTGAAAGTTTGGATGGATGTATGGATGTTTGTTACACAATCACGCCAGAACGGCTCAACGGATCTGATGAAATTTTGCATGTAGATACTTTAGGCCCTGGAATGTTACTTTTACCTGGAAGGATACTTTTTATCATCATCACCACGCGGGTAAAACCGCGGAGCGCAGCTAGTTTAATAATAAAGAATTCTTTGAAGCACGTGATAGGTATGGTAATACGTATTATCTACCAAGTGTTCAAGTGGTGATATGCAGCGATAATTGTTTGTCATTACATTGTGATAACAAATTCACGTCTCTCTGCTGGACACGAGCATACTCGGTAGTACATAGTTGACCTATGGTACGTTATTAGACGTTCGTGCCAAGATAAGAAAAAGAAATCTTTTAATGAGTACTCGATCTGTCTTTTCGTCTATTTGTCTATATATCTATATTAATCCTCTAATTTACATGTATTTCTGCTTGATATAAGCGTACTTCCAAGTAGGTACATAATTGTTTTATGGTACGTTATTAGGCGTGTACAAGGATGGTATGAAGAACCCTTATGATAAGACTTGTCTGCCTGTTTGTCTGTCTCTCCGATCTTCCTTGTTCCGTATTCCCGCGGAGTTACAACATTGGATTCTTCAAAAGGCGTGTTAATAGAATCTTAAAAGGTCGGCAACGTATTTGTAGTGCCTTTGCTATTGCAGATATTCATAGGCGACAGTGATTGCTTACCATCAGGCATAGTTGGCAGTCAAGCTGACGGCAGCTTGATTGCCACCTATGGCATTAAAAAAGTCACAGGCACAATTGTTGCAGAACCACTACAGTCACATACAAGGTTTTGATTGGAAACTTTTAAAACCCGACTACTCTCTTACGATCTTGATTTACATATGTATCATTCATCATTATGTTAAAGTTTTTATATTTGAATTCACGGCATGTGAACCGACAAGCTAAACATTCAAAAATTTTATCTCTAAAAAATTATGAGAATTTAGATTACAAAATACGCTATATCATTCCCATTCTTATTTTGTAGTCTTAAAAAATATGCTCTCTCACCGAGCTCGTCCAATAAATGAATCGGCTGAATCATACATAAGTACTTACATACACACAGACTGTTAAAATGACAAGCTTTTTTTTGCGTATATGGATAATAAAAGACGGAACAGACCCCATACTCTGAGGCTCGTAAAAAATATCTATTAGGCGCTTACGAAAAAGCTATGCGATTGCGAACCTTATCGCGCAGACATACGATATGTAGTCGTGAAACTATTTCCTGAGTGCAATGTCTAACAGGACTCGATACAAACAGCTCATAGTACGGGGGCAGGTCTTTACACAGATTGTTGACGATTTTCAAACGTGATTCTAACTTAAATAATTAGGAGAAACAAGCTTACACATAAATGAGACCTAGCTAAATCGATTTTTCGCCCCCAAAAAACCACATGCTGCAATTTCACCGAAATTATTAAGAGCAGATTTCGTTTATTTGGTTAATCTCTACATAATATAAACAGTCGCTTCTCAGTAACGCACGCTTAGATCTTTTTAACTACGCTTCGTAGTAGATAATTTAATAATCTTAGTATTAGATATTGGGGGAAATTTGCATAATAACACCAAAAGTTTTTACTATGGAAACCAGACATAATTATGTATTTAGAACACCTAGAAAAAGGACTATATGTATAACATAATCCCACGCCTTACAGTTTAGGAACTAGAGCTTCTACCAAATGGTCTAACAAAGTCGTCAGAATGTGGATACAACTGAGTAGGTACCAATCCTTTAAGGTGCTGTTAGTGTTGTAGTCTTTGACAATTTTGTCTGTCCTACTACACTGGCTCGGCAATGCTCACGTAATTCACTAGTAGGTGATAGCACCAACCACGTTGTGCAACCGAGGCCCACGGCTCTATTGACAATATGACAACGACAGTGACAGTTCCCTATTCAACCAGGAGCACGCGAGACAATGTTCATTCATTCATTCTTTCGATTGTTGGTTCATTCGTTTGTTCATTCAGTCATTTGTTCAATCATTCATTGAGGAATGATCGAATGAGTCTACGCTTTAGCGCATATACTATCGATGCTATTTTTTTTGGTACGGAACCCTCAATGAGTTTTGTTTTTTCTTTTTGTTAATTCATTAATGATAAAAACAATCCGTCAGAGTTGATTACTCACATCATGTTATACGCTATACGATAAGCGGAGCTATGTGACTTATATTAGGCGGTGCTATGTGATTTATAAATATATGTATCATGTATTTAATGTTTTAACAAATCAATAATTTTCGCAGTCAACAAATTAAAATCTAGACAGAAAATTGCTAAATAATATTAAAATATATTTGTTTAAAAAATGATTAAGCTAAATAGTGTTGTAATTTTATTTATCTTGTCTACCAATTTTGTCGATAGTTACAAAGTTTTAGTGTTTTTCCCGTACCCCGGCAAAAGTCACACGATTCTTGGAGAAGGATATGTCAGGCACCTGGTAAATGCGGGACATAATGTAAGTGTTAAAAAAATATCAAAGTATTATGTATAATTTTGCTTGCATATTATGTTAATTAGTGAAATAAAAATAATAGTGGTATAATGTTACTCAAAGTTCTGTGTATCGCTCCAATGGTTTTAAATATTAAATAAACCTTACAATAGTACGTTTTCGTAATAAATAATACCTATAAAAAAATTACGCTCAAAATATGTCACTATAAATTTATACGCTTAATATCTTACTGAATACGCTAAATAACGTTACGAAGAACGGTACGTTGAATAACGTTGAACTGACTTCATTTTTATTTTGCATAGAAATTAAATACGTTTTGTTACTTGTAAGCAGTATTTTAAAATCCTTATCAGCCGGTAATCACACACGTAGATAACATTAAACATTTGCTACTACTTCATAAAATGGGAAGTGTCAAGCGCTCACGTATATTTATAATATTTCAGGTAACGTACGTTACTCCGATGCCCCTCAAAACTTCAGCTCCAAATCTTCGACAGATTGATGTTGAGTCAAATATTGGCAACTTCGCTTTAGGTGTGTATAAGTTATTACGCATAGTCTTTTAGCTAGTAAATCAACTTAAATAAGAATGAACATAAAACTGACAATCAATAGAGATAAAAACTTAATAGTTTATTGCAGAATATGTACAGGTGCAGGACTTATTATAATATATCTAGACCTAACATATGACCCCATTAGGTATAGCAAAGTCATGAAGTACAGCACGTTTCATTTCAAAATAAAAATTATTACATTCATTGTATTAAAAGGTTTTTTTTTTTTTTTTAATTTGTTTAAAAATTAATTTCGTGTTAAAAACATTGTCATAAAAAAAATCGTCAAGGGTGTAGGAAAATTTGGCTTCCATGATAGATAGATCAACCGCTAAATAAAAGAATATTCATTTCGTATGTCCTTTAACGAGTTAGCCAACTCGTTAAAGACAAAACTATACATGGCTAGATTGGACTTAGGCTCAATGAGCTTATATATATCTCATCTCGAGTTTGGCTGTCTAATATTTTTAGAAAATGATACATTAGGATTCCCATAAGGTCTCAACAAAGACGAAAAATCATTCAACAAGAAGCACCATCTATTAACCTGACGCATCCCTACCATAAAGTGGCCAAAACAGCCCGAAACACGCAGGGTGGCGCCATCTAGAAACCAGAAAAAATCTAAAGAAAAGTCGATTTACCGCGCCGTTTCATATAAGATGATTTGATGATAAGTTTTGTGATATAGCTTATAAAATAGCTCATCTATAACAAATAATAATAATACATTTTAAATAAATAACTTCTTTAAATTTATTTTTAAATAAATAACTTATAATAATACATTTCTTTTTTATCTTTTTTATACATAATTCAGTTTCAATATACTTATTTAGTGCCTTATACAAAAATCTCACTGTATTACATACTCGTATATATGTATGTTGACGTATATAGTTTTCATAATATTAAATTAACCGGCTAATAATATTAAATACTTTTCAGAGAAAAGTCTAGATATCGAAAAAGTCCTTAATAAAGAAGTCGACATCTCAAACGTGAAGTTATTGTACGATGCCTTATATGATATTACTGAAATTGCTATAAAACATGAAAAGGTTCAACAACTACTACTAGATACAAGTGAAGAATTTGATGTGGCTATAGTGGAATGGCTGTACAGTGAACTGTACGCTGGGTAAGACAGAAATAACAACAAACAAAATAGATGATATTCCGTATTTCTGTGACAGGAACCGCTACTCTTGATAACATTTTAATGTATGTTTCCGCGACATACAATTTTATGTCTCTATAGCTAGAAGGAAACATGCATAGAAAACTGAAAATATTGGAAATATAATCATATTCTGTGTCATATAGTAATCTATAGTAATTTTGTGAAGTTTGCGTCCATACCTTCGCCTGCAACGTATAGATATACTTGTAAATCGTAACTTATGTAGTTCTACTATTTGAGAATTGAATTGACATATGTAGGTAACGTAAAAACACATTTACTGTGACTTAATCTACCTACTTATACTCTAACTTACTCGTTCAAAATATTGAAAAATGTGTATACCTATTACACATATAATCAAATTAAAATTATTTTGCAGAGTGCCAGCAGTATTTAACTGCCCATACATCTGGTCGACTTCCATAGAACCGCATCCGATGGTGTTGAGGCTCATTGATGAGGTTTCAAACCCTGCTTATGTACCGGATTATTCATCTCCAGTGGTTCCGCCGCTAACCTTCACTCAGAGAATCTCAGAACTTTGGAATCTTATTTTGACATATAAAATAAGATGGTAAGTTTCAAAACACCCACACTCAAAAAATACAACTTGGGTCTCTTCAAGAGTAAGGTGTAGGCAACCGTGCTCCATTTTATATTACATAACACTTACCATCAGGTGAATAATGGTAAACCGCTAGTCCATTTCGTCATTAAAGGATATATTTCACGATTTCAAATTGTTTGTGTAAAATAAATGTGCACTATACGAATAAAATAGTTCTAGATTTATAAGACATCATAGAATAGAAAAAGATAAAAGCAAAACTAAAAAAGCCCTTGGAGTAATCGTATTCATATCAAGGCAAAAAAGATTACGAAGACGTAAGGGGGATCTGGACAGTTAAGTGCCCTACCAGTCCTAATTTAGAAGAAAAATTGTTTAAAAAAACTAATTATGTATGTGATTATTAATGATATTTTCAAAATCATGGTGAATGCTTTCAATGTAGATATTGGAAATTAAAATGCTTTTACTCTCTTTAAGGGATCAAACCAGTATGGAAATGAAAGCATTCAATGAGGCATATGGGCCAGCGTTCGCAAAAAGAGGCCGCCAGCTTCCTTCTTTCGAAGAAATAAAGTTCAACGCATCATTAATGCTGGGAAATTCTCATGTATCATCTGGATTGCCTGTGCGTTTACCACAAAACTATATACCCATCGCCGGATACCACATCAAAACAGAAACTCCGCCAATACCAGAGGTTTGACAATATACCTTATTTTTAGGTGATATTTTTTTTTAAATGTAAAATTAATGAGACTAATAAGACGCTCTCCTGACAAGAGATGAAACATGACACAGACGACCTCTTGCTAAGGAGATTTGCTACCAAGTTAAAAAAATATTTTACGACAAATTCTACGTTCATAAAAGAAAACTACAAAATAAAGAAGTGTGTGCCAAGTGACCAACTAAAAAATATTTTTTCATTTTGTATTGTATCGTGTTACACAATTATTAATTTATTCAGTAAATAAATTAATATTTTAAATACACTCTGCAGTTGAACTAAACGAAGTGAATGTTCAGATAACGTCATCTGGTACTTTTTTCAGTTAAGGTTTTTTTTCCTCTCTATGGTAAATATGATACTAAGGATTCCGCACAAAAGCAAAAAAAGATTCTTAAATTCTAACAATTTTATAAGAGCAAAAAGACAATATAATATATGATGCATCGCGGCAATTTTGCCAACACCTAGCCACGTTTCCCTCCTCTGATAAATTAGGTTGTTTTTATAAATTTGTAAATAGTGTGGGTAGTAATTAATTCTAAGATATTTTTAAGTTGTTAGTTGTATGTAGGTATATTATAATTTTAATTATTTTTTGCAAATAAAATCCGTCTATATTATATTAAGATGGGGAGGCCTTTGTCCAGCAGTGGACGTCATACGGCTGATGATGATGATGATATCAGCTAGGGAAAAGCGATCACATGATTAAAATTTTGTAAATCACTTTTGGGAATGCAAAGCGTATCTCATTACATATGCATGTTAAACATAAGCAATAAGTCATAATTGTTTAAACCCTTGTAGAATTTAAAGAAAATAATGGACAGCGCACAAAACGGCGTAATATACTTCAGTTTAGGAACAATGATGAAAGGAAAGACGATGCCTCAAGAATTGAAAGCAGGGTTTTTGAAAACATTTAGTGAATTGAAACAAGTTGTCATTTGGAAACTAGAAGAACAACTCCCAAATTTACCCAAAAATGTTCATATAGTGGAGTGGGCACCTCAACAGAGTATACTAGGTAAGCCTTTCTTTTTTTAAAGATATTTCGGGATAAGGGTTCATATATATAAAAGTCATAGATAAAACTAAACTGCTATTAATTAATTTCATGTTCCTTGCAATGTCTTACTAATCCTCACACCTTTTTTGTGACGTTTCTTTTTTTCTTTGTTTTTGGCGTCTCACTTTGTGCATTTGCCAAAGTGTTTCGACGTTTTCAAGTATTTTATGAAAAATCAAGTTAACAAATCCAAGTTACTGTCAAAGTCACACAAAATAAATTTGATCCGATTTCCTAGAAAACAAGTAACTTTTCTACAAGTTTTGATGGAGTTTTACCTCATTATACTACTTTCGCGTACATAATCTGGCACTTTAATAAAAAACGCCGTTAATAAACACTTAAAAAAGAAAAGTTTAAAAAAATTATGTTAAAAAATTAAAAATATTTTATTAAGTTCAAATATCATTACAATGCCGCGATATAACTTTACCACGTTCCCGCCAAAACCTTGTGTCATTCTTCTTCTCCTTTCTTTTTGGCATCACATGTAGTGCACGTTGCGTATGCAAGTTAGAGTCAAGCCCGGTCATGCCCTAGTAAAATGGCGCTAATTTTACAAGAAACGTCGACAGAATTTTTGAAATAACACAAAACTAATACACTTACACATAATTCAGAATTTTATGAAAAAAATGCCACTGTTTTTACTCGTATACATACATAAACAATAGACAAAACACAAATTTTGGAAATTTATTTAATGCAGCTTTTTTGTATAAATTTTTTGCATTCCAAGTATATGTATAAATTTTATAAATAATCAGCTAACCTTAGCAGTTAAACTTAAACATATTACCGATAATTCAACGTTGTTGATAAAAATTGTAATAAAAACTGAACATTGTAGGGGCCGTTCAAGTATTACGCAAGCACCAAAGGGGGGTGGGGGAGTCTTAACTTGCTTATTTTTGACGACATTGGGGATGAGGTGATCTGAATGGTGATAATATCAGCAAAGTCGTATAAATTATGCTGATTGTTTGTTTTCCTTGTTATCGACACACCACGTTTTAGCGAAATGGCTGCTAATTAAACCAATATTTACTTAAACATAGGAGAGGGAAGTAAGAGGTTTGCTTATTTTTGCTGACAAGGGGGAGGGAGGGGTTAATAATTACTAAAATTCTGCTTACGTAATACTTGAATGGTCCCGTAATTAATATACAAAATTTCGATCTAATTTTAATTTACACAAAACTCTTCAGCTCATCCCAACACAATCTTGTTCATCACTCACGGAGGCCTGCTCTCAACCACTGAGTCCATCCACTATGGAGTGCCAATCATTGGAATACCACTTTTTGCTGACCAATTCGTCAATATCAAGCGAGCAGTGAATAAAGGCTTCGGAATTCATGTCCCCCTCTCCTACGACGCACCTATTGAGCTAAAACCTGCTATTGAAGAAATCCTTACAGTACCGAAGTGAGTAATTTACAGAAGACAGATTTTTATAGAATAACTCCAAAGTAAAACAGTTTTTAGTCTTATTCATTTAACAAACTTAACAAACTTACCAAAAAACTAATACGTTTGTCTTGTATTATGTATTTTTTAAGTGTAAAAGTAATGATACAAACAAAACGCTCTCCTGATGGTAAGAGATAACGCCTGTCCATACCCATTGCAGCGATACACAGAACTTTGAGTAACAAACAAAGTCCAGGGTATCGCTGCTTTAGCGCTCATTACTTTGAGACTTTCGATGGTTAGCCTCAACAGCCCTGTAATTTTGCTAGCTGCAGTACCCTTCAAGCCGAAACACAGTAATGTTTACATACTACTGCTTGGCGGCAGAATATCTGGTACCGCGGTGGTACCTACTTAGACGACATACTAAGGAGATCTACCACTAAGTACATACATAAAATATATAAATAGATAATCCGAAGTGTGGAATTGATACAGAAAAACGGTATGATGTGACACAGATGTTTATGTACTTACTAGAACACATCAAGTTCAACAAAAAATTTGTATACAGATATAAAAATATTTTTCTTTTTCAGTTTCAATAGTTAAATTCAATAGGTGGCAGACCAACTGAGATCTTTTAGACAGATACCACCGCTGTATCAGATTTTCTGTCGCCGAGCAATAGTGTAGAATGTATTCCGGTTTAAAGGGTACTTACTGTATCTAGCATAATTACAAGGCTACTGAGACTCAAAAGTCTCAAAGTAATGAGCGCGAAAGCACCCACTGATGCCGTGGATATTGTTTTGTTACTTATAATTCTTGGTACTTGTTGCGCTGCAAAATTATCGACATACTGCATACCATTTCAATCGTCCCAATACTATTAGATTTTAAAAAATCTTTACACTCGAAAAAGTTATTGGAAATTTCATTAATGGATTTTTTTTCTGTCTTCTTAGGTATCGTGAAAAGGTAAAAGAGTTTTCGTTGGTATACCACGACCGGCCAGTTTCACCAGGTAACGAGTTAGTCCACTGGGTGGAGCACGTGGTTAAGACTAGAGGCGCTCCCCATCTACGCTCCATTGCTCTTCTGGTGCCCTGGTACCAGAAACTATATCTAGATCTTCTAGCATTAATTTTTACTATCATATTTTCTACATTAATTGCTATGTTTTTTATTGTAAAACGATTATCTTCAAAAAATAAGACAAGTGCAAAGAAGAAACGTAACTAACACACGGGATTTATATTTTATTGTAAGAAGTAAACTATCTACGTCTACGCGGTGTGTACTTGTTTTGTAGCTTCATACGGATCAACACCATATAGTTAGTAAAAAACAACCTTGTGGGGGTTGATCGCCTTTAAAACTCGCTACCAAAACGGTGGCTACGGTACGGTCCACCATTCTTTGCCTATTTTATTTTACTTTTAAATTTTGTGAATGAATAAACAATATTCGCTATCTTGCTTCTTTTCATTTTACAATATCTCTGGATTTTGTGGTCGTAACACGTGGTTGACGGCGGTTGTTGTACGGTGTTGTATTAGTGTTTTCTTACTTGTTACTTGTTTAGTAGACATAAAATAATTATGATTGTGCTAAAGCATAGATTCCCAAAGTACAGTCAGCCCTGTTGACAGCCTGTTGACAGGACAGCCCTGTTGGCTCATTAGGAGTATGTCTGCCTGAGCTGTAGGGCGTGGGTTCGATTCCCGCCAAGGACAAATGTTTGTTTGGTATAAACAAATGTTTGTTCTGTGTCTGGGTGTTCTGTATGTATTATAAGTATGTATTTACAAAAAAAATAGTATTTATGTATCCTATCAGTTATCTGACTTCCATCACACAAGCTCTGCTTAGTTTGGGGTCTGTAATGGCGCTGTGTGTAATGTGTCCTACAATAATTAAAAAAAAAAAAAAAAAAAAAGTGGTCCAGGTGGACTCCCAGGGGTCCACGGGAGACTCGACGGGGGTCTACGGGAACTAAACCGCAACGCAAATTTCCACGGTTAGATCTTATCTTCACATGTTTGTCGACTGGGAATATGGTAGAAATGTCATTTACGGTTTATGTCTACCTAAACTTCTTGGTTCCGGTGGACCCCTTGCAGGGGCAAGACAAGCACCGGAACCAAGGAAATTTTGAAAGTGATCTATGAGATAAAAAGTTTGGGAACTTCCATGCTAAAGAAACATATCTATTATATATTAATATAAATCGTATTATATTTATATTCATTTACGATAGAAACCAGTTATTTAAGACTACAGGACAATATCGCTGCACAAATAAACACGTCAAAGATAGCTATAGAAAATTCTTAAAGAACATAATGATAATAGTAATATATCAGCACGCGATTATAAAAATTAGAGCAACACTGGGAAGAATCACCGCAAAATTATAACAAAAGTTCAAAGCTAAGAATTTACAAAAATCTCTCTACATTTTCTGAAAAGGTTGTGGGAGTTGGAAGCGGAACCATCGCCCAGAAACGGAAGCATTTAGTAGCTCGACTGACAAGTTCTATCAAAGACAAGTGGAAGAATGGTACACAACGAGAGGTGAAATCAAGGATAATCTCACAATGATCAATCACATTGCGTATACTGATAACTTGCGTACATGTTATTTAGCTCCGATGTGTGCTTCTTTTGTAGAGAAGATTAGAACTGCTCTTCTAAGACCTGCTTCTTGGGAACGCAAAGAAGAGGCAGCTGTTGATCAGAGCATCTTAGTTATTATGTTAACATCTCTGATGACTTGCCGAATCAGTAAGAGCTCAAGACCATCCTGCATTCCTAAAGAGTGAGTCGGTGCTAGCCTTGACCGGAGTTGAAGATCTCAGAGCTTAGCATGCAATAGTAGGTCTTGGCAGCAGACAGAGATTCTCTCAGAATGTCAATTGTAGATCATCTAACAATAATTAAAAAGAGTGAGCCAGAGCAAAGTGTTCAGGCTCAAGTAAAAATGGTTTGGGAGTATAATTCTCTAAAGGCAATAGTCTGTATGGACGCATTCATAAAGTCACACTGCAGAGCTTTAAAGATTCCAGCAGTACTAGATTAAGCAATAGACCTAAAAGCAAAATGGGAAGCGGCCAAGTGATCTGACATGAACATTGCATATAGCAGAGTTCGCAATCAAGCTGTACACGTAGAACTTAATCATGCACATATTCCTGATCTCTATTATGCAGCCATAGCTTACACCAAGCACAAAAAACTTATAAGAGAGAATTTTCAAATATTCCAGTCCCACAATCTGCCCACGTGGGTAAGTACGTAGAGGGCAAAGAAAATGGCAGATGTAGACATTGGCGAAATCTCCCCAGACGCCCGAGAGAAGCTTACCTGGATACCCTGTTTTACACCGGAAACGTACCAAAACTTCATTACTGATTCATTGATATTTTTTAATGGTTGACAAGCTAGGTGTTTGACCACAGCTCACTTGATGTTAAGTGAAGGTGTGGCCGAATATTGTAAAGCACACCTAGCCTGGAACGTAACTGGCTCACAAGTGAGGCTGACGGAACACACCGTTAGGTGCTTGGGGGCAGAAAAATTATCATTCAAATTCTACGATCTTGGAGAGTAATTATTTTAGTTGTCAACAAATATCTTGTTAGACAAGTATCCATGTAAAAAACAACGGCTATGTAGATAAAAGAAAATGTCAGGCGAGATAGCGCTAAAACGCATGCCTATTTGTAATTAAAAAAAAAACAGGAAACAGCAAGTATTTGATTCCTCAATAAATCGTATAAAGTCCTTACATCTAACCAAATCAAGTAATGTTAATCTTATAGTAATAAACTTTTTTTTTTATAAAGTTCTCTTACATATCTTGTACAGTACATTTAAGAACAAACCACATACTCACATCCACACTAGTACGGGTATGGAAGGCCAAATTGTGTACGACACCCTCTTAAAATTCCTTTTAACTTGAGAACAAAGTTCTTCGTTGCAAGCCAACATGGCTATAAAATCTACAAACAAAGTACTAGAACAGTCTTCACAGTAAATGGAACTAAAACGTAGTACTGTGTTACTATTAACCTAGGTATTGTGTTTTTAACCCCCGACACAAGCAGAGGGGTGTTGATGTGTTATACATTGAACGTATGTATCTCTGTGATATCGTAGCTCCTAAAAAACTAATCCTATTTTCTGTTTTGTTTCAATGTTCAAAACATCGAGAATATGCTTAGCTATGATTTAAGAATAAATAATTGTTCAGTCGTTTGAAGAATATTTATCGGCAACTTTCACAGGTCTAATAAAGTCAGATTGAGCTGAAATTTGGTAGCTACAAATGTCAAGAGTTTTTTTAAATTATAAATGTATACATGTTACTTGGAAGGTGTTTTTTTTTTTTGTCATTTTAAGTAGACTCACGTTTGCCGTCACCCTGCGTGGTAACACAGACAACGGTAGAGGTAGAGGAGAGACAAAAACAATTTGGAATCGTAACGCTTTGTGCGTAACTAGGGAATTTCCACCATATACGGGCGACGTTCATTAATAAACGAACCCGATAGAATACAGACAGCTGGCTACCCTAAAGTTCAAGGCTTTGAAGCCAAAGTTCTAGCAAGGTGTTGCCAATTAGTCTTAATTTCCCAGAGCGCCCCTCGATCAGCTCTAATGTGGCAAACTGATACTTGGCAGTACCATCCCATCAGTGCAGACATACGAGTAACTCCATACACTCAACACTCCATAGACGCCACGTCAAGCGTGGTGGATTTAAGACTCCGTTAAGGAGCCTGACACGATCTCTAGGTTTCATGTTGTTATAACATTCAGGTTATTCTACACAGATCTTTAAATGCTGACAGTAGGACTACCCACTCAGCCATCAAACCCATCTAAGCAAAGTTTTGTTATAACATTTAATACCTCGCTAAGGGCTTAATTGCTGTGTGAGGATGTTAAGAAAAATACACATTGAAACAGAAAAAGTTAAGTAAACCCATGATAAGAATGAATATGTCATACAAAATATGACTACATAGTAGATCATCTTAGCATAGGTAGGTACACAGTATTAGATATTCTGCCGCCAAACAGTAGGTAGGTGTAGTAGGCAGTATCTTGTAGCTAGCGAAATTGACTAACTATCGAATTTCTCAAAGCAATAAGCGCCAACAATGCCCTAGACTTCAGGTACCAAAGGCAAGGTAAGGGTCATTGACAGACGTTATCTCATCCATCAGGATCATCAGGAGAAAGTATCGTTGGTCTCATTACCCACAATAAATCCTATACCATTTTGTAGTCTCGATTTGAAGGTTGTTTTTTTTTTGTTTTTGTGTTTGTTTGTTCTTTGTTTGTATCTTTACCCCCTTAAATTCAATAGTGAATAAAATTCAACACAGCAGAAGCAAACCATCAAGTTTTGTCATTTTATTACACGTTTTCATCACTGTAATAAAATTGAATAGCAATGTGGTTTAAAAGAATTTAATTAATACCCACCCAATAGTTATAGCCTCTTCCAGAAAACAATTTAAGCCTCTGCGCATACCACATCTAAAAGTTATCCCAGACTTTTGATTAAAATAAGTTTCGCTTATTAAACAGACTGGGATGCCAGTTAATGAGGAAATTATTAAAAATTCAACAAATCATGCCGCTAATTTCGTTCAAAAACTTTGGGATTTAATTATTGCAACTCGCAGTTTGTAAAGTAAAGTTTCGCGGTCAAGGAGACGTTTTTTTACTTATCGTTGAAAATGGTTACATTAGAATTTTTGTTAAAAATGTTAGTCATATAATTTTATGTTTCAACCATAGTGATTATGCGACTTTTCATGTGAAAGCGATCTCATTTTACCTTCATATTGCAAGTGAAGCAGTTTTTTAATTGCGTTTCAGCTCATTTAGTACCTAGTAGTTTTGTTGTGGATTGACAACAATCATACATCAGGGTTGGCTCTTGACAACCCTGATGTATGATTGTTTTATTTTCTAAAATGAAAAGCCACTTATAGGGATACAGTTTTCATCGCCAGAAGATATGCGAACAGCTTCTGAGAAGGCTGTGAAAAATTGTCTCAGGCAAAGTGTTTCAAAAATTGATTTAGACGTTTGTTTCACCTCATTTTTCAATAAATACTTAAAAATATCGATATACTTGTAATTGGCACAATACAAAAAGTATCATGCCAAAAAACATATTAAAAACTATAAGCCTATGTACCGCTGGTAGCCAAGCAGATTAAGCTGTAAGTGGTTGGGACTGCCGAGTTAAGAAGATCCTTACAGCGCTATATTTAAACACAAGTATTTTTGCTTATCAAGATGTGGGAATACCAATCCAAAATTTTGCTTATAACGTTCCCGTACGGTATGATAAGACTGTTAAAAATCACGTTAGTATAACTATAAATGTTGCTTTTCGCGTTCAACGCGTTTACATTTACACTTTAATACACCACGTCTCGATCAAGCACAAATGGGAGCAATCTTCCAAATATTACTGCGGAGAATGCTGTCCTTGACCCGCCAGCTCATTGCTGCAAAATTTGTATTGAAGTTAGGGAATATATTTCGCTCTTTCAAGGATTGTAGACAAATAAAAGTTTTTTTCAGAGCTAGCTAGGAATATAATAAGCTACAAAAATATGTGATCACTGTTTAAAAAGGAATGAAAAAGTTTACTTTTAGAAATATAAGCTCTATTTTGTAGAATTTATTAGCACTAAAATTATAAATAAGTATAAAAGATCTCAGTAATAAGAATTTATGGGCTAAAATTAGCGGAATTACACTAGTTAACAAAATTAAAGTTTTATGGAGCCAAACGAACTTTTTAAATAATTTTGTGAAGTAGGGTGACAATCGCACTTTTTACAATATTAGTAACAAGTAGATTCACGAGTACATTTATAGGTATAATAATTTATTACAGTCCTTAACATGTCAAGTTAAAATACAGTCAATAAAAATAAGAATATGATATTTAAAAGATGATTAAAGAAATACAAACGGTCTTCTTTTATCAGCCATGAATTTTTCTATGCTCATTCCCTAACAGCCCCAGATACAATAAAGAACCATAGACTAAGAAGTTTCTTCGAATCACTTTACGTACTGCAATTTAAAGATACTGTAAACATCATATCGATACTCTTGCCGAAGAACCACACGCGTTTAACCTAAGCGCTCACGGAACACCTTTAAATCACAATGCAGTCTGGGGCAAAGTTGAAAGCTCATACGATATTCAAGAACGGTCAAGTGTGAGGCTAACAAGTTAGCGCTCATTCGTATTCAGCCGGGTGTCAGACAACTTCAGACATAAAGGGTTATGCGCCACTCTTGAACACAAAGCAGAAAATAATTTACAGAAAAATAAATTTTAACCGAAAAGTCACTGATGCATTCACTTTGGGTGCGATCAGCCATATGGTTGCATATAAAAGATTAGGCAAAGTACTCGTTTTGTTAAAAAATATAGATATAGAATATAGATAATAGAAAGAATGTACAATATAAGTATGCGTTTTTGATCGTCTCTGTTAGTATGTTTACGTTAACGCAATAGGTAGTCAGTTCAAATATTAAAATGGTTTCTGTTTGTACATAGAGCTGGATTCCCCGGAAGCTTTATTAAACAACAATGATATATTTTGTGTGACCGATCCAAGTTAAAACATTATTCAATTTTAAATGGGGACTTCGCACGAAAGCGGGAAATCTCCGTTTATTTGTTATGTCAAAAACCGTGACAATTTTTTCGGGTATGTTTATTTAAAATTAATATTCACCATTCGAGATAATTTAACATCTCGTCAGATAGTGCCTGGAATATCGACGCAGAGTAGCATGTCTCTCGGTTTTCTACGGGATTCACTTTGGAGAGTGCACTTCAGATCTGCATGACGTAAATCCACCCTATCCATTCTACAGCCCGGAGCTCAAAAAAGCGGCACCGCTTTACGATAAATATTTCTAAATCTCGAACAAAACGAGTCCACAAA
Organism: Biston stratarius; assembly: GCA_950106695.1. Taxonomy (NCBI): domain Eukaryota; kingdom Metazoa; phylum Arthropoda; class Insecta; order Lepidoptera; family Geometridae; genus Biston; species Biston stratarius. Next base: position 3,921,518 of record OX467112.1, read on the forward strand.
CGAGAGAGAACGAATCCAACTTCATCGTGCGAACCGCTAAGCGATGGAATTTGCTGCTCGAGTGGGTGTTCCCTGATAAATACAATCTAGATGCCTTCAAGTTACGAACGAATCGGTTTCTTCTAGGCAAGCGTGCTCCATTGTATAGATATTTAAAACAAAAATAAAAAAGCATACTTCTTGATAGGGTTTTTTATTACTCTCTTCGTCATGTAAAACTCGAAATCATACGCAAAACTGTATTTTATTAGCTAGCGCACAAAATAGGGATTGCGAATCCACAACTTTATCGTAAGTACTACGCCCAACTTGACTCTTATGATGGATGCCTATAAAAACATTACAAAATGTATATGAATTTTGAGTTAAGTGTTATGTATGCATTAGGAGATACCTGGGTTTACTGTTATGTATTAGGAGATACCTGGGTTAACTGTTATGCATTAGGAGATATCTATGTCCTGCGCTTAGCTACGGACTAAAGCGCGCTATTGATGATGTAATAAATTTGATTATCATGAAACATTGAATATTTGAAACTGAAACATATTTCCCCTCGGGCCTATTGTCCATGTCATTAAAAATGCCCATTAAACTTCATTAACCAATTGTTGTTAATGACTTTAACTGTGTACATTATATATGTTTATTTAAAATGAAATAGTAATGAAACGAACAAGATGCTCTCCTAGTGGTAAAAGATAATACTTTGAGGAGTAAAAAACGAAGTCCATGGCATCGCTGCTTTGCCGCTCTTTACTATGAAACAAGTAAAGTTAATCAAAAGTTACGTTTCAACAACCCTATAATTTCGCTAGCTGCAGTACCTACACTTCAAACCAGATAACAATAATGCTACACACTACTATAGCAGAATATCTTGTACTGCGGTGGTACCTCTAGACGTCCTTCTGCTATGGAGATCTACCATCAACTAAGGTAAGTATAGAACAAAATCATTTTTATGAGATAATGGTAGCATTATTATGATAACTTACACAGTAACATTGTTGTGCCAGACCTCCCGTGATGCAATTATTGCGTCGCTAATTCAGTTGCTGAAGTTAGTGGACGTACGTTCAAACTGCAAAATGGGTTGATACACTTGTCAGGTCTCGCGCTAACGTATTTAACTTTTGCTGGAAATACCAGAGTGTGTAACTGGAGTAAATTCATTCTAAGGATCAGCTCAAATAGTGACATTAAAACTTTTTTTAACAAATATGAAACAGCATTGTAGCGATGATAGCTCAGTGGTCGAAGAGAATGGGTTAAAACCCAAACAATAAGCTTGAGCTGCCGGTGAAGGAAAGCATCGTGAGAAAAGCATAACATAGAGGTATTTGTTTTATTGTTCATCATTTACAAAAACCGACCAAGTGCGAGTCGGACTCGCGCACGAATGGTTCCGTATCATTTTCTATTCAAAGGGCAAAAAAATCGCGTTTGTTGTATGGGAGGGCTCCCTTAAATATTTAGTTTTTAGTATTTGTTGTTATAGCGGCAACAGAAATACATAATTAGTGAAAATTTCAACTCTCTAGCTATCGCGGTTCTTGAGGTTCAGCCCGGTGACAGACAGACGGACGGACATACAGACAGCGAAGTCTTAGTAATAGGGCCTGCTTTTACCCTTTGGGTACGGAACCCTAAAAATGATGAACAATGAAGAAAATTGAAGATGCAATCGCGATCAAGAAGAAAACCATAACGCACAACAACCACCAAGCTCCGTCAACACCGAGCGCTTCGTCGGGGCATGAAGAGCTTGCAACCCCCGTGAGACGAGCGCCTCGTCGAGCAGTAGCGGCGTGAGCGGGCCGCAGACACCGGCGCCACCACCACCTGCGCTTCCAGGACGGCCGCCGCTGCTAGCACGCCTGGTGCCTGTGGGCCAACCTGCTTCGCGTCCGGCTCTCGCTGCCGGTGGTGTAGTGCGATGCATGCGATGGTCACAGACCAGGTCGCCAACAAGCCTAATATTGTGATAGTCGACAGGGCCTAACGCCGGGCAGTACTCGTCGACATCGCCATCCCATCTCGTGACGACCGAGAAGGACAAGCTCATGAAATGCTGTAACATGATTTAGGTACAACCGCGGTGTGGGATGTTGATTCGACGATCATTATCCCGATAATCATCACAGTGAACGGTCTTATAACGAAGAGTCTCGAACAACCTCTTAACTCTCGTTAGACGGTTAGGTCAAGGGTCAAATCCACAAGGCAACTATTCTAGGTCAAGGTTTTTATTATAATTCCTTATTTTGGATTTTTATTGTAAAAAAAAAATTTAAGAAAGAAAGATAAACAACCGAATCTATAAATAATAATATTTAACAAATTATCATAAGCTGTAAATCGGGTGAATATTATATTTAAGAACTTTTTAAAACTATAAACGTGGTATAGAATGATTAACTCAATAGTAATTTAAACCAAAGATGAGACTGAAAGATATGTTTTTCCAGACTTCTACGATATTCCATTGTAAAAACATAATTATGTTTTGATAATAATGAAGTCTTTTTAGTTGTTTTAAATTCGTAAGACAGAATCAGGTTTAGTATTTTATTTTTATAGTGAGAAAAACTACAAAAAGCGAAGTCTTTCACGCAGGAACTTGTGTAACCGCCACATTTTTGCCCCGTTAAATAAGACCTTAACCGACACAATATAATACTGATTATTGACAGCAGTAACCAAATCTGCTCTAAAGAGAGAATACTCGAAACATTAGTATAATTTGTGATAATTAAGTCACGATGTATTGTTTTATTTGTGCATAACTTAAGAGTCACTGAGAGAATTTTATAATATAAAAAGTCCAAAAATGTATATCATAGTAGTCTGCCGCGTACTATTCATATCCATTTCGCTCTTATATTTGAATTGTTTCACCACATCAGGTGTTACTAAACATCTAACTTTGTATGAAACTAGAATTCATTGTTTATTGAAACCCACAGCGGCCTATAAAGTAGTGACCATTCCAAAGGCAACTAACTGAAATATTTTATCTCCCAAGCAAATATGGTAACCTCAAGAGTACAGTATACTAAGGAAACAGAATCTAAGCTCGAAGTATAAGTAAAGAATTTTCACTCACAATCGGAAATAATTTTTATAGAAAATACACTGTTGAAAATAAGTTTATTTAGAGTTTGATTCTTATCAGATGCTGGAAATCACCTCAGAAAAGCAAGAAAGTACTACTACAAATTTATTGACCAATACATATAGCAAAACACATATATGACATATGTTTAATATTAGACTTAGCACCGACTTCAAACAGATCAGTAGGTATCATAATACCTATCAGGTATAATAATACTTTATTTAAATTAATAGTTAAGAGGTTTAGACAAAAATTGTCACTGTTATTGTGTAAATAAATAATCATAATTGGTAAATAGTAAATACTACATAATTGAGAAGCAAAATAAAATTGTTATAGGTATTTCTCGAATAATATATTAAATAGGTAGGAAGGCAGTTCACAGAAGTAAAATTTTTCGTTTATTAAGATTTTGTAATAATTTAGTATTTACGTAGGTAAGATATTTTAAACGAAATTAGAAATTTGTAAAAGGGAATTCATACAAATTTCTACCCTTTGAATTAAATGTTTAATTAAGTTTATTTTTCGCTTTTTAGTGCTGATGTTTTTTTTTAATGTCGGTTTTACTTTTTTTTATTTTTGTTTATTTTTAAATTTTTTGTTAATTCATGCGTCATGAGTAGACCAACTAAAGGTGCCGCCCGCATGAGGGAAAAGAGAGACAAGGAATTGCTTGAAGCAAATAAAGAACGTTTATCCAAAAATTGCAAACGGAAACTCCAGGGCACCACCCTAAACAAAGCCGTGATTGACTTAGGCAGATTTAATTTTGCTAAAGGCCAAGTTTATGTTGCGCTGAACCGTGTAAAGACACTAGATGGCATTGCTCTTTACGAATAGTAGTAATACTTTAGAGCCAAATAAACTACTGAAGAAACCACATGATGAAAATGCATTGCATGAAATGCAACGATTAAGATTTTTGTAAATAAATATCTGGGAACACGGTAGATGAAATATCTTAAAAGTAACTTTATTACACACTAGCTTTCCACGCCACGGCTACGCCCGCGCTTAACAAGGTTTTCCCGTGGGTAAGTAGCCTATGACTATCTTTTTTTTAAAATACGGATAAGTCCGCGTTTACCACCAACTCGCCTGATGGAAAGCGATAATGTAGTCGAAGATAAAGCACGCAGACTTAGAAGATACCTATTCACTCTGGCCTTGAAAAGATCTAGATTATATCTATCAGGAAACAAGGAAGCCGGCAGCTTGTTCCATTCTTTGGCCGTACGGATGAGAAACGTTGTGTCAAAACGTTTGGTACGTACCCAAGGAAATTCCACATGTATGGGTGGTAGTGGGCCGTCTTTCTACTCGTCCTGTAGTAAATAGGAGATAAGTACAAGGTCGTACAGCTCAGTGGCACATTCTCCGAAACGAATCCTGTAGAAAATTGACAGACTTGCTACCGGCAGTGTTCAAGGCTTAAAAGTTTTTTTTCTATCAAGGATAATGTAGGATTCTAATGGTAAAAGAATTTTCAACATTTTATTATATGGACAATATTTTTTACATTGACATATTTTTATATTGACATATTTTTATTTTGACATATTTTATATTGACAGTATTTTTATATTGATTATATAAAATTATAGTATGTGTATTGAAGTGTACATTTTGACATTGGTTTTTTATTCATTGACATGTAATCAGTTTTCTACAACTCTTATAACGATATATTGTAATGATATTACGGAATTAACTTGTAACATTGATGTTATCAATAAAATATTTGTATTTGTAATTGGAAATGAAATTTTAATAAAGTTTTTTTTTTTTTTTATTGTTGGACACATTACACACAGCGCCATCTGACCCCAAACTAAGCAGAGCTTGTGTGATGGAAGTCAGATAACTGATAGAATACATTTTTTTTTGTTTGTTAATACATACTTATAATACCTACAGAACACCCAATTTTCAATTTTTCAAATTTTCAATGGGTTTCCATTCATTTTTTCTTCGTGCTGCGAGTAAGTGGCACTCTCTGCTGGAGTCAGCATTTCCTAAAGGTACAATATAAGAATCTTCAAATTCAGAGTAAATACAAAGGTTCCTTCTAGGTAAGCATGCTCCATCTTAGACCGCAATGCTTGTCATTAGGCAGGGTGTGGTCAAACGCAAACTTATTTTGAAATGAAACAAAGTGGAATAGTTAGTAACGCCTAACCTCATTAACTGAATTACACTACACACACACAATATGTACAACGAACAAAACAAGTGCGGCGGTCGCATTCATTACTGGAACAAACAAAGTTTGCGCCACCGTAGGAGAACTTATGCTCGTGTCTGTACTCTCGTGTTCTAATTAATCGTGCGGTTTGCTCTATTTTTGTTCAGCAAATTACTTATACGGAAAATGAAAGGAATTATGTTCAGAAAATAAGAATAATTTAACACAACTTGTATGGTAGGACATCGAGTACGAAAAATCGGTACAACAAAAAACGGTTACAAAAACTTAAATAAGCATTAGTTTTATTAAAAACTAGCTGTGCCCCGCGGTTTCACCCGTGCTAGATGCCTACGTCATAGTAGTTTTATGCATGCAAAGTCTCAGCCCGATCGGTTTAAAATTGGCAAAGTTTCATACAAACTTTCATCCCCTATTTTATCCCCTTGGGGGTAGAATTAATCAAAATCTTTTCTTAGCGGATGCCTACGTCATAACATCTACTTGCATGCCAAATTTCATCCCGATCCGTCCAGTGGTTTGGGCTGTGCGTTGATAGATCACTATGTCAGTCAGTCAGTCACCTTTGAGTTATATATATTACGATATATAACCAACAATATCAATAGCGAAGTGGTCGGTCGCGTTAAAAAAAAAGTTATTTAAGAGCATCTTTAAAAACCCACGTTTACTCCACCCGTCCGTTATTTTCTAATCATAAAAGAAATAAGGGTAAAAAATAGGATCTATCGCTTCACCGTATTGTACATGTGCAACCGACCACCGGCACCGACTTCAAACAGATCAGTAGGTAGGTATAAAATAACAGGTATAATAATACTTTATATAAATTATTAGTTAAGAGGTTTAGACTAAAATTGACACTGTAATTGTGTAAATAAATCATCATAATTTGTAAATACTAAATACTACATGATTGAGAAGTAAAACGATATTGTTACAGGTATTTCTCGAATATTAAATTAAATAGGTAGGAGGCAATTTACAGAAGTAATTCGTTTATTAAGCTTATTCAAATAAAAGAAAGAATTTTGAGAATCGGTCCACAAATGGAGTAGAAATCGGTGAACATACATAAAAAATAAAAATAAAATACATACAGTCGAACATAAAACCTCCTCCTTTTTTGAAGTCGGTTAAAAATTTACAAATATATAATAACTTCAGCAATCAAATAATGTTCATATTTATTTATCAGTAACTGGTTGTGTAATAAACCCCACCAAACGTATAAAGCCTAATTTAAAACATGAGAATTTTGAAAGCTTGTCTCACAAAAATACGCAATAAAAATATATGAAAGTGATGGTAATACATTATTCCTGGTGGCCGTACCCTTGTCAAGAGACGAGCTCACGTCCTGATTTCAGAAAATTCAGCATTTTTGTTTCACTTTGTCGACATAATTTCAGTAGGTACGTAACTTTTAAGCCTATATTTTTCATCTGAATGATAGAACTAAGTAAGAAAAGGGAAGGTAAAGATGAAATTATGCCGTAACAAAATTGTTTGTAGATAGTCTTTGTTTTTTTTTTTTAAATATTTAATATGTTCTCGTTTGACCACATCATGCCTGATGTTAAGCAAGGATGTGGGAACGCACTTACCTAGAAGGAACCTGCTTACTCTTGATTTGAAGACAATTATATTGTACTTCTTGGGAAACAGACTCTGGCAAAGAGTTTCACATCCTCGCTGTGCGAATAATAAATGTGGAATCGAAGCTCTTAGTGCGCACATGGGGAACGTCCACATATGTACGTCATAAATGTGGATGTTTGTTACGCATTCACGCAAAAACGGCTGAACGGATTTGGATGAAATTTGGCACACATATAGTTTATTACCTGGATTAACATATAAGATACTTTTTATGTCTAAAAATGTTATGTTCCTGTGGGATTATCAAAATAAACTGCAGAACGTATCCACTTGAAATTTAGTATAGATGTATAGGAATAAAAATAACCTTTAAGTAATTAAGTAGCACAAGTTTCATGATGGTTGACAACAAACAAAGTCTAGGGCATCGTTGCTTTGGCGCTCACTACTTTGAAACTTTCGATAGTTAGTCTGAACAGCCCTGTAATTTCGCTAGCTGCAGTCCCTTTAAACCGGAACACAGTAATGTTTACACACTACTGCTTGGCGGCAGAATATCTGGTACTGCGGCGGTACCTACCTAGACGTCCTCCTGCTAAGGAGAACGACCACTAAGTAAATCATGTAGGATGTCAAAGTTAATGGTGAAGTACATTTAGGACAGTGATAAAAAAATACAGACTGGATTTTCTTTTTATATATATATATCAACACATTTCTAATTTTGAAATAACAAAAGTCTTAAAATAAAAAGACCGATATGAAAGCTCCATTGTTCTCTTAATTCACTTTTTTCAATCTCCTTTCGCAAAGCAAACAGCTCCGTTTTAAGTAAAAAGGAAAATAACTAAGAATAATTATTCTGAATAATGAGAACGTGTCATAATTACAAACCAGAGTAAAGGTGACAAAAACTGTGGAACTGTTCCACTTATATTTCAGTCTTAAATTAAGATTTTACTCCGGAAACTTGCTTCAAAAGTCTAGCTGCTGAGAATATTTTAAAAGTTGGGAAACGGTCACTTTGATCCAGGTACGCATTTAAGGCGAGGACGCCACAAATAATAATTGTGACGCTACACAAAATTCACTTGAGAGCCAGCTTTTTTTATTACTAATGACTGGTTAGGTGTTTGACCACATGTCACCTAATGTCAAGTGACGGCGTGATCGAAGATTGTTAAGCACACCTGGAATAGAACCGGCTCTCAAGTGAGACTCCGGAACACTAAGCACCTAAGTGTGGTAGCTAGCCAGTAGAGTACTAGAAAATACCCCACCACCTAGAATTTCCTCACGGTGTTTCCCTTCAGCGGCTTTTGGGTTTTGAACCCATGCCCTTCGACGTGTCATCAAACCGCGGTTACCACTGAACTATCATCGCTATAAAAACACAGTTATATTCACTTATGTTTACCATCTCTGAACACAACGTCGTTTATCATCAGATGAGCTGTGATCAACACCTAGTCTGTCAATCATAACAACCTGCGGCGTGTGATCCGATCGTGGTAAAACATAAATAGCAACCTTTGCATAGACGCCTATCTATATGGCGCTCATGTAGCGTCACTTTCCGTGATACGGCCTAATTTAGAAGAAAATTTTCTCTGAGACCTAATTTTTAATATTTATTTATGCGTCTCATTGTAAATCTCTACATTATTTTGTTCTACGTTCTACTTTTTTCAAAGACTAACCAGGCTTAGGTTCCGTTGTTTTGTCACTAGAGATCCCAAAATCTAAATAACTTACAGGTCTTTTATGTATAAGTATTAATACGGACGAGACGCTCCCCGGATAGTAAGAAGTTTGTATAGCAAAAGAAAGTCCAGAACATCTCCGCTTTGGTACTCATTACTATGTGATATACCTAAGATGGTTAGTTTAAACATCCCTGTAATTTCGCAGGCTGCAGTACCCTTCAAACCGGAATACAGTAATGTTTACACACTACTGCTTGGCCACAGAATATCTGTTACTGCGGTGGTACCTACCAAGACGACCTAAAGCGATCTAATACCAAATAAAACGGAAACTTGCAGATAAACCCGGTTTACAGATACGTGACGGACTACACTCACCCAACACACCCAAAATATGTAGATAGTTGAAATTTAAATATTAAATCTATAGAATTATACCTTTATATTTTTTACGAATGCTATTTACTTCTAAATAGTCTCTAAACTTATTTTTACATAGCTTTCTAACGGTGAAGGAATTTTTGAAATCGGTTCAGTAGTTTTGGAGCCTATTCAAGGCAAACAAACAAACAATCAAATCTTTCCTCTTTATAATATTAGTATAGATTACACAAAAAAAAAACAAATTGTATTTTTTTTTTCATCTATTTTTATGTAACAATGTTGATAAAATCTGCGAGTTTTAAGAGTACCTAACATACAAAACTATATTATCGTGCAGTCAAATCTCGTTTATGACCTATGCAATTGTAAAAATTTCAATTGTGTTTTTTACTCGATGTTTTGCTGGAATTAAACATATATAATTGGAATAGTTCAATAACAATCTTTTTCACTACAGGAATAGACCGTTTGACAAGTATAAAAACAACAATTAAACCAACTAGTATAAGTAAGAGAAGATCTACAAAATATTTCTGGTACCAGGGCGTAAGAAGTGCTAAAGAACGTAAGTGTTTAGCACCTCCAGTCTTGGCGACGTGTTCCACCCAGTGAATCATCGACTTGGCAGGAGAAATTGGTCGATCGTGATATATAACTTGAAGCTCTTTGACTTTCTCTTTGTATCTGAAAATAATAATTTTCAATTAATTGAGACGTCTCTGTAAATATTTTGTGTAAGACAGTCATCATCCTCAAAATCCATGCGAAGAGTAATGGGATTGCTGACACCTAATTTATGTAAATCTAATAACAAAATGAGTAAATTATTGACTAAAGCGCTATCGCTCTTTGCGCTACTACACAGTAAGTACGATCCTTTTTATAACAATCCTCTTTTAAAAGGTTATAATTATCATCTACGAGTACCTTGGCCACTCGATTGATATTTTTATGCATAAATACTGAGACCCTTTGAGCGGTCTAGAAGAGTCTAGCGGTCTAGGAGGAAGTGTCTAGCGGTCTAGGAGGAAGTGTCTAGCGGTCTAGAAGAAAGTGCCTAGCATTCTAGGAGAAAGTGTCTAGTGGTCTAGAAAAAAGCGTCTAGCGGTCCAGAAGAATGTGTCTAGCGGTCTAGACAAAAGTGTCTAGCGTTCTAGTAGAAAGTGTCTAGCGGTCTAGAAAAAAGTATCTAGCGGTCTAGAGGAAAGTGTCTAGCGGTCTAGAAAAAAGTATCTAGCGGTCTAGAGGAAAGTGTCTAACGGACTAGGAAAAAGTGCCTATCAACTCTTTTGCACTTGATGTTGGTTTTTTTTAAGTAATGGGACGACAGACACTCTCGCCTGATGGTAAGAAATAACGTATGTCCATAACCATTACAGCAATATCCAGAATTTTATGTAACAAAATGTCCAGGGCATCGCTTCACTGTTTAAGATTGTTGGAGACAAAATTAATATGTACTAAGATTTTAAATGTCACCCCGTCTTCAGCGATGAATGGATTTGAAATTGAAAACTCAGGCAGAAATAACATACAAATTAGTTTTTAATACCCAATCCAATCCAAACTGAAAGTCTCCACCAACTACTCCAACAAGATCCTTCGTAGTTTTTTCATTCATTAATCACATGATTCAAATTACAAAATAATAGTACTTATTCGTTAGACGAGACCCAAATTACTAGAAACTGTGGTAATACAAAATTTATTACACTGTAGTTCTGTATTTTTAACCGACTTCAAAAAAGGATGAGGTTCTCAATTCTTCGGAATCTTTTTTTATGTATGTTCACCGATTACTCGAAGACGCCTGAACCGATTTGGACAATTCTTTTTTTTTTTGTCACAATGAATATACTTTCCAGGTTGTCTCATTTAAATATAATCTAAATCTGTCGAGCGGTTTTTAAAAAGTTAACAAATATCTAAAAATTGTTTACTTCGATGATATTTTCGTTTACTCCGAAACCTCGCTGTTTCATAGGAGCAGTGCGCTTAGTTGGCCTACCCATATTATTAAACCATAATTCCAAAAACCTTGCCGTGTTCGAGCTTAGGGGCAATGGAGTAGGTTTTTTAATAGTCAATTTTAGTAAAACATTTATTACTAAAGAGAAAATAAACGACACACCGACTGAAAAATATATGTATACAAAAAAAAAACAACTTACTAATGTATCATCATTAGTACCTAATAAGTATTGTATGTATGCCTCGAGTATTCATGCTCACCATCGAAGGCTCCATCTTGCGGCGGCGTCGTGTGTTGGTGTGCTCTCTTCCCTCAGATATGGTTGAGGATGGCGATGGCTGGCACATGCGTCATACTCGTGATCGGGTGCTGCTTGCGGGTCGGGCTGCTCGCGGTATACACACAAACTAGTACTTTAACCCTAGTTAAGATTTAAATATCCTCTTCACAAAAGTCCACCTATCCAAATTACCAAAGGTCACGAACCCCGGAGTATGTGGGGTGTAAATTTTAAATAAAAAAAAATAAAGAACAACTTACTTTGGATTGCCTAGTATCTCTCCGATCGCCTCCTTCAGTTCGTTGTGGAGGTTATGTGAAAGAGGAACATGCATCCCAAAGCCTCTAGTGACTGCCCGGTTAATGTTGAGGAACTGATCAGCAAACAACGGTATACCGATAACTGGCACTCCAAAGTGCAAGGTCTCGGTGGTCGAGAGCAGGCCTCCGTGAGTGATGAAGAGGACGGTATTACGATGAGCTAAAGATTTAAAAAATATATGAACACCATCTAAAATTACTACAAAACAACAGTTTTGAATGAAATCCGAAATAAAATAGTGTGTTGTTCAAATTTTTGCTATATTAACTAGCAGACTAGATCTGGGGAGCCCATTCGACTATTTGAACATTGTTTGGCACAATGGGCTCTTCTAACATCCTCATCACAACCCGAGACAGACTGCTGAACAACAACTTCTGTTTTATTACTCTAGACATAATCTTACTAACCTAACGTACTTATATAAGGAGCCCATTCGAGAATGTGAGCATTCTTTGGCACATTAGGCTGTGGCTTTTCTGGCTTTCACAACCTGCTTCAGAACGCTTAATATCTTTGGCGACCCCTGTTTTATTAATGTAGGCATAGTTTTACTAACCTAATATGCTGGTTCTGAAAAGCTCATTCAACTATGTGAACATTCTTGAACACATTGGACTGTGACTTTTGTAGCGTCAATTTCACAATCTGCGTCAGATCGTTGAATATTTTTGGCAATCCCTGTTTTATTATTACTGTAGGCAATATTTTTCTAGTCTCATAAACTGTTTTTAAAAGCCCATTCAACTACGTGAACATTTTTTGACACATTGGGCTGCTGCTTTTGTAGCTTTCATAACACAATCTGCGTCAGATCGTTAAATATCTTTGCCAATCCCGGTTTTATTACTGTAAGCATAGTATTACTAACCTAATATGCTTGTCTGAGGAGCCCATTCGACGATATGAACATTCTTTGGCACATTGGGTTGTGGCTCTTCTAACTTCCATATTACAACTTGCTTCAGACCGCTGAACATGCTTAGCAACCCTTGTTTTATCGCTATAGGCATAGTCTTTCCTTTCATCATACTTCCCAAGCTAAAATAGATCACTCCCTCTGTGGCATTGTCCATTATTTGCTGCAAATCCTAGTCGGAACACAAAACAATTCAACATTTTGCAATTTCACAAAACGAGCTGTTAACTCGTAAGCATGTATTTTTCGTCGTTTTATACATCAACTCTAAAATCTCTCCTTTTTTTGTGTGTGTGTGTGTCAATACTTATAGTGACGTTCAAAAGTCATCAAAATCGGATCTTTAATTAATATAATTTCCTTTGTTTGAAACCATATACAAATCAAACCATTCAAATATATTCAGTAGCCACAAAATTTTATATTACTGATTTTGCGATTTTTAATGTTAATACGAGTATCTTGATATTAATATTTCCTACGTGAGAAATACTATAAAAACTTTTGATCAAGCTTACAAAACTCCGAAATAAAAATATAATTAAACTAGTTTACGATTTACGACTTATTGTACTTATTTATAATCTCAGATCCAAAATATCTGATTAGGTTATTTTTTTACGGACAAAAAACAATGCACTTAACACAGATTTATTAACGCAATTTTGAATAGTTATAACGCTGTTTTTACTAGTGTACAAAATTTAAAAAAAAAATGCCTAAAATAAATATACATATTTCTTTTTACCCGCATATAGCAAAGGTTAAGGAAGAATGTTTTTGCAGTTAATGTATATGTATGTAAATATGATTGTACGCAACCATTACTACTAAACTACTTATAAGATTTTGTTGAATGAGGTGTCAATGACTCATGCTAATTGAAATTTAATTCTTTTGAATTATAGCTATTTTTTAATTTACGGGTTATAATTTATGCAATTTTATATTCTATAAGTACAGTGATTAACTGGCTACATACATGCTTCTCGGCAGGCAGATGAATAGAGATCACCACCGCTTTTGTACATTGTACATATGCAATCGTAGAGTCGTAGATATACTAGATTCCATACAGAATTATCGACGACATTATAAAATGTTAATAAAACAATTTGAGATATTAGCTTACAACAATAAAATGTTCGAGAGTAATTTCAACAGTCCTTGTGGATTTAATGTACCTACATTTAATTTTAATTTATATATTTTTGATTGCTAACCGACGACGTAAGTGAACGACACCATTGTACATTTATAACATAGCAATCTATTTATGTTCAAGATCAGATTCAGTGATTAACGAGATAAGTCCTTGAAGATTACACCAAATAGTTAATTGAAACTCTTGGATTATATTTATGTTGGTTACGACTCCAAACAATGTTCAAGGTATATATTTAGTTTATTTCCGCTTAACAGTCGTTTCAGTTGCAAGTGTGATGATCCTCATCACAATTGCAACAATTTAACTAACTTGACAACAATTTAAAAAAACAAGTTGTTGTCAAGTTAGTTAAATTGTTGTTAAGTTAGTTAAATTTAAATACTCATCACTGTTGTAACTGAAACGACTGTTAAGCGGAAATAAACTAAATATATACCTTGAACACTTAAAATGAAAGTCCGCAAAGTAGCGCCTGAATCAATCAATTATCGACTCGTAAACAAGAAAAAAGTTTTAGAACATAACCCGACTACGGAAAAAACAAATCTTGGCGCTAAAAATCCGCCATTTTTTAATAATATCATTTTACACAGTGACACTCACTCAATAAAGACGAATCTTACAACACAATATCCTCCTTTTTGGTTTCGCCACAATCGGGTAAAAAAAATATTTATCTTAATTTTTCATTCGACAGTGTGCCCGGGATTTCAATAAATATTTCAATGTAATTAAACCTTAATCACATTTGTATTTGATTAAGAAAATTTAAACGATCAATATATAGGAATATTTTAAAGTACTGCAATACTAAAAGTTGACGATCTATCCATCAATGTGAACAAGCTATACAACGTGCCGATCCTGGATACTGTACATGAAGGTACTATATATTAAAACATCTAGAGAAAACTAAACTAACTTAAAATTAAATAAAAAGGCCGTCAGATGAGGGATATGTGGCCAGAATGCTGGCAGCATTGCCACGTTGGATGGCAATGCTAAGCTTTTGACCAAAGTAGATGCCAGCATTCTGGTCACCTGAAGCCTCCTTTAAACGTTTGGCCAGGTCCCGATACAGATCGTGAGCGGCCGGCCCCCACGGTCCTAAAGTTTCAACCCCAAACGGCACAAACAAGTACATTCTATCTAAATAGCTATATTTGTGCCGTTTGTGGTTTTCGGCTTTAGATGCGGCAGCACCAGCTTGTCCCGAAGTCACAGAAAGATGAGACGGCGCCAAGGTGTCGACACATGTGGCATCCCACACCAGAGGCCGTCCCATCTTCCATGGGATAAGGGTCATACCGTCAGGTCTCTTGCCGTCGTCCCGCATCAGTCCGTTCGGTTCTAAAACTGCTGGGACGCCGGCACTGACAAAAGCCCGACGGATGATGTCGTTCAAGCTGGCGTGCCGAGATATACGCCCGGCACTTTTAATTAAATTAAAAATTAAAATTAAAACACGCAGATCCTTAAATCACAATTTATAACTATATTATATATTATAATATTAAGATTTTAATACTTATACAATACAAACCTCTGGCAAAGCCGGAACTTCTTCTTTGATATGGTATCCAGCGATTGGAATATAGTTTTGTGGTAGACTGAGTGGCAACCCCGAAGAAATGTGAGAGTTTCCAAACATAAGTGAAGCGTTAAATTTAACTTGATGGATGCATGGCACCGTAATACCTCTCTTTCGGATGGCCGGGCCATACGCCTCCTGGAATACTCTACTCTCTTCAGCAGCAAAATCCCTAGAAAGGTAATAAATCCTGCTGGCATGTTTTTCCAAGTAATATCCAATTTTAAAGAATTAGCATTCATGGTGGTATGGTACTTTCTAGTACTCGGCTGGCTAGCTACCACCCTCAAGGTGAAAATCTGCCGCCAAACATCTAACGGTGTGTTCCGGCAGCCTCACTTGAGAGCCAGTACCAATCCAGGCTAAGTGTCTTCGACCACACCGTCACTTAACATCAGGTGAGCTGTGGTCAAACAACTAGCCTGTCAACCATACAATAAAACAAACGTAATCTTACCATCTTACTTTATACACATAGAGAACGCTCCAAAGTTCTGTAACTCTTTCAACGAAGGACAGTGGTGGAGTGACCGAAGACCTATGATCCGGGATGTATGCTGGGTTTGGAATTTCGTCAATAAGCCTCAACACCATTGGATGTGGGTCCATGGTGGACGACCAAATCATCGGGCAATTGAACACAGTCCCAACTCTGAAAACAGTAATTTGAAAATTATATCACTTTTTTGGTTATCTGGTCCAAATATTTTGGGGGACGTAATGCAAACAGGCTACGGTAGCTGCTCGGTGATATGACATAGATTAACAGAGACCGACTTTAAAGTGAGTACTTTATCTGCGCGAATTAAATTATCTGCGCAAATTGCAGAGATCTGCGTGAATTCCATTATCTGCGCGAATTCCATTGTCTGCGCGAATTCCATTATCTGCGCGAATTCCATTATCTGCGCGAATTCCATTATCTGTCCGAATTCCATTATCTGCGCGAATTGCAGAAATCTGCGCGAATTGCAGAAATCTGCGCGAACTCCAGAGATCTGACGCACGAAAACACCAACGCTACGACTGGCGAATTTTACTGTTGCGAATAAGCAAGCAGTGGTGTGGAAACATTACTTTGTTCTTGTTTGAAGGACACATATCTCAAAATAATGAGTGCCAAATCGTGGATGTTTTGGAATTTTGCAGTACTCTTATGCATGCTTTATTTCTTACCATCAAGCGTTTCGTTCGTCTCATTGCATTTATACCTGTATAAAAATGGAGGTATTACATAATTAGAAAAGAAACAAGCATATTTATACCACCCCAACATTTGCTTTATTATTTAAACTAAAAGATTCCGTACACCTACTTTTTAATGAATTGATCCAAGACTGAATTAACTGCATAACTTAATTTTTGTAATAAAAAGAGTTCTTTTTCAGCAGTAACCCATTCTAGAAACTAAATAAAATCCAATTCTATATATATTCACAATCAATTCCAACCTTTTTTTTCTGAGCAATAATATTCCACATCCGAAGCGTCCACAGGCATCAATCAAAACAAACATTTTAAAAAAATCTCATTGGTTTATTTTTCTATACCACTTACTTGATTACTTAATACGACTTATAGCCAATGGAAAACGTGCTTATAATTCCAACCTCTACAAACATACTACATATTAGTCAAACTTTAATGACTTTTGGTTAAAGTAGCAAGTCAGTTTGGTCATAAGACCTAGTCAATCAGACCGGAACGTCGTATACAGCAACAAGTCGGAATCATTTTAATTTATAGTTACTTGCCCTGCATTGAGATCACTGTACAGCCACTGTACAATACAAACGTCGAATTGTTCAGACGTATCTAGAAATAATTCTTGCACTTTCTTATGCTTCAAAGCAATCTCAGATATTTCATGCATTCCCTTGTAAAATGATTCCACGCCGGCTATATTCACCTCCTTGTTTAACAATTTTGCTAGATTCAACGATTCGCCTAAAAAGAAAGATTACTTTTATATATAAAAATTTCGTGTCACGTTGTTTGTCCGCGATGAACTCCTCAACTACTGAACCGATTTTACTTGCACACTGTGTGCAGTTTGATCCAACTTGAGAGATAGGATAGTTTATATCTCAATGTATAATCGCAATATTGCAAATTATTTGTTTATTATACGACAAACCTGTGAGTTCCATAAAATTCTAATAGATAGAAAAATAGGTGTAAAGTAATTTGTTAACTGGATTGAGTAAGTATCCAATAGATGGCGCTACGTTAAAAGTCCAAACGTTTCATATGCGCTACAATTTATTTCACGTTACACGCGTGCGTTCATAAATGAAAGGCCTCGCGAGAAGGCCGCAAAGACAGAAGCGCAGTGATGTACTAGGTACGACAATTGCCGTATTATACGTGTTTCGGGTAGATAAACAATCAAAAATCATTTCGATTGATTTTTAAAAAACCTTTTAATATCGTAACTTTAACTCTCATTTATTCCCATCACTAATCGAGACACAAAAACTCTCAGTGCGATGTGAGATGGAACAGATGTCATAAATATTTTCTTCATTTGTTCAATATCCAAATGTCATAAATGCCAGTCGCCTAGGTTTAGCTTTAACAACAATTTAACTTTAATATGGTAATACCTAAAATATTGTCAATAATCAGCTGGATATAACGAATTTTGAAAAACGTTGTTTTGTGAGGCCGGACAGGTCTTATACGCACTGGCTGAAAGTCCGCCAAAAACGGTCTCGCAGTCAACGTGTTAAACTTTAAGTCCGTGGGGGCCAGCTTCTCAAAAACTATATAGAGACCTGGCCAAACGTTTAGAGAGCGTCAGGTGACCAAAATATTAGTGAGTGATAGTGAGTACTAATGATACGACGATTACAAATATAGATTTTAATAAGTAGAAGGCATTGCAACGTAGATTAGTTCGCTTCCATCTGGCACAGTTTGAGACAACTAATCGAGGTGAACACATACATTTACATTTCGCATCACGCGTGCTCTCAATATTGTACTATGAAACAAACGAAGACATTGCACTGTCAGTGAAACCAAAACAAGTCTCACAGAGCAACTCCTGCGAGTTATACGATATAAGGCTCAATAATAGAATAGCTACTTTACTTTAACTAACTAAGCTAACTTAATTACCTGACTTACTTAATTTTAGTATTTTATGTTGACTTGCGATTGTAATTAATGTTTTTAGTGTGATTTTAATTTGGTGTGTTTTGGTTTGTTTTGTAATTTTGACATTTAATTTTATTGTAATGAATTATTAGATTAAATTAGAAAATAATAACTATGTATATAAACCTTTCCAGGGTAGAAACTAGAGAATATCTTTAAAAATAATAAAATCTGTATGTGTACCTAGTTTCATAGACAAATAAAATTCATTCAAAAATTCAAATTCAAAAGCTCAATGTAAGAACAAGCTAAGTCAAAATTGGTAGCTTGACGAATTACACCAGTATCTTATTCCGAGATGGGAATGCGCCGTACTCGACTCAAGAAAATTTCGAAACTGTAAGAAGTAATTAAACGACTTTAGCGACGAGTAACGACTGTAGCGTACACCAACAATAATATTTTAGAAGTGATTCAATGAAAAGAAAATGTTTTATGAGCAGTGTAGTGTTTTATCATATATTGATGATTTTTTCTATGCATGTTTTGTAGGTACTAAACTTGTATTGATATAATAATTTGAAATTAAATCAAACCAAATAGTCTATTCACAAGAATACATGTAGGTATATATAATAGATAGATCTTTTTTTTTTTTTTTTTAATGTGCCAGTCTGCAAGCTGACGTGCTAATGTTAAATGTAGATAAATTAGTCTAGATTATAATATTGTTATTAGTTATTATTTATCAGAAAAAATTATGAACTCCTTAACGCTGCCGCGCTGTAGAAACATTTGTTACGAAACCAACCAGTCATTCGCCCAATCAGTCAAATTCATATGAAATTATATCTCTTAAATTCTATAATCTCTTGAACAAAGATATTTTATGGAAGATACATAATCATTTAGGGACAGTATCGCTAAATCGCTTTTTTTCATTTGTTCCAGTGATAGAACGAAAGGAAATGAAAAAAGTAGGATAGTATACTCACCAAATTTAAAGTGGTCAAAATTTGATGACACGTCTATCTGTCGAAGGTTAGGTGGATTATACGATACAGGAATTGGAGATACATATGTCACCTTAAAACAACAACATATATAATTAGATATTAGGAAACTATACGCTTTACGCTAGGCGGTTGGGTCACGGGTCAGATCCAAAAGGCACAATCCATGACACGGCTCTCCTTGACACGGCTCGCATTTTCAGAAGTTTCCACACTTTTTAGCCCTAATGGGCAGCCATGTCCTGCTGCCCAAGACAGTCTAGATTTAAAATAAAAAATACTCACATTAGAGTATCTAAACTACACACAAAATCACTTGCGCTCCGATCCACACGCCCAAATGTTCCCGTAAGACTGGCTGCGCTAACTCGTTGGATGTCAGCGAGATGTGTTGGGTCAAATAAAGGCCCGAACGTAGATCGTACCCCGTATCTCTTAGGCGCCGCCCAAAATCCGCGACAAATTTCCTCGCGTCAGAGGACCTGCCGTAGCGACAGCAAAAGGGACGAACTCGTGTCTGTCTGTAGCATCGTAGCTCCCGAAAGGATGAACCGATTTTGTTTTTTTTTTGTTTGAAAGGTGAAAGGTCAGGTATGTTCTTAGCTATGTTGGATTTTGTGTCGGGGGTTTTTTAAATTTTTAATAATTTATATTTTATTCTTTTAATTAATTCAGGTGTTATACGTTTAAGGCTCAAGAGGTATGTAGGCCCTGCTGCACTACTCAAACCCCAGCAGCTCTGCACTACTCAAACCCCCGCTCTGCACTGCTCAAACCCCCGCTCTGCACTACTCAAACCCCCGCTCTACACTACTCAAACCCCTGCTCTGGGCTACTCAAACTAGTTACATGATTTCGCCTGTTGACATGGAAATTTTCAGGTCAAACAATACAATTATAGTTTTAAAAGGCGTAGTTAAGTAAATAAACTATTAAATAAACAGGTCAATTATAATTAATTAGTTATATATTCAATTATAATTGATTAGTTATTGTTATTAATCAAAAAACATTAAACAAAGTAATTAAAAACTTACATTATGGCCAGCCCTGACTAAATTTCTCACGTATCCCTCACTTAAAATAGTATGACTTATCCCGGGAAACGGGAAAAAGAGCAGCACTTTATAACTGCTGACTACTTTCACTATAAAACATATTAAAAATAACACACGCTTCGTTGGCAACATTTTATAAATTATATATTTTTAGGATGACCTCCCTGTATTAGATAAAGAGCTGAACTGTGTAGCAAATTGATGGCTGTGTCTATTTATACTTCTACAACATAAAATAAAAAGAGAGACCACAAAAATGTAAAGCATACAAAAGGTACACAGGGGTGTACCTGTTAATCAATTGTTTATCTGGGACCAAGTAATACCCGATGAAATATATAAAATATGTATTTATTATAAACGATATAAAATTATGGTGATTTTAAAGTTTTTACTTATTTAGAAAATGATGTCATTGTATTTGTTTGGTTATTAATATGATTGAGATAGGGTGATATTTGATGAGCTTGACAGAATTAAAGAATGACTTTCTAGGAAAGTTAAATAGAGTAAGATCTGTAATTAAAAAAATGACGTCATGGTTATAGCTATTGTCATAAATACAGATATTTAAAAACTATGGCACGTTTTGTGGTAAGAGGTATGTACCGACAAAATATTTTTTTATAGTTAACTGGCTAGGTGTTCGACCACAGCTCACCAGATGTTTAGTGACAGTATGGTCGAAGATGATAAACACACCTAGCCTGGAATGGAACTGGATCTCAAGTGAAGCTGCTGAAACACATTGTTAGGTTAGGATTTATTATAGAATAATTAAATAGATTATAGAAACAGATTTTCAACTTAAGGGTGGTATTTAGCCAGCCGAGAATTAGATACCCTACCACCACGCATGCTTCTCACGATGTTTCCCTTCAATTGTTAGGCAGCACAATGGCGTGGGAACCGACGCTAAAAAAACAGTGCCAAAATGCAAATGCAAGTAAGAAACAAAAAATACGAATTGAAAACACAAAAACTTTAAAAAACTAACTGATTTTTTTATTTTATTTTTTAATTGTAGGACACATCATCACAGCGCCATCTGACCCCAAACTAAGCAGAGCTTGTGCGATGGAAGTCAGATAACTGATAGAATACATAAATACTTTTTTTTTTGTTGTAAACATTTGTTTATACCATAAAATGTTTGTCCTTGGCGGGAATCGAACCCACTCCCTACAGCTCAGGCAGACATATTCCTAATGACCGAACAGGGCTGTCAAAATATTCATATACTTATTATTCCAGATTCAAAGACGTTTGACGTTTGAAGAAACACAAATCAATGTGCGTTGGCAAAATACAGAGTACTGCAATAAAGGAAAGGATTCATATACTACAACACACAAATAACATTCTGCGAGTAAGTATTTATCGCAAATAACAAGTACATGCGTGTCCTCCACCTTAAACTTAAGGTCAATGACTGTTAAACCTCATGTTTACAGTTTAGTCCAAATAATATTAAAGTCAGATATTTGTTACGGCATTTTTATCAACTTTATTATACCTGCAGAAAAGCCACTTATTATGATAACTAATATGTATTATCTTTACGTTTTTATCATAACTAATTAATGAGCAGCATTACATAAACACATATACCTATAAGTAAGTCTAATACCTTTAAACGAGCAATTCTTGTATATATATGTAATAATCTGAATCCCGAAAACGGCTCCAACGATTTTCATGAAATTTAGTATGCAGGGGGTTTCAGGGGCGATAAATCGATCTAGCTAGGTTTCATTTTTAGAAAATGTCGTTTTATCCGTGTTTTCAGCCGAGCAAAGCTCGGTCATCCAGGTACTATAGATAACAATCGGAGTACAATGGGTTCCATAAATAGATGACGGAAATTCTATTCAATGGAAAAAACTAAAGTAGCGTATATAGGTACAGATATTTTTAATACCAATATTATATTGGCAAACATCAAAGTTACAAATCATATTACCAAAAAAATAGCATTTATTGAGCTAAAGAGTCTAAAAGAGATATTACTAAGTAGTAATTTATGTCTCTTTATTTATTTTAATTTCTAGGGTACTGCTGGACAAAAGCATCCCAGACAGCCCGGTTTTTTTTTTTAAAGTAGGCTTGCGTTTGACCGCCATCTCGCCCGATGATAAGCTAAGGTGTGGTCTACGATGGACCACGCTTACCTAGAAAGAGCCGAACACTCGCGACTTGAAGCCACCCAGATTGTATTTATCGGGGAACACCCACTCGAGCAGCAAATTTCAATGTCTAGCAGTTCGTACGAAGAAGGTGGAACCAAACCGCTTAGTTCGAGTTTTTGGAATAACAACCATGAAGCGATGTCGCTTTTTGAGCTTCTAGCTGTCCAAATAGTAGAATGGGCAAGGTGGAATTAGGTCATGCAGATCTGAAGCGCACTCTAAAGTGTATCCCATAGAAAACTGACAGACAAGCAACTTTACATCAATGTTTAAGGCTTTGAAGCCTTTTTTGAACAAGCGGATCGTTGCTTACGAGTTTCTTAGCACGTTCCTCTATAGACTCCAACGCCTCAAGCTGGTACTTGCCCAATCCATCCCAAAGGTGAGAATAGTACTCCATGCATAAACAAACTTATGCTTGGTATAAAGTGAGCAACTGGTCTTTGGTACTATCGTGACTATTTAGTTCAACACACCACCTTCGTCCGGGTAGACCTTAAGGACGTTTAAATTCTGGGGTCCAAACTGTGGTGACCCGCAGCGGTCGTTCGACATGCGTCAAACGTCCAGTCCCACTTCAATCGCCCAGGTTTGTAGCGGACATCAGCGATTTTGGTTTTGGAGCGTAATTTTTAATAATTGTCAAAGTCATAAAACAAGGTCTCTTGTAGCCAAGAACTCAAGCTTGGTCACATCACACGGTTGGATCTCGAACGGAAGCATGTTTCTACGATGAACAGACGAACGTTTTAGGATTGGTTCTTAGTAAAAGTTGGTTATATGTATGTATATTGGTTGGTTAGATTGGCACCCTTCAGTATAATTAAAATTATCCAAAACATCCTGTGTATAATATATTCTTTTCTAACATTTACACCATCTAATATTTTATTTCTAAAAGTATTGGATACGAAATAGCTAAAATATAAAAGCAAAAAAAGCAGACAAACAATTTTATCTCGATTCTCGATCCTTATTTTCAATATCGACAAGACACATAAAACTCTTTGGTACAGAACCCTTTGTTTTATTACACTTCACGGTCATACGTTTGCAAAAATACTTTCATAAGATTGTTTCGTTTTATTTTCAACCTTTTCTTGTTGTTCTATTATAGTTTTGACGACTGTCTCGCAAGAACAATAAAAAACATCTGGTATGCAACAAAAATATTAAATACTGTGGTGTGTGTTTTATACTTGCATGGTGGTAGGGCAATTTCTGGTACTCGGCTGGCTAGCCACCACCCAAGCTGAAAATCTAACAAGCACCTTACGATTTGTTCCAGCAGCCTCTCTTGAGAGCCAGTTCTGTTCCAGGCTTGGTGTGCTTTACCATCTTCGACCGTCATTTATTGTCAGGTGAATCATCGACCGTTACTTATCATCAGGTGAGCTGTAGTCAAACACCTGGCTTGTCAACTATAAAAAAAACTGCACCCCCTAATAAACCATAGAGATGCAAAATGGCAGTGAAAAAGGATACGATATAACACCTAAGTGTAACCATGAAGTTACGATATAATACCTAATGTAGCAATAGTAAGGAGTAATTCAGTTTAACGCATACATACACGCGCACACACAAACACACTCACTTGCTGAAAGTGCTGTGTATCGCTGTTGGTCTTGGGCAAGCATTATCTTTTACCATCAGGAGAGCGTAACATCGTCTTATTACATTTACATTAAAAAAAATATCTGCATACCCACTTTACTTTCGATTCTCCAGGGACGTTGGGAATTTACCAGCTAGATGTATTTGGCACCAATATAGTCCTATTACAATATAAAACAATAACATATAATAAAAATGTAATTATGAAATTACAATTTTGCGCCAAAAATCCATCTTAATTTTTTTTAAAGCACTCTAACGACATCTTGTGTTATTGAGACGAATCCAACGATACCTTAATTGTCGTAATCCATTCAGCCGTTTGGAAGATACGAGGTTATAAAGAAATTTACAAGATACGCGCAAAAAACATAACCCTTCCTTGACAGTCGGGTAAAAACTTTTTTTTTAAATTGTAGGTAGTAAAAAAACAACGGATGCAAGTTAAAGAAGCAAAAGAAATAAACAGAATTCTTGTTTACAAAAGACGTTTCCAAGATTAGGTTTATTTCTACCTGAAGCCACAACATGTCTGCTAAATTGAGCTATCGATAAATCTACTCGCACAATCTGAATATACGAATACATCTGTACCGCAAGGAAGCCGTTTACAAAAAGGAATTACCCACATCCGCGGAATCCTTAGAATTTCAATATGACTCTTCTATTTACATGCGAATAAGGCTGGCAACTACTCACACCGTCACGTAACGATGTTTTGACACGTAGATCACGGCAGAGGGAATGTCATTTTTTTTAATTAAGAAACTCTCCAAAGTTAAAGATTTGATTTTTGGTTAAAAATCTTCCATGAAATGGGCATTGATTGGGTACGGTAGTCAAAATATGTTTTTGTAAATTTTATAAAATATATGTAGATTATTGGTTAAAAATCTTCTATGTTATGGGTATTTAATGGGTTCGGTAGTCAAAAGTTGTTTTTATAACTTTTATAGAATATTTGTAATCATAGCAGGTTACCTTATAAAATAAAAAGTACACAGCAAACGGCAAATAAGAAACTAGGATAGTTTTGTTCTGAGCACAAAAGGCTTTAAAAAAATTGCAATGATTCGTGAATTAATTTTATGGAGCTTTATGTATCAGTTAAATTTAAAAAAAGTATAAAGGTTATTTGTCCAAAAACACTACATTGTACAAAATGTCAAAAAAATAAATAAATATAAATACACTAAAGCATAATAATTAATACGTAACTAGTTTTACATCGGTATGCCCTAAGTCCCGCACCAGGTTGACTTGTATCGTAAAACATATTTTAAAATAATGAGTAGAATATTGATAAAGGGGATATGTAGTTGAACCGTGATGGAATCTATTACAATTATCTAACAAACTGGTTGAATACAAGTACTTAAGTGATCACTTGATAGTGTTTCGACAGCTTCACATGACACCCAGTACCATTCCAGGCCGGGTGTGTTTACCATCTTCACACCGTCACTTAACATCAAACGAACTGTGGTCAAACACCTAGCCTGTAAAATATAAAAAAGACAAGCGAATGCTTTCCTGGTAGGTAAATAGACAAATATTTGTGGATTTTTCATACAGCGCCATCTAGCTCCAAACTAAGCAAAGCTATGAGAACCAGCTGGAAATGGAGAAATCAATTCGAGTTTTAACTTTTAACTGTTTTAACTAGTATTAACTGTTTTAACTAGTATTTACTGTTTTAACTAGTATTTACTGTTTTAACTAGTATTTACTGTTTTAACTAGTATTAACTGTTTTAACTAGTATTAACTGTTTAACTAGTATTAACTGTTTTAACTAGTATTTACTGTTTTAACTAGTATTTACTGTTTTAACTAGTATTTACTGTTTTAACTAGTATTTACTGTTTTAACTAGTATTAACTGTTTTAACCAGTATTAACTGTTTAACTAGTATTAACTGTTACGCAACAGTGAAAATTGTGTTCGCCGTGAAAGAATATATCCCAAAAGACTACTGGGTTACATGCAATCCGTCCCAGTTCCGACGTACACTCCATCTTTATTTTGCAAACTGTCGGATACGGTTTGCCGTATAAAAATATATGTTATAAACAAAAATATCCACTACGTCGTAACTATCACGAACTAGGAGACAATATGGCAGAGATCGGAGTTGTTAATGTTCCATATTTTATGTTTTTGCCGTGGTGGTGCCGGCGTAAGAATAGTACCCCACCCTCTCTACCCGTGGCTGCCGTAAGAGTCGGCTAAGGGATGTAATCCGGAAGATGGGCAGCAGCGTCTTCCTTGAACAATCACACTTAACTGCGCTCGCCAACCCGCCTGCCAAGCGTGGCGTTTAACTACATAAAAGTTGTTTAATTGAACGTCTGCATCAGACAACTAACATTAATAACTATTAAAACCACAATGAGCTTAGTAAGCAACGGTACGGCTTCTCTAATCTCGCTACGCCTACATCTAGTTGAACATGTACTTCCAGTAACCAGTAAAAAATAAGTAAGTGAAATAACAAGTGCACCTAACAAAGTTTTTCTGTACTATTATTGAGCTAAAATATTTGGCCGCATTTTCGCACGACAGAACACAAAATATCACAACGTATATTAATCTTATAAATATCCGTAAATAAAATAAAACAAGTTTGAAGTGATTGATTTTTTGAACGCGCTAATCTCTGGAATTACCAGTCGGATTTCAAAAATATTTTTGCATGTGATATCTCATTTTTTGCGAGAGGTTCGATACGACTCTTAGAAATCGGGTACAACTAGTGCAATATATTGATATTATATCTTATGATATCTTACAAATTAGTTTGTCACAAATAGATTTATGGGTAGAATCGTTAGTGAGAAAAATTCCAGCAAAACTCTATAATCTATTAAAAATTTCGGCTATCAAGAATATCTAGAAATTAATTGTTGGGAAGAATATTCAAAGCAACATTGGTAGAATGGTATCAAAATTTGTTTGGGCTGACATGGGAACACGGCCAATGTGGGTAAGCGTTAATATCTATCACAGGAGCCCCTTAAACCTGCATCTGTGTCGTAAATTTAAGTCACTGTACGGGTTCCTGACCTTGCAATGATGACCCGTGCGATGACACCAATGATTGTAAGAAGTTTCGTCCAAGGACGCATTTATTTTTAAAAATCAATCTTACCAATGAGCTCATTGAAAACTATCAATATTTATCAGACATTATATCATCATTAAAACTGCTAGTGTAACATGAAGTTGCGCTAGGAAGCAAATTGGTGATAACAGACCAAAAGTTTACTGACTTTGACTCCGCAAAATTCGAGTTGTTGCGAAGTTTGACTGCGGCTATAACTGCAGCATCTCACCTATATCTTGTTAAGCTGAATGCTGACACCTGATATCTGAGATCACACAGAATAGAAAGGCGACAGAGACACCATAGCCAAAACCGAGTCAAGACATAGACGAATACCATTTTGACTGGACACTCTTGAAGAAGACCCATACAATGTATGGGTATGAATGTAGTCTACGAACAGCAAATAGGTACATTCCCAGACTTTTTTTGAAATATATAAGAGATATAAGTGAAACGCCGGTGAAAAACGCCATGAATCTCACAATGCCAACACAATCTTAAAAATGATTATTTAAAAAACATTCACAAGTTAAACCACAATAATCCACAATGGCAAGCCGTGTAGAAAAACAAAAGACAAAAGAATAACTGCCAAAAAGAAATTATAAGTTTTTTTTTCCTTCTTGTCAGCCAGTCATGACCAAGCAGGTCAGTAGCAAAACAAAATAGAGGTTAAGATAGTAATAACAAATAATACTAAGAAATCAATCCCTAAAAATTATGTACGTCCCAACCAAATAAATCTGCCATCCCAGCATGGAAATCACTAACGATCCAATTATGCTCCGCAAAATTAAACATTACCGAACAATTTTCCGTGAAAACTCCTCCATTCGTTAAGACCATTAATACACCCAAATAATTCTCCAGTTTTACATTATTCATAAATTCACCTTTAATAATAAAGTTGCCTGAGACAGGCTTCATCATTTTTATTAGCTCGCTGGGCCTCAATATCCTCTTTAAAAAAAGACCGACGTTAATGGGGCTTTCGGACGATAATTAATATTGACAGTAGCAAAGGTCTCGTTTTGTTTGCACGGATGTTAATCTACTTCCCATTATCATGGGCAGTGTGGGGGTGCAGAATTATGTTTTTTTCCTATGGCTGGCTGGATGTTTGACCACATCTCGTTAGATGTTAAGTGACGGTGTGCCCGAAGATGGTAAATACATCTAGCCTGGAATGGAACTGGCTCCCTATTAAGGCTCTCGAAATACACTGTTAGGTGCTTGGTGGCAAGTTTTCAACTTGAGGGTGGTAGCTAGCAGTCGACAATGTAACTTAACATCAAGCTATGGTCAAAGACTTAGACTATCTACTAATAAAAAAATGGATATACTTATCTACTATCTTTTTTAAATACATCCATGTTTGCCACAAAAATATTTGGTATATGTTGGTACTACCAAATGAATTCACAAAGAAGTCAGGCACTTTGATAAGGTTACGTTATCAATATCAATGTTTCAAATCTTTATTAGCGATGTAAAAAGGAATAAATTTAAAAATGTTAATTATTTTGTAATTCTTCATAATACATACTCTGAAACGCTCACTCAGACGTATTTACGCCCGCTCATACACATTCACACACTTACACTCATACACACACACGCACACACACAAACACACGAACTCAAACACATATAATATACATATATTTATATATCGTTTTTTTTCCTTAACGTAATATTCTTATCATGTCATCAAAAAAAATATACTATATACTATCCTGTTTATATGCAAAATATAACACGGAAGACACTGGATTGTACGACACAGGTTTTCCTAGTGCAAAGTCCAGGACGCCTGTTTGCTCTTTGTAATTTTCTATTTTATACCTTACTTATAAATAAATAAATAAATAATGTAATTCCAACTAATGTAATAGACAACGAATTTATTTAGCATACCTAGAAAAGAACTTCAGAACTATATATTATTTTTAATGTAAGTGTAATTTAAAAAAACGGGAGATAAGGTCGTCATATTGACAATAATTAAAATCGGTAGATCTCCCACTAATCTGACCTTATGCACAATATCTTGCAATCGATTTGTCCGTATTGAGTGTTCAGATCGTGTCATCTCGTGCATCATTATCATCATCATCTCAGCCGTAGAATGTCCACTGCTGGGCATAGGCCTCCTGCTTTGACTTCCATAAAAATCATCTGGAAGCGGGTCGCATCCAGCGCGTGCCTGCGGTCTTTATTAGTTGTGGGTGGACATCCTACGCTGCGCTTGCCGGTGTTTGATCTCGTACGTAGTATATACGTATAAATCAATATTAATAAACGATTGATTATGAACTTCGATTAACTTTTACAAATTGCAGAAATTGGGTCATTGTCGAGTAAGATAAAGTTTATGCAAGTAGCTTTCCTATCGGGCCATAACACGATGGAAAATTTAAAGTCAAGTTAAGTGTCGGCGTCCCTGAAAGCTTTAACGATTTGACAGTCTATCATCGAGTTGTTCGTGCTCTCATTGAAATTAACAAGAATATTGATTGTTAACTTCGTCTTTTGGAGTAAAGTTTACTGTATAACTTGTTTCATTGAACATCAGAGCTACTTTTTTTTTATATTATGCTTTGAATAGAGTTTCAAAACTGGTAGCGATCATAACTCACAAAACAATAGCAAATTATAAGTGATCATAAAGTGGTTTGTGAGGTCAGATCGGACGGCGAAGGGCCGTGGGTTCAACACCGACAAAAAAACCGCGTGTGGAGATTATATCATGGTAAGGTACTTTCTAGTACTCAGCTTGTTTAGCTACCTTCCCTTAAGTTAAAAATCTGAAGCTAAGCACATAACAGTGTCAGAACAAGCATTTATGCTTGTCACACAAACGTTATTCCTGAGTGGGAATCGAACCCACGCCCTACAGCTCCAAAGTAGATATGTACACTACCAAATGAATCAACAGGGCAGTTAATACCCACATTTGACATATATGACAATATATTTAGATATTCAATGATGGTCATAAGTCTGTTAATTTCGTAA
Organism: Biston stratarius; assembly: GCA_950106695.1. Classification (NCBI taxonomy): domain Eukaryota; kingdom Metazoa; phylum Arthropoda; class Insecta; order Lepidoptera; family Geometridae; genus Biston; species Biston stratarius. The sequence continues at coordinate 3,951,896 of OX467112.1, forward strand.
GCTATAACCCTTTAAACTGGAGTAAAGAATACTTTGACACTAAGCATATAGTATATATTATGGTTGCCGTGGTGGTGCCGGCGTAAGAATTGTACCCCACCCTCTCTACCCATAGTTGCCGTAAGAGTCGGCTAAGGGATGTAATCCGGAAGATGGGCAGCAGCGTCTTTCTTGAACAATCACACCTAACTGTGCTCGCCAACCCGCCTGCCAAGCGTGGTGAGTATTGGCAAAATCCCCCATGAGGAGGCCTATGTCCAGGAGTGGACGTCTGGCTGATGATGTGATGTGAAGCATATGGTGGCAGGTAAATCGAAGAATGCGTCCATCAACACCTTTCTTACTATCTCTATTAAGGGGAAGACACTTTGTTCATGTGTTCTATATTATATAGTACGTGAGTACTATATAATACTTTAAGTAACTTAATACATACACTAACTCAAAAGGTTTTGTCCTTTTTAGTCGTTTCACTATGCCCGTGTAAATGTGGTGGTACCAACTCATATGACCTACCGTAGAGACCTACAACCCTAATAGGAAAAATATTTGGACCGCCTTTAATGTTGAAGTTTAAAATAAACCTTACAAGCTCGACGAAGCTTAGGAAATGAGTTAACACAACACAAATCGTTTGTTTGTTTAGGATTCAAAATGTTTTAATAGGCGCTTTACGCGTCAAACACTGAACTCAAGTATGTTTGTGAAACGAGTCAAATAATTTTGAAAAGTCATTACTTTCATGAAAAGAAAATGGTTTTATTAATAAAACATAAACGGTTTTGAGTTAAAATATGTTAAAACGTTCGTAAAGGTAAGAAATGCGTGTGTAATAGTGGGTAATGTTCTGTTTCATAACAAAAATTATACTGCGAAAAAAGGAAATCGGAGAATAAGGAGAATAGATAGAGAAGGGGGATAGAGAAAGGAGGGTAGATATAAGAGAGCTTTACATATGTATTTACTAAGTAATGACTTTAAAGGCTTTAAGAAGTCTGAATGACCTTGACGAAACATAGACCGTAGCTACTTTAGCCGACGTAGGACAGTTCTAGCGTCTACGCTCGGTACTACTTAGACTAGTCGGTGTGGTCGAAGATGGTAAACAGGCCTAGCTAAGAATGAGGCTGCTTTAGATTACACACTGTTAGATGCTTAGCAGATTTTCAACTACTACTATCACTACTTTTTTTTCTTTCTTTTATTCGACTTGCTTGGCGGAGTATAATCATTTAGCATTATACTGAACAGGTTACTAAAGAACAAATAACTGCTTACTTGCTTGACAGAAAATAATATTCTAACACTAGTTGCGCACCTCGGTTTATCCCACGTTTTCCGGAATAAACAATAGTGATGATAGCTCAGTGGTTAAGTGGTCGGTCCACCCGTCGGAGGGAGTTGAGTTACCGGTGAAGGAAAACATCGCGAGTGAACCATAGCACGATGGTAGAGTGCTCTCTAGTTCTGGATTAATTAGCTACCACCCTCATGTTGAAAATCTACCGTCAGACACCTAACGCTGTGCTACAGGAGCCACGCTTCAGAGTCAGTTCCATTCCAGGTTGGGTATGTTTAACATCTTCAACCACACCGTCAGTTAGCATCAGATGAGCTATGGTCAAACACCTAGCCTATCAAACATTATCAAAAAAGTAGCTTATGTTAATCTAGGATATACTCGTAAGCTATTTCGAGGTGGTGCGCGTGGTGTTTCCGCGCGTCTTTAAGGAAAAGAGGATAAAGACTGGGACTAACTGGGAAGGGTCTCAGGAGACCAGCGCCGTCGGGGCCGCGGACGAGTACGGAAGTATTCCCAAGCGTCAGGCTGAAACACCCCACGGTTTTTAGGGGTAGGCCGCACTATGGCGAAGAGTCCCACATAACCACCAGCAGAGTGGTCTTCCGAAACTGGTGGTATATATTAAGAATTTCCCTGGGAAAAAAAGAATTAAGAAAACAGTATTTAAACTATTTGCATTCAAAGTTATGTGAAACTGAACCTATATCAATGACTTGAGTTCTCTAGCGAATTACTTGTTCCGTATATATCATCATCATCATCTCAGCCGTAGGACGTCCACTGCTGGACATAGGCCTCCCCCATAGATATACATTATATCCTATTCGTATATACATATACCTTAGAAAAATTCCAAGAGTTGCCTTTTTCAGAACTCGCTGAAACTTTAAATTTGTTACTTTTTAGTTACGGACTGTTAACTTTTAATGTTGAAAGTAAGTGAAATGGTGCACACTATAAAGGCAATATTGCATTACCAAACATGCTTTAGCGATAATTCAGGAAATGATATCCTATTTACTATGCATAGGACGGGAGCTCGCTCCGTATTTAGATGTTTAGCATATAGAGTTTCCTTTTATTTTGATTGAAGAAGATTTACGCTCATCTTTATATGCAGGTAATCAAGGATCTTGATTGTTTTTCTAATCCACGGCTTCATTTATTCGAAAGATATTGTTGAATTTGTATTTGTGGAATGTGAAGCTGTTTTATGAGCTTGTAGGGCAAAAATTTGATTTTGAAAAGGAACTTGAATTCAGTTGTTATAATAATTGTAGTTTTTTATCATTATTATTTAGTCCATCTTGCCCCACTGCTGGACAAAGGCCTGTTTTATAAGCCTCTCTGTTTACTGGTATTGGGGTCCAGTCCTTTTCATGAGCATCTTTCCACCATCTTCTAGGTCGGCCTGGTGGCCATTTAACCTCCGACACCTATAGCTCCATAGATTGCATATTTAGTTGTTAAGAATAATAATGTAAGCATTGAATGACTAAATAATGATTGACTTGTAACTAGGGTGTTATTAATAAATTTATTGTATTTGTATTTGAATGTAATTTTATATTTAAATTATTTAAAATAGGCTCGCGTTTAACTACACTCTGTCTGATATTAAGCAGTAGTGTGGTTTAAGTTGAAGCACGCTTACTTACAAGAAACTTAATTATTATATTTAACTTTTTTTTTAAATGCTGTTTTTATTTATTCAAATAGATAAATACATCAACATTTATGGTGATTTTAAAAATGACTAAAGGTTTAAATAATAATTCTTATTGTAATATTAATTACTTGTATTTCATTGAGTCTGTTACCCATTTGGGTAAAAGGGAAAATTAAGCTGTTTGTTTTCGGCACAACAATTTCAAACCTTTGACTTCAGAGATCGATATGGACCCACCAAACTGTTCCCATAGCGACCATTCTGAATTGTTTCTCACACGATGTGGTGGATACCACAACGTATATCGTAAAATTATAATAAAACAACTCTCGTTCCAAACAATGTGAAAAGATATAGCGAGAAGTGCTGCTATTAACTTTGTTGGCGTAATCAATTTATATGGATATGAAAGAAGTTGTGGCCTTCGACTTCAGCTTATTTATCAAACCCAAAAGAAAGAAGGAAGAGTTAATTATGTTTTTAGCAGTACATAAAAGTATGTATGTTTGTATTTACGTGTATTCCACCGTAGCCTAGATATTACTCGTCCGATTTTAATGAATGAGATATCAATCGATTAACTATGCAATTTTTAAAGTTTCGAGATTTAAATATTTTTTTTTTTTTGTTTATAATCGTGCACAAAATACCAGTTACGCGGTTCGTCTCTGAAACTACATCGCGATACGAGCACTTGCGTATGCCACGACGCCGACAACCTAAATCCATCTTCCCGGTTGGTTGTTCTATTCCAGTTCATTCCTGTTTATCATCTTCGACCACGCCGTCACGTATCATCAGGTGAGCTGTGATCAAACACCTTGCCTTCTTACAATTAAAAAATATATTTACCTAGACTACTTCCTCGAGATTTTTAATCAAGGTTCAACGAATTTTTGCCAAAAATATTTAGTCTTTCTATCTTTGAAAAAACACAGACTAAGTACAAACTAGTATTTTGACATAGCATATGTAATTGTGAGACGTGGAAATATTAAGAAAAGAGTGACATATTAAAACAATTCTTAACCCTCAATAAATTTTCATTACGAAACATAAAATGCTATAAAAATTTGCAATCCTACTGAAAGATTGCTAGAGCAAAGTATATTTTTATCCCTTAGCAGACCCATTCAATCATTAACTTGTTCCCAAACAAAACAGAAATTCGTTTATCAATTTCACTGCTAAATTATATGTTTGGCTTAATTTTGATTTATTTGCTTTTCGTTCCATCGATTTCATAATGAAGTGAAAACAAAACCAGTACGATGTAAAATATATAATTTCTCATTTCGTCAACCAATAGTACAAATGCGAATAATGCAAGCTCTTATCTGAAATAAGTTATATGAAATTAGTTTTGATTGAAAATGGATTGTGACATTTGTAAATTTTACAAAATGACATTATAAAAGAACCCAAACTAAGCATATCTTGTACTAGGGAAGTCGGATAACTGACAGAATACTTTTTTTTGTTGTAAATACACTCTTATTATACATACACAACACCCAGACACCAAACAAACATTTGTTTATACCTCAAATTTTTTAATTATAATTATAATTTTTTATTTGTCTTGAGTTTTATTTGAGGCTCTCAAGTGAGGCTGCCGGAACACACCGTTAGATGCTTGGCGGCAGATTTTCAACTTGAGGGTGGTAGCTAGCCAGTCGAGTACTAGAAAGTACTCTACCACTACGCTATGGTTTCCTCACGATGTTTTCCTTAACCGACAGCTCAAGCTCATTGTTGGGGTTTGAACCCACGCCCTACAGCTCTTAAAGCAGATATACTATCAATGAGCCAAAAGGACTGTCTGCAACTAAAACTGCCGTGATTTAAGGAGATTGACGCTACAGTACACATAAACCTTGTTCCACACAAACACGTTCTGCAGTAGCTGCTAAAACCTTGGCCGCTACCGTTGGTTGTGCCAGTGTAAAAATGAAATTTTCCCACCTAATTCACAACCATAACACGCAGACAAACAAGATATCCGAGATAATATTTAATTACCTGCTTCACTCCTATAAGGTGGCTGATGTCGTTAGAAACACAACTGATAGCTTATCTCGTAGACAAAAATAAAATATTAGCTCAAGAGATGGAATAAAACATATCTAGTAAACATTTTTTTGTCCTCATTATTCGTATAGTCCTAAATAAATAGCTAAAGAAAATTACAAAGCTGTTACACAAAAACAACACTGAAAGAAACTTAATATATATAAATTAAAATCAAATGATGTTGTTGGTAAACGCATTGAATACGGCTGACCCGGTTTAGGTGATATTTTTTAAATTTTTGTAGCCGAAATAACATTTGAAAGAGGTTCATATGTAGATGCGAGGCTGAAATCCGAGAGCTACCGCACCGTGGAGGAACAGCGAGGCCGAAGACAGATCGCTGCCGGGTTGGGTACGAAGCACCGGGCTTTCAACTAGTCTGAAATATATCTTGTCTCTCACTTGTAATCGAGACGCTCTCTTGGTGGTAAGAGATAACGCCTGTACATGAACATTGCAGCCATACACAGAACTTTGACTGACAAAACAAGATCTAAGGCATCACTACTTAGGCGCCCATTACTTTGAGAAATGAGATGGATAGTCTCAACAGCCCTATAATTTCTCTAGGTGCAGCACCCTTCAAACTGGAACACAGTAATGTTTACACACTACTGCTTGGCGGCAGAATATCAAAATGCCACTAGCAAAAATGGCCGTAGTGGTGCCGGCGTAAGAATTGTACCCCACTCTCTCTACCTCATGGTTGCCGCAAGAGTCGGCTAAGGGATGTAATCCAGAAGATGGGCAGCAGCGTCTTCCTTGAATAATCACACCTAACTGCGCTCGCCAACCCGCCTGCCAAGCGTGGCGAGTATTAGCAGAACCCCCCCAGGAGGAGGCCTATGTCCAGCAGTGGCCGTACTATGGCTGATGAAAAAAAAACTAGCAAAACGTAATGCTACTAAGACTTGGGGTTATTTTTTTAATTTAATTTTTTAATCTAATAAAAACCTTTTCCACCGAGATAGCTTTTTATTCTAAACAAAGGAAAATTAACTAAAGCACAATCGCAAAACACGACTTGTTCGCTAAACTATCTTCAACTGGATCTCAGAACGATCCCCTGCTATTGAAGTCAAAAGCAACACGTATGAAAAATGCATGCCATCGAAATCCCGACCGAGAATTGAATCGGATATCACTGGGAACGTCATATTTATGCAGACCGCAGAGCCGTCTCACCTCTACGAGTCGTGCAATACTCGCGTTATTGAAAACTTTACATTGATAATAATATTCGATTCGGTAGTTTGGAAGAGAACGCAAACATTCCAGTTCCTTGGCTTGGAAATACAGAACTGATGCTTTGGTTTTCATTTTAACTCTCGGCATAACTCTCTTATGTCATAGCTTGTCAAAGAGCTTCCAAAAGACTAAAAATCCATCATTTTTTTTATATTATTTTAATGATCAATGTGTTCCGGCAGCCTAATTTGAGCCAGTTCCATTCCAGGCTAGTGTGCTTTACCTTCTTCGACCACACCGTTTGACCATAGCTCACCTGATGTTAAGTGACGGTGTGGTCGAAGATGGTAAACACACCTAGCCTGGAATGGAACTGGCTCTCAAGTGAGGCTGCCGGAACACACCGTTAGATGCTTGGCGGCAAATTTTCAAATTGAGGGTAGATTTTCAAGTAGCTAGCCAGCCGAGTACTAGAAAGTACCCTACCACCACGATATGGTTTCCTGACTTTCCTTCACCGGCAGCTCAAGCTTATTGTTGGGGCTTGAACCCACTCCCTTCGGCATGCGAACCAACTGCGCTAACTACTGAGCTATCCGGACCGCGGAATGTTACCAGTATTCGAACATAATAACATCGATATTCAAACATTTCCACAACAACTGGCAACATTCTACAGAAAACTGCTCCCAAATACTTCACCTCACGTTCCTGTCAAAGCTACTCTAGAATTTTCCATAAATGAGTTAGAGCCCCAATTTCAAGGTGCGGTCGTGAGCGGCATCGGTTATGCTTCTCGAACGGAGAAAAACTATTTTGTACAACTAATTGTCTACGTTAGCCAACTAGCAAATACTAGGAAATGTCGATAGAACGAAAACATCGACTGTTGTAAACAACAGCCACAGATAAATAAAACTAGTATACAGATTGTATTCTGGTTTGAAGGGTAGTTAGTGTAGCTAGCGAAATTGCAGGGTTATTGAGACTGACAACTGACTGATAGGAGTTAATCAATCAATCAAAGCTGTAAAAAATGTTCGTAATGATATTTACAATAACCTACTTAGAATATTAAGCAGAACTGAACTATCCTACTATATCTATGTGAGTGAATCCAAAGAGCAATATCAGTGTTTAAAAAAAACAGGCTACATTTTAACCTACTTGTTTATCCGATCCCTTTTAATTTGAAGTGGCGCTCCGACTCACATTTTAACGGCAGGGCTATAAAGTTCTCCCCAAGAGATGTTTTGGGCAACAATAAAAAATATGACTGTCATCATTTTAATAGTAAGCATTGAGGTTAAACCTGTAACAAGTTAGAACATGCTAATTTAATACTTAAAAGGATGTATTTACAAAAAAAAGACATACGTATAAGTGTTCTATAAGTTATTTAGTTTTCGTAATACAAGCTTTGCTTTTGAGGTTGTAATAAAATATTCTTCAAACTTCAAACAACAAACATTATGGCATAGTAATTTTAAAAAAATAACAGAAAGACTACTGACTATCTGACACCAAGCATCTAACGGTGTGTTTCAGCAGCCTCACTTGAGAGCCCGTTCCATTCCAACCTAGGTGTGTTTTACCATCCTCGACCACACTGTCAATTAAAATCAAGTACACTGTGGCCAAACACGTAACCTGTCAATCATTAAAAAAAATATATAAAAATCGTTTTCTGTAACGCTATTTTTCTGGCTCTACCGCGTCTCTTTTGATTAGACTTAGCGAAAAATTACATTTGACGTCCATTACTGATAGTAGCTGTGAGGGCCTTTGGGACTAATCCCCTGAAATAGTACGGAAGTTTCAAGTAACGGATAGAAGTAATATAAACAAGGCGTACTAGATAGGACTGACTGCAGTATTGCCAGCTTACCATTCTTACATATTTAGCTACATAATCACAATGAGGAAATAACGAAGATGATCTGATCCCTGATCTTTTTTATCCTCAAAAAATTGTATTTGCAATAGACTTTCCCAATATCAGCGAACGAAATTTTCCCATATTTTATTTTATCTTCTATATTATATAGAATATCATCATCATCATCATCAGCCGGATGACGTCCACTGCTGGACATAGGCCTCTCCCATTGATTTCCATAAAGACCAGTTGGAAGCGGTTTGCATCTAGCGCGGTCCTGCGGTCTTTATGAGGTCGTCTGTCCACCTTGTGGGTGGAGGACGTGGACGTCCTACGCTGCGCTTGCCGGTCCGTGGTCTCCACTCCAGAACTTTGCGGTCATCAGTTCTGCGTGCTATGTGCCCAGCCCACTGCCACTTCAACTTGCTAATTCGCTGGGCTATATCGGCTACTTTATAGAATATTTTAAATATATAAAAGAAGAAACTGACAGAATGATTCACTGACTCATCGATTAACGCACAGCTGAAACCGCTGGGTCTAGAAGCATGAAATTTTGCACAAATGTTCCTTAAATGACGTAAGTGTACACTAAGAAGATTTTTTTGGAAATTCATCCCCTAAGGGATTAAAGTGAGGGTTGAAAGTTTGTATGAAACTTGATAATCAACTCTAAAGTTATAAATATAAAAAGTGATTTATGTGCCCATATTTCGAAACAAAAGTTTACTGTAAAGAGGGTTAAAATAGGGGATGAAAGATCTGAACTTAATTCCAAAGTCAACGCGAACGAAGTCGCGGGCGCAAGCTAGTTAAGTACAAAATCCTAACTGTGATGCGTATTAATATATTACAAATTCTAAATTCGTCAAAAATTATCCTCAATCCATCAATCACACAGCGCCATCTAGCCCCAAACTAAGCAAAACATGTACTACCGGAACCAGATAACTGATAGAATATACGTACATATTATACCTATACATTTTTTGTTGTCAATACATAATTATAAAATTGTAAATAGCTGTAAGTTATTCAAATGCTTTCGCAACAAGTAAAATTTTAACAAAAACAAGTAAAATTTTAACGAAAAAAAAACGTCTTGAAACCTTCATATGGTTTTCTCATGGATACCTTTGTCAGAACAGGGCCAAATCAATGGGACACACAGGAAGTAACAGCTCTCAAATAAAAAAAGAATCATCAAAATCGGTTCACCCAGTCGAAAGTTCTGAGGTAACAAACATAAAAAACAGTCGAATTGAAACCTCCTCCTTTTTTGAAGTCGGTTAAAAAAGCGACTTCATAGGTTTCTCATGGATGCCAAATTGAAATGGGACCACACGGGAAGCACTAGCTTTCAAATAAAAAAATAATCATCAAAATCGGTTCACGGTTTCAAGACGAGGCCGCGCGTGTATTGAACTCTGCTATGTCTCCTTGAAGAAGAGTATCAGACAAAATTAAATCCAGCATAAGTAAAACCAAAAAAGCGCTTACAATATTATTGTGTTTTCTTATAAAATTTATCACAATACCTAAATTGCTTTTATATCGTTGACTTTCAAAAGATTCTTTTACAATACATTGCTATTAACAGCACACCCTTTGTTAAATTTTGTATGACTGCCCGATTTACGGAGTCTTAGATACAAGTACAGACTGAAACCGAACAGTTCTTTATCTCTCACTAAATAGCACATATGTCACGAAAAAAACAAAAATATATAGTTTTTGTAGCTATGATAGCTCGATGGTTAACGCGTCCGGATCATACGCCAAAGAGCGTGGATCCAAATCCAACAATCAGCTTGAGTTGCCGGTAAAGAAAAACATCTTGAGAAAACTTTAGTATGGTGTTAGGTAATTTTTTACTCAGCTAGCTCACCTTCAAAAGGAAAATCTCTAGCCTAAACTCTAACAGTGTGTTGTGACCTCACTTGAGAACCAGTTCACATTCCAGGTTGGCTATGTAGACATAGCCAATATGGTAGACCATATTCGACCACACCGCCACATAACATCAGGTGAGCTGTAGTCGAAAAGCTAGCTTATCATTCATAAAAAAATATTATAATACTATTTAATCAAAAGCAAATCTGTCTCTTGGACTGTTTGTAGTTACCTTTTAAAGACTAGTACCTGGATGACCGTGCTTTGCTCGGCTGATAACATGGATAAAACGACATTTTCTAAAAATGAAACCTAGCTTAATCGATTTATCGCCTGCATTATCGAAATTATATACATATCGAAATATTATACATTTATCGAAACCCCCTGCATATTAAATTTCATGACAATCGTTGGAGCCGTTTCCGAGATTCAGATTATAAATATATATACATTATATACAAGAATTGCTCGTTTAAAAGTATTTCTAGAAATTCCAATGTTTGTTATTTGAGTCTATTTGAGTTTATTTATCGCTGTACAATAGAGTCTTATTTAGCAAAGCAAAAGTATGGCGGTTATACAAGTTCATGTATATCAAACGGCGAATTATGATATTTTATTTGACATTATTTGAAAAGTAAAAATCTAATAATTCTATTCTACAAACTAAAAAGACTTATCTATTATCTATTATTTATCTATTGCTATGAACATTACAAATTGCAAGATTATGCATCGCATTTAGCATGTTACTAAAAAAATATGCAATGTCAGCATTACATACTATCAGACAACCAGAAGCTCTAAAAAGCGACACCACTTTATGATAGATATTCCAAAAACTCGAACTTAGCGGTTCGATCCTACCGTCATCGTACGAACCAATGGAATTTGCTGCTTGAGTAGGTGTCCCGGATAGATAGAATCTGGGTGTCTTCAAGTCGAGCAAATCGGTTTCTTTTAAGCGTGCTTCATCGTAGACCGTATCTTCGGTAGACTAAATTGGCTACACCGATCTTGTAAAATTTCACGTCAAAGATAAAAACACATTAAAGAAATACGTATAGCTATTATATTAACGTTTCTTCATCTCCCGTCTGTTCTTAATCAATGATGTGATTCCCATTCTTGGTTGGAAGAGATCGCTTTTTGCGATAAGGCCGCCACTTGTGACACCAACTCATAAGAGTTTTTGTTTTCTATACATTTTCCTTTTTATGGTGCGCGCAATAAAGAGTTTCTATATATCCATCTATATTAAATCGAAAGGAGGTTGCATTATGAACAACTTGTATTATAAGTACAACACTAATCTTGAAAAAAATCTATGACCCTTGATCAAATACCTATTAAAATCGTCATTTGATCTCTCTTAACGTTTGATCGACGGAAAATCACAAGTTACACATAAGTAGCTGGAATTTAGCTAAAAGTAAGTACCATGATTTCTGACTTTGTTTTACACTGAGACGCAGTAACGCCTCATTTTTACTTTATTATTGGTTCATTGGAGTTTTCTTTCATCTATAATTGCTTTGTCTGCATCCTGTCGAATGTTTCAGGTACAAACACTTTAGTAACAATTCTTTTGACAATTTGTTTTTTGAAGTTGAAATTTTGACGAGGGTTCTGATTTTAAAATATGCTGATAAAATGAAAATGCTATTTGCCATTACAAACAGAAATTTTACCTTTAGCCTAAAAAAAGGCCTAGCTCTGAGAAATTGGTCACATCACACGATTGTTGAAGATAACGCAAAAAAAATTAAACAATTAGTATTATTCCGACTACCGCGTATTGTGAGACTATTTTATTTGTACAATCCACAAGGGGCGCCATTATCGAACTTTTTAAGCAAAACTGGCAATTGCATACGGAAATATTTTAGTTCCATCATATAGCCACTATAGAGATAAAGTTGATAGCGTTATATAATTGTACGGTCACATATGTACGAATTTATTAATTGAATTATCTCGGTGACACCGTTATGATAATTAATCCTGCTCATACTTTACCAGGAAAAATGATATAACAAGTTTTTTTTTTTTTTGCCAATACTCGCCACGCTTGGCAGGCGGGTTGGCGAGCGCAGTTAGGTGAGACGCTACTGCCCATGTTCCAGATTACATCCCTTAGCCGACTCTTACGGCAACCACGGGTAGAAAGGGTGGAGTACTATTCTTACGCCGGCACCACCACGGCAGTTCTGATACAATTTAATATATTCAGTATCATTGTAAATCCAAAATGACGGATTACATATTTTTTCTCAACTCCCTCAATATGGGTATCAAGTGAATCTTGACTAGTAGAAAAAAATATGTCAATCCAATATGGCCGCCAACAAAATGGCGAATTAATTATTTTTTTCACAACCCCCTACTTATGGGTATCAAATGAAAGGGCGTGACTAGTAGAATACTAAATATAATGAGAAATATTAAGTAACAAAATGAAAACTAAAACTTGAAAATAAAATAAGTAATTTTTTTAAGTTAAACTGTTTTATTGTAAATAAAGATAATAATGATGTAGATAATATAATAAACATTTAAAAAAATCTGTCGTTCTTAGGTACTAGTCGTCACACCACTCAATCTAGGGCATTGATCAGACAAAAAAAAATTGTGGGCGATTTTGAAAAATTGAGGTTTTTGCCTTAGATAAATTACTCGAAGATTTTTGCATATATTTTGACTACCCGCGTTTTAACTACACCTACTTTTTAAACGATATAAAAACATTATAAGATTAATAAAGCTAAACACTTTATCGCACTAGCCATTAGTGTAATTTCTATGCACAAAACAATCAAAGTCTTCGTATCAAGTCTCAATTTTCCAAAGCACGTTCGTAATTGCAAAACTCAAGGTGCTCAGAATGAAAACAAGCGTTTTCTAAGATCAGTATTTAATTACGTAGCCAGAGTTCCTTCGAATGATGAGTGGTACGTTCATTATCCGCTGCGAATGGAATGTACACAGCTATTTTGACATCTCTTAAGCATGGAACGGATTAAGGAGAAAATTGGGGCAAACTAATTTGAACACCTAATTATAAATTATTACTTTTTTAACCCCCAACGCAGACATAGGGTGTGAGGACGCACACGCGTTGTTCTCGGCTTCATCTGAATGATGAAGGAAACCGGATGTGGCCAAAACTATAGTCAGAGTTTCTGATAAAATTAAACGTTACTCACGTTTAAGTAAACCAATAACGTGTCCAAGCCACGTCAGTTTCCATTCTAAAAAAGTAAGATAATCGAGCTACTAAATAAGCGTCGAAACATTAGGTGATGATTTTACAGTCGCACTGACCGACAGCGCACGTAACACTGACCGTCAGTGTGCTTTACGCTGACAGGCACGGCGCCTTACACTGTCAGACATCACGCGTTACGCTGAAAGACACCGTGCGTAGCTGCTAGACAACGGTCGTGACCCTGGAATCGTCACTTGCAACAAAAGCGCGACGGCATCGCCAATTGGACGTTGACGCCAACGCTGCTCAGTTTGACCACAGCTCACCTAATGTTAAGTGGTAAAGCACACCTAGCCTGGACCGGACCTGGCTCCCAAGTGAGGCTGCCGGAACACACCTTTAAGTGCTTGGCGACAGATTTTCAACTTGAGGGTGGTAGCTAGCCAGCCGAGTTAAAAAATACCCTGCCTCCACGCAATGGTTTCTTCATGATGTTTTCCTTTACCGAGAGCTCAAGCTCACTGTTTGGGTTGGGTTAGTTGGGGTTTGAACCTACGCCCTTCGGTGTGTGAACCGAGCGCGCTAACCACTGAGCTATCATCGCTGTATGTTTAGTGAAACACCGTTAGTGAAAGTGGACTGTAAGTTTAAAACGGTTTAAACAGTTTTCTTTAGTAGAAACATACATTCAGCGCTGACAGTCGACGACGGTAAGCGTGTCTATAAAATCAGCTTCATGTTATTAAGCTTAACGGCTGCAGAGCAGTGTATACACACTCATTCAGTACTCCATAAAACATTTAATTATTTAGTGAATAAACTAATAATTTAGTAATACGACACCAAAAAAAAAGTGGCCGTTACGAATGTCAAAGTTATTTATAGACCACTCACGTAGATTGATTGGCCGTTACATACACACTTCTTGTTTTGAAGCTCTCTTCAAGATGCATAGAATTTGTTGATATAATTTTTACAACTTCAGTTCCTCCCCGTCTCACTTCAAATAGTGACTTGTTATAAAGGGTTGTAACTTCAAGACTCTAGGGTGCCGTTTTGAAAACTTTACAGTTGGCATGTGGAAAAATCGATTGAATAACAAATGCCACTCCTGAGGGTTTGTGTATGTTCGGTAATGGCTCCCTCTGTCGGGAAATACGTTTAATGGGTCCTTTGTTTCGCAAGTTTCGGAATGAAAGTCATTTGGTTCTCGATTAATGTATCGTAAGTACTCTGTATATTGTAGGGGCATGACATGGTACATGATTAGAGTTAAATAAACACTATTTTTACCCGACTGACAGGGAAGGGTTATGTTTTTCGCGCGTATCTTGTATGTATGTATGTAAATTTCTTTATTACCTCGTATCTTAAAACGGCCGAATAGATTGCAACAATTAATACCTTAATAACCGTTTTTCGTAATTCGTTAGAATTGTTTCAATAACCCAAGTGTCTTTAGAGGATGGTTTAAAAAATAGTCGAGATGGTGGATTTTTCACGCGAAATAGTAATATGTTATTTTTTTTAAATAATCAATCCTATTAAGTTGGGTACCTAAATAAAGGCAACGAAAAGAGGTGACTGACTGACTGACATAGTGATCTATCAACGCACAGCCCAAACCACTGGACGGATTGGGCTGAAATTTGGCATGCAAGTAGATGTTATAGCGTAGGCATCCGCTAAGAAAGGATTTTGATTAATTCTATCCCCAAGAGGATAAAATAGGGGATGAAAGTTTGTATGAAACTTTGTCAATTTTAAGCCGGGCTGAGACTTTGCATGCATAAAGCTACTATGACGTAGGCATCTAGCGCGGGTGAAACCGCGGGGCACAGCTAGTATATTATAAGTTACATGTTCAAATTGAATTAAGAATAATAAATTTGTTTGAAAATATTTTTTTTCTTTAATAAAATGAAATATACGTTTTTTGTATAGACATTTAATAATAATCGCAGTGGGGTTATAGATTTTGTAAACCCTTCAGCTTGTTTGCAACTGCAGCAGATCTGGGAGTTCTTTTTGATTTTAAAAATGTCTAAAGTCAGCCGACCCGCACTTGACAAACGGGGGTTGACATTAATTAAACTTCTCACTCTCGCTTCTGGCGAAAGTTAATAGAAACTACTTTTTAGGGTTTCGTACCCAAAGGGTAAAAACGGGACCCTATTACTAAGACTTCGCTGTCTGTCTGTCCGTCCGTCTGTCTGTCATCAGGCTGTATCTCAGGAACCGCGATAGCTAGACAGTTGAAATTTTCACAAATTATGTATTTCGTTGCCGCTATAACAACAAATACTAAAAATAAAATAAAATAAATATTTAAGGGCTCCCATACAACAAACGCGATTTTTTTTCATAGATAATGAAGCGGAACCCTTCGTGCGCGAGTCCGACTCGCACTTGGCCAGTTTTTTCTTTTTATCATACACTTGATTATCAAATATTGCGTCTACAATACGTAATACCCGCAGATTAATATTTTAGAGCCACTGATTAAACTTTGTGTAGAGAATTTATACTTCAGATACAAACTTATTTCTATTGTCACTTTAACTTTTGTTAACTATAAAAGTAATGAGACGAACGATACGCTCTCCTGGTGGTAAGAGAAAGCGCCTGTCCATGCCCATTGCAGCAATACACAGAACTTTGAGCAGCAAAACATCCTGAACATCGCTGCTTTGGCGCTCATTACTATGAGACTATTGATTAACAAACAACGCTCAACTTACAACCCTGTAATTTTGATATCTACAATTTCTTTTTTGCATTAGCATTTTTTGATTGGACAATTTAATCAAAACGAAACATAAAATCGATTGTAATTTTATTTTCATCATCATCATCCACGTCCACTGCTGGACATAGGCCTTCTCCTGGGGAGGGGTTTTGCCAATACTCGCCATGCTTGGCAGGCGGTTTGGCGAGCGCAGTTAGGTGTGATTGTTCAAGGAAGACGCTGCTGCCCATCTTCCGTATTACATCCCTTAGCCGATTCTTACAGCAACCACGGGTAGAGAAGGTGGGGTACAATTCTTAAATATTCTTAAATTAATTCTTAATTAATTTTTTTTATTCTATTTATATATACCTAGTAAAACATCGATGTTGTATTCCGGCCGCAATCGTTTCACTCTAACATAGAATAAAAACGTTTATCTAAATAAATTTCAGTTTACGCTTACTTACCAGACACACTAAGTTACTTACATGGATAACAACCCATTCCTTACCTTGTTACTTCCACTTTTTGGCATAGATTGATTACTTGGTTAAAATAAGAGTAAGTAGCAAATGATTCAAACGGAATTATTTTGCGAAAGTTCTACATTAACTAAATTGCTACAAAGACTACTAAAATGTTCATTATATAAATTAAAATATATGTATAATATATTACCAGTCCTCTTTTATCTAATACATAAAATAAATGTTGTTTGTCCGTATTTCATGCGCTACCGAACCGTATCCATCGAATTGCGAAGAAATTTGGTCAACATGGTGGTTTGGTTTCTTTGACAGATCTCTCCTCTCTATCTGGGAAGATACTACCGCAGTAACAGACATTCTGCCGCCAAGCAGTAGTGTGTACAACTGTCCACATTACTATGTTCCGATTTTAAGGGTACTGCAGATAGCGAAATTACATGTCTGTTGAGACTAACCATCGAATTTCACAAAGTAATGAACGCCAAAGCAGCAATGCCCTGGACTTTATTTGGCTACTCAAAGTTCTGTGTGTCGCTGCAATGGTCATGGACACGCGTTATGTCTTACCATCAGATTCACTCTCGTAGTAGGCTGTACTTTCACTGCCTAAAAAAAGTAATGGCAAACCAAAACAAAATCTGTCAATGTCAAGGCAACGGCAGCCATAATAACCTCTTCCATACACGGACGTCGAGTTGATTTTCGCTTTATTGATACAAACATCTGGATTATTTTACTTTAAACGTTACTCTGATATCATGTTTATGAGGCTATGATAATAAAATTTGTTTACTTCATGTCAATTGTCAAAGTAAATCAAATGTGTCATAATTATGTTTTACATAGTAAGGGCTTATATATATTCAGCCTATTTTGTGACGCTATAAAAAGTCTGAAAACCTATTAAAAATTGACTATCGTATAGAAAGCCAAAATATTCTAATGAGTTTCATAAAATAAAGTTTACAATCAGTAAAAAAAGAAAAAATATAAATACAAAAATTAAATACTAAACTCCAATAGTCTGCTCAAACATCTTTTCAAATAAAAGAAATAGACCGAGAACGAGTGATATAAAACGACAGTCGGACGCGACGGCCATTCTGCGACGGGCGATGATCGATTGTGTGACGGCACGCTCGGACAGAATGGCCCATGCTACATTGTCACGCCACTCAAACAAGCACTTTGTTCTATTGGCACACTTAGCAATGTGGCAATAAATAGCTTCGACGCCAGAGAAGCTTTGTAAACGGGGAATTAGAATACAACTTTGGCAAACCTGTATGACTCTCTATGGGTGTACAAGAACCCGACCTGCCATTTATTTCCTTGAGCCTTTGGAAGACAATGGCGCAGCGTGGAATGCGGGAGTGTTTCCGAAAGCAGTATTGGGAAATACCGGTGCGTTTCTATGGAGATCGCGATACCCTTCATAGTGATCGAGGGGATTTTAGTAGACACAATCCTTAACCTGGCTCTACCCCAATACAGCCGGGTATTGAGTATCTTGAGAAGGTACCCACCCGCCAAAAAGAATGAGCTTGATCAGCCGGTAAGAGATGGTGGTGGTAGATAATTTTCTAGTACTTTGCTGGCTAGCTACCACCCCCAAGTTGAAAATCTGCCAAGCACCTAACGGTTTGTTCCGGCAGCCTCTCTTGAGAGCCAGTTCCATTCCAGGGTAGGTATACTTACCATCATTGACGAAACCGTTACTTAACATCAGGTGAGCCGTGACCGAACACCTGGCCGGCCTATCACCTAAAAAAACTAATCAAAATAGGGACTTCTGCTCTGACCATAGGTTGTCTGAAAGAAATCGCTCTAAGTGATAAGACCGCTGACCTGGGTTTTTTTCAAGTTTTGTTTGTTATAATGTTTCAATTGTTGGTGTACTATAAAGTTTTTTTTTAATTCCAATTTAGTTAAGGGACTTTTGTGACATCCACATGGCAGTCCCAGCGTATTTTCTACAATGTTTTTTTACAACTAAAATACAACACATACTTTTACACACAATCACACCCCCGCATACACACAATCACTCCCCCGCATACACACAATGACTCCCCCGCATACACACTAAATAGTCAAGGTGGGTCACTTGAGAAGACTCACACAACTGCACAGCTCCCTGGCTGCTTCAGAACCAAGCACGGACAGCAGTCTGTTATAGCTAGCTAACCAACGATACAATGAAGTTGTATTCTATTCCATTGTAAATATAAACTGAATCACCATAACTAGATAGAATACAACAAATTCCGTGTGTACGTAGGTATCAAAAGTGCTAAAAGAATTTACAGAAAATTTACGGAAAGCAGCAAAAAACAATTTAATTTCATCAAAGGCACAGTCTTGAACAAATTAAAGTAAAACTTACCCTTTTGTTTCTAGTTACGGTTACAAAGTAATTTAATAATTGCTCTAAAGGGCTGAAAACTTCTAAACTTCAAGCTGACTGAAAATACTTGAGCGTTGCTTTCATAATGGAAAAGTACTAAAAGCTGTACATTTGCCAACTCGCTAGTAATTGACGATTGAATTCCCTAAAACATAACTTTCGACGCACGCTTTTGTTCACGCCGCGAGGTTATAGAACATTCTGCCGAACTCTATATTTCCCGAGACTTATCTACAACAATATATGGTGTTCTAAAAACTACAGTTGATTGGTTTTTCCATGCGTGTTTCAACATAGTATCATATTCAAACGCAAATCAAACAAAATTTTGTTTTTATTATCTCTTTTGAGAAATAAATACCTTAACCCATAAAAACTAAAGCAATTTTATATTACACTAAAATATGTACGTTGATGTACATTTACTTTCTCTAAATATACTAAGTTATTTGGGCTAGCTGCGCTCCGCAGGTTCTGTGTTTTCCAGGATAAAAAAAAATATTAATTCAAAATATAAGCAATATAAAAATTAAAAATAAAATATATATAATATTAATATTCTCTCTCTGTCATTTTATATTATTATTATTATTTGCTTTTTTTACACCAACTTAAATATCTATTCTTTTAATTTCCATACTAAGGTTGTCTGGAAGAAATCGCTCTAGGCTATAAGGCCGCCCTTGTACACCGTTTATTTGTTGTTTCTATGTTGTATTTTTGTTCTGTTACTTTCTTTCTCTTTTTTTTTTAATTTTTGTATGTATTTTTATAATATAATAAAGTTGTATTGTATTGTAATATATCTACACTTAAAATTTCATCAAAATTCATTATGCCGTTGCAGCGTGAAGAGAAATATGTGACTTGTATACAAACAATATTTCAAATTTAGATAATTATTTATCAACTTGTCGCCAACGTGAAAAGTTACGCGTGGAAATGAGACAGGATACTTTAAGTATAATATAATATAAGTATATTTTGTAGCGATGATGGCTCAGTGGTTAGCGTGGTAGGTTCTCATGCCAAAGGACGTGGGTTCAAACCCCAACAATGAGCTTGAGCTGCCGGTAAAGGAAAACATCGTGAGGAAACCATAGCGTGGTGGTAGGGTACTTTCTAGTACTCAGCTGGCTAGCTACCACCCTCAAGTTGAAAATCTGCCGCCAAGTATCTAACGGTGTGTTCCGGCAGCCTCACTTGAGAGCCAGTTCCATTCCAGGCTAGGTGTGCTTTACCATCTTCGACCACACCGTCACTTAACATCAGGTGAGCTGTAGTCACCTAGCATGTCAGCCATAAAAAAAAAACTTTTATAACTGTGATTATAAGGTCATTAAGACTGCCCAAATCATAAGTTGTAATGGGGCTAAAACAAAATTTGATGCGTCTTATATCATTTAAATGAATTAAAACCTCGTTGTAGTATTTTATTTATTCTGCACCTTGCATTGTAATTTTCCGGTATTCTAAAAATACCGTGAAAAATTCGTGCGAAAAATGTAATTAGAAAACAGTGTTTTTTCAGCGAGCGCGACCCATATAGTACGCGGCGTGCCTGCAGTAAAATATCCTTTTTTATAGTCTCGGAAAATAATTTTTCGTGTGCTTTTTTTATTCATGATGTTTTCCCTTGTTAACTACAAGCATCGTAGTCGAGAATAGAACCATTGTTTTAAAAATAATGCAAAGGAAAAAAGGTTTTTAAACAAATGCCCAATAAAAAAAAATAAAAAAAACCCAGAATCCAAAAAAAACACAAAAAACCATAATCCAAAAAAATCCCCAACCTAAACCTAAATAAATTGCCTAATTTATTTCCTAATAAAATTTAAACACATAACTTAAATATATATATATTTGAAATCCTCTTTTAATTTCCTTTATTTTGATACCCTGCTCGATAGGTTTTGGTTATTTTTTTTTAACGTATTATATTTCGCGCACAAAAATCCGCCATTTTGAAAACACTTTCCTAAGAACACTTGGGTTTTTAAGACGAATATAACGATACATTAACTGTCTAAATCCATCCAGTCGTTTGGAAGATACGAGATAATAAATAAATTTACACACAAGATACGGGCGATAATCGTAACCGTTTCTTGGCAGTCGGGTAAATAGCTTCCTAGTTCAGAATTTGACCTCCACCAGTTTTATTATATGTATAGATATGCAAATATAATTTAGTTCTTTTTTATAGTCACAGAACCCTCCAAACCTGGACACATAATAACATTGCAAGAATCGCAACTATTTGAAGATGCTATAATGTTCCCGCACAAGCAATATTTATGAATATCTTCAACTTATTGCATTTCCGTCTCGGCTTTGCATAGCAATTTCTTGATGTCTCTACTTCCGTTTATTTTGTCTAGCTTTTATTGCATCTCAGCGGTATTCATATTGCTATATCCAGGTTATCTTTATTGTTGTTTGTGTACTTGAATTAATAAACATCTTATGATAGAAATTCAGTATAACTGCATTACTGCATTGACAGCCCTGTTGGCTCATTGGGAGTATGTCTGCCTGAGCTGTAGGGCGTGGGTTCGATTCCTGCCAAGGACAAATGTTTGTTTGGTATAAACAAATGTTTGTTCTATGTCTGGGTGTTCTGTATGTATTATAAGTATGTATTTACAAAAAAAAAGTATTTATGTATCCTATCAGTTATCTGACTTCCATCACACAAGCTCTGCTTAGTTTGGGGTCAGATGGCGCTGTTCGTAATGTGTCCTACAATATTTATTTATTTATTTATTTATTTATTTATTTATTTATTTATTTATTTATTTATTTATTTATTTATTTACTGTCACTGAACCATCTTCTTATTAACGTCTTAAAGTTTTGTAGCGATAATAACTCAGTGGTTAGAGGAGTTCGCATGGGTTCAAACCCCAACAATGAGCTTGAGCTGCCGATGTAAAATTTTCACGAGATTGACGATTGACTACCCTGTTAGCTCATTTGACAGGATATCTACTTCAACCGCTGTAGGGCATGGGTTCGATTCCCACCAGAACAAACATTTACGTGACGATAATTGTTTGTTCTGTATCTTGATGTGCTGTATATTATAAGTATGTATTTACAAAAACTAAAGTATAAAAGTATTCTGTCAGTTATCTAGTTCCCACAGTACAAGCTTTGCTTAATTTCGGGCTAGATGGCGCTGTGTTAAATGTTGTACGATATTTATTTATTATTTTAAAACCATAGCGAGGTGGTAGGGTATTTTCTAGTACTCAGCTAACTAGGCTACCACCCTCGACCCTCAAAGTTGAAAATCTGCCGTCAACACATAACAATGTTTCGGCAGCCACATTGAGCCAGTTCCATTCCATGCTAGTATGATTTACCATCTTCGACCATACCGTTACTTAACTATGTAACTACTTAACTTAGGTGACCTGTCAAACACCTAACCTATCAAGAGTAAAAAGTTTCGAACACTAGAGTTAGGTAAGGTCATATTTAGCCGAGCAAAAATATGGCGGTTACAGAATTGTATATGTGTGCGAACTTTCTTTATGGGTTTTCCCAAATTGTAATTTCACTAGCTGCAGTACCCTTCAAACTGGAACACAGTAATGTTTACACACTACTGCTTAGTAGTAGAATTACTGTTACTGCGATGGTACCTATCTAGATGACCTCCTGCTAAGGAGATAAAGCCAAGTAAAACTAACTATTATACTATTTCAGCGTTAATAAGCATACAATATATTTCACATTTTCATGCCACACAGAATTTTGAATTGTTCAAAAGTCTCGTTGGAACTGTGATGAACAAGCGTGACCGTAATCAGTAGGTAAGAAATTAGCTTTTATAATTACTGGGTTAGATAAAAATGTAATTACACTAACTCTTACACTATAAGCAACAAAATCAAGACTCGTAAAGCCATGAAACGCGTCTAGTGATTTCCCAGGACACACTCGTGAAGCCGGTCACACGTGAATGGTTTCCTGTATAAACTATAGTAAAACTTTACGTATACCAATAAAATGAAGAAAATACTTTGTTTTAATGCTCGTGCGTATAAAAAAAATATAATTGAAAAATCATTACTAACCGACTTTGTTTGAAAGAGTTCATCACGCTTATATTATAAGGCGAATGTTTGTGAAGTGAAGTGATGTGTGTGTTTGTATGTTTGTTACTTTTTCACGCTTAAACGGCTGGACCAATTTCGATGAAATTTGGTATGAAGGTAACTGATACCCTGGATTAACACATACGCATCTTTTTATCTTGAAAAAATTTAGTATTCACGCGGATACAACGGGTAAAACAGCGGGGCGCAGCTAGTAATAAAAAAAACACACCATATATTGCATTTTTAACTAGCTTATCAAATGGTTGCCTTATCGCTAAAAGGGATACCTTCTAGGCAA
The DNA here is from genome assembly GCA_950106695.1 of Biston stratarius. Lineage (NCBI taxonomy): Eukaryota > Metazoa > Arthropoda > Insecta > Lepidoptera > Geometridae > Biston > Biston stratarius. The sequence continues at coordinate 3,975,145 of OX467112.1, forward strand.
CCTTAAGATAGCCTTAACTGCCGTGGTGGTGCCGGCGTAAGAATAGTACTCTACCCTCTCTACCCGAGGTTACCGTAAGAGTCGGATCCGGAAGATGGGCAGCAGCGTCTTCCTTGAACAATCACACCTCAACAATCAACCACACATGATGATGATCATGAACCTTAAGATGGAACGGTTTCAAAAACATCTAGGGATTTGATCACGGTAAGGTACAAAAGTATAACATGGACGTACACTCTAATAAAGATACATTCTATGTATTTATTTTTATTTATAATTCACTAATATAAAATAGATAAATACATGTTGAAATAAGAACAAGTAAAAAATAAAATTATAACAATATCCAACTTAATGAGTTCTGCGAAAAATAAAATACTTTTACACAAATTATTTTTAAAACAAGAATTTTTAACGGTTTGATGTTACCATCAAGGTAGGATTTGATGAGGGGATTAAATCCTACCTCGGCGATAAGAAAATCATCTCAAATCACTTTTAAATAAAAAAAAAATGTGTGCTCATTTTTACTGAATAGGTTCGCGTTTGACCACATCCTGCCTGATGTTAAGCAACGATGTGGCCTAGGATGGAACACGCATACCTAGAAGGAGCCTATTTACTCTTGATTTGAAGATACGTACATGGACATATTTGACGGAGAAATTAGTGAATATATATAATTGGAAAAACATATAGTTTAACATAAAACCTCCTCCTTTTTGAAGTCCATTGAAAATAGTCTGTAGGAATCTGCTAGTACTTGGGGGACTTGTTGAGTATTACTTCGAAGCAGCTTTCTACTAATTTTATACTTATTTAATTTATGAGGCTGCGCGGAATGATAGTATTATCCGAAAGGGAAATGTTCACTCATTAATGTGAATAACTTTAACCAAAACGTCATTCGCATTCAACGAAATGTATAGAACAGAGAAATGTGCTTAGACGATATGTTTTCGTACGGATTTTAATATCATTACCGTATATTTCACTCGGGAAATCTATCTCGTTGCATGTTTGAATAAACATAGTATTATATCCCAAAAGACTCATTTCCGTTCGTAATTAAAACCGCCAAACTAACGAGAGGTGCCGGTAGCTATTCATTAAAACTTAAAATTTTAATTCAGTGTCTTGAATGGGAGGGCCAAACCGGCTTGGCTTAATTGGGCATACATTACTGGGCGTGTTTAGGATGTTTTTTCTTCTGGGAAAAAGTAATTCTTTTTCTTCTTTTTGGTTTCGAACTTTGTGCATTTGTCAGCTTCAAGTATAGCGATATTTTCAAAAAATTAAGATAAATCTAGTATATTAAGTCTAAGCTACTGTCAAAACAACACAGAGTCAAGTTAAGGTCAACTCTCATCATGCCCTAGAAAAGTAGAAGCGAGTTTACCACAAGCTTCAAAGAAACTCGAAAGTCATATTTCACCACATTATATCATTTTCCCAAGCTCGCACTTACAATTCGGCAGTTTAAAACAACATTATTTTTATACATAACTCGAAAAAAAAACACAAATTTTGGAAAATAATATAGTGCAGTGACATGTATTTTCTGCGTTTCAAAAAAAAATTACTTCAATCAAAACATAGAAAGTTACTTAACTTTTACTATTATATTACCCTTATTATATCAGATCTATAGAGGAACCTGCCCAATCGTTTAGAGGAGGTTTCATGTGACCAGAACGCTGACATCTACTTTGGTTAAAAGCTTAGCATTGCCATTTAGCGTGGCAATGCTGCCAGCATTCTGGCCACTTACCCCTCCTCTGACGAACTTTTAGATTAGGTTATTTTTATAAATTTGTAAATAGTTTAGGCAGTATTAATTCTAAGATGTTTTTAAGTTGTATGTTATAATTTTAATTAGTTGTAAATAAAGCTATTGTAAGCTAAACTAAGCTGTTGTTGTTTAGTTGTTTTAATTAGTTGTATTATTGGATTGCCGTGGTGGTGCTGGCGTAAGAATAGTACCCCACCCTCTCTACCCTTGCTTGCCGTAAGATTCGGCTAAGGGATGTAATCCGGAAGATGGGCAGCAGCGTCTTCCTTAAACAATCACACCTAACTGCGCTCGCCAACCCGCCTGCCAAGCGTGGCGAGTATTGGCAAAACCCCCCCAGGAGAAGGCCTTTATCCAGCAGTGGACGTCCTATGGCTGATGATGATGATGATTATTGGAAAAGTAACTCTATACCACGAACTATAAACTGGTTATCTTTTCATAACTAAATAGTTAAAGTGCACGGCTCAATCTAGATTGATTTTTTAGACAACTAGGCTTTAAGCTTCTATCGACGCGGTTGCGAAATAATTGCGTTCGTTCGAGCCCTTGTTTTTTCGTTATTACTAAAACTTAAGTTATGAGGTAAATATTAGTAATATTTAAGGATTCACTCTATACATTATATCATTTAGAAACACGATTACATGTAGTTTTCTCGATAAAAAACAATTTCAAAGTAACCCTAAAAAATCTAAATGAAGCCTCGATACGGCGTAACTACTACGTACTAGGGACGGAAAGTCATAAATACATTATTTAAATTTTATTTATTTACAAAATACTTAAAATGCGTGAAGGTTAGTTTGTCCATACACGCACTGTATTCAAATTGACGATAGATTCTTCCTCAAGTTTTATTCTAGCCTTGATTGAAAGTGAATGTAATATCAGTAAGTTAGTTAGCTTAGTAAATTTGTTTAAAAAGTTTCAACGTTAGGTTACCACACCATAAAATCACTCTAATATATATTATAAATGCGAAAGTTTGTATGTTATTATTGTTTGTTACTTCTTCACGCTGTTATGGCGTAAAGTTATAACATTTGGCGTACATAATTATAGCTTAGACTCGGAATTAACACAGACCACGCAGGTGAAACCACGGGCGTAACTAGTTTTTTAACCACCATAATCGACTACGCAATTTCCCATCAAGGACATCCCTGATGAACAATAGTATAGTGTCTATGGGACCTATCATTTTCAATAGTATATACCAAAGCCAATAAGAGATCTAAAACCTGTTCCATTTAAGATAAAATTAAAACAACTGTTAGTCCAAAAAACCTATTATAAAACTATCTATCTCTATCTCTATCTCTATCTCTATCTCTAAATCTATCTCTATCTTTATCTTTATCTTCGGCACGTAGACGCCAAGGCAAAAATAAAAATATTAGTAGGATAGGCCATAATTCTAGCGTAGTAGTTTTTTTATTTTTATTTAAAAGTCATAAGACGAACGAGACTCTCCTGCTGGTAACAGATAACGCCTGTCCATGACCATTGCAGCGATACACATAACTTTGAGTAACGAAACATAATCCAGGGCATGGCTGCTTTGGCACTCATTACTTTGAGACATTGAATGGTAAGTCTCAACAGGCCTGTAATTTCGCTAGCTGCAGTACCCTTCAAACCGGAACACAGTAATGTTTACACACTACTGCTTGGCGGCAGAATATCTGGTACTGTGGTGGTACCTACCTAAACTACATTCTGCAAAGGAGTACCAGCAAGTAAAATATCTCCTTAGCCTACTTACCTAGAGGACGTCTAGGTAGATACTGCTGCCAAGCAGTGGTATATAAACATTACTGTGTTCCGGTTTGATGCGTACTGCAGCTAGCGAAATTACAGGGCTATTGTGACTAACTATCTAACATCTCAAAGTATTGAGCGCCAACGCAGCGATGTCCTAGCCCTTGTTTTGTAACTTAAATTTCTATGTATCGTAGCAATGGTCATGGACAGTTATCTCTTACCATCAGGAGAGCGTCTCGTTCGTCTCGTTACTTTTACATAAAATAAAATAGTTTAAAAGTCTATTAAAAATAATCTAATAAACGAGCAGCAAAAACGTTGCCTAAATGGTAACCACATTACATCGAACACAGCGCTTGTCAGCACACTGTAATTTTGAACCAGAAAATCAAATAGTCCATTTCGCTGCACATGTAATGAGCTTTAACCGGATATAGTTCTCAGCTTCGGAACTAACAGGGATTATAAATTGAATTACGCGAGTAAATTCCGAACGATTCCGCTATACTACCAGTGAAACGGCTGAACGATGAAGTTTTTATGAGGCTACTACAGTTCGATGCAGTTAACAAATCGATCAAAAGGCTTTTCAATCTTCAATCATCACCGGTGAGAGATAGTGTTAAAACATTTATTTTTTTATGGTTTACAGGCTAGGTGTTTTGACTACAGCTCATCTGATGTTAAGTGACGGTATGGTCGAAGATGGTAAAGCACACCTTGCCTGGAATAAAACTGGCTCTCAAGTGAGGCTGCCGGACCACACCATTAGGCGCTTGGCGGCAGTTTTTTAACTTTAGAATGGTAGCTAGCCAGCCGAGCACTAGAAAATACTCTACCACCACGCTATGGTTTCCTCACGATGTTTTCCTTCACCGGCAGCTCAAGCTCTTTATTGAGGTTTAAACCCTTCGGCGTGTGAACCGTCCGCGCTAACCACTGAGCTATAATCGTTACATCTTTTTCTTCTTCATTTGGCGTCACACTCTGTGCATTAATCAGTGTCAAGTATTTCGATTATTTTATATATTAGAACATTGATATATAATTTTGGACAAATATGACATGTAACTTTGGTGTCAACGAAAAACATTGGAAACTCACAATCATCACACCACATATACCACGAAAGCTTTATTGTCTTACTCAGTGATGGTCAAAAACTGAACTTCTTTGTCTGCCATATCAAGAATGTTCAAGATCTACTTTGTTACAAGCCTCGTAACTCCATAAAGATGAATTGTGCTAACATAAATAGACACGCCACATACGTCGTGTCAAAATTCAGGATATTTTTGTGTTTCCCTTTTCCTTTTGTCGACTCGTAATTGTATAAAAGAATACGTAAGGAAGGCGTTTACTTGAAAATGAATAATGTAGTCGTGCGGTTGGGACTCTGTTACGTTTTATTTGGCGAGACACATAAATTTTTCATAGCCCTTTTGAATTAAGATAATTTATAGGTTCGCACAAATTTTCTATAAGTTATCTGTCACACCAAAAAAATTGTTGACGCAAATAATTTCTTAAACCATGTTGTGGTTGCAGGTCTTTAAATATAAATATACTTTGACAAAAACTTGATTAAAGTCCTTGAACAAACCTTGAATTTGGAGCTACATTTGTCTCCCTAAAAAGATTAGAAGTCTGGGTCCTAGATCCAAGGCATCCAAAGTAACACATAAAACTTAACTTAGTATTTTCTATAGAGAATATGTATCCCATAATATACCTAGATATATTTTTCGCTTTATTAAAATTTATGTAACTATATATACATTGCTTAAAAAAGTTACGAAACCAATTCACCCACATTTTATTATATGATAGTAATGAGACGAACGATCTCTCTTCTGAGAGATAATTATAATAATAATAATTGTTTATTTTTTGTTTGAAAGGGTAAGTCCGCTGGACATAGGCTTCTCCCAATACACGCCACTCAGCCCGATCTTCGGCCTTTCGATTCCATCCATCGCCAGCTGTCCTACGTATATCGTCACTCCATCGAGTCTCAGGGCGTCCCACGCTACGTTTGCTAATTCGCGATCTCCACTCTAGAACACTTCTACCCCAGTGGTTATCGGTTCTGCGACAGATATGTATGTCCAGCCCATTGACACTTCAGCTTGCTAATACGCTGAGCTATAATATCTGTGACATTAGTTCTCTGGGAATTACTTCGTTCCGGATACGATCTCTCAGAGAAATGCCAAGCATAGCTCTTTCCATAGCTCGCTGAGCGACCTTGAACTTACGGACCATTCCCGCTGTGAGTGTCCACGCTTCGGCTCCGAAGGTCATGACAGGTAGAACACACTGATTGAAGACTTTTGTCTTTAGACTTTGTGGGATGAATGACGAGAAGATTCGACGTAGTTTTCCGAATGCTGCCTAACCTAACTGAATTTTCTGTTGGCTTCACTTTCTCTCCACCTATAGCGTCTTAAGTTCCAGTAGACAAGAATAAACAACAATAAAAAAATATTATTTTTATTATAAACGAATAACCTAATTACATTACGAGACCACAATAATATAATCTGAGATGTTCCTAAGATAGGTCTAGGTTTTTAATAAGCTTAATTTTTTTTCTGCTTGACCCCATATCGTTTTGGGAATATCATAGGTAATACTACTTTTAACGCTTTTCTTAGGAGGTATATTATAGCAGCCAGAAGGAGGGCAAGGTCCAGGTACGCCTTCTGGTACCATGGTACTACAAGGGCAGCAGAGCGCAGATGTGGGGCGCCGTTAGTCTTGATCACGTGTTCCACCCAATGCACCAGCTCTACTCCAGGTTTAACAGGCCGGTCGTGGTAGATGAAAGACAGTTCTTTCACTTTCTGAGAGTATCTGCAAAATGTTTATAAAAAAACTCAACAAATTCCTTTTAGTGGTCTCAAATAATCATCGCTTCTAGTTTCTGCGCATTGACAAACAGGACATGCATACGAAGTAGACATTTTATTTTGATTAAGAAATCTGGTAGCTGATTGTCGGGTAAGTTTTAAGTTAATAATAGAAATAATTAATAGTGAAAACATCTAATAAATTATGTAAGTATATTAGTATCACTTCTAGAAATAGTATAGTTGTATGGCCGAGTCATCGGGTAAGATTCTGGTTCTCGCCACAACAATGTGCAGATTTAAATCTCCAATTTGTCGCACTGTTTGAAATAGAATGATTCTGTGGTACTAGTGTTTTTTTTAAATAAGTGACAGGCCAGATGTTCCACCACAGCTAACTTGATGTTAAGTGATAATATTGTGGTTGAGATGGCCAGCACACCTAGCCTGGAATGGGACTGGAAAGTATGGCTGCCGAAACACATCATTAGGTTTTAGGCGGCAAATTTTCAACTTGGGGGTAGTAGCCAGCCTGCCGTGCACTAGAAAGTACCCTGCCTCTGTGCTATGTTGTCCTTCACAAGCAGCTCAAGCTCATTGTTGGGGTTTGAACTAACGCCCATGGTTCAATGTGATCTGATCGTGCTAACCATCCAACTATCATAGCTGTAAAAATACCGTATCAAGGGTATACAAAATTATTTATTATATAACGCCTTCTTTACTCAGACTAAGATACGTAATCTTCGGATTGATCACTAAACTTACTTAGGATCACTTAAAATTTCTTCAATGGTCGCCTTCAATTCATCAGCCATGGTGTAAGAGAGCGCCACTTTCTTAGCAAATCCCTTATTCACAGCTCGCTCAACGTTAATAAACTGGTCAGCAAAGACTGGGATGCCAATTATAGGAACTCCGGCGTGTATCGTCTCAGTGGTTGATAGCAAACCACCATGAGTTATGAATAACACGCAGTTAGGGTGAGCTGAAATAAAAAATACAAAATACAAGAACCCGTTTGAAATAAGCACTTCACTTTTCAACTTTTCAAGGCACCACTACGCACTCTGAGGGAATACCTACTCTTCAAAAAACTTTCTAAAACCTTCACGTCTTCTCAGAACACAGATTAAAAGCTGTTGAATTAGCAGAATACCAGAATAATACCCTGGACAATAGAACTGATAGCCTGGATGTCCGATGGGGCTGCAAAGTTCCGGAGTGGAGACCACGGACCGGCAAGCGCAGCGTAGGACGTCCATTCACAAGGTGGACAGACGACCTAATAAAGACCGCAGGAATGCGCTGGATGCGAGCCGCTTCCAACCGGTCTTTATGGAAATCAATGGGAGAGGCCTATGTCCAGCAGTGGACGTCATACGGCTGATGATGATGACCCTGGACAATGGATACATCTTTAAACCTTTTGAGGTAGAGACTTTAAAACCGGAAGCCAAAGAAATATTCAAAGTATTTGGTCGACCCCACACGTGACCAAAATTCTGGCCTCTATTATACAGATTAAGCATTGCCATACAAAGTAGCAATAAGGAAAGCGTTCTGCGAACTATTTCCATTGATAGTGACCTTATAGATCAGATTTTTAATATGTACATATGTTTTATTTTAAATAATTGATTTCTGATCTTTATATATTTCGTTCTGGCTAGTAAACTCTTTACTCTACTCTTTTTTTGCTGTAACTTCTTCAAAAATTTAATATGCAAACGTTTGTGCAGATGTTATATGAAACAAACCTGATACAAATTTTACAAGTAGATGTCAAGAGCGTCGTTTAAAAAGGGCTCAGAACATACTGAAGACAGATGACAAGATAAAGGCAGCATTTCCCTGACCTCCACCTTTCTTCATTTGAAGATAAAACAAGCCAATAATACAAGCAATTGAGAATAAACAGTAACCCGACCGTGCAATTAACCTTTAACATTTCGGAAATGAAGATAAATGTAATGATTCCTCGCAAAAATAAACAATTTACTTAAGCTTAGGAAGTTTTCGAATCAGCCTTGTTTTTATAAACTGTGCCACTGCTGTCTCTTAGTTTACCACGCTGGCCAAGTGCGGGTTGGTCTGTCTGGTAGACAGCACGCAGTCAACCCGTCACACATTTTCGAGAACTTATTTTTAAATATAAGCTCTCGGACATATAGGTTTCCTCTCGATGTTTTCCTTCACGTTTGAAGTCAGTAGCACACTTAGAAAAGACAGATTTGAGTGTCGTGGGATTCGAACTCAGAACCTCCAGATTAGAAGCCAGACGGTCTCCCAACTAGGTTATCGAAACTTCTTAGACTAACCAGACGTTGTCTTGATGGTAAGAGATAACGCGTGTCCATTACCATTGCAGCTATACAAAGAAGTTTAAGTAACAAATAAAACAAAATCGAGTTTTAGCGGGAACGCGGAAAGAGTCGTATCGCCCCATTGTATTTTTTTCCAAAACTAGTGTTTTTTTTGAGTGTTTATGTATAAAAATAGTGGTGTTTTATTCATAATTTGCCGAGTTTTCCCGAGCGTGGGAAAGTGATATAATGTGGTGAAACATGACTTTTCGTGTTGCTTCCAAAACTCCATCGAAGCTTATATGTATAGTAAAGTCGCCACTACTTTACTAAAACATGACTTGATTTGACTGGCACAGACTGGACTTGACCAAGACTGGACTTTGACTGTAAAGATAAAGAAGCTGAAAACAGAAGACTGCACGCAAAATACAGAAACAATGAAACTGGCAGAAAAAAAATCTAAATCTAGGAACATGAACACTGCTTTGACACTCATTACCTACTTTGAGACTTTCGATGGTTAGTCTCAACAGCCCTGTAATTTCTCTAGTTGCAGTATCCTTCAAACCGGAACACAGTAATGATTACACGCTACTGCTTAGCGGTAGAATATCTGGTACTGCGGTGGTACCTACCTAGACGACTTCCTGCAAAGAGATCTACCACCAAATAAAACTACTTGCGTCTATGATTAATGGGTCAACGTTGATAGTTTTATAACCATGGTATTTTATTTATGAAAACTAATTTGACACGTTCTTTAGACTATCCAACAACATAAGTACCAAGCAAGTTACTCACCCAATATACTTTGTTGAGGAGCCCATTTCAAAATGTGAAGATTTTTAGGCATATTGGGTAGTTCTTCTTCGAATTTCCAGAATACGGTTTGCTTCAAACTTCCAAAGACTCTTAGAAGATCTTTTTTTAATTCTTCAGGGAGAGTATTACTTTTTAAATTAGATCCCATACTGAAGTAAATAACGCCGTCTTTGGAATCGTCCATGATTTTTTTGAGATCTTCAGGTAAAGGATCAATTTTATCTGAGATGTGGTAGCCTCCTATGGGTTTGTAGCTCTGAGGAAGCCTTGTGGCCTGCCCCATCGACACGTGAGAGTTTCCTAGGATGAGTGATGCGTTGTATTTCAACTCTTCGAAGGCAGGTGGCACCTTTCCTCTCGATTCGATATGAGGAGCGATGAGTTTTCCATACTGCCACCATTGCAGAGCACGAACGATTCTATAATAAAAGAAAAAAGTATCTTTAAATTTTTGCGGTTTTTTATTACTTATTCATTCGTTTTTATGTACACAACACAAACATATTATGACCACCAGTAAAAATATTGCCATTCTCATATATGGTGATAACTCATACATGAATAATGATGTCATATATGATGACAACTGTTTAAAGCATATTACAAATTGTTGCCAGCTCCAGCCATCTGGAGTTGTCAATTATTTGTCTACAATGCAAACGTAACATCCGTGCTATTACCACGGTCATTATCATTCGTTGAATAATTAATATATATACATTTTAGGAAACAACAAGTTAAGGATGTCTTACTTTGAAGTCTCAAAAGAATTATTCAATCTAACGTTTTTGAAATAAAGAAGAAAGAATGAAATTAATTTTATTTTGTAACACAACAGAACACACATGAACAAACAAACAGAGACAGACAGTCACAAAATAGGGGCTCACCTCAGCATAATGCTGGTCATACTAAGTGGTATGACCAGCGCTGGTAATCCGGTGAGCCCGTGTAGGTCAAACAAAATACGCATAAAAAAAAACAATAAAAAATGTGTATTCCAAGTAGGTACACCATGTTAAAAAAAATAACTTTACTTACGTTTCTTTAACGACTGTGTATCTGACAGTTTGCCACAGCTCGCTGACCCTATCTCCAAAGGAGAAAGGCGGCACGCTGTCGATATAGTATCCGTTGTAGGCGGTATTCAAGTACTCGTCGACCAGAGCGAGGACTTGGCCGTGAGGCTCCACCGTGGAAACCCAGATCAAAGGCGCACTGTACAACGCCGCGAGACTGAAATAAAAATGAAATTCTGTTAACTAATGATAGAGTTGATAAAAAATTTACTCTATAACAGATTTTGTATAACATCGTATGTGGAACATGCGTTTAGATTTTTACAAGGTAGTAGATCTTCTTAACAGGAAGCCGTCAAGCAGTTACCACTGCAGCACCAGACATTCTGCCGCAAAACAGTAGTGTGTAATCATTACTGTGTTCCGGTTTAAAGGATAGCAGCTAGTAACATTACAGGGCTGTTGAGACTAACCATTGAAAGTCTTAAAATGATTTTCAAAGCAGCGACGCCCAGGATTTTGTTTTGTTATTCAATGTTCTGTGTAACGCTGCATTGGTTGTAGACATGCGTTATCTCTTAACATCAGGAGAGCGTTTCGTACGTATCATTACTTTTACAAAAAAAGAACTGACCCACATCCGCGGGCATCTATTCAGTGATCGACAGATACAAACAGACGTGAATATGTAGATGGGTTATTTGGCAATGGCTGGCTCCGTGCGCCAACATACAACATGACTGTCAATTTTATCGATTCCGCGCTGTTATCTGTGAAATCAACAAGATCAACAGGACCTTTATAATTTTTTTTTATGGCTGACAGGCTAGGTGTTTGACCACAGCTCACCTGATGTTAAGTGACGGTGTGGTCGAAGATGGTTAAGCACACCTAACCTGGAATGGAACTGGCTCTCAAGTGAGGCTGCCGGAACACACGGTTAGATGCTTGGCGGCAGATTTTCAACTTGAGGGTGGTAGCTAGCCAGCCGAGTACTAGGAAGTACCACGCTATGGTTTTCTCACGATGTTTTCCTTCACCGGCAGCTCAAGCTCATTGTTGGGGTTTGAACCCACGCCCTTCGGCACGCGAACCTACCGCGCTAACCACTGAACCATCATCGCTACAAATAACAATAAGGATAATTGGGAAAGGAGCATCTTTAAGGAAGTTAACTATACGTAAGCTGAGACTTAGATACAGAGCCGTGCTGATTAGTTTTTTTTTTTCACCGAATCACAGTTCACGTCGTTCGTACTTCTTTAAAGTTCTTCTTGTAATCGTTCTTACCCGCTATAAAGTTCGCTAAACATCCACTCCGCGATTATAACGTCAAAGTGTTGATTTTTATCAGACAAAAACTTCTGCACGTTGTCATACCGCAGAGTCTCTGTGGCGAACATGTGAAACATGAAAGCGACAAGGACGTGATCATTGGCGCTCACTCCTCCGCTCATAACGTTTGTTAGCGCAAACATTTCTTCTGTAAAATTAAAGAGATTTAGTTATTATTACATTATTTTACAGAATGTAATAATAATATATTTCCTACTTTTCCCTTAAGCATAGGGTCTTCTTGCTCGACTGCGCAAGAAGAAGGGCTATGGTTTTCGAATGTATGTATATAGCGATGATTGCTCAGTGGTTAGCGCGGTACACACGCCGAAGGGGTGGGTTCAAACCCCAACAATGAGCTTGAGTTGTCGGTGAAGGAAAACATCGTGAGGAAACCATAGCATGGTGGTAGGGTATATTCTAGTACTCGGCTGGCTAGCCATCGATCTCAAGTTGAAAATCTGCTGCCAAGCACTTAACGGTGTGTTCCGGCAGCCTCAATTCAGAGCCAGTTTCATTTCAAGCTATATAGGTGTGCTTTACCATCTTCGACCACACCGTCACTTAACATCAGGTGAGCAGTGATCAAACACAAAAACTTATCAATCAAAAAAGAAGTAATGCTACATATCGATAGCCCTGGATATGGGATAATAATTTTAAAACTCAATTAATTTTAAGATAATTTACATTAAAAATTTACAATTTACTTTAGACAAATTTAGCAATAGAAATAATGAGTTATTTGTCGGTTGACGCTTGTTTTTCAATATTTTGTTTACCTGGTAATTTCTCCCAATTAGCGGTGACATTAATTTGGTGTAGTTTTGGATGTGGCTTTTTATTAACGATTGAAGTAATGTACGTCACCTGAAAACAAGAAACACTTGTAATTAAAAATGTTGACTCTCAGCGGATGATGTGCGTATTACACGCGCAAACGAAAACGGTGAAAGGAAACATCGTGAGGTATACTTATAAATCCGAGAGTTCTTAAAAAAGTTCTCGAAGATCTGTGATGTCAGCTAACCCGCAATTGTCCCTTTTTAGTCTCTTGTCTCAGTTTAGAAAAACAGGACTGATTAGGATTCAGTCTCAATGGAGAGACGACGGGTTTACGTCAGCAGTAAGTAAATAAATAAAATATAAATAAATAAATATTGTAGGACACATTACACACAGCGCCATCTGACCCCAAACTAAGCAGAGCTTGTGTGATGGAAGTCAGATAACTGATAGAATACATAAATACTTTTTTTTGTAAATACCTACTTATAATACATACAGAACACCCAGACACAGAACAAACATTTGTTTATACCAAACAAACATTTGTCCTTGGCGGGAATCGAACCCACGCCCTACAGCTCAGGCAGACATACTCCCAATGAGCCAACAGGGCTGTCAAAAGTGGAAGTTATTTTATATTATTGAAAACAAGCTTGTGTTTCACCGCCATCTCACCCGATGATGTGGTCCACGATACAGATCGCTTGTATAAAATAAACTTTCATTTGCTACTTGAAGACACCATGATTGTATCTTGTTTTATGACATTGACGAGTGTTTCAAACTAAAAGATTATTATATTACTAGAACTATAACAACATTTTATTACATTGACATATTTTTATATTGGCATATTGTTATTTGTTCGGAAAAGGCTCCAAAGCCTTGAACATCGACGCAAAGTTGCGTGTCTGTCAGTTTTCTACCGGATATACTTTGGAGAGTGCGCTTTACGAGTAGATCTGCATGACCTAATTCCACCCTGCCCATTCTTCTATCGGACAGCCAAGAGCTTTAAAAAGTGGCTCCGCTTCATGGTGGATATTCCAAAAACTCGTACTAAACGGTTTGAATCTACTTTCATTGCACGAACAGCTAAACAATAAAATTTGCTACCCGAGTGGGTGTTACCGGAGTGCCTTCAAGTCGCGAGTGAATCGGTTTCTTCTAGGCCAGCGTGCTCTACCATAGACCGCATCTTCGCTTAACATCAGGCAATATGGCGGTCATACTCGCGCACCGAGGGTTCCGTACAAACCTGTAGGTATATAAGTAAAAATTATGTTTTTTTAATGGTCATTTATGCTTTTCGCAATTTTTCCTTTATCTGTTCTATAAGACGTTGTTCGTACCAAATTTCAAGATTCTGAGTTCACGGGAAGTACCCTGTAGGTTTGATTCCCTTGTGAGTGTCAAAAATTTGCAGCATAAACGGCTGTATCTTTTGATTGCGTTGGCTTAGAAGTTTGATTTTTTCACAGCTCCAAGGGACAGTAGACCTGACCTGTATTTGAGCTTGATACCTCCACGCGTTACTGAGAAAAAGGGTCTTGACAGACAGACAGACGGAAAACAAAGTGATCCTATAGGGATCCGTTTTTTCCTTTTGAGGTACGGAACCCTAAAACTTGCCATATTTTATATTGACAATATTTTTTTTATGTTGACATGTTTGAATAATGACACACTTTATTTCGAACTTTTGAAACATCATGTAACGGTGATGCTCTTTTGAACTACATCTGGCCGTCCGATAGTAAAGTATGCAGGATGGAATTAGATTGTATTTCATCATCATCATCATCATCATCTCAGCCGTAGGACGTCCACTGCTGGACATAGGCCTCCCCCATTGACTTCCACAAAGACCGGTTAGAAGCGGCTCGCATCCAGCGCGTTCCTGCGGTCTTTATGAGGTCGTCTGTCCACCTTGTGGGTGGACGTCCTACGCTGCGCTTGCCGGTCCGCGGTCTCCACTCCAGAACTTTGCAGCCCCATCGGCCATCAGTTCTGCGTGCTATGTGCCCTGCCCACTGCCACTTCAACTTGCTAATCCGCTGGGCTATGTCGGCTACTTTAGTTCGTCTACGGATCTCCTCATTTCTGATTCGATCTCGTAGGGAAACTCCGAGCATAGCCCTCTCCATAGCTCGTTGTGCGACTTTGAGCTTATCTAGAAAGCACATAGTCAGAGACCACGTTTCAGCACCATAAGTCATCACTGGTAACACACATTGGTCGAAGACTTTCGACTTGAGGCACTGAGGTATATCAGACGAAAAAACGTTGCGCAGTTTTCCGAACGCTGCCCAGCCGAGTTGGATTCGACGACTGACCTCTTTCTTGAAGTTGGACCTACCTAGTTGGACTGCTTGTCCTAGGTAAATGTATGAGTCAACAACTTCAAGAACCGAGCTCCCAACTGATATTGGGGTGGGCACAACATGGGTATTCGACATCACCTTTGTCTTATCCATGTTCATTTTAAGGCCCACCCGTACATTGTATTTTATTACGTATTGCTGCAATGATCATGGACAGGCGTTTTCCTCTTACCATCAGGAAAGCGCCTCGTTCGTCTCATTACTTTCACATGCAAAAAAAGCATTTTAACAGACCTCATGGCCTGCGTCCAGCAGATGTTTGACCACGCCATTGCCCAGGATGTTGTGACTCTTCCCTGGCAGTGGGAATATCACCAGAGCTTTATACGCATCGCAAACGTATGAAGCCGACAGCACGCAGAGCAGCAACCACGCTAGTTTCGCCATTTTAACTGCAAAATCGAAAATATACATATACTAGCTGTTCCCCGCGCTAGATGCCTACGTCATAATAGCTTTATGCATGCAAAGTCTCAGCCTGATCGGTTTAAAATTGACAAAGTTTCATACAAACTTTCATCCCCTATTTTATCCCCTTGAGGGTAGAATTAATCAAAATCCTTTCTTAGCGGATGCCTACGTCATAACATCTACCTCCATGCAAAATTTCAGCCCGATCCGTCCAGTGGTTTGGGCTGTGCGTTGATAGATCACTATGTCAGTCAGTTATATATATTTTGATTAAAACTACATACAAAGGGATCGAATTAAAAGCTTCCTTTGAACATGGTTGTTGAAACCTATGCTCTCAAAGTCACCGTCCAAAGTTCAGGGTCTAGAGTCCGCCGACAATGTTCAAGGTCCGATTCATTAGTAACCTACTACAGTCACGTTGGTTTGTTAGTCTTGCCGTGTACCGGTATAGATTATATTCTCTATAAACAATATGAGAACAGTACATAAGAAAATAAGCAATATATTCACCTTATACCTGTTATATCCGCATAATTAATTGACAAAGTTAATATTATAGTTAAAGACAACTTGCGACACGATCTATGTCAAATAAAATTATATAAATTAAAGATAACGCACAGCACGTCGATGTTTCTATGATATCACACTAACACTGTTAAGCAATACGTTACGACTGGTCGCGTCGATGTATTTTAAACAGAAACTCCGCCTACTACTCTGTTAAAATACTTCTTGTAAACACACGTGTAGTTGCGTCTCGAAGTTTCCCCTTTCTTCCCTTTAGGCTTTTTTGTATTTTCTATTTTTATAGTCTAAGTAGATTTTTATAGTCTAAGTAGACTATAGAAATAGAAAATAAAACAATTTTTTTGTTACGAAAAATTATTTTTGTACTATTTGCTAGATCTCCCTAGCAGGAGATCGTCTAGTTAGGTACCACCGCAGAAACAGATATTCTGCCCCCAAGCAGTAGTGTGCACACATTACTATATGTTCCGGTTTGAAGGGTACTGCGGCTAGAGAAATTACAAGGCCGTTGAGACTAATTATCGATTGCTTAGAGGCAATGGACGTCAAAGCAGCGATGCCCTGGACTTTATTTTGCTACTCAAAGTTATGTGAATCGCTGCGGTGGACATGGACATGCGTTGTTTACTATTAGGAGAGCGACTCGTTACTCTTAGATAAAGAAAATCAAGAATAATGGAATTTATTTATCTATTTCAATAAACATGGTAAATCGGTTATGTAAGTAAATCACACGGAAGATACGACTAGTAAGATAAAACTAATAAGACGAACAAGACGCTCTCTTGATGGTAAGAGATAACGCATATCCATGATCATTATATCGACACAAAGAACTTTGAATAGAAAAACAACTCATTACCTTAACATTCTATGGTTAGTTTCAACAACACTGTAATTTCGCTAGCTGCAGTACCCTTCAAACCGAAACACAGTAAAATAACTTACCCAAGTAAAATTCAACACAAATTTCCACCGCACAACACTTCTTAAATCACAAACAAACCTAAATGGAATATATACTTATCTACTCCTACATAAATTAATACTAAACTATAAAATGATGTATTAAAACAGCAATCATGTATTAGCTTTGAGTGATTATCAGTTACCTTTTTTTATATATGTATTACCTAAATTTTATTTATCAGGGCTGTGATGTAATTTTCAACCTGATTTACACTTGTCTGTGTGTTTTTTTAGACTCAATTAGGGTTCCGTGATATATTCTGTGATAATGAAAAGCTGAAGGTCACCGTAATTTCCGCATTTGAGCATTAATTTGCCTTTGTTAGTGTAGTTGAAGATAAAGCATATAAATCTATAGATACTCTTAGAAATACTTTATTTAACGATGATAGGTCAGTGGTTAGCGCGGTCGGTTTACACGCCGAAGAGCGTGGGTTCAAACTCCAACAATGAGCTTGAGCTACCGGTGAAGGAAAACATCGTGAGGAAACCATAGCATGGTGGTGGGTACTTTTTAGTACTCGGCTGGCTAGCCACTCTTAAGTTCAAAATCTGCCACCAAGCACCGAACGGTGTGTTCTAACAGCCTCACTTGAGAGCCAGTTCTATTCCAGGCTAAGTGTGCTTTACCATCTTCGACCACACGTCACTTAACTGCAGGTGAGTTGTGGTCAAACACCTAGCCTGACAGCCATAAAAAAAAATAGAATAAGTACGTTTTTTTTATTACGTAAAATATATTATATTCTGCGTTTATATAATACTAGCTGCGCTCCGCGGTGTTACTTACTACATTTTATCGGGATAAAAAGTAGTATATGTGTTAATCCAAGGTATCAGGTACCTCTATACCAAATTTCATCAAAATTGGTTCAGCCATTTGAGCGTGAAGAAGTAACAAACATACTCACAAACTTTCGCCTTTACGAGTATAATATTATTGTGTTAATATGATGATTTGAAAATCGATGTAACTTAAAAATTAGCTTTAACTTTTAGTCACATCATCACATAATTATCTTGTTGTTATTTTAAAAGCAGACTAAGCCATGATAAAATAAAATAGTACACTGAATACTTATAACGATAATTATGTTATCTTATTAAGTTTCCATTGCTCATTATTACTAAGCGTACAATCTTTACATATATTTCTGAGAAATTGTGTGGCTTACTCAAAAATAGATAGAAGTAAAATTTAATTATTTGTTTTGTAAATACATACGTATAATACATACAGACACCCCAGACACAGAGCAAACATTTATTTATACCAAAAACTGTTCGTCCTGGGCGGGAATCGAACCCACGCCCTACAGCTCTTAAGACAGACATACTACTAATGAGCCAACAGGGCTGTCATAAATAGTATCACATCATCAGCCATAGATCGTCCACTGCTGGACATAGGCCTCCTCCTGGGGGGGTTTTGCCAATACTCGCCACGCTTGGCAGGCGGGTTGGCGAGCGCAGTTAGTTGTGATTGTTCTAGGAAGACGCTGCTGCCCATCTTCCGGATTACATCCCTTAGCCGACTCTTACGGCAACCACGGGTAGAGAGGGTGGGGTACTATTCTTACGCCGGCACCACCACGGCCACCACCATAAATAGTGTAATAAATCAAATACCGGAACAAAGAACAGTTCTGGTGAAGTGAATCAATTATGGCTCAATATCCTACGGAACCTTATCTGGTACTGAATACGTATCGCTTTTACGGTAATATGATGAATATTGTCACAACTACCACCGTTGGACTTAGACTCAATGAACATTGCTGACTAATATAACGATAAATAATTAGAATCATTCTGATGCTCAAAATGCTTATCATGGATACGTTCGTTGATAAAATGGGTTTTATCACGTCCACATGCGAACTCCATCAAATTCACTCCTGATTAGAACATCATTTTTTATTTAGATGACGTCAATATTGTGATATATTTATATATGAATATATATATAGTGTATGTATATTACCTATACATATAATATGAATATGATATTATTAGAACCTTAACGTCTAGCGTCTACTTGAAATGAAAAGAAAATATTTTTTATAGCTGTAGTCAAGTTTTCCCTTAACATAAAATGGGCTGGAACCTTCTGCTATGTAAAAAGGCAAAATATATAAGAAAAATTTAAAAAGATACGTATTACCACAAATAAATACTTTTTCATACATCGATGTATCGCCCCCGAATTTTCCTGCATACTAAATTTAATGAAAATCGTTGGAGCCGTTTGCGAGATTCAGATTATATATACTAGTATACATATACAAGAGATAGATAGATATTTAACAGACAGACAGAGAACACAACAGTTCCAAAAATTTAGATCTTTTTACGTATAGCTAAAGTTCAACGAAATTAATAAAAGATGCTTACTTAATCTTTTAATAATTGAGGTAACGGTGACTGGCAGAGTGGCAATTTTATCAGACTTGATAGTCCGGAATCCTTAAAAGCAAGTCTGAATGACATGCTTTTAAGGATTCCGTATCATAAGTAATATCATGGGAATGTGAGTTTGTTTGTTATGCTTTCTTAACTGATCGTCATGAAATTTTGTATAACTACACATTATCAAGGGTACAAAAGGACGTAGAAAAAGGTAGGCAGAAAGGCAATTTTTTTTTGTTAAAGTAAGGAGACAAGCGATATGCTCTCCTGATGTTAAGAGACAACACATGTCTATGACCTTTGCAGCGATACAAAGTCCAGAGCATAGCTGCTCCAACGCTTATTACTTTCAGTCGATTCGATAGTTAGTCCCAATACCCCCGTATTTTCGCTAGCTACCCTTCAAACTGGAACATAGTAATGGTTACACACTACTGCTTGATGACAGAATATCTGGTACAGCGGTGTTACCCACCTAGACACCTGCAAAGGAGATTTACCACCTATGCTATACCTGCAGCTTCGTCGACACGTGAAGACTTTATTTGCCGGATATTTTTTTATTTACTCACTCGCCAAAAAAGTTATTTTCAGCAGTTAAATACTATTGTGTGGTAACATATACAAAGTTAGTCGCAGGACAGCTTGTTTACACTGTACTTTTTTTTTAAGTTTCGCGTCTCGCACGTTGTTCATGAACATGCCTAATCTCTTGCCATGAGAGAGAGAGCGTCTCGTTCATCTCATTATTTTTATATAAAAAAAACTTTATTAACTTACCTTCACTAACATTTTAAATATTGTGTGTGTTTTTGTCCTTGCTAACCAAGCAGTTAAACAGTGGCAACGGCTTAGATGAAATATGGAACGGGGCACTGCAAGTTTTCATATAATTTACAATAGATTAAATAATTAATACTTTTGACAACCAACTAAACTTAAGCCCCAAGTTTAGCCATTGATAAACCTCTTAATTTTGATGGGTTTCATTAAAACTTATCTCAAGTGGACAATATTTGATGACAATAAATCCTAATTAAATTTTCGAGTGGTCTCGTTATGTATAAAAGCGTTGACGATCGACGCCATGTTTATTCGAAACAACAGCCGAAGAAAGTTCGCATCTAACTTTCTAATACCAAATATACAAAAATATAATTCAAAATTCTTAAAAGAATTCTTGCGGGTAGAAAAGAAAGTTTTGAGTAATTTCGTCAGAATGAAGGCGTTTATAGTGCTCCTGAGTGTAATTTCCTTTGTTTATTGTAAAACTTTGGTGGCGCACCGGCATTCTCACGGTAAGTTACAGGAATTGATTTTATTATACTCGTACTTTACGCAGTTAGTTTTGAATTTGTAATGTGCGTAAATAAGTGAAAACTTGGTGTTCTGGATTACGCGTTCCGGGAATTTTGGGCTTTACGTTGGAATATGTGACCTTAAGGCGGTATTGTCCTACTTTTAGCAATTTTTATTTACGTTTTAATCTGCTAAAACATACATAACTTTTGAAACAAAATATCTCACATTTGATTTAGAATTCTCTAGGGCCAGCGTGAATATAGTCTTATCCTTCTCATAATAAAAAGAAGCCCGCGGCCTAGCTATTCCACAACTCAGCTGTTTTAGTTCAAAAGATATTATAGTTTAATTAGAAGTTCCTGTAATGGTTGTCATGTTTTTGCGTCTGGTGGTGTCATAGAAGAATATGCCTCTTTACCATGATTTATAGCATCTTGAAGCAGGGTAATTAACTTGAGCATTTGCAGATGGTGCAAGATGCGTGAACATGTGGGATGAAGGCTGTATAAATGGCCAATTGAACGGTGCAGGTAAAAATAAAACACTTAAAATTTAATTGTTATTTTTTCATTCTAAATACATTCGCGTTTGACCACACCCTGACTGATGTTAAGCAGTGGTGCGGTCTAAGAGGGAGCACGCTTACCTAGAAGAAACCTTTTTATTCCAGATTTGAAGACACCCATATTGTACAATTGTACATGTGGGACACTTTGCCGGAGTCTATGTTTCCCGAAAAGTACAATATAAGTGTCTTCAAATCAAAAGTAAATAGGTTCCTTCTAGGTAAGCGTGTTCCATCCTAGGCCACATCGTTGCTTAACATCAGGCAGGATGTGGCCAAACGCGAACCTATTCTGTGTTTAAAATAAAAAAACAACAGGGAACACAGACTCCGGCAGAGACACTTAACATCAGGTGAGCTGTGGTCAAACACCTAGCTTCTCAACCATAAAAAAAATTTGAGTTCCACAACCTCGCTGTGCGAATAAAAAACGTGGTATCCACCACGTACAGATGACGTTTTGGTACTTTCTACTATATGAGACGAAACTTCTTGGAATTCAATTATATCGGCGTGCGGTTGACAAACTATCCGTTAATCCGGGGCCATAACGTTGCAAGGACGAGAACCCGCAGTGCCTACAACATGTGCCAAGGTTTAGGTTTAGGAAGCCCATTTAAAAACGTATTGACGCTCATATTCACTGCCCGTATGGTCCTGACTAACCCAATTTAATATGATATCCTAGCAACGCTGCTTTTTTTTCCAGCAATTAAACTATAGACGTTCGTGGAAAGCCGAGGTCTTTTTCATTCAAGAGATTTTGGAGACATTTTCGTTTCTATCTCTAATGCATTAAAACGCTATGTTTTATCTGGATTCCCTGAAAGCCAATCCACTCAATATATTATTTTCTCCAGGTGGCGATGACTATTTCCTGAACGGTGGAGGCTTCAACCCTGGCAAGCGCTGCGTCAATATGTGGGACGAGGGATGCATCAACGGACAAATTAATGGGGCTGGTAAGTTTATAATAAATCTATCTACAAATTAGGCACGAGTTTAGGCAAATGTTTGACCATTTATAGTGCCTTTTCTATAGCACGCCTGTTAACAATGTCAACATTTTGAAACTAATAAAAAAAAAAAGATTTTTTTTTTCCTTCTCTGGGAGAGAAGGCGACATGATTAGGAATTAATGCCCATTAGAAATAAAACTGATGAATTAAAGTCTAATCATGATATGTATGTAACGAAAAGCAAACTAATGTATCAGTTATTTAAGTAGCGATGATGGCTCAGTGGTTAGCGAGGTAGGTTCGCATGCCGAAGGGCGTGGGTTCAAACCCCAACAATGAGCTTGAGCTGCCGGTGAAGGAAAACATCGTGAGGAAACCATAGCGTGGTGGTAGGTACTTTCTAGTACTCGGCTGGCTACCTACCACCCTCAAGTTGAAAATCTAATGGTGTGTTCCGGCAGCCTCACTTGAGAGCCAGTTCCATTCCAGGCTAGGTGTGCTTTACCATCTTCGACCACACCGTCACTTAACATCAGGTGAGCTGTGGTCAAACACATAGAATGTAGGCCATTAAAAAAAAAAAAAAATCTAGCGCCCCGCCCCGGCTTCGCACGGATGCAATGTAGACGTGTGTATGTGTGGTGCCTATGCATGTACATATTGTACCTACATATTATTATACATACTATATAAACTTATGAAACAAATATCTATCTATCTATCTATATCTTTAAACGAGCAATTCTTGTATATATATATATATATATATATTCTGAATCTCGGAAACGGCTCCAACGATTTTCATGAAATTTTGTATCCAGGGGGTTTCGGGGGCGAAAAATCGATCTAGCTAGGTTTCATTTTCAGAAAACGTCGTTATATCCATGTTTTCAGCCGAGCAATGCTCGGTCAACCAGGTACTGTATATTTATGGGAACCACGTTAAAATCCGTTGCGTAGTTTAAAAGATCTAAGCGTACAGACGGCGGGAAGTGACTTTCTTTTATACTATGATAATGGGCATGCGATTTTTTTTACCATCAGGTGATTATCGTTAAGCCTGAGTGGTCATCCCTAGTGTCAGAACTAATGTGCGTTACAAAGGACTCTGAAATAGATTGGCGGTGATATTCCACACTTTGCTGAGGATGTGCTCTGTCGATCTCTAACTTTTTGAGATATTTTTGATACTTAGGCGGTGATGACTACTACCTGAACGGGGGTGGCTTCAACCCTGGCAAGCGCTGCGTTAACATGTGGGACGAAGGCTGCATCAACGGACAACTCAATGGGGCTGGTAAAATTCACTTTTACTTAAGTGGTTAGCGCGGTCGACTCACACGCCGAAGGACGTGGGTTCAAACCTCAACAGTGAGTTTGAACTGCCGGTGAAGGAAAATATCATTTGGCGAAGTAGACAAGTCATAACATGGTGGTAGAGTATTTTCTAGTACTCGGCTGGCTAGCCACCACCCTTAAGTTGAAAATCTGTCGCTAAGCACCTAATAGTGTGTTCTGGCAACGTCACTTGAGAGTAGTTCCATTCCAGGCTACCGTCACTTAACATCAGGTGAGCTGTGGTCAAATACCTAGCTTGTCAAATATTAAAATTTTAAAAAGGCACTTTTGTTCGTATGCTTTTTAGAAGCTCGTACAGATTTTAACCATTACCTAACAGTGTTAGTTCCAGCAGTCTATTTTAAGTATAAAAGATGAAAAATTTTTGTTTTCCTTTTATGCCCGCCAGAGGCGCTAATAGATTTTTCCACAGGTTCAAAATCTACAGTATACAAACCTTTATAGAACTATAAGTAAATCATACTGCCACTTTATAAAGGGAGCAAGGGAGCCAACGGCAAAAAAATATAATCTATCACAGATCCAAGGAGCTATAATCGAGAGGTCATATGGGAATAAAACAGTTACTGTTAATAAAAATACGCTATTATCTCCACTATAAATAATAGCGTATTTTTATTCTATGGTATCGCACTATTACCACAGAAGACATATTAATACTACTACTAAGGTTAATTAAAATTAAAAAAGTTAGACATAATTATGTTTTCTTTTATGGTTTTGGCATCACACATTGTAGATTTGTCAATGTTAAGCAATTTATATATTTTTAAATATTCTAAATCAACCGAAGTCTAGATTACAGTCAAAGTAACACTAAATAAGTGAGGATCAAGTTAGATTATGCCCTAGTAAAGCAGTGGTAACTTTAACACAAGCTTCGATAGCGTTTTGGAAGCAATACGAAAAGTATTTTTTCACTACATTATATTACTTTCCTAAATCTTAAGCACGTAATTTGGGACTTTATGGAAACACCACAAATTTATACATAGTCAAAAAAATAGTTTTTTTTTAATTGGCTCATTCCTGCCAAAACTCCGCTATGTTACCTACTTTTATATGAATAAGTACTTTACTTATCCCACTAATATTATAAATGTGAAAGTTTGGATGGATGTTTGTTACTCAATCACGCCAGAACGGCTGAACGGATCTAGATGAAATTTTGCATTTAGATACTTTAGGCCCTGGAATAAAACAGGATACTTTCATCATCATCATCCATCACCACGCGGGTAAAACCGCGGGGCGCAGCTAGTTATATATATAGAGCATTTTTGTTTTCAGGAGGCGATGATTACTACCTAGGCGGTGGATTCAACCCTGGCAAGCGATCTCTGCAAGAATTCTTCTTGAAGTTACAAAAAGCGCGCCCTAAAAATGTAATGTAAGCTTGATGCCAAAATATTCTAGCCACATCTTTTCTTGACTTGGCTCAGGGTCACTTTCTCGAATCCATCTTTCAAACAAGTTTAGTTTACTTTGTACAAGAAAAAAGTTTGATTGTTTTAATTTTCTATTTGTTGTTCCTTTATTTTCTAATAAATATTTTTTATTCTTCTTTCGATGGTAATATGCTCTAATTTATTTCGATTAATAAAAATGAAATACATGAAAATTGTTATTTTTTTCTTATTTTTCTTTTTAGCCGAGACTCAAATTATACTTCGGGTCTCAACCGAAGACGATTACATAATTTACTTGCAGCAGTACATGGGATTGTGCTGTCTTCTTCACACTTTTAGACATTCAACTACTATAAAAACAAATTTCACATCCTGTCGCCCTTTACGACCGGCGCGCGGCAGAGGGCGCCTGCAACTTGTCATTACGTGTTTTTGTGTCGTCGGAATCACACTGCAAGTTAAGTTGAAAATAGTTAAAATTAAGTTTCGATTCGGTGATGGGTAGAAGAACGAGCGTTTTCTTCTTTCTGAACGTTTTAGGGATGAATACGAGGACATTTGTAGGAAAGTGACAAATAGCTCGGCGTCATCCACTGACCACACCGCACCGTGAGGATTCACCATAACCGGACAGTTACTACGAGTCGGATTCGGACGGAGAATACCAGGCAAAAACAAGTAAGATAATAGTAATTCCGTATGTAATTTCAGGCGAACTGATATAACAAGTAACTTCTTATTCTCTTAAACTACCCTCCATTTTGAAGAAATTAAATTATTTTACTAATATAGTACCTACTTATTTAGAAAATTGAGATATTAATCTAAGGACTGGTTAATTAAATACAAATACATAATAAGTAAAGATCTTATGGCTAAGTAAAAGCAAATATATAATCGTGCCTATAATGATGTATAACAAGCTATACGTAACGAAAAATAAATACCCTGTAATAAATGCTAATTTTCCATGTAAATCATGTTGAGACTCCCTTACCTTCACGTAAATCGTGATAAGGTAACAGATCCTCCACGTATATCGTGTTGAGAAGTACTGACCTCACGTATATCGTGTTAGGTATCAAAACCTTTCGCCGCGTAAATCGCGAGTGATGTTTTTTCCATTGATATCATACCTATCAGTCGATTATAGACGGTATGACTCCTTAGGAGGATGTATCCCTAAACGGGAAACACGCACCCGTGGAAAACGCACCGAAGGGTTGCATTATCAGAAGATAAAGCAACGTCTACAGTGGAAGAGGCGTTTGTCCCTGAGATCTTGATGATGCTTGGAGAAGACGTACTCATAAAGAATAAGGTGATGATTTACACAAGGTGCCAAAACTAAATATAGAAATGGAAGCAGCCCTGCTGCCTCTCAACTCAACCTGTTTAGCCTATATAAACAGAACCAGAAGTTTAGCTGTTTAGCCGCTTTTGGAAAGATATTGAATTGGGCTTTATTGTCCAAGGCCGCTCAGGACATAATAAAACCACTAAGCGACGCTGGTCGGGTAGTCAATGATCGCCACTTTCATGAATCACAATCAAGGTGCGATTTTATCAATAATCTCAACAAACAGACGCGAGGTTGTGTTAAAAGCTCATTCGGCGAAAATCTAGCCGATCACCTGAGATAGTCAAAGGCCATTTCTAAGTCGGGCTCGGAAATAAAGAGCACGGCACAGCGCGCTCCATTGAAGCCGCCACCTCCAACCACACAAGGTCAGCGAGGAACTTTAAACGCGAGGGGGATGGCGCGAGCAGCGTCCGTCGGCGTCAAGCCGCGTCAGAACCCCGTTGCCCGAAGGCAGGCACCAGCACCGCGGACTGCCGCCAGGAATACAACTGCCGGAACTGTTCTTCGCGCCGCAGAGCCAGGAGACAGTGGCGCTGATATCGAGGACACTTGGGTTTTTATGACGAATATAACGATACCTAAATGGTCGAAATCCAGCCGTTTGGAAGATACGAGGTAATAAATAAATTTACTTATATATACACGTACATACAAGATACGCGCAAAAAACATAACCCTTTCTTGGCAGTCGGGTAATAAATGATGATATTCTCAATTATAAATTTTCAATTTTCTATTTATGAAGTGTTTTTTCACTTTGTTTTTGCGAAACACATTTTCTAACAGAAATAAGTTTCGTCTGGTGAGTGCGACATTATGCACGCTATGAGATAATAAATAATCAGCCCTGCTTAAACCCGCTTGCTTTATGTAGCGGTTATCTGAGCAGAGTAGTAACTACCGACAAGCGCTGGTAGATCGGCGCTGGTAGCCAGCCTCCTACGTGTTATTAGACTTATTTAGACCAGAGTTATTTTTTACTTGCTATATATGGAAAAGACAATGAAGTTACGTTTCGTTGGAAATCACAATTATATCAATATAATGAATTTTAATGATATTTTTTATTTTTTTTGTCTGTTTTACCGTTTGGTCTTTGTACCTACCGCCCCAATGGCCTTTACGAAACTGTTGAAACCGTATTGAAACACCTACGATCGCAGGGTTTTATCTCTGCGGATTACTTTGATCATTTTATTTGTATTGGCCGATCCTATTCGGAGTGCATTAATAATAATAAAATAATGGACATGTTACAGTTATTAAGTTTAATAATAAATCACGACAAGAGTGTTTTACTCTAAATACGATATGCAAATTTTTAAGCAACTTTTTAAAACAACGCATTTTTGAAAAGACTAGAATTATTAAAACCAACAAATGTACGATCAGATACTTTGCAAAAATTTTAAGTATTTTATCTTCCTCGTGTTCAGCTGCTAGACTATGGCTATTTAGAAAGATGTTTGAATCGGAAAAACTGTTAGCATTAAGTACTTCTGAGAATTATAATAGAAACCTTTTGAGCTGTTGGTGATAGCAAAGCCACTCAAAGAGAACTTTGTTGACATTGGTGGATACTTGACATTAATAAATCGTTTTGTCCAATATGTAGGTACTAATGAGTATAATATTGTATGGTGATCTACAGTGACGCATCAAGTAAAGGTTAGAGGGTAGCTTTTGGTGATAAAAATTTGCACGGCAACAGGACGGAAACTGAGCTCACAATAAATAGTGAAATATTTTTGGAGCTAAAGGCCGCATTTTATGATCTTAAAATATTTTCTTTTTGTGCTACAAGATATACTGTTGAAAATAGATAGCACGACTGTAATTTGCTACATAAACTGATTTAGCTCGCAATATCTAGCAATAGTGTGAGCACAGAAACATGTATGTATTTGCAACGTACATAATATCGTCGGATAAGGTGGTTACTGATCACGAATCCCGCAAAATTAACGTAGACTCTGAATGGGAGCTTGTGGAGTACGCCTTTAAAGAAATAACTAATAAATTAACTGTACCCACTTTTGAATTTTTTGCAAGCTCACAGAACTATAAATGTCAACGATATGCGTCGTGGAAGCTCGATCCCCACTCAGAAATCGTAGATAGACGGCTTTACTTTTAGCTGGGGGACTTGCCTTTCTATGCCTTTTCCCCCCGTTTAGTTTTATAGCTAAGTTCTTACAAAAGATAGTAAGAGACCAAGAAGAAGGCATTTTAGTGATGCCCTACTGGCGTTCGCAGCCTTGGTATCCTCTGTGGACCAAGTTAATAGTATCGGATAAAATATTTTTCAGTCCCAACAAATACTTGCTCCGTTCCCCGTCCAGAACGTGCCACTACATGCATGTTACCCTGGTATCGGCGAGATTATCAAGCAGTCGTTGATAAGCAGAGGCATTCCAGAGGCATTATTAGATATTGTTGTGGCCTACCTTGCTAACCAAACTTAAAAAATAAATAAATAAATGTGATTCGTCTATTAGGACATGTTATTGACATGTGTTGTATAGACATGTGTTTATTTTGGAGGTCTTTGTAGAGGGTAGAAATAAAATGCGAATCATACTCATGTCATTTTATACTTAACAACGGAATTCGAACAAGGAGCAAACAACAACAGTTCGTTAAATACTCACAAATCCGCTTTGTCTATAATATTAGTAACAAAAATTACATACACTACATGGTAGCATTAAAAGGGTGTTTATCGATTGAAGCCTCCTAATCCAAAATACTCGGCGATTTAGGACACTAATAAGGTCTTGGATTTTCTTTCAGAATTTTGGATTTTTACTTTTTCTCTTGAGAATGTATTGCGTCTGCACAGAGAATGCAAACTTTAAGCTTGATAAAACTGGAAAACATTTCTACTGAAGTCAAGATAATTTTAATTCATGTTCCAGACTTAGTAAAAACTTTTAATTCCTGTCTCAGACTTAGTAAAAACGTCGTGACCTGGAGCCTTCCAACCACTTATTATGCTATCATTTATTAAAGAAAAAACCGTACATCTGTCCTGCGACGGCTATACTATATTGATAAAACTTCGCTCTTAAGGGGTGAGCAGCTAGATAAGCATCTGCTTAGTACACAAGCCGCATAGAAAGGTAAGTGCGCAAACTCTCGGCCATTGGGTCAAAAAGACCCTGCACAAAAGCGGTATTGACACCTACATCTATACATTGAGCACATTCCTCTCGGCACTCCTCGACGTCAACTGCTCATCGACTTGGTGTAAACCTGGGAGTGGTTCGGAGGTTTGGAGCGATTCCTCCAATGTTTTCTTAAAATATTACAATAGAGGTTGATAATAATGAGATTATTTTGAAGCTATATTCAATCATTTCTGATGTCCTACCTATCCAAGTAATTTATAATGATTGATTGAAGATTAAGAGAATAAATATTGTTTTATCATTATTGTTGACAATAAATAACAGACGTAAACAAATACTTACAAGGAATAATATACACTGTTCGTTTTTTTTATTTGTATCGTTGCCAATGGCTCTCTAAACATCTGCAAGTAAATTATGTAATCGTCTTCGGTTGAGACCCGAAGTATAATTATGAATCAAACGATACTTACCTTGAAGTTTGATTCCAATTATGCGAGGGTCTCAACCGAAGACGATTACACTCCCAACCCACCCAAACTGGAACACCCATATGTTAACAAACTAACAAAACAAAAATGTATATTAATTCATTGTAGGACTTTTTAAGGCTATCTCTGAAAATAATGACAAGTTGCAGGCGCCCTCTGCCGCGCGCCGGTCGTAAAGGGCGACAGGATGTGAAATTTGTTTTTATAGTAGTTGAATGTCTAAAAGTGTGAAGAAGACAGCACAATCCCATGTACTGCTGCAAGTAAATTATGTAATCGTCTTCGGTTGAGACCCTCGCATAATTGGAATCAAACTTCAAGGTAAGTATCGTTTGATTCATAATTATAATAGGTTTAACCAATTTATCTAGTCATTCGGCTTGCAAAAAATTAGTAAACTAAAAATTCTAAGTACCATTACATATTGCAATAGTGGCTAACCCAATCCAACGGATGTACGGTCTAATTGTAAGTTATAGATTTAGAACAGTGAAAAATGCAGCTTTTTTCACTGCGGCATCTGTGGCATGATGAATGGGTGCAGTCCATCAAACGTCAGTCCTGTAGTTTCATAAGCTGTTGACAATAAACTGAATTCTAAATAGAAGACTAAGGCATTTTATATGATAGATTCACATACCTACTACATAAACGATATGATATGTATGAAAAGTAAATCAGCGAGAGTAAATGGTAAATGCTTTTTTTTTAAACATTGACTGTCGTTTACGTCATTGGTAGATAGTAGGTATATCTGCTTTAAGAGCTGTAGGGCGTGGGTTCGATTCACACCCAGGACATGCATTCTGTGGTATAAACAAATTTTGTTGTCTGGGTGTTTTGTTTGTATTATAAGTATGTATTTACAAAAAATAAGTATAAAGTATTCTGTGAGTTATCCGACTTCTACCGTACAAGCTTTGCTTAGTTTAGAGTCAGATTTCGCTGTGTGAAACCTCACCCTTTTCTAAATTATGTGTATTGTCGCAGACTTCAAACGCTGAACGAAAACATCAAGGGGAAATCACATCATATCCTCAAGTTCTTAAAAAAAATACCCCGATTATCAAAAAAAGAGATTTTTCTTTTAGTTTTTTTTTTTTTGTAATATGCCTATTGTATCTCATTATTTGCAAACAAAGGGCAAATTCACGTCTAGTAAAATAATCTTTTTTTATTCATCTTAATTTGGCATTGTTATAGGCTGCTACATTTGGCTGCCTATTCCACACCGGGTAGTTCATAATGTAGGTAATACATTTAATCACATTGTCGTATTCCAAAAGATTTTTAAGGTTAATAGGCTAGGTGATTACCACAGCTCATCTAGTGTTAAGTGATTATGTGGTCGAAGATGGTAAACAAACTAAATACTAAACTAAAAAATCGGATCATAAATTTCGGCGTAAACGGTTTACATACATAAAAAAAAACTAATCAAGTTGAGAACCTCCCCTTTTTTGAAGTCGGTAAAAAAACTAGTATGGTAAACTCACCTACCCTGGAATGGGAAATGGCTCACAAGTGTGGCTGCCAGAACACACCTTTAGATGCTTAGGGACAGACTTACGAATGGTAGCTAACCAGCCGAGTACTAAGTAAAAAAAACACTCCTGCAAAGATAGGTACATAACACAAAAATATAATTATATAAAAAAAGCCTTTATTACATTCAATATTTTACATAAAACTTGTGCAATTGGCACTTTAATTATACATTGTTAAACAAATACTAATTTCTGTTTAAAACATTGACTATCCTATGCATTAACCCACTTAGGTATAACCTTATCTTTATCCTAAAATATTAAACATTTTAAATGCTACAGTTTTGTAACTTGGACGTAAAGGCACATGGTAGCTAGGCTTAAAGTTGCTTGGCAAGTTGTTATAAGTCTTGTTTGTTTTTTTTTTTGTCATAGAACTATGTGCTGATAATTACAAATATTGTTAAACACAAATGATTTAAGTATCACAAGGTTAAGGCTTTTTAATGTTAGTTACAATTTGATACTTATTGAAATAGTGAAAAAATCTATGGAAAAATGGTATTGACTTTTGACAGAATGTATGAAATGGATGCTTTTTTCGCGATTTGTTAGTGAAAGTTGTACATAATGATAAGTAAGGAGCTCCTTTCGGTTTATTAACACCATTATGTGTACCCTAGTGTAATAGCAATTCATAAATATAACTAAAATTAGTTTGAAAGATTTTAAAAATAATTATGCCAAGTATGTATAGCATTCTAAAGAAGAATTTATAAATATTAGAGTTTTTCTAATAAGTTAAAACAGATTCACATAAATTCTGATTAATTTTGTAAAAGACTATCATGAACATCACTGACATCAAGTCTTATTATGATAAAATTAAAATCATTTCATTGAAATAGTTTTGAATACAATAACAATAATGTATTACTAACAATTTAGGATTTATATTTTTCAAAAATAGATGATTTATCTCTACATAGTATAAAACAAAGTCGCTTCCCGCTGTCTGTATGCTTAGATCATTTCAACTATACATTGGATTTTAATGTGGTTTCCATCAATAGACAGTGATTCAAGAGGAAGGTTTACATGTATAATACATGCATATGCACCACATTAGTATTTACATTGCACCCGTGAGAAGCCGGGGCGGGTCACTAGTACTAAATAAGAGAGCTTGTGCAATGAAAAGAATAAAATATAAAAAAGGTAAATAAAGACCTTGTGCCCATTAGAATAATTGTTATTAATTAGTATGCATTGACATTATTAATGTAAAAATATCACAAAACGGCAAAAGATAATATGGTGACATTCAAAACAAATGAAAAATGACACAAAAAAATGAGTGAAGCTTTATTGTTGCTTCAGTTCTGTTTGTCAGATGCAAATTACAACTGCAAACACAGCAAGGCAAATCTATTTGTGTGTATAGTGTCCTTAATTTTTTTTTTTCAATATTTGATAAGCTTGATTTGTGTAAGTGACGATGTGGTTGAAAATGGTAAAGCACACCTAGTCTGGAATGGCTCTCAAGTGAGGCTGCCGGAACACACTGTTAAGTGCTTGACGGCAGATTTTCAACTTGAGTGTAATAGAGCCAGCCAAGTACTAGAAAATACCCTACCACCATGCTATGGTTTCCTCATGACGTTTCTCTGGGGCAGCTCAAGCTCATTGTTGAGGCTTGAACCCACTTGAGCCCTTCTGCGTGTGAACCAGCCGCACTACCCACTGAGCTAATTATCGCTACAAAATATAATACAAAAACCAAATTGTATCAATAGGAAGGTTTCACCAATTTACTGCAAATCACATCTGTGCTACTTTTTACATATTTGTCACCAATTGTTTTTTCCTATAACAAATTAACATACTTTTTAGTAACATTACAAACTCAAGGAGCGGAAAAATATTACATCTATATATAGTAGAGTACATTAGTACAGAGATCTGTCATTGTACATTTCATAAGTACATTCTATGAGCTAAGTAAATAAAAACTAAATTTGTTATTGTCTGGCCTTCATGGCTCACAAATAAAATAATTAATTCAGCATAATAACAAATTCTTTAGTACACTTTTTAAACTGTAAAGTTTTGAAATTTGCACAAAAAAAACTGTCATAGTCAGATAATAAGAGCATTGGAGGTGCCAATTACTACTGTTTTTGAACAAAAGTAATGTATTGGTTGGCAATTTTTATTTTAGTCCCACCAATCGGCAATCGAGACACTCTAAATATATATGCGTGTGGTTGTGGTTGACTTAATTATTTTGCCCATGCCAGTGGTCTTGTGTATACTGGGGCAGTTCCATAGGTAATTTGTTGTAAGGATTAGCACTTGAACCAGGATGTGCTGCCATCTTTGGTGCACTTGTCTGCCTAAACTTAGTAGAATATTTATAAAAGTCTGACATTTCAAATGGTTTCGTCTCTTCTCTATAAGGTATACATTTACCCTGTTCAATTACAGTCAGGTTTTTAGGTGATTCTAATGAAACAGCACTTGGAGACATTATGGGGGAACTTTGTGGCATAAGGCTTGGACTCTGCATCGCTGAGTGTCGTCCAGAAGAGATCATAATTTCATAAGCCTGAGAATTTCCTATACTAGAAGTTCTCTTTAAGCTGGAACTCTTTTTCAAAAGAGGTGCTTCAGTTCTCGTTGGAGAGTCTAATGACGTCTCATACCATCCTTTCTCTTTCACTTTCATTTCATTTGGAGAGAGCGGTGAGTATTTATTCATACTAACTGAATCAAAGTTCGAATACCCTGATTTCATACTGATAGGGCTCATGGCATCAGGGTACGGTCTTCTATCATCTCTATGGTAATCTTCAGTAGATACTTGTAACTGCAAGTGCATTGGGTTTCGTATGGTATTATGCTCTCGTAAAGGCAAAGTATTAGGCACAGGCGCAACTCTTTCTATAATATGAGGAGGCTCTTGAATGTCAGGCTGTGATCGATGTTGATATACTGGCAATGGAGGTCTGTAGTTATCGGTCATATTTTCTAAGTGCTGGTTGTAGTCACTATGGGAAGTTAGGTGATAGGTCTGCGTTCTTTGCAGTGTATTTCGACGCACACCCTCAGGCCTGCGTTTTGATTGTCCAGGTATCTGATGATGATGAGCTAAAGCTCCTAAATGTTGGCTTTGAGCTTTCAAATGAGATGCATACTGGTATAGTAAGGGTGTATTTCTAATTCCATTCTGAACTTGGTGTGGAGCTATATTTCCATGATTATAATGTGTTGTGATATCAGGATGGCTGGAACTGAAGTGGGTTTCTCTTAAACGGGACACATTTTGAGCCTCAGGAGCATTATTGCTATAGTAAATCTTATTCATATATTCAGTTGTCATTGTGTGATGTCTATACATTGAGCCTGGAGAAACATCATTTTGAACATTCTCACTAGACGACTCCGCACGCCCAGCCAAAGCTGGATAAGTCTGAGAAGTATGAATAGAGAATGTGTCATTGCGCTCTTGAGGAGGTGACGGAAAAAAGTTCGAACAACTGGTCTCGGGGCGTCGTATAAACCTTGTGTGACCACTTTTAGCTGAAACGCCTGATATTGAAGGTGTAGACAGCCTATGAGAGAGATTCTTACGTAAACTCTGGTCCGAGTCATGCATCGGAGCAGCCCTGAGGCGTCTAGAGGAAGTATCCGAGCCATCATGGACATCGTTTCCGTCAGTTGATCTGTTATCGCTACGGATGCTACCTAATCGTTCTCTTTGAGGTACATCAGGGCTCAAAGGCGCCTCAGGTGGGACAATACCAGTTAGTTGGACTTCTTGAACACACAACTTGTAAAGCTCCTCATTTTTAGCTGCAAGCATCAGCTCCAATTCTTTCTTTCGAGCTTGAAGCTTGAGTAACTTATCTTGTTTATCAGAATGTAAATCGCTTCCCATTGTGCTGGTACCCATGTTCAAGAACCAAATTAGAATACAAAACACATGAGTGACTAGAACAATCACTGAAAACAAAACATAAAGTCAACTCAACGCGACAAAGTCAAATAAACAAAGAAATTACATTTTCAGTTGACACACACTACATGTTTTAACTTTTTTACATACACACACCAGCGCCCATATTTGGTTTCTAAATTATTTTTTTCTTCTTATTGCTTCATTTTGGCATCGCACTTTGTGTAATCCACTAGTCTCACATTTTACAATATTATTAAGTATTTGAAAAAAGAACGTGTGAAATAAATCTTAGTCATACTTAAAGTCACACAAATTTAGTCCCGGTCAAATCTAAACTTAATAAAATAGTGATGATTTATGTAGAAAATTATGGTGGAGTTTTAAAATCAAAGTGAAAAAAATAATGTTACGCAACTTTAAAGTTTTAAATCACTAGAGAATAGTTATGCATCCAGTTGGTCTATCTCAGATCTACTATACTGTAATATATGTTTTTTTTTCACGTTCTTACCAAAACTTTTTAAAATGTTTCAAGTTTTAACAAGAGTAAAATACTTGAAATGCGCAGAGGAATCACAAGCAGAGAATAGAGAATTCGTATATAAGTAATTGAAAATGTATCATATATTTCATCGTATTCTTCGTATTTACAACGCAAGAAGAGAGACAGAGACAGCGGTAAGTAATCTGCCCTTTCTTGAAATGTCAATGAAACCGAGTATGCTAGAATCACTATTGTTATCACAGGTGGCAGCTTAAAATAATTGTGAACCTTTGTGAACGGTCTCACACGTGGAAGGTTGGACGGACATTTCGACTGTTGTGTGGTGCCGGCATTGTAGTATTAAGTACAGTATAGACCTATGTAGGCGTGTTCGCAACAGCTATATATTGAAAATGCGTTATAACGATACGCTACTTTTAAAATGCCTATTATTTTTTACGTTATAATAATATAATATATTATATCGCTCTCGTAGAACGACACGTTTTGATTATCGTTGTAAAGCACGCCATGCCGTGCGCTGTTAAACGGTAGACATACATAATACCTATGGATTTCATCATCATCAGCCTATCGAAGTCCACAGCTGGACATAGACCTCTCCCAAGACACGCCACTTAGCCCGATTTTCGGCTTTTTGCTTCCATCCACCGCCAGCTGTCCTACGTATATCGTCACTCCATTGAGTCTTACGCTACGTTTGCCAATACGCGGTCTCCACTCTAGAACACGTCTACCCCAGCGGTTATTGGTTCTGCGACAGATATGTCCAGCCCATTGCCTTTTCAGCTTGCTAATACGCCGAGCTATGTCTGTGACTTTAGTTCTCTGGCGAATTACTTCGTTCCGGATACGATCCCTCAGAGAAATGCCGAGCATAGCTCTTTCCAAAGCTCGCTGAGCCACTTTTAACTTACGGACCATTCCCACTGTGAGTGTCCAAGTTTTGGTTCCGTAGGTCATGACTTATGGATTTAACAATAACAATATGTTCGAGCTGCTGTTCTAGGGATTAGCGGACGGTAATTTTTTATATTTAACCTGTGCTCAGCGTGACCGTTTTTAGTACTAAATTGGTATATTTGAAGATATTTCTCGGCAGAAATATTTATTGATATTTGGCTCGGCAGAATGATAATAGTATAATTTTAGTACATTTCTAAATTTTTGTACATTTTTGACAATAATAATTTTGGTATTTCTTTGGTATTTTAGCCTGACACCACTGAAAAAGAACATAAATTTTAGCTGATTACCCAGTATACCCCAGTCATGGAAGTAATAAGTACTACGTACAACGTAGTACATAAGTACTGGGGTCATGGAAGTAATAATTCTTCTATATAACTTCCATGACCCCAGTATGATAAGTGAATGAAATTGAATGAATGTTTGTCAGAGCTTCACTCAGAGTATTCAGGTCTGGTATTCATTCATTCTCTCCATTGAGAAGTACGGTAAAAAGGGGATTCCTCAGTATTGGGGGATCATCAATACGGGAGAATCCGTATACGTATAATACGTATAATACCCCATATATATAATCCCCGTATTTCTCCCCATTGAGAAGTACGGTAAAAAAAGGAATTCCCCCGTATTGGGGGATCATCAATACATATACGTATAATATGTATGATCCTCCACATATATAATCCGCCGTATTGGGGATTCTGTATGAGGAGATCTCCCAAGCCCCCAAGGCTGATGGTTGTACTTCAGTTGAACCCTCGACGAAGATCCTAAAATGTAATAAATAAAGTAATAACGATTACACCATTGATGTACAATAAATATTTTTGATTTAAATATGTGTATGTGTATTTAAAACATTTCTCAAAATATGCAATAAAATCTTAGTAGAGTTTTGGTATAATTGTATTTTCCGTTTAGCATTTTTTAGTACTGGCAATAGAATTTGTTGGTATGTTTCCGAATTTGAAAATGGTCACACTGACAGCCTGCCTGCCTGTGCTGTCGTACACCTAGGGAGAGTGGCGAGTGTTATGTGAATATTCTAAATTCTTTGATGTAAATTAACACCTTTACCGTGACCCCTCTTCCATTTTCCTTCTAGCCCAATTAAACCCTAGAGCAAAATTAAAAAAATCCAAAATGTCTCGTGTGTACAAAACTATTATAACGGTTGCTGATAAGTTCGTCCCCGCACAACTTCGTCCACTATGGAATCACGCAGCTGGTAAGTGTGCTATAAACAACATAACTGCATAAGAAACCCGTTGATAACTACTGTATTTTGACTATTTTCCGTTTTAGGTCCTAAAACTGTGTTCTTCTGGGCTCCTGCATTCAAATGGGTAAGTGCGGATGTTATCACCAAGGTCATTCTATTATTACTCCTAGACCTTGTCTAAGGCCAATGTTATCGACGCGAATGCTAGAGTAATGTATGCTACGTATATCACATTAGATCTTTATTTTCAATGAGAGGTAATATTTTGGAATCCACTTACATAAGTGTCATAAAGATTATAATGAATCTATAACTAGTTTTCCATGGTTTCATCCGGTTAACCCTCACGAACGACACACACTTCATTTATCGGGAACACTTAATGATAATAAAAAAATATAGCATATCTTATAAAGCATTGAACAAACTGATAACCACTTGACCATCTGCAGATACTGTAGTATCCAGATTGAAATTCTGGTCTTAGGTCCATGGATAACCACAATCATTTTAAATAAATGAGAAAATACATATGATATAATACATATCTTGCAAAGATGAAATGTTGATTTTCCTTGCTTATGAGAGGTATGGCCTATGGACAGCAATACCATCAGGGTATTTGAACATGTTTCACCACATTGATGACCGAGGGAAAATCATTCACTGAATGTTTTTCATTTGACTCATTTTGAATGTTTCTGCTGTTGTGAATAAAATTAAACCTAGGTACCTATTCATAAAAAGTTGAGGTAAAAGTTACCAAGAGCTTTTATTGCCATACTAGTTCGGCAATCATAATAATGTTCACAGGCATGTCACTTTTTCGTAATTATAACTAGAATAGCAAGAAAAGCTCCTAACTCCCTCCAATTCTTCAGTTAGGTGTGAGCTAAAGATAAACATTAACCCTACTGACATTGATAATGTAATATCAATAGGTATAGGTACATACAGACCATATGGACATATATTTTAATCTCCATAGACTTGAACTATGTATGACATTAATTTTGTTATTTCTTATTGTTATCAACTACTACAAGCTTCACTTGGAACTACTGTTTTATGAGACAGTTAACTTTTACCTGTGGCTTTGTTCTTGTGGTCATTTAGGAAAGATTGTCCTAAATAAAAGAAAAGTTGCCTTGATTTTTTTATAGGCCTATCCTGTGACCATCATATAGCAATAATATTAAGTGCTCCTATAATGAGTGGGAGTTCTTATTGCACATCACACACATAAGTCACAGAAAAAAAATATAGGAATATAGTCTGTGTTTGTCTGGTGCAAAATTTTGGATTTATTAATTTTATCAAATATAATTATTATAAAACCATTCAAAACAATCTTGTTTCTAGATAAAAAAAATTGTCCCCTCTGAAATATCATTATAGTAACAAAAAAAACCATTTTGACTACTTTAAATCCAATTTGTTTTTTGTGTATGTCAGTTTTATATTGATTTTCTCCATGAAGTAACAAACCTTTTCCTTATTTAAATAAACGATGTTCTGCTTTTGTTCACAACAAGCTCAATGGTCTTCCACATTCTCACATCATTATAACACTTTCAGGGCTTGGTGATAGCTGGTTTGGGTGACGTAACTCGGCCTGTCGAGAAGTTGTCCATACCCCAGTGCGCATCCTTAGCGGCCACAGGCCTCGTCTGGTCCCGATACTCTCTTGTTATCATCCCTAAAAACTACAGCCTTTTCTCTGTTAATGTATTTGTGGCTATCATAAACTTGTACCAAATGGGCCGAGTTATTAAGCACCAAAATAGTTAAAGAATAACTATAACCAAGATGACAGATTCATGAAAATAGTAGTTTTTCGTCAGCTAGTTTTGTAGTGACGATTCTTCAATAGGATGAAATATAGTTGTGTATATTTTTATTGTTGATAATTAATAGTGCGAAGTAATACAGTGAAATCTAATCACTCTAGACACAGATATGTGTACTTTTATTCATGCTTTTCAATTACACAGGGATATAGCCTTGCAAAGCAATGCTATAAAATTAAAAAATAAAATATTTATATAGAAATTTAACTATAGGGGTTGTTATGGGGTATTAGTAAAGTTATTTATTTTTATGTAAGACTTGATATTAGGTACTACTGTATATAAAAAAAAAGTTATTTCATATGAAAAAAAATTAAGACATTGTGGTGGGAAAATATTTATCGTAATAAAGTTTGTCAGCATTGGTGTGCAAACAACTTGGTATTAGTAGTAATAGCATGTTATACCATCCTAAAACACTTTTCATCCAGTGCATACATATATAGCTATGTAATTCATATGTATATTGAATGCAATACGTTATACATTTGGATTTATTTTACGATTATTTTTTAGACTTTTGAAGGAATGTAAACTAGATTTTTATTCTCTGTAATTTATACATGAAATTTTACGAAATTTCTTGTTGTGTCAACTCTTTTTGTGATAATTTATCAATTATGTACAAAGCAACGATTCTTATCTATATGTATGGTTGTAAAACGATTTGTATGTCTATTGTCTGTCTACTTCCATAATGTTATCAGACTAATCACGGATTAGTTTGGTGCTGTTAACATTCTGTGCTAGATTCAGTTTCAAGGCGACATAAGAAATGTATATAATTTTACTAAATCCACAGCCCCCGTACAATGAGCATTTTACTAAGTATGCAAAAAACCGTCGCGTAGCTATATCGTAAGTGCCTAACAGGAATCGCTATAAGAAGCCCAAGGTACGGGGGCTGTAACTACGTGAAAACTGTACTTATTATTTCTTTTTGTTTACAATACAGCTCTAATAAATAAATAATTATAAAAAACTATTGAAATCTAGACAATGTCGCCGGCGACCTAAAGTACCTATTAGTGAAATTATTTATGTTATCGTTGCCATAATTTTAAGCAAATAGATTATTTAAATATTTATTTTAACCCTAGAGAGTTAAACTACGCTACGAGTATTTTGCCGCCCGCGGGGAAAAATTGTGATTTTGTCATGCATTTGTCAAAGTCAAGGTTGATCGTAGATGTCCCTCGTTCTTAACCTCCACTATTAATAAATAAGAAGTTTTTATAAAGTAAAAGTTTTTTGGTATTCAAGAAATTAGTGTTAACCAAATTTTTTTGAAAATATATTTTAAATAAGGGAACATAGAGATCATAATACTGATACTGAACATAATTTGACATGGATGTGCCATCGACTTCTCGAGTGCTACGTCACCATGTCACTGTCACACAAGTAGATCCACTGTTGTTATTCTTCAGTTATTATTTTCTTATTTAGATTCTTTCTACGTGACATTGGCAGAATTGTGAAGTATCTTCGCAAAGGCCATTTATCAAGAATTGAATTGAATT
This sequence comes from Biston stratarius, assembly GCA_950106695.1. Taxonomy (NCBI): domain Eukaryota; kingdom Metazoa; phylum Arthropoda; class Insecta; order Lepidoptera; family Geometridae; genus Biston; species Biston stratarius. The sequence continues at coordinate 4,016,636 of OX467112.1, forward strand.
AGATTCTTTTGTTACAGGTAAGATTTAAAAAAAATTAAAGTTCAAGAAATTTTGTCTCATAATAAATGTTAATTTTTATCACAGTATATGTTTTATTCTTTTCCTTTTAAACAAATTTAAACTATTATTTATAAGAAATTTAAGATATGGGTGGCAAAATGCTCCGCAAGCTATTGCGCGGCTACTCTTGGGTCGTGATTTAAATGTCTGTTTTTGTAACCGTTTACTAGCAAATTATACATATATATTTTTATAATCATTTAAATTTACTATTGTTTCATTTTTCTACGTCGTTGTTATGACTAATTTTCATAGCACCATATACTTTATCACACCATCTTACTGATAACATTGGTGTTGGCTGGATCTGGTAAGCTGGTAGACGCAATCATGGGACAAAACGCATTAAGGTACATAAAAACTTTAAAATGTATGAAACAAATCATGCATAAATTCTCTAACATTTTTTAAAACGAAAGCTCTGTTCGCACTGACGCAATCTGTTTTTGAATCTGTCAAAATTATTTAGATTGATAGAACTAAACTCTATCTTTTTTGTGGAAATAGACGTTGATATACCTACTATAGAACAGTTATAATTGTCAATACGCTTGCAATGCGTCAATGGGGATCGTGCCTAAAATTTATAAATATTATTATATCATCTCTTATATATTATTATGTAAAAGATAATTTGGCTCACAAGCTCATGTTATCGCCGAGATGGAAATCGGTCGATTATTTCAATTATAAACCGTTTATGAACTACATATGAACATAAAGCAGAGAGACATTCAATCTCATTGTACTTATGTACCGGTTTTATTACGGAGACCAACGGAATAATGTAAGTAAGAAATGAGTACTATAATTATGTTTTTTTATGATTGACAGGCTGTGTGACCATAGCTCATCTGATGTTAAGTAACTGTGCTCGAAGATGGTAAACACACCTAGTCTGTAATGGAACTGGCTCTCAAGTGAGGCTGCTGGTACACACTGTAAGGTGCTTAGCGCAATATTTAAAAAAAAAAATATCTACCCTAGCACCATGCAAAACACGTTTATACATTTTGACCGCCATGAATTCAATATCTTCACCTGTTCGACGCGACGCGCAGCAAATTTCTCTGTTGTATTGCACATACTTGCCTATCTAACCACAAAATAAAGTACTTACTACCCAGACAAAAACAAGAGCTTGTATTTTTTGGCACCATAAAATTTTTAACTTGATAATCTCGATCTTTCCGAGATCAGAGTGAGTTTCAAGGTATCTCTTAAGTCTGCTAGCTTCATCTTCAACAATATTGTCGCTTGACAGTACACAGTACTATGGCGGTCAATGCGCTAACTACCCTCTGAAACTTGTACTATTATTCACAGGCGTTGGTTGCTACTTCAATCGACGATTTCCGCCGACCGATCGAAAGTGTATCCCCTTCACAAAGTGCCTCGCTCGCCGTAACTGGCCTCATCTGGACGCGGTACTGCTTTGTCATCAGGCCAATAAACTACTCTCTGTCTTTGTGCAACTTCACTCTTGGTATCGCTAACAGTATACAAAGCTGCAGGGCCTTATACTTTCAGAGATATATGGTAAAGACGTAAAATTGTGACGATTAATGTGGGGCGTGGTGGGTTATTAGAAGGTAATAAGTGCGTCATTCACACGTTGGCGTGTAATGCCGAAAGTACATTTAGTATTGTACTCATAATTACGAACAACTCAACTCTTCTTTTTTAGAAAAAATATGTTGACTCTTGGCTAAATTTATGCCCCAAGCTTCTAACCATGTAATAAATATAGGTATCTAACAGCTGCAGTTAATTTGTATAAAGGTGATTTCAAAATATACTCTACGTGCTATTTCATGCTTCGTATTAACTAGAAAATGTGAGCAGAATTTATCTGTTACTTTCAGCTTTTTACAGATTTATTCAGCTGTTACCTCTCGAATACATTCTTATAATATTACATAGAATTATAGCGTTCTTTTTTTGTCGTAAGAGCGAGGCAAAGTAACGAATATTTTCGAGATTCGTGGTACCTATGTTCCGACCTGTAGTCTGTAATTCCTACTTAGATGTCTTACATTGATTTTTGCGAAAAAAATCTAAAACAGAAGTTTAGGAAACAATTCTTAAAATTTCATCAATTTTTTTATACTTATACGAAATTCAACTTCTAGTCTAGAAACCACGTGGCAAAATAAACCCACCAATCAACACCCCAGCGATTCTAATGGACTAAAACAAAATAGGCAATAATTTTATTGTTTTAATTTGAGACTTTCGAATTTATTAGCATTTAGGTTCTTATTTTATTAGTCGTTAATGTTATGAACCGGAACAAATGACTAGTCATAAACATGAAAATCTTGCCAGAATTCCAAAGAAATCTAATATACAATACAATGTCAATAAAAAAAAATACAGTCGACTTGCCAAAAATCGTACTTACCTACATATTTGTGAATAACTACCTCTACTAATATTTAATATAATTACCTTTACATAGTATTTTATTCCATACCTAATAAGTATGTACCTACTTACATTAGTCACAAATTAATAGTAATTAATTATTAATATGTTTTGCTTGAGCTATGTTATTAATATCTAATAGACTTTTCACACGTACTACACGACTTAAATTTTTAACTAAGTACTTCAAATCGAATATGAAACTTCGAATAAATATGAATCTTTAGAATTTGTTATATATTTGCTTTGTAGATTTTAGGAGCTTAACGATTACAAATTAGTTGTTGCATGTTTTTATTTTGTTTGTTATCTAGTTTAACCAATAAATTGTTTTTTCTTGCATTGTATTGTTGAGTTTCCTTTTTTTACACGCCTTTTACTAATTTAATAAAGCGGAAGGTTGGTTGTTTGAATGCCTCTGTCTATGGAACTACGAGTCGGATTTGAAAATTATTTTTGCATTTGATCGCTTATTTCTCGAGGAAAATATTGGGCCAGGGGTGGCGAACCTTAATGTTGCCGATGGTGGGCACAGCTAGTTATAGATAAAAATCAATATTTTATCACGACGTGCATGATGCCTTTTCAGATCTTTTGATAAACCTAATATATTTTTTTCATCGTGATAATGCAAGGACGGGTAAAACCCCGGCTAAGACTCGACTAGACGCAGAGTCGACCTTGACCGAATGTTTGGAGCAGCAGATTTCTAATTCACGATTTCAGAATTAAGTCCATAGTAAGTTGTTTGCAATAAGTACAAAAAATTACCTTTGGGCTTAGAATCGTAACACACATACACAATAATTTTAGCCTGTAGTGTCACCGCTGGGCAAATGCTGGTGGAGACTGCCCAGTCTTCGGCTTTGGTGGTCCAGTAACTGTCGTGACGATTTAGTTCATTACACTACCTTCGTTTGGATCAGGTCGCTTAAATGTTTGGGTTCAAACTGTGGTGACCTGATGACCTTTGCCCAGCGGTGGTTCAACACGCGATAAACAAATTCCTCTTGAAACCATCTAATAGAAAAACAACGATTATAGGCTACCAGTACCTGGATGACCGAGCTTTGCTCGCTTTTTTTAAGGAACTTGAAAAAAGGAGAAAAAAATAATCATCTGGATTCGGGACCGGCCGATTTCCTACCTGAGCTACCTTGTAGAAGATGGTCTTACCTTATTCTAATAATATTATAGCAGTTATATATACAAGAATTGCTCGTTTAAAGGTATTAGATTATGTATAGCCTTTGTTTTACTCAAAAGCCTTCAACAGTATTTCATGCTTTACTTTCAAGCATTGACCAACCAAAGCATATATAGAATAAGATAAAGCATATCCTACTTATTTTCTTTTGTAAAAGTATCGAGACGAAAGATAATGCTCTCCTGAAGGTAAGAGACAACATATGTCAAAGACCATTGTAGCCATATACAGAACTTTGAGTAGTAAAACAAAGTACAGCTGCTTTGCGCTCATTACTTTAAGATCTTTGATGGTTAATCTCAATCACCCTGTAATTTAAATTATTCTTTTCGTAAAATATAACAGCAGCAGTTAAAGTATATAGCACTGGACCATAATTTCGTATTACATAACAGTATATATTTTAAGATTGCCGTTTCCCTATGACTGCGTCTGTGAGGCTCGAGCCAAAGCCTCTTAGCTAGTACCAAAATAAATTAAAAACAACAATCAATTTAAATAATATTTTAATCATCCACAAGGTTCAACAGTCGATCCATGCCGATAGGGGCGAAGTTCCGTCCGCCGTCGTTGGAGTACATCACTACGTTTCTTATAACATAACACTGGAGATTGCCGATCTTGTAGATGGGTCTTCCTTCCCTGGTCTTCCCTGGGATCGGCACGAATGTGATGCCTTTCATTACACACTTTGATTCCAGGAGCTCGGAGAAACTCTTTTGTTGTGAGGCTGAAAAGTTTGTTAATTAGAATAAATAACAAAATATCTCAAATTAATACTAGCACCTGGTTGACCGAGCTTTGCTCGGCTGGAAACACGGATATTAAACGACGGTTTCTTAAAATGAAACCTAGCTAGATCGATTTATCGCCCCCGAAACCCTCTGCATACTAAATTTCATGAAAATCGTTGGAGCCGTTTCCGAGATTCAGATTATTTATACATATATATGTATTATTTTTTATTACATATATAAGATTATTTATTATAATTTGCTGGGTATTCCGCGGTTGATAATATTTTAATTTGCCTTCAAGACGCGAGTGAATCGGTTTCTTCTAGGTTAGCGTGCTCCAATATACATAGATCGCGTCTACGTCCAAACGTAAGACGAGGTGGCGATAAAATGCAAATCTACCCAACAAATTAAAAAAAAATATTTTTTTTACAAAAAGTTTTTTTTTTGCAAATAGTCATTTTTATGAGACGAACTATACGTTCTCCTGATCGAAAGAAATAATCTATATCATTGAGCAATACATAGAACTTTGAGTAACAAAGTCCAGGGCATCGCTGCTTTGACGTTCATTACTTTAACACATTCGATGGTTAGTCTCGGCAAACCTAATTTCGCTAGCTGCAGTACCTTTCAAACCGGAACACAGTAACGTTTACACACTACTGCTTGGTGGCAGAATATCTGGTAATGTGGTGGTACTAGACCACCTCGAGCTAAGGAAATCTACTATCAAATCGTCAAGTCTTTTTTTATAGTTGACAGGTTACGTATTTCACCACAGCTCACTTGATGTTGAGTGACAGTGTGGTCGAAGATGGTAAACAAACTTAGCCTGGAATAGAAAGGAATGGAAGTCATTCAAGGCCGTCAAGTTTATGAGGAAGCAGTTCTCACCAGAAGCCAAAGCTTCAGCGATACGCGAGGCGTCCTTCAAGTCTAAAGGCGGTGCAGGTGTGTACCGCGGAGGCGGCGGCGGCTCCACGAGCTCTATGTCGGTGCTGCGGTTCATCATGTCGAGAGCTTTGCGAAACGCGTCACGCACCCCGGGCTCTTTCAGGACTTCCTCAGGGAACATTTTCTGAAAATTAAACATATTATTATTTCGTTTTATTTAATACAGCTGTGCTGGCTAGCTTCCGGAAAACATCGTCGACTTTCGAGGTTTCATATTTGACTTGATTTATATAGTAGTTTGACTGACCTGTTAGCTCATTCGAAAGAAAAGAAAGAAAGAAGCAATTTCATTTTGAACAAAATAGGGGCGCATCTCAGCATAATGCTGGTAATACTAAGTGGCAAGACCAGCGCTGGTCTTCCGGTGAGCCGTTGTAGGTCAAACAAAATACATATAAAAATATTGAAAACAACACCAACACCAAAAACAAATATAATAAACAAAACAAATGAGCCATGGAATTTGGTAGTATATCTGGTTAAGGAGCTGTCAGATCCAAAAAAGCAGTGATCCTTAACACGGCGCGCATTGTTAGGAGGTTTATCACTCAGCAGCCCTTACCACCCGCTTACCAGCTTACGCTTGCCCCGATTATATTTAAGAATGAAATTATTTGTAATAACTTGACTTGAACTTTCGGATAAGTTATTTCATATTATTGTCATGTTAGTTAAATTTAAATCCTCATCACTGTTGTAACGGAAACGACTGTTAAGCGGAAATTAACTCAATATATACCTTGAACACTCAAAATGAACTTCCGCAAAGTAACGCCTGAATCAATCAATTAACTATCTGTATATTAATATAATAGTTAAGAGGTCAATACTAGAAATGAAATTGATTGAGAAAGTTGGCGCGTTTTAGTATAAGAGGTCAAGAAACAATTTGGGTCGCTGCGCCCACAAAGTATTGTATTTCGACCGAACCTTACCTTGAACTCCGTGTAAGAGTTGAGCACGGTGGCGTGCGTGGGGTTGGTGTTGAGCCAGGCAGCCAGCGCCGCCAGCCAGCGCGGCAGCAGCGCGCGGCTGGCTATGGCCGCCACAGTCGGCGCTCCCAGCAACTCTAACCACTCCACACACCACAGCCACGCCGCTACAAGAAACAAAATTGCACAAATAAAATATAAAACATCGTTCTGTCAGCTGATTAGAGTGAAGAGGGAAGTACTGTTTCTCTGGTGACGAGTTCTAAAGGGAAGTAAGAGATACCCATACTTACTCTTCTCTCTGGTGCCGAGTTCTAGAGGGAAGTAAGAGATATACTTACTTTTCTCTCTGGTGCCGAGTTCTAGAGGGAAGTAAGAGATACTTACTGTTTTCTCTGGCGACGAGTTCTAGAGGGAAGTAAGAGATTTACGTCTTGTTACCTATTTCTGGCGACACGTTTTAGAGGGAAGTAAGAGGTATAGATACCTACTATTCTTTATGGCGACAAGTCTTGAGGGAAGTAAGAGATTTACGTACTGTTCTCTCTGCCGACGAGTTCTAGCGGCGAGTGGTGGAGGCAGTGCTCGAGCTTCGGCACGATGTGATGGTGTAGTAGCGCTGTAAGCGCCGCGCCCCAGGCGCCGCGCCACGCGCCCAGCACGCCGCGCGCCGACCCGTCGCCCGGGTGCCACGCCGCCAGCGCGCTCGCCAGGCGGGATCGAATCAACGGGTATACGGCCGTCGCTAGCGCATCGCCTGCGAACACACAACAACTCAACAATCCCATGAATGATACCTATAATAATTCAATTTAAAAAAAAACAGTCATTTAGCATGTTCTTTAAATACATTTAGCAAACTGTTCGAATTGAAAACCTTCGTCTTTCTTGAAGTCGGATAATAAAAGCAACCTAGTTAGTTATGTACCATGGCATTTGTTCAAGATGACGCAAAATTTTTATACAAGTTATTATTTAATACTATTTTCAACTAAAGGATTATTAAATTACTAGAAAGTAATTATGGTTTTTTGGCATTTTATTATATGGACGATTTTTTTTTTATATTGACATAATTATTTTATATTGACAGTATTTTATATTGAAAGTATTATTATATTGACATGTTTGTATACTTTGACATTTTGTTTTTATTCGTTGACATGTAATCAGTATTCTAAAACCCTTATACATATATTGAAATGATATTACGGAATTTACTTGTAACATTGGTGTTATCGATAAAATATTTGTATTTGCTGTTGTAAATTAGTTACATACCTGTGAGGTCGTGCCAGGGCAGCACCCAGCTGTGGACGGGCTGCGTGTCGTGTGTGGGGTCCCAACCGCGCGCCGCCTCCAGCAGCCGCGGCACAATACATCTAAAACAAACAACACATTCTTTTTTTTTTGTTTTTGGGCATCACACTTTATGTATTAAGCCAGTATTTTTTATGTAAAATAGTAAACAAGCGACGAGCCACCTGATAGTAAGTGGTCACCGCCACCTATAGACACCTACAATACCCAGGGCACTGCTAGAGCGTTGACTACTTTTGAATATTCACCCTACTGTTGTACCCTAGTCAAGCAGATGACTTTACTAAAAGTTTTGACAGAATTTTGGAAGCAACACGAAAAGTCATTATCACCACATTATATCACTTTCCCTTACAACAAATTTCCCCATGCTTACGAACTCAATTCTGTATTTGATAAAAAAGAACAACACAATTTTTATTAAAAAAAAATGACAAAAACTCGAACAATGAATGCCGGATTAATGGCGTATATTCCGACATTTCAAGCACGTTTACTACTACAGTCAACCATCACTCTAATACTAATTAAGATAGAATCACATTTAGCGGAGCAAAGTTATGGCAGTTACGCAAGTTTTTGCAAATCAGTTATGCAAATCTTACCTGGCAGCACATTGCTTCACTAGCCAGCCAGGGCTTGCCTCGGCCCAAGCGCTCAGTGCGCGGACCATGGGCGCTGGGTTACGGGGATTCCATTTCCTGTGAATAAATACATAATATATTTTAAATTTCGACCGGTGGCTTTTTTCAAGGAGTTAAGTCAGAGTACGACGCGCACGCGGCCTCGTCTTGCTTCGCACTACCACTAACACTCCTATCTGACCTAATGAAATCCCGTGTAAAAAACAAAAATAATAAAATGAAAGATGTCTTTTGCAGAAGGTTATCTAGTGCCATCGCAGTATCAGATATTCTGCCGCAAAGCAGTACTATGCAAACATTTCTGCGTTTCATTTTTAAGGGTAGGGAATTGACAGAGATCCTAATGATCAAACGTTCAAAGTATAAGCGCTGATATGTCGATGCCTGGACGTTGCTTCGTACCAAATTTCAAAATTCTGAGTTCACGGGAAGAACTCTGTAGGTTTTGATTCCCTTGCGAATATCGAAAATTTGCAGCATAAACGGCTGTATCTTTTGATTGCGTTGGCTTAGAAGTTTGATTTTTCCACAGTTCCAAGGGACAGTAGTCCTGAGTATTAGATATGAATTTCAGCTTGATACCTCCACGCGTTTCTGAGAAAAAGAGGTCTTGACAGTCAGACAGACGGACAACAAAGTGATCCAATAAAGAACCCTAAAAAAGGCATTACACAAGAAATAGCTGTCAAACGCAACCAAATGATTAAAAAAATAAAGAAAGAATGATGCAAAAAAAATCTTACTCGGCTGCAGTAGTGATATGCGGTACATAGTGTTGCCATAATAAACTATTGTAAGCCTCGTCGCTCAACAGTTTTCTCCATTTCAAGAAGGTGGGTATGGGTTCCTCGGGCGCCTCCAAGGGTTGCCAGGGCGCCAGCAAAGCGCTCAGCAGTGGGCTTACAATGCTGCCAGCTATAGTGCCCAGGCCAAACATTTCATACTCTAATGGGTATGTTACCTGTAACAAATTACAAACAAGCTTATTCGATATGGCGAGCGCAGTTAGGTGTGACTGTTCAAGGAAGACGCTGCTGCCCATCTTCCGGATTACATCCCTTAGCCGACTCTTACGGTAACCACGGGTAGAGAGGGTGGGGTAAAATTCTTACTAATCGATAGAAATAATACATTTTAAATTTAGATTAATTTTTCTATGATAAAATAAAATTTTAATGGTTGTTTGGTATATAACATATTAATAATTAAATAATATGACATACAATAAATACCTGAACACTATCAAAACAAATCAAATTTAATTTATTTAGCATACATTTTGGGCATATTAAAATGAACCCACTGGCTACGAACCAACGATAACTGTATTTCGGATACCAATGGCTTCTCACGATATCTTATTCAAGAACGAAATGCCATAAACAGACTTAAAAACTAAACAATTTTTTTAAAGAATAACCTTTGAATTGACCTATAATATAGGTCAATAATAATGTTATATAGGTCCTATATATATATATATAAATATCTACGATGGCACGACACTATTACTTTCGTTTATTGCCCTATTTTTTCCAAGCATTTCACCCTGTATATGTAAGTGTGTGTGTGCACGTGTGGTGTATGTGTTTGCGTACGCATATAGTGTGTTCGTGTGCATGTATGGGTACGCATGTAGTGTGTGCGTTTGTGTACTTGTGCATTTATTAAAGCTAAAATAGAGAACTATTTAAAATTAAAAATGACAATCTATTCAATAGATTGTTATTTTTCTATTCTATTGTATTATTTATTTACACGTTGTCAAAGGTACAGAAAAGGACATAAGGTACCTTTTACTTAGCAAAATAGTACCTACAGTTCCCCAGAAATAGAAAAACAATTACACTAATGCGAGCGAGACGGCGGATAAAAGCTAGTATTTAGCAAATAAAACAAAAAAAAAATTTGGCATGAATTTCGCACTTCTTATTTTATATTAAATTCATAGGCTGACCATCTAATATGAATATGCCTCCGTATGGTCCTTTGTATGTGACACTAAACCAAGTATTGAGAAGTAAATAAAATCTTGGGATATGACAAAACATGTTAAATATATAATAGAAATTATTTGTACCTTCAAATCTGCTAACACTTCATACGCAGCCTCAAGTGACAAGTCAGGCTTGTTAAGCTCTTCCACTCTCTGCAAGATTGTCTCCACCTTCCCAATGACGACGTCATGTTCTTCCAACTTGATGTTGCAATCTTCTAGGTCTCGTTCTAGGACGACAATTTCGTCTTCTGCCGCTCGGAGCTCGCGAGCGTTTTGGATTATATCCTATGGGCATTTTTTTATGGTTGATATGCTAGTTTTTTGAGCACAGCTCACGTGACATTGCGGTCGAATATAGTAAACACATCTAGCCTGGAATGGAACAAGTTCTCAAGTGTGACTACCAGAACACATCGTTAGGTGCTTAGCGACACATTTTCAACTTAAGGGTGGTAACTAGCCAGCCGTGTACTACAAAGTATCCTACCACCATAGTAAGATGCTAAAGTTCATTGTTGGGTTTTTATTGTTGACAAGCTAGGTGTTTGACCACAGCTCTTTATGTTAAGTGACGGTGTGGTCACATAACATTAGATGAGATCAGATGATGGTAAAGTGTACCTAGTTTGGAATAGAACTGGCTCTCGAGTGAGGCAGCCGGAACACACGGTTAGGTTAGGTATAAAATTAGTAACATTGTATTGTGTATATAATTTGTAATTTTTTGTATTTAGTTTGCTACCTCAGTGGTGGGGTTCGATTCCCATCTAGGAAAAACATTAATAAATAATAACTTCACTGTTCACACCAAAATAACAAAACTGGAATTAAAACATTATACTCAAAAACTGGCGTCCTTATTACTTGAAGCGATCTCTTCCAAACAATTTTGGTATGAATAGGACACGCTAAGGAGGTAAAAGAACAGGTACCATCGAAAGGGAAAACTCGTAACATTATGTTAAGCAGTAGTGCGATCTAAGAGCATGTTTACCTAGATATATTTTTTATGGTTGTCAAACGACAACAGTTCACTTGATGTTAAGTGACAGTGACCATGTAATATTTAACCATATATATACTAATCTAAAAAAAACCGACCAAGTGCGAGTCGGACTCGCGCACGAAGGGTTCCGTGCCATTATCAATGAAAAAAGCAAAAAAATCGCGTTTGTTGTATGGGAGCCATCCCTTATTTTCTTTATTTTTTTTGGTATTTGTTGTTATAGCGGCAATAGAAATACATAATTTGTGAAAATTTCAATTGTCTAGCTATCGCGGTTCTTGGGATACAGCCTGGTGACAGACAGACGGACGGACGGACAAACAGCGAAGTCTTAGTAATAGGGTCCCGTTTTTACCCTTTGGGTACGGAACCCTAAAAAAACAATCAAATTGAGAACTTCCTCCTTTTTGAAGTCGGTTAATAAAGCAGAAGAGTTTGTTTGAATGCGCTAATCTCTGAAACTACCAGTCGTATATGAAAAATTATTTTTGCATTTGGTAACTCCTTTCTTGAGGAAGGGGTTAAAGGCTATTTAACATCACGATAAAACCTAGAAGTCGATGGCTGGTGAAACCTTATTAACTAATTCATACCTGTTCGCAGCATTCCACCATGAGGGCCAAGTTATGAGCGAGCTCCGGAGCGGCGAAGTTCTCGCACTTCCTCCTCGGCTCGTGTTCGAACCGCGGCGCGGCTGCTCTCAGCGCGTGATACCCACTCAGTACTCGCTTCTCTTTCCCGGTCATGTCTATCACGGGGACGCGGGCTAACTCGTTACTGGAAAAGGAACGAGTGGCGTGAAGATAAGTGAAGAAGAGACGGTGGTGGAGGGAAGTGGAGTTAAAGTGGTGGCTATAAATTACAAAAATAGAGATGGATAAAATACGGACCAAAGGTGGGTTGTTGAGCAAGCATTCTACAAAGTAGACGAATTTCTACCTAGAGTAGAGTAATCTACTTAGAGTATCTTAATAATCCTTGACATCAATTTATTTGGAATCTTAATAGGTATTTTAATATTCAATGAATAATTTTAATTAAAAAAAGACAGAAGTGTTGCATGCCATGGGATTTGAATTCAGGACCTCCAGATTGGAAGTCAGACGGTCTCCTTCCAACTCCAACCAGGTTCCCGAAACTTGTAGACGCCTTATTCTTCTCTAAATGAGAAGAGACCCGCGCCCAGCAGTGGGCCAGTTTATAATAATAGGGCGGACTCGGAATTTTATTTTGATTAATGATTGTGACTATAAGTATAGTCTGGGTGTCTTCAAATCGCGAGTGAGTGATATCTTCTTGGCAAGCATGATTCCTTCGTAAGCCGCATCTTCGTTTAACATCAGAGAGATATAAAACGCAATTTTATCACTGGAACTGGCTCGTAAGTGATGCCAGCTCTAGTTGAGGATGGTAGCTAGCCAGTCGAGTACTAGAAAGTACCACCATGCTATGCTTTCCCCACGATGTTTTCTTTCACCAGCAGCTCAAGGTCAAAATCCGGCCGTGCTAACTACTCAGCTATTATCGTTACAAAATATATAGGTGTCAAAAAAGCAGACGAGTTTCCTGATGGTAAGTAATCACCGTCGCCAAAAGATATCTGTAATACCAGGGATAGAATACATTGCCGACCTTTTAAGGTTCTGTTAATACACGTTTTGAAGAACCCAATGTTGTAACAACGCGGGAATTCGGTGGAAGGTCTATAATTTCACAATTTGCATCGCAATATATGTTTCTATAAACCAATTAAATGTGGATAAGCCATCTCAGGGCCGTCTTTACCTGGGGATTTAGGGGGTGCGGTGCACCCGGCGTAGAGTCCTAGAAGGCGCAAGCCGAGACCGCCATAAAGGGTCTCACCGGGTTTCCATATGAAATCTGCACTGATGTCTTTTTGACATTGGTGCATTTATTATATTGCTAGTTGTTAAAAATAATTTTGAGCCAATTATCAAGCCCCTAGCTTCATTCGTTTTTGCAAAATAAGGGTTGCAATCCCTAACTTCAAAATGATTTTTCTACTAAACTATAAAAGACTTGAATAAAACCAACGCGAAACAAAAGCTACTAATTAGATCTAGGTTAACTAACGAGAACTTCTACACAACTATGAATTTAAATTCATTCAATACGTGCGCAGGATGTCTTTTGCACTTGGCGACGAATATGCTTAAGACGGCCCTGAGCCATCCGAAAAAACATGGTTCTTGGAACAGGTATAAGGAAGTAAGTAAGTGGGTAAGTAGGTGAAACCGCGGCGCGATGCTAGCTACAAATAAAGTCCATTCTCTACCTCGCCACAGTATGCATCGTGGGTTTACCCTCTTGTATGACGTCAGCCGAGTCTCGGTAGAAATATCGCCCTTTGTGGGATTTCTTCCAGTTGTACGTTTTTTCTGTGCCACCTTTCTCTTGGTCTTCTTTCTCTTTCAGTCGCTTCTCCTCTTCTTTTTTGGCTTTTATCTGAAATAAACATTTTCTTAGGATTAGCAGATATTTTCTGCAATGTGCACATATAAATCACTTAGTGGTAGATTTCCTTAGCAGGGGATCGTCTAGATAGGTACCACCGCAGTACCAGATATTCTGCCGCTAAGCAGTAGTGTGTAAACATTACTGTGTTCCGGTTTGAAGGGTACGGCAACTAGCGAAATTACAGGGCTGTTGAGACTTAAACATTAAAAGTCTGAAAGTAATGAGCGCCAAATTAAGGGGTGATGCCCTGGACTTTGTATTACTACCAAAAGTTTTGTGTATCGGTGTAATGTTCATAAACAGGCGTTATTTACTTACCACTTACCATCAGGAGAGCGTATCAATCGTCTTATTACTTTAACATAAAAAAAGCTTATTTTTTTTAATAATACGTTATAATATAAATATCGTAAGGCATTACACACAGCGCCATCTGACCCCAAACTAAGCAAAGCTTGTACAATAGGGATCAGATAACTAATATAATACTTAAATACATACTTATAATATATACATAATACACAAGTTGTTTATAGCACAAAATGTATGTTCTGGGTGGGAAATCGAAGTTGGAAGTACACTTAGTTAAATAATTTATCCTTAGCTAAGATAGCAGAGTGGTTTACGCTAAGTCAGGCAGAAATACAAAACAGATAATAGCAATAATATAGCATTAGAAAAGCAAACTAACAAGTTATAGCAAGCAGTTAAAAAACCATTACATAGCTCATGTTTTAAACGAGACTTCTACAATTTTATTTAAATTGTTTGCATGATGATATAGTTTTTGTAGTAAATATCTTACCGCTGCCTTCTCAGGTCCATAAGCACCAATAGCTCCTCTCCCCTTTCTCACAGTTGCTTCCACGGGAGCCGATATACCTTGCAAATCCTTGCCCAGACCTCTCCCAGGTTGGTACCCCATCTGGAATGAAGATAATCACATTTTTAGTAATATTAATATGAGTTACTGAAATATGTAAAACCGTATCTATTTAAGCAAATCACACATTTGTAACAAATATTTTTTACTTCAGACTGAGTATATTATTCAATATTGTTTTGCAGATATATATTTTTAGATAATAGAGATTACCATATGTTATTATAAACAACTTTTACGATGGACACAACTCTAAAATAGTGAAAATGATCTCAGCTGTTCCTTAGAAAAAGTTCATCAACACCAGACTAAATGTAAGGAGTAACTCAAGCAGCTGTTCATTACTATGAATACCGAAAGAGGTTCACCTTTGACATAGTATAGCCCAAGGTTATAACCCTATATGTTACCATTTATAACCTCATTGATTTAACTGGAATGGTTGATTTTTTTGGTTGACAACTTAGCTCCTTTTAGAATAACTCCATAACACTAACATCCAGAACTCTTTATTGTTTACCATTTCTTACTTTAGATACAGTCATATCTTATATGTATATTACCTGTAATAACAATTTAGCACCTATTCCCTTAGTGTGTTTCTCCCATGTCCCCATATTGCCTCCAATATGGGCAGATCGCATCCCCTGTCCCTTTCGCCTGATGCCTGCTGTCTCGCTCTCATCAGGGTTGGCTGGTTGTTCATCTTCGTCAGAACTATCTGGCGCAAATCTGGGCCGAGATGTGGATGCTTCTGTAGATTCTAACTCTGCAATTTAGACATGATAATGGTAAGGAATACAATAACTGTTGTGTATACATAATGAAACTAATCTTTTTTTTAATTTATTTACATAATATATTTTGTATTATATTTGTAGAAACATATTCAAAGTTGGTTTGTTATATTGTGAACTAAGTAAAACAATTTAAATAATATTATTAAAAAGAATGTGAAACTTGGTGAATTTGAAATGGAGCTTTACATTATAGATTAACACAGGCTTATTATATCCTGAAATGCAAGTGAAATTGTATGGTGCAGCTAGCAAGTAAGTCATAATAAAAGACAATGTCAGTAAAACACATGCTAAGGATCCTCTTGGTTTTATTGTTGCTGTTGGCATATGGAATCCCACTGCTGTTTTTTTTTCTTTAGTGAATAGAATTCTGCTATGTAGTGCTTACACTAGTAACAATTTTAAGAATTGGTAGGAAAGATGTTCAAAAATTAAAATCACCATTAGCTTTTTTCTCTTTTTTCTTTCCAGCTTGTTGAACACCTCCTGCCACGAAACCGATGGGTGCAGAGAAGTCTTTAGGTTTCCGAGTCCTCTGACGAATATTATCTTCATTGTCCTCTTCATCACTGTCTTTAGCCCATACACCTGCAGTCAATTTATTAATAAGCATCTAAGCACTATATTCCAGAGAATTCAAAATTGCTTTTGATCCTACTGTTCTTACATCTAAATAAGTATATAGGTTCTAATTATATTCATATATATCACTACATATTATAAAACAAAGTCTATCTATCTGTCTGTTCGTGATAAACTTAAAAACTACTGAACGGATTATTATATTATTATGAGTGTCACCAATAGATAGAATGATTCATGTGGAAGGTTAAGGTATTTAATTTGTTGATGTTTTGTGTAGTACTACATTGCACTTGTGCGAAGCCGGGGCGGGTCGCTAGTATTTGATAAAAAATAATTCTCTTTAATTCTTTATGAATTATGAAAAACTTAATTGATTAAGAGTGAATTAAGAGTTTTCTTACTTGTATTATTTCTCAAATTTAAAGAAGATGACAATAAAACACTATTTTGAAGGCTTTAAGTTGTCAAAAAATAATGCTGTACATCTCATTGCAGTTTGTAAGAAAAGGACAACATTTTTAATAAGCTTAGATCTTTTTTTTTTTTTTTATGGCTGACAGGCTTGTTGTTTGACCACAGCTCACCTGGTGTTAAGTGATGGTGTGGTCGAAGATGGTAAAGCACACCTAGCCTGGAATGGAACTGGCTCTCAAGCGAGGCTGCCGGAACACACCGTTAGATGCTTGGCGGCAGATTTTCAACTTGAGGGTGGTAGCTAGCCAGCCGAGTACTAGAAAGTACCCTACCACCACGCAAAGCCAAGTATCTTAGTTTATCTGCCAAGTAAAGCCTTTAAAAGTGTTCTCATAAAAATATTCATCATGAGATTTTTTTGACTATAGTTAGAGTATCTTGTACAGGTAAAACAAAAATGAGTTTTAATTTGTAGTTACTTTTAATTTAGATCTTTTTAAAATGAAAAAGTCTACATTTTTTATCTTAAACTACATTATTGTATACAAGTTTGTAGTGAAAGGTGGACTTATATACACATGTTTAATTGTTAAATAAACATTTTTGAGATAAGAGTCCAATCTAGTAAGTCTATATCTTTAAACGAGCAATTCTTGTATATATATATATATATTCTGAATCTCGGAAACGGCTCCAACGATTTTCATGAAATTTAGTATGCAGGGGGTTTCGAGGGAGATAAATCGATCTAGCTAGGTTTCATTTTTAGAAAACGTCGTTTTATCAGTGTTTTCAGCCGAGCAAAGCTGTCATCCAGGTACTATTGTTAATGTCTCACAATCATCATAAAAAAAAACTATTTTCAGTTCTTTGAAGAAATGAGAAAGCTACCATGTCTTTATCTACATCAAAAAACTACAGAGATTACTCTGAAAATTTAAAAGTCAATTTGAAACACAACAAGTTAAAACTTTCACTTATTTAACTTTGTTTTCTTTTTGTTATGTGATTTTTTTTTGGCTTTTGTGTTATCTCTTGTCTCCTATTTATTTTATAGATTAGCAGCTGTTCATTTTCCATATAAAATGAGATAAAATATTTCTTCAACAAATTAATTCATGTTTTCATTGAACCTAATAAATCTGAGAATCACCTCACTTTAAGTGAGTCTCTTACTAGATTACACAAGTCATCCCAACTTCTAGGAATATTGGAAAGTATTTCCAAACAACTGGTATTAATTAGAAACAAATTTATATATATATTAATATATATAAAATATATATTAATTAGAAACTGAATCAAGATTTTACCGCGATATTATTGTACAGTGGAGCCGTGTCATATAATCTAAAAATGACTTTACAAAGAACCTGGAGTCCTGAACGTTTCCTGTAGCCTGTTTATTTTACCATTTCTTTGCTCCTAAGTTATTGACTTTCTACTGTTCCGTATTAGTCCGGTTGATGTAAATTGCCTGCTTAGACAAATGTAATTCATAATTTAGTAACGTACCGTAGATTTGGTGTTCTTTTTTCGCTTTCCGATTCCTTGAAAAGTTGAATTCATTGTCCAAATCGTAGTCGGTGATTTCAAAACGTATAACCTCGTCGTCAGACATTATGCTATGAAGTAATATTACAAAACTTTGTCATATACACTGCTACTGATACTTTACTTTTATTAATCTAGATGTGTAAATAAAAATTAATTATTATTGTGAAGTAAAACCACAACACAATACATTAACATGACCACAATCAGTTTACAGCTTACGCTCACAGTAACAGAACAGCATCAACCAAAAAGAATATCAGCAATTCAAAGCTAAAAAAATAATAGGCACAGACCAAAGCAGAATCACTTGGAGCGTGTTGGTTTTTATTAGCTTTTATGGTGTAAATGGTGTTGTTGGTCTACTTCGGACCATTCGAGGTTAGCTTATTTGACATTATTTAATATGACAGTAACATCCATAGGCTTGTGTTATCTTATCTCATGTTTTTTTAAATAAATGTAGCTTTGTACTCATTATACATTTTATACTCACCATCTTTTATTTTTTATTATGTTAATCGCCTAATGTTAAGAAACTTATTCTGGATCTATAATAGCCAGCGAAAAATTTAAACTTAGTTTTAAATTCCGCATGGCATTATACAGTAGATAACAGTGTAGGCTGTTTTCGACACTTAACTTTTTATACATGTGTCGTAGTATTTACTCTAGGGAATGGTGCAAAATGTCGAGACATCTTTACAAACGATCACTTAAATAGATACAACCAATTCAATTAGAAGCACTGCTATCTAGATGTAGTACAGGTTACATCAGGCGGTGTTTATGATGCGTTCTGTAACAGTACTTTTAAATATGATTAAAAAAACAAATACCTAGTTACGACATGCGTTTTAATTTATTCTAGTAAAATATAAAATATAAATCTCTTTTGTTCATATAACATAGATATATAAAAATAGAATAATCATTATATATTATAATACTTTAACACTGGGCACAATGGTAGATATAAATTTTACTAAGCACAGAACATAATTATATTATGCTGTTTTAATTTCTAGGTGCACTGATTATCACACAGCAAAAATGTTTTTGTACTTTTAAGTAAACATCACAAAATAAGAACATTTACGGTAATTATACAAAATTAATTAATTTTCTTAGCACTGTTCGATTTCTTTGGTTTAATTAAAGACCACAGTATTTTCATTACTTTCTTAAGAATAATCATTGCTATAATAACGAGTATAGCAAGATCGAGGTAGAGTTTTTGGTACCATGGTACCATAAGCGCAGGAGATCGCAGATGGGGAGCGCCACCCGTCTTCAAAACGTGGTTCACCCAATGTATCAGCTCTTGACCAGGTGTTACTGGTCGGTCGTGGTAGATCAAGGATAACTCCTTAGCTTTTTGGGTGTACCTGTTGAAAAATAAATTGTAAAATATTAATAAGTACATGTTTTGGTTCCATAACATTAAGCATTGAACAGGACGACAGATAATATAATACAAGTACAGATACATTATCCCAAACAATATGATACTTTTTATTTTATTGCTCACTGGCGAGGTGTTTGACCACAACTCACCTGATGTTAAGTGACGGTGTGGTCGAAGATGGTAAAGCACACCTAGCCTGGAATGGAACTAGTTCTCAAGTGAGGCTGCCGAAACACACCGTTAGATGTTTTACGGCATATTTTCAACTTTTTTACTATAAAGTACCCTACCACCATGCTAAGGTTTCCTCACAATGTTTTCCTTCACCGGCAGCTCAAGCTTATTGTTGGGGTTTGAACCCACGCCCTTCGGCATGCGAACCGACCGCGCTAACCACCGAGCTATCATCGCTACAAAAACGGTAAATTGTGTACAAATAAAGCAAACACGTTCAGACCAATTGAACCATAGTGGTCACCAATCATCGAAACAAAATAACACAACATAATGACAGCATAGCATGACTTACTTAGGATTGTTTAAAATCTCTTCAATTTCTAACTTGAGCTTGTCAGCCATTGTGTAAGATAGGTCCACTCGCCTCGCGAAGCCCCTCGAGACCGCTTTGGCAACATTCGAGAGCTGATCCCCAAATACTGGAATACCGATAATGGGCTTTCCAGCGGCTACAGTTTCCGTCGTAGACAGAAGACCGCCATGACTGATGAAAAGGACGCAATTTGGATGCGCTGAAAAAATATGGAAAAATAATTAGATGATCAAAAGCAAATCGGGTTGAGTAGCATTGATAATCAGAACCATATGTCAACAGTGGATTATGACAATGTGTTTTTTCTTGGTTGACAGTGTAGGCGTGCCACTGCAATTCGATTGTCATCATCATCATCAGCCATTTAAGAGGTCCACTACTGGACATAGGCCTCCTCCTGGAGGGGTTTTGCCAATACTCGCCACGCTTGGCAGGCGGGTTGGCGAGCGCAGTCAGGTGTGATTGTTCAAGGAAGACGCTGCTGCCTATCTTCCGGATTACATCCTTTAGCCGACTCTTACGGCAACCACAGGTAGAGAAGGTGGGGTAAAATTCTAACGCCGGCACCACCACGGCACTTTTTTTTTCTTTCAACTGACAATTCGAATCGATTCGACAGAAAATATTTATTTGTTTACAAGAAAAAAAATTGTATAGGCAAAAACCAATATAATATGTATAATGACAAGCATTTACAATTCATCCTACCATCGCCGTGACCTCGGAACATCTCTTTACCTCTGAACTAAGCAGACTGTTTGTGTCACGGGGACAAAGACTACCACTAGTAGGACGTGGCATGGGAAGACAGGTTACTATGTTGGTCTATGGTACTAGGTACTATGTTGGTCAGAACTAACTATATTCCAGTGATATGAAAATCTTATTACATTTACCTACACATGACGGTGTGAGAGTTCTAATGACATGAACTGAGACATCGGTTTATCTTTATTATTATTAGAATATAGTCAAACTTAGTAACTAGCCTATTTTACTTTAGAAACTGACGTAGTTTTAACACATTTTTATTCTCGTTTAATTACTCTATGTCTTTTTTAAGGAGTCAAAAAACAAGAAATAACGTGAGTGCCTCGTCTTGCTTTGCTCTGTGGCTAGCAGCTTGGAAACTAACTTCTAGTGTGGCTTCCAGATTACTGGGCGTCCGATTTTTATCTAGAAGGGACTAGCTTGTTGATTATTAGACTTTTACAACATTGTACTTAATGGTATCCTTACGATGTTTTTTATAGGTCAGTGTCCTTATTTGAATGCACGCATGAGGCGTAGAAATCGAGTCGCGCAAACCACTGAGCTATCATAGTAATTAATATCAACACGTGAACTATTAAAATAATTAAGTCTTTTGCATAATAGTCATGGACGTTTTAGAATATTAGTTAGCTACAAAAACAACATCATTTGAATCAATAAGCAACTTTTTTTTCTTAAATATTTTTTGGCGTCATTTTTTTTTCTCTAGTAGTGTATCTCATAACACGTACCTTGTTCCTTTTTAAAGATCTAACCGTGTAAACAAATATAGCAAAGGAAATCAGGCAAAATGATGATGATTTCTTTAGCGAGGAAATTTGGTGGTGTTATTGGTCGAAAAACAGCATGTTAATTTAGATAGTGTGCGCAATAAGCGCTTCGAATCCACATTATTTATTCGCACAGCGGGGATGTGGAACTCTTTGCTGGAGTCTGTGTTTTCGGAAAAGTACAATATGAGTGTCTTCAAATCAAAAGTAAACAGGTTCCTTCTAGATAGCCGTGTTCCATCCTAGCATCGTTGCTTAACATCAGGCAGGAAGTGGTCAATTGAGAAAGAATACTTATTTTGTGATAGTACCTAATAAGGAATCTCACCTAAAATGCTTTGTTGAGGAGCCCACTTTATGATATGAACATTTTTTGGTAAACCTGGTAGATTTTCTTCGAATTTCCAAAGCACTGTCTGCTTTAAGCTTCCAAACACTTCGAGCAAGGACTTTTTCAATTCATCAGGCATATCTTTACTTTTAAAATTTGAGCCCATGCTGAAGTATATTAGACCGTTTTTAGCATTCGAGCAGCTTTTGCAAGTCCTGGAAATTTTATTATATAGTAATTATCCAGATAGGCAAACATAACAATATATATGAGAACAAGCAACCATGGTAATTACTACGAAGAAAAAATCAGTATTTTGGAAGAAATTTCTTTTTATTTTACTTGTTTTTTTATCTTTTATTATTGTTATTGTCATCTATTGTGTTGTTGGTAAGTAGATTTAGCTTTATCTGCAAGGGATCACCGGAAGACCAGCGAAGGTCTTACCACTTAGTATGACCAGCATTATTTGCTGAGGTGAGCACCTATGTTGTAGCTGTCCCTGATTTGTCTTTGTGCGACCACATCGTCGCTTACCAGCAAGTGAGTTGGTGATCGAAAGTTGATTAACTACACATTTAAAAAAAAACTAGAATTTAATTATTTTTTCAACGACTTCAAAAAGGAGGAGGTGCTCAATTAAGACTGTTTTTTTTATGTTTGTTACCGAACTTTCGACTGGGTGAACCGATTTTGATGATTCTTTATTTATTTCTGACAATGGCATCCATGAGAAAACCATATGAAGTAGGTATTTTTTTTGTTAAAATCTTACTTGTTAAATTTCGCAACTCGCAACATGTTGCTATCGACCATAATTTTTATATTAAGTTAGGATAGTTTTACATTATGATTGTGTTATGGGTAGAAATATCAATTACATTAAATTATCATTTACTCTATAACTGTAAAGATAGACATATGAATACCTAGATGGTGTGGAACCAAATTTTCTCCAAAATTAAAAAAAAAAACCTATAAATTTAATAGTATATACAGATAAAAAACAGACTAACCTCAGGTAAAGGCTTAACATTCTCGTCAATATGGTAACCTCCGACTGGTATATAGTTTTGCGGTAACCGAGCTGGATATCCCGTAGACACGTGTGAATTCCCCAATACTAATGTTGCGTTGAAACGCAACTCTGAGAAAGAGGGCGCCACTCTCCCCCTCGCTTCAATCATAGGAACTAATATACTATTGTATCCGGTTGTTTGTAAATAGTTAGCTGCACTGAAAGTAATTTTTTTTTTATTCCAATTTAGTTAAGGGACTTTTGTAACAGCCACATGGCAGTTCCATCGTATTTTCTACAATGTTTTATTACAAATAAAAAATAATTCCAGTCACAACATATGCTTATATACACTCTCTAATACACACTTTCACTCCCTTGCATACACACTAAAATACTCTGTTTTACACAATAAAATACTCTGATTCTGATTCTGATTCACTAAAAAATCATGGTAGGTCACTTGAGGCGACTCACATAAACGAAAAGCTCACTGGCTGCTTCAGAACAGGGGCCGGACAACAGCCTGTTGTAGCTACCAACGCCCAGTAAAGTAAAATTTAACTATTTACCCTAAACATTTGTAAATTTATTTTCTTTATTTTTACTATCACTCTTTGAACATGCTACCCGAAGTAAAATGGTACTCAAAGCATGTTGTGATAAGTCTCATAACAATAACTTAACCTTAACATCTTTGCTTAGAGTTACTATCTAAAACATGAGACTATTTTAGCATTGCTTGTATGTGCAATATTCTCGGGTTCATTGAACCAGTCATTGACCAATAAACCAGAGGAATAGATTGCATTTAGCCAAGTATCTAAAGTAACTTTCTACAAAGTGTATGTACCATCATAACATGACAAATAATAATATGTTTGTATGTCTTTACTGTTACAGTGTGGTGGATATAGCTTAAAACGAGAATCTAGGTGCAGAATATCAAAATGGCTTTTTCTACAGACGGAATCGTAACTTCTTTATATCAAATTACTAATCTAAGTTCTTTCAATCAATTCGATCCAAAGCCAATCTTAGTCATGTTCAAACTCGATTTTACAATGTCGTCGACCCAAAAAGTGACAAATTAATTAATGTAAAGTTTTAGACTTACGTCTCTCTTACAAATGACATTATGATCATAAACCAAAGTTCATTCACTCGCTGGAAGAAGTTGAACGGTAGACATCCATCCACAATATATCCATTATATGCAGGGTTGGTGTAATCATCAATCAGGTGGAGTATCATCCAATGAGGGTCCAGGGTAGAGAACCAGATCAGATGTGCATTGTACAACCCTGCTAATCTAGAATAAGAAAAATAAAAAACACCTTAAAAGTCACTCACTACGCCATACAAGTGGGTGTTGATCCTTTATAATATTTAAAAAAAAAAAAGTTAATAAAGGAAATTATAATGAATAAACACAAATACTGTCAAAACTTTGATAAATTATGCATTTTTGTAAATTAAAAAGTTTTGATATTTAAAAACATGAAATAACATGTACTTTTTTTTTTTTTTTTTATGTACCAGTAATGAGACGAACGAGACGCTCTCCTGATATTAAGAGATAACGCCTGTCCATAATCATTGCAGCAAAACACAGTACTTTGAGTAGTAAAACAAAGTCCAGGGCATCACTGCCTTGGCGCTCATTACTTTGAGACTAGATGGTTAGTCTCAACAGCCCAGTAATTTCGCTAGCTGCAGTACCCTTCAAACTGGAACACAGTTACACTACTGCTTAGCGGCAGAATATTTAATAATATAATACTTAATAATATATAATTTAGTTACATAAACATGTTTGTCATGTGTATATAATTAAATTAAAAATTATTCTAAATAATAATTATAACCAACAAAATCTAAGCATTTTAAATAGCAGCAATTTTTATGGCATATTATTGCTTGAAAGGGTTCTGGTGGCTATCTAAATGAGCAAAATTTTCCATACTGAAATACTATCACACTACATACATATATTATGCTCCGTCAGTGACTATCATTTAAAAAATACGCTTGCAAACCACTAAAAGCTGTAACTATAAAATTTGGTTATTGTTTAGGTAGCAGATTGTAGACTTACCCTGCATAAAGGTCGTTAATCATCCATTCGGCTATAACCACATCAAAATGCTGATTTTCATCCCTTAAAAGCTTCTGTACATTCTCATGATTCAGTGTCATTTTTGAAACTGTATCCATTATAAGTGAGAAGAAAGGTGCAGTCAACGAGTTCATTGTAAATTTGCTGTTCATCACACCTTTTATGGTAAAAAACTCGGATTGTTCTAGAAAATTAAAAAATCATGTCAGAATTAGCAAGTTTTGTATACATGAACCATAACAGTATTAAAATAGAGTTTACTTTCATGGATGTGATAAGATCATATCAAAGCTTAGAGATAGAACCTATACATTACATTTCACAAATACTTGCAGTATGGCCCCCACAGTGAATATGAACTTTATTAGACTAAAAAACATATTTAAATTTATTTTTCAACCCAAGTAGATCTTTATTTTATTGCTTTCATACTACAATACTACATGTTTCTTCATAGATGTATTTCTGGGAATATATTATTATATAATACATTTATTTCTATACCAATATAACGAAAATAAATTTCTATACCAATATATCAATAAAATAATGTTTACCTTCAAACATGTCCATGTTTGTACTAACATCAATCTCATGAAATTTTGAATTGGTGCTGTTTTCTGGAAATGGTGTAATATATGTAACCTGAAAATAAAATCACAGACCATATGATAAAGTAAAAAGTAAAAATAGAAATCAGTTGATCCTATCACTGCTAAACTTCACAGGATCATTCAATGGACTAATTGGAAGAGTACTTAAAAATTCCATCAAAATCAGTCACAATATAGATTTATTATATAGATGTTTTTGTTTGAGAGTCCAAAAAGGTAAATAATGTTGGTTGACCTAAACCAGAATAAATATTTTTAAAACATAATTAAGTACTAATTTGACACATTTATACTGAATTCATATATTTATAATGTAAAAAAAATGCACAAATTTTTGCATCTACATGAAAAGTAATTGGTAATTACTTTTCATGTAAATGCAAAAAATTGTTTATTGCATTATCATTAATGTATCTCTTGAAAAGGTGGGACCGATTGCACAGAAAATTCAGAAAATGTAAGGCTCATGTCCCAAATGACATCATTGTCTAAAAAACTTGACCATGAGTTATAGAGACCATTACACATGTTATTTGAATCTGATGATTCTGTTAATTAAATAAGATAAAACACTTCAGTTATTTTTCTGAAACTATGTTTACTATAGGTATACCTCATGTCCAGCACTCAGCAGATGCTTCACAACGGCTTTTCCTAAAATCCCGTGGCTTTTACCAGGAAAAGGAAACACAACCAGTATCTTGGCTGCATTACAAACATACACAGTTGCTAACAAAGTTAGCAGTAACCATACTGATTTCTCCATACTATCTGAAATAGGACATACATAATTATGTACATGAATAATAATAATGGGACTACATTACCTATGTAATAAATATTTACAGTCGTAACTTTATCCTTCACAAAGTTTCTACATGGCAACTGGTTGCTGGAAACCATTAAATGTACATAAATAAGTGCGCATATCAAACACAACATACTTACATATCATAATATCTATACTAAGTACGCACAAGAATTTATATAAGAATTGAAGGATCTAAGAATAGCATTATAGGTAGGTACATCTTATTATAATGCTTACCGGTAGAATTTACGTTCTTTTATTTCACCTAAAGAAACGACACGAGAAAAATCTGCTAGTCTTCACAATCTTAGCAATGTTCCAATAGCTTTATTGCCAAAATGCAGGACGGACAACGCACAAGTAAAAAATATCGTAGAACATAAAAACACTAAATCGTTAATAGCTTTTTTGTTCACCGTCTTCTGTAAAAAATTATACGTAGATCTTAAATAAGTTTATATATACCTCTCATGAGTTTAATGATATGTAATTATCGTTTTTGTTTATATGGCTTTATTATTTTATCATTGATGAAATAGATACCTACGTAATCTGATCCACTGATCCATTTAAATTTCATCATTCTACTATCTCTGTGATTATGATTTAATTCATCATTGAATTTTATCACATTTCGTCACCTTGTTCCTTTATAAATGTACTGCCGAAGTTTAGGAACTATTAGTACAATCAGTACAACTTAGTATACTAGTACTTTGTACTGTACAGTGTTGCCAGCGAACTTTTTGCAAGAGCACTAGATGGAGGTCCTAAACCTCCAGAAAACCACCAGAATTTTTAACGTATAATATATATATATTTATCGTCTAGTCGACGCCATCCGTGAACAAAACGCTGGCCTTTATTTTGCCCAACGTGAGTATTGCTATTCAACAGGGCAATGGGGCCAGCGTTTTGGGAACTCGTCCCATTGATAGCGGCCTTTTAGATTAGTTTATTTTATTTTAATTTATTAGTTCCTCTAGTCCAGTAGTTTATATGTTAGGATGTAATTTGTAGATAGTTTGTTCATGTTTAATTTTTCTCTGTATATAAGTACAATATTTATCTATAATAAAATGTATTATATATTTAAAAATATAAAAATAAATAAATAATATGAAACCACTAAATTATGAATTTGTATGAAAAATTATTTTTGAATGCAAAAGTAAAGGAAAATTGAGTCAATATTCAATGATAGTAAGACTAGATCACCAGATCTAGTGCTAAAACCACTAAGTTGGCAACGCTGGTACTGTACTACAAGCTAGTCAAGAGTTTTGGCGGGAATGCGGTGAGCATCGTGTCGCCCCATTGTATTATTTTCCGAAACTAGTGTTTTGTCGAGTGTTTATGCATAAAAATAGTGGTGTTTTATTCATAAAGTGCCGAAATACAAGCGCGAGTGTGGGAGAATGATATAATGTGGTTAAACAAGAGACTTCAACTGTAACTATAGATGTAAGACAAAATTTTGCAAAAACGGAAGACAAGTGAAGTGCTGTAATTCCAAATAAAGACATGGTTCAAAGGCCTCAGATGCCAGACAAAAAACAGTAAAAAAAATAAACAAGCTAGTCAAGAAGTCAACCAGGGTTGGATTTCGTACTATAACTATAGTATTTGTACTACTATTTCATGCTCCGTACTAGATACTATCCATAAGTATCTAAGGATAGTACGGAACCTATTTGTCAAAATGAGTGACAACAAAAATAGCATTTTTTTTAAAATTCACAACTGTCTGCGGAGACGCCATATTTTACTTATGATACCACTGACATCTACTTATTGTACTCTATTACTATTCATTGTTTTCAAACGAAGACCAAGAATAATATAAAAACCACCTTTTAATTAATTAGCACATGAATATATGTGAATGTTTTTTTTGTCAAAAGCCGTTATGGAAAATAATACAATACGGCAACGTAGTGACTAGTTTGACAAGCCTTTTTGGTGGCAACATGATTATATTTTCGCCGTGAAACTAATTAACTTTCTATTTAATTTTTAAAATATCAAAATTATAAAAATGTATACAACACTGCGAGAAATAATCTAGATACAACCCTACGTATAATTCGCCCCAGTGTTGTACCTAGTACCTAAACCTAGAAAAAATAAAAGCTCATCTCCAGTATAATTGTTTTATTTCAATCCAATATTAGGTTCTGTATAACATTCCGACCACTGATGCAATGTCACTGACCACTGTGCATCGCATCACTGACATTTTCTGTAATTAAAACTTATACGAGTATTCGTCGGCAAAAATATTTTGACATTATGTAATGTGACCAACTCAAGTTGATATAGGGTGCCTTAACACATATCGCAACTTCTATCAGAGGGCCTAGAAAAAGAAACATTCGATATTCGATAACGCTAATAAAATCTCCAGAAATGTACGGGAGTGACATAAGCCCACGTGATATATCGATAGCTTATGACGATCCCGTACATTGCTTACATTTCTATCAACATTATCGCTAATCGAATGCTAAAATGTCTAAATCAAGCCAGTCTCAAATGCATTCCTATTTTAGTTACACTTAATAAACTTTGTCCAAACTCTGATACATAAAAAGCCCGTTTTGTTTGCAATAGCAGAGACCGAGACATGTAATAACCGGCTAATTTACGGAGACGCGCGTCTGCTAAAATATAAATAAGCGAGGAAGAACGCAGAATTGTAATTTTTTCTAGCAGGAACTTGATAACGTTTCGGCAATAAAATACATATTGGGAAGTAAAAAAAAAAATTATTTAATTTGCATCGATCGGTCTCCCTGTACACACAACATAAGAGTCACTGTTGACATTGCACTTTTTACGTTTATTCGAATAGATAATAATAGATAAACGTTCGCGCCTAAGCGTAAATTAAAGATACTAATTGAAGTGCATAGAGTATTAAATAATAATGCTGATGACACGAATGAACGATTATTAGACTTCAAAAATTATTTTATTAAAAATGATTCACAGAATAGGGTATAACGACTATAGACACGTTATTTTAGTTACAAAGTTAAACAAACTTGCGACATACTGTCACCAAAAACATTTGAGGTCATACATAAAACACTGTTATAAGGAAAACAATGCTTGAAAAAAAATTAAGTGTGCAATTTCAATTGTCATTTTTATGGGCAAAGCTACAGAACGTTTATCTTTAAGCGGCGTTTATAGATATGACTTAAGTTTCGTTTTCAATTTGCTTTATTTTAATGTAACATCACAATTTCAAGTGTATCAAAAAATTAATTACTAATTGCATTTGGGCGACTATCACAATGGACGACATTTTATACAATTATCATTAAATAATTTGCATCCTTAGGACGGAAATACACGTAAAATACATTAATATTTTAGGGTATTGACATATTGGAAGAAAATGGTATAATTATACATTCAATCATTCATAGTTAAAATTTATTAAAATTATTGTTCATCGAGGATATTATTCATAAATTGAATAATAAAACTAACACATACATTTTTTTTAAGATTTTAGAACTATCTAAAATATTGTTGTTTATTAGATTGCACTCCAAAGGCGAAAATAGAAAAAAAACATGTTGTTATTATTTTTTTAGTTTTGTCATCTAAATAAATTATTCATGTTATCAATACAAAATTATTGTCAATTTTATATATTAAACCAATTAAATTAAAAAATAAAAAACACTATAATTAATCGTTTTACGAAAATAACAAACACATTTAAGAAACACATATACGTATAAAGCAATAGAACATTATATTAAGTATGATTATTACAAAGTCAAATTATAATAAAAATCTATCTAAAGGCATAAAATAAAGAATATCTAAGTATATTAGAATTTGTTTAAAAGATTGTTAGTTAGGTAGAAATTTTTACATTGAAATAATATGTCAGAAGACTTAGATCAGCTATAATAATTAATAAAATTTATTTCACAAACTTTTGTTTAAAAAATCATCACAGTTCAATATAAATTACGATGGCAAACACGTTAGTTAAAAAAAAAATGTGAACTAAGTATAAACTAAGGTTAGTTACTTACAATTAAGTAATGTGATGCTTATGTCTAATAAACTTAATATCTATGGTCAAAATATAAAACGCATCGTTGTATCAATTACTATACAAATATACCCCCATATATTCATAAACATAAATCTTTTGATTTAGGTGAAATCTTCTTCTCTTTTGGGTCGCATTTTGTGCATTTGCCAATATCAAGATATTTTCAAGTATCATAAGTTAAATAATACAAGTCATAGTCAAACTCAAAGAAAGAGTAAGTCTTGATCGAGTCCGGTCATGCCTAGTAAAGTAGTGGTGACTTTACTATGAAATTTTGTAAGTAACACGAAAAGTACTCGCGCACGTAATTCGAAACTTTATGAATAAAACACCACTATTTTTATACATCAACGCTCGGAAAAACACACACTACTATTTTTATACATCTACGCTCGAAAAAACAAAAGAATATAATATTATTTTGAAAATAATATGATACCGAGACAATAACGAGTTTCTGCCAAAAAATAATAATTGGGAAATCAAATAATGATTTTTGACGAAATGAAAAATCAAATGACCAAAAAGAAAAAAGAGATTTGTATACATTTTTAAAAATATACTTTTTTTACTTGAAACATGCATCAAATATAATGCGTCTCTTTCACACATCACTATGTGAGTAAAGGACGGCAACAATTTTGTCAGTCAATTTTAAAAACACATAGCTACTGAAACATCAATGAAGCGTTGTTTGTTTACGTTTTATGAATAAGGAGGGTTATCTACGAAAAGTTGGGGCTACAATTAAATAAAATGTGATAATTTAATCTCATTAGTGTACTACTATACTACTTGCGAAGTTTATTTTATAAATTTATCCTAAGGCTATTTCTCTCACAATCTTCTTGTGCATCACTAAGGAAATGACAAATTTCAGGACTTTTCTAAACCATTTAGCATATTTTATCGTAAACAATATTAGAACGTATTTGTAAACAAACGTTCCATAATTCATTCAATTGTGTAAAAATACATTGTTATTTACAACCTTACCTTTCATTCTATATATTCTATAAGGTTTCGATGCATACAGCAGCAGAAACATTTGTGTCGTTTGTAATAATTCTTATACTCATACTGTGATGTAAGTACATTGATGTACCATTATTGGTATTCAGAAATTTAATCTCAAGAAATTCTATGAAATTTTCCGTTCTATATTCACCTTCGCTTGATTCCCAGTACTCAAATGATATGTACATAAAACATTTAAACCCATCATGCATGTTAGAACCATACCAAGACGGGTAAATGTGCTTGGTGTTTTATTTATATTGTTGTTTCGCTGTATTTTTAATGTTTTACCTAGTTTTGTGATCTAATAAAGAACTAAATAACTACTTTTACAAAAAAACTAGGCACACATTTCAAATGTCTTTGTTTTCATTACAACGGGGCATGGTTATTGTCTATGGTAATGGATACGTGCCTTATTATACACCGTGAAAGTTTAAACATCAGCAATATTGATACATTTTCAGTACTAGATTGTTGTTCCAAATTAAAAAAAAAAAAAAATGGTGGTTCATATTTGACCTATTTATCCTGAACCAAACACAAAAATACGGACACTCAAATCATGCGCACCGAAAATGACATGGTAGTCGCGTGCGGTGCCAGATTAGATAACAGTTACTACGTAGTCTACGAATGGTTAAAAAAATTGCCGCACAAAATGTCATGTTTATATCCGCTACCATAGACAATCATTGACAGGACGTCGTTTATTGTAGAAAAAGTTTTTTATATCTTACGATATAGGACCTAGATATCCCAGAGCCTAATGGAGAACGAACCTTTAAACCGATTCGTATCTACACCCAATATATAAATATATTATTATTATCAGGGATAAGGCCTGCAATGGTAGGCATATTTTGCATTTTCCCTGTGATATTTCGTCATGTCAACATAAACTTTCCTCTATACTATACATTGATCTATCTATATTAATCCAACTCTACATATAACGTGCTCAGATTTATAACATTTGAAGTGTGACATAGGATTCGTTTCTTGTAAAGATTTGAAGACTCACCTTTACTAGTTTAAATAATAGTACATAAGTACGACTGGTAGCTTCCATGCAATATTCCAATATTGTTTTAGCATTTTTTGAAACAGTGTAAACAAGCATATTTTTAACCCCCGACGCAAAAAGAGGGGTGTTGTGAGTCTGTCTGTCTGTGTGTGTGTCTGTCTGTAGCATCGTAGCTTTCAAACGGATGGACTGATTTCGATGCGGATTTTTTCATTTGAAAGCCAGTTTTCTTGCGGTGGTTCTTAGCTATGTTTGGTTAATTGCGTAGGGGGTTTTTAAAATTTTTAATTTAAATGTTTTGTACTATATCTTCCTTTTTGTGCAATACCAAAAACATTGCCGTTTGCTGATTTTCCCCCCAAAAATACTCAGTCTTCGCAATACTTAATTACAACAATTACCCAAAAGATATCTAAGAAAATTAGACAGTATTTTTTTTTTTGGAGAAAATAAAGGAGACAATTTCGAAACAATAGCAGGCTTGTTTTTCACTGCCATGCCAAAAACAAATTAAAATGTTCGGGATGATGTAGGGATTCTAACCATACCCCATACATCTGTTTAGGCGTTTAAAAGTTATGGTAGAATTAAACTCACTCACATTAAATACATGAAGCCAGAAAACATTACACGCTTTTTTAGACAGTTATGTAATAATATAAGTAACGCTAGAGCCACTTTATACAATGGCAAATCTAGTTCTTTTTAGGGTTCCGTACCCAAAGGGTAAAAACGGGACTCTATTACTAAACTATACTAAAACTTCGCTGTCTGTCTGTCACCAGGCTGTATCTCAAGAACCGCGATAGCTAGACAGTTGAAATACAAATTATGTATCTCTGTTGCCGCTATAACAACAAATACTAAAAACAAAATAAAATAAATATTTAAGGGCTCCCATACAACAAACGTGTTTTTTTTTGCCTTTTTCATAGATAATGGTACGGAATCCTTCGTGCGCGAGTCCGACTCGCACTTGGCCGGTTTTTTATGATTTACGTTATAATATGGGGTTTTTCACGCGACCACCAATTTGACAATTGATATCTGA
Organism: Biston stratarius; assembly: GCA_950106695.1. Lineage (NCBI taxonomy): Eukaryota > Metazoa > Arthropoda > Insecta > Lepidoptera > Geometridae > Biston > Biston stratarius. The sequence goes on from OX467112.1 coordinate 4,050,213, forward strand.
TAAAATTACACTATATCACACTTATAATGCTCAAGGCACTTTTTATCTATACATATCTTGAATCGCAAACGTAACGCGTTTCCTAACTTTAAACCCGCCAGGGGTCACAGACCTCAGTCATAACGCGACAGTTTTGATATAAGAGTCATCTTCGTAGTAATCCGCTGACAGTTTCAAGGCGTGTTCCTCGCACAATGCCGCCAGTTCTTTCAGCCACTCGTCGAGTAAAACTGCGTTTAGTATGGTTCGATGGGTAATAGATTGACTCCAGTAGCTATCCTGTGTGAATAAGGGCCTTTTTTGTGGAGTAGGCGAGTGCACTTGGTTTGGAGTTTGTGATGGTGATGCTGGAATGAAACAAGAGATGTGATCAATTTCGGATTGTTTGAAATTAAATAATAAAAAAAAAGGACATAATATAGAAAATCCAATCAAACAAGTTAACTTAAATCAATAAGGATTCATTATTAAATTACAATTAAATATACTTATAAGTTAACTTGTTTGATTTGATTGATTTATTTTGCATTAATAAAAATTCAATGATAAATCCCATTAGTTTTTTTTTTATTATTGGTTTCCAGTTTGTCTTTTTTTTTTTCGAATACTTACAAGACAATCGACGTGCAAGCATCGAAAAGCTGGCGGATATACTGCGCCGCTTTGGTTCCGCACGCTTGAATGCCGACTCTTCTCTCGGCGGCTGAACGTCACGAGTGTGCACCGGACCTAAAACAAAACGCACGATTATAACTCTAGAAATCCTATCAAGGGCGTCACGAAGCGCAGGGAGCCAAGTTAAGAACTTGCCTGCTAGAGACCATGTTTTATGACATTGTCGAATATTAAAGCAAGTGGTTATTGCAGCGAAGAGGATATAAATACTTGTGGTTTTTGTTTTTATTTCAATTAGTGTTTTGTTTAAGCTTTTAAGTTAATGTAAAATTTAGTTTTAGATATTAAGTAAAGTTCCGGATAGGTTTTTTAACTTTTTTTTTAAATTATGTCAAGTTTTTAAAATTTAAATCCTCTTTTCTGTTGTAGCTGGAACGACTGTTAAGCGGAATCAAAACTCAAAATGGACTTCCGCAAAGTAACGCCTGATTCAATCAATTATTGACAAATATTTCAAATTAAAAGATTATTAAATTACTAGTGTTATGGTTTCCTCACGATGTTTTCCTTCACCAGCAGCTCAAGCTCATTGTTGGGGTTTGTCGCTACAAAAGGTGGTGCTTTACCACACTGCCATATTTTTGCTCTGCTAAATAAGGCCCTATCTCCCACAGTATTAGATTGAAGATCGCCTGCAGTAACAAACACGATTAAAACGTCAGAATGTAGGGAATGAAAAATGATGCTAATTGAGTTTTAGTAGATTGTCTTACTGTCGTCGGTGGGTGGCGCACGCGCCGTGACGAGCGCCGCTTCCCGCTGCATGAGGAACACGCGCGCCTGGTCCACCAGCTCGGGCCAGCTGTCGAGTTCGTCTGTCAAGTCGTCCACTTCATCTCTCAGCTTGCTAAGTATCTGTAACAATATTGGAGTTTTGACGCGAACGCGTAAAAAAGTCATATCGCCGCATTGTATTATGTTTTTTCGAGAATTTATTTATAAAGATAGTTTGTTCATAGAGTGTTTGAGAGTGTGAAAAATGTTATATGTATTGAGGTGAAACATGACTTTTCGTGTTGCTTCCAAAACTCCGTAGAAGCTTCGTAGAAGTTACCACTTCTATACTAGGGTATGACCGGACTCGACCTTTACTTACTTTGTGTGTTATTTACTATTCATAAAATCCCTGAAAATATAGAAATTGTTGACAGTGGTAAAACGACAAAGTGCAAATATTCCTGATGGAGTTTTTAAAACTCCCACCTCTCACTACTAGTAAAGGGCACTAGTAAAGACTAGGTTTATTTGTAATTTGTACCTGTTCACATTTCTTGTCTATTGCGATGATAGCTCAGTGGTTAGCACGGTCGGTTCGCATGCCGAAGGGCGTGGGTTCAAACCCCAACAATGAGCTTGAGCTGCCGGTGAAGGAAAACATCGTGAGGAAACCATAGCGTGGTGGTAGGATACTTTCTAGTACTCAGCTGGCTAGCTACCACCCTCAAGTTGAAAATCTGCCGCCAAGCATCTAACGGTGTGTTCCGGCAGCCTCACTTGAGAGCCAGATCCAATCCAGGCTAGGTGTGTTTACCATCTTCGACCACACCGTCATTGTGGTCAAACACCTAGCTTGCCAGCCACAAAAAAAAAAATCTACCACTTGATAAAAGTAAAAAGAATGTGATGAGAGATGGGACATTTACAATAAACCGGCTTACAATATTTTTTTTCACTTTTGGCTATTTTTCCTTTTTTTACCTGATACAGTGAAGGTACATTGTGCAAGGTATGGCTGGACGTGAGCAACAGAGAGGTAAGCAATGGAGTGGGCAGTGCCGCAAGCTTGCAGATCACACTCGTCACTCGGCTGTTCACCGTCACTTCTGATTGGAGGAGGGCGTCGACTTTCTTTAACAAACTGCTTAGTAATGGGCCTGGAATAACATAAAACTTTATGAGCCGAAACTTCTTAGTAACCATTGATGATAGTTCTGCGGTTAGCGCGGTCGGTTCCTAGCGACGATAGCTCAGTGGTTAGCGATGTCGGTTCACCCGAGCAATCAGCTTGAGCTACCGGTGAAGGAAAACATCGTGACGAAACCATAGCGTGGTGGTACAGCATTTTCCAAGTAGGCCGTGTTCCAACCCCCACCTAGTCAATTTTGATATGATCACAACAAGCTGCTTTGGTTACCCTTTCCAGGAATAAACTTATGATTTTTCTTGGTAGGCTTGGTTGTCTTTTAATAGATTATAGAGAGATTTTGCTAGAATTCCTCTCATTCCCATTTCATATAATATATATTGACCATGAAACCATTTATAGTCAACTCATTTGTAAGGTCATAATATTTATTTAGTTTTAACATGTGGTCTTTAGTGATATATACGCACTCGTATATAACATTACTTTATTAACATCCAAAATTATCTGTATTTGACACAGAAGATCATATACAGTTAAAAAAGAAGTTATAGGTACCAACCCTAATTATTGTATAGCATCTGATATGTTTAATATTATGCAAGGCATTTGTCCAGGTTCAATCCATTATCTATACATAATATTCTTAAGTCGTTTTTGGCTTCTATAATAAACGCGGTTATCAATAAGCCACTACAAAATAGTATCCTTACCTATTACGGTTTCGGCATTCCGCCTCCAGGGTCGAACCACAGCCACTTCCTCGAATTCCCTCGTATCTTCCACCTTTCCTAATCTCTTTCTGAACATTTCTTCCACATACACATCACTGTCTTCACCATCTTTATACAAACTCTCATAATCACTACTATCACCTACCGATATCAAACTGTCGTGCTCTTTCGTTTCACTATCGATATTTTTCACATCACTATTCACTTCACCCGGTTCCTTTTCATCGTTGAGTGACGTCAAACTATGCGGTTCTTTTTCTGACGTGTCACTGGTTTTTAACGTGTCGTATTCGCTGGTGCAGATAGATATAAGACTGTCCTGCTCTTTCGTCTGGCTCGGGTCTATCTCTCTCGTTTCTTTGTTGTTGTTTGTTTCTCGTTTTGTAATGCTGTCGTATTTAGAGGTCCAATTTGAGCATGCGATCGTTCGGGAGACGATTTCGAATCGAGCGTCGCATAGATATGCGTGGTAGTTACCGAATAAGGTTTCATTGGGGTTCTGAAATTGCAGATTATTATATAATACAAAAAATTATTATGTCGATTTCAAGACTTTTGGTGCTGATCTTATGATTTTAACTCTTATTCATACTGAACCACATGGTTAAAAGTGAATATGTTTGAAATAATAGGAAGTACTGCCATTTACAATGCAAAAAAATAGTAAGTAAATTTGGCGCTGTATGTGAATGTCCTTCAATTTATTTATTTATTTAATATTTCATACAAAAAATAAGGTTTTTTTTTCCAAATAAAATTGACTTCTCTTTGACAACTTTTGGAACTAGAAAGTCTGTTAAATGGTAGTGTTTATAAAATCAAAAAATAAAACAGAAAAAAAATTGAACAGAATGATCACACGATCACACTTGATTATGTGAGCAGCTAAAGTCAACAAACTTATAAATCGCTTATAGTGATAAGATCGCCAGTTGTTGCACTATTGTTTAGCTGTCTGGTGCCAACAATAGAGAATACAATGCGTCATTCATTTTAAAGTAATTATAATTAGTAGTGTCAATATACATAATTATGTAGTTTAAATCTTTTACTTGTGTGTGTTGTTTGTAGTGTCTAGTGTATTTTAAAATAAATGTTTTCTTTTTATCTTGTAATTAACTTACCCCATAATTTAGGCTAGCATCGACAATAAGATTCCCCATCGCTATATCGTCACTTCCATTCACCCTCCTTTCACTTTCCTTAAACTCCAGCACTCTTCTACCAGTGCTTGCCAATTCTTCGACCCACTGTTTCGTCTTCGCTAACGGTCTTGAGCAACAATTCGGTGAGAGAGATAAAAAAGATGCGGCAGCTGTTCTATAAGATTCAGGGTCCGCGATTCGGTGATAGGAGGTGAGGTGTTGGCCAGTTAGTAGGTACTTGTAGACTAATTCGATCATTACATCTTCGCAATTCAGACTGATTAGGGTCTCCATTAGTGCAAGCGAAACCAGTGATAGCTGCAAAGTTAAATTACTAATATATTTTTCCATTGCAGCGTAGTAACTTTGAGTAGCAGAAACAAAGTCCAGGGGCATCGCTGCTTTGGAGCTCATAACTTTAATCACAGGTGGAAATATAATTTATCAACTTGCACGATTTTATAATGGTACTAATATGATAGTTTATACTCTGGATTAACACATAGGTAACTTTTTATCTAGTAAAACGCGGCTTACTATACACTCGGGTAGATAGTAGTTGAATGAAACTGAATGTATTTACAACGAGGTAAGAGAATATTGTTTCACACCATAGACGATAAGTTGGGTCGTCTGTGTGTCACACAAATGGAGTCATAAGAAAACGCGCCACCGCATATTCTGCTGCCACGCAGTAGTGTGTAAACATTACTATGTTTCGGTTTGAAGGGTACTGTAGCTAGAAAAATTACAAGGCTGTTGAGACTAACCATCTAATGTCTCAAAGTAATGAGCGCCAAAGCGGCGACGACTTAAGATTTTGTTTTACTGCTCAAAGTTCTGTGTATCGCTGTAATGGTCATGGACAGGCATAATCTCTTACCACCAGGAGAGCGTCTCGTTACTTTTACATTTAAAAAAAACTGTGCGTTCTGATTGCACGCCAAAGCGCGTGGAAACAAATCCCAGCAATAAGCTTGAGATACCGTTTTAAGTAAACATCATGTGGAAACCATAGCATTGCGATAGGGAACTTTCAAATACAAAACTGGCTACCTGTCACCCTAAAGTAAAAAATCTGCTCCTCAAGCACCTAGTATGTATATTTATGTATATTTACGGGCCAGTTTCATGTGTAATCCAGTGAATGTATTTAGCATCTGCTAGCACAGCGTTACTGTTTTCAAAGCAAATCTCATCGGCCCAACTTGTTCATAATTTAATAAGTCGTATTTCAACGTTTTAGATAAAAAGTTGATCCAACCTGCGAATCTCCTTCCAATCTTCTCAAGAGGACATCGACGACCCGAATTCCGTCATACTCGTAGACAAAAAGAAAATGCAGGACGCTCCTGAGTAGACCCCTCTCGCTCACGCACCGTAGCAGTAGTTCTAAGTAGGCCATCGCCGCCGTTTGTTCGTTGGCGCCGCTCTGCAACGCGTCCGCTTTCGTCTACGGTCGGCACGTTAATAGGCTTCATTGTACGGCGGTTGAGTGACAGTTGATATTGGACGTTATTTTTTAGCAGTTACAGTCGAATTTTGTATAAATGTTAAGTTAGTCTATATACGAAATTACTTGCGACGTTAATTTTGTGCTGGTAAAGTTGAATTTTCTCACAAAAATAAGTCGTAACCGGAATTTAAGGTTGTTAGTGTAAGTAGATATTGTTTTTTTTTGTTGGTGTATTTACATCAAGTCTGCGCAATTAAAAAAAAAATGGTATGATTTTGCAGATCTTATTTGTTAGTGGACATTGACATAATGTGTTACAGACCAAATTTAAAAAAATTTATCGTGAAATACAATTTTCTTGTAGTAAGTACATTTTAAACAATTATAACACCTACCCAATTTTGAAGAAAATTAAACAACATAAATACGTATGATGTATTAGTCAACACACAATGAGTTAGTGAGAAGCCAATCGTAATGAATAAATGAATGCCCAATCATGTGATATGTTTCTCAAACGAAATGCAACTCTACTACTGAAGTAATAGAGTATAACCGTCACTAAACCGCTTTTAAACTTATGGCTCTCGCCGGTGCGACCAAACCCGTGCAATGGAAGCCCTTTCACGTGAATTTGAACCTTATTGTCTATAAAACTGAACATTAATAATGGATTTCGCGTTGACAAAATCGACTTTTAGGGAAAAGACATAGGATTATTTTTGTACAGTTCGGGCAATTTACTTATCCTGTTATTTGTTGTTGAAGGAATCCATCAAATATTTTTACAAGCGTTGAAGTTGTTAATTGGAAAACTGTGATTACAATTGCATTTAGTCATATAGTATGAATTTAAATGACTTGAAGTAATGTTGAATAGATAACCATGATTCATGTACAGTTTTTAGACAATAAGGTTACGACCAAGACATTAAAATATTGGCTTGATTTTATCATTGTAAATTGTGCGTACACATTTTTTTATTAATAAAATCAAACCAATATTATAATTTAATGCAATATATGTATAGACAAGATCGAGATGTAAAACTGCTTATTTTAAGATTATGTGTAAATCTCGACCCGGTCTTCTGTTATTTAATCAAGTAACACATCCTATAGCATAATTTGTAGATATTCATTAAAACGGGCCTTACTTATAAGAATGTTAAAGCTTGTGTTATTTTAAAAATCTGGCTTATTTTAGTGTGCAATAATCATTTGTAAGTAGCGACATCTGATTCAGGAATGAAAAAGAGAGATATTAAAAAAAAAACTAAATAGGTTTGCTTTCTACCGTTATCTGACCTGATGTCAAGCCAAGATGCAATCTACGATAAAGCACGCCTGCCTCAAAAGAAACCGTTCCACTTGCGACTTGACATATAATATATTTTATATCTTTCTCCCTCTTTACTATGTTTATACAAATAATATATGTTAATTCTAAGAATTATAAGTAAGACCCAAATCAAGCCACAATACAAAACAAATTAACATAGTAAAGATATATAGAAAAGCAGTATTCTTGAAAACATAAGAATAGCATAAAAGTACATAGGAAACATTTTTAGAATTTATAAAAAAAGTACAAAATAGGTTTAGTATAAACCTAAATATAGAAACACTTCAGTAAGAATGATAAAGAAAAAAATAGTACAAAATAATATAGTAGAAGTTCTAGTTAATAAACATATATATAATTAATGTATTATACTTTTATTTAATAAAATCCTGTGGTTGTTAGTGTGTCACCTGCCAAGACTGAAATAAATATTAAATTAATAAATACTATACAAGGCAGTAATATATATAAATATCAGTCGATCTTTATAATGCTTAAGCAAAATAGATAGAAGAACTTTCCACAATTTTTTGCTAGTAAGACTAATGAATCAGTCAAAAAGTCAAGAATTTAAAAGCAGAAGTCTTTCTTTCAATCTATTTGGTTTTTAACAGTGATATCACTCACGATTAATTAACACACACACAAACACTTTTTTCCCACACCCAAAGTTTTCAATATAAATGTATATAGTCCCACAAACTCGTCTTAGATATTGCAGCGGCGCCATTATTTTAATGACATTGCACATTGTTAATTTGTCAAATTACTAAAAAGTGTTAATTTGCCAGCTCGACTATCATAAAATTATCAAGTTTTCATATAAACATTGCAAAGTATTTCAATAGATTTAAACAAAATAAAGTCACGGGCATGTCATGACCTAGTGAAGTGGTAGTTTTTTTAAATGCGACGTACTTTTAATAGTTAGAAAATATAGTTTGACATGTTTCTATATGGTTTGTGGGACTGTAATCACTTATAACAGTAAAAACCTTTTCCCGTTTGGTCTCGTCCTATAACATTATTTCCCTTATGATAAGACAAAAACAAAGATAAAGTACACACTTAGTAAATAATAGAAATAGCTTACCTGGAGTAGCGCTGGGCCCATAACAGGCACAAGAAACCCTTGATAAAGCAGATCAAGAAGGTGTTTCTTTATGGACGGATGAGCTACCTGAAATGAAACAAATATTTGTGGATATATCACACAGATCGATGATATGATATTTATGTTTTTTTTTTGTAAATAAAAAAATCCGAATTTAACTTGTTATAAAGAAACTGTTCCACTGTTGTCGTCTCATTGTGTCAAGTGTAAGACCCTAGTCCACCACTACAGAATTTACACATCTTCGAGAACTTTTTTTAGGGTTCCGTACCCAAAGGGTAAAAACGGGACCATATAACTAAGACTTCGCTGTCTGTCTGTCCGTCCGTCTGTCTGTCACCAGGCTGTATCTCATGAACCGTGATAGTTAGACAGTTGAAACAGATGATGTATTTCTGTTACCGCTATAATAACAAATACTAAAAAACAGAATAAAATAAATATTTAAGGGGGCTCCCATACAACAAACATGTCTTTTTGCCGTTTTTATAGATAATGGTACGGAACTCTTCGTGCGCGAGTCCGACTCGCACTTGGCCGGTTTTTTTTTAAGTTCTCTCGGACATGTAAGGTTCTCTCACGATGTTTTCCTTCACCGATTGAATTCAGTGGCAAAACGCACGTAATAAAAGACAGAGGTACGTGCCGTGGGATTCCAACCCAGGAGATCTTGATTCGAAGCTAGACGATCTCCCAACTAGGCTCAATATGGTTTTACTTATATAATTAACCATTGCTTCAAGTTAAACTATGTTTAAAGTAGCTTGTTTCATTTCCACGCTTGAGACTTATTTTGACATCATTTTATGCTCTCCAAGTAACGTTTATAAGTAAAACCTTTAGAGTACAGAGTTTTATTAGAATTTTGAAAAATTTATCTTAACAGAGATTTATAGGCCAGCTTCCTAACAACTGATTAACAAAGGGTTAAAATTTTACCTATTCTGGAAAAAAAATGTGAATAATCTTTTATTAATTACTTGAGCGACAGCGTTGCAGAACTCCAATGAGTCAATGAATAGCGTGAGTTTGTTGACTTGGTTCACGTCGTCCGGAGAGAAGCGGTACGTCTTCTCCGGTAGCGTACGAGGCAACAGAGAATAGAGACCGCTTAAACCTGCAAACACAAATAATTTGTTAACCACAATTATTATTCCAGTTGCAACTTTTAAAATATTCTAGAATGTAGCTAGACGGACCAAATACTATGACACTATACACTAACCGGTAGCGAGCACAGGACACGTGTTTCCTTGCAGCATGTACCGCGCGAGCTGCGTACATCGCGCTGACATCTTAGCGCACAGGAGTAAAGCGTCCCGCGCCGCCGCGCCCGTGCCTCCTTCTAAATGGACGGACGATAGCAGCAGGCGGACTATTATAAATCTGAAATCGAAATGTTTTTTTTTGTGTTTTAAACACAAGACCTGAATTATATTCCGCGCTCGATATAATGACTTATTATTGATTTTGTCAGCGAAAGCTAGCAAACTGGTTTTTTTTAATGTAAGTTTATGCTAATACTTTGTTATTGCTGTTATATGCTTTATAGGTTTAGTGAAAATTATAAAAAAAAAAAACGAAAGTTGCGCTATTTTATCATCCATTACATTACATAAATTTGTCAATCTGAAATCTGTCAATCTGACGTCTGTCAATCTAATATCTGTCAATCTTACATCTGTCAATCTGACATCTGCGTGATTGAGTAACAAACATCGAAACATACGAACTATACTCGCGTGGTGATGGATGATGACAATGATGAAAAGTATCATATGTTTTATTCCTGGGCCTATAGTATCTACATACAAAATTTCATCCAGATCCGTTCAGCCGCTCTGGTGTGATTGAGACAAACATCCATCCATCCATCCATCCAACCATCTATCCATCCATCCATCCATCCAAACTTTCACATTAGTTTTTTTTTTGTATTTGTTTCGATTTTATTTGTTTATACGTTTCATATGACCACTAACTAACATATCTTTGAATATTGCTACTGTTCAAACTGTCAGCCCATATACTAACAATGAGCAAACAGGGCTGTCAAGTTATGGCGGCTGGCAGTTTTGATATGAGACAAAATGAATGAATTTGTTACTCACTCGGCATGGGAACCGTTGTTAGCGTGGTTGGTGAGGAAGAACAGGTCTATGAAGGCCATGTTCTGCATCAGCGCCACGCACAGCTGGTTGAGGACGGTTACTAACTGACCTGCAACATTACGACGTGGTGTCACTCTAGTTTAGGTACGATCGGCGTTTCCTCATCGTGAGGCACATGGCATAAGGTTGCCGCTCGCCGTTTGACTCGCGGTATAGTTGGCGCGGATTTGTTACAAATAGAAAATAATGACTACGAAACGATGTAATCCGTGTAGTAATTAGACAATTCGTTTGTAATGTTAATGTAGTTCATTGAATATACACTTTGTATTTGTCATGTTAAGGTAGTTTATTGAATACTTTATATCTTTTTTGATTAAGTTAATGCGAGTATATCGTCGAGTTACCTGTGTGTTCGTAGGTAAACCGATTTAGAGTTATCAGTGCCTAACAGAATGTGAACTTTAGTGCCACATGATAAATTTCAATTTCCTGTGTATGCAGGTGACGGTAGCAGAGTATGTATATATTTTATACCTAAACTTGAGTTTTGTTCGAGAGCGATCCTTCTATATGCTAGTACCACTTATTCTGTGACATCACTACTAAGTAGCGATGATAGCTCAGTGGTTAGCGCGGTCGGTTCACACACCTAAGGGCGTAGTTTCAGACCTCAACAATGAACTTCAGCTGCCGGTGAAGGAAAACATCGTAAGGAAACCATAGCACGGTGGTAGGGTACTTACTAGTATTCGGCTGGCTAACTACCATCCTCAAATTGCAAAGTCGCCAAACACCTAACAATGTGTTCCAACAGCTTCACTTGAGAGCCAGCTCCATTACAGGCTACTATCTTTTATCATTATTCGACCACACAGTCCCTTAACATTAGGTGAGCTGTGGTCAAACACCTAGACTGTCAACCATAAAAAAAAATACATGGTCATATTACCACAGAGGTTCATCTGTGTGCGCGATCCGAACATAGAGATTTGTATGTCTGTACATAAGAGTGCTATGAGAATTACTCACTTTCTAAATTAGGTAGGGACAACTCATTTCTAAATCCACTCAGGAGCTTCAGTAAAGGCCTGAGAAACGGCTCGGCTGCTATTATCTGCAATCAGCAAAAAGTAGCTTTGTTACTTATTAATTACTTATAATATTATAACTTATTATATTAATGCTACCTGAGTGCTATAATGACTGATGAGGATGCTATATAGCCTGAGCTGTTCCAGTTCAACCGCATTTTCATATCTGTAACAAATAAAACAAACACATATATAAATTAATTAACACATCTTCTGAGCTTCGTGTGTCATTGGGGCTCGTACTTGTCAGGGTTTTACATAATATGGTTACTGACAAGACTTTACTAGACAAAGGGAGGCTTCGAAATATTACGAGAAACTCTTTTATTCTTGTTTTCAGGGTTCCGTACCCAAAGGGTAAAACAAGACCCTATTACTAAGACTCCGCTGTCCGTCCGTTCGTCTGTCACCAGGCTGTATCTCATGAACCGTGATAGTTTGAGAGTTGAAATTATACAGATGATGTATTTCTGTAAATACTAAAAAACAGAATAAAATAAATATTTAAGGGTAAATATTTCCCATACAACAAACGTGATATTTTTGCCATTTTTTATAGATAATGGTACGGAACCCTTCGTGCGAGAGTCCGACTCGCAATTGGCCAGTTTTTAAAATATTATTTGCCCAAAGATATTAAAAAAAACGGTCAGTTCGTGAGCTATTACAACATACCCGTAACGTAGAGGTGAATAAACACTTTACTTGGTGGTAGATCTCCTTAGCAGGAGGTTTTCTAGGAAGGTACCACCGCTGTACCAGATATTCTACCGCCCAAACAGTAGCATGGAAACATTAATGTGTTCCTGTTTGAAGGGTAGCGAAATAACAGGGCTGTTGCGACTGACCATCGAAAGTCTATACCCTAGACTTTATTTTGCTACTCAAAGTTCTATGTATCGCTGCAATGGTCATGGTCAGGCGTTAGCTCTTATTTTTAAGAGAGAGCCCCATTCGTCTTATTACTTTTACATAAAAAACTAATTTTATAGTATGTAGTGCGTGACTAAGTTCCTTTAGTATAGTACAAACGTTCTGCGTAACCCTGTATAGTTATGAATAAAAAAATAAGACCCATTTAATTAAGCCTTTATCATCAATACCGAGACCTAGTTGATTAATCTCGAGTGCCAGATTATCAATACGTTATCAATATTTTTTTTATCACTTACTGTGACAAAACCAAATTAAAGTAATATTATAAAACAATGGAGTTCACAAATGTTACTAATTAGTAATTTTTTTTACTACTACAAATTCTATTATGAATTTCCTACTCGTTACGCTTCGTGATTTCACCAATATTTTGTAGAGATGATAGCTCAGTGGTTAGCGCGGTCGTTTCGCATGCCGAAGGTTCAATCCCCAACAATGAGCTTGAGCTGCCGGTGAAGGAAAATATCATAAGGAAACCATACCGTACCATGGTGGTACTTTCTAGTACTCGGCTTGCTAGCTACTACCCTCAAGTTGAAAATCTGCCGCCAAGTATCCAACGGTGTGTTCCGGCAGCCTCACTTGAAAGCCAGTTCCATTCTAGGCTAGGTGTAGTAGTATGTATTAGTCTATAATATTATTTTCAAAGTTTATCCCCATGGCCGCAAGGAAAATTTACAGATAAATGTCGTATAAACGTTATATTTTAAACAGTAGGTAAATGTAATTATTTTCTGCAATACTCGGGTATACTAGATTTATGTTATATTTTATGCAGGACACATATATCCTACTAATTTAAATTGCATGATGGTAGGGTACGAACTAAAGAACCGACATAGCTCAGCGGATTAGCAAGTTGAAGTGGCAGTGGACAGGGCACATAGCACGCAGAACTAATGGCCGATGGGGCTGCAAAGTTCTAGAGTGGAGACCACGGACCGGCAAGCGCAGCTTAGGACGTCCACCCACGAGGTGGACAGACGACCTCATAAAGACCGCAGGAACGCGCTGGATGCGAGCCGCTTCCAACCGGTCTTTATAGAAGTCAATGGGGGAGGACTATATCCAGCAGTGGACGTCCTACGGCGGAGATGATGTTGAGGATATTTCCTAGTACTCGGCTGACTAGCTACTATATACCCTCAAGTTGAAATACCACAAAGCATCTAACGGTGTGTTCCGGCATGTTCACTTGAGAGCAAGTTCCGTTCCAGGATAGGTGTACTTTATCATCCTCGACCGCACCGTCACATAACATCAGGTGACATCAATTAAAAAAAACCCTCACCGAGTGACAGAAACCGTACCAAACAAAATGATATCGCACCAAAACTTAGAAGTTATACGTTACGGGCGAGTGGCTCTGTACAAGGACGCGTTTAAGCGCTAGGTAAAGAATCTATATCAAAACAACTCAGTCAGGAAGCTCTCATTTAAATACATGCACTCCGTAAAGAATCTAGAAACGAAAACGCACCGATCGGGTTAGGAAGTCGTCTAACTAAATAGTACACAAATATGCGCAATTTATGAATCATAAAGGAAGTTGATTAATTGATGGTATACTGACCCTAGACCTCGCAGAAACGATAACTCGGTACACATATTCAACGTACATACATAGTCTATACAGTATATACAGTAGGTACATATCGTCCACTTGCGACGATAGTGTGACATCTCAAAAACCATAAATTAATAGAAAACTTTTATGTAAATGAGCATAACTCTTAAATTGTTGCCAAGATACTTTATTATGTATAAAGTGATTAGAGTATAACTAATATCTATATCTTTAAACGAGCAATTCTTGTATATATATATATATATTTTCATGAAATTTAGTATGCAGGGGGTTTCGAGGGAGATAAATCGATCTAGCTAGGTTTCATTTTAAGAAAACGTCGTTTTATCCGTGTTTTCAGCCGAGCAAAGCTCGGTCATCCAGGTACTTAAAATGAAATACCAAAAAGAAAAAAACATTTGTAAGAAAATTAACTTCATTATGGAGCTTAAAAAAAACTTATCACGTTGTTCCCAATAAAAAGTTAGGTTACAAGATGGTAAATTTATTTGTCGCGTTGGGGATGATGTGGAAATTGACAATTAATACGTGGTATCCTCGTGATATCACGTTTTTCATGAAAACCGAGAGCACTTCACACTTCGAAGCTTAGGTGACAACTGAACTGTCACTGTGTCGAAGCCAACTAGATCACCAAACGAGACAACACTAGGTATGTTGTCATATTTATTTTGTTTTTTCTTTGTTTATTTTAGATAAAAATATCCCATTTTTGGACATATTAGAACGCGAGATGGCGATTTAGGATATCAGTAAAACAAAAAAATCGTATAATTCGAGATGTCACACTGTTGTCGTAAGTGGACGATATGTAAAATTTTACATACATATCTATACTATATCGTTTGGAATTTCAGTAGGATTTCGTAGACTTAATAATCTGTTATTGTCTGCAATCGCGTACTTTTATAAATAGACGTCAATGCTGCAATCCGATAAGAATTGTTTTCACAATTTGTACACAACATGTACATCCAAACGTTCGGAATAATAATACCCTTAACACGAATAACATCCAAATATCTTTAATGTTATGTATAAATTTTTTTTTTTTTAGGCTTAAAGGCATATCTCTGCATAGTATAAATAAAACAAAGTCGTTTCCCGCCGTCTGAATGCTTAGATTTTTTAAACTACGCAAATGATTTTAATGCGGTTTCTACCAATAGAGTGATACAAGAGAAAGGTTTATAATGTAAAATACATGCATATACACCACATTAGTATCGACATAGCACCCGTGCGAGGCCGGGGCAGGTCGCTAATACAGATATATGTACCTATTTAGATTCCAGTTAGTCCTCAAACATATCATTTGAATGTATGTGATGGCTTTCAGTAAATAAGGGTTCAAATTAGAACGAAAATCGAAATCGTGTTTAAAAATTTACAATACTCTTGAGATACCAAACTAAATAAGATGAAAAAATAATGACATTTAAAGCTAGACCAATAAAATCTAAATGCAGTAAACAACATTCCATTAAGGCCGGTTCAACGGAATAATCTCAAATAGTAAAAGAAAAAAACATAATTAGAGAGTTATCACGATGTTGAATGTATAATTAGTTAAATGAGAGTTAACTTTTAAATGTATTTATGATTTGCATAATTTCTTGTAAAAATGTAAATTTAACGCTTATTTTAGCACGTACTAGTAAACTAGATAAGATTACAGACTTGGAAACAACATTGATTGTTTGTAATAATGTCCGGTGATGATTACGAGTTGGTGTAATTATTTTAAATAAATTACAGAAAACATCAAAACTTGTAAAATGATTAGCTGGGTTTTTTTACCCAACAATTCTTCCCAACTAATCCTATAAATGTGAAAGTTTGTATGTTTAGATGTTTGTATTATACTATGGAAATGACGTTTTTGACACACTTTATAAGATGTGTTTCAAGTTTAATTTTATCGGCAACTCCGAATATAGGTATAATTATGAAGGTCATTAGGTTATTCTTTTTTTATAATAAGTTATAGGCTTGACCACTATCTCGCCTGATGTTAAGCGAAGATGCGGTCTACGATTAAGCACGTTCACCCAGAAGAAAACGATTCACTCTCGACTTGAATAGACGGTAACTATTGGGGAACACCCACTCGGGCAGCAAATTCCTATATGTAGCGGTTCGTACGAAGAAGGTGGAATCACACCGCTTAGTTCGAGTTTTTGGAATATAATGAAGCGGTGTCGATTTTTAGACCTCCTGACGGTCCGATAGTAGAATAGGCTGTCCTGTCAAACTAGGTCATAAAGATTTGAAGCGCACTCTACAAAGTGTGTCCGGTAGAAAGATCTCATCATCTTGATAGTGAGTGACATATTGCTTCCGCGAAAAAAAAATATTAGCTACTGGGAGCGCCTTAAATATGAGTGTGTCAACTGACTTGCCGGTGCAGACCGCCCACTCATACAGCTTGTCGAGTAGATTCTCGCTGAGTAGGTGCTCGAGGCAGGACACGGCGCTGGTCTCCGAGCCGCCCTCCCGTGCCTTCGCCTCCAACACCAGCAACGTCGCCAACTGCTCCAGGTGGTTCACCACGCCTAGCACATCGTCGTGCAAGTGAGAGGGCTGAAAGGAAACAAAAAAAGTCAGGTTCCAATCCGTTCAGTCCAGGCATGCCAAGTAGTTTTGCAACTTTATTAGAAGTTTCAATGTGTAAAATTCAACGTTTTTTGTACGACACAAATCTAAAATTCAAGGACATATTTATAAGTTCCCGGTATATTGACTACAAAATAAGTGATATTTCTTTGTCTTATTTAGATTTACCATGTAATTACCACAGATTAGAAAAAGTACAGATATAATGTTGCGTATAAAATGAGCGAACTCTCCTTAAGGCTACAATAGTAAATTATTTTTGCTACGAACTACATGGACGCAAATACACCAAGGCGTTTCGTCACATAAATGCATCAAAGTAGGTACTTGAGTAAAAAAAATTGCAACACTCTTCTTTTTGAACCCCCAACGCAAAAACGCGTGCGTGCGCGAGTGCGCGTGTGTGTGTGTGTGTGTGTGTGTGTGTGCGTGCGTGCGTGCGTGCGTGCGTGCGTGCGTGCGTGCGTGCGTGCGTGCGTCTGTCTGTCTGTGGCATTGTAGCTCCCGAACGGAAAAACCGATTTTGATTTTGTTTGAAATGTGAATTAGTCGGGAGTGTTCTTAGCTATGTTTGATTTGATGTCGGGAACTTTTAAATTTTTAATAATCTACTTGTACTAATCTGTAGTAATAAACTTGCCAAAATAATTCGAAACAATTTAATAAATGCCTAGAATGTAACATTTATTATATATTTGACCTTGACTAATAAACTTGAGTTTATTGATTGCACCATATTTACATTTTTATACAAAAATGTTGAATTCTTTAGGTTAAGTAGGTATAGATTGTACCAATATATTGTCAATAATCTATATCTAGGAATAAGCAGTTTGTCAACTCACTTTTTTATACAAAGATAATGAGACAAACCAAATGTGAGGTAAGAGATAACAATAAATAGTTACTCTAAAAATCAAATAACAATAAAAAATAAATAAGCATTACTCTTAAAATCAGAAGACACTGCTTGGCATCAGAATATTTGCTACAGTGGTGTTACTTACCTAGACAATCTGCTACAAAGGAGATCTAACACCTAGCGAACACGTCCAGTAGATTACAAATGTTTTTGAAAAACGAATTACAAATAATTATGTATTATAAAAAAGTATAGTAGATAGAGTAATTATAA
Organism: Biston stratarius; assembly: GCA_950106695.1. Taxonomy (NCBI): domain Eukaryota; kingdom Metazoa; phylum Arthropoda; class Insecta; order Lepidoptera; family Geometridae; genus Biston; species Biston stratarius. The sequence continues at coordinate 4,068,026 of OX467112.1, forward strand.
TAGAGCATATTTTATACACCCTAGGTGACGTTTTTTTTTTTTTTTTTTAATTCATAATAGGTTCGCGTTTGACCACACTCTGCCTGATGTTAAGCAGTAATGCAGTAATGACTGGATAGTCTGTCAAATATCAAGTAATTCCTTTTGTCTTATTAATAATTACAATATCTATAACACCACATGTTCAACCAATAAATATACCCTTAAAAACTACTGACATGTCTTTTAAGCTAGTACTTGTTGTAGTTTTTATGGAGAAAATATAAGGCTTGAAATATGGGTGCTTCATCCCTATATTTCAAGAATCAATTCGGTAATGTTGTCAGGAGAAAATTTACAATGCACTAAATGCAGGGTGTATTAACAGGATTTCCCATTTAAAATAAGTGCATGGAAATTAATTTCAAATCTGGCAGATTTGAAGGTGCATTTTTAATGAGGACTAGAATAAACCAAACCAAAAACAAAATTTCATGTTTTTTTGATTTTTGTGTGATTCAGTTCTCAGCTGCACTTGTTTTCTACAATGGAAACACACACCTAAGCAGGTGTATAAGGGTAGAGGCTTACCTGAGATTTGACAATGATATCATATGCCTGCTGCCAATGTTTGCAAAAAGAGCTATAGCAGGCCTGCGGTTCATAGTCATGCCTCGGATCGAGCGAGCGAGTCAGCTGCCTTGCAAATGAAATGGAAGAGTTCAGGAACCTGTCCATCTTGGCTGACATTTATGGATTCCACATCTGCAAAATAATTTGATTTAGAAATAAAGAGTAAATAACATCAGATGTTTAATTAGATAAAGGACATATTCTAGTTTACTAGAGGAATAGTTAATTAGTAAAAATCTTACTGGAATATGTCCATCATTCAATCATTCTTCTCATTTTCTGATTGTGTACTTCAAGAAGGATACACATGGCCCTGAGTTTATTAATTATGTGAGAAAAGAATAGCATCAGATATAAAGCTATTCAAATTGTTTGCAATCAATTTCTACAAATGAATTGAGTATTCAAACAATAGTCACACATCATATTAAGCATATGCTTAACTTTTAGTTGCCACATAATGTAACACTTGAATTTATTGATCTTTTACTCACAAATCTTAACAAACGTTACAAGCGATACACAGATATTCTACAAGATAAAAATTTCTTAGAAATGTTATGACAATGAGGCTTTCACTTTTAGACAGAAAACTGAATGCACACCATACTTTTGACACAATTGTATGAGAACAAACAATGTTACTGATGACAAAACTCTATTCACAGCAGTGTTTGTAACTTGTGAATTTTTATTTTTTTAGATATTTAAATTTTTATATCTATTACTTTCACTAATACCAGTGAAATATCTGACCAAACTTATTCTGATTAGGAGTCTTTTCTAATGGAGTTTTTGAAGTAGGTACTTACTACAATAAGTCTGTTGATAATACAATATTGGTTTATTGTGAAAGTTAATTATGAGAGAAATAGAAGGTAAGTACTTCTAAAAATACTTGCAAAGGTACTGCCAAAATACACTTTACTTGTTTATTAGGTACTTTATTTATTAAGTGTCAAATGTGATTTAGACTTGAAATATAATAACAAATAAGCATTAAGCACACCAATATATTAAAGATAAGGTGATTTATAACTAAGACTTGCAGTTTCATAACAATTTACCACTATATAAAATTTTGTCAACTGGTCCAGCTATTTATTGTATAACACCATAGGTAACTAAAACAAACAGTTAAATATAATCTATAATATTAGTGAGATATCATTAAGAGTGAAGTTTGAATGGTATGCTTTAAGTTATTGGGTTAGAAAGTATGTTCAACTTTTCAGTAACTTATTAAATACATTTAATTATACCTAGCCAGTTATTAACATATTAGACATACCTACCTAATTAGCTACAGTAAGATGTTTAATTGTGTTTTCTAACACAATTGAGTTTAGACTGAAGTTCTTTTAAGTTTCACAACTTAAGATAAAGTACTCACCTACTTTTCATGGTAGGTGGTAGCATCTAATCACTAATAGAAACTCAATATTGAAGAAGTATACTAAATTGCTGCCATGGAATGCTGATCAAATGCCAAATGTATCAATATCACAAAGTAAAGCGAAGAAGGTACTTTATGAACCTTGACATTATACTATTTCTTATATCCTTTTAAGTTAAATAAACCAAGACACAAGACATTAACTTGTTGACTGTTGACAAGATACAATTTGACAGGATATTTTTGTTTCATTCTTCATATATAGAAAATGCAAGTAGATACTTACGGTACTGAAGATGCTTGAGGCGAAAATAGATACGGCAGTCCGTAAAATAAAACACAAAAATTACATGATACGCAATATTGTATAGCACAAAATTATGTCACTCGCCACTTCAAGGTAGCTTGTTTACAAGCCTTTTTATATGATCGAAAGAAATGTTATAGGATTCATATTTGTATTCAAACACTTGTTTTTTTCATGAATCGCATGAAATGTTTATCAAACTGTGGATTTATAATAAAAAAACCCAAAAAAAAGACCTGCTCAGCTCCAAAGTTTAATGAAAGACAGACAAGATTGTGGATGTGACAGTGACACAGATGGATCAGTGACTCTTATTTTTTTTTCTTTCTACAACGAAAGCGCTTTCTTGTGTTGTTCCGTGTCAGTTCTCAGGTTTTCAAAGTGAGTTATGAACGAGTGAATAACATCCACGCATATCATATTTTTTTATAAGACTAAAATAAGATCATACAAGTGAAATACAAGCTTTACTTAATCTTAAGTACTGCCCCAGACTGTAGGTACTATTATTATGGGTACGTATGAAAAACGTAAATACTTCAAAGAATTTGCTATTTGCATTACTATGGCCAGATAAATCAGACATAATACTTTCTAAAAAAAACTAGTAGTACTACTGTAGCATTATACTATCACTTAGAACTTACTGTACCACGGGAAACAAATATACCTATATTGATATTAAGATCTTACAAATAGTTTCATTGTCAATTTATAGATGCAGTGTATGTGAAAATTCTGTTAAATCTCTGCTACCTAAAAAGGTTGTCTTTAAAAAGGTACATTATGCTTGTCTTTTGGAGAAAGAGAACGTGAACAGATCATACAAAAAATACCTACTATTTTTAATGCGTGTTTTTAGTATAATAAGTGTAAAATCACAAAAAAAGGAAAAACGACAAAAGATTAAAAATATTAATCGATTAGATTTACTCGGTTAACTCGATTATTGCTTGCTCAAAAAGTGAATTAAACGACAAGCGGCACTACCCTAGGCCATCTCAAATTTTTCTACCAATCGGTCAATCGGTGATCTGCAATGCAATGGAAAATGGGGAAAATGCAATCACCCCCAGACAAATAATGACAACAACAATGAAGAACTTTTTAAAAAGGGTCCAAGCCTCAGATGGAAATCTACAGTAGTAGTGTTTCATCTGAGGTCCAAGCAATGACCGTTGCAAAGGTGTTTATACTAGAAACAATCGTTTGAAGAAAGAAGGTAGAGGGTTTGGCATGCCTTTGATTTATCATGAAAACTTAAGGACAGTATATAAAAAAACAGTATTGACATCTATAAATAAAATTCCCAAGGAGTTATAATTTGTTTTAGCCATAAAATAAAATAAAAACTCCGTCAAGCACTATAAGCTTAAATATCTACGGAATTAAATACGTAAAATGAAGCAAGCTACTAAACCACCTTTGAATTTATCGGATGATAAAGGAAAATCCAAGCAAGTTCAACGTGAGTCAGCATACGCGCAAAGAACATCTACGGCGGATACTCGACCGTCACCATACGAGTTTGATGAATTTATGCCTTGGATGTGCTTGCAATATCAGTCTCCGGAGATCGTAGCGGTTATAAGGGTCTATCAAGGTACCTACTATGCCTAAAATGTACTTCTATTCTAGTGAAAAATAATGAGACGAACTAGGCGTTTTCCCAATGTTAAGAAATAACACCTGCCCTGCCCATGCAGCGCTATCCAAAACATAATTATGAGTCAAAAATTATGGCTAAAGTAGGATAAAAATATCTTTTCTTAAATCTTAACTCTTTTTGCGTAGGTTTCCAGTTAAAAATTCTTGGCAAGCGCCTACCAGAATATTTTGGCAAACTTTATTAAGGCGCGTTCGCCAATTTTATCAACCATTCCACCATTTTCCGCAATTATACTCAGGACATTATTTGGAATTTAGTCATAAAGCTCACTCATTTGAAATCAAACACGGCATTTTTATGCTTATAATTATTTTTTGAGATGATAATCTTGATGTGAAACATCTTATTCGGCGAGTCAGACCCGTTGTTAGCATGGGAACGTAGCGTCACGCGCTCGTAACTGCGCTTACGGAAATTATAACCTTTTTTTTCCGTAGTCGGGTAAACAATATTACAATAATTGTATAACATAATTAAATAAATATTATATCACTGTAATTAACATAATTATTATGTTTTACAGAAGACTACGTGAGAGTCGGCACTAGAAGAGCGAGTACTAAATCTGCAAAAAGCGTTAAAACTAAACAAACAGGGAGCCACGAAATGGAACAACCAAAAGATTCCAAGATAACGCAAACATCAGACGAAAACATTGTCAAAATAAAAGCTTATTACAATTTACACGGACAACTACAAGAGGTATCCATCCCAGGGTGTCCCATCAGTATCAACAGAACAATCATCCAAATTTTTTCCATGGCTGCACCGTATCACCCGACACTCTCCAAGTTCACCATAAACAAAGGAGGCTTAACAGCTACGATTTTAGTCGAAATTGCGAAACTTTTGCCGCATTCTTTCTTGACCGACATTTGCTTTGATGACACAAATGTACCACAGAAAAATTATACCGTTCTTCTTCAAAATTCGAGTAAGTTGAAGAACCTGTCATTGAACCGATGTGGGTTAGGTGATGAAACGTGCAAAGAGATCGCGGCAAGCATCGACATCGGGACTCCCGGCGGCACGCTCCGAACCTTAGAACTTGGCTCGAATATAATCACAGATGCAGGAGCTCTAGCTTTCGCCAACGTGCTGAGGCGTAACCGACATCTTTTACACTTGAATTTATCAGGAAATATCATTACAGACAAGGGCGCTGAGGCTATTTTGGGCTCTTTGATGGAATTCCCCATGAGGTACGACGAAATTGCTGACATGAAACGCAATAGGTTGCAATTTAATAGGAAAAAAATCGAAATCTACGAACGATATGTAAAGGAAACGATGATTGATAAGCACAGGATGGACACGCAAGACAGGAGCATCTCTAGAACCAAAAATTTGAGATCGGCAACAAATAGCAACAAGACTAAAACGTCAGTTTCAAAGAAGTATTTTGGTAAAAAAGCTCAAGCGATGGATAGTGTCCTTATCGAAGGGGAAGCAACGGATAAGACTCTTAAAGTAGACTACTCTCACCCAGAATTGGAGCAGAAGGCTAGAGATGTAGTCGGGGAATTCCATGACCCGTTTGATGCTAACCACATAATCTTAAAAAATAGATATTTTTATTGCGTGGGAAATATGTTCTTATGCTCCTTAAATCTGGCTTACAATAATTTACAATACCACACAGTCAAAAAGATTGATTCGGTATTAGAATATCAGAGTGAAATAAAGAACCCCCCCGGAACTACTGGATTGTTGAGGATTACTTTTGATGGGAACTATGTTCCTAAGCATTGTGAAGAATACGTTCATATTGAAATGTTTTTGCAAAATGCTATTGTCAACCAATTGCCGAAAGTAGCACCTGGAAAAAAGAAAATGGGAGGATACACTACAGGGACACGCAAATCCACGGGCAAACTGTAAGGCAATTTTAGGGTGAGTATCCACTAAAGCGGCAAAAAGTGGAAAGTGGATTACAAATTTTAGCTCGGCAGCAGACACTTGTCTTTGAAAATAAATTAACTATTAATATGGTAATATGGAAGACATTATTTAGGTGCAATTCTATTGGTTAAAACACCTCTTCATTTTTACCGGTTTTTATTTCATTTAGGATGATGAATAAGAACTTATTTAGTTAATTAAGAGGATGTTGTTGGTTATTGAGTTATCGATTTTAAGTTTTAAAAAACCCCATAAACTGTAAAGTCTAAATACATATTATGATGTCTTAGTAGTATTTTAAGAGATTGACACTTATCTAATAACTAATATTTTTTGTGAAAAATGTAAACCGACTTTGTTATAGCTTGCTTGTATGGTTTTATATTAGTCTCGGTTTCTTTACTGTTGAGTGAGCAATACAAACTGATGTAACGTTATAACTTGACGAATTTCAAATTGTGGTAGGTCCAAAAGTCGTTCTATGTGAATCCTTGTGTGAAACCAAATTTTTAATTTCGTTTTTGAAGCCATTTTTGTTTTATTTGGTTCGTAATTAAAAGACAAATGTTGTGTTTAACGTGTTTTAATTATAGGGATAATACTAGTAATAACAAGTCACCTTCTTGACCAGAAACATGGCTTCGTGTTGGTTTCAAAAATTCGTTAGAAGTTTGTAGTAAAGTCGCCATTTCTTTACTAAGATATGACAAGGCATTCCTTTTGATTAATTTGTGTAACTTTTACTGTGATTTTGACTTAATTTAGTGGTTTTATCTTAAAATATGTATCTACTTAAAAATATTGAAATACTTGACACTGTATATGCCAAATGCACAATGTGCGACGCCAAGCAAAGAAGAAGAAAGTGTGTATAACGTATCACATCAGTGCTTGGACCCTTCATGTAATGTACCCTGATTATTTGTCTGAGCAGGTCTGAGCCTTGGACGGCCAACTGGGACCCTTCATGTAATCAGTCAGCAGTCTGAGGTCTGAGCATCAGTGGTTTTAAAGAATCACGGTTATCTTCGATTCCTAAAACTTATAGCACCCCTCTTTTTGCGTCGGGGGTTAAAAACAAGATTCATTAAAAAAAAAACTAAAAAAAATATAGCCTTTGTTACTCTGAATGATGTATTTAAGGCTTCTAACCTCAGATCAAACACTACCTTCTAACGATACCCTGTACATTCAAATCTATGCACATGCGATTTTAATTGTGATTTTCAGGTGACATTTAATCAAAATGTGACATTAATATTATGCCATTTCAAACAACTCATTTTTAGCTTACGATTTTTAAGATTTATCGTTGATATATTTCAAACAAAACATATTTTTTGGTACAACTTTTGTAATGATTTGCATTTTGATGCAATGATTTACATAAATATTTTATTTTGATACAATATTATTTTCAACGTTTTGAATTAAATACAAATGGGTAAAGAAGGCCTACGGTCTACCAGTTTTACCCAGTCCACGAAATCGCTGCGATCCATCAAGTCAATTTCATCGCACGTAAATGGAAGAGAAAAGGCTGAATTACGTGCGAATGAAGCTGCAAGATTCGAGGAGATGGTAATAGCTGGATGTAATAAGTTTCGTAATAACAATACTGCTTACAGAGTTGTGGTGAAACGGGATGTAAGGTCAGGTGAGTTTTTATACTTCTACCATTGGGATTGAAATTAAAATTGTTTTGTGGGAACAAACTACAAAGCAACAATAAAAAACGATGTTACCTTAAAAAAACTGCGTTTCAGGCAACAAGAGGACAACACTCCGAGAGGTATTTTCGATGAGTTAAAGAAATCACATAGGATGTTTTCTTAAATAAATTGTTCTAAATCTACTTCTGTTTTGTTTCTACAAATAATGATGTACCTACCTAATCCAAGAATTCACCTTTTCTATATCTAACTGTTCATTTACCTTATATAATTAATAGTAAGAGTAAAGAACTTGTAAGTAAGAGAAATAAGCAACGTATCTTTGTAATTCTGACTATGGACTTCTAAAACAAAGTTGCTATTAAATAATAATGATAATAAATAAAATGAAAAAAAAAAATAGATTTATTTTAGATTTAGAAATATTTTTTTTACAGTAGTATTTATTTACCTATATGTTAAGTGTTATTTTTTTACTGCAGATGAATTTTTCAAAACTTTGAAACGTGGTGTTAATCAATCAAAATTGAAGCAATCGCAATCTAAGGGAGGAACGTTGTTAGCGGCGTCGCTCTCAATGACAGATAATATGTCGACACTTGACACTTGGCACGTGGCACTTGATCTTATATCATCTTATCTATCGAGTCGCCAACAAAAAGTAGGTATTAGCGGTATTACGTCCCTAGGGTCCTTAGTAAAAACGGGCGTACCTCAAGGATCAATCTTAGGCCCTTTCTTGTTCTTGGCATATATTAATGATTTGCCCTATATGGTAAATGAATTGTCCGATATAGTTTTATTTGCTGATGACACCTCGTTAATTTTTAAAGTCAATAGAAAAGATACAGACCTTACACAGCTCAATGACACCTTATCAGCTGTATCAAAATGGTTTGCCGCCAATAATCTTATGCTTAATTCATGTAAAACAAAATGTATAAGGTTTTCTCTCCCCAATGTTGCTAAGAGGGGCACTCATATCTTAGTCGATGGTAAAAGACTTGATCTAGTGGATAAAACAGTCTTTCTCGGCGTAACATTAGATAGTAAAATACAATGGGGTCCTCATATAGAAAAGTTAGCTAGTAAATTGAGTTCCGCTGCCTTCGCGATTAGAAAAATTAGACAAATAACAGATGTGGCTACAGCCAGGTTGGTTTACTTTGCTTATTTCCATAGTTTAATGTCCTACAGTCTACTGCTGTGGGGCTCAGCTGCAGACTTTGAAACTATTTTTATTCTGCAAAAAAGTGCAATTCGCGCAATCTATTGTTTGGGTCCTCGCGAATCACTACGAAATCGATTTAAAGATTTTAAGATATTAACGTTACCGTCACAGTACATTTATGAAAACATTATGTTTGTCCGGAAAAATTTAAATTCATTTGAAATTAATAGTAGTCGCCATAACTTAAATACAAGAAATAAAGATAAAATTGTGACACCTAGATTTTTTTTTTTTTTTTTTTTTTATAGCTGACAGGCTTGTTGTTTGACCACAACTCACCTGATTTTAAGTGACGGTGTGGTCGAAGATGGTAAAGCACACCTAGCCTGGAATGGAACTGGCTCTCAAGTGAGGCTGCCGGAACCCACCGTTAGATGCTTGGCGGCAGATTTTCAACTTGAGGGTGGTAGCTAGCCAGCCGAGTACTAGGAAGTACTCTACCACCACGCTATGGTTTCCTCACGATGTTTTCCTTCACCGACAGCTCAAGCTCATTGTTGGGGTTTGAACCCACGCCCTTCGGCATGCGAACCGACCACGCTAACCACTGAGCTATCATCGCTATAAATTTCAGATTAAGGTTAGGTTAAGATTCAGGTTATCTAAAGCTAATAAGTCTTTTCTCGGGAATTGCGTTAGATTCTATAATAAAATCCCACTTGAGGTAACTAAAATGTCCTATAATAAATTCAAAGATTTTATAAAGCAGAGGTTAATTGACAAAGCCTACTATAAGGTGGCTCATTACGTGGAAGACAGGAATATATGGTTGTTGTAGCTTCTCTCTGCACTTGCATCCCCCTGGCTAAGTGACAATTGAAGTAAGCATAATGTATGTATTAATATTTATTACTGTAAATTGTAACCTAATATGAAAAGAAAGATCCACAAAAAAAATGCCTTGCTGAGTTTCTTGCCGGAGTCTTCTCAGTTGAAGTGTAATTACGAGCCGGTGGTAGATTCAAACATGTAACTTAACGTTCATAAGTGCCTTACCAGGGCCTAAACTGAATAAATGACTTTTGATTTTGATTTGATTTTGATTTTGACACTGAAAGGCACACAAGAGCATTTTACCAAGATCATTAAGAGACCAGGGGAGACAACCCTAGTCATCACAGTGCTGACCGATAGCTCAAATAAACTTTGTGAAATATTGTTTAATAAACAACAACAGATTAGAAGACAGCATATGCAAATTCTAGGTTTGGTCATACCACACTTTCCGAATTGTACAAAGTTGTCCTTCAAAAATTGTCGTGTAACTGGATACTTTATTCATGAAATGAAACATTTTCTACCATTGACGTCGATCACCGAAGTCAGTCTTGATGACTCTCCCCTTAGTGAGTCCTGTTAAAGCGTGTTATTAGATAAATTATGTAGTGTCACTAGTTTGTCTTTATGTCGATGCAAAATCGATGATGATAGTTGTGCCAGAATAGCTTCTAAATTGCACTTTTCGGAGCCTGCCGAAGGTACTCTGGCGGCTTTAAATCTATCCTCTAACCACATAACGGACAAAGGAGCTAAGAGTATCGGAGAAGCTCTCAGAACTAATAGACACTTGCGGTATTTGAACTTAGCCGACAATCGGATAAGTGATGATGGAGCCGACCGCATACTACACACACTAATAGATTTTCCATTGACGTATGATGAAATTGTTCGCAAGCGACGGAATTACTTCGATTTTCTACGAGCGAGACAGCAGCTGCTTACGGAGTTGGAAAATGATTGGGATTCTAAATCGATGCCCAGCACTTACAGCAAACCTATTGTGAAGACAAGAAATGGACAAAAAAAAGATAAGTCATTAACTATTCTGTTTGATAGTATGTTACATTTTAAAGAAGACGAAATGATTACAGAACAGAATATTGCCCAATTCGTTGATCCTTTTACACCAACAAAATTGGTAGACGGTTATCCTTATTGTACTGGAAATATGGTTTTATGCTATTTGAATTTATCATACAATGAACTGTCTAATTTTTTGGTAAAGAAGTTACGTTCCGTTTTATTAAAACAGCACTACGATAAAAAGTTAGGGCAGACTGGTTTGCTGAAAGTTGTGATTGATGGGAATCCCATGCCTGTTTCTGATGAAGACTTGGATAGCGTCGGTGATTTGTTGCAACGGAACGTGATCCAGTCGGGTCCGAAAAGATATGGAACCGACAGCAGGCGAATTAGCAGGATGAGCCGTGTCATTCAGAAAACAATATAACTACCTATGTGTTTTTATCAGCAGTAGACGTTGGATTGCCTCGAATAATGGAGATAAAGTGACGGGTGGATTTATTTTTATTGAGCCTTTTTTATCAATTTTACTAATGTATTTATTTACCTTATTTTACTCTTTATTGGTACCACAGAAAAATAAATTACAAAAAGGCAGCCTTATCGCTAAAAGCGTTCTCTTCCAGAAACCCCTCGTATGGATCAGTAATTATAAGGAGAAAACTTTATTTTTTACACAAGAAATAAGGTAAATATGTATAATAAAGGAAATAACAATAACTGGCAACCTTATCCAAAAAGTGGACTCTTCCAGCCAGCCGTATAAATACCATTTTTTATTTTTTACTTGATGGTAGATCTCGGCTATGTAGGTACCACCGCAGTACCAGATATTCTGCCGCCATGGCGGCTTGCGCAAGCAGTAGTGTGTAATCATTACTGTGTTCTGGTTTAATGGGTACTGCAGCTAGCGAAATTACAGGGCTGTTGAGACTAACCATCTAAAGTTTTAAAGTAATGAGCGCCATAGCAACGATGCCTTGGACTTTGTTTTGCTACTCCAAGTTCTGTGTAGCACTGCAATGGTCATGGACAGGCGTTCCCTCTTACCATCAGAAGAGCGTCTCGTTCGTCTCCTTAATAAAAAGTGAAAAGGCGACCTCACTTTTGCAAAACCAGAAATCCCGTATGCTTTATTTATTTATCTACCTGGTCCGTGACCATTGCAGCGATACACCTAACTTTCAGTAGTAAAATAAAGTAAAGGTTGACCATTGCTATCCAGCACGGGAATTGTCACGGGCATTATGAGCACTTTTGCACCCGGTACAGTCAGAAGCGGGCTTTATAACTGACCTGTTGCTGACTTATTATAAAATCTAGTATATTTATATTTTTGATATAAATGTATTTGACTAACAACTAACATTAATTACTAGTCCTAATCCTACTAATATTATAAATGCGATTGTTGTATGTTTGGTACTAAATTACGCAAAAACGGCTGAACGGATTTGGATGAAATTTGACACATATATAGTTTATTACTCAGATTAACATATAGGATACTTTTTATCCCTGGAAAACGTTAGGTTTCTGTGAGATTATCAAAAACTAATCACAGGACGTACCCACTTCAAATTAAGTATAGATGTGATATGGAACATTATTTTAAAAGGTATCTTTTGAAATGTATCTTTACATTAATATAGGTAATTAAGTAGCGCAAGTTTAAGATGGATGAAGAAACTGCTCTTTTGTTATTTCTTCTTCTCATTCGTATCACTCTTGGCAGAGTGGTCGTGGTCAACATGTTTGGTTCCGAATGGCAAGTATAGTTCGCCGTAGGATGTCCCGCCATCTCTCCCTGCTAGAAGTCATTCTAGTGCACTCCTGTATGTTTTTTACACAAATGTTTAATTTCTCTCTGAACCCAATCTCTAAGACAATGCGGACGAAGTCGCGGGCGTAAGCTACAATAAAACTAAAGAATAGTTTTACAGGAAGAATAAAACAACCGACCAATTATTTTTTTCTGCTCATAAGTATATTTTGTATATTTAACTTTGAAATATAACTAAAAAATTAGATGTATATTTACAATAAATGTGTTACAAATACAAAACTTAATCTAAGAGTACAACATTAAATTAACGTCTGAACTATAATACGGAATACTAGTTGTGGTAACTCATGGTTTTTACAAGAGATAAGTGACATAAAACAAAATAAGTACATGTAAGTACATGATACAAAATCCGTGTACAAAGAGGATTAAAACAAAGTATAAGAATGTATGTGACACGCCTAAAGTAAATAAGTACTGTATTAAAAAAAAACGAATTTAAGGATTAAATACGAAGTACTTATATAGAGTAGAAAAAGATATAGGTAAGTGAATAACTTATTTCTAATTTGTTTTTTTTTACGACTAAAAACAGCACCAACGTTATGATTTGTCAACGTTATACTGTTACCACTAGCTTGAGATTTATTTGATATTTTGGCGAATATTACTAAAATACTGTTCAAGTTAAACCTAGCGGAATTATCACACTGTTCTCCAGACCGACCTATTTAGTTTAAATTCGTGAAATATGAATTAAGTCTGTCATAAAATGCGTTTTCTCAAACTACTTAGTATATAATGTAATACTGGCGACGCATAAGTTCGATATGTTAGTTAGGTTCAGTTTCTTGGAGGAAGATATTCTCTATTCGGCTGTGTCGGCTGTCTTCCATTGCCACCAGGGAATCCTGGCCCACTAGGTCTGCCTGAAGGGTAACCTTGGTTCGTGTAGTCAGATGATCCAGGGTAGGATGAGATTGGACTCGTTCCTGGATATCTGCTGGTAGATGAGTTTGATCCAGGGTATGAAGGTCCTTGAGGTCCTGAACTACCCGGGTACGGTGTCGATGGACCTGAGCCGGGGTATGATGGTCCTTGTGAACTTGGATAGTTTCCAGCAGTACTACCAGGATAAGATGAACCTTGCGAGCCACTAATAGATGGATATGGTGTCGATGGACCAAGGCTGCTAGGGTAGTTAGATGAAGGACCTTGAGGGCCTGAGCTTCCTGGGTAGTTAGAAGACTGTGGTCCTGAGCCGCTAGGATAGTTTGATGACGGTCCTTGAGGTCTCGAGCCTGGATATGATGGTCCCTGGCCACCGCTTCCTGGATATGATGGTCCTTGGATCCCTTGATTATATTCGTTTAATCCAGATACACCGAAACTTTGAGACCCAGTGTTGGAATAATCGTAGATATTGGCGTTAGTTTCATAAAGGCTTGGAGCCGAATTGCAATCAAACTGATTCCACCAGACGCATACAAAATCTTGCTGAGAAAAGATAGTTCCATTGGGGCAGAGGAAATCATACGTGTTGTTGTTGGCACATACATGGAACACCTGGCAACGGGTTTCAACATCAGCATAGTATCCGGGGTAAGGCTGAGATTGACAGCTGAACGATGTTTGTGGGATGTCAGTCAAAATTGGGTAATCGACGTCTGGGGTGCCTGGTATGGCAGAATAGTCACCGTTTTCATATGCACCAGAATCATCTCCAGAACCGCCAGGGCGAAATCCTGACTGACCTGGGTAATTTTGCCCGGGATAGTTTGGCTCAGCTTGCCCAGAGATGCCTGGAGATGGGCGATAGCCTACTTGTCCAGGATAGGAAGGTCCTCCTGATTGCCCTGGGTAGTTGCTAGATGGGCCACTAGGTCCTTGTCCCGGATATGAGGGACTTGATGGTCCTTGACCAGGATAAGATGGTCCAGACGGTCCTTGGCCTGGGTATCCAGATTGAGGTCTTTGTCCAGTAGAGCCCGGATAGCCTTGATTAGTTCCGCTAGGATAATCTGATCCCGAGTATCCAGGAGTAGAACTAGAGTAGTCATCACCTGGCCTCCCTAGATATGGCGTGGTAGAAGGATAACCTCCTGATGGTCCAGAAGGGTAATTAGGTCGAGTAGGGTTTGATCCCGATCCTGGTCCGAAAGGTTTTCCTGGTTTGTTGTAATCGTAGCCACTCTGCGCGACTGCAAGAGCCAGCAGCACTGTAAAAGAAAGATAATCTTTAAGCAAATTTATTCAGTTTCTAGTACAACTTTGCCGTACGTTATTAAATGTTCTTAATAGAAATATTCAAACTACCACGCGTATTTGACGCCTTGATTTGACCTATATAGTACCTATATGTTGCCCACTTTTTTATATGCACTACAAAAATGTGAAGCGAAGCCCTTTCTAAGCCCTTTCTCGATGAACTCTATGGGTAGTTTCAAATGTAGAGTGTTAAATTTCTTCTAGGTTCTATAAATTATAAAGATATAGCTTGAATTATTCAAAATATAACGATAAGTGTCAAGTAAGTAGGAAAAAAATCTGCCATCTGGGAGATATTCTGGCGTGCGCCGCAAAAACCGTTGGAGTTACACGTATATAATGTAAAACAAGAAAGCCTGCTATAGCTTATATTTATCTTTTATGTGTAAGCCATTATCGCCAAAATAGTGAACCATAAATAAATACAATAAAAATTTCATTATTACAATTTTCCATCACCACGCGGGTGAAACCGCGGGCGCAGCTAGTCTTCTATACTATCATCTTCAAGGAGATAGTTTGGAAGATCGAAGTATCACACAAAGAGTTTGTTTCCCACTGTTGTTCTTAGATCTTTCATATTTCTTGTCGCTTCATGTAGGTATCTGACCTATTTCACAGAATCGAAAAGGATTTTAAAAATATTTTAATACCTATACAGGAAGGTATTAATATATTTAAAAAAAGGAAAAGAAATGTAAATAAAAAAATTAATATGGTGTTACGGCATCGCGACAAAACCTTCGATGCATCAGTTGTGGCAGATGGTGTCTAATTTCCTCGTTGCGACAGGTTTCGATGGCGGTCCCACGCGATTTTATCGCGAGAGACTTTGAGGCCTATTGTCCAAACTCATTGCGGGGACGGGTGACATGGTCAGCAAATTATAGGCTAGTTGTTACAAGTAATTCGATTGCAGAACGATACGGTAAGTCACATCTCGCTTTAGGATTGTATAAGGTATATGAGATAATATGAAAATAAGAAGCCCACAATCTTCATCAATCACGAGAGTCGCATTGACGTGAGTGACTTGAGAGAAGTCTAAGCCCAGTAGAGTTTTTAAAAATATAAAAGTAATGAGATGAACGAGACGTTCTCCTGATGGTAAGAGATAACGTATGTCAATAAAAATTTTGATTATTTCTGTTGCATTATGTTATGTTTAGTTCTTATTTACTACCGTCAGGGCGCTGTCCTGCTTTTCACACATTTTTATGCTAAAATATGTTAGGTCCTCAGGATCGACTTGCTTATTAGTATTAGATTAAGACCACTTTAGTGTTTTTTCCTTCACAAAGAATAATTTGCCTAATGTGTTCCAAAATTCCATATTGAGACCAAGGTTCCGTACCTACTTGCTACACGCAATTGTAATCTCTATGTTCCCAAACTTTCGCAATAACGATGTTTTAACGCAGTTTAGCTTCACTTTGCACAATGTAAGTGTTATTAGGGGAGTTAATGGTTAGGTATATTAATGATTGCACTCTTGGACAGATTTTGCGACTATATTCAACTATTCTACAGATAATATAACTAACTATATAACTGTATATAACTAGTGCTAATATATTGTCCTATACAAATAAAAGGATAGGTACCTACTTACTAGATATAAATAGCGGAACACACTGAGTATTTCGCGTTATTTTAGCTTTATGTTCGCCATGTTGTAGTATTGATTCGATAAATCGATAGATGATGCTTCTTATTGAATAATTTCTTGTTTCAACGCGATGAGAACCTATGGCTATAGCTAATTTGAAGTTGTAGACTATTGGTGATGTCAGAGTTTTTGGCGGGAACGCGAAAAAATATAATTTTTATATTTTCCAATACTTGATGAAAAGCCGAAAAAAAAAGCCGAATTACGCTTGAGTGTTAAAGTGATAAAGTGTGGGAAAACATGACTTTTCGTGTTGCTTCTAGAATTCCATTAAAGCTTGTAATAAAGTCACAACTACTTTACTAGAGCGTGACCGGACTCGACCATGACATGTTTTGTGTGACTTTGACTCATTCAACTAACTTGATTTTCCTTGAAATACTGGAAAATATCGAAACACTTGACAGATACTGGTAAATGCACAAAGAACGACGCCCAAAACAAAGAAGAAGAAAGTTGTGTTTTTTTCTTTCTTTCTTTCAAAGATGGTAACGTCACCTAGCCTGGAAAGGAACTGGCTCTCAAGTGAGGCTGCCGAAACACACCGTTAGTTGCTTGGCGGCAGATTTTCAACTTGAAAAGCTAGCTAGGGTAGCTAGCCAGCCGATTACTAGAAAGTACCCTACCACCACGCTATGGTTTTCTCACGATGTATACCTTCACCGGCAGCTCAAGCTCATTGTTGGGTGTGAACCAACGCTTTACAGCATGCGAACCGACCACGCTAACCACTGAGCTATCATCGCTACAAAAACCACGGATGTCGTCGGAATCGGACTTCATCAAGGATGTGGTAGAGTTACTAATATCCCGCGCTCGGTATTTTATTATTGTTCTGCATTCAATTTCAAAGCTTTGACTACGAACTTTTTGAATGCCAGGTACTTCATAGCGGTCGGCCTTCGGTCTCGCATCTACATATTTATGTGGACCTCATACGAAGAAAAGGGAACATTTAAAAAAAAGTCACTTACATTTTTAATAAGCATAGGTCCGTCTAGAAAAGATTACAAATCGGTTATAACTGCTCACGACTTTATTGTTATAAGTACTATGGTAGGTATTATGTTGCAAATCTGCGAAAAGTAGGGTAAGTGACGAGAAAGAGGCTTAAAGCGCTTATGTCCAGCAGTGGACAAAAAAATTGAGGATAAGATAGAAAAATATGTAATTTTAATGTTGTAAAACTATGTGGTAGATTTCCTTAGAAGTAGTCGTCTAGGTAAATACTACCGCAGCATCAGATAGTTTGCCGCCAAGCAGTAGTGTGTAAACATTTGAGACTGCTTTTCAGTCTGATACCATTTTAATTTATTTTGAAAAAAAAACATTACTTTGTGTCTTCTACAAATTGGATTAATAACAATCAATTTAACTGTTGGAACATTTATTTGTTGACTATTGTGAAATCGCTGCAATGGTCATGGACAGACGTTATACCTTAGAATGATCTGAAATAAAGCCTATTCTGGAAGAACGGATATTTTAAAATTTTCATGTTACCTAAGTGTATAAAAAAAGGTCTAATCTCAATCTTTATAAACAAACATTGATTAAGTGTCTTATATTTAACTAATTGATTATTAGAATATTACTAATAGATTAATTAAATTTCTGCGATAAACTCCACAGCAATTTGCATATTAACATCACTGGAACGAAAATTGCTTCAACACCTTGATCTAGTCTAGATGTTCGTCATCTGGAAAATTCGTAACATTAGGCGACGACATATAATGTAACAGATTTACATCTCTCATTGCAAAAGGATTATAGGTATTTCATCTATTTCCGACGAGTTTCTACGGCTCCAGAGCGATAGAACGCCCTGCAATTTAGGTTTAACTGAGATCTTGAAAATAATTAAAATTAAAGTGTTTTATTAAGGTCAGATTAAATAATTTTATCATTTCCAAAGAACTCGATTGAAAACACACTTTTTTTTATGTAAAAAGTAATAAGATGATGCTCTGATGGTAAGAGATAACGCATGTCCATGACCATTACAGCGATACACAGAACTTTTAATAGCAAACCAGAGTCCAGGGCATGACTATTTTGACGTTTATTGCTTTGAGACATTCGATGGTTAGTGTCAATAGTTCTGTAATTTCTCTAGCTGTACCCTTCAACCCGGAATACAGTAATGCTTAAACACTACTGCTTGGCGACAAAATATCTGGTACTGCGGTGGTACCTACTTAGACGACCTCCTGCTAACACTAAGTACTTACATGCTTATTATGATTGTTTATCATAAATTAATCAATCTTACGATCACATGGAGACGACGGACTATTGAGGTTTTTCTGACAAAATAAAAAAAAAAAAAAATTTGTTTTGGACTGTAAGTAAATAGCTTATACGTTTATTAATTTTCAAGAAAAGACTGTTACTTTGTACATAAGTTGAATATTTGTAATGGCAATTGGGCTTCTGTTTTGTAAACTATTTTCACTATTTTTTTTTTTAATATTGGTATACTCGTATTTTTTATGGTTAATTGTCACACAATGTCGGGGGCTTTTGATTGCCACATGCAATCAGACACCAGGGCTGAATACTCGGCTTATACGATTATAGGTAAACTAGACTGAGTAGAACTCATGTGTAAGTTTCAGTACTGGATGACGTATGGGAAATAACCAAAGCTACAACTTTTTTATTTTGATATATCATAAAATTATGGATATCACGAGTGTGTCACTAGATTTCACGACTCAGGTTTGACATTGCGAAATCTAGTGTACCTCCCTCTTCCCTAACATATGGGCTTACTCCACCTGCCCCCAACACTTCTTAAAAGAGGGAATGGATTTAAAAGGGAATTCTCTTAAAGGGGAATTTATAGACAGAACAGAAATCGGTTATTCAATTCATTTATAACGATTTTTACATTTATATTTGGAAACTTGGAAGTTTTACATTTTCCAAAATGAACCGTTTACCGCAAGCTTGCACTTCTCATCTATATAGGCGCTAGGTGGCGTTAATCGTGATCAAACGTCACGAATATAGAACAATGGAATAAGGAAGCATCCTAAACAACATTGCTCTTCATTTAAACAAGTTAAAACCATTTTCAACTTAATCCCAAGACATATAGAGCACGAAATGAAGTGAAATAAAAGCTAAGTTTCCTAAGTTTGATAACGTGTGAAGATGGATTCTTAAGTCTAGTTTTATGTCACTATTTCTTCATTAGGTTGTATAATGCATTGAAGAGGTTTCTAATAGGAAAGGCTATTGTGGATGTAGTCTAGGTAAGTAGGTTTCTTCGTTTACATATTACGTATTTGTAATTTATCGTGGAAATTGGGTGAAGTATATAGTTAGTCTGTGATGTAACTGTGTTCTACCAAAACATAATTTCTGGTCAAGATGTCTCAGTAGATTAAAATTTGATTTGTATTAGAACATTCTGTTGTCTTTATTTTTATTTTTAAGTTTCTACCTACCTAGTCGCGGGTCGAATCTGGACCAGATTAGCAAAGGATTGCGTCAGATAGCATAACAAGAGGCCTATACCCACCAATGGGATAAAGAAGGCTTTGGATGATGATGAATGTTACGAAGGACGAAGATGTGAATGAAGACCACATCTTCGCGTAACATTTAGAGAATCTCTAACACATTTCTTATGGTTGACAGCCAGGTGTTTGACCTTAGTTCACCTGATGTTAAGTGACGGTGTGGTCGAAGATGGTAAAGCACACCTAGCTTGGAATAGTACTGGCTCTAAAGTGAGGCTGCCGGAACACATCGTTAGATACTTGGCGGCAGATTTTCAACTGGAGGGTAGTAGCTAGCCATCCGAGTACTAGAAAGTATCCTACCACCATGCTATGGTTTCCTCGCGATATTTTTCTTCGCCGGCAGCTCAAGCTCATTGTTGGGGTTTGAACCCACGCTCTTCGGCATGCGAACCGACCGCGCTAACCACTGAGCTATCATCGCTAGAAAATATGCCTTTTATCAGTTATTTCCTTACTTATCCTAACATAACATTATGCTGAGGTGAGCCCCTATTTTGTGACTGCCCCAAATTTGTTTTTGTATCTTTGCTTTTGTATGATACAATTATTTTTTTCTTACTTTCTAACAGAGGTACAGAGTACTGAACTGATGGACCTACCATTGTGCGCTACAACTCATTAGTATTTTAAACTTCAAGTTGGTACATACAAATATGTATGTATATACCTGATTTACCGTGCTATGGTCCTCTTTAGTCCTCGCTCATTGCAATTAACAATACTAATGCATTACTACGACATCAGTTATTTGTTTTTCTGTCAATAATATTTGAATATTGCACAGCTCATTGTTTTTCGAGTGCTCCTTTAAATTGCTCACGGTTAGAACGTTCTGAGCACTTCTATTTTACCAACAATTTAAAGAATTAGAAATAGCAACCAATAAGCTTGAACTGCCGGTGAAGGAATCCATCGTAAGGAAACCACAGCATGGTGTTAGAGTATTTTCTAGTACTCGAATAGCTAGCTATCACCCTCAAGTTGAAAATCTGTCGCCAAACACCTACTGGTGCGTTTCCGTACCTTCACCGGAGAGCCAGTTCCATTCCAGGCTAGGTATGCGTTACCATCTTCGACCACACCGTCACTTAACATCAGGTGACTGTAGTCAAACATTTGACAACCATAAAAAATAAAGACTAATTATTTATGTAAGTGTGCGCTTGCATAGTAATGTATGGCTAGCATAATAATCTAGTATATTGATTTGCTAGAATTACGTAGTTTGTACTATTTTTGTTCTTTAAACTGGGGTATAAGGTTGGGATGTACTAAGCCGAAAGGGCAAATTGCACTCTATAATCATGAAAGATAAACTGTTTCATAAAAAAAATTCATTGACCCTTGACCAAAAGTATAGAGCAGCTGAATTTTTACGCGATGACAGCTTTGGTCATAGTAAAAGTTGTTTATAACACTGTCCGCTTTATATTTCACATAGTGCCATCTAGTTTCAAACGAAGCTAATTATGCAAGTGACGGTCCATACGCTTGGTCAAGGATCAATCAACATCTTCCATAGAAAAGCTTGATTGATATTTCACGATATCAGAGTTGTGCCCTTTTGAGAAATTTACAATCCTGTATTTGTACTAAGTTTTATTTACAAAATATAGTGATACTGAAAATTCACATGTGGGTATGTAAGGAATAACAAGGACATATTACTTCAGCCATAGAAAAACCTTTTTTATCTCCCTTTACTTTTATCGACTCTGACCTACAATAAGAACAACTTAGGTGGGTAGCTGTATTTTTTGTAATTTAGAACATAATTTCAATCAGTCTAGTAATTTTGTAAAATTGACTGATCTTATGTTATTTCAATTTGTAGGCTCGTTTGGAAGCTTTGCACGGTTTCTCGAGTCATTATTGAAAACGATACAAAATCGTTAACATAATGAGATTGTAAATAATAATTACGAATTGCATTTGTAAATAAGGATGATTTTTATGTATTAACTCTTCTGCAACGTCGGAATAATTTATGAATAGTGCATCAAATCCTTACTTATAAATAAAACTTAAGCAATACGGTCTACTCGAGTTCAATGGTAAATCCCTCTCTGACTATACTAAAATGAATAAAACTGGCTGTAAAATACCATCTAGTTTTAACCAAATTTTGTTTTACGATCTGCTCGGCCCGCTTTTAGGCGCTGACTTCTCATTATGGGAAAGGTAAAACCATAGTCCACCACACTGGCTGACTTGGAGACACACATCTTCGAGAGTTATTTTTTTTAAGATCGGTCGTGTAGATTTCTTCATGATATTTTCCTTCACCGTTTGAAGTCATAACTTGAATATACAGAGGTGCATGTCGTGGGATTCGAATCCACCTCCAACTTGTGAGCAAGACGGTCTACTAGGCCGCGGAAGCTTGCGAATTTTATATTTAAAATAGATGTTGATATATCATGCCGAAGTATTTAGAAAAAAAAACGGTAGAAGTTGCGAGAAGGAAAAAAAACATTTCTAATATTATAATGTACGAATACATCTACATCTACATCTTTGAAAAAAAAATGCGTGCGAAGTACAAAGCTTGCGTAAAGTCCTAAAAGTAGATTAGAAGTTTATTGAGGCCTAGTTGTAATAAAGCAATTAAAAACATTAAGATAGCAAGATAAAGTAGCATTGTAACATGAGAACCGTGAAACGTAACCGATCTCGTGATAATATCAGAATAGGTGAATGGTGTGAAAGATTACCACCAGTCAGTCACCAGATTACCACAAGTGATATACTTCCCTAGTAATATTTGTTTTTTGCCTTTTTGCCAGGAGTGTAATGGTGTAATTTTCTCGTATTTTATCGGGGCGAAAAGTTATCTTCAAAAGGTCCTTGACTGCTTTGGGGCGCAGTCGATGTGCTCATTGTACGTACCCATTGAAACCCCCTGGTGCTTGATAGAGGGCTCCAGAATCTCTCAGTATCCTTACAGGATAACGGCACGTTATCCATGAAACCAAATCCGCCTACGACAACATGGATCACCTAATATTGTCGTCCTCTTTGGACTCTTTAGATGGAAAGTCGGAGCCCTAACTACAATCATCCGAATTCTGGTTAAATTAAAATAGCTGAGTAAGCAAGAATATGAATTGTAGGTAATTCCTATGACAAGGCATAAGTATTTTGGCGTTTGAAAAACTAAAATTCTAAACTATAGAAAGAAATAGGAAATTAAGTATTAACAACAAAGAAATTGTAACGAACAAAAATTAATGATATATTTAAAGTAATATGTTCATACTACAATTAAATTGACTACATAATCTGAAAGACCGCCGTCAGGCTATCAGTAGGAATAACTATCAGTTTTTTTAGAAAGGCACTTCCTTTTGTTACTTTTGGATCAGAAATTCTATGAAACGCAAATGACTGTTAAAAAATTTGCCGTATCAGATTTCGTATCCTCAACTCGCTTTAGTCCACAGCTGGTATAGACCCACACGGCACTGTGCCCAATTTTCGACAATTCATTTATTTATTGCCTTACGTATATCGCCACTTCACCGAGTTTTAGAGCATCCTATGCTATGTTTATGCGTTCCTATCAGATTTACTGTGACTATATTTTTAGCAGTGCTGAGCTAAGAAGCCTCGTGAAAGATCTGATTTGTCGAAATTACATCAATAGTTCAGGAGAGAACAGATGAACAAAGGCTGCTCAACTTATTACTCTTTTTTGGATAGTCGGGTAAAAATGATTTGTCTTGCCATCACGTGCCTGACCCACGCTCGTGCGTGTAAGCGCTGTTCATAAGTATGACAGATGTCTCGGTCGATTTCCTCTTGATTACATGTATCAATCAATATCAAAGAATATAGAGAGTGGCTAGTTGTGCCGGCTGCCAAGATAGCAAGCCATCTACGTCGATCATTGAACTTTGTATACGAAACTCAATAAAAATAGTCACACTATCACGAACCATCCTTATAATAGATCACCGCACATATTTTTCGTAGCGTTTTTGATATCTATCGACACCTTTTAGCATTCCGTGAGTGACATTTCGACCAAAATGATCTATTATAGTCTAAGTAATACGGCGTACAACGTGACAGTAAACCAAATATGGTTGATTTTATAACCTAAACTAGTTGCGCCCCGCGGTGTTACCCGCTACATTGTTTTGGGATAAAAAGTAGCCTATGTGGTAATCCTGGCTGTCAGCTACCTTCATACTAAATTTCATCATAATTTGTCCAGCCGTTTGAGCGTGAAGAAGTAACAAACATACAAAGTTTAAATTATAGTCAAAGTCTAAGTATTTCATAGTCTTGCTACTAATCTTGCAAGTTGCCTGTTTTTTTTTTTTACTTCTTATTCCTACTAATAGGAATTGGCGTCGCACTGCAAGTTGCCTTCCAAGTACAAAAGTGAGTTGATGAGTATAAAAGGGGTAGCGGGTTAAGAGGGGTCTGGCGGCCCCCACCTAATTTGCTACAACCGACAAAAAAATCTTGAAAAGGGTCGAAAAAACAATTTTTTGAGATTTTTTCCGACCCCATGGACCCAAGTGAAAACCCCATAATCGCGAAAAATGTGTTTTTTTGACATTTTAATTCTTTTTGAGCATTCATTCCTTTTTTAAAGAGGTCGCAGCGCACCTAAAAAATTTTTTTAGAAGTGTAGATGTTACCTGGGGCCGCCAGACCCGTCTTAACCCGCTACCCCCTTTAGCCTCATGGAAACTCTATGCTACTTGGAGTACCTTTAATAGGCTATTTTCACTAGCAATAAAACCGATGAATACATAATGTAAATTTGCGAATATTATAAAAAGTACATATTTTTAAGATAAACTAGATATCTAGGAACGATTTTGATAATTTTTTTTAATTTAGTCAACTAGCCGATTATTTTATTTGCGAATTGAATAATTATACTAATGATATCAAGGTAAGTCGTTTTCGTGACAACAGTGATGATAATTTAATTTAAAATTAATCTAACTTGACGACTATTTTTAAATATCTATAACAAAATATAAAATAACCACAATTCTTTATATCCTCTTTTTAAAAATGAACTTCCGCAAAGTTACGCCTGAATCAATCAATTAATGATTTAATTTCAATTATTTTACCTATATTATCAGTAGTGGATTAAAGGCTTTATTGTTTTATTTTATTTAAATTGATGTCGTAAATACATTAGCTCTTGGTTTTCCTATACTTTCATTAATTAAATAAGACAAAATGAAAATCCACTTACTACAAAACGTTGACAAACGCAGCATGGTGTTGGTGCTGTTGATTGATCCTAAACTAAATCCTGAAACAAAACATAGAATAATTATTATACACATCACACTTATAAAAAAATTGAAAGGTTGTCATAATGTTTGTGAATAAATTGTTGACTTCTTGGTTTAATGGATTAAGAGTAAATTAAGTTATGCTCTGAATTAACACTTAGGTTACTTTTTTATACCAAAAATCGTGAGTAGGTACTCCTTTACGACGCAGCTAGTGGAGTTGTTCAGCAAAAAGGGTGACCTAGGATTCCCATTAAAAATGGTATTCATTATAGGGTTCCATCCCGAAAGGTGTACGTGGGATTCTATTGTTACAACTGCTTTAACCTACTGTCCGACCTATTTTAACCTGTATCTGTCTAATCATAAATAATAGGTAGTCGGTTAAAAATTTCATAGAAAATACGTTACCACGGTGGTTTACTTGGCAAATAAAAATACGTGAATTAAAAGACATTTTGAAATTCACAATATACTGTTATTATTCTAGCAGGGCCAAAAAGCAGGGGCTATCGCTTCTGATAAAATTTCGTGCAGATTTATAATGTTCACGGACTGTGAGCCTCTTATTGCAATTCCTGTTAGGCTATCACCAAACCGCTATACGCTACTAAGCGCGTACCACTATTTTTATACATGAAAACACACGAAAAAACACAAGTTTTGGAAAATAATGCAGTGTTATGGTTTTCCCACATTCCCTCCAAAAGTAATATAGGTACTTATCGACATAAATTCCTAACTTTCTTAAATTATAAATACCTCAATACATATATGTGTATGTATATACATAGTTTACCTTTCCGAACAAATATCCCATAATACTAATTTCTATTCAAAGATAACAAAAGATAAATGTAGGTTGCAATGAGTACCTTACCTTGTACGTAACGTACGTATTGGCACGTGTACTTAAATAGCAAAATAAATTATTCAACACAACACTTTAACTATGGAAGAGTAAACATGTAATCCATCTGTTTTTATTAAAAGTAATGACACGATCAAGACGTTCCCGTGATGGTAAAAGATAACGCATGTCCATGACCATAGCAGCGGTACACAGAACTTTGAGTAGTAAAACAATATCCAGGGCATCACTGCTTTAGAACTCATTACTTTGAGACTTTCGATGGTTAATCAAAACAGCCCTGAAATATTATCTATCAATAAAAATAAAAATCAAACGATGTTTGTTGGTAAACACATAAGAGAATGGCTGAACCGATTCGCTGATTCTTTTTTGGGTTCCGTACCTCAAAAGGAAAAAACGGAACCCTTATAGGATCACTTTGTTGTCCGTCTGTCTGTCACGACCCTTTTTCTCAGGAACGCGCGGAGGTATCAAGCTGAAATTGATATCAAATACTACACTCTACTCTACTGATTCTACTGTCCCTTAGAGCTGTGTAAAAATCAAACTTCTAAGCCAACGCAATCAAAAGATACAGCCGTTTATGCTGCAAATTTTCGACACACGCAAGGGAATCAAAACCTACAGGGTATTTCCCGTGAATTCAGAATTTTGAAATTTGGTACGAAGCAACGTCTTATAGCACAGATAAAGATAAAATTGCGAAAAACATAAATTACCATTTTAAAAAAAACATAACTTTTACTTATATACCTACAGGTTAGTACAGAACCCTCAGTGCGGGAGTCCGACGCGAACTTGGTCGATTTTTTAAATTTATTATTCGTGATAAACCTCATTCTAATCATATAACCAGTTCAAAGCCCGCGCGTTATACCTATGTTGTTTCGTTCTACGCTTTACCAATAAAGGGATTTACTTATAAAAAGTTACTTTTTCGTCCGGTGGAGGGTATTGTTATGTCATAACACAGGTTAATTCCTAACATGCTTGTCTATGGATGTTACTTTTGAGCAACACTTATGTACAACTTTTGATTGACGATGTATTGCCAGATAAATGTCATTTCATTTCAAAGATCGAGCCTTAGTAAAAATTCCAAGGGGCATCTAATAAAGGTCTGGAAACGTCATTTAGAGTTAACAGAGGAGATCCGAACGTGACCGGCGCATCACTCGAGGCACCGAACGGCGTACGCAATACTTCTCATTACGTATACTACGCCCTAGTCCTGAGGGCACATTCTCACCCACATTAGAGGCGTTATTTGTTTAAGTGGTCATTTCAATCTCACATAAAGGTTCCTGGTTGGTTTTTGTATTGGATTATGAGGAAATTAAATTATTTGAAATATCGTAAAGTGGACAACATAATTATCATTTGTTTTAATTATTTATTTGAGGAGTGTTTGGTGGTGGTCTTGGTGGTAAATTTCCTAGGAGGTCGTCTAGGTAGGTACCACCGCAGTACTAGATATTCTGCCGCCGAGCAGTAGTGTGAAAAAAGTGAGGAACTACAAAAAGTTACAGGTAGGTATAACTGTGTGGCTAGTTAAAAATAAAGCCTGCCCCATACTGGTGTTATCTATGGTATGGTAGCGCTTCTGAATTTATTGCTAGGCCGTGCTTGTATTAAACAAGCTTAACTATTTATTGCCACATTCAACACCATCAATACTACCTTTCAGTTTTTACTGGCTGGTATTCTAGACCACGTTTGTCTGAGGTCTGAGGTAGACTTTACAGAAATACCGATGAATTTGAACACAACTAATCCGTTAAGACTCGTCAACTTAAACGCATTCCTTTTTCTAATCCTACTATAAGTTTTGTAACACAGCTTGAAAATCGTCACTAAGTAAAAACAACAATACTTTAAAAAAAAGTTAACATTAACACCACAATTTATCTCGTGACATAAGTAAGACGATTAACTCTAAAAGATCCATTCATAACAGTTAAAGATCTTAAAAAAGAAGTGTTGAAAATCACCGCCCACTTAACGAAGCCTGTGAGAAAACAAGAGAATGTTTTCAAAATGACCATTGTTCTAAAGTCCGAATTGCTATTTTTCTAAGCTGTTAAGTAATTGAAATAAAGATTTTCGTTGTTGATAATAATCGTTTATAATATAGCTACTTGTATGTATTGCAGCAAAATATGTCTCAAGATTTTTCTTCTTTTAAAATGTCGAAATCAAAAATCAAAATGTATTTATTTGTAAGTACAGGTGTCAAATTGTTGGGACATAAATTAAAAAGCCGTTTCGACCATACTAAACCCAGAATTGGGAGTGCAAAAATTGGATAAAATAGATCAAAAACATTAGGTAAATAATGTAAATTTTTAGATTAATAATGAGATCAATTACAAAATGCGATACAAATATAAGTCACAGAAATATAAGTTCTGTATGGGAATTGAACTCACAACAACTAATACCATCACACAATCACAGCTAACGTGATCACAATGAACATACCTAGAGCGAAATGCCCAGCATATAATAAATAACTATAATCTAGATAACTAATTGCAAATGCTGACATGTATGCACCGAAAAGATATCATCAGTCAATGCCTCATAAACTTTACGACAAGAATACACAAACCGTACAACAAATGAAGCGGACAAAATGCTATCATTGTCCACGCTGTAGGCAACGATATATGATTGTTCATTATTGTTATAGAAAAAAGCTGCATTGTGTACGGAACGGAGCGGAAAAACTGGGCGTTACTTAATATTATGAGAAAATCATATTACATTGTTAATTGAAACATTAGGTGTTCTTACTCACTTCACTTTAGTCTCGATAGCCCTATATCGCTAGCTTTAGTATTCTTCAAACCGAAATACAGTAATGTTGACACACTACTGTTTGCCTTCTGCAGTTAAATCCATAGTTTTAAGAACAATGTTTGTACATTTTAACTGCTTGAGTTAAAGATTTTTCTAAATTCACCATTTGTCAATCAATAATTGCCAATATTAAAAAATCAATCAAATAAAATGTACAAACGTTGTACTAAAATTATGGATTTAACTGCAGAAGCGAAACAGTAGTGTGTCAACATTACTGTTTCGGTTTGAAGAATACTAAAGCTAACGATATAGGGCTATCGAGACTAACCATTTAATATTTCTAAGCAGTGAGAGTTAAGTGGCGATGCTCTAGACTTTGTTTTGTTACTCTAAGTTCTGGATACCGCGTCAATGTTTATGGACAAGCGTTATTTCTTACTTTCAGGAGAATATATTCTTTTACGTAAAAGAAATAGGAAACAGAGATTTCATATGTAGGAATTGCTTTTGAATTGAAATTTTAAAGATTTTAGAGTTGGATTTTAACTGTTATGAGGAAAAATAATTAATAGGTATATTTAATATAGATAATGCAGTCAGATAAAAAAATAGTTTAAGCGCGTGTAGTTTCGATATCGGTGAAAAGGGATTACTTGACTTTGTATTCTTGTACTGTTGGCTAATAACGATGTACGTAATAGTTTTTTTTAATAGGTTATTAAAAAATACAATATTTGGAAATGTAAAGCACAGTTAGTACAATCAGATGTCAGTTCGGAAGTGATAGATCTATAACTATGGTTTGTACGGGTATAATTGATTTGACGACTTGATTATAAAATATTGAAACTCTCTCCTTATACAAAAGTTTAATTAGGATATATTGTATAAACAAACCTGCCGTAAAAATGTATAATTAACAGCGAAAACCGTATCAAAATGCGCTGCGTGATTTAGAAGAAGTAAACGGATATATAGGCCGATGCGGACTACTTTGTCATGTACTAATTAGAGATGGTTTAATACATACAGACTACCATACGGAGAATCTATACATATGACAATCATAGTTAGATAATAAGTAATTAGCATTAAGACACATCTTGTAATAGTGATCGCAATTACATATAAGTATGTTTTTTACTCAATTATATTGATTGCACGCTGTCTGTTTTGTTCCTATGTTTGTTTAATGTGATTATTAAAAAACTTACTTTATTTACTCGACTTTTAAACTATTTTGACCCTGTTTTTTAAATTATTATTCAGTAGTTGTTGTTATTCTTAAAACGTTGGACTAGTTTTGGTTGAATCTAAATTTAAAATTTAGTAGCAAACTTTGCGTTTAAAATATGTATGTCATTGATACAACATTTTTATAAATAGGTACATAACTAACCTAAGTATACATATTTGTTAGGTTAGAGTAAAATTAGCCAATGAATCACATTTTCGATTATTTCGAAAGTGTAAAATATAGACTACCAAAATAACGTTATTTTTAGTAGATTAAAAAAATAGACAGACTTTTTCATTTGGATTTCAAAAAGGTAATTTGTAATTTTTTGTTCTTTAAGTATTCTAGCGACATCAATATAACTACAATGTCCTTCTTTCCAGTCATGTGCTTTTCAAAAACTTGTCAAAAACTCACCGTGTGCGTACGGGGCGCTTGCGCGGTTTGAGACTGCGCTGCGGTATGCGCGAGCGTCTATTTATGCGCACTGGAATCCACCACTTCAAATCTAGTCTTGCCAAGGGATGCTCAGGACTTGCAAAATGATCTACATAGGCCTTGTAGGTCATTTCGGTTGTGGTTTAAAACTAATGGAAGCTTCACAAAAGCTTACAATCTTGTGTTTTATTGCCCATTACGTGATATTGGTACAAAACACTAAATAACTTAGTGTTGAATATATGACTAGTTTAAGTCGTGTGTTGGTGGTCATTTGCGAGATTTTTTTACCACGAGTACAATTTTTGTCCTACTTTTGTTCTGAAGTTTGGTTAAAAAGCCTATGTGTAATATCATAAGTACATACATGTAGGCTGAGCGATCAGCCCTAATGTCAGAGTTAATATCCCCACTGAATTAACCTGGTGATTTCTGTTTTGGGATACACATCTAGAAAATAAAATTTTCCGAATGACCCGACGCGGTAGCGTAAACCTACATTATCTATTAACGAAAAAAAGTGTAATGATGTTTTTTTCTTATTTGTTTTTGGCATCGCTTGTAGTGTATTTGACCAGCAACTTTTTTTATAACTTGTGATAAATCAAATGAAATGCTGATTACAATTCTGAGTCAAAGTCAAAATTATGTAAAGTAAGTCAAATTACAGTCTGGTCAGGCTCTAGTAAAGTTGTGGTGGCTTTAGGCTTCGACCTAATTTTTCATCACATTATATCACTTTTCCTACACTCTCGCATGTAATTCGGCACTTTATGAATAAAACACTATTTGTATACATGAACACTTGAAAAAACTAAAGTTCTGGATAATATTACTAAGAGGCAACTTTATTTTTCCATATTCTCGTCGAAACTATCTAGGTATGTCCATGAATGGCCGTATTAAATCTTCCTAAACTGTTAAGTCATATTTTGACAAATTGGGCGTGTATTGATCCATCCTAACTCTCCGGAGTATTATGACGTTAAAATAAATCCAATATGGCGGATTTCATAACTTAAGTTCGTAACGTTGTCACAATGAAAATTGTAACATCCCATGTTTTGTGAAATAAATATTTGAATTTGAACCCAAAAACAATTTTTGAGACATCCTGCTTGGTATGAAATGGAAGGACTATGCACTTTTATATGTTTATTTGTTAGTCAATAAAGTGACGTAAAGAAGTAATTAGTTTTGATTTTATGATCTATATAGCTGATTTCAAATATTTTCTTAAGGTTGACGGGCTTGGTGTTTTACCACAGCTCACCACACACTCACAGCTCATGTTAAGTGACGGTTTGGTCGAAGATGGTGTACACGCCTGGCCTGGAATGGAACTAGCTTTCAAAACTGCGGGAACACACTGCTTGGCGGCAGATTTTCAACTTGAGGTTGGAAGCTAACCAGTTGAGTATCTACTAGAAAGTTTTCTAGTACCATGCTATGGTTTCCTCACGATGTTATTCTTAACCGGCATCTCACGGCATTGTTAGGATTTGAACCCACGCCGTTCGGCGTGTGAACCGACCGTGCTAACCAATGAGCTATCATCGCTTCAAAAATGAAAACCAAAATGATAGTGGACATTGTGATTCGATGTGAAATAATCGCAAGCCACGGTCTCATCATGTCATCCGATGCAATGCTATCGCAACTCCGCATCTCAGATAACGCGATACCTACTACTGCCTTGTAATGCCTCATGGTTAGAGGGGCACAAATGAAATAAAGACTGTCTAATTAGAAACGTCATTAGATACTCCGATATTGGCGCAATCGATTGGAATGTGATCGATCATTTAAAGGTGCACTAGAAAATGTTAGTTTTTTTTTATGGCTGACAGGCTAGGTGTTTGACCACAACTCACTTGATGTTAAGTGACGGTGTGGTCGAAGATGGTAAAGCACATCTAGCCTGGAATAGAACTGGCTCTCAAGTGAGGCTGCCGGAACACATCGTTCGATGCTTGGCGGCAGATTTTCAACTTGAGGGTAGTAGCTAGCCAGCCGAGTACTACCCTACCACCACGCTATGGTTTCCTTCACCGGCAGCTCAAGCTCATCATTGAGGTTTGAACCCACGCCCTCGGCATGCGAACCGACCGCGCTAAACACTGAGCTATCATCGCTACAAAAACGAATAGATAGATAAATAAATACATGCTTTGAAAGCTCATTTGGTTAGGCTAGTATATCTGCATCAAGAGCTGTAAGGAGTGGGTTCGATTCGCGCATAGGAAAAACACTCATGTGACAAACATAATTGTTTGTTCTGTGTTCTGTATAAATTAAAAACAAAAAGTATACATTATAGAGGTATTTTTATATTAAGTATATCGGTTATCTGGTTTCTATAGTACACACTTTGCTAGATGTTGCTACGTGAATGGGACCATTCAAGTATTACGTAAGCAGAATTTTAGTAATT
Source organism: Biston stratarius (assembly GCA_950106695.1). Taxonomy (NCBI): domain Eukaryota; kingdom Metazoa; phylum Arthropoda; class Insecta; order Lepidoptera; family Geometridae; genus Biston; species Biston stratarius. The sequence goes on from OX467112.1 coordinate 4,100,936, forward strand.
ATTAGACCCCTCCCTCCCCCTTTTCAGCAACAGTAAGCAAAGCTCTTACTTCTCTCCTATGCTTATGTAAATATTGGTTTAATTAGCAGCCATGTCGCTAAAACGACCTAGGTGTGCCGATAACAAGGGAAATAAACAATCAGCATAATTTATATGACTTTGCTGACGTTATCACCATTCAGATCATCTCATCCCCCCATGTCATCAAAAATAAGCAAAGCAAAGACCCCCCCAACCCCTTTGATGCTTACGTAATACTTGAACGACCCCAATGCTGATGGTTATACTTGTTCATAGATGCCCACTGAGCTCTGGCTGGAACGCAGAAAAATCATTACCTTTCATCATTTCTACGTCATTTTGTAACTTTCTAGAACTCGTGTTTTTTAGAGTTTTTATATGTGAAAATAATGCTGTTTTTTTTATAAAGTGCTAAATGACGTGTACGAGTGTGTGAAAGTTATATAATAGATATGGTATAATATGGCTTGTTGTGTTGCTTCCAAAACCACGTCAAAGCTTCTTATACAGTTGCCATTACTTTACTAGGGCATGGCCCTGACTTACTTTATGCGACTTAGGTTTCTTTTACTTTTTTGACACGAGCTGCCCGCGCGGTGTTACCTGCTACATTTTTTCGGGATAAACAGTATCCATGGTGTCAGCTACCTCCATACCAAATTTTATCAAAATTAGCCGTTTGAGCGTAAAGACGTAACAAACATGCAATCCCAAACTTTCGCCTTTATAATATTAGTGTGATGATAAAGGTACTTGGAAATATCGAAATACTCGACAATGGCAAAATATACAAAGTGCGATGCCAAAAAGAATGAAAAAGAAGATGCCTGCTTTACTGATACTAATTTTATTACTAATTAACACATATAGGTATGTGTCGATATGCCTATGATAGTAATATATGATAGTAATAATATATGCGAAAAGACAGCGAAAAAATAAAGCATTTATATCGAATCCTTTTACGTATTTCAATAAAGCTTGGAACGCAGAGTAGCGGCGCTTTTTGGAACCTGTAATGCTATGTCAGTTACCTGTCATTGTCACTCTCATTTAGATTGTCACGAGATGGATAGGGACAAGATTAAATAATATTAACATGCTCTAATATCTGCGCAAAGCACCAGACATCAGAGCACGGAGTGGTTGTTGCATGATATGTACAATCTGGGTGCCTTCAAGTCGCGAGTGAATTGGTTTCTTCTAGGCGAGCGTACTCCACCGTAGACATCATCTTCGCTTAACATCAGGCGAGTTGGCGGTTACACGCAAGGATATTTGTAATTAAAAAAAAAAATGGTATTATTTTTTATCATGTGCTATTTACGTCGCAAAGGTCAGTTCACAGGGGCTAGTATATAAATTTGCGAGTATCACGCAATCGATAGAAAAACGTGTGAAAAGTAGAACAGCGCCCCTTGCGAGATTAAGCGGAAACTTTTTAATTTTTTTTATGTATATTTTACTGTCTCGTAAATTAAGATGCTTGAGCCACAGCTGGGTGAAAAAAATTGGTTCGTGTGTTTACACCAAAAAATTGTTTTGGAGATGTTCTTGACAGGGCTGATGTCTTATTCTAAATAAGAGGTACATTGATTTTACTCATATTTCTCACGTTCCTACTTCTACTGCGTATAAATTGACCTCAAACGTATTCGTAAGTCATAATATCTATTTAATTTAATCGTCTGGTATTAAAGGTTTTTTTTATTCTGTTGAATTTTTTGATTATAACTATTTTTAATGTTTAACAGGCTAAGCGTTTGACCACAGCTTGACACAGCTGAGGGCCTTGACAAAGTTCGATTATTTATTTATAACAAAACATTCTATTAGTGATAACGCTTATAGAAAATCAAAAATGCATAAGCTATTATGTCACGTGAGCAGCTTAAGTCAATCCCGTAAATTTTTGACTTTTTTTAAATGTGAAAGCAATGAAACGAACGAGTCGCTCTCTGATGGTAAGAGATAACGCCTGTCCATGACCATTGCTAAGATACAAAGACTTTTGAGTAACATTATTTTGAGACGCTTAACGCTCATTACTTTGAGACTTTTCTATTGGCGTAATCGCTAATCGAATGTCACTTTGTCTAGGACCTTACCATTGAAATGAAATTAACCTCACTTTCTATGTTTTCATAACGTCACGGTCGCATTCATGATATTTTTAAGATCATTAGGTATCTGTAATGAATACTAAAGTATTTGAGCCGTGCGCACAAGACCTGTTACAAATATGAAGACAGTTAACCCTGACTCTTCACCTGACCTCAGACCGCTTTTACCCAAACTGAACATATTATCTGCTAACGGCAGGTCGTCATCTGAAGATAGGCGGAGGAATTACAGTTTTTGGATGGTTAACGCATATTTAAAAACCGGGTCTATAAAACCTAGGGCCAACCCAGTGTCCCAATACTAAAATTAAAAAGTGTAATTTATAATTTATCTTTTAAAATTAAATTGACTTTGTGGTTTGTGAAACTGTTTATCACAACATATTACAAAACAAAGTCATCCGCCGCGACTGTCTGTCTGTTCACGATAAACTTAAAAACCAGTGAACAGATTCTCATGCCAGTTTTAGCAATAGATAGTTATTCATGAGGAAGGTTTAGGAATATAATTTTCAAGGTTTTGTGTAAATTGGTTGCAATATGATAATTGTTGGAAGTGTCGGAAAAAGCCAAGCCAAGAAGTCAAGCTTTCATCGAAAACGCTGCCTAATCCTTTTGAGATATAAAAAAACAATGCATGGTGGGATAGATTCCACTTTTATAGATCTACAAAAAAGTCCGCGGTGGCGTATATCTACCTTTTAAGGACAGCTTACCATACCCATTCTATATTTTTTTTAAATTGTCACTTACAATGCTTTAATTGGAAAGCTATTTAGACGGATATCGTATTATCTTTATCAACTTAAACATAATATGTTCTACTACCCGTGCGAAGTCGGGGCGGGTCGCTAGTTTATTTATAAAGTCCGCCACACAGTGAACACCTAAGTATGAATAAAAAAAAAGGAAATTACAAAATGCCAACTGAAGTAACACAGCAATTATAGGCGAAGACAAAAAAAAATTGAAATCATCACATTATCAACCGGGAAGATAAATAAAAAAAAAAGGAATTGGTCACACAAACAATTTGATGCAACATTGTATTAAATATATAGAAATAGAGTGTTTTTTTTCTTCTTTTTTTGTGGTTGACAGGCTAGTTGGTTGACCACACCTCACGTGATGTCAAATGACGGTGTGGTCTAAGATGGTAAACATATCTAGCATGGAATGGAACTGGCTCTCAAATGGGACTGCCGAAAAACATCTTTAGGTTCTTGGCAGTCGAGTACTAGATAATACCCTACCACCATCCTATGGTTTCCTCTCGATGTTTTCTTTTACCGGGAGCTCAAGCTCATTGTTGAGATTTAAACCCACGCCCTTCGGCGTGTGAACCGACCGCGCTAACCACTGAGCTATCATCGCTACAAGTGTTCCGAGTTAAGTTTATACAAGTGATAGATACGAGCATACCTAATGTATTGAAACATATATTTTTATGCAGTTTCGAAAAAATCGCAGAAACTTCTAATAAAGAAAAATCTAAAAATTACCCGGACTGACGTTGACTTATCTTATGTGAATAGTATATATTTCGAATTGAGTATATTTTCTATTTACTCGTCAGTAATGACAAGAGCATGCGCACCGTTTCACAAGTCAATCAATGGATGCAGCCAGCACACTGGGCTATGCAATGATCACTAAATTAAAACCAACTTTCATCCTACTTGATATCATTATAAAGTCCAAAATCTTCAGCCCTATCGCTTTACGTCTGTAATGATGATTTATCTTTCACTGATTAGAATAAATTGAATTTGGTAATGTATCCTACCATACATTACCAAATTTTATAGCGATGATAGCTCAGTGGTTAGCGTGGTCGGTTCGCATGCCGAAGGGCGTGGGTTCAAACCCCAACAATGAGCTTGAGCTGTCGGTGAAGGAAAACATCGTGAGGAAACCATAGCGTGGTGGTAGAGTACTTTCTAGTACTCGACTGGCTAGCAACCACCCTCAAATTGAAAATCTGAAGCCAAGCATCTAACGGTGTGTTTCGGCAGCCTCACTTAAGAGCCAGTTCCATTCCAGGCTAGGTGTGCTTTACCATCTTCGACCACACCGTCACTTAACATCAGGTGAGTTGTGGCCAAACACCAAGCGTGTCAGGTATAAAAAAAAAACATAATATTGTAAATGTTATAGTTTGTACGTTTGTTATTCAATCCCTCAAAAACGGCTAAACAGATTTGGATGAAATTTGGCACACATATAGTTTTATACCTGGATTAACATACTTATATGATATTTTTTATTTCAGAAAAATTTAAAGTTTCTGTGGAATTATCAAATAACGAACTACTGGATGTATCCACTTGAATTCCAATTGCTTATTTGTTACTTCATCGTCAGCCGTATGACGTCCGCTGCTGGACATAGGCTATACGGCTGATGATGATGATGATGATGATTTATTACTTACGCATGTTTCATTTCTCTCTGAACATAATTTTAAAGTGAACGTGGACGAAATTGCTAGCGTAAGTTTGTACATAATAATTGTAATAAATTTGTTACAGCAGATGATATAACACGAGAGCCGCTACTTGTAATCTTCTCTATATGTGTGGTGATAACATATTTTGTATTTTATGGTGCTGTAAAAGTAATATTATCTTGGTAGTATTTTATACTAGTTGTTACCCGCGACTTTGACCGCGTGGAATATAACAAAAAAAAATATTTTGGATAATTCACACTATATCTTTATAATTTGTAGCCTATGTGTTATTCTGATGTGTAAGCTATATTATTGTAAAGTTTCATCAAAATCCATTCAGTAGTTTTTGCGTGAAAGAGTAACAAACATACATCCATACATCCAGACATCCATACATCCATACATTTTTACAAACTTTCGCGTTTATAATATTGGTAGGATGGGAGGATGGTAGGATAGGATATGTAGTTGCTTAAAGAATTCTACTAATAGGTATATTGACGGAAGCTATGTATCTATTTATACGGGGTTATATGGAACGATAGCGTTAAGCCGAAAAATTGTAATCATAATGGGACGGCCCTGTTCGCTCACTGGTAGTATATAGTGATTTAGTAGCGATGATGGCTCAGTGGTTAGCGCGGTAGGTTCGCATGCCGAAGGGCGTGGGTCCAAACCCCAACAATGAGCTTGAGCTGCCGGTGAAGGAAAACATCGTGAGGAAACCATAGCGTGGTGGTAGGATACTTCCTAGTGCTCGGCTGGCTAGCATTGAAAATCTGCCGCCAAGCATCTAACGGTGTGTTCCGGCAGCCTCACTTGAGAGCCAGTTCCATTCCAGGCTAGGTGTGCTTTACCATCTTCAACCATACCGTCACTTAACATCAGGTGAGCTGTGGTCAAAAACCTAGCCAGTCAGCCATAATTAAAAAAAAAAATGCTCTATGAGCTGTAGGGCGTGGATTCGATTCCGACCCATTACAATCATTTTGTGGTTCAAATAAATGTCTGTTCTGTGTCTGGGTGTTCTGTATGTATTAAGTAAATATAAATCATCCTCGACGAATTCATCTACATATATACCTACTTATAATAAAAATGATGGAGGTCAAATTCTGTACATTAAAAATATTTCGAATTTAATTGGAGGGCTATATTATCGATAACGAAGCAAAAATCGTATTATCCTATGCATCTCCTTTCATTTCCCCGAACTCGTCGATCTTATTATACCCTGATAATACTGCAAACATTATCATACTGTGCTAAACCCACGTCTTTTTTAAGTGGCGGCCTTCTCACGCACTAAATACTCATATTAAAAATTAATGATAGCTGCTTATTCGCGCTGTACCATACATGGAAAAAGCTCCTATATGAAAAGGAGAGCTTACCACAAAGCACAGCTAGTAGCCACACACACACACTTTTTAGGAGTACAATTTAAAGATAAAGATTTATTTGCAATAAAATGATTAAAATATATGACGTCCGTAACTTAATGAATGAGCTTCATGTTATGCCTGAAAAGGCGTACAAATGTTAGATGGGGGGAAGATCTATATAAGGGCTTTTTGGGCTGTAGCCCAGCGCCCCGTGGATGTAAAGGGCCTCAGACTCTATTAAAGAAAATAATGGATAATATTGCGAAAGAAAAAACTAATATTTTAAAATAATTTATGAAAATAAATAATATTTTCTGAAAGTGAAATTTGCCAATCACAACCTGCTCCAGGTTGTTGTATATAAAAACAATGTCAAGTAAGAAAAATAAATGAAATATAAAAAATAAAATATACATCATATAAAATAAAATGAAAATGTCAAATTATAATGTCACTGAAATTAATAAAATGCCAATAAACATTTTTTTTTAAATATATATATATCAATGTATGTACGTGGTTAAAATTTGACATTTTGATATTCATTGATTTTTTTGAATTGACTGACTTATCTTGCTCAACTAGTTATTACGATTTGTGCAATTTAAAATAACATGCATTATCAGACACTCGCACTTCGTGTTTACGATCTGTTTACGTGTAATTATGATTTGAGAACTACATAAATAAGGTAATGATGGGCCGCAGAAGGTCAAGTTTGGGCGACACGTGTGCTGTTCCTTATTATTTATGAATTAGGAGTTATTAGTATACCTATGACCTTTATCGATAATTTAGTAGTCCTTGGCCAGAAAAGAAACTAAAGAGGTGTAGGATGCAGTAACTTGTGTTTAGTAATTTCTTTAATAGGGATAAATATATATTGAAGAATATTTCAGACAGACGACTCAAATTAAACGCCGACCATCTATCTAATGTCTCAAAGTAATGAGCGCCAAAGCTGTAATGCTCTGAACTTTGTTTTGTTACTCAAAGTTCTGTGTATCGCTGCAATGGTTTTGAACAGCCGTTATCTCTTACTATCATAAGAGCGTCTAGTTCGTCTCATTACTATTACATAAATAAAAGCAAAGCTTGTAGGGACCAGATAACTGAACCTTTACTTGGTGATAGATTTCCTTAGCAGGAGGTCGTCTTGGTAGGTACCACCGCAGTACTAGATATTCTGCCGCTAAGCAGTAGTGTGTAAACATTACCGTGTTCCGGTTTGAAGCGTACTGCAGCTAGCGAAATTACAGGGCTATTGAGACTAACCATCTAGTCTCAAAGTAATGAGCGCCATGGCAGCGATGCCCTGGACTTCGTTTTATTACTCAAAGTTCTGTGTATCGCTGCAATGGTTATGGACAGGTGTTATCTCTTAACATCAGGAGAGCATCTCGTTCGTCTCATTAATGTTACATAAAAAATAAAAATAAATATTATAAGTTAAGCCTTAATTAATTAAAGTCATATAAAATGAAAAATATAGAAAAATTACGAAAATTGCTTTTTTGGAACTCGCGCAACTCGTTAATTAAGAGTCATTTAACTTGCTGCAGGTTTGTCAAACTTTAAAAACGTGGGATCCATAAAATTTCATATTGTCAGTCACAAATTTCAAATTTGCATTGCATTGTCCCGTTATTGCCATAATTTCATGTGAATAATACAATAATGGTGATAATCTGATAATATAGGCACACTTCATTTATAACTGTGCTACTTCACTTAAGGCACTCCCGGTAGCTAATAGCGTAGTGCTATAAGCGTCTTTTGGTTGATTACCAAACTTATTGAGAAATAGAATTACATGGTGTTGGAACAAAAATATAGCAGTTCAACGTTGACATTATGATTTATACAATGAATATTAGGAAAAATAATTAACTGTGTTAAAACAGTAGCGTTCTTTAAAAATAATAATACAACTACAAATACAAAATACAAATATTTTTTTCGATAACACCAATGTTACAAGTCAATGTCAATACCGTTGAATAAAGTATTGTCACCATCATCATCATCATTTCCGCCGTAGGACGTCCACTGCTGGACATAGTCCTCCCCCATTGACATCCATAAAGACCGGTTGGAAGCGGCTCGCATCCAGCGCGTTCCTGCGATCTTTATGAGGCCGACTGTCCACCTTATGAATGACGCTACGCTGCGTTTGCCGGTCCGTAGTCTCCACTCCAGAACTTTGCAGCCCCAAAGTTGTGCATAAGAATAGTTTAATTAATATGTCTTTCTATAAAATGTACGTAGAAGACGTACTTTAGTATTATTTAAGGGGTCATAAGAAAAAAAATTAGTAGTTAAATGATCTAAAATAAATGGTCTTCTCAAAATTTAAATACTTTCATTAGTGGTTTAAAATTTATATTTTGATGTTTTTTTTTGTAATGCGAAACCTTTTTGACTACCAACCGCGTTTTAAATGCCGCGAATTACAAAACATCTACCGAACAAATAACACATTCATAAACCATCCAAAAAAATTATTAAAAAATAAGCTGTATTTTTAAATGAAAAAACTCTACTTGAAAATAAAATATCAAAACAGTTTTCATCCAATAAACTAATTTGGAATATTTTTAGGAAATATCGTCAGTCAAGAAAATCTTATCAAGCTAGGTCGTTAAACCCATTTTATTGCATGGATCAAAATAAATCAATTTGTGAGCATATACATACGTTGATACGCAAACCCCTCTATAAAGTAGTAAAAGACCTCGACCTGCTAAGAACATCTATAAATTAATTGCTGAAAAGAGTACCCAAATTAGCGTCGGTATGATCATACCAAATTTGGTTGACCAAAGACGAGAACACGGAACGTGAAGGTGGGAAGAAAATATGGGGAAACCGAAATATTACAAAGGCCACCAAAATACGACTTGTAAGGGCGCTCGTGTTTCCCATTTTTCTTTATGCTGCTGAGACGTGGACCCTCAGAGAAAGTAAGAAAAAGAAGACGCTCTCGAAATGTGGTGCTGGAGAAGAATGCTGGGAATCTCGTGGACTGAGTTCAGATCTAATCAGTCTGTTCTGGAAGAACTTGGCATCAAGCAGCGTCTATACTCCATCGTTCAAGCTCACATTCTTACTTTCTTTGGGCACGTATCGCGACGCGATGGCGCCTCCGTTGAACGTCTTGTGGTGCAGGGCAAAGTTGAGGGCACAAGACCGCGTGGCAGATCCCATTGCGCTGGACCGACCAGATAAAGGCTGCACTGCACGGTCCTGTGAATGAGTGCTCAAGAAAGGCGTCCATACGCGGAAAATGTCCGACAACGGATTGTCCGGCGAGCCACCACCGGCACCTGAATTGATGACCACGACCACTCTGTCAAAAGTGTAAACGACAAAGAAGAAGAAGGTGGGTGTTAAAACGTAGTATAAAGGGCCGCTTACATCCTACACCTGAGTTCCAAGTCTTAGGCACAGTACGGGTTCCTGTGCCTGCAGCGTGACACCATTAATTGCTAAGAAGTTTTATCTTACATGATTATAGTATTTTATATACAGGCGTCGATTGTTGGGTAAAAATAGAGCCCTTACCAAGCCGTAATTTCGCCCTCAGCGCAATGACTTAATTTTGACCTATGAGAGAAAATATGAGTCATTGGAACTTGTTCCATAAACATGACACGGCCTAGCCTTAATAAGTGTTATTTGTGATCTCATAGCGCTAGGGGCATCTTAACATCACATGAATTATATTATACTTGCATATTGTGTCGGTGTATGGTGGTTGGCGCGGTCGGTTCGCACGCCGAAAGGTGTGGGTTCAAACCCCATCAATGAGCTTCTACGGGATTACGTCTAATTAAGTGGGGTTACAATTAATCATGTGGTAATTAGATGGCGACCTAATTAAACGAGAAGTCCCATACAAGTAAAACAAAAAAAGGTTAGGATTAAGGATTTCACACCATAAAACATTTAATATAGCAGAAACAGCTTAAAAAGAGTGCAATAACAGGCGGCCTTATCGTTTTAAGCGATATCTTACAGTCGACCTTGGTATGGAAAGGATTTGTGGTAACAGTAAAGGACGGGGTGGATTACATTGTTACCAATATACTTTTTACGAAATTTGTACTTTTGTTTTGTAATAAACGAACACTTGTCGCTTCGTGCGTTGATATTTTTTGTAGGCGTCGGCATGTTAATACAAAAGAATTCAACGCGAGCTTGTGATCGAAGTTTTCCTTAAATAAAATAAAATTATTACCCATGGTTGCCGTAAGAGTCGGCTAAGGGAAGACGGGCAGCAGCGTCTTCCTTAAACAATCATACCTAACTGCGCTCGCCAACCCGCCTGCTAAGCGCGGCGAGTATTAGCAAAACCTCAGGAGGAGGCCTATGTCGAGCAGTGGACGTCCTATGACTGATGATGTGATTTGATGTATTCTATAGGTTATCTAACTTCCATCACATAAGCTCTGTTTAGTTTAGGGTCAGATGACGCCGTGTGTAATATCGTTACGATATTTATTTATTATTAATCATTTACTTTACCATTGAAAAAATTGTTCTTTATTCGAGTATACTGTGCGTTTTATCTGCATGTACATATGTCGTGTAACCAGAATGCTGGCATCTTCACTATATGAAGAGTTTTTATCTACCATACAATATTTTAAAATAAAGACAAGAGTGGCAGGTTGTATTACACAAACACATGTTAACCTATGACACGCCAGGAACTCCCACATTAAAACTACATTAACTCGTTAAAAAAATCTTATATAATTATCAATTACAGTATGGCATGGTAACCGTGGAACGGTAACACTAAAATTGGTACCGCCTGCTTTAAATAATTGTCTCGTTTAAGACTTTATTTTATTCACTATAGAGTTGATTTAAGACTATAGATAGGTGGATAAGTCACAAGTAGGTCAGGTCAGTATCTGTTAATAGTATAGCTAAATTATTATAGCCAAGATAAAGAAAGCGAGGGGTTAAAATTGCGGTAAGAATCTAGAATGCTATTCTGCATGACTTGCCAGATTTTTTATATTATATCTAACTCATAAAAAGAGTACTTTCAAAGTTATTATATTACTGAGATCTATGAACCTTACAGAGTACGCCTTTCACGAATCTGGCTTTATTTTTTCCCGATTACGGTACAGTCAAAAGTTATGTTTTATATACAGTATGTATGTTTGTATTTACAAGTGTCGGAATCATTTGATTCAAAACTCAAAACTCTAAACTCAAAGTGCTTTATTTCCTTTAGACCTTACAGGACTCTTGGACACGTCACACGTCACAAATTATAAACATACTTAAAACTAGGAAATAAAGTGATCACTTTGATCTTTCGTTCACATCAATCTTTTTGAGGTAAAGTAAAGAAGCGAACAAGAAACCTTTACCTTGTTAGATTGTTAGTTTTCGAGTTGGAGCAAAACTCGTCCCAAGCTTTTATTTTGACGAATGAGGTTCGAACGAATCATTATTATTCTCGAGGTGACGTAAGTTATATTTTATTTGTTTTTTTTCCGTAGTCGGGATATAGTTTTTAAACTTTAAACTTGTTTCTCCATTTTTTCACGTGTCACTTTTTATTGTAATTGATATTGGATTATATCGGATATCGTATACATTCATTGTGTAAGGACAAACTACTAAAAACCACCTATGTATTTATACCGCTCAATATTTTAGTGCCCTTATTAAGTTTTTTCATTTGACACCAAACAAGACACCTCAATTTTGTTGCTGTGCGGATTTAGGTTAAAGAATTTGTCAATATGGTTTTTCTGCATCGGTTTATTCTATGATACCCGTAAAGCTTAGCCGCGTCTATATGTATTTTTTAAAATACATATAAATACATATATATTTTATTTTTATATATATAAAAATATATAAAAATAAAATATAATTAGTAATTGGCAAGATTTATAAGAAACAAATTACACATAAAATTATTACAGGACAAGTAGAAAGACGGCCCACTACTATCCATACATAGTGGGATTTCCTTGGGTACGTACCAAACGTTTTGACTCTACGTTTCTCATCCGTCCGGCCAAGGAATGGAACAAGCTGCCGGCTTCCTTGTTTCCTGAGTGATATAATCTAGATCTTTTCAAGGCCAAAGTGTATAGGTATCTTCCAAGTGTGCGTGCTTTATCTTCGATCACATCATCGCTTACTATCAGGCGAGTTGGTGGATAAAGGCGGAATTATCGGTATAAAAAAACAAAAATCCTTCCTCTTTTTGCGTAGTTGAGTAAAAAAATAAGAATTACTACAAGAGGAAAACTTTTTTTTTTTCTATATAAATAACAAATTAGAGATGAGACGGACGAAATACTCTCCTGTTAGTAAGAGAAACGTGAAACGTAAGAACGAAAACTTGTGAGTAACTATAACATGATATTCGATATACTCGCAGTTTTAGTCAATCTTCAGTTATACAGTAGTCTGAAAGCTCCTTTATATAACTAAAACAACATATATTTGACAGTTAGATTTCAGTGATATTAGCTCAGTGGTTAGCGCGGTCGGTTCACACGCCGAAGGGCGTGGGTTCAAAGCCCAACAACGAGCTTAATGTGCCGGTGAAGGAAACATCATGAGGAAACCATGATGGTAGGGTACTTTCTAGTACTCGGCTGGCTAGCTACCACCCTCAAGTTGAAAATCTACAGCGAAGCACCTATCGGTGTGTTCCAGCAGCCTCATTTGACATCTTTGACCACACCGGTACATCACGTGAGCTGTGGTCAAACATCTAGCACCAACGTTTCAACCATAAAAAAATATAATATTTTATTGGCCTCAATAACAATGCAAATAAATCGCAGGTCAGTAAATAGATTCCATAGTTAATATTTTAGTATTTTAAGCTTTATATAATTTTGTATGCATGTATTTTACATATAAACCTTCTTCTTGAATCATTCTATCTACTTATGGAAGCGAATTTTATATAAGAATTATGTTTATGTTAATTGAAATGAAAATAGATGATGAATTTGTTAAATAAAGTTAAGCATTAAAATTATAATCAAAATATCATTTGCATAACATTTCTGTATAACACATCAATCACTCGTTTGTGTTTTTTAAGGCAGGTGTATAAAATGAGTGCCAGTCTAGTTCAAGTGTAACATACTAATTAAAGTTTAATGTTCACCTTTGACTTCGTTGTAAGAGAGTTAAAACTCATATTGTGCAAAGTTATCGGTTAGAAAGTTTAATTGATGCTAAGAACATGTTATCAGTTACGTAGGTAAGTTATCTACTTGTAAGTAATTGCTTCGTATGCGTAATGTAGTAATATCGATAGATAATGCAATTATAATAATGGTTTGATAACGACGAATACTTGGCGACGTAGTGGGAATGTATAATTGTGTAGAAGGAATACGAAGAGAATACGGTGGAGAGCTTGATGCTCATAATAAGGATTGGACCTCAATAGCACCAAATAGACAGGCATGGAAACAAGGAAGAGAGGCCTTTGCCCAGCAGTGCGACAACACAGGTTGAATAATAAAATAGAAGGAATGGTATATATATTATCTGCTGCCAAGCCCATAATGATTCATAGATTGATTGATTAACTCTTTATTTTCCACACCAAAAATTACATTGTACAGAAGAAAAAATAATAAATATATATTTCTGATGTAAAGTAAAGACTTTATACCAGAAGTAGAACAAGCTGAAGAGTTAAAAAAAATCTGTAGCCCGACTCCGATTAAAATACCCGACTGCCAAGGACTGTATTTAAAGGAAAAAACTTTTTAAACAAATTTATTGTTCGTTATTAAATTTAAACATATCACTTAAATATACTATTGTAATCCTCTTTTAATTACCTTTATTTAGATACATATGCTTGATAGGTTAATTTTTAACGTTTTACTATTTCGCGCCAAAAATCTACCAACAAGTTTTTTTTAAAACCACCCCCCCTCTAGAGACACTTGGGTTATTGAGACAAATCTATAATCCATTCGGCTGTTTAGAAGATACGAAGTAATAAAGAAATTTACATACAAGATATGCGCGAAAACATTACGCTTCCTTGGCAGTCGGGTAAAAATGCAGAAAACAAAAGAATCTTATGAGCTAGTGTCACAAGTGGCTAAAACCTTATTGCTAAAAGTGATCTCTTCCAGACAACCTTGATGAAAAGGATTTATACAATAAAATTTTCATCTTTACGCTGTTATAACTTGACACATGTGAGATACAAAAAAAATTCGAAACAAAAAATATGTGACGTTTTTTCTCCTTAAGTTTGTATTGAACGTTTTTAGTCGTAGAATTAACCGTTGAGGTAATTATATTGAACAGATTTTAGCACATTTCATCCGAGATGGCTGCTCGAGCTACCACTCTTTGAAGTCACAAACTTAGACTTTTCATCAACCTTAACGACATATTTCAAAATTATTACTACACCAATTTTTGTAGGGTAAATGTTTTTTTTTATCCCTACTGACTAGAGTAATAAGGTGAACTAACGGTATTCGTACTGATAACATCACTCAATAGATTTTATTGTCATAGAATAGTATAGAACAATTTAATATGTTTCAAGATATGGGTACAATACAAGCTCATTCGTATTACCTATATCTTCTTCCCAGATAAGCAAAGACGACAAAGTAAGCAATTCACGCCCATGTAGCCCATGAATAGAAACATTCACGTGTAAGCTCATTCTAGTAACAAAGGCTACAAATTACAATCAGCTAACTAAATAACTTCAATGTGACAGGAGAATGTAGATGTTCTCAGACTCGTTAGCTAAGATTAGCGATGACATGGATTTAGTAATCGCAGCATCGTCGATAGGAAATTTACTAAAGTCTCATCATTGTCACGTGCCAGTATATAAGAATATATGTATGAACCAGCTCACGCCCGCGACTATGTCCGCATTAACTTTAGAATTAGGTTCACAAAGAAATGAAACATGTGTAGGTAAGTAAGTTTTTTTATTCCTGAATAATGTTCATAAGATGCATCTATACCAAATTTCTAGTAGATACGTCCAGTAGTTCGTTTTTTAATAATCCCAAAGGAACCTAACATTTATCTGATATAAAAAGTATTCATATGTTAATACAAATAACAAAATATAGGTGTCATATTTCATCCAAATCCGTGCGGCCGTTTTTGCGTAATTGAGTACAGTGCCCCCCAGTATCCAGTCTTGGAAAAAAGGGATGTCATTATCTACCTGATCGAAAGGAGGCGGAAGTACAAAACTTGAACATTAGGCAACATTGAGGACAAACACAAGCTTGATTTCAATTATATTTATTGATCGCTTCTAAACTTAATTTGATAGTGTCCGTTTCAGAAAGATCGGTGTAAACTGCATCATTTTAGTCACGAGCACCATTAACCATTAACATCATGCAGTTACGACACAGATCGGTTCTCAAGCCGTTACAGTGCGACACGTCTTACAATAATCATCGATAGTGGTTTAATAAAGAACTCTGTTAGAACGCACATCAATTCGCGTGACTTACGTGGTAGGTACAAGATAAAAAAATAATGTAAACTGAGACAGCACCCCGCTTCTAACCGGTCTTCGTGGAAGTCATTGGGGGAGGCCTATATCTAGCAGTGGACGTCCTACGGCTGGGATGATGATAGAGCCCCCTGGCGGTTGTAAAGGAAATCTGCTTTTTTTTTACATTTATGTAAACCTCTGTTCTACTGTTTTTACTATGGATGTACTGTATGAATGTATCTATGGATGGAAGCTCCACGAGCCACAACACAGTGACATAAATGAAACTAGTAATAACAAAGTTATTATATTTATTAGAACAATTAAATTAAAAGAATTTGAGACTAAATTGCCTTAAAAAAATGGTTCGTCCGTCTGTCCAAGCAAGTCAAGTGAGTGGACTAAGAACTTTGATTGCTTTGCATTTGGCTACATTGTTTTGTATTTTTTCAACTGCGTTTTTTGTATCCCCTGCCTTTCCCCTTGGCAACGCTTTGTACTGGGTATTCTGTATGTAATATAAGTATGTATGTACAAAAAAAGAAGGTATATAAACATTTTATCATCTGGTTCCCATACATTCCCAAAATACAATCTTTGCTCAGATTGGGGCTAGATGGCGCTGTGTCAAATATTCTTTTTACAATGCTAGTTCAATCTAAGTAGTGTCGTAGTGTAATACTTACTTGCAGTACTATTATTTTGTTCCGTGGTAAAGTGTTCGTGTGATTGTGTCACTGAGCATATTGAATGAAATCATTACAGCAGTTTGCATGATCCATCCCTTTAAGGCGCTCCCAGTAGCATAATGCGAGCTTGTATTGGTAGCTCAGTTGATTTCCAAACTTATCAGCAATTTTATACAGTGTCACGTGCGTTTAGATAAGTAAAAACATGGCAATTACGTGCCGACGTTGTGAATAGTACGATTCATTAACGGAAAATAATTAATTGCATCAATACTGCTGCGATAATTAAAAAAGAAGACAACGGTGCCGTTAAATAAAATAATGTGAATAGTTTTATTTATTTGTCAGTTTATAAATTACCATCGACCATAAAATCTTGGATTGTATTACGCTTGTTCAATAAGTTTGGATTTGGGTTTTGAAGGAAATATACGTGGAGATATTTGTACATTCAGTCAGTATCTACTTATTAGGAGATTCTGCCGATGACATGGGTTGCGCCACAATTGCGAGACGTGACCTCATATAGCTGTAGTACCTACTCGTGAATAATAACTGACTTCGTTCCCTATCATGTCATTGCGCTGCCGCAATTCTCGGTATTTATTGTACGTTCTATTTTCGTTCGAAAATAGATTCGTATGTCGAACTAAAACCTAAGTACGTCAGTCTCGTTTTTTCTAGATCATATACCTAAGCGGATGAGGTTTTAGCTTCTTTCGAGGGGCTACGACAGAAATTAGCGAAATTATAAAAAAAAAGGGCGCTACTATTCCAGTTGTACTTTCTGAGCTAGCCTCTAAGTTCGCGTGCTTGGCTGATTGATCCGTCATTTTCTAGTTGCGCTGTATGTTCAATTTTCACAACTTTTTGACCCTTAACGCCCGACGACACACAATTGAGTTTGAAGAGCTACCTACATATTTCCTCATAATGTATAATTTGCATCGGTGATTTGGAGCTATGTGAAAGCATTCATTTGAAGATTATTATTATATTGTGCAAACGTGCACACAATAATAATTTACTTATTTACCCATATAATTATTTACTATGCGTTATAATGTTCCTAGGTAGTGCTGCGTCGCAGAATGTTTTTTTTCCAATGTCTCATTCGCAAAATGTTTCATCTAAAATGAAATATTCTATTGGGTGGGCGTACACGGCGTTTGGTCTAGAGGAGATCTTTATGGTTATTAGACTAGGTGTTTGATCACAGCTTACAAAATTTAAAGATCGTTTTTCGCTAAAGTTCGTAATAATTTTGATTTGTCCAAAATGTATCTAATCATTTGACTTCTGGCAACTTAGTAAGATATTTTGGGAAGTCTTCCCGACCCTCCCCCTTATACTGTCTAATAACTAACTTTATTATTAAGGGTTCAGTGCAATTTGCTTAAACATACGGAAATTTTATACACCAAGCAGGGAATTTAGAATTATTTGAAGGAATTTGGAGTCCCCACGTTTTATTTTTGTTATACCAGATTTTTTTCGTGTTGCAGCACTTCTTATATTATTTTTAACGATAGTGTAGTCTAAAATGCAAATTAAAACAAACAAAAAAAAAAAAGACAGGGTTGCTAAATCAACAATAACATATCGGGAACATTGGGAGATAAGCGAAACCCTTACTATCAGGCGTATGACTTGCTCTTATTTACATACAGTCCATAACAAAAAAGACTTTTATTTAACAGACCCATTTCTTCTAATGTTTGAATAAAACTGATAGAGTTATCAGTTTGACATTTTAAAACAATTATGACAGATGGAAATAAAAGAACTTTTCTGTAGATAGAAAAATTTAATCATCAAGTCCAAACTAGACTTTTGTATCACCTAATAACAATACAATATACAATATTACTCGTATCAATTAAGACTTTAGGTATACATGATTGAAACTACATACGTTTGACTTAAGTTAGGAATTTCTTTAGCACTTTATATGATTCTTAACAATCGTTAATTCTACGGAAGCCGAATTAATAATATACTTTATTAACAAACATTCCGATATGATCATTTATTGCTAAATAAGGTTGCGTGTTAAATAATGTAACATACGTGTAATGACTAAAAACTAAAATTTTACACTAAGTTATGGTAAGGCATATTATTATATAAAACCTGAAAACGATTTTAAACTCCAGGTTTTAATACATATCATTTGATATTTATTACAGGTTGCTTTAAGACGTAATGCTAAACCAGAAATAAATACCAGAAGTTAACGTAGTAACATTTCATTTCCATTATAATTCAGTCAATCCCATCTTAAAATATAGTTTGCATTTCCTCAATAAAATCTTTAGAAGTCACACGTATCACTTTATCCAAGCTCATTACAATTCAGAGATTCTAAATTTTAGTTAACTTTAGCACCACTACGAAAGTTAAAGGCGAATATATTTATTTGGTGGGAAATATACAAGTGCAATGCATAAAAATGCAAGATGGCAATTTGTAATTTAAGTGGGTACTTGTACCGCTTATTTGTAAAATTCATGATATTTGCTACAAAATAAAATAGATCGAAAGTCTCTTTTAAAATTCATATCTACTTAAACGGCCATTATACATATTGTAAACATAAAATTTTCAACTACACCGATCAAAATGTATGGCAACAATAAAAATATTTTTAAAACGTCTCTTGAATGTCTCTTGTCCCTTCAGACAGGACTATTTATTTTATTTTCTATTTCTCAAGAACAGTCCAATTACGCTGTAATTTTTTTAGTCTTGCCCTGTTTCAACGTTTTTTTCCAATTTAAGCGGATATTTCATGTGAGAAATTTCAAGAAACACATCATACAAAATTGATAAAATTGTATCAATTTGGACAAACACAGTGCTAGACATATCAAAAGCGTCTCTCAGTACAATTTACAAAATTCATCTTGTTAGTAGTGGCGGGAACGCTGGAAAGTCATGTTCGGCGCATTATATTCTTTTCCGAAACTTTCTTCGACAGTTTCTGTATGAAAATAGTGGCGTTTTGTCCATAAAGTGCCAAATTACGTGCGTGAATGCGGAAAAATTATATAATGTAGTGAATTACTTTTCATGTTCCTTCCAAAACTCTGTCGAAGCTTGTAGTAAAGTTACCACTACTTTACTAGGCATGACCGGACTCGATCTCGACTTACTTTGTGTAACTTTGACTGTGATTTAGACTCATTTTACTCGAGTTATCTTATAATACTTGAAAATATTAAAATACTTGACACTGACAAACGCGTAGTGCGACGCCAAAAACATAGAGGAAAAGTCATTTAAAAAAAAAGTTTACATCAAAAATGATCAACTTTAACAGCAACAGTGTTAAGAGTAGTAGTAGTCGGCAGATGAATTTGATCCCAGTCAGTGCTGAGGTGTGCTTCGGTATCAGTGGCTTTAATCGTGAGCCCTAGTGTGGGAACCGCATTCGCACAGTGAGGGAGACGCAACGTCACTGGCCTGAGGAATACTAACCCTTGCGGTCCGCACATCACTAGTGGAGACAGCATCGCTTCACCTGTTACACAAACTGGAGTTACAGATACGCAAAAAAATACAAGTGGAAAATAAATGGCGCTTTTTGAAAAAAAATACAGAGAACATTTATTATAACGTATAAAAAAAATTAAGATTGGAAAATGCAAAAAGGGCTTTATATTATATTGTTTGGGTACACCATTACTTTTCCAAAAAGAGAATCAAGAAATGTTAATATCAAAAATATGATTATGTATGTGCAAAGGGAGTTTTAAACGCTAGGATTAAGTATATTGGTAGTAGGCGGTGACGATGGAAACTTGAACACACAAACACAAATCGCAACACACATAAATTAATGCAGGTCATTAGGCAAGCATTGCTTATCAAACTAGGAAACCAAGCAAAGCAAAATGAAATACTGACAACATGTACACTAACAGAAACAGTAGCTCAAGAGAAACGACTTGTACCTGAAGTATATTTAGAAAAACTGGACACAACTATCGATAGACATAATACATAATACAGATAGACAAGTGGACACATATAGTAGTGAACATAACCTAATTGCACATTATGTACAGTGCACAAATTTAAATTTAGGTCAAACGTACGATTTGGTTGGATGTAGGTAGTACAACAATCGTTGTCGTCTCTGCTCTTCTACTTCTAAGTACGAGTGTATTGTGTTGTAGAAACTGCATAAATATAAATTAAATTATATGGTATATGATTTTGATTAGTCACTATGTTTAATTAGTTATAGTGTGAATCAAGCAGGTCAATGTATAGGTGCATGATTCTAAATACATAATTGTATTGCATAAATGTTGATGGGAAATAATATCAAATTACATACTAGAATATAAACATAATAATCACACTGAAACCACATGCTGTGCAAAACAACTCGTGCAAAAATATAAATTGTTCAAAACTATTCTATCGATACTAATTTAAAATAAACAAACAATTTCACTTTGCAAGAGTTTCCCGCTCTGCAAATTTCCCAAAAAATATTCCGATCCTTTGCATTCGTTAAAAGGCCAATTAGTATGTGCAGTCTAGTTCTACATAACGCGTGCTTCATTACAAAAGCATTACCGTTGTCCATATCGATTGGAGGTCCCCCCACGCGCTGGCTCAGCCTTGGGTCTGACACCGTAAAGTAGATCTTTTGCTTGATGCCTGGAGCTATGGCCTTTGGAGGTATAATCAGCGAAACGCCCCATTGTCTATCTTCTAACACACCTCCTTCGCTATCAAATATTCCCCAAGTAGTATGAGGGCCTTCTGGCGTAGCTTCTTCCGGTTTACTACCAGAAGCATTGCTGTCTGATGAGGATGCTTGCAATACAGTTGCCTGATTATTGATAATAGTTGTGTCATTTTGACTGGATGACATATTTTCCGAATTATCTTGACTTGATTCGCTTTTTTCTAATATCTGTTCACAGAATGTCACAGTTCGGTTTGATTTCAAAGACTTTTCTTGCAAATCTTGTGATGTGTAAGGCGTGCTTTGAGGCTTGTTTTCAAAGTTCATGCTACATTCTGAAGCGTAATGGGTTTCCATAGAGGTAGTTGATTCATAAGGAACAGGAGAGGTTGTTACTTTCAAAGCATTTGAGATGTGATCGGCTTTGCCGTGCAATCTAGGTGCGTATAAGGGTTCACCTTTCAATATTTTAGTTTCTAAATTCAGCGATTTTTCTTTTTCGGAATCTGTTTGACTTTCAGTTAATCTAAGTTTTGAAAAATCAATTTCTTGGAATGTATCAGTTTCTATGCCATCTTGAGCCTCCGTTTTCGTTTGATAAATCGGTTCGCGTCTAGATAAATGATTGGCATCACTTAGCTCGTACGGACTGTTCCTGGCGCTGACATCTTGTGTTAAGGTTTCTGGTGCCGCTTCTTTACTTTCCTGGTGAGATTCATAAATAATGCTTTCTTTAAGTTCTCTTTTAGAGACATAGAGAGGCTCTCTGATCTTAACAGAGTCGCTCTCGTTGCACTCTTTCCTCGTTTGATATATCATTTCTTTTTTAGCTTGATTTCTTTGTTTGATTATTTCCAGTTTTTCTTCCAATCGAATACTGTAAGTAGATTCTTTGCTAGCCAGAAAAGCTGCTTTTTGTGATAGGATTTCTTGTTTCGAAACGTATGTACATTCAGCAGATGCTGGTCTTATTTCAGGCCTGTCATCTATTATTTCATGCCGAGTCGCATATGGCGTATCGGAACAACTTGATTTAACTTCAGAACGAGTAGCGTACGGAGATTCTGTCTGACCTATTCTAGACATCATTTCTGTTCTTGTAGCATAAGGAGGTTCGCTCAAGGATTTGCTCATAGGTGAAACTCTACCAGGATAGTTAACGGGTGTATGTAATCTTCGATCTGGTCTTATAGCGTAAGGGTTTTCTGTCCAAGATGTGCTCGGCGGTGGTTCGTAAGTCCTTTTACCATAAACGGGTTCTTTAATCATTGGACCTTCTAATCGCTGTTTTAAAATATCTTCTTTCGTATTGTATGGAGACTCAGAAAACCGTTGACGCAACATTTCTTCCTTTGTCGTGTACGGACTATCGGGAGCCATTCTCCCTCTCATTATTTGTTCTTTACTGGAATATGGTGATTCACAGTAAGAGGAATCTAATTGTTTGGTCAACTCTTGCTTATTAGTATATGGGCTTTCAGTTTCCAGTTCTTTCCTGGTAGCATACGGATTTTCCCTTATACATTCAGATCTTGTAGCATATGGCGGATCTAAAAGTGGCATAGGTAAAGTTTGAGAATTTCCGTATGGGTTCTCAAAGCTTTGGTTAGACATCTCAGACCTACTTCCGTATGGGTTTTCACATGAGGTATCATAAACTGAGGTGTAAGTCCTTCTAGGCTTAGGTATAGGATCGTAAACTAAATGTTCCTTGCTTTGGTAAACAGGTTCTGGAGGTAGGGGTTGGGTAGGATGGAAAGGCTCGTGCTTTATTTGCTGCCGTCTTTGGTAGATTGGATCTATTTTAGTTATCATATTAAAGTTTGAGGTTTGGCCGTAAATGCCTCTCCTATTATACTCGATGAGAGAGTTTTGTCTACGTAATAGTGGGGTAACTTTCGGTTCCGTTTCAAAGTCGCACATCGAGTTCTGTCTCTTCAGGTTTTTAAATACGGGTTTTGCATCGTAATCTCTGATTGTGCAAACTGACCCGCTTCTGTCGTCGCAGAATGAACTCTGTCGCTTCAGAATCGGCTTCAATACTGGCTTTTCGCAGGAAGATGAGTTACTGCGTTGCAGCATTTGGTTCCGAATTTGCTGGTTTCGCATATGTGTATTTAAATCGCTGAGGTCTGATTTCTCTCGCCTCAGCATCGGCATTTGATGTGACAGGTGTCTCTGTTGTAAGTCATTTTCGCAGAGTGACTTCTGTCGAGAGACCTTTTGAGAGGTTTTAGTTTTCGAACGGAATAAATCGAGTACCGCATTTTTAATGAAGGATGGTTTTTTAGACAATTTCTTTTTAGTTTTTGGTGAGAACGTTTCGTCGCGCTCCACGCTCGAGTTCATGGCATCTGATGAACTGCGGAAACCCACAACCAAATACCCACTTAGTTACTCAATGATCTCTCTAGACATACCAGATTCTTCAATGGAATATCAACTTGATTGAAAAATGAGGTTTGTCTGGATGAGTATGGCAATTTAAAAACATGAAATTTTATGATTCTGCAAAAAGCATATTGAAATATTTGTCAGTTGTAGATGAAGGAAACCGATAAGTTACAATTTACAAGAGAAGTGGAACTGAAATGATATATGTACCTACTAAACATAATACACATTAAAAGTGGTATACAATGAAGAAGATAGTAATGAATACAAATAGATATGTAACTAATAGGAATATGATAAAAGATTAAAATTAAATAAATGTAAATTGCATAGACAACTTAATTCAATATGCTTTCAAGTTATAATCAACAAATTGCACTAAAATGCAGACACGCACTGCCAATATTCGTTCATCAACTAAATACTCTAAATAGATTACAAATGTTATTACAATTTACAGATTATCGCCACAGTGAACAACCAGTAGGGAAACTAAAAAGGTACAGCTCGACTTGTGGTATGCACACATTTGTATAGAAACATATTATGAATACTGAACCTAATTCAAAGGTGCAAAAGAATGATTTGAAATTACGAACAGTGACGTATTTTTCTTTTGCGAAATAATCGTTCCCATTTAAATAAATCCTGACAAATACACGATCAGAATGAGCTTCGAATTGAACTCTCAGTAGAATCCTAGAGTTTGTTCACTGCGTTATCTCCCCGATACAGGTATGTTACAGATAATATAACCACATACGATACCATAGCTAATACTGTGGCCCGACAAGACGTTGTTAGTCGATGTGAAGCGATCGGTGTTTGCATGTTAGAGCAAATTGTACAGGGACTGAATATAAACAAGAAACTTAAATGACATGATACGAGTACTTTAGGTTTTAAAACTTTGAAAACATGCACTTGAAGTAAAAAGAACTCTAGAATTTGTCATTCATCAAATAAAGTTGTAAATCGAATGGATTTTAGAGAAATGTATGACAATGTTGTGTGAAGGACTTACCTCAGATTATGCATATGCTGTGGTTTCCTATAAAGTTCAAAGGCAGAGCCACGCTGTTCTCTGCTGCCTGCTAAATCTGAAAGAATACATACCATTCTTATGTAAGTATAGTTACATTAACTGCCTGCTTGCTCGTTTGTTATTGCCTGCTTAAGGGTTCGATACGCACCAAGAACATAGATTTATGTGATGAATATAGATGCATGTTTGTTCTATGTCTGAGGGTGTTCTAAATGTATGTATTTACAAATAGTATGTTAGTATTCTATCAGTAGACTAGTTCCCACAGTACAAGCTCTGCTTAGTTTGTATTTATAATTTGTCTGAACTACTCAAGTTTGATCCATCTTAGTTTACTTCATTGCCAGTATCAGGCAGGGTCAAACGCAACCTTTTTAAAATAAAAAATATGTTCTCGATGAAACAACGAATTATTGTAAATAAATAAATATACGTATGTTTTGTACTTGTGGGTATATACGTTTAATACGTATATATGCCCACAAAACTCAAATATACTCGTATTTATACAAATAAATAATTTATAACACATACATATACTATATTATAATTAATTATTGACTCTGAAGTGATAAAATACTCTGGCGGAATTACAGTCAAATTAAGATTGCAGAAAGTCAAGAAACATAGCTGTTAATCCTTATGTAATTATTTATTTATTACCTAAACACTGAGAGAGATAGAGGGGGAGAGAGAGAGAGATAGAGAGGGAGAGAGAGAGAGAGGGAGAGAGAGAGAGAGAGGGAGACGGATTTCGAGCTTTTATTGCGAGATAATCATGAGCACCGAAGACGAAGATATCTATCTGGCAGCATAATAGTTATTCACCATATGATGTAGCAGATAAACATGAACTTTATGTATTTCTGATAGGTCTCAGAATACATTTATGAATAACAATAAACATACCTATGAGATGCGGATTGTGAGGCAGGTTGATCGCGCGGTGGTGTGGCGGTGGGCCCGAATAAGGCGGAGACTGCGGGGCCATCTGACCCCCGTACATATTGCCCTGCAGAAATATTATTTCTCTTAGTGTTTATTTAATTTGCAAGTTGGTATATTTTGTTTTATTTCCAATGCACACTAACCATGACATACTATATACATTATTAAAATATTTAAAGAATCTAATTACATA
Organism: Biston stratarius; assembly: GCA_950106695.1. NCBI lineage: Eukaryota > Metazoa > Arthropoda > Insecta > Lepidoptera > Geometridae > Biston > Biston stratarius. Next base: position 4,126,399 of record OX467112.1, read on the forward strand.
ATAAGTAAGAAAAACAGATTTGTAGTTACCTGATGGTAGTTGTTGTGCGGAGGGAGCGCGCGGTGGGGCTGCGAGGCGGAGTGCTGGTGCGAGTACTGCGGAGGGAACCCGCGCCCCGCGCCCGCGCCTCCTGCAGCCGGCCCTGGCTCCATGCCCTATGCACAATATAATAAATTAATAAAGCGCGCTCTTAACGGTTTTTTAGCTTATTTTATCGTATACACATTCTTTTTGTAATTTATATTTTGTAGTGTCAATTATAAATCATAATCCTGTGTCCGTGGTGTTTGGCTTCAGTAGTGGCTGACATCCATCGACTATTAATAATGTTTTTAATAGTTACCCCGTTCCGCGGGTGGTGGGTGGTGTCGGGCGGGCGGTAGTGCTTGGGCTTGGGCGGCGGCACGGGCTTGTACGGCGGCACGGGCGCCGCGCCTCGCCCCGGGTAGTCCGCCTGCGACGCTGAATTCGTCCGCGCACTGTCCACAGAACATTCATGACTTTGACGGCTATTTCAAACTAAGGGAAGATGATGATTAATGTTTTTTTAATATTACGACATGTTCAATGTTATTTTTGGACATGTATATCAAATATAACTTGTAACTTTTCTATTGAAATACCTACTTTTGACAAGTTGTTTATACCAAAATGTATTAGAATTGGATGTCAATTGCAGTAGTTCTGATTATTCATACATTTTTTTATGGTTGACTGGCTAGGTTTTTGACCACAGCTCACCTGATGTTAAGTGACGGTGTGGTCGAACATGGTAAAGCACACCTAGCCTGGAATGGTCCGGCTCTCAAGAGGCTGCCGAAACACACCGTTAGATGCTTGGCGGCAGATTTTCATCTTGAGGGTGGTAGCTAGCCAGCCGAGTACTAGAAAGTACCCTATCACCATGCACATTTATATATTGTTTTTTTTATTTGAAGCGTATTTTGCGAATAGTCTACTAGATGTTTGGTATTATTATCAAGTTATAACAAAACTATGAAAACACAAAAAGTTTACAAAAACGTCATTACTTTGTTGAAAAGCGTTTAGTCAAATTTTTAGTACCAAAACCTTCTCTCTTTCGAGTGTAAATGGAAACTAACGTGAAGTGTCATTTCTATCGTCATTGTCTGTTTCATTACTGTCATTTTGATGTCGAAAACTTAAAACTTCTTTCGCAATTTGTCAAGGTCATTAATCACTATATAATAGTACCTGTACTTGGCGTGTTCGTTGGTAGGCACGTTAGGCAGCGAGGGCCCGCGCGCGTGCGCCGGCGCTCCGCCGCCGTTGGTCGTCGCGCGCACAGCTTGCTGCGGGCTGCGGTACTCCGACCCTCGGTGGGGGCTGCAACACGCGCCAACACATTCTTAATCGTAGGGGTCATAAGTCCTAAGACTGGGATCAGGATCGGGATTGTCTCTCATCAACCTAAGCCCATTAAAATATTACCAATGTTGATTCTAAGGTATGGGAGTATGACTAAGCTCATTGGGTTTGATGAGATAGTAATGATGATTAAAAGCAGTCGAAATGTTGCGGTGACGTGGATGAAGGCGAAGCTGCTTGATTGATTGATAACTCTTTATTGTACACATTAAAAACATACAATACAGAAGAAATAAACTAAGTTAACTGGTATAACAAATGGCGACCTTATCGCTGAAAGCGATCTCTTCCAGGCAACCTTAGGATGGGAAAAAACAGAGGAAGAAAAAGACGGGGTGTGTCAATAACGAGGACGTACATATAGGAGAATAAAAATATATCTACATTCTAATAATAATACGAGTATATCCTAATACATAGATTAACTAGAATAACTAAAAATACACTAATATATATAAAATGAATATTATTCATATGCAGTCTAGTGGCAATTATCATTTCTCCTGTAGCTTTGCAATGCCACTTGTTCAACAGTTTCGGTTTCCTATAGGCAGTCAAGGCATACCGTGGCATACATACTACGAGACTAAGGCCTAACTTCAATAGATTACGAAAAAATAAATGACGTTTAAAAAAATCAACGTTTAGGGTCTGAACCGTTGAACTTGCTCTATAAAAACGAGTCAAAGCCATTGGATTACTTTCTTCTTTCTTCTTTAATTTTTCCTCACAAAATTATTAGACTAAGAGACTTATTTTGTTATGCTTTGTATTTGCTTTTAATTGTGTTGTTTTAAATAAGTGTTGTTTCCGCTGTAGGTACTTAATTTTGTAATGATTATCATGAACTACATTATACATTAATAGCCATAAAACGAGATACCTATTGTTTTATACGTATATCGTCGCCCACAATGCGATTATTCCTATACCCAGCACTATTGTGTTACAGTAGACCGCGGAATATTTACTTCGTCAAGTTTATCGTGTTTACACTACGGCAGCTCCTTCTGACCTGGGGCAAATCTTCACAGTGGCGCCCTCTCCTCTTGCCTTTGAGAGAAATTATTTGTTTTACAATTTATCTACTAAGCCTTTTCAAGGTCAGCGTAAGGTGGTATCTTCTAAGGCTGCGTGTTGCATCTTTGAACACATCATCGCTCACCATCAGGCGAATTGGTGGCTAAACGTAGACTTAAAAAAGTGGCATTTTATTACTTCAAACATGAATATGACGCCCCGTGCCATTGCCGCCTGGGGCAGATACCCCGGTTTGTCCCCCTTAGATCCGAGGCTGTACTACTGAGAGCATTTATTTTAGCAACGTAGATTTGTGAGATATCTTCAATTCAAATGCAAAACATACGATATCGACTATGAGTCGAGATGCAGGAGATATCATATATTACCACTTGAAGAGAGACGCAAAATAGCTGACGTTATTATTCTAACCAAAATAGCGCAATGTTATATTGATTCTCCGCATCTCCTCTCTAACATACATCTGAATGTTCCCAGAATAACCGCAAGACATACTAAATACCTACATGTCCCCTATAGTGCGACTAATTACAGACGAAATTCGTTCTTCATAAGATCATCTAACTTCGTAAATAAACTGGAAGGCTTTCCTGAATTTGACTTATTTAACACTAGTACTAATTTGATTAGACAAACTATGACTACAAACTGGTTTGGTGTGCCCCCTGTCTGACTTTCTTACTTTAAAAACTTACTTTTCATTTTCTTATATGTATTAATAAACAAGCTTTAGATTCTATATGTGAAAACTGATTAATGGTGTTGAGTTAATAATATTGATAGTAATTAAGATATTTATCACTGTATGTTTTCCAAATAAAATAAAATAAAATAAAATAAATTATTTGGAAAACATACAGTGATAAATATCTTAATCCTACTATAATATTATAAATATGAAAGTTTGGATGTTTAGATGTTTGGTACTTAATCACGCAAAAACGGTTCAACGGATTTGGATGAAATGCACACATATAGTATCTTATATGGATTAACGTATAGAATACTTCTTATATCGGAAAAATATTAGGTTCCTGTGGGATTATCAAAAAACGAACAACACGACGCATCCACTTAAAATTCGGTATAGATACGTCTTATAGAAACTTAGTACGGGATAAAAGGTATCCTTTATAAAATAGCGCAAGTTTCATCACTATTGCTTATTTTTTCCTTACAAATGTTTAATTTGTCTCTGAATCTAATTCTAAAGCAAACGCGGACAAAGTCGCGGGCGTAAGCTAGTTATTAATAATTATAATTATCTTAAAACCATTTATCAGATTTCGCACATTGAAAGTAAGCATGTTTGCTAAAAGAGATGAGAAAAGTATGTAGTATGATTTTTGTGTTATGAAATATGAATCAGACAGGGAGAGGGAGGGGAGACAGGGGATTTATGTTCGTATATTACCTGTAGTTGCTCTCTGGTGTCCTTGTGTAGTCGAGAGAGTTGTGCTCGTGCGAGTTAGAGATGCGCTGCGGGCTTTGTGCTGACATGGCGGTGGGGTTCGGCGGTGGAGGCGGTTCCATTTTACTGATACAATAGATACACATGGATAGATCATCCCAATATTATATCATAATAATTTTTCACTTGGTGCTAGATTTCGTAATCTTTATAATAAATACGAATATTCTACCACAAGCAGTAGTGTGTGCAGCTGCGTAGCGTAGGGTTAGTGTGCCCTTCGATGTTACCCGCTACATTTTTCTAATCACCTAGCGGTATGAAATATACTTTACGACCTACCTACAAGATATATACATAAAAAAATCATAAAATCGGTCAAGCCGTTTCGGAGGAGTGTGACCACAAACACCATGAAAATTATATGTATAGAAGACAACCTTAAAGCCAAAGAAAGACAAAAGAATATTCAAGATCACAACGGCCTGACGCTTAAAACTATTTATCTAAACAATCTTACATTAAGGTACCAAAGTGTCATATCATGTTAAGATTTATTTACATTCGTTGACATCAATAAGACTTACATAGAGGGCGGCGCAACCTTCAAGTCGTCCGGAGCGTTGGGCGGCAGGGCGCGACTCGGGCTTCCATACTCGTAACCTGGCGTGCCGTCATACGAATTTTGCTGTTGACAATGTAAATAAGTTTTATTAATTGCTCAGGTATATGTACTGAATTTTCATTTACTATTCTCCTTTGAGCAAAATAAAGAGGAATTAACTATATGATAGCTCTTCTTGGTCTTCTTTTTATTGTTGTTTCACACATCACACATCATCAGCCATAGGACGTCCACTGCTGAACATAAGCCTCCTCCTTGCCAATACTCGCCACGCTTGGCAGGCGGGTTGGCGAGCGCAGTTAGGTGTGATTGTTCAAGGGAAACGCTGCTGCCTATCTTCCGGATTACATCGCTTAGCCGACTCTTACGGCAACCACGGGTAGAGAGGGTGGGGCACTATTCTTACGCCGGCACCACTACGGCACCTTTGTCCACATAACACAATATTTTTTTAACTTTAAGTAAGATGATTTAAACTAATCCTAACAGGGAGAGGTAAGGTAATATGATTTAAATCTAAGGTTAAAATAATTTGTAATCTATTACTAGTTTGCGAGTATAATGCGAGCAGGCCAGAGACTCGCAAGCAGAATCCGATCATGCCAGCTATCACATCAACCGTATTTGAGGGAAGAGAGTGACCCGACAAACGACGCCTTCGACGGTGAGCATGAATGTTCTAGGTAGTTTATATTACTGTGCTTTGATTACAAGGAACTAACAATCAAAGGTCACAAAGTAATAAGCACTATAGCCATGCCCTGCCCCCGTACTATGAGTACACCCCATACATCTTATTCCTGTCAGGCGCTTATGAAAAAGCTAGGCGAACGCATATCGTATGACCGCTTAATAAAATTGATAGTCGTAAATGTATTTCGTGTGCGCCTAATGCCTTAAAATAATCGCAATAACTCACAATACGGGTGCTGGTCTTAGTTTTGTTACTCAAAGTTCTGGGAACTGCTGTAATAGTCATGAAAAGGCGTTATCACTTACCATCAGGAGAACGTGGCGTTAGTCTCATTACTTTTACATTACAAAAAATAACTTTTTTATGCTTATAATAAATCAAGGTCCATTATATAATATAAACGAATCGCTATAAGAAAAACGAAGCATTGGAAACATCCCATACAAGGTTATTTAATTTATTCTCGGTCATTGATACTGTTCCTTCATCCGTCCAATACAAGGATATGAACAAGTATTGCCAGTGTTCTACCTATTTGGTTCTAATAAGTTCAAATTAATTTGCAATTTCCATATAGTACTTGATACAGCATTGAAAAAGCGATGGGAGATTCAGTTTTAACACCAAGTTAGTAAAAGCGTGACGTTGTTAGTTGGTAGCTCTGTGTTGTGATGTTTTTATTTCAATCATTAGAAGTTTGCGTTTAATCACATCCTGTCTGATCCTAAGCGACGATGCGGTTTATGATGGAGCACGTATTAAACCTGTTTAATCTGGATTTGGAAATGCCCATTTCACACGGGAAATAAAAGTTCCACATCCTTGCCGTGCGAATAAATTTGGAGTTTGGGGGTTCGTCCGTAGGTGACGTTTTGATCGCATTTGCCTTATGTATAGTACATACATAAAAATGGGCAGTGTGATATTCTTACCGGGTTAGCTTGCCGGTGCCTGTCGAGCGAGCCAGGGCTCTGTGAAGGTTGTATGATCATACTGGTAGGACGTCCGGTATACGTCGCAGTTTCGTCGCTTGGAGACTCTTTGGGAGGGCCGAATAAGCGTTCTTGTGCACTGGGACGGTTATTAGTCTGCAAGGTTTATGTTATACTAAATATATTTTGCATTAATTTGTTAATTCACTATACAAGGTTGTAAGCATAGGGGATACTTAGCCGAAATGGAGTCTTTCAAATCATTGTGTTCAACTTTTACTATAAAAACGAACTGAAATTGGGGAAAAAAAAAACAGTTCTTCCATAGAAAAAGTATATTGACAAAATATAAGAAGCAGCCTATTTCGGTATTTCAGAATTGTGCCCATAGGGAAAAACTCGAGCTAGAAACTTGTTTACAGCTGTATGCAACAGTTCAAGCACACTCAGACGAGGAATTGCATATATTTGTAACAAGCGCTAGAATGTACATGGCCCCGCTACAGATATCATCTCTATGATACAGATATTAAGATGTCAATGACCTTTTGACAGCATAGATGACAGATGACATGAGGTATAAATGGTACAAATGGTAGAATTATTATACTTAGTGTTAGTGTATGTACACAATAGTATCAATACTGACTTATAAATTTACTTTATCAATAAATATGAATATGAATATACGCAGTAAAAGTTATGTACAAAGGATACAGGGATTTAAAAATAATTTTATTGAAAATTATTTTATGGCAAACAATATTTTTTTAATCTTGTTAAGTATTGATGTCATTGTCGTTTAAGTAAACCTCGTATAGCTTGTAAATATATGGGGCTGTCAACGGGTTAAATTAACATATTTACCAAAAAGTTCACAGAATAGGTCCGGTATATACTGGAGATCTCTTCCAGACTACTCCACGGATACATTTTACAAAATTAATGATATCAAACGTGTTTTTGCATTGAATCAATTCAGTAAAGTGAAGGCAAACTGTGGTTGTTTATAACCACAGTTTGTAATATCATACGTTTACCTATTTATGATGCTTGCGAGGTAGTGTCTACGTCTCTAGTTACTTCACTATACGCATTTTATTTGTCTAGGTATCTTTTGTGATTCATTGATTAGTTGACCAATTTTCAACACTAAAGGATTCGAATCAGTTCAACCAAGTAACTTACCAATTCTCTACGTATTACATTTTATGTATGTCCGGTTACAGTAATCATGGAAACAATCTTTTGCTATCAACACTAACGCACAACATGAGAAGTTAGAAATTGTTTTGTATCTACAAATAAATTACTGACGATAAGTTGCTGAATACAAAATATGTCTCCTCACTATCTTAATGTAAAAAAATCGAATAATTCGCCTTACTAAAGTCCCTAATGTTGGAAGAATCAAATACATATTCTAGATGGCAGTGGATAAAAGTGAAGTTGACATAATATATTTTATACTAAGCAAATCATCCAAATAACCCGCCCCTTGCTACTCTTCGTACGCATATGCTTAAAATTCCAAAAACGCTTAAAAAGTTAAAGAATAACACACCTCGTTTTTTTTTAAATTGATTTTGGCATAGAAAGTATTTCATGCGAATATAACTAGAATTCCACCATGTTACGTTAACGCGGCACGTGACGCGAATAAATGCTCAGGAATTACTAGTAACAAGCCAGAGCATGAACGAGAGCGGGAAAGCCGAAGCGTTTGACCTGTGTCTCTTTGAATCTTTCTCCCAATTTACCAGAGAAAACTTTTTCTAAAAGTACCTAAACATATAAATAAATAAATATCAGTTGCCGGAACATCACTTCGACCGATTTGGCTGATTTCTTGTTCGTTGTGTTCGTAATTGTCAAGACAATGTTTGTACGAAAGAACTTTTGGAAAATTCACGGGTAATGTTGCAAAATTTGGATGGTATCAAGTCGTCAAAATAAAGTACACCCGTGCGAAGCCGCGGCGGGTTGCTTGGTTTAATAAACTTACCGATGGGTTATGCCTGAGCGTGTGCGGCGGACGGCCGGGTGGCGGCGCCGGGAGCAGCACCCCACCTGCTGGCCGACCTGGTGTGGTGCGCGGGGGCAACTCTGGAACTAGTAAATATCAGTATTGTAGGTACATACTAGATAGCACTCGTTTGTAGGCATTATTTCACTCCTCGTTTTGCAGCTCCCGTAGCATGTACCATGGACAACATTGTCCTTTTTTTATGTAAAAACTAGCGGCCCGCTCAGGCTTCGCACGGGTATAAACCTCAACCTCAAATAACAGTATTTCTCCACTATTTAATGGATGTTATTATACATATAAACCTTCATCTTCAATCATTCTATCTATTTAAAAAAAAACGCATCAAAATCCGTTGCGTAGTTTTAAAGATTTAAGCATACATAGGGATATAGGGACAGAGAAAGCGACTTTGTTTTATACTTTGTAGTGATGATAGTGATAACGAGATGAATGAAACGCTCTCCTAATGGTAAAAGCTGATCATTGCAGCGGTACCCAGGACTTTAAGTAACAAAACAAAATCCATGGCATAGCTGCTTTGGCGCTCTTTCTAACACAGTAAATTTACATGATAGCGGTGGCAAAATATTTGATATTGTGATCATACTTAGCTAAACGACCTCTTGCAGGGGAGCTCTACCACCAATACACTTTATTTACTGTTTGCGTGCTGGGCGGACTGATGTTTTCTACTTTCATATTTAAATAACAAGACTGGCAAGTCCCTTTTGACTTGGCACCTAACATGACATTTCTTATGAGAACGAAGTGGCTGAGATGGCTTTAGGCTCTAATTTAAAGTTGTGGAGATATTTAGATCATACAGCCAATACAGTGATAATATGAGTATTGAGTATCCGTCAGGCACATTATAGAAGAGAGCTAATAACAGATGTAGCTAGTTTGTTTTATTTTGTTTTCTCACGAAACCTTTACCTGTTCCATAAAGAGGAGAATGTGGCGGTGAATGCGTCATGGGATTGCTGTGGTACGGCGGCACGTCGTTAGGAGGCCCCATGATGTGGCCCCCTTGATTGCTATGGCCCCCGTTGGTGGTGGCCCCATTGGTGTTGGCTGAGAATCCGTATTTGCTATCTCCGTAGCCACCCTGCTATAATTACAAACAGAGTCTACTAATTTTACATTCATATAGATCTGAAGAATCAGCTTTTCCAGGCATTTTGACGATTTACGCTTGACAAAATTTATAGAACAACTAATTTTGTTTTTATAATCACTAACAGCTAGCTCTACCCGAGTGTGAAATTAAAATCGCTATAGGGATCTCCACCTTGTAAGATAAAATTATATTTAATTACCACAGGTTAACATATGGTAAGTATGCCAATCAAACCGCAATAAATAAGCAAAACGATTTTCCTGTGGCGGTACAAGTGACTATGTCGAATACAATTCTCCATGATCACCAACAGGACATAAGTAGGTACCGCTAACCACGGAACAAGCTTGCATGCTAGTTACTGACTTTATAGAACTTGCACACGAGCACAAGATCTCACTCTTAGATCAATTAAAATGTAAAAGTCTGCAAAGTTAAGCGCTTAACAATAGACTAGGTATAATGATTGCATGTAATGAATACCAACCGTGTAAGGTGGAGGGACAGCGTCGGCCATGTGATTCAAATCGTCATCTCTGTCCATATTGTCCTGGGTGGTGGCTATGGAGGGATCCGAGGAAGATTTCACCAGCCGCGGCGCGGGCGGCGGACTCACTTCCAAATCACTTTCAGGACTCGAAGCGTACGACAATCTATTCTCTGTACTTGATGACATTGAGAACAAGAAGTCATCGGATAAAGGCTCTGGCCTCTGTTTCCCGCCAATTTGAGTGTTTATTTCGTCCGCCATTTTGGATGCGCCACGTTGTCAGCCAAATTGTTATCGGTGTTTGCAGCAGCGTCGGGGTAGGTTTATGGAATGGGGTGATAAGACAAGACAAATGAATGATTGCATTTAACACGGTACAGAAACTAAAAACGAGCTTTAGCGTCTGTGAATGATTAATGTTTGGGTTCACACGTGTGTTAACATTGTAATAAGTTTGTTAAAGAAAGTAGTTTATACATTATACAAGATATGAACAAACAAATCAAAACAAGGAAATCCTTGTCATTTAAAAACATTCTTAACATAATATTATAATGCTAACTTCCAAACAGGTTTAGCAGTATTTAACTCTAGTAAATTGTGACGATATTTACAAACTTTGGTTTAAAATTTTTGGTAAAATAAAACATAACAGAATCACTAAAAACAAACAACATAACTAACAATATTGAAGCAAAATTTTAATAAAAAGCACAAAAATAAACAGCCAATATACAAATACGGTTAGTACAAGTGAGCAAATAAAATTACAGTGGTATATTTGAATATTAGGTAAAGAAAAAATAAAGGTTTGTCTAGTTTGAACACAAATCTATGTTCTACACATAGCCTAAGTGTTGTTCAGAAATAGGTTTGTTTAAAACCGGTTGGACATCTCTTTCTGCTTCGGTTTGATCATCTTTGTCATTATTTTCAATCTCTTCCAACTTCAAAGTTGGTAACGACAAATTCCTAACTTTACTCAAACTGCTCTCAGTAACTGTGGGCAAAGTACGCACTTCACTGTATCTCTGAGGATCGACTTTCACACTACATTTACAATTGGGAATTCTACAAATCGGTCTAAGTGGTTTTTCTAATCCTTTGAATAGAGTTTTAGGCATATCTTTCTGCAGTTTAGCCTTCCATTCTGGTACTTCGTTAGCCTTTTTAACATCATTATCGTTTATGAAAAACGATGCGGGTTTATAATGTTCTGACATTGGAACAACTGACGATGGTCTTTGGATGTTAGCTATAGGAGACTTACAAGGTTGTTCTAAAACACTATAAGGTCTGAAAGACTGGGTGTGATGCCCTTTAGCGAAGACTGGAGAGAGTTCAGGGATATTGACTCTATTGCCTTTTTTGTCGTAGTAATTTTGTCGCTCACTGTAGGGATAGCTAGCGAGAGTGTGTCTGTTTTTATGAGGATTGCTGTATACATTATTAGGTAAAGGCATGCCTGTTAGAGTTTCGGAGTAATAATAAGGCACTACGTGGTTTCTGTTAGCATCGTACACATGATCGTGAGTTTTTTGGTTAGTGCTCAGTGGAAGCAAGGCTTGCGGTGAACTTAGAGGTCTGGGATTATGAGGGTAGGATGGGATCGGATAGGATATGGGATAGAAGGCCGGGTACGGAGACGGTGGAATGGGGAAGTAAATGTCCGACACCATTTCAACGTGCTATACCAAGATAGAACAGAAATGAATTGGTTAATAATATACGTAGAAGAAGCAATACGAATACAACCTTTTCGGCAAAACTATCGTTATCGAACGACTACTCTATTTTATAGTTCAGAAGCTACTTTAGTCGTATTCATATTTACAATCGCATATAAAAGTACAGAAACAAGAGCTGATACAAGTTTATGGAATGCACCAATTTGCCTTTACCAAGCAACCATCTCGAAGCATAATGCGTTTACTGTTACAACAGACAAATATTGAACGAGTATACATAAATATAAATCCCAAATCCAATATCCCTAGTGAATCTAGTGTAGGCGATTTTAAATACAAATTAAAATGCGATACACCCATTGTTACTTTTTATAAGATATCAAAGCAGACAATCATAATTCCGCCATTGATACAAATTTAAATTGTGTGTAACGACTTCTATATCTTGCACTCTTCGATAGAAGATGACGAAGAACTTTTTTATAATTCCTTCTACAATTCGATTCTTTATTAGGAACTGTAAATTGCGCTGCAATTGGACATCATTTTTGTTTAAATATTGCCAAGTCCATAAGTGTTTCGCATTCTAAATTGTCCAATACTTATGAAACAAATATGAAGTAATTTTACTCCTAGATACTGTTCAAGGCATACCTTGGTCTCAGAGACCCAAAGCTGGTGTTGTTGGGTCCTCTGAATGAGGTCGATCAGTTTGCTGAACCAAGTGTTCTGGTTGGCTTCGCTCAGTGTAATAGTGTGCGTAAACACGTGCCCCCATACACGCTCCATGTGTTGGCATTGTTCTAGAAGCTTCTTTGAAGATTTGTGTGCTGATCTAGAAATTGTAAAAAGTCTGTTTCAGCTACTGAACTTATTTATAACTACATTATTTTGTTTTATGTAAAAGTTACGAGACGACGAGATCGAGAAGAAGACGATCTCCTGATGATAAGAGGAAAAAAATTATACAGATAAAAGTTACTAAATTTACTTGTGGTAGATCTCCTTAGCAGAAGGCCGTCTAGGTAGGTACCACCGAAGTACCAGATATTCTGTCACCGAGCAGTAGTGTGCAAACATCGTTGTCCTCTGGTTTGAAAGGTACTGCAGCTATCAAAATTACAGGGCTGTCGCGACTAACCATCTGATGTTTCAAGTAATGAGCGCCAAAGTAGCGATGCCCTGGACTTTGTTACTCAAAGTTCTGTGTATCCCTGCAATGGTCAAGGACATGCGTTATCTCTTACCATCAGGAGAGCGCCTCGTTCGTCTTATTACTTTTAGACCAAAAAACTTAATTGTATTCAAGGTAATTGTTTTCACTGCCAATAAACTATTTCTCAGAAACTTACTTAGGTAGGCCTGCCCTCAACTGCTTGATAATGTGCTTGTTGTCTGCCTTCAGGAATATGACGATGGGATAGAACTGCGCGTAGTTGAGCCGGTCGACAGCGTTCGGCGTGATGTCCAGTAACGCGTGTTTCCCTCGTTCCATTATGCTGCGGATGCTAGAGAGCCGTATGATGCCCGTCGGTTTGCTCTTGCTGTCTTCTAGTGTGCTGTCCATTTCTGCAATGAGGCTGAATTCAGTAACTTCTAGTAGCGTTCGTGACGTAGTTGCGTTAGGATCTCACCGTAATATCTCTGAACAATCTTGGGATGAACGATTGTGTGGTGTTTAAAAAATTAACAGTTGCGTGGATAGAATAACACGAGATTATAATTGTCAGTCCCGATTGTTTATTACCATATATCATCAAGACTGATAATTTCAGGCAGGATTTTAGGGAAATATATTTTGTGAAACCTATTTCTAATGTAGCGAAAATACAGGATCTTATGTCTCAAAATAATAAGTTCCACAGTAGCGAAACACTGGACCTAAGTTTTGTTTACTCAAATTTTTGGGCTCTGTTTGACGTACGCTTTCAAACCTACTTATTAAGTGCGCCTATTGCACATTTTAATATCTGTGAAAACTGCTATTATTACGGTCGTCTTTGAAGAGTTTTCATAATGCAGAAATTTGACATACATTTGCAAAGTAGGACTAAAGAACATACCTACATCATACTGATCAGTATAAAGCTGCAAAGATCATAGCCAGGCGTTACTTCCTCACGTTGGTATCGCGTGCCTTAAATTCTATCTAGTGTCTCAGATAATATAAATACTATTATAGGTTCAAGATAAAAACAGCACTGCGGTAAATAGGGTTATTTTTTGGACTATTTTGCAGTTTCATGAGGGAAAATAGTGAAGTGTAAATTCAATAGGTACCGCTTCTTTTTGCGTGAATTATCTTTTGTTCGTGATGAGACCTTATGTTCTAACCATAAATATAAATACTCACTGGGAGAAGCGAACTTGTCCGGGCTCTCTGCGAGAAGACGGTCGCGCGCGACATCCGCTACGGCGCCAAGCACGATGACAGGCCTCACGAACCCGGGCTGCTTCAGCACCACGCGCTCGTACGCCGGGAACTTGCTGATGCTGTCTGACAGGACCACCTCGTCCCAATGCTCCTGCACAAACAGGACCGGCTCAATGTACCACTTTAGTAGCGATGACAGCTCAGTGGTTCAAACCAAAGAATACATCATGGGAGAACATAGATGGAAGTACAGCACATTTTAGTACACGGCTGGCTAGCTCAAACTTCCCCCCTTAGCTAAGTGTGTTCCGGCCGCCTCACTTAAGAGCCACTTTTGTTCCAAACTTTTGTTTTGTTCTTTGACCCTGAAGTAAATTATCTATGAACTGACTAACGTTGATTGAACAAATCTGCTAATACTTTTAAATTGCAAATTCATATTTAATAAATGCGATTGTGTCTTGGTAATGCTTGGTTCTTTTACCTAGAAGCTTCTAATAAGATAAATAAATTTGACTGTGGCTAAGACTTGTTTTGACTACCAAAAATAAAAAAAGAAGGTTGCATAAAAGTTTACCTTTCCAAGGCTTTTGCTCCGTCGATGGGTGGACCGTCTCCGTCGGAAGAAGTTGTGCTTTCCGTCGTTACCGGACATTTCCTTCTTCGTCGCGTTGAATTGCGCTGTCGCGAGTTCCTCAGCTCGCGCCTTATTTGGGATCGTGCCTTTTTGAACCTCTTGGTTGTTCCGACCTGGACATTATCAAGACAAGTATTTTTTTTATTGTTGTCAGGCTATGTGTTTGACCACATCTTACCTGATGTAAGTTATACTCCAAAAGTGTATACGAAACAAAAACATTTTTAGTGTTCATTTAATGATTCATCTCCTTACTGGTTCACTATAGAGGGTATCAAAACATATCGCGTTCTATTGACTGCCCTATAGGCTTATTTGGATTCGGAAATTCAGTAGAAGTGTCGTGCATTTATTTACTCACCTATCCTGTAGACGTGCCAGGCGCCGACGGTGCCGTTATGTAGGGTGTCGACCACGTGGAATACGTCGCCGCAACGGAATGACATCTCGCCGTCTGTCGGCTCGTTGTAGTGAAAGTGCGTCTTTATGTGAAACGAGTCACCCGCTGGAACCATTATACGTACAAACTAAGCATGGGGAAATTTGGAGGAAATGCCGAATGATACTGCATCACGCAAACGAAATTCTATTGTAAATTATACCAGTACAAGTTCTAAGGACACGCTGAAGAACAGTTGAAGGAATATCGTTGTGAACGTCACTTTCTACATTCCTTTAACCTTTACAGATTCTTCAAAGTCTAATTGAGATTATAGAAGTAACAGAAAGTAGAACGCCACAAATACTTACGCATCTGTCCGCTGGCTACAGCGTTGTATTCGTCAGGTGAGTGCTGAACAATAAGATCGATCCGCTCTTGCAGGCTCAGCAGAAACAGCACTGCTTCCTCGCGCGTCACGCCTTTCATTTCCATCTCGTTCACCTGAAAACAACATATATTAGTTATTCTAGCACAGAATAGATACCTAATAGAAGGCAGACTTTTTGTCCAACAGCATTATGATAAATAAATAAAAATCATTACAGAGTTGGTAAATAGTGTGTAGTCATCATTTATGACTCCCTGAGTTGTAAAACATGTGCGGTTCACCACGCAGGCATTGTTTAACTCAGGCGTCAATAATATTTGACGGCTCGAAGGACCTCATTATTGTAATTTAAATTTAATTATAAATATCTTCAAGAAAAACAAAATGAAGTAAATCAAAAATTTGCAATTTTATTACATCTATATGTACAAATAAGTTTGATGTTGATTAGTATTATATTATCTGCGGCGCTGACAGAATATACCTATTTTCCACGTTGTTCAAGCATGATCATTACTTTGTCCCCCAGATTAATGAAAGGATGAATTTTATCATCTACTGGTAATCTCCCAAGGTAGATTGCAAAAAAAAAGTTAGACCGGAGTTCCTTTTTTTATCAATTTCGGAGCAAAGGGTCCCCTCCCTATTATAAAGCACCAGAAAACACCGGAATCCTGGTTCCAAGCCTGACTCGACTGACCTTAAGTATTTTATCAGCTGGCTGCAGGCCTTGCAACGCCGCGGGACTGGTGGGCTGCACCCCAGATACAAACACTCCAGATCGATTCCCTCCGCAAAGTCTCAAGCCTACGGAACCTTCCTTTTGGAAACTTATCAGCCGCGGTTCACTACTGAAATTAGCAATAACACAATATTTAGTCTAGATTGCCATGGCAAGAAATCACCTTACAAGAATATGACTGACCCTAAAAATTTTCTTATTTGTTTAACAAAATTCACATAAACACCATGCTTTATAATCTAAATTGCGTTAAAAACATCGGCTATGGGATATATTTAATTGCTGTACAGTATAAAAAACTGTAATGTACAGTTTTTATATATGTGAGTTTCTTTATTCCATCACAACTTTTAAATGTCTGAACAGATTTGGATGTATGGTCCACCGGATCTTAATCACATCATCAGCCATAGGACGTCCACTGCTGGACATAGGCCTCCTCCTGGGGGGGTGTTGCCAATACTCGCCACGCTTGACAGGCGGGTTGGCGAGCGCAGTTAATTGTGATTGTTCAAGGAAGACGCTGCTGCCCATCTTCCGGGGATCTTAATCGCGCACAAATATTATACAACTAATTTTGTTTATTTACCGCGACGTTTCGGCAATGTAGCAATAGCCGTGGTCATGATGAAAAAATGAGTGTTGCGAACACAATTACACATTACATGTTGATCATAATTATTGAGTACAATAAGCTCCTGTCAGGTTCGTACTATAGTTATCTGTAACCGTATAGCGGTGCTACTTACGGTGGTTTTGTTCTCTGATTTGCCATAGCCTCTTCTTCGTATAGTTGCCTTCGACTGCTGTAGTAATCTGAATATTTCAAGAACAGATTTGTAATATCAATACATATAAAAACCATAATAAGAGTTTTGTTTTAGTATCAACAAAATAGGTTTCCACCTAGATTCGATTACAAATGATTAATTTGTTACTTGGCAAAAAACCTATATATATCTAAAATAATGAAAATGACTTCCAGATCAGCCATTTTTATAAAATTTCCCACTCTGCAGGCATTTTTCTCATTGTGAGAAGGGTAAGGCCATAGTCCACCACACTGGCCAAGTGTGGGTTGGCAGACTTTACACATCTTGGAGGACTAATTTGTTGGTTTCCTCATAGGTAAGATACCCAGGACCTCCAAATTGGAACCCAGACAATCTCTCAACTAAGCTACCGAAAATTCAATGAAAATTACAAATACGCGATAAATGTATGCAAAAAAGTTGCTTCCTAAATATGGTTTCCTATTTTTCATACTTTTTCACAAATTTCTCGTAAATCGTGTAACACTTCAAATATGAAAAAGCTAACAAAGGATAAAGATGAATAGATATTTTGGCGCAAGAAAATAGCCTCTCTGTTTTGTTCAGCTCGGCCAGTTACTTAGGTAGCTTGTAACCGTCGCTGGCTGCGTTAGCGGCCATGATTGTGGCCATAAACGCAGCCACTACCGTTAGCTGTGTTTGGGTGAAACATGCTTTACTATGGGTAAACTATCCCAGAGCGCGTCTTTCTGGAACAAATTTTAAGGCTTTAATGCCTCTCCCTGAAACAAACATCATACCTTCGTTCCTCGGCGGCGGCGGTCTAGGTGGCTGTTCTTCCAATGGCCCTCGCCGGTTCTCCCCCGGTCCACCCCTGACCGGGGCCGCTACGTACAGGTTCTGTCCACTACTGGAGTAACCTGACGACACCGGTTCTGGTGTCGGGTACGCGTTGTGCGGAGTCGCTTCTGTGGACCAGATATGTACTATGGTAACGAATTGTAATAATATTACAGTTTAAATAAAAATATAGGATTTTATTCACAGGGTGTAGTAAGTACAGAAAGACATTGTATATACTCATAATTAGGGACAAATTTTCACGATTAGTGTTAGGCTCATATTAAACGTTCATAAAATGATCCTCTAACGGCTTAGTAGACTTTAATCTTATAACCCTATCATCATCATCTCAGCCGTAGGACGTCCACTGCTGGACATAGGCCTCTCCCATTGATTTCCATAAAGACCTGGTGGAAGCGGCTCGCATCCAGCGTGTTCCTGCGGTCTTTATTAGGTCGTCTGTCCACCTTGTGGGTGGACGTCCTACGCTGTACTTGCCGGTCCGTGGTCTCCACTCCAGAACTTCGCAGCCCCATCGGCCACGTAGAACACTGTATACAGGTATACCTATGTATATCCTATTTACCACCTTTACAATTGCTTACATTAAAAAGTTTAAATACCTATTCCTGACATTTATTATTCTCTTTCTATCTCAATCATTAGACCCTGATCACCATCTATCAATAACTAATTCATTGGCACCATTCTAATGATATATATACTTCTTCTGTGCGTACCGTCACTTAACATCAGGTGAGCTGTGGTCAAACACCTTGCCTGTTAAAACATTTAAAAAAAACATTGTGTAGAGTTGGGTATCATACAAATTCAGGTGAGCAAGGTTGATATGTTCTTGCAATATCATTGAAGTAACAGTATAACAAATTTCGAATCGATCAGATCTGTGGAATTTGCTTAATCATCAACTAGAAAAGAGCTGATGATCTTCAAACAGCTGAATAGATCTACACTTTTCTCCAACTCGTCACTTTTCAAAGAAAAAAAAGTAAATCATATTCGGTTCATATGATTGGGAGCTATGATGACACAGACAGATTCCAGGCATTGACAGGCTTCCCTTGACTTGAAGCGAAGTTCAAGGATATACTAACCTAAGCTATTATAATTATTCTGATAATTTCCATTTGTGACCGTTTCTTCTCTAATCAGCTCTCTGGTGATCACCAGATTCAGTCGGTCCTTGCAGGAGTCTACTAATTTCTTGGCTTCTTTCAGGGTCATGGCATCAGTGACTGGTGTGTTATTGATCTTGGTGATCACGTCGCCTTCGCAAAGACCCTGGCCAGCTTGATTCAGCTGTTCCCTCGCTCGCATTGTCAGTTCTTTCACGTAGATCTTACACCCTAGGACTATGCCGAAATCTAGAATACAAACAGGAAAATTTTAGAATCGAGAAACTGGCAATTAGTTACTCGAAAAGTACATTAATAAATTTGATAGAATGGCCTCTTCTAGCATTACAGAATTCGACGCAAAATGTCGTAATTATGGAAATAGAAAACCCACGTAAACCATAATTTAAATTTTATTGGTCTGACTTTAAACATTGTGGAATTGAGATGTAGGGTTGCCGATAAACTTTACATAACTAGGTATTTTATGCATAGAACTTTGTCAATCATAAATCTGATTTGGATATATTTCACTAACATCAAAACTTCAGATCAATTGTCGGTCACAACTGACTGGATGGTAGCTGGTGATTCTAGTAAAGAATACCAGCACCCCAAAATTTTTGCAGCGATGGCCGGAATATAAACGTTACCTATTGCATTCCAAAGTCCGTCAAAACATCAAAGGCGTTATAGCCTAAAAAAAACATATTCACATAGTACACGTATATTTAATCATGTTTAATATTAGTAAGAAGTGAGTTGAGACTCACCATCACCATAAAAGATTTTATCATCTCAATCTAAATATCATCTCAACCCATGGCAAACTTGGCGTTGGTAAGATTTTAAGCCGACGTTATTGCGTAATTTTCACAAAAACTAAAGGTTACAGAGCACCGAAATTGCCCTATTTTCGGTCTTCAAGTCAAGTTGCTAATTTACATAGGCATCATTAAAATATGCAGAGGTGCGGATTCGATTGGACCAACGTAAACTTGCCCTTACCCACCTATCAATATATCTCACCTTCTTGCTTTCCATTCCTGGAGATCAACAAAGGCAGAAAACCAGAGTCTATACTGAACCCAACCTTAAACGCCTACTTTCTTTCCATTTCTAGTAAGCACCAGTTTGATGGTGGGCCGTCCTGAAGCAGTTGTTTAAATCTAACCTTGTGTAACTTTGAAAAAGCTTACCTTCTTTCTTCCCGTTCCTACTGAGCGCCAGCTTGATGGTGGTGGGCGCAGTAGGCGGCGGCGCGGGCGCACGTCTCCGCACCACAAGTGACACGGCCGCGCCGGAGTCCCGCAACACCTGGACAGCTCTTGCGTACTCCACATTTTCTAAAGGCACCCCGTTAACGGACACTATTCTGTCGTTGACTCTGAAATTTCAAAAATGGATTAAGTTAATCAACAACATCTCTAATGTTGCAGGTGGCGGTGAGTTTATCATCAGAAAACCGTCTGCTTGATTGTCGCTTTTC
Organism: Biston stratarius; assembly: GCA_950106695.1. NCBI lineage: Eukaryota > Metazoa > Arthropoda > Insecta > Lepidoptera > Geometridae > Biston > Biston stratarius. Next base: position 4,146,582 of record OX467112.1, read on the forward strand.
ATATTTAAACAAAACTTAACATTAGCCGACAATCTGATCAATTTGATTACTAATCAAGACCCTGAGAATCATGCAAAAGTTAGTATGTAGGAAAATATATCTCCGATAAAAGAGGGATCATACCAGCACCATTATACTCAATAAAATAAAAATATTTCTCAATGATTTGAAATGCCTAGAGAAAAAAATTACTTTTCATGCTCTCGCTGAAGTGTCTTGTTCTCGGGTGAATAAAAAATTGTCATGACTCTGAGCTAGGCCAGTAGATAAAAGAGAAATAGATGCTATTCAAGGCTCCTAGGACCAGTTGCGGTATCTAAACATAACATTGATTTAATGATAAATATCCGTGAAAATTAGAAAGTAAAATGTAGAAGTGTAACTTACTGAAGCTTATCTTCCGCAGGCCCGCCCCTCAGCACGTCTGAGACGGCAATGGACGGATCTCCACTGGCGAAATGAGGGTTGTCCCTGCCTCCAGACACGGCGATGCCAAACCCATAGCCTTGTACTCGGTTCAACCGGACTCTATGTGTTTCCCAACCAGCACTGCGTTCTGCCGTCTGGAAGAAAATATCATTGACACATAAGCTTTACCGAAATGATATTACACACCACAGGTTTGAGTTTTTCGGTTCGTTTTTTCAGGTTATCTGTTGGTTAAGTGACCAAATTTTTTGCCATTTTCTCATTAGAAATGTCATAAGATAAAACGTTGACGAGAACACATTAAAATGAGAGTCTTGGACAAGTTTGTTAAATAGGGAAATGCTTTTGAACTGAACGAGATGCCAATGATATAGTTAGGTTGTACCCAATAAAGATATTATACGGATCAAATTGTTTCGTCATAAGTTGCTGTCGAGGTTGAACAAGTAGGTACCTAATGTCGCTATAGATAAAGTGGCAAGATGCAAAGCTTTACCGACAACTTCGGCCTTGACCTAAAACGGCATGAGACTGGCCATTTGTAACTGGAAACAGACTACAAAATAATATAAATGATTAAGTTAAAATAATAGCAGAAAAAATCGCGGAAAAAATCATGTCGCCTCATTAGACTTTTTTAAACTTGTGTTTTTTCGAGTGTTTGTGTATAAAAATAATGGTGTTTTTTATAAAGTGCCGAATTACAAGCGTGTGTGTGGGAAAATGATTTTTCGTGTTACTTCCAAAACTCCATCGAAGCTTATTGTAAATTCACCAATACTTTACTAGAGCATGACTGGACTCGACCGGTACAGACTGGACTTTGACTAAATATGTTAGGCATAAATGGCAGAAACCGAAATACATAGGCATTAAGAACTCCGTAACTATTCGCCGATGAATTCTATAAAATATACGAGTAGATAGACCAATTTATTAATGACAGATCTAAATTTACTAATAGTGGTATGGTTGCGGTTCTTGTCTAATATAGACCGTAATAAAAAAAGACAGCAATATTATTAGTAGTTTAAAACTATCGACTAAAATCTTCAAAATTGGCTTTACCCGACCTCTTTCTAATTTTCCCTTTCATTCATGAGAAAAATCGAATTCCTATCAACTAAAGAATTTGTTATCACACAATTTTCATGAGTAAATGCCACGTCATTTTCCAGAAATGTAGGATTCCCAATCAGTTTACAATGCCTGTATTGTTTGATCGATAGTGGTAACAAACGCGTGTTGAGCAATATCCGAGTCTGCTTACAGCTGGTCGTTAAAGTGCTGATGACACTGATGCTTACTTTTGTTGTTTTGCACATGTAGAGAGTGTTGCAGAAAATTTAAGTTATTTAGCAATTTTTTTTAAGTAAAAGTAATTAGACGAACGTAACGCTAAGAGATGAACGATGTAGCGATAACCTAAACTTAGAACAACAAAACAAAGTTCAGCGCATGTTTGCTTTGACATTCATTACTTTGAGACACTCGATGGTTAGTCTTATACCGGCCCCATATAATCAATAACCCTGTAATTTCGCAAGCTGCCTTCAAATCACACACACACACACTTTCATTTACACACTATTGCTAGTCAGCGAAATGTCTGATACTGTGGTGGAAGCTACGACTACCACGACGATTTCCCGCTAAAGAAAGCTACCACCTAGTCTTAACAACTCCAACAAAATTCTTACAAAACGTTAAAATTCATCGGTGTGGTCTACGATAGTAAACACGGGTCCTGACTATTAACATGCCGGAATTTGTAACAAGACGTAACGAGAACCTAAATTGGATAGGTTCTACGAACAGTAGTAGCTTGAGCTGATTAGAATTTATAGTAGCAACTGAAACGATTCTATTTTAAACGTAAATTCAATTGACTATAACTTTCTGCGGAGCGGTCGCAAAGACCAATTCTAGTCAACTGATATAAGATATCAGCTGCATATTATTTCTTACGTAATCAGAAATAAATACTATAATTTATACGGAAAATCAAGAGAAGCTCGGATCTCAACATAGGTAAAGAACATTGTAGGTACAAACTCTAAATGATTTTGAAAACAATGTGACCTCTCTCTCTATCTCACACACAAAGAGAGTTTCAACAGTACCTATTCATTTCTTTATTGCACTAACAAAAAAAAATCGATTGCCTCGTCAGCTCATTTGGTAGAATATCTGCTTCAAGAGCTGTAGGGCGTGGGTTCGATTTCCACCAGAACAAACATTTATGTGACGATAAACGTTCGTTCTGTATCCTACTAATATTATAAGTATGATTTGACAGTTTGGATGAATAAATGTTTGGATATTTGTTACTCAATCACGCAAAAAACGGCTGAACGGATTTAGATTAAATTTGGCACACATAAAGGTCATAAACTATTATTACCTGGATTAACCTAAAACAAAGTACTACTTTTTACTGGACGTATCCACTTGAAATGTCGTGTATGTGGATGTGTCTTATGGAACGTAATTCAGGAAAAAAAGGCAATAATAAAATTATTAAATCTTAATCTAATAATAAAATAGCGCAAGTTCCATGATTATTGCTTATATGTTACTTATACATGTTTCATTTCTCTCTGAAACTAATTCTAAAGTTAACGCCGACAAAGTCAGAGGCGTAAGCTAGTGTATTATAAGTATTTATTTACAAAAAGAAAGTGTATATAAGTATTCTATCAGTTATCTGGTTTCTATAGTATAAGCTTTGCTTAGTTTTATAAAACGTAAACAAAACGATATATACCTACGTACAATAAAAACTGTCGTATGAAAACCAGAAATAAAGATGACGCGATTTAATCAAACAAGCTTTTACGCATCATTGCATCATGGTTGCAGTTTACTTTGAGACGTCTTGACCTGCCTGACTGAATGTTTTTTTTATAAAGTAGTGTGACATCCAAAAGTCATGTGCATCATCATAAAGGCTGGGCAAGTGGTCCCAGAAAACCTAGATGAATAAGCGGGTAACGTTAGATTTTCCGTTATTATAAACGCTTTGAAATACAGTTTTACAGAGACAGAGAAGTCATACAGCTATGATTAAAGCGGTTAAAGTAATAATTGTTACTTTACCGCACAGCAAACAAGGCATTAGCAAGGTAGACTAAAATTACGAGCGTCGGTTGGTAGAGAACGAGTGTTTATTATTGATGAGGCATTCGAATTGGCATTCTAGTAGCCGCCGTAGCACCTAAATAAACCTTACATGCTAATGGAGTTTACAATAAATACGAGTGTAAGACACGAATGCGAGACGACGGTGTTTGTGTGAAGCATGCATATCGAATCAAAGGGAAAACCATCACACTAGTTGTAATGTCTTTGGTATATATTTTGTTTACAGATGTCAAAAAAAGGCAGATAGAGTATTGCAAATGCAGTAAAGTCAGTCGCCTAGCTATGTGTGCGTGCACACGTAGGTAGCTATTCGCCGCGCGCTGTTTACGCAGTAGGAACTCGTGTGCCTGTGGGGGTTATGATGCAGGCTGATAGAGTTTAGGTTTTGTGTTCCAAGTTGTACATAGAAAAGTAAGTTATCGATATTCGTCAAAATAATGAAACTTATCTGTAAAAATATATTCCATCGTGACTCTTTTTGTTTTTGGGAACTATTGCAGTTCTTGAACACACATAACGACATGACTACTACTACAGAGAACTAAGGTAAAACTAATTGCACGCGAAATCGTATTTCTCGCGTATTTTGTATAGATACCGAACTTGCAGTCATTCTCATTTTCGGTACGCGGCGTCTGGGCATTAGTCTGTGTTTTTGGGTATTCTATGTCTTGACTCTAAATTAAAGTCAGTGAAATTGTTTTGGAGACTAATTTTTAAATTCAACCAAACAGAGAGCAAAAAACAAATCGTTTACAAGAAAGGTACAAGAGATTGATTGGGAAACTCTACGTACAATTATCGACATTAGAGGGTTAAGTTACCAAAATTGAAATATAGCGAAACAAAAATTGTACTAATATTAAACCACGAGTATTAGTTGTTATGAGTCAATAACGAGTTTAATAGGTAATATAACAATTAAGATCTCCGGTCCTGAGTCCAAAGACTTTCGACCTTGAGCCAGAATTCCAGCGACAAGTCCTGACATGAATACTGATAAACAGGATGCAAAGAAACAGTTCAAATGAGGCGTGTAAACCAATTCCTTATTGATACACGAAAACCATTCTTTAGGACTAGTTAGTCGATAAATAATCGTAATAATGTGATATAACAAAATATGAACGCGAAAATTGAACATTATATGTACCTACCTACATATGGTGTGCCTACTTTTCACTTTATGGCATTTTCATCTTAATTTTTCCTACAGCATGAGTGCGCTATGAGAAATTTAATAGACATAAAAGTACATAAAAATTTCGGCGTCTGTTTGCCAAAGGTTTTAAAAATAAAGCTTGGGGAAGAAGTAACATCACACCGCCAGGTCCAGGTCACATTACGCTACCTTAGTTGGCGTAAGTTATTACCCTACCATAACAGGCCAAATAAGGTAGCGTAGTATGGCCTGCACTTGGTGGTGTGATGTTACTGTTTTCCTTCACCCATTTGCGGATACTTTTTATACTACGGTTTACACAAAAACGTGATACATTTCGTTAAAAGAAATAATAATAGCACATCGCGAAGTCGCGGTGTGGCTTGCGACTTACAAGTTAAGTTAGTTAATAAACTAACCTTTTAGAATCGTATTTTTCGCATTCTGCCAATGTCAAGTATTTCATATAATCGCAAGTTACTCATCATACGTTCATTAAATAGTAGTGATTTTAATAAAAGCCCCTTCGCCCCTTCCCTTAATGTCTCATCAAATTGTACCATTTTCTCACGTTCGAGGCTGGATTTTAACACTTTATGACAGCACTAATTACACGACTGCCAAAAAAAACCGAGTTACGGGTAAGTGACGAAATGGTCTTTGCTCAATTTCATGATTCATATTTTCATAATGTATTCTAAACATAGGACAAATTGCCTCTACACCAGTCCCTAATATAAAAAAAAAGATTAATATTCATACGGCTTTACCTATGGCCAAATACATACAATCTACAATCTCCTTTAATGTGATTTAATGTATCTGTGAGATGTCGTAGATTAAGTATATTAATGATGATCATATCGACGAGACAGGTTTATTTTGACGCCTAATCAGTTACCAAATATTTTGTCCATATTTGTACTAATGAATTATACAATAGCTGACGATGAGGCAACAGTTCAAAGCACTAAAGGCGACGCCCTGCGAAGTGGCGCCTACGCACATATAACATGTTTGTGCAATGGATGAAGTTACCTTCATACAGAAAATGTAGCACGAAATATAAAACACGGCTAAACCAAACACAATACAGTTACAGAATCACACTAAAGTTTGTTTGCTTGGGCTACTGTAGACAGATGTAGATAGGCTAGGTTCTCACCACAGCACACCATATATGTATGTGATCGAAGATGGTAACGACACCTAGCCTGGAATAGAAGTGGTTTTCTAGTGAGATAAGAAAAATATGATATGTTTCTAGATGGATTCGTCAAAAAGTTTATAAAAACTTATAATGATGATGATGATGATGATGATGATGATGATGACTAAAAGAAAATATTCTTTGGTACCTAACTGATATATGTATTGTCCCCTTTAAAAATATTAGGTATAATGTTGGTCGTAGTTTAGTTCAAAGTTGGTATAAATAAAATGAAATACCTAAGTTATTAACTCTAGTAAGTTTATAATAACATAATAATACATATATAAATATAACTAATAGATATGACAGAACTATCTGTTCACAATATTCCAGCCTAAATCCAGTAATAGCCAGACTATGAAAAAAGTTTACGGAAACAAATACTGCAAACTAGATGAAAAACATACCGACATACACAATTAAAAACAAACCGCAATATTTTTATTTTTAATTTATTTAATAATATTTTACAATTTTACGTTAGTTTTTTTATTTTTTTTTTATTTTACAATTCATACAACAAATAGCCAGCTAAGTATTTGTAGACTCTTTTAGTGGTAGCTGGGAACAAATACAAATATATTATTGATAACACCAATGTTGCAAGTCAAATTCCGTAATATCATTTCAAATACATCATTAAAAAAAAGAAAACCAAGCCACCCTTTTCCCGTGGGTCTCGGCGCGGGAGAACAGTACAACTGGGCTTAGAGCTAGAGTAGAGGAAAACCTCACCAATCTAACTGTAACACTCTAATAAAATAAATCTAAAGGTTTGGTCTGTAATGGACCTATTGGGATATTCGTTCCTACATGACATCAGCGTTGAGTTTTTTTTATTCAAAATAGGCTCGGATTGGACACACCCTGCTAGATGTGGTAGATGGAATTCGTTGATGAAACATAATAAGACTAGCTTTGATTTAAAGTCCCCTATGACACGTATGTCAAGGGGTAGTGTTTGATCTGAGGGTTTTACACATTTTACGTCACACCTGTATACTGAAATAACGTTTTCTCTGTCGCTGTTTTTATTCAGAATTGGTTCGCATTTGAACACATTCTGTCCGATGTTTTTTTCTATTTATTTTCATTGTATGATGGAAGACAAAGTACCTACCGATGTGAATAGAGATAATGTTCATTGCGAAAATATGGACAAGCGTATTTTTTTGTTTATGGGAAGTCAAAGTATTTTCTTCCATTTCAATGTGTCAAGATGAGATGACTGACTCAAAGCTTTATGAAGTTTGAAAAGTCAAATAAAAAAGTTCTTTTTTTGTTTTTGGCGTAACAATATGTGTAATTGCCAGTGTCAAATATTTCGATGTAATATTTTCAAGTATTTTTTAAAACATCAAGCTAAATAGATCTAAATCACACCAAGTCATAGTCATGTAAGGTCTTGTAGTGGTGACTTTACTACAAGTTTCGATAGCGCTCAGTAGCGTAATTCGGCACTTTATAAATAAAACAAAGGGGAACGCGGTGAGCGTCGTGTCGCCCCATTGTATTTTTTTTCCAAAACTAGTGTTTTTTTCGAGTTTTTATACATAAAAATAGTGGTGTTTTATTTATAAAGTGCCGAATTACAAGCGCGAGTGTAGGAGAATGATATAATGTGGTTAAACATGACTATTCGTGTTGCTTCCAAAACTCAATCCAGAAGCTTATAGTAAAGTCGCCACTACTTTACTAAGGCATGACTTGATTTGACTGGGACTGACTGGACTTGATCGAGACTAGACTTGGACTGTAAGTAACTATAGATGATAAAGAAGCTGAAAAATGAAGACTACACACAAAATATAGAAACATTGAAACTGGCAGAATGCACAGAGTGCGATGCCAAGAAGAAAGAGAGAAGAGAGAGAGAAATAAAACACAAGTTCTAGAGAAATAATACATTGCGGCGACAAGATTTTTCGCTTTCCCGCCGAAACTCTAATAAGAAGTTATTTAGAAGCAAATACTAGAATGGAATAACTCTCTTTCGGTCAACTTTATTACATTCATAATCGTCTTTTGTTATCTAATTTATTGATGACATCAACAGCGAAATAAAGTGGCGGATGTCACCTCCAGGGCATACATTAACGCTATGTATTAACGTTGTTTTATACCTACGTTTCTTGGATGATATAAAGATGATTCATAAGTGCCTTCTAAGTTGACAAGTTTATTACATAATAACTTTTCTAATAGGAACGTAATTAAAATTGAATGAAATCGGCATATCGGATCTTCTTTTCGAATCTATCATCTTTTCTTTCTTTGTATTTATTACTGCCAGTCCAGTGTATATTATAAATTTCGATGAGTAGTGTGATTAAATTTTGGTTTTAATTAAAATTAAGTGACAGAATGATTACTTAATTATATGATGATAATAACTATAATATACCAAGGTAATTGATGATATAAATTAAAACATAGCATGCTTCAAAACCAAGTTGAAATATTGGCTACAAAAGGTTTTCTTTCGTGGTTTTGACTATTAATAAATAACTAATAAGTTATTATTAACATGATATTAATATTTTTGTCATGAATTGGAATATGACTTGTAACTTTGGTGTCTTCAATAAAATCAATCGATCTTTTTTACTTAGGGAAAATATTTTACGCAGCAAGCCATTAACAATTGCTAATAGCTTTAAGTTTACATTTACCTAACATCAATTCAAAAAAGTCAAACATTTTTGAAGAATTGACAAGAAAAGAAACAAACCAAAGTCCCCAAATCAAACTTTTTTTTTTTACGCCCCCGGTTGATACTACACAAAGTTTACCTAATATCCAAGGTCCGAATGATTGTGATAAGTGTGAGAGTGTACTATTTTGTGAGTGTCGATTACATTTAAACGAAACAATACACCTACAATCGAACTCAAATTTTCCCCAGCAGTCTTGAAACTTTTGTTAAATTTATCTCTACTACTAGCAGGTGGTGGATCTCCTTAAAATAGATCGTTATAAATCCAGAAAGCGTTTACTTGCTTCCATTTACATAAAAAAAAATCAAAACTCGTATGTGTAAATATAGTTACTTGGTACATTTCAAAATTTTAACTGGAAAGAAAGTAAATAGGTACGTAAGTATATTCGCGTAAATGCGCACGTTACTCTATTAACCAACCTGCAATTTCTCAAATCCAAAGTTATCCAATTTCATTTTGCATTGATTGTCACATAAATTTCTTAGATTATTCATTTGGTAAATCTTTATTTGCACATTTCTTAGAAAATAGAACTATAAAAATAAACACTGCATAAAACACCACAATCTTTTTGAACAAAACAAAAGAAACACGGGATTGCGCGGGTTTTCCGATTGATTCGAAAATGGAACGTAAAGTTTTTAAAGTTTTGAGGCGAAGGTTGGTTGTAGGCGTCCAGCGATGACGCCGGCGCGAGCCATATGAGATTACAATTTACAAGCAGCCTTGTTCAAAGCCTCTAATACCTTACGGAATGCAAATGTAGGAGAAGCTTGTTAATTTTTCCAACGAACACTAGTTATTTTAACGCGGTCGTTTTACAATTTTACGTTCGAATTTTGAAATGGTGTACAGTTATAGTGATTAGGGTTTCGTTTACTCTTAATTTAGCGAACGATAGCGGTATGGTGCGAGAAAGTATACAAAGTATCTATGTATGTAGATGACATTGGTAAGGCGAAGTATTGACTAAACAAAAGACAAAACAGCTGTTAAAAGAAGGTTTGGCAAGTTTCTATAAGACATAGCAGTCTGTGCTGTACAAATACAAGCACTGTTATGATGGAACTTAAATTTATAGTTTACAGAAAGACATGTAGGTAAAAATTTGTTTGAAATTTATGTGATATTCTCTTTAGATGCTGCTCATTTCTTCAGTAGATCTGGAGAGGTTGGATGCTGGTTAGTTAAGCAACATAAGGCTTTCACGTCAAGAGAATCAAATCTTTTTCTACTAGAGCTCTCTATTTGGACCTATATTTAAGCGGAATATAAAATATGTTTAACTAACAGCACCCCGCAATTTCACTTGCGTTTCCCGTGTGATATATTGTTAATCCAGCGTAAGCTAACTTCTATAAGTTCAAATCCAAAATTTGACTTAATCCTAAGTTCAGTAACAAATATATAAACTTTTTCATTTATGTTATAAGTGTGATTCTAAACACAGACCTACATGCAGCTTTAATAGGTACCTTAGTAAAATAAATAATGGGAAAAATACTACCGAAAAATTCAATTTCGATTTACGCCCGACATGGGCGCTTGCTATCTAAATTTTTTTGCATTTTTGTATCGTTTACGTACTTAACTAACACATTTCTGTGCTAAAACTTCTGTACATATTTCCGCGTCTGTCATAGCAGTATAATAATTAAGAAAAATCTTTATATAATTAATCAATTATATTTTAGCAGCAAAGGTTCGTCTTTCGATAATTTCCGCAAAGCAACGCGTGAATAAATCGCTCGTCAGAGTTTTGCAATATACTAGAGCTAGAGCGTTAGCAAAGAGGATATATTAGATTAGAGACAGAGGAAGGGAAATAAACTAGTGTTTTAAAAAATACAAGTTATAAGTACTTGGTGGAATGAACAGATAATGAATCATCATTCCGCTGAGCAATCTACCACTGCGCCAATCTTACAACCTATATCCTGGTACGACCCTCTATTTAGAGAATATCGTCGACCTATTAGTACGCGCCTAGTGCTTTGTTATCCGTTACGCGGCCACCAATTTGTCAATGTTTTAGACCACCTGCCATCCATCACTTTGCGTGGCAACAGGTTCTATGGAACACTCCGCCGGAGAGACAGCCCACCCACCCAATAAAATTTTACCAAATTCTGACTATCGCCTATATACCCGGGCATTTCGCACTCGTACGCGATGTTGGTCTTCTAGGACCATTCTCTGTTGATGGTAGAACTGGAATGCTTCCACCACTCTTTCCTTTACTCCGTCGGGCGACCACTTCCAACCCCACCTTTCGAGTCCAAGGACTCGTCTCAAAGCTGCGCCATCTTATCCAAGTTCATCCCAGGCAAGATGCTTACTTAACAAATAGAAGAAAACTGAAGAGATTTTGTTGAATCATTTCTTGCTCAACACACTCGATCAAGTCCAATCAAAAATCGTTTCACCCGTTTCAAAACTACGATGCCAGACTCATACCTACGTTAAATTTATAACACGTCCTCTCAGACGCAAACTGAAATTATGTAATTTACTCATTGATCTAAAAAACCCTTTAATAGATCAATGAATTTTTTTTTTTTTTAATATCTGACTTATTGTAGTTTAATATGTACTATAATTTCACATAAACATGTACCTACATATTAATAAACGAAAAAACTAAACGAAATTCCACTGCTTCGCCTGATATCTAATGCTGGCCAGTTCTTTCTAAATGCCTGTATTTGGTATTCAATAGCCTGTCGATACAGACAGCAGACGCATCATAATGGGGTATTATATCAATTCCATCACACATTGCTTCAAGATATACAACACTGAACTCTAAAAATATGTGTAATAAAGGTGAAATTCATCGGTGAAATGTAAATAGAGACTGGCCGAGCCGATAGAATGTCCATTGTCTCTGATAAAATGGAAACGATGTTTCATATGACCATATAGCTTAGTTTTTTTTTCTAATTTGGTATCTATGTCACTGTGATTAAGTTTACAATTGTGTTCGGCAGTTTGATTTTATTTTTGTATTGTGGTTCCAAATTGCATATGTAGATTCTGAATATTAATGTGGTACTGCTGTCCCGTGCTACTAAAATCAGGCTTTTAAATTGTAAAGAGTTCCTATTCAACTCGACCCTCAACACGTGGTCGTAATGGTGTAGTAAATTTTTATAGCGATGATAGCTCAGATGTTAGCGTGGTCGATTCGCATGCCGAAGGGCGTGGGTTCAAACCCCAACAATGAGCTTGAGCTATCAGTGAAAGAAAACATCGTTAGGAAACCATAGCGTGGTTTCTATTACTCGGCTGGCTAGCTACCACCCTCAAGTTGAAAATCTGCCGCCAAGCATCTAACGGTGTGTTCCGGCAGCCTCACTTGAGAGCCAGTTCCATTCCAGGCTAGGTGTGCTTTACCATCTTCGACCACGCCGTCACTTAACATCAGGTGAGTTGTGGTCAAATACCTAACTTGTCAACCATTAAAAAAATATAGGTATTGAAAATAAACCTGAAAGCTTGAAATAAATTTTTAAATTTTCATACCCTTAAAAATATTTCTGATAATAAAATCGATTCAATTTATCAATTAGCCACTTCAATGTTTCACTTGTGACATAAAAGTCAAACAAATCAATGAGAAGTTAGCAGGGTATTTATAGCAGTAGTTAATTTTAAGCAACTTTTAACTACAATAAATTTTCATAAAATAATCTTGGAGGTCTTATTAATTTGCAAAAATAAAAACATGAAATTGTAGCAACATTTTATTGATAGATCCAGGTTGACAGCACAAAATCATTAAAATATTCAACATGTATGTGAACATCAAACAAGAATCATAGTGAGTTTTACATTGTAGATAGTTAAATTATTCCTAAAATTAAATATAACAGCATTTTTACCTAGACCGGGTTCTACTTTATTCACATACAGTTTATACTTAATGAACATCACTTGAATATATTAATTTTTTAACAGAATACTTAAAGATGTGGTACTAAATTTGTCATTATCACAATAGTTCAAGAGCCCGTGAATACCAGACCTTTATTCTATAAAAGCAGTCTCTCAGTGCATGCTTTCACCATATGATGAAATATTGGGCTTCTATGAAATTTAGATCATCGTGCCTTTGGCAGATAACAAGTAGCAAAGGTGTATCAAATAGCAAATTTGTCAAAGTATATAGTGTAATTTTCTTGGCAATAACATTAGAAAATACTTGTATAGGCAAGCATGAGGTAATTTAGATCCAAGTGGAGGCGAGTGGGATAGTTATTTGGATTGAACAAATAATTTTATGTTGTAGGGTTAACTAAGACTAAAAAAATTAAATTTACTATGCAGCAGTGATAAAGGTAGTAAATATATCAACTATAATGATGAAAATGAATAAAATTACTATACATGACTTAAAATCTAGTAATAAATAATCTTATAATCAATAATCCATATTTTCTTTTACCATTTTTGTTTTAAGGTAATGAATACAATTTTTTCATTGAATTTATGCATAAATGTCAAATTCTTAGGTTTTGTGATCGATGAATCTGGAATACATCCAACCAAAGAGAAGATTGAAGCTATTGCGAAAACACACGCACCAAAGAATGTAAAAGAGCTTCAAGCATTTTTAGGTCTCTTAAATTTTTATGACCGTTTTCTACCTCATAAAGCTACCATCGCTGAACCATTATACAGGTTACTGGAAAAAGGTTCAAAATGGACCTGGAAAGAGAAATGTCAAGAAGCCTATGGGAAATTAAATGCAATGTTGTCTAGTGGAGATACATTGGTACACTATGATAGTAAGAGGAAATTAATAATGTCTTGTGATGCCTCAGAATACGGGCTTGGGGCAATATTAGAACATGAAATGGATGATGGAACGGTGAGACCAATTATGTTTGCATCAAGGACTTTGAATACTCATGAAAGGAATTATGCACAGATAGATAAGGAAGCCGCAGCAATAATTTTTGGCTTGAAAAAGTTCCACCAGTATATTAGTTGGAGAAAAGTGTTTATTAAAACAGACCACAGACCATTGTTGGGTATATTTGGACCAGGAAAGCCCATTCCAAACATTATATCGCCTAGAATGCTACGATGGGCATTGCTATTGAATTCCTATGATTATGAGATTCAATATGTTGAAGGCAAGAAGTTGGGAAATGCTGATGCATTAAGTCGCTGGCCTTCAACAGAGAAACCTGAAGCGGAAGAAGAATATTCGGGATTATTAAATACCAAGTATTTTGGCAAAAAAGGAATGAACTTTCATTACACAACAATTGCATTTTATGGGGCAGTAGAGTAGTGTTGCCAGAAAAGATGCAATCCTATGTCTTAAAAGAATTACACAAAAACCATGATGGAATAGTTATCACCAAAGCTATGGCCAGGAGCTATTTTTGGTGGCAGGGCATAGATAAGATGATAGAAACAATGGTCAATAATTGCAACATTTGTGCTGAAAATAGGAATATGCCAGCACAAGTCACCCATCATTGGTTGAAAACTGACAAACCTTGGTCTAGACTATATATAGACTATGCTGGGCCATTCCAAGGGAAAACTTTTTTGATCCTCATAGACTCTTATTCCAAATGGCCAGAGGTTAAAATTGTTAAGGACATGAGTAGTGCCACACTAATCAGAACTCTACGAGAAATATTTGCAGGGCAAGGCTTGCCAGATTCCATTGTAAGTGACAATGGGAGAAGTTTTACGGCAGAAGAATTTAAAAATTATCTACTTGAATATGATATCAAACAGATATTAGTGGCTCCATACCATCCGGCTTCAAATGGCCAAGCCGAACGTACAGTGCAGACCGTAAAAAACAAGTTGAAAAAGAGAACAGAAGAACCTTGGCACATACGTCTACCTAACATACTGTATGGACTGCGTTCTACGCCGAATACAGTAAACGAAAAGACACCGGCAGAGATTTTGAACAACAGACGTTTCAGAACCAAGTTCGACAGTCTGAATCCTTTGTCTTATAATAACAAAAAAGGAAGGAGTAATGAAGATGTAAAAGTACGCGCTTTTAACATTGGTCAGGCTGTGTACTTTAGGAACTATGGTAGAGGACCTCGTTGGTTGCAAGGAGTTGTAGAGAAACGCGTCGGGGTATGTAGATACTTGGTGCGGTGGAATGGAAGAACACTAATAAGACACATTAACCAGATGTACAGCAGTGGGTCCATAATCAAGACACAAATTGCACCTCAGGACGCAGAAAGCGAAAGTGATGAAGATGGGGAAATTACAGTGCCTTCGCCTCAAAAATGGGCTGAGATCATTGGGGTAACGGGTCCTCAAGACATTGTTTTGCCAAACAGAGCGGCAGAAATGTCCAGAAAGAAGCGGGCGTTGTCAACCTCGCCACCTACATCCACTAACAAAAAAGTACGACAAGATGATAGTGAATCTGCAGATGACCTAGTGTCTGAAACAGATGACGAATAAAATTCAGCAACATATAAAATACCCATAGTAATAGTTAATATAGTGAATAAAAGACAATATAAATAATCAGTGATGAGACTGTACAAAACTAAGTGTTGTGCAACTATCCCGAGGGAAAGGCGTGTTATGTACTGGAATGAGGGTAGTTGCGAAGTATAGTTACGACGGCAGTCTGGTGCTGTCAATCTAACCAGCTAGATCGTGCTGAGATAAATTACGGGAATTGGTGCGTATATAATAGGTAAAAAATCAAATTTTAATAAAGTATCAAATTATGTTCTTTAAATTTCAAAACATTACTAACTAATTTATTAGATGGATAGAAACTACTCTCATTAGGTTTACTACTCATAATCATATGACAGCATAAAATTATCCAAATAACTATCTCACTCATATCAACTATGATGTATATTACCTTTCGCATACATATACAGCTACCTTAATGTTTTTCTGGCCAGGTGTTGAAAACTGTCTGGCTTCTGAGGAATCTTCTAATAGCTACCCAAGTAACATATATAATATTCAGCTTTTACACTGTAATATAAGTACAGTTACAATTTATTCAAGTTTAAGCATGTCTGGCAAGAAAATAACACTTTATACTTTGACAAATTTAAGTTGCTATGAAACAGATGTATAAAACATCTGTTTCTTGTTACTCGAGGTCATGATGATCCAAACTTCATAGTAACCCAATGTACTACCGTAACGTAGGTTTTAGTACTACCTATTCTGAGAGCATGCCCTGAGAAACTTTCAGGTTTTATAAAATAAGGAAGGTTGCATTCACAATTTCTTGCTCTATAATAGTAATCAGTGCCACAAGCATAAATAAAGGGTAATTGATTTACCCACAGCAAAAATTTTTTTTTCCATTACACATATTTTAAACTGTTTTTTTTTAATTATAATTAATTGAAATGTCTAGTTTTCGTTAGCTTTATCTACAATAGGGTTTAAAAAACTAATATTAAAAAAGTACAGTTTGAATTTGAAACTTTTATCTTTGTGAATTTGGTCATTACAATGTTATATTTATAAACACTACAGGCAATACTTTCAGTGGCCTCTATATCATTTTAACTCGTAATAATAAAAAAAAAAATTATATTCCAGAGCTTTTCCTTTTTTATTTAGTCACCAGCTAATGTGAAAGTATTGCCTATAGCCACATTTAAAATAATGATTTTAGCTTCCAGTGTACTGTGCCAACTTAAGTTTGTGCTTCTGTATTTACATTAAAAACTAAACTTTCATAGTTTTCAATAAAAACCAATATTTTTAATATTCAATAATATCACCAACATTGTAATAGTTGATCATAAAATTTTCTTGGCAAGCAGTAACGTTCTATGGGGCATTCTTAGTTAAAGGTACTTCATATCTACGGTAAAAAAATTACTTATTAAACATTTGTTTGAAATAATATTATCTTTTAAAACTCACCATATTCCATTTAGACAATTTCATACAATGGCAAGCAATGCTTTATAAACTAATTAAGGCAAAATAAAACATTGTAATTACAGTTATCTCCTAAAGATACACAATTATCATTGTATTGACCTAGTATGCATAAACTCAGTTTGATCTTCCAGCTACTCTTTTTACTAATGAGAACTTGAAAGATCATTTTAATTTATCATTTCAAGCAAATCTTAAAGCATGCACCACAGAATGTGAAGACGAAGACAAAGTATTTCTATAGGATATTTCAAGGATAGACATCTAGGATCACACATGGTATTAATTAATATTTATGCAAAATACAAATATTATTGAAAAATCTATAGAGGATCATTTATAAATAAATCATCAATGAGACATATAAAAAACTTTTGTGAAATTTAGCTGAAAGTAGAAGTATATGACATACAATAACACACTAAAATGAATAACCTTTTAAAAATTGTAAATTTGAACCTTTAAAGCAGAACATTTCATCTGGTTTAATTTTCAAGGTCTCGATAAGTGACGGTTTGTTAAATTTTAGTTCATTCCAATGTTCTTGTTTTATTACTTTTAACTTTTCTATGACTCTATTTCTATATGTCATCTCAATACTGGGGTCTTGTAATATATGTCGTAATTCTTGTAAATCATCAGACAATTCTGTATTTTTATCATTAGGTTCTATTTCAGCGATATTTTTTTGATTATTTACTGCTATATTGTTCATTGATAGCTGTTTCTTTGAACAAATGTGATTAACTGGTAGGGTGCCAATAAAAACTTGTTTTCCATCTTCATCAAACAGAATTTTTTTGTTCAAAGTGCAATGGCAATCACTTTTAATTACTGAAGCATTTTCTGGTCTGTTTCTTTTTACTCTCGGCTCATCTGTGCTTTCGGAGGAATCCGTCTCCAGTAAGTGTCCATATTTTAACTCCATTTTTCGTATCACCGATTTGCACTGATTGTATGCTGCCCTTAATTGTAACAAATCTTTTATAGATATTTCTGGTGTGCTGGGCATAGTATCATCATATTCTGAAGAAGAGAGAGAAGCATTGGACTGGTTTGTTTTCTTAGATTTCTTTTTAAGTTTTCTAGCCTTACATTTCGATGTATCGTCAGATGCATCCGTCAATCTACTCCGGCTAGTCAACTTGGACCCTTTACTATTGATTGGATTTATTTCGGAAGCACATTTAATAGAATTAACACGTTTTGATCTCATTATAGTGGAAACTTCGGTAGGTGCGTCGTTATGAATAACCATGATGAGTTTTGTTAACTTTTCGGTGAAAACAAACACAGTAATTTAACTATTTAGTACATTTTAAACACTTTTATCTACATCATTTTAATTGAAATATGTAAGAATTACGACTACGACAGGAAATAAAACACAACACAGCCGCGTGGGGAATCGTGTATTTTATTGTTGAACAAAAGTGACATGATCAAGCATGTATCAACTGACATTGACAAACAAGACGTGACAGTTTGACTCAATGTGCAGGGTTGCCAGGTTTGTTTATGAATTTCCCAAAAAATATTTTTGTTAGCAAACTATTCAACGAGCAACTATACTGTCTGTCTGTATTATCTAATTTTAAGTGTGTAAAACAAAGAGTGATTCATTCTGTAGTTTGTAAGAGATTGCAAAAACTCAAACGTAGGTGAAAGGTTTTGTGACTCCGTGTTTTAAATTGGTAATAAAACAAACTATGAGCTAAATCTATAACTTTAAATGTCTGAGAATGCACATGCAGTTGAATAACAGTTCCATTCTATGATCGAAATCAAAATTAAAAAAATTGTCAGGTCGTGTATGTAGTATAGCGTACTATATACAATACTAAAAGTAATTAACGAGTAGTATTAATTTAATTTCAACCTGGAGAAAGCCTCCTCAAAACGAGAAAAAATCCGCAATCTGGCAACTCTGAATATTAAACATGCTTGACAGCATGACATCGATTTGAAATGAAGTCAAACGAAACAAACAAAATGGCTGTCCTTAAAGCTGTACAAGTCGACTAGTCGTTTCAAAGTCGATTAATCAATTTTAATCGACTAAAATAACAATATACTTTTGCGTGTGTCTAGCAGTTATCTAATACCTATAAACGAGCAATTGGAGTTTTGGCGGGAACGCGGTGAGCGTCGTGTCGCCCCATTGCAATTTTTTCTAAAACTAGTGTTTTATCGAGTTTTTATGCATAAAAATAGTGGTGTTTTATTTATAAAGTGCCGAATTACAAACGCGAGTGTGGGGGAATGATATAATGTGGTTAAACATGACTTTTCGTGTTGCTTCCAAAACGCCATCCAAAAGCTTATAGTAAAGTCGCCACTACTTCACTAAGGCATGACTTGATTTGACTGGGACCGACTGGACTTGATCAAGAATAGACTTTGACTGTAACTATAGATGATAAAGAAGCTGAAAAATGAAGACTACTCACAAAATAAAGAAACATTGAAACTGGCAGAATGCACAGAGTGCGATGCCAAGAAGAAAGAGAGAGAGAGAGAAACGAGCAAATCTTATAATCTGAATCTCGGAAAAGGCTCGATTTTCATGAAATTTAGTTTGCAGTGTTTCGGGGGCGATAAATCGATCTAGCTAGGTTTCATTTTTAGAAAACGAAAAATAATGGAGAAACTTGGACATCCAGGTACTTAGCTGTAAACCATTATTAGCTAAATCAATAATAATCAAAGCAAATAGTATCTATGACCGTAGTTGTTGATACAACCCACATTATAAATATTTTATTTTATTAATTAGTGCTAGTATTTTATTATCTACAAGTATATCATGAAAATCAAGTGAAACCGAGTCTTAATCACAAAAAGCAATTCAGGTTAGTCTGGTCTAGCCACAGTAAAGTAGTTATTAGTAACTTTGAAAGAATTATAACAAGACATACACCCTTTACATTAAGATGGTGGTTAAAAAGAAGCGTAAAGACCTATCCTACATCACACAAATACATCAAAATATTTGTATAGGTAGTACACAAGTTATAATTTAACCTAGTGACCTCAAGCGTGGAGAGTATACCATAAACTTTAGTAATCAAAACTAGCATCCATAAAAACATTTCTTTGATTTACGTAGGCTTAGTAATAAACAGGGATCTGGTAACAAACAAGAGACTCTATAAAAGTGAAATTATAAAATAATTAATTTTCATTATGTTTATTTTTCCTTTTTTTCTTTTTTTTGGGAACATGACAATCATCTTCAATTGGAATTTCTTTAGAAGATTTTTTATTTTTTGTGTTTTCTGTGTCTTCTGAAATTATTTCAGGTTCACACTTGTCCTTTCGTAATTTTCTCTTTTTTGTTGGTTGAGGTTCATTTTCAATTTTCTCAAGAGAGTATTGTTTAGACTCTTCAATAGTATTTTCACTACATTTAGTTTCAGCTTCCCTTTCTTCTGTTTTTTTTTTTTTCTTCTTACGTTTTTTCAATTCAGGTTCAACAGATTTAGTACTTTGATCATTATCTTTGCTATTAATGTTCGAAATTGAAAATCCTTGAAATCCACAATCTGGTTGGTCTTCCAACTCATTGGCTTTTGAGAAACCTTGAAATCCGTACTCTGCCTCATAATCTTCTTTATCATGACAAAGAGGAGTAGACATGTTCTTAGATTTTAGCACTGCTAACTTGTTCTTGAAGTAGTCTTCCATACTACCTTTTTCAGTAAATTTGACATCATCAGTTTTCATTTCTTGGTCAGTTGTCAATTCTTCAATATTGTGTTCATGTTTAAGAGTCTTTTTGCCAAATATGTTAGCAAGATCTTTGTCACTATAGCGAGTAAGATCTTTTCCTCTAGTAAATTTGTGGTAGTGAACTCTGGCTTTACTTTTCTTAGATTTCACTTCTAGTGAAACACCGCTATGGAGCTTAATTTCATTTTTGTCGCCTAGAAAAATACAAATTAATGTTATGACTGCAAAAGTATCATGTGCCTACCAAAATATTCACATATAAAATACATCAACCAGAGTAATTGCATGGTTTGCTTAATCTTCAGTAAGAAAAAGGGAAGCATTCTTCAAAGATAATGATTATTTATCTATATAATCGTGGCATAACGTGCCAGGGTTTTATTTTACACTTAATCAGATAAGATAATTATTTATTAATTTCTAATAACTAGTAAAAATTTAAGTTATGACACTAATACAATGTAGGTACTTACTATTAGACAAATTTGCAAGGAGCGTGTTAAAGTCATCTTCATGCTTGGTCCACTGGTCATTTTTATCTTCGAATCCAAGACCTTTCTCGTCATTCTTGTATCTAGCTATTACGTGTTCGACCATTCCATTTTCATTGGCCCCTAGGCCTTTGCCGGAGCTCCAACCCATTTTCTCCAACATGCGCTGCCCAAACTTATTTGTGT
Source organism: Biston stratarius (assembly GCA_950106695.1). Classification (NCBI taxonomy): domain Eukaryota; kingdom Metazoa; phylum Arthropoda; class Insecta; order Lepidoptera; family Geometridae; genus Biston; species Biston stratarius. The sequence continues at coordinate 4,167,585 of OX467112.1, forward strand.
CATTGCTCCATTCACTGTTTTTAGCGCGTAAATTAATAACTTTTTGTTTACGTCGAGGCCCCGCTAACATAGCCATTATTTACAAAATTTCTATAAATCCAATCGATAATACAACACATGTGCCTCTTGCAGTCTGTCAAATTTACAAAATGGCCGACCGATTGAACGACGCAACTTCACGCTGCTTGTAAAAGTGTAAAGTTTTAGCGAGTGAACGAGTTCCGACTTGCCGGCTTTGATTGCTAACCATGCTATTGGTTAGTAGAATGTCGCGTGACGTGATTGGATGAAATACGACGGGCATCAAACGCAGGTTAGTGATTGGTCGGTTAATTTATGTTGCAGCAAAGAGACAAGAAACGCAAACATTTTAAAACTAAAATATATGGATATAATAATTATAAATTAAACGTTACTTCGCCTACGATAATTCTGTGATATCCCTTTAGCTGTCTGTTTTATCTAGACTGCAAGTCCAAGTTAGTAAACTACATAATTATGTTGTACGTACCTATACGTATTTTTTAATAATAATGTAAGGTAAAATACTAAGGTAAGGTAAGGTAATCTAAAAAAATATATTTATCTAGGGCCAACACTTGCCATGTGACACTAAAATATTAAATCGCTAAAAATAGTCGCATATTCCTGGAAGGTTTATTATGTCCGCGAGAAGCCGGAACGGGTCGCTAGTTTCCTAAGAATGCTAAATTTTGTGTGTTATTTGTAGGTAACTACATAATATCTAAGTAAAACTTTTTATGGTTGTTTGTATTTCGGATCAAATCTTTTCGGCACACGCGATACGGTTACGTCACGATTTCAATAACGCGTGATTATCTTTCCGATTGTTAATCCGTGAAAAATCGTGATGAGAACTTTAGTGTCCCCAAAGTGATGCAACGAGGCTCTCTTCATATTTTTTTTTGGCATCGCTTTTTTTGCCTTATGCCAATGTTAAAAAACTCATATTTTCAAATGTCTCAAGTAAAATTTGTCTTAATCACAGTCAAAGTCACATAAAGTAACTAAGAGTCAAGTTCGGTTCATGTCCTAGCAAAGCAATGGTAACTTTACTAGAGTTTCTACGGAGTTTTGGAAACAACACTTATTTCACCACTTTGATAGGACTCGCACACAATCGTGCGTAGACTTTTTAATTTTTATTTTGTTGCTTGCTTGAAAACTGACGAAAATGATTTTTTGATGAAGCCAGCGATGGACGTATCTTTTTTATGATGAGAAGAGGTTCGCGTCACCAGCAATTTTTGTAGCGCTGATAGCTCAGTGGTTAGCGCGGTCGGTTCACACGCCGAAGGACGTGGGTTCAAATCCAACAACGAGCCTGAAAACATCGTGAGGAAACCATAGCATGGTGGTGTGGTACTTCTTAGTATTCGGCTGGCTAGCTAGTGTGTTCCAGCAGCCCCATTTGAGAACCAGTTCCATTCTAAGCTAGGCTTGTTTACCACCTTCGACCACACAGTCACTTAACATCAGGGGAGCCCGTCAACCATTCAAAAAAAATTAAGAAAATGGGGCAATTTATAAAAACAAGCAGGGTGAAATGTTAAACACGATCATAAAAACTGTTCCCATGAATTATCCCATTTGATTGATAAAAGAAAGCTTTTGAATATTAATGTGTTTAGTTTATGTGTGTTATGTAATCTTGCCTAATAAGCTATCGGAGCGACTGTATAAAATATTCAAAGAGTTCAGGTCGACCGCGCTACATTTCTAGCCAAGTAGAAAATAGACCGGTTTCAAGGAAAGTAAAAGTAGGAAACCAATTTTCTGAGGAATATAACTTGAAAGTTGCACCTACTCGTCTCTTAATAATTACCATTAGAGTTCGTAGATAAATAATTATGAAAATACTTTACTATTTTTAACCCACTTCAAAAAAGGAGGAGGTTCTATGTTCGACTGTATGTTTTTTTCCGATTTATGATTTTTCGATGGTTCTTTTTTTTACCACGGGTTTGGCATATGAAAGTGACGATATGGCCGGATATGGAACACGTTTACTTTGACAGTATATATCACGTTGTTCTCGAACAAATTGATCTTCTTATCTGTATTAAAAACTCTATACCCTTTTGGAGTAGATAGATGCCTAATGCTTACTGCCTTATTTTATAAAATTGGTGGTAGACAAACAAGGTTACCTGAGTTTTGGCGGGAACGCGGAAAGAGTCGTGTCACTCCATTGTATATTTTTTTTAAACTGGTGTTTTTTTCAAGTGTATGTATAAAAATAGTGGTATTTTATTCATAAAGTGCCGAATTATAAGCGCGAGTGTGGGAAAGTGTTGCATCCAAAACCCCATCAAAGCTTAAAGTCGCCACTACTTTACTAAGGCATGATTATGATGGATTAGATTGGGACGGACTGGACTTTGACTATAGAGATAAAGAAGCTAAAAACTAAAGACTCCACACAAAATACAGAAACATTGAAACTGACAGAATACTCAGAGTGCGATGCCAAAAAGAAAGAGAGAAAACACAAGGTTACCTGACGGTAAGCAATGCGTGGTGGTAGGGTACTTTCTAGAACTCGGCTGGCTAGCTACCACCCTCAAGTTGAAAATCTACCGCCAAGCATCTAACGGTGTGTTCCGGCAGCCTCACTTGAGAGCCAGTTTCATTCCAGGCTAGGTGTGCTTTACCATCTTCGACCACACTTTCACTTAACATCAGGTGAGCTGTGGTCAAACACCAAGCGTGTATAACATAAAAAAAAAAGCAAATACCGTCGCTTTGTGGTGCATGCAATACCAGTGGCTTCAGAGGTACCAATAATGCCAATTTTTGAAGATTTTTGAAGAATTTAATGTTAGATATATCTAACTGTTCAAAAAATACCAAGGAGTGACGTATACATTATGGCGTTATATAAGAATACGTCAAATACCGAGAGATTAACTTTTTTAACTGCTTGCATGAATTTTATTTCAGTTTAGTAGCGAAGACTTCAGGTGTTAGCTCATGGAGGACGTAAGTTCCAATGTTGGGATTTGAACCCACTTTCGGTGCACAAATCAAAGCATGGTGGTAAGGTACTTTTTAGTAGGTACTTGGTTGGTAAGCTACCACACGAGAGCGGTAAACCCGTCAAGCACCTCACAGAGTGTTTTACCAGCATCATTTAAGAGCCAGTTCCCGTTCTAGACTAGGTGTGTTTACCATTTTGTGCCACACAGTCTCTTAATATAAAATAAACTGTAATCCTACATCTAGCATGAACTTTAGAATGGTACCGTACGCGAAAAAGTATTCGAACAGTGCAATAATTGAGCCCTTGTCATACTTGTAGGTTTAATTATAACTAAGCACTAACTAGTTACTTACTTAGCTAAATAATTACTTACTAAGCATCTTAAGTCGTAACTATTTAAACATTTAAAACAACTTTTCTTGCATGAGTGAAACTTCGCCATAAAAGTACAGAATAGCCGTTTACCAAGCTACGTTTAGCCAAGCTATACTTGAAGAAAGCCAAGTTACATTCCGCTGGAAATTAATGCCAGGCTAACCTAAGCCTTGATTAAGTAATTGCTAGGGCATGATATAGATGAGAAATACGCGTAGGATTTTACACTAGGGTTATAAGCTTGGGATGTACTAAGCTTAAAGGGGATCATTATACTCATCATTATTAACAATTAGAAGAAAAATTCTAAAATTGTGAAATAAATACGCAGTTCTATAAAAACGTTACCCCTGATCAAATGTATATAGTACCTAACTGATTTTTTTGCGATTGCAGAATTGTGCCCATACTAAAAGTTTTATTAATTATTTAGAGTACAAAATATATATTTAAAAAAAAATTTGCTCTGTGGTAGTAACATAGTTACCATATACACTATATATCTATATCTTGAAACGAGCAATTCTTGTATATATATATATATATATATATATTCTGAATCTCGTAAACGGCTCCAACGATTTTCATGAAATTTTGCACCCAGGAGTTTTCTGGGGCGAAAAATCGATCTAGCTAGGTTTCATTTTCAGAAAACGTCGTTTTATCCATGTTTTCAGCCGAGTAATGCTCGGTCAACCAGGTACTAACTATGATACCGCAACTTAAGTTGACATAGTCTGTCAGCATTCTTTATTAGAATTGTATTTTATGCTGTTTTTTGTTTATTAAGGCTATAATTACTCTGAAATGGTTTTGAATTCTACATACTCCTTCATGAAAATGGTATTGATAGTGATTAAGAAAAGCTAAAATAATAAATGCCAGCTTTATACGAATCGGGCTCAAGGACAAACAGTTTTGGACAGAAAGAATGATTTTTTAAAATTGAACTCCATACAACTTATCTTTAAATCAACCAGTAAGACACAGAATAAACTTAGTATATTTTTTTACTCTTCATCTTCTTCGTTTTTGATGTCAATGGTTATGCATTTGCCAGTGTCAAGTATTTCGAAAATTTTCAGTTACACAAAGTAATTCACGGTCGATTCCAGACATGCCATAAAGTAATGCCGACCTTACTACAAGCTTCGATACATAAACCCTCCAAAAAAAAAGTTTTAAAAACAATACACAATTATTTTCGATGTTCGCACCAAAACTCTTTTCCTAACTCTATATAAATTAACCTGCAAAAGTATTTTTTTATAATCATCACACGTTCAAAAAATTTATTCTTATTCTAAATCTGTAAAGAGTTTCTAAACGCAGGCCGCAAGAACTAGCCAGCCAGGTGCGATCTATGTTGTTTATGGTCAGAGAAAACGCGCGAAAACGGGCCTCGCGTGATGGCATCCATAAAATGGCGAGAACATGCTAACCAGAGTTCGTTTAATTTCTTGTTATTTTTACGTATTTTGAAGTGAAAAAAACTTGATATATGTGGGTAAATTACCTTTTGCTCTACCTTTGTCATCATTAGATGCAAAAGTTAAAGGTTAATTGATGCAAAAGATAAATTAGTTACTAACTTTGAACACGAAACGAAAATAGGCAATTTTTCAAAAAGCACAATTTTTTTAATTGACAGTTCTCTTCAACGACATAAGTAAAACGAAAATAGCCCGTAATACGCACTGAGACTTTTGGCGAGCTTAACATAATTTGTATTTTCAGCATATGTATAAAAATAGAAGTGTTTTATTCATAAAGAGTCGAATTACGCACGGGAATGTGGGAAAGTAATGTAATATAGTGAAACATAACTTTTTAAATTGCTTCATAACTCCATCGAAACTTGTAGTAGTCACAATTACTTTTCTAGGGCTTGACAGGACGCGCCCACGACTAACTTAGTGTGGTTTTAACTGTAGCTTAGACTGATATACTATAATAACTTGATTTTTCATTAAATACTTGAAAATTTTAAAACTCTTAACACGGGTAAATACACACAATGCGACGCAAAAAACAAAGAAAAACACGCACATACACACTGAGTGCCGCTATCTAGCTCGATCCCCAGCATGACACTTTGAAAATAACCTAAAAAAAACCGATTTACCATACAACCGTTTTTATTTTACCGTTATCGACATTAAGTGTTTTATATATTTGTGTTTTGAGTATATCTTACTATAACATACCTAAATTTCCACTAAAGATACTAACAATAATTCAGAGAAAAGTGTTTTACAAAGGATTTGAATATGTTGGCTTTACTTAAAAAAAAAACATCTAAGTAATTATTAATAAATAAATAACTATCGGTGGACATTTCGTATAGCGCCATTTTGACTCAAACTTAGGAAAGCTTGTAAAAGCTATAAGAACCACAAAACTAATATGTTTATATAAGTAATTTATTTAGATTAGGTACATAGTTATTCATTATTATTATTAAACATAATAAATCAATGTCAAAAAAAAACATAATATAATTAAATCACATATTGTAAATTTTTTACAAACTTGTCAATGAGAGCAACTAATAAATTATTTATGTAATTTTTGTAAAAAAACAATATAAATACAGTCCTGGGCGGGTATCGAAGCCAAACCCATGCTCATGAAGCAGAGCTAGGTACTAACTACCAAATAAACTAACCGGACAGTCAATAAATTATAATACTAAAAATTTTATGACATTTAGCAATTGCAGATAGATTTCTAAGTAGATGGAAGTAATCAAAAACGAATATACATTTAAAATAATCACATGTTCTATCCCTATACCTATATCTACTTATATACTTTGCAATAAGGCTAATAATACCTTTGTCGCAAACATCACAATCGTTTAGCATGACGTGGTTATTTTGAGATTTAGACGGGAAGTACCGCAGACGGCCTATAAAGCTGCTTATACCTGAATAAGTTATATTCTAGGAAAATGCTAAAAAGCTTTGAAAGACGAAAGCTGGGGTTAATTCTAAGAAGTTAAGGAAGGGATCTACATTACGATATCTATATTAGAAGTAACTACACTAAGGTCGAATTAGAGTTTGTACGCAAATTTCTCTATTGTTTCGAATACTTATCAAGAAAAGATTAAAATGGTTAATATCATTTTTATGTCAATAAATTTATTCGAATTTGTTAAAATAGAAAAATTATATTAATTGCGTACCGCTGCCATAAACGAAATTTGCCTTTAAAAACAAGAAATTTTCCAAAAAAAATTGAGAAAATTCAGATACAGATGCCGATTTGTATACACAGCTACATAATGATATTGTTGTACGCTATACTTTTACAGTCATATACCTACTTCAACACTAATTAAAATCAGAGCTTATTTTTAGTTAAATTTCACATGTAAAAGCATTAGATTAGAACAGGTTAGTGTCATAAACTTTTTATTATTCGATTGGATAGGTTGGTTTTATCACAACTCGCTTGATGTTCGACGGTGTTACAGCACTACCTAAATTTAAAAAGTGAGCCTATCTTTTATTTTTACACTACATCGAGACTAGCAGTTACGCATCGTTTAAGAATTCCAATGCAAAAATCGCGGTGCAACGAATCGATGCAAGAATCGAGCTAGGCCTGCATTCCACATTACCTGCCAACTTTACTGTATAGTTAAAGCGAGGGCGCCACGATTGCGATTCCTAAATGAAACTGACACCCATCCTTCCTACTCATTTTAGTTCGTTCTTTTGGCTACTTCTAGAGATGAGTTACGCGTGCCTAACGTATAAAAGTTGGGAATCGCACTGCGGTGAATCATAACACACGATAGTGTTTCGTTTTTCTATAACAGGTAACACCACACCATAAAGAATAAGTTAAAAATCAAGGTTTATTCGTGTGGTAGACGCCACACGTGAACAAAACGCCTCTATTTTGTACAAAGATTAAGTATTGCCATACGTGTCTATGAGGCCGGCCTTTTGGGAACTATTCCCTTTTAGAATTAAGTAGTTATTTTTACTGTTGTTAGTATTATTTTTAGCAATTGATTTAATGTAATTAAGTTCACATAACAACATATGTTTTCAATCAGTGTTACAAAGGGTAGAAAGTCGCACTTTCATTCAGCCACACTGACCGGTGAGAAATCGCAGAGAATTTTGGCGGGAATGCGGAAAGAGTTGTGTATGTATAAAAATTGTGGTGTTTTATTCTTAAAGTGCCGAATTACAAGCGCGCGTTTAGGAAAGTGATATAATGTGGTTAAAAAATGACGGTTTGTATTGCTTTCAAAATTCCATCGCAGCTTTGCCACTACTTTACTAAGGCATGACTGGAATCGAATGGCACGGACAGGATTTAAATAACAATGGACATTGACAGTAACTAAACATGTTAGATATATGTAGGTAAATGGCAAAAACCAAAGTACATAATTATAAAGATCAAGGCAAGAAGCATCAAGGACACCGTATCCATTTGCCGATGAATTATAAAAAAAAGAAGTAACAGAATCCTATTCTACATAAACATTTTATGACTAAATGGGCAAAGTTTTCCAAGGAACAGTACGCTTAATAGAACTTATATATTATCAAACTTTTAGGATGGTTCTGGGTCGAAATGTTTGAAATAGATGCATATCACCGATCCTTCCGATCAGAGAATTGATCCGCATTTACTGACGTGATTTAACTTTATTAAATTATGAGACGTACTTAATACTTTTGAATTAAAAAAACGCGCGGATGCTGGCAAATTATTTATTAGTAAGAGTACTTACAATTTACAAAAATAAAACACAGTTTAAATATTAAGTAACTATTCAACGGTAACTGATATATGCAACATGTATTGTTAACATATAGTTCACTGACCTTGAAATTGAACTTTCACATTAGCACGTATTCACCGCGTACTTAGGTATGTGGATACGTATATAAGAATAGCATTGAATCCAAAATTATTATAGCTATGTGGTAGATCTTCTTAACATACCTACTTAGACGACCGAGGAGGTCGTGCGGTACCATCGCAGTTTCAGATATTCTGCCGCCAAGTTGTAGTTGATAATAACCATCGAATGCCTCAAAAGTAGAATATAATTTATATTTATCTACCGAAACACAAACGCACATATTTGACTGCCCTGTGAGGTCATTTGGTTGTGTATTTGCTTCAAGAACTATAGGGCGTGGGTTCGATTCCTCTTCAGGACAAACATTTGTGTGACGAGGATAAATGTTTGTTTTGTGTCTAGGTGTTCTGTATGTTTTGTAAGTATATATGTATGTGTTAAAACAAAAAAAAAAAGTATATCAGTATTCTATCAGTTATCTGGGACTCATTCTGGTTATTCTGGTTTAGTTTGAATCTAGATGATGCTATATGAAATGCCCTAGGATATTCATTTATTTCTTTAAAAAAATAAGAACATTCATTCAAAAGGAGTATCGTACCTATTTCAAGTAAGTATGAATGTATGAATCAAAACGAATGCAGGCCTTAATGGAACCTTAATCGTGGGAACTTCAACGCATGACTCATTCAGTGTTTAAACCCAGTCTCCATTTTCAGACAAAGAATCTATTACCTGGGCCTAATAAAAACGAGTAAAACAAACTTCAAGCCTTATAAAATTTTACGTATATTATGAAAGGAGATGAAGTCTTTAATTATCGAACAAAGTTAACGGTGTATCGGCTGAACAACTGCGCCGGCGAAGGCCAGAAGGCCAGAAAAAAGGCAAAGTTTCCGACCTGACCACTTTGCCGGCGACAGCTGCGAATTGGCGCAAAACTGGTTTTTGGCGGGAACGATGACGTCACTGATATGGGCCTTCCTCCAATTTTGGATGCGCAAAAAATATGCACGTTCCATGATCGGATTCAATTTTACGGCTCTTATTGTTGTTAAGGCTTTGTAGATTGGAAGCTCTTATTGTTTAGGGTTTTATAGATTGGACTGGCAAGTGACGGTTACTTTTAGGCAGAGCTTTATGACATCAACAACTAGAGATTATTTATCTGCTCAATGAATGTTGATTTCGGTCTTTAACGTTTGTCTTAAAGATAGTCCACAGCAGACAGGTATGTCCTTAGACACGCCACATGTTTATCGCTTCCATCCACTGCCAGTTATTGAACATTATATCGTCACTTCATCGAGTCTCAGGGTGTCCTATACTACGTTTGACAATTCTCGGTCTTACACGTCACGTCGAACGATCATATTATGAGCATTTATTATTGTTATTCGTGTACATTATGTCCAGCGTATGAATCTACTAAACTTATGTACATTTCGGCGTATACAGCGTTAAAAGCTTATGGAGTACAAAGCTAAAAAGGGGCCATTGTTGAATCAAACGAATGTTTGTTTTGTGTCTAAGTGTACTGTATGTATTTACAAAAAAAAGATTTATTTATTCTATCAGTTTGTCGTAATTATCTGACTTCTATCACACAAGTACTGCTTAATTTGAGGCTAGATGGCGCTGTGTTGTCCTATGATATTTATTTATTTATTATATTATACCATCAAAACATTATGAACGAACTTTTACTATGGAACCAATCCTGAAATCGCGAGTAAAAATTAGCTGTCCCATACATTTTGTCGAGGTCAATGACATTTCTATGTGCACAATGTCAAAATATTTTTCATTGACAACAAAATATTTCGAAAGAGAGTTGTATTAATTGTATTTTGAAATTATTATGTAGTCCACCACGGTTGCATAACGGTTTCTGTAACAATAAGCCGGGCTTATCTTGTTAGCTAGTGAGAAGATAGCTCGCAAACTAAATTACCTAGCCATTATGCCGCAAGTTATTGCTTACTCTACCAAGAACTTTGACGGAGCAAAATTACTCATGTGACTAGGTTAGGTTTTTTTGTACAAGTTATAATTTTTACAAAAAATAACTCACATTATTTCTCTCAGACCAAACACGGTTAAATTTATTTTAATGGTTGATAGGTTTGATGTTTGTCCACAGCTCACCTTGTTCTTAAGTGATGGTGTGGTCGAAGACACGATGGGTAACACACCTAGCCCGAAATGGAACTGGTTTTCAAGTGAGGCTGCCGGATTTCCGTTTGGTGCTTGGCGACAGATTTTAAACTTGAGGGTAGCTAGCCAGTCACAATAAAGTACCTTATCATCATGGAGGTGACTCAATGGAGTGACGATATATGTACGTAGGACGGAAGCGAAGAGCCGAAGATCGGGATGAGTGGCGTGTCTTGGGAGAGGCCTATGTCCACCAGTGTAACCCAAACTGTAACCTAATATGAAAAGATCCACAAAAAAAAAAAAAAAAACATTTATTCAGTTTAGGCCCTGGTAAGGCACTTATGAACGTTAAGTTACATGTTTGAATCTACCACCGACTCGTAATTACACTTCAATTCAACTGAGAAGACTCCGACAAGAAACTCAGCGAGGCATTTGAAGGGCCGAAACTGAATAAATGACTTTTTGATTTTGATTTTGACTTCGATACGCTGATATCGATGATGATATATTAATATGCCACAGATTTTTTGTAATAACCTGATATTTTGAAGTCCCTTATATTTGTAAGCATATCTACTCGAATGTATGTATGACTATCATTCCAAAGATAAGATATTAGATGTCTACAAAGTAACTTGTTTCTTGACCCAAACTCATAGCTGTTAAAGTTAACGGAGTTCTAGAAACTAACTGAAATATGACTCCATTGTACATTCTGGATTCAGTCTTAGTTTTAGTTTAAAAATAAACATTTAAAGTTTTGCAAGATTGATATAATCTACGATTGAAATCGATGACAGAATTCGAAATCTGTGGTATTTTTGGCAATAGAACATAAACAAAAATATGTTTGCTTTTGTACTTTTATTTAATTATGATATGATATAAATACATACAAGTAGATAATTACTTTGGGTGTTAGGTTGTTCTGTATGTATTTAAAAAAAAAAAAAACTACATATGTGTCATATGTATTCTTTCAGTTATCTGACTTCCATAGTACAAGCTTTGTTTAGTTTGGGGTCAGATGGCGCTGTGTGTAATGTCCTACGATATTAATTTAAGTTACAAAACTCGCCATAATCACAGTAATATTACGAATCAAATATAAGTGTGGATTATCGCAAGCACAGTCACGACGGACAAACAAAATTTTTGGCCACCAAAACTGTAAAATTGCGTGTGACATAGCTAGAAAGGTACTCATAGACTAAATGGCTAGACCTAATAGTAGTACCGTTTTTTAATGTCTTAGTAGTGAGTCGTACGATGGTTTGGTCGTACTTTATTGATGGTAGAAGATAACACCTGTCCATGACCATTATAGTAATGAAATTTACTGGATATTTATTACAGTTAAAATGATGTATGTTAGAGGTAAGACAGACGTACAAACAGACGGCGCAGAATTAGGTAATAGGGTTCCGTTGGGACACCATCGGATTTATGACCATAAAAAGCTGGTTTAGAGACCGAAACGAAATCTAGAGAGATATGTATGTATAGGTGTAATGGAATTCAGAGACATATAGATTCACCGGAATCTAAAAACGTATATATAGATTCGACGAAATCTAGAGACATATAGATGCAACGAAATCTAGAGACATATAGATGCAACGAAATCTAGAGACATATAGGTGCAATAAAATCTAGACAGTTAAAAAAAAAGTTTTGCGTTTTACCACGCCTTGCCTGATAAGCAGGATGTGGTCTAAGATGGAGCACGCTTACCTACGAGAAACCTGTTTACTCTGGATTTGAAGACACCCAAATTTTACTTCGCGGGAAATACAGACGCCAGCAGAGTTTCACATCCTCGCTGTACGTATGAAAAATGTGTGCATTACATGCGAGACAGATGCAACAAAGATTCAATTATTCAACAGTCAGTACGATATATTGTTGTGTGCAAATCCGTCTACAAAAGTATGCGACTAGAAACTCGTTTAAGAAGCAGCTATTTTTATATTGTGAATAGCACAATGACACAATAATGGTACTAAAGAATACTAGTTTGTTGAGATGAGAAATAGACTCGGACTTTGCAACAGGGGGTTAGTTTTTCGCCTCTATTTTTTGTACTAGCTGCACCTGACGGTATAGTCCGTTTGATGATGATGATGGCAATTAACCCGTGTCACTCTACAATTTTTATCTGTTTACATATGTATATGTATACATCAATGCTAAAAATAACTTCAATCTCTTTTTCTGTTACTGTGTTAAAGATGAACAAATCAACCAACAACCAATTTAATTTTAAGTAGAAGGTATTTTCCTTTTTATATTAACTATATAAATTTCTGCATTACCAACTATATATACGGGGTTAGGATCTTTGTGGTTTGTTTTCACCACTATATGCATATCTATATAAACAATATGTAGCCAATTAATATTAACTACATTAGCCGCAAGATGGGTCGAGAATATTGTCAATGTCGCGGGTCGAACCTAGACTAGATTGGCACAGGACCGAGGCAGATGACATAATAAAAGACAGGCCTATACCCAGCAGTGGGGCAAAGAAAATTGTGGATGATGATGATGAATATTAACAGACACACTTTCGCATCTTTTTAATATTAGCAAGGAGAATATAAATCAGTAGGTATTACCTATCTTCCTATGTGGTGTTCGGTTAAAGCTAGAAAGAAAGCTTGACCGATTTTGTTGCTAAGTATCCTATATATCTATAAGTCGACTTAGTATAGGCTTTGTATATCGAGGTTATAATTTTATTTAACAAAATCAGTTTTTTTTTAATCTCATATTTTTTTTAATCTGTGTTGCAACAATTTCATAAAATTAAATATAATTTAGAGCGATCTGATAATATTCGTATTATAGGTATTAGATTAGATCATTATATAAATTAGCAAATAATGAGTGATAAGATGGCATAATGCGAAGAACAAATTACATTTGATCAGGTTATCGGGTACGATGGGATTTTTATTTAATTTGTTGCTTCAGTTAATTAGGGGGAAAAAGTATTGTATTTTCATAAAAATAATGTTTCTTGTTGAGTAAATGTTTACTTATGTTTTAAGGAATAATGGTAGGTTAAGTCTAGCAAGTATAAGTTAGTAATTAGTACTAATATTAAATTCTACCTGGAGTACGAATTCGCTTTATAATCCAAGGTGCATTCCTGTTGTATGATTCATAACGAAAGTTATCACAAAAAAGAATCAAAAACCTCTAAGTATCGAAATTAAGTAGAGTCATTGCACCACTTCATATCATAGATGCAACAAAACTTGTTTTCACAGACACGCAGCGCTTACCTGAGAATCACTCCGGACGTGGCTGTGGTTGTTCACCAACCCGTTGTCTGATGCCATAGGATCCATCTCATCATCCAAAAAAACCTTCAGCCACAACACATTTCACTCCAACACAGAATTAAACACGAGAAATGAACACATCGGCGCTTGAGCTCTAAACAGACTCGAGCGCTAGCCCTCCTCTTCGCAGACTCACTAAGGCTTCACTGGATTACAGTTGCACTTCAATCAATAATTACATTATTTTTCACGCTGCAATGTTAAAGTTTTCAATACGTAAAGCACAAGTTGACCGTAAGGACGCAAGGCGAAAAGTTACCCGTGCGTGATTTCTGGGCCCTGTCAAAACCGAATGGTCTTATACGCTATCAATCTTTGCATACCAGAATGCGGTGAGACGGAGTTTCTTGTGTCTGGTATTGTAGTAAGAGTGAAAGGGACGACGGGCGCAGCAGGTACTCCGTCCTCAAGCACGGTTCTACAGGTTTTGCTCTCCCACTACACGGAGGCACGGCGCGGACTCAAGACTCGAGAGCTTGAAAGTTTAGTTCGGAACCACAACAAGCATTGCAGGGTCGCCAAATAGCCAATTAAATGGAATACCGCATTAGTTTAAATGCTTCACACGTCGGAATTCGTTTGCTACCGGTCGGCAGTCCTCAAACACTTATGAATTAAACACGTGACTTGTAAGTAACAAGTTCGTGTTACTTTCGTTAACTAAAGGTTAGGAAATAGATACTGACAATTTTGAATCGTGGTATCCGTCATTGTTCGAAATGAATCACCAAAATGATCGGGGATCGATAATCGAACCGGTCCCAGTGCAGCTCTGGTGAAGGCCACTAAAGCTAACCTCTCGGGACACTCCTGCGCAGGGACCCACGCACACAGACACAAGTGATCAATAGATATAGACCACATTGAAAAGAGCCCGAGAGTAACACACACTGTCGCGATTGGGGGTTCTTTATACCTGGTCTTTATGTTAGTGTAATTGGCATTTTTTTCGATGCTATTTCTATAAACTTGTAGTTGTGCTTCAAGCTTCACAGGTGTGGTTATTCGTCTTAAAGTAACTATTGTTAATGCTACCTAAATATGTAGGTAATTGAGTATCTATCACGTTATCTTTTAGCTTCCGTATAAAAATAAATTAAGACTTTATTGCTTATACCAAAAATTACATAAAATAACTTGTGTAACAAACAGCAGCAGTGAGGAGTGTAAAGAATATATTACAGTCGTCCTATAGACAAAAAAAATCCATCCAAATAAAACAGTTACTCAAGTAATTTTTATTTTTATTTTTTTTAGCACTAATGGAAATTAGTGTAATGTAATGTAAATAAGTAAATACACGAAACACAGGAATCCCTTCGCGCATCACTAGAGATCCTTATAGACTATACGTATACACTAAGACACGAAATTATTTCACCTATAACAAGAATAATCATATCAAGTTTCTTAACAAGCAACTCTTTACACGAAATGACTTCAACTCGGACTCTCTAAAAAAATAAATAATTCCTCTGAGAACTTCAAACTTCAAAATCGAAAACGTGTCAATTTCACGTCAAAAAAATGAAACAATATTTGGAAAGATTTACAAAAAAATATAAGTATGTTATAAACTGATGAATAAGCACGATATATTATTTATTATAACTACATCGGCATTTTTATCATGCCTTGCAACAATATGGGATAAGAAGCGGTAGCTTAATGGTAAATAAAGTACAAGTATACTTTTTATGCAACATCCAATGTTTTTCTATTTATTTTGTTAGTCTTTTTGTGATATTGTTATTAGAATAAAAACATATACCTACTATCTAAGTATTGTGCCTCAAAAATACAATTAACCAAAGTATCAATTCATAAGGTTTTTTTTTTTAATACGGATAAGTCCGCGTTTAACCACCAACTCTCCTGATGGTAAGCGATGATGTGGTCGAAGATTAAGCACGCAGACTTAGAAGATGCCTATTCACTCTAACCTTGAAAAGACCTAGATTATATCTCTAAGGAAGCCGGCAACTTCGGCTTCGGCGCTTATTACTTTAAGAATTTCGATAGTTATTTTAACCTCAACAGTCCTGTAATTTTGCTAACTGCAGTACCCTTCAAACCGGAACACAGTAATGTTTACACACTACCGCTTTGCGGCAGAATATCTGGTACTGTGGCGGTATCTATACGACCTGCTAAGGAAACCACCAAGTAAACCATTCTCAATAATTCTACCAATCTCAACATTGACTTGTGAAACTAGACATTTATGACATTTATTGCAGGCTATATAATGTCTACACTGAGATAATTATTTGGAAGATATGTGTTGAGAAAATTTGGCAAAGCGCAGAAAAAATTTGCAAAAGTTCTAAATCCATAGCATTCCAAGATCAAGGTTTAAAAACTATGGATAACGGAGTCAAACCGACTCGCCTTTGGCATCTGACCGGCAGGAAGCACTATGAATCAATTCTAAGAGATAAACTGCACGCTTTACCACGTCCTATGTCCACCAGGCGGTCAATAGATACGTTAGTGTTGTACGCCGTGGTTATGGCGGGTGTCGCGGCTGTTTCCTATTCCTACGGAAGAATGAGTCCGCCTCGAGACATGGCTAAGATTAAAAAAATATCAAAAAACCCTTGTGATCCTGCACAAAAGAAAAAATGTAACACTAGCGTCAAACCGGGACCATGCCCGTTACAAGATCAGGGAACAAAACCTCAACCGTGTCCCGAATGTAATGATTAAAACATCACAAGACATCATGTAAGCATAAGATAAATAAACACGGAAATATGAAATAGATGATGTATGTAAAAAACGTTGAACATTTTGTTCTTTTGATAAAGGAAAAACATGAGCAATTATGCTTTGTAATCCCAAGTTTCTTGCAATGATTTATGATTATGATGTGATGAATAAAAAGTAAATTTTTCTATTTAAACATTTTCCCTTAAAGTTTTTATGATAAATTCGACAAGAATTATACTATAAAATGATACATTTTTCATTACTATAAAGACGTCGTCGTTACCAAACCAGTTTAGGTAATAGCGTGAGAGGTAACATCATTGATCTTAAATAATGATTGTATTAAAAAACATAGCACTTTTGCATCTAAAAACAGACCAGATAGAACTTTTACAATGGCATCGACTAGACTCAGTTGTGAGTCGTCGCATCTTTAACACGTGTGAATTTTGTAGCGATAATATCTCAGTGGTTAGCGCAGTTGGCTCACACGCCGAAGGGCGTGGGTTCAAACCCCAACAATGAGCTTAAGTTGCCGGTGAAGGAAAACATCGTGAGGAAACCATAGCATGGTAGTAGAGTACTTTATAGTACTAGGCTGACTAGCTACTAACCCCAAATTAAAAATCTGCCGCCGAACACCTAACGGGTGTGTTGTAACGTGAAAGCCATTTCTATTCCAGGCTAGGTGTGCTTAACCATCTCCGACCACAGCGTCACTTCACATCATAAGAGCTGTGGCCAAAAACATAGCAAGTCAAACATAAAAAAAAAAAACAGTTACGCTCAGTTCAGACTTCATTAGCGGGCGCTGTGATTTACACCTAAGCGGTGCGTACTTAGTGTTAGAGATTTCGATAAATAGATTTTTATTATAAAACAACACGCAATTATTTGGATGAGCATAATATTCTATTGTATCTACTTACAAACTAAGAGTAATAAATTAATCATTATTGAGTTCCGGTGTTCAAAATAAAGAGTTTCTATTTATATAATAAGCAATTGTATGTGTGTCAGTTGTAGTTGTGCTGACAACAACCGCAACCATCTAGTTCTATCGTCTTAAAATTCAAGGTGGCTCATAAGTAGTTTTAATTGAAAAATATTTAGAATTATTTCTTTTGATACTTTCTGATTTATAACATGCAGCAAATTGTTAAAGCGCTTATAGTTTCTGTAGCAGTTGTTGCCGCTTACGATTATTATATCAAGCAGCAAAAGTAAGTCTTATTAAATTTAGTTAAAGTCTGATTCATGTTCTTAATCAACGCTGTGAAAGGCAACGATATCAATAAAGTCGCAACTCTTATTTTGGCCATAAATAAGGAGATCTCTGAGAAGACAATACAGAGGATCTAAATTGTCTGTGATGATTTTGAAAAGTGTCAATCTATCAAAGATGACACGTATTTAGAAAAAGCGATTGAATTCATAAAAAAACCTATATTTTATAGAATAATATTAGCTTGTAATGGATTTACAAAGCTTGCAGAAACTAGGACATGGATAAAAGAGAGCAATTTAAATTGATAGTAATAGTTATGTCAATGACGTCCTGTATCGCATATTCATATGGCATGTTCAAGCTACCCATGCTTTCCCTGTTTCGGCGTCCTCAGACGAGAACGCCTGACGTGAAGTCTCAAGACCACAGAAATGACGGTGGGACACCGCCAGGAGTCGTCAGCACAATGCTAAGTAGTAATCCAGAATAAAGTTGAAGTTTGGAAGTATAATGCTTTTAGAGTGTTCTTTTTCGTCCAGATTTTAGTCTGTAATACGAGCAGACTTTTAATTTTATTTAAGTATGTTTAGTTAGGCGTTGTGAATTGTGAAGCTTTTTGTGGTATTAATTATATCTTGTCCATAAAGCTGCTGATTCTGAAATCCACAAACAGACTGGAGCAGGGGTATCGCGCTTGGATAAATATGGGGTAAATAATTTGTTGTAAAGTGTGTGATAGTTATTTAGAAAACTAAACAACGATTTGCTTAACGAAGTTAAACTACCAATTACCTTTCCGCCGGCACCCTTGCTCCAAGATTTCAAACGTCTAGGGCAGATTAAGTACCTATTTATACTGAGACTTTCTTATAGCCTGAATAAATAATAAATTATATTATAAAAAATTTACGTAAGATTTTATTATTCAACTAGTTGTTACCCGCAACTTCCGCGTCGAATTTAACAGAAAAATATTTGTTCAGTTCGCAGAATTTACGAAAAGTTAATAACTCTGTAATCCACGCAAGGAAATACCTTGACCTTTGGTAAACTGACATTGCCTCGTATGAAAAGTATCATATATGCTAATTCAGGTAATAAAATTGCATCCAAATCCGTTCAGCCGTTAACAAATATCTAATTATACAAAGTTTGTTAGTAGTTTTTCTGATTTGAAAAGTATGCTATATGTTAATTCGGGTAATAAATTATGTGTGCCAAATTTCGTCCAAATTCGTTCAGACGTTTTTGCGCGATTGAGTAACAAACATCCAAACATACAAACTTTTACTTTTATTATATTATAGTAGGATTATAACCTAATCTTTTACCTGGCTACTTAACAAGGGGTTATTATCGCAGTTAAGCATCTTAATATCTTAATCATCTATTCATTCGAATCTCCTAAACCTCTAATCATATTTGTCTGCCCTGTTAGTTCATTTGGTAGTAGTTCTGTTGAGCTGAAAGACGTGGATTCGATTCCCACCCATTACTAACATTTGAGTGACGAACATAGATGTTTGTTTGTCTTAGTGTTCTATATGTATTTACAATAAAAATGTAAGTATTCTATCAGCTATCTGGTTCCCACAATACAAACTTTGTTTAGTTTCGTGCTGTGTGAAATGTGTAATACTTTTCCATATCATATAACCATTTTGTGATTATCTTTTTGGCTACAGAAAGTTTTTCACGCTTAACAACACAGAACCTTACGACTATTTTATATACGGAAGCATTTACAATAGTCATCAAAACGCTGAGCTAAACTTGGTCTTAATCGCGCACAAAATACTATGAAAAGAATTTCATGGTACAATGTATGGAAACTGACGTGGTTTTGGCACGATTTTGTTTTACTTATGCGGGATTACTCACGTTTAATTACATCGGCAATGTGACTATAGTGCGTAAATGTGCGAAACACGACAAGACCGCGCGCGCGTTGATCTAAGCTTTGTCTCCATGATGTCTAATTGACAAAGCCTACTAAGTTGGCTCATTACGTGGAAGACAGGAATATATGGTTGTAGTAGCTTCTCTCTGCACTTGCATCCCACTGGCTAAGTGACAATTGTAGTAAGCATAATGTATGTATTAATATTTATAACTGTAAACTGTAACCTAATGTGAAAAGAAAGATCCACAAAAAAATGCCTTGCTGAGTTTCTTCCCGGAGTCTTCTCAGTTGAAGTGTAATTACGAGCCGGTTGTAGATTCAAACATGTAACTTAACGTTCATAAGTGCCTTATCAGGGCCTAAACTGAATAAATGACTTTTTGATTTTGATTTTGATGAAGGCCACCGAATGTGGCCGAAACAATAATCTAAGTATCCGATATAAATAAACGTGAGTAATCTCGCATAAGTCAAATAAACATAATATAGTATTTTGTGCGCGATTGAGACTCTCTGATAAACTTAATTGTGTTTAAGTCGCGCAAGTTTAAAAATTACATACAGATTGATATTTTGTGATTATTAAAATCAACACTCTTAATCAATATTCTGCACATTTGCCTACGTCAGTATGTGGATCTGTCAGCTGGTTACGCCCATTGTGATAATAAAATAACAGCTTCAAACACATGTATGACGATAATAAACATAATTCTGATTAATAATTTAGGAAATTAGTCACACCAGTTTTATCTTATCTAGACTGTTTTTGGTTAAAATATCTAATACTCTGACTTAGGTTTAATTTTTAGTCGTTCGAAAATAAAGTGCCTACAAAATATAATACATGTTGAGGGCTAAAGCTTGGGGTGTACAAAGCCGAAAGGAGGTATTTATGAATTATGAATGACTTTAACTACGGATAGGACTCCGAAAGCAAGGAAAATATCAGCTGTTTTAAAAGTATGTTGACCAAATGCATGTGCATTGTGTGCTTGCTGAATGTACCCAACATAACTGCAGCAGAATTAAAGCTAAAAAAACTTGTGAAGATTCTTCTATGTATGTATTTACGATTGCCGTTTTTTTAATGAAGATAGATAATTCTACAAATACAACCATCATCATCAGCCATAGGACGTCCACTGCTGGACATAGGCCTCCTCCTGCGGGTGGCAAACGCAGTTAGGTGTGATTGTTCAAAGACGCTGCTGCCCATCTTCCGGATTACATCCCTTAGCCGACTCTTACGGCAACCACGGGTAGAGAGGGTGGGGTACTATTCTTACGCCGGCACCACCACGGCAAGGACAAATACAATCAAAGCCTCTCTATTACTGATCCAGCTTCTAGCAATGTATGGCCTCAGCAAAGAATATAATGTAAACCTCTATCGAGCGTCAACTTTCCTCTTTACAGATGAACAGGCAAATGAGAGAACGCTACGGTGAAAAGAAAAAAAAAAAGTCTACGAAAAAAATCTAAAAAATGAGCCCATTTATGTGTTAAAAAATATATCAATTCAATAAAATCCAATCATTGAAACTTATAATAGTTAAATATTGTAAAT
The DNA here is from genome assembly GCA_950106695.1 of Biston stratarius. NCBI lineage: Eukaryota > Metazoa > Arthropoda > Insecta > Lepidoptera > Geometridae > Biston > Biston stratarius. Next base: position 4,188,730 of record OX467112.1, read on the forward strand.
ATGAATATCAGGAGGCTCTTTATCGATGCAGTGGTGTTCACAGGATCTTTTTATGTGTCTTACAACATCATGTCCCAAATTATAGAGCGCCAGAGGTTAAACAAACTGACGGCGGAGAAGTAGACTTTGAATATTGTGTAGTAAGTAGCTAAAAGATACTTTGGACTCCACAGATTAGAAAAAAGTTGTACAAATATAAAGTCGCGTAGAAAATGGTTGAAGACTCTAAGCTCCTACAATTTCTGCTTGTGCGACGCTAACTGCTCGCAAACTCGTGTATTTACCGAATGTTAAGCGAAATTGTAGCACAAAACACCGCTACTTACACTTCACTTTGTCCATTTTCTACTTTAAAAGCATACCCCCTCTAAAATAATCCACATTCGTCTTAAAAAAATTCGTTTAAGAAAATAGAATGTACCGCTTGACCGTATTGTTGCTTGGAAATACGCAAATATAACTCGCAAATTTAATTAAATGTATTATGAGTATGTATGTAAAGTAATTTGTCTAGAAATATTTTTATTCCTTATAGACGGATAATGATTGGTATGCTCGTTTCATGATTATTTATTATGTAATTTTATTATTTTGAAGAAAATAGCTACAATATCTAAAAAATACACTATTTTAAAATAATAAAAGTATCGGGTGAATTTCTATCTATCGTAATCGTAATAGTCTCCTCATAACATCAAGTTTGCGCTATTTTTTTTTAATATGTGATCCACTTCAACTGTTTTAACACTTTCCCTCTAACATATAAACATAACTTTTCACAATTTTAGTTACTACGTATAGTATATCAAGATTTTATTTATTTAAAAGTAATGAGGCGAACGAGACGCTCTCGTGATGGTTAGAGATAACGCCTGTCCATGATCATTGCAGCTATACATAGACCTTTGAGTATCAAAACAAATACCAGGGCATGGCTACTTTGGCGCTCATTACTTTAAGACTTGCGATGGTTAGTCTCAACAGCCCTGTAATTTCGCTAGCTGCAGTACTCTTCAAACCGGAACACAGTCATGTTTACACACTACTGCTTGGCGGCAGAACATCTCGTACTTCAGTGGTATGACACTGTTTAAATTAAGAAAAAGAAAAAGCACTATTTCAATTAGATGTTATTAATTTTTTTATAAGTAAGTTCATTCGAAACTGTTTATTATTTTCTGTGTTGATCTACCTCGCAGATCATACTGCAGTGTCAGATATTAGAGTCTCTTAAACTTAAACTAACTGTAGCTAGCGAAATTACAGTATTGAGAAAGGAAATACCATAGAACGTCTCAGTGTAGAGGACTGAAGCAGCGATGCCCTGGACTTGTGTTTTGTTACTTACGGTTCTAGGTACAACAATGGATCGGGCAAGCGTTATCTCTTAGCATCAGAATATTGTGTCATTAATTTTTACCACAAACCAAAAAAAAGATAACTTAAAAGTCGTTTATACCTAACTTCTTATATTTTGATTTGAAACGTTGCAGACTTCTGTAATTTTGATATGTAAGTCGTATTATAATAAAGTATTTAAAATAATTTGGTGACATCGATCTGATCAGTCATGGACAAAATTGTCTTTCCCCGCGTGGAAACGTGACAAAGCTAGAATAATTCATGTATTTCTAAGTATGTTTTATTTTCGCGAGTAGAAAGACTGCTCGCGTGCTAAGCGGGATTTTTATGAACTTTTCAAATGCTTGCTACTACTAAATCTCTTCGCTTTGAGTTTAAAATGAAGCCTTTTAAATATGGATGTGAACAACTTATACATTTATAATGCTTGCAACTTTTTTTAAATGTAAAGTTAATGAGACGAACGAGGCGCTCGCCTGGTGGTAAGAGATAACGTCAGTCCATGACCATTGCAGCGATACACAGAACTTTGAATAACGAAACAAAGTCCAAGGCATCGCTGCTTTAGCGCTCATTACTTTGAGACTAGATGGTTAGTCTCAACAGCCCTGTAATTTTGCTAGCTGCAGTACCCTTCAAACCTGGACACAGTAATGTTTGCACATTACTGCTTGGTGGCAGAAGATTTGGTACTGCGGTTGTACCTACCTAGACGACCTGCTAAGTAAATTACCACCATAGTTACAGAGGATAATGGAAATCCTCAAGGACCGCAATGAAACCATTCGAGTGTGATCTCATATAATTTTTCTTGACGAATCCCAAACATTTCACTAACTGATATGAAAGCTAGTTTTTTCAAACTAAGTACCCCAAAAGTATATTCATATTCTAAACGTAGTAGAGATAAAAGAAAAAAATTAAATAGTGTGTCACTTAAGTGGATCCTGTGTTTATTTCAGTAAATCCAAATCTTATTACAAGTCAGGAGCAGAATAACTACACACGGTGTCATATTATTAAAGGTAATTCACCTATCAATTATAATTCTTTGTGTACCTATGCACTTAGATATTTGTTTAAAAATCAAACTACGAACTGATTTTACGAAATTTCTATGGGACCAATCTCAAAGTATATTCTTTCAAATAGAAAAAGATTTTTCAAATCGGTTCATAAATGACGGAGTTACCAGGTAACAAATACAAAAATAAATCTCATTTTTTGAAGTTGGTAAAAAGGACATGTCTATGAAATAATGAAATCACACAATTTAAGTAGGTAGCTCACCCGTTTTCGCTTTTTTCTTCCAGGAAATGTGTTGAGCGGCTGAGGCGGAGGGATGTGGTAAAAATACGGTGGCGTGTACAAGATATCGTCCATGGAGCTGATGGGCGTCGCTCGCGCTGGCGCCATGGACCGCACCGTGCCATATATACTCCTGTTCCGACCGTAGGAACCATACATATTTATCATGACGCCGTAAACACAAACTCTTTCAACTTCAAAACTCCACGGTCACTCAAAAATACGCGCGAAATTTAAGCACAGACATAAGAAGTGAACCTTACTTTTAAAAATAAAAAATAAGCCACTATCAATTAGTGTTATTATTTATTTAGAAGAACGAGGTGATCTAAAAGATGAATATTTTTGAATATTTGAATCTTTAGTACCCCGTCGGTATGTGACGCGCGATCTTATTGTTGATACTATTTGTAATGAGTGCTGGCACAATGGAGAGATACCGATATTGCATTACATCCGCAGATATGATATTTAATAGGGATGTCAAACGGGCAGGATTGCTTCATTCCTAGTAATGTTTACAACTCTCCGCCAAATATTACAACTACAAACATGCTCAAGCTAAGTTTAGGTTTATATGTAAGAAATTAATTTAGAATGTATACAATAATGTATATAATCTATTTTTATTTGGTATGATTCCTACAAACCCTGCTTTGTTATGTATTTTTTATTACGTTATTGGTGAAAGTTTAATTGTGTTTAACTAGAAGGAATATAAAAATAGAATCATTTACAATAAAAATCATCACTTTTGTCTAAATCGTCCGCTCTCCGTCAGATCTGTTTATTTGATATTTCATTTTTTTTTATCAGTAAAAAAAAATGCTTTAAAGCAGCGGACTATGTTTTGTTACTTTATTTTTGAGTAATGCTGCTATGGTAATGGACATACGTTGTCTCTTACTATGAGGAGAACGTTTCGTTCGTCTCATCAAAATTAATTCAAAAAAATCCAGGTATTTTTTATGTATACTTAAAATATGTTAAGTAGGATATAAACTTAAAAATGATAGGATATTCCAGAAGTAATATTTTCAAAAATTAACATTTTCACTATAGTTTTTACAGACAATTACGATTACTGAAGAAAATCAATATTTTAATGAAATTCACCCGTATACACATTTACCGAAGAAATTGGCACTGTTACATGCTCAATTATGCATACAGTTGATTCAAGAAGCATATTTGGTCATCTGTATATAATATCTCTGTGATTACATCTAATTATCATAGTTTATCTGCTTTTCCCAATAGGGTACGTGGAGCGCGACGTATCGACATAGTTATGTATAGCTGAAAATAACGAGCACGCACGCGCTACCACGCATCACCGACTTTAAAAAGTTGTCTCATTATGTATCTAAAGATGTTTACGTGACAATTGTTGGTGCTGGTGCATCACCATTGTATATTAAAACGAAGCGATTTACGCGTTTAATTCACTCGTTAAATACCGAACTGCTTAGTTATTTGAAGTTTTAATTTACTTGAGAAACTTGTAACTCAGAAATCGACTTAACTAAACACATACAGCTCGGAGAGGACGATATTTAGATTCCTTTCTTTATAAGTTAGCGAGTATAACATACCGTTTGACCACCAACTCGCCTGTTTGAAAAAGCGTCGATGTCGTCGACGATGTAACACGTAGAGTTATCTAATCTATCTAATCCAATCCCTCAATGATTTCCATGAAAACCTCTTGGAAGCGCCAAGGGGTAGTAGAAAGTACTAATCTCTGTAAACTGCTTGAAGGATTCGCCTAAAAATTTAAGAAAGATACTACGTACTAGATAGCAAACGCACGATGCGTTTAGTTCAACTGCAGAGCATTATATGCACCTTGTGAGTAACCTACTATACAAACCATCAATTTTGTGAATTACCTTTATTACCGAATCTTAATTATTAGTGAACAGTAATTTGCAATAATATAATATAATAATAATAATAATATATTGTAGGACACATTACACACAGCGCCATCTGACCCCAAACTAAGCAGAGCTTGTGTGATGGAAGTCAGATAACTGATAGATAACATAAATACTTTTTTTTGTTGTAAATACATAAACATTTGTTTTTGGCGGGAATCGAACCCACGCCCTACAGCTCAGGCAGACATACTCCCAATGAGCCAACAGGGCTGTCATCATTATAATAACAACAGGATAATAACATTTTTATTAAATTAGCGAATAAAATACAAATGTGTACCATGGCACATTACTATATATATTATTTTTTAATACCCGAAAAGACAGCTTTTTGGAAATTAATATAATGCATGAGAATTGGCACAATGCACAAAAGAGTCATGGACCAAGAAAGAAAAAAAATATCATGCGGACTTTTCTGTGTTCCCGCCAAAACTTCGTAAAAGAATTGAGCAATATATTTTTAAAAACATACTACGCCATCTATGAGTTTTATACTATAATGCTGAGTAAATGTCAATGACAACGCAGGCAGACGTGCCTACAGGCTTCGCCTTCGATTGACATGTTACAAACAGCCACCGCTAGATGGCAGCGTTTGTTCCAGTCACTTGACCAACCTGATTGACGGTTTCATTTCTAACATCTCTGTCAAAACCAGTCAAAATGGCTATCGATGATACACGCGCCGCTAAATTATTAAAATGTAAATAGCGCCACCCAATATCCACCGTTCGGGCAATAACTTTGATCCATTACAAAATTATGTCTGCTGGCACTATTGCGAAATCTTTATTCGCGTTAATTTTCAATAGAGTTCACTGTAAAAAAAATGAAGGCTACAATATTGGGAGAGACAATGGCTTCGGAAGCAACTACGTGTGGGCAGGATCCTTGGAGTCCGGGCTACAGATTGCCAGTAATCACAAAAAGCCCGTAATGGTCATTATCCACAAGTCATGGTGTACAGCTTGTAAGAACTTAAAGCCCAAGTTCGCTAATTCATCGGAGATACAGAACCTCAGCAAGCATTTTGTTATGGTAAATTTAGTGGACGATGACGAGCCGCCGCAAAATACTTACGCGCCAGATGGCACCTACATTCCACGGTAAAGTAGTATGTATTAGTATCTTAGAAATCAAAGAGCGGCTAGGTTGTTAGTGTTTTTAAAGTCTAATGAATGAAACTAAATCAACGCAAAATTGGTCGTCCAAGTAGGTACCACCGCAGCACCAGATATTCTGCCGCCAGGCAGTAGTGTGTAAGCATTACTGTGTTACACATCTGGTTTGAAGGGTACTGCAGCTAGCAAAATTACAGGGCTGTTGAGACTAACTATCGAAAGTCTCAAAAAAATTTGCGCCAAATAAGCCTTGGAGTTTTCCTACTCAAAGTTCTTTGTATCGCTTCAATAGACGTTATGTCTTACCATCAGCTTCGTTAGTACATACTAAAATGGTAGTTAATTTAAAATAATAATAATTATTAATATGGTTTACTTTCACACACATCTTTAATGTAAAAATAATGCAACGAACTGAGCTATATCCTGAAGGTGAGAGATAACGCCTAACCATTACAGTGGTACCCAGAACTGAGTAACAAAACAAAGTCCAGGGCATCGCTGGCTTGACGCTCATTACTTTGATACATTCGACGGTTAGTTTTATTAACCCTGTAAAGTTGCTGGCTGCAGTACCCTTCTAAACACACACACCCTTCTAAGCACAGTCTGTAAGCATTAGCTTACAGACTGTGCTTAGACACTGTTTACAGACTAATGCTTGGCGGCAGATTATAATATATGTACTCAGGTACATATTACTACATATTGTAAACCAAAATCGTCCGCAACATCTGTCTGTCTGTTCGCGATAAACTTTAAAAACTACTAAACGGATTATCATGCGAGTTTCACTAATAGATAGAGTGATTCATGAGGAAGGTTTAGGTATATATTTTGTTAAGGTTTTGTGTAAATTGGTTGAAGTATGATGATAATTGTTGGAAGTGTCGGAAAAAGTCAAGCTACCTGGGAGCTTTCATAGAAAACGCTGCCTAATTAATCTCTCTGAGATATAACTAAACAATGCATGGTGGGGTATTTCTCTTATATAGATCTACAAAAAAGTCCGCGGTAGTACCTTTTATGAATAGCTTACTATACACATACTTACTACCCGTGCGAAACCGGGGCGGGTCGCTAGTATGTACTACCAAATACAATATTTCTCAAAACGAATTTATTGTATGTATTTATTTGTTTTCCTTTCAGCATCCTGTTCCTAAACCCAAAGGGACAAGTCGACAATAACATATACAACGAAGAAGGCAGCAGTCACCACAAATATTTCTATAGCAAACCTGAACATATCGCCAAATCCATGAAAAAAGTCCTTCAGCAGTATCAATCTGACCAATTTGATGTATAAATATATAGAACGTAATTCCTTTCATGTTACTTTTAGGATATAATGCACTTTAATGTTGCTGCCGCAAGTTTCACTAGGTTTCCTAGCAGGAGATCGTCTAGGTAGCTACCACCGCGGTACCATGTTCTGACGCCAAGCCGTCGTGTGTAAACATTACTGTGTTCCGGTTTGAAGGGTACTGCAGCTAGCGAAATTACTGGGCTGTTGAGACTAACCATCTAGTCTCAAAGTAATGAGCGCGAAGGCAGCGATGCCCTGGACTTTGTTTTGCTACTCAAAGTTCTGTATATCGCTGCAATGGTCATGGGATGCAATACTCTTACCATTGGGAGAACGTCTGGTTCCTCTCATTACGTTTTTTCTTAAATTTACACAAAACTAACCCACTTTAAAAAAAGGGAAATCAGAGAGAATATAGCATTTAACTCTTTTTGATCAAAAAATTTAGTATATACGTAATCTTCTCTTTCAGTGAAATTTCGTTATGCACGGGATTTTGTACAATTCCTCGGCTTTGTTTTGAGAAATACCTACATATATCTTCGTATAGTGGTGAGTAGCATTCCTTTATCCGTGTTAGACAATGTCATTCTTAATCGAGTTTAATAAAGTACATATTAATAATCATATTCATACGTTTGAGTTTGTTTTACTTTTTCATAAACAGCAATATTATCTGAACTATACTTTATACTCGTAATATACATATATCACAAAGACGAGCATAGTGTTTGTTCTCCTGAGAAATTTCAATGAAACTGGGAATTCGGAGACACAACTGTTAGATATAATATGAAGTAGTACACCGGTGTAAAGGTTTACCATCCTAATGCATGCCTCTCGCTGTAGTCAGGAGTTCTCTACAGGGAAAATCCCCTACGTTACTTTTTTTGGAAGATTTTAATATCTTATTCAAACTATAATCACGTAGCGGAAACATTTATATCACTGCCTTGTAATTTCTTCCTCTTTCATGGATGAAAAGACATCGTAAAGCCATAAATTGTAACTAAAAGAAACCCGAACACATTTTATCGCTTAACCCGCTAAAAGCAAGTTTATTTGGCCAAAGGCAATATTAAATGATTCGACCGAATTGTTTCTAGAAATGAAAAATTAAATCGGAATTTATTTGGTTCCAGGAATCGCTTGTCAAACGCGAGGTGGTGTACCAAATATGATAGAGATTGCCCAATAAAATCGAGAAACTAAATTTTGTGTTTTATTATAGAAGAAGTTTTAATAATGATTTATCATGTCAGTCTTACCGTCAAAGTCGTTAAAGTCGCCAGTTTGTCTATCCTCTATCGGATACATTTTGGAGAGTGTGCCTTAGACTTGCATAATTTGGTTCCACCTGCCCCTTTTTATTACCGGACGGCTAGGCAGACACGGTCGAAGCGCCATCCTTACATGGTGGATATTCCCCACGTACGAACTAAGCGCTTCGATTCCACATTCTTAATACGTACAGCGAGGATGTGGAACTCTCTAAAGGCGTCTGTTTTTCCTGCTAAGTACAATTTGGGTGTCTTTAAATCCAGAGTAAACAGGTTTTTTCTCGGTAAGCGTGCTTCAACGTAGACTGCATCCTGCTTAACATCAGGCAGGGCGTAGTCAAACGCAAACCTATTTAGTACAAAAAAAATCACATCAGGTGAGCTGTGGTCAAAACACCTAGCCAGTCACGGGAATTGATCTATTTTTCATACATTTTAGTATTATAAACTTGACGAAAGTGAAAAACGGCGAGTGACGAAATTTGTTTGCAGAATATTACGAAGACAGTACTTACGTCTTCGACGACCGGCTCGACGTACATCTCCACAGTATTGTTGAGCGGTGGTAGCGGCATCGGCGACGCAGCCACCGATGATCGCCGAGATACGCTGTTGCAAGAACATTGCGAGATGGAGCGACGCGATCGGGGAGATTCTCTGCGGACAATTCATAACAAACCTGTCATTTTACTGGAGCATAACTTGAACTTAACCGTGATCTTGCGTGAATATGACTGTGAGTAACACTTGTGTGATCTAATAATATTATTATTATCAGACAGTTAAAAAATATTCAAATACTTTGTATTGACGGAATGCACAAAATGCGATGCCAAGAGCGAAAGAAAAAAAAGCAATTCCATAGAAATATAATGTTTAATAATATGCTTTCTTTTTTTTCTATGTTATCAATGACAAAAGAGAGCTTCACACATCATCAGCCATAGATCGTCCACTGCTGGACATAGGCCTCCTCCTGGGGGGGTTTTGCCAATACTCGCCACGCTTGGCAGGCGGGTTGGCGAGCACAGTTAGGTGTGATTGTTCTAGGAAGACGCTACTAACCATCTTCCGGATGCCTCTTCCTTAGCTTAGCCTCCATCCCTTAGCCGACTCTTACGGCAACCACGGGTAGAGAGAGTGGGGTACTATTCTTACGCCGGCACCATTACGGCAAAGAGATTTTACTTAGCTTAACTTTATTGATTTAACTTAGCCTTAATGCTTAGGTGAAATCTGTGGCAATAAAATCTGTGGTAATAGTATATTAAGAATTACGATAGCCAAATGTATAAAAAAAGTTGTGTCCATTATGTACATTATCATCTTCAGTCTTTTTTCTAGACATAGGTATAGACGATTTTTTTAAATGGACTGAAGAAGATTGGTTTGAGACTCTTTCATTAGAATAAAAAAACATGCAGGCTGGTCTGCTGATGGTAATCGGTCACCGTTGTTTGTCTACATCAGAAACGTTGCTACAAGGGCTGTTCAGGGGAAGGATTTTGTTTACAAGATTTTTATAGCTCTTAACGTAATCTTCTGCTTTATGCGTCTATTAACATACGTCGCTTTCTTGGAGACCGTCGCTCTGACTAACACACAGGGGAAGAGATCTCTATTTGCTATCACTATAGTCCAGCTCCAGCCTTTCTTACCTTCTGCTTCTCCGACACACGTGTCGCGTGGCGCTCCGTTCACATCGATACCGCACCGGCACAAAATACCCGAGCTGTGGCAGTGGAGCTGGCTCCAAGGAGTCGCTGGAATCACTCCACTCCGGTTGGCTGAATGGCCTCCCGTCCAAGACCGACGGCATTTTAAAAAGGTTATCCACTTTTTTTTTCTATTCAGTCTATGGCCATTGGCCAGTTATAATTTCGTTTTGCTTTTTTCTTGCTGGCCAGTTATCATTTTAGGTTTTTTTAAGTCCAGTCCTTCAGATATACTTTTTAGATGATGGCTTGACACTTTTTTTCCAATTCGTTGATATTTAATATCATTGGAACACATATAACCCCTGCTTAAAGAGCATAACGCGAATAAAATAAAGAATTCAATTATTTCATCCGTGGTACTGTACGTCACTAATTAGTAATCACTGTTGTTTTATTTGCATTGAAACTTATAGCATTTTCAGCAGCACTTTTAGAGTTGCACTTAATTTTTTGCTAATCACATTTCAAGGCTGAATTTCCAAATCACATTTTCAAGTAAACTTTATGAAACACGTCTTGTTTTCACCATTTCTGTTGATATTTTAACCTCGTTTTGGTGTAAACAATCAGATAAAGGTGTTCGGGTGCGTCTGGCAATTAGAAACATTTCTTTAATATCGGAGATAAGATTAGGACTTACATTTAGGCTGTTTATAGGTTAGGGCTTAGCGTTGATAATAATTTGGCGTTATTGCATACCGGTATAAAGCAAAAGTATTGAAGGTAGGTTCAGCGACATAGTTTTTTAAAGTAAATATTGTTTGGTTGTTGTGGTATTGTCGGTTTATTCTAAGTATGTGTTGTTGGTTATTAGTACTTTTTTGTTGTATATTCAAGATCGAGAAAGATGGCGCCTTTTATTATTAAAGGTCAAGACATATTATTTTGGGATCCTGTGTCAAAGTTAGAATAGAATAAAATCTAACTTTATTGTACACCAAACATACTGGTACATACAGTATAACATAAAAACTTAAAAAAGAGATGAAGAAAAAGATAATAACAAAACAAAATCGACAAATATGTGGTAGTACAACGGCCTGATCGCCTACACCGATTTCTTCTAGACAACCATTAGTCAGATTTTAACCAAAAAATGATCCGGCATGCAGCGCAGAATCTGTTAGATATATTGCCTCAAACTACCGAATTACTGACTCAACTTTTTTAGCAAGTTAGGTGTTTAACCACGGGTCAATTGATAAGTGACGGTAGTGACGAAGATGGCAAGCACACCTAAACTAGAATGGAATTGGCTTAAGTATGGCTGCCGAAACCATCAGGTGCTAGGCGACAGTTTTTTGACTTCAGGTTAGCAGTCAGACAGCCGATTACTAAAAAGTAACCTATCACCATGCTCTGATTTCTTCACGATGTTTTTCTCTATACCGGCAGTACAAGCTCATGGTTGGGATTTAAACTCACGACCCTTGGCGTGCGGTCCGAACAAGCTAACCACAGAGCTATCATCGCTAAAATATCTATTTATGTGTCCGACGAAACTCGATGTTCGATAATCTACGAACATTGAGTCTCCAAATAACAACCGAAGATTCTCTATTGTTTTTGTAGCAAATAAATAAAAGTCTCTTCAGACTTGGCTATACAATGTATAGGTAAATTTAAATGCGTCATATTTTTACCCACACTATTCCAAGGTCTCAGTCTGTTTGATAATAATACTAAGCCTAAATCTAAATTGCGTACACGAATGTAGGATTGTGATATAATGTGTTGAATCCATGACATTATGTTTTGCTTCCAAAACTCCGTCGAAGTTTGTATTCAACTCAACTTTACTAAAACATGACCGGACTCGACTTTGACTTATTTAACTTGATTTATCATAAAATACTTGAAAAATGGAAAGGGGGCACTGGCAAATACACTAAATGTGAAGCCAAAAACAAAAAAAAGAACATGACGCAAAATACTTTCGACTAGACGGAAAATCTGCCGCCAGTCATTTAAAAGCCTGTCTGAACCAGTTCTCATTAGCAAGTGAAATGTGTTCACCATCTTCGATCACACTGTTACTTTCATCTTTTTCATCTTTCAGCCTTGATCAAAATCTAACCTGTATATCATAAAAGTAGAAATATGTTATGATGGAAGGATTCTTAAATTTTGTTACCAAATTATATTTAAAAAAAACATTTTATATTTTATTCAGTTCTACAGACACCACAGTCCGGGACCGTTATCAACTTGACAATATTTTTTTAAAATTTTACATATACTTAAACTATACGCAATACAGGGAGAGGTAAGGTTATTACTAGGTTTCTGTGCATACCGCAAACGGACATTTATTTATTCTATAAAAAACTAGACACGAACTAACAACGAGCAAAACTATAGTTAGATATAGCGTAGTATGAAGTTTCTGGCATTCTGGTTCCTCAGTATCCCTTACTTATCCGAAACGTGAGGGAACGCACATTCCTGCGGGTTTCCAAACTATTCGACTCTATTTTTTGTGCCCGTCAGTTGTGAGTCACAAAGGACCGACGCGACGACGTAATGAGATTATGATAGAACATTAAGATTTTTTGTCTTTTGTTGCTATGGAAGACAGTCCCGTGAGATGAAAAGCAAGAAAGGTAGCTGGATTTTATAGACATCTCGTACCTTTTCACACGGAACCTGTTACATTTAACTCTTCAAATTAATCAAACCGATAGAGCTATCTTTACATAAATCAATTATTATACAATAAAAACATTGTAATTAAAACTTATCCCTAATTAAAGTTAGCTTTTAAGTTTCTTGGTTCCTCTGTAGTTATGTTTTTCCACTCGAATTAAACTAATTAAGTTATCTAATACCTTTAAACGAGCAACTCTTGTATATATATATATATATATATATAATCTGAATCTCGGAAACGGCTCCAACGATTTTCATGAAATTTAGTATGCAGGGGGTTATGGGGGCGATAAATCGATCTAGCTAGGTTTCATTTTCAGGAAACGAAAAAAAACCGAGCAAAGCTCGATCATCCAGGTACTTGATACGCTTACTGTAACATTATAATACGAGTACAAGCGAGCGTGCATCCGGTGCTAATTCGACCGGTATAATCAACTCAAAGCCTGAATTCCGAAAGCTCCAGGATAAAATGAGGCAACTATATAATTATTTTTGTCACTCGACGAGTAGTCGTCGAGTGTTAGTATCATCAGCGTATCAAAGTCCACATCTGTACAAAGACCTCTCCCAAGACACGCTACTCAGCTCGATCTTCGGCTTTCCACATCCGCCTACCGCCAGCTGTCCTACGTTAATTTTAACCCCATCGAGTCTCAGGGCGTCCTACCTACGTTTGCCAATTCTCCACTCTAGAATACGTCTATCTCAGCAATTATCGGTTCTGCGACAGAATGACCAGCACACTGCTACTGCAAATGCAATGCTGAGCTATGTCGGTAACTTAGTTCTCAGGTAAATTCTTCGTTCCGGATAAGATCACTTAAAGAAATTCCAATCTTTTTTCATAACTCGCAGAGTGACTTTGACTTGCGAATCATTCCCGCTGTGAGTGTACAATATGTTTTTACTTCGTACCCGATGAAGTAGGATTTCTGACATTCCGTTCTTAGTCTAAGATGAAAGTTCGGTCAACTAGCATCTAAATAGAGTTGAACTTACAAATGATACCCGTTTGCAGTGACCATAAAACCCATCGTCCCATTTTCCGAGCACTTTCTCAATTGAATCAAACAGCTAGGAATTAACGGACGCGCAGTAAATTCCTTAGCCCTTAATGCTCAGCTTCAGATTAATTTACAGCTGCTAGGATTACAAAAGACTTATGCCACGGTTAAAATAGGTACAACTTAATCCAACATACTCCTAGTTCCAGGATCTATGCCACATCTCATTACACAATTGTGATCTTCGATTTGTACTAAACAAACTTTTTTAACTTTATCTTTCTACATATTTTATGTATACTTTCTTTTTTTTTTACTTAGTGGTAGATCTTTTTAGTAGAAGGTCGTCTAGGTACGTACCTACCACCGCAGTAACAGATATTCTGCCACCAAGCGGTAGTGTGCAAATATTACTATGTTCCGGTTTGAAGGGTACTGCAGCTAGCGAAATAACAGGGCTTTTGAAACCTACCATCTAATGTCTCATTAATGAGCGCTAAAGCAGCGATGCCTTGGACTTTGTTTTACTACTCAAAGTTCTTTGTATCGCTGCAATGGTCATGGACAGGCGTTATCTCTTAGTTTCGTTCGTCTCATGACTTTTACGTAAAAAAAATCTGCTATTTTTGGGTTTTCTGCGTTCGCCGCAATAAAATATATTATATACACACTATCTATGATGTTAGTTTTCTTAAGGCACTGTGTACACTATTTATTACCGCTGCAAATTTTATCAAGATCGTTTGAACTTTTTTACTTTAAAAGTATCTGTGCCTGTCTTTAAACATCATGAAGAAACTAGCAGATTGTCCGGGAAAGGGATTTGAATGACGCATGATAATTCGCCATCTCGCACCATGTCTGAATACGATCCTATCACTCTTCGAGAATAAGCCTAAGATTCGATAAAGATGAGAGATGCTAAGAGTAGATACTACGGCAATATATTCACAGACTTTTAGAGATTTATGTTATCTACTAAAAATACTAAAATATAACTTTTATAGCGATGATAGTGGTTAACACGGTCGGTTCACACGCCGAAGTGTGTGCAAGCCCTAATAATATGCCGTTGCCAGTGAAGGAAAACATCGTGAGGAAACCATAGCATGGTGGTAGGTTATTTTCTAGTACTCAACTCTGAAAACCTGCTAAGTACCTAACGGTATGTTTCGGCAGCCACACTTGAGAGCCAGTTCCAATTCAATTCAAGGCTAGGTCTGCTTTATCATCTTCGTCCACTCTGTCACTTAACATCAGGTGAGCTGTGGTCAAACATCTTGATCATCAACCATAAAAAAAACTTACAAACAAAAATTTGACAAATAATCAGAAAACTCAATTTTGAAACAGTGTTTGATCTGAGTTTGAAACAATGACTCGATAGAAATTTAAATCAAAGATGACATTGAAAAATAAGTATTTATTGGGACTTCGAAAAACATTTAGTATTTATCTTTAACGAAGTCCCAAAAAATATTTGGTTTTGATACTTTTTGAATAACGTGATAACAAAGATGACATTGAAAAATAAGTATTTATTGGGACTTCGAAAAACATTTAGTATTTATCTTTAACGAAGTCCCAAAAAATATTTGGTTTTGATACTTTTTGAATAACGTGATAATGAAATGGGTACACCCATTTCATTATCACGTTATTGTACGTGTATTAAAAAATCTTTAAAAAAAAAACAAATTAGACACATGCGAGTCATGCACGAACTTACGTAACCACCAATACCATATTTGTGCTTAGCAATAAGAGACCATATTGACCACAGCAATAGACGAATCGGTTGCAGTAATAAACGTGCTTTAAACTTCTTAAATATATGTATGTACCTATAGGGTTTTAAGAAGCATAATGAAAACTATACGTTTATACTGTTAGTCTGTTACGTATTCGCTTATTAATCTTTAGTTGAATTTCCAGTAATAATAATTATATTGTTTACCCCTAATTACAAACAATAATAACAATATAAACTCAACACTAGTGGAACAATTGGCAGCCTTATCGCTAAGAGCGATCTCTTCCAGGCAACTTTAGTATGGAGAGGATTCTACTAAATTAAGGACGGGCTGTGTTGAGAAGAGAATAAAAAAAAAACATTTTAAACATAATATATAAAAGACATACTTACTATACATACATAGTAATTACATTCCGACAGGCTTACCGTCCGGTTGGAAATAAATCGTCGTTTTAACTATTTAGATTAACAAGTCACACGACAAAGCAGTTACTGCAGAGCTATTTGTCATTTAATTTGTATGCGAGAGAGGTCCGTTGGACGAGTGGGGTTGCCAGCACTGAAAATACAAATTTCCTCAAAACTAATCTGAAACTCTCTTTGTATCTCTACGGCACGGACACGACAACCACAGAGCAACGAGTGCAAAAGAGAAGGATGTACTTTATTACTCTTTCTCTGATTAGTCTTAAATTTTTTACAGACATACTGACTTGATTCGCGTTGGAATATGTTAGTATTTATATTCGTGAGAGAAATGATATTGTATAGATTTCTAGAAATTGAGGACATATATTTTTATTGTTAATCTTTTTATGTAAATGAGTTAAAGGAGACGCTCTCCTGATGGTAAAAGATAACGCCTGTCCATGACCATTGCAGCGATACATATAACTTTGAGTAGCAAAATAAATGGGTATCGTTGCTTTGGCGCTCATTACTTTGAGATTTTCAATGGTTAGTCTCAACAGCCCTGTAACATCGCTAGCTGCAGTACCCTTCAAACCGGAACACAGTAATGTTTACACAGTACTGCTTGGCGGCAGAATATCGGGTACTGCCATGGTACCTACCTAGACAACCTCCTACTAAGGAGATCTACCACCAAGTTAATGAAACATCATTAACTTGGTGGTAACTTCAAAGGCTAAGTAACAACCTAGCCTTTGAAGTTACCTGGCTCTTGTAGGTATGATATAATTATGTGCAGAAAAAGACCTACACAAAGACCTTCTGCTAAGGAGATTGACCAACTACGCTATTGGCACTCTAATTTCTCAGATTCACAGAATGTTCTGTATCAGATATACCCATTGCTTCAAAATTCTACCACGTTCCTCTGGAAATTTCCTAATCTAGCAACACTGAGCTTAACGTTCAAAGCAAGTGTTTTGTATGGAGCTCACAAAGTGGGCATTAAAACGGCCTAAAGTTGGCGCTTTATATGGCCATCTTTTGAACAAAAGTAACTTGTCATTGAAAATGTGATTCGTGTTTTATGTTAAAGCTATTGTGGAAACAGACACAACACAACGGTAAACCACATGTACAAAGAGGCAACGTCATTAACTTATCTTTGATGGTAATTGGTACTTGACCATTGGAGAAGCATAAACAAGAGATAAATAATCGCTCAAATGTCTTACCTGCCCCCGTACTCCGAACCGCTTATAGCGATACCTGTTAGACACTCAGGAAATAGCTACGCGACCACATATCGTATGTCTGCGCAATGAGGTTCGCAATCATTTGCGTGAGAGCCTAACTCGAAATCAGAAAAAAGAAGCTCAGAGTACAGAGGCTGGACTTAATATGAATTATTTTTCACTAGTTACCCGCCCTGGCTTCGCACGGGTTCAATGCAGATACTAATGTGGTGTCAGTATGGAGTGATTAATAATATTATTATTATGATTAGACTATACTACAGGATATCTTTATGTAGAATATTTCAAAAACATGTTTTTACTATATCACATTACAAAACTTTGAAATTCTCGGTGTTTGTCTACTATAATATGCATGTATTATACATATAAACCTTCCTCTTGAATCACTCTGTCTATTGATGGTCAAACTGTATTAAAATCCGTCGCGTTGTTTAAGAGATCTAAGTGGACAGACGGCGGGAAGCTACTTTGTTTTATACTATGTAGAGAAGAGAAGTAAATCCGAGATCTAAACAACTATTTCAGTTCAAAGTCAGATGATTTTATTAGTATTATTTCTTATCTTATATAATAATAATAAATTTAGTGTCACTTTGTAGCTAGTGCTAAAAATATTTATTATTTAATTATTATTACAATATTTTTTAGACAAAAAGGCCGTCAGGTTTACTTGTATACACTGTAAATAACTGCCATTTTCATAGTATAGCATAGCACTTGTGTTTCATATTATCTAACTTGAAGAACTTTATCAAGTGAAAATGTGCTTGTATTTGCAGTCTAGTTACAATTAAATATTAACCTCACTACCGATTTCAGTATGTGACATTTTCTTTTATCAGATTTGTGACATTTAAATCAATGAATTGCTTTATGACATTGATATCGCGTAAAAGTTATTTTTATTTTATTTCATTTTGTACAAACTCAGATTACTAATTTGAACATACACCTACATCACAGGTTTTCAACCTAGTCTGAGTATTTTTTTAAATCTAAACGAAATTCTGATTAGGTTTTTCCAGTCTCTGATCTTCTGTGCGGAAGAGAAAAAGCATTATCTTCAGTGGACCCCTGCAACTTTCTTCTATATATTTTTTTTCTAATTTTTACTCGCTAGGTGTTTGACCCACAGCTCACTTGATGTTAAGTGACGGTGTGGTCGAAGATGGTACACCTAGCCTCGAATGGAATTGGCTCTCAAATGGGGCTGTCGGAACGCATTGTTAGGAGCTTGGCGGCAGATTTTCAACTTGAGGGCCAAGTACTATAAAATACCCTACCACCATGATTTCCTCACGATGTTTTCCTTCACCGGCAGCTCAAGCTCATTGTTAGGGCTTTGGAACCCGCGACCTTGGGCGTGTGAACCGACCACGTTAACCACTACAGTACTACTAAGTATCAGTATATATTGTAACCAAAAAAATCTTAAGTAAAAAGATGGGACCAATCGTGGGGCAAATGGATTTCTAAAATCCGCATCATCATAACATCGACATGTGGGGTCCAAAAAAAACGAAACAAAATGCGAACACCCTGAATCATCACCAAGAATAACTGCGTGGGCGCCACGCGAGACTTGTTGTATTGTTTACTTACTACAAGGTGGCAGCTACTCGAAATAACACGAAATTCAAAGAAATTATTCAAAAACTACTTAAGTGTGTAGAAAATGTCAACAGAAGGGCGGAAATAGCTGATCACGGCTGGCAAGAAGAATTTTTGACACTTCACTGATGATTAAATTAAAAACAGAAGGAAAAACAGGGATAAATAAACATGTATATAAAAATGTGAGACTTTATCTGTAACTTAGACTTCTTTAACTACTAGCTGACACCCGCGACTTCGACCGCGTAGAATTTAAAAAATTAAGTCACCACCACCAGATGTCATAATCATTTCATAAGTAGAATAGTCATTACTATTATGTATTGTGAAATTTGACGACATCTGATGGTTTGGGTGGGTGTGCCGTGGTGGTGCCGGCGTAAGAATTGTACCCCACCCTCTCTACCCGTGGTTGCCGTAAGAGTCGGCTAGGGATGTAATCCGGAAGATGGGCAGCAGCGTCTTTCTTGAACAATCACACCTAACTGCGCTCGCTAACCCGCCTGCCAAGCGTGGCCAGTATTGGCAAAACCCCCCCAGGAGGAGGCCTATTTTCAGCAGTGGACGTTCTATGGCTGATGATGGGATGGTGGGTAGTGGAAGAGCTCTTGAAAATTTTTGGCAATCCCACAGGAATCTTACATTATTCCGATATAAAAAGTATCCTATATGTTAATCCAGGTAATAAACTATATGTGTGCCAAATTTCATCCAAATCCGTTCAGCCGTTTTTGAGTAATAGAGTAACAAAAACACAAACTTTCACATTTATAAAATAAAAAATAAGCGTGGTGATGGATGATGATGATGATGAAAAGTATCCAACGTCTTATTCCTGGGCATGCAAATTTTCCCCCAGATCCGTTGATTAGTTTACGTGTGAAAGCGTAAAAAACAAACAAACTCACATTCGCATTTATAATATTAGTTAGGATGATAACTGCATTGAATATTTACTTTTAAACTGACACTTATTGACTAAATTATTTTCTTCTTGTGGTACATATATACATACTTATATAGAGTGACTAAATAAAAGAGTTTTAGCGGGAACATGGAAAAAAGCAAGTCGTCTAATTGTAATCTCCTACAAAACTTGTGTTTGTTGGGTGGTTTATGTATAGTAAGTAAGTATAAGCGCAAGCAATAATGTGGTGAAACATGACCTTTCATGTTGCTTCAAAACTCCATCAGAGCTATTAAAGTCGCTATTATTACTAAGGCATGACTGGACCCGAACGTGAATTACTTTGTGTGACTGTAACTTAGAATTATTTAACTAGATTTTTTATTATATAAGTAAAAATATCAAAATACATTCTACTTTGGCAAATATACAAAGTACGACGCCAAAAACGAAGAAGACAAATAAAAAAATGTCATCTGCAGTAACAACTATTTGTTTTTATGTAATCCTTAACATGATTAAATCCTAATAATGTTCGGAAAATTGTACCATCATCGTACAGAAGAGATTAAAATAATAGTCCTATCAACCAAAGATCTTCATAATAAACTAATTATTATTATTGCATCGTGACTCCTAAACTGTTTACTTTAATGATCTTAAAGCCATTATACAACGGTAGATTACTAGGGCATAGTTTATCTTCGTGATCTACGACATAATTGTGAATTAAACAAAAAAAAAAAACTAAAATGTCACGATAGTGTAATTGGGATTTTTAAAACCACTAGAAATCTAATCCGAAAAGTTGTAGAAGTGTTTTCGATTAAAAGACCTCCATCTTAAACCATTGTTGGTATGACCATAAATTGGTTTTTGAGGACAGTATTTAGAAAATTTTACTATAGACTGCTCGATAGTTTGGATTTCCATTCAAAGGTACCGGTATTCTTCTAACACTTTGCCTTTGGTAACAGTCCCGGGGACTGCCGAATCCATCCAATTCCACCTGTTTTCACGAAACAGATGAGGAAGTCGTCGATCCTTCGTAAAAATCAAAGATCGACGACCTAAAAACAGAAATGCAACATCTATCAAGATTTAAGACTGCACTAGTTCAGCCTCAAAAGCTCTTAATATTGATTGATGAATCGATACTTCGTTCTTTATAGCACTATTGAAACGAATCTCGATCTTAATAAGAATAATAAAAGACTTACAAAATGTTTCATTTAATATATGATTTTAAAGTCCAAATTAGATTGTAAAACTTCAATCGCACGTGCAATGTGAGTAAGAAGAATAAGCCTTATTTTAACTTAATCTCAATCGTAAGTCGAAGATTTAAAGATGAAATTAGGTTAGCAGGTAAAAATAGCGCGAAGTATGAATCACGGAGCGTTGACTTGATTTCAGTGGCACACTTCTTGGCAAAACTTTGCAATGAGTGTCATGTTCTTTTACGATGTGTTGGCACGGATTGTTACGGTTGAAACTGGCTTTCGGGGTTTCTAGTAGTATTCACTGTTATTTATTCTGTGGTTCCAATAATTACCTATCGAAGTGGACTAGGTTAACATTTTTCTTCATGCAATCATATAACTTTATTCGAGGCAAGAAATGAAGTTCACTTAAGCATTTGGTGCTCCAGCGTTTCAGACAAAGAAATCATTTTGCAATACTAAAATTACTTCAATCATTCTCCAAGCAAATTATGTACAGTACGTCCGTGATGTCCAGAACAGTAGAGCCTGAAATTATTAAAAAAAAAATAACAAGCATTTAAATTTTTCCATCAACTTGTTGACGAGGCCATCAACTTTCCTGATGATAAGCGCCTTGCTTGCCCACAAAAATTCAGTGACGTGCAGCAAGCATTTCAAATTCAGCAGTTTTTAACTATACCAATGTTGTTCACTACTAGACAAACAGAAACTTTTAATGTACGCCTGAACTCAAAAATATAATACAAACAAGAACTTTAAAACTATTGCTACTCACACTATCAAGGAAAAAGTCCTAACGTCAGCCGACAATTTAACGTCTATCTACTTTGTTCAGTTCATGACTTTATTTCGCGACTTGAACTTTCTGTGCTTTTAGATCAGAATTCGTTTTCATTTTTAGGCAGCAATAAACAGGTGAACATCAATTAAATTCCTTTATTACACTACAAGAGTCAAATACAAGTCGTTCGCTTAAACTTAAGCCCACGTCCCAACTGCTGGCTTACCTTGACTTTGATTAGTCATAAGATTTATTTCGAGAGACAAAAAAGTCTACATTTGTCAGAATTGTTCTTGAACTTTTTTGGGTTACGAACGAATTTAAATAGTTTTCTTTAGTAGAATAATTTTCTATGAGGATTGCGATGACCAAGTGAAGAGAAAAATGGGGCGAAAGCTAAACCTACCTCTAACGCTAACCTCTGTTCCCTGTTCGAAAATAACTACAGTCAAAATCTATCGATGTTTGCTGTCCGTTGTAAATGAGATGCAGACAAGAGAGGCAAGAACTCTCATTCTATTTTGAATTGATCCGATCCCCTGACTGAAGACTTGATATTTGGACCGGATGTAAATCACTAAAGATCCCGATGGACTCCAAAACCTATACATACCTACTATTACTAATTTAATCAGTATCTGACGTTTGATGACATCAGCTTACCAAGAAATTGCGGTATTTTTAGAAATTCTGTCGAAGGGAAGATTAGTTTTTAATTATTTTGAGAAATACATGTTATCTTTTGATAATTGGTTTGATATACAGTTCTACTAGATTTAGCGACGTATGTAAGTAAAATATATCAGTTACTAGCTGCGCCCCGCGGTTTTACCCGCGTGGTGATGGATGATGATGACGATGAAAAGTACCTATCCTATGTTTTATATCCATCCATCCATCCATCCATACTTTCACATTTATAATATTAGTGGGATTTCAATATTCCACCATTATTTGTAAACTTATAAATCTTTATCTATAACATAACAAGCAAGAAACAACATACCCGCATACCGAGCGCAATGTCCTCCTCATATATTTCAATTGATTTTAACTTGCATCAACTATTTGTCTGCTGACCCGGCAAAGTATTTGGAGGCAATCCGGGAACGATTTATTTTTGTTTGACGGTGATAAATAAATCAGTTTAAAACAATATTTTCTATTTAGGTAAATCAAGTAAATGTAGTAAGCAGAATGGCGTCTCGGGTATCACATATTCTGCCACCAAGCAGTAGTGTGCCAATTTTACTGTGTTCCGATTTGAAGCTGACGAAACTACAGGGCTATTGAGATTTAGAATGTCTCAAAATGACGCTGAAGCAGTGATACTCAGGAATTTGTTTTGTTCTAGGTATCGCCGCAATGATCATGGACAGAAAGAACATGGTTTTGTCTTATACTAAAGTAAGTAAAATATCTTTAAGTAGAACACCTTCGCGATAAACAGGCGACACAAGTGGGAAGAATCTGGGGGCAAAGGACACTTGCCGGCACGACCGAGCAGGGTTAGCACGTAAATGTTATTGTTAACTGTTGTGTAGGTAGGTGGGCGTCATGTTAAAATTTAATAGGTTAGTGACTTTTTAATAACAAGGTATTAAAAAGTCACAGAAGTTACATGCGTCTTATAGATTTGATGTTGAAGCTACGAACAAAAAAGATCGATCAAAGATTTGTTCGTAGATACGATGTCGACATCCCTACACGCGCCTCGCGCTAAACCTGCGTGAATCAACGCTAGTAGGGAAGATGTTCTACTTACTCGGGCCCACGCGCTCCAAGTACGTTTTGCTTTTACCACCGGAGAGCGTTTCGTTCGTCTTGTTACTTTAAGATAAAAAAGTAAAATTTTATATTTCGGAAAAAAAAGACGAAATCTTGTCGATGTAAATTTGTATTTTTAACAGCATATATTGATCGCATTTTCTCAGTTTGATACTGTTTTTAGGGTTCCGTACCCAAAGGGTAAAACGGGACCTTATTACTAAGACTCCGCTGTCCGTCTGTCACCAGGCTGTATCTCATGAGCCGTGATAGTTGGACAGTTGAAATTTTCACAGATACTAAAATACAGAATAAAATAAATATTTAAGGGGGCTCCCATACAATAAACATGTTTTTTTTTTGCCTTTTTTTATTGATAATGGTACGAAACCCTTCGTGCGGGAGCCCGACTCGCACTTGGCCGGTTTTTATTTTAGTTTGAAAAAGAAAACATTTCTTTGTGCCTTTTACAAATTTTGATAACTACAATCAATTATTTTATACCGTTGGAAAAACTATTTGTTGAGTATAGTGTTAATGTTGCAGCTAGAGAAATTATTTGTTATTAAAATAAATGTACAAGCCAATGTACAACACCTTCATAAAAGTGAAGCAGTTCTATTATTCTTGCATTTTACGTCTAAACAAATCTATTTTACCAAATTACAATCGTACGAAGAAGTCATAAAGACCAAGATATGACATTCAGATAAAGCTTTCTAATGATGAGTTCCTGCCATATCGCAAGATCTCTCGGTGTCTCAATGAAAACAAACTACGCTCTTCATATTTACGAGCGGCGACAGACTTGAAAGACCTATTTCCATGCAGCCCCTTTTCTCACTCGGTCGAGAATAGAGTCCTATATCTTGCTTACTCATTCTCTTGACATTTCTAGCTAAAGGAACAGTAGAATCGATCTCGAGCACGCGAGACTTATTCCAGACATTCAGACGGTATCGGCGCCCGCGCCACGCCGTGTATTTTCGTCATGTCACCACAGAATAAACAGTAGACACCTTGTCTAGAGTTGACGACTTGCGAATGGTGAGAGGTTTATGCTTACGTTCTTTGTTACCTAGACGCAACTCTTGTGGTGTAAAAATGCTCTGCACCCTTAACGTAAACTCACACTGAGTTCCCTATCTCTACCTATCCAGATATACAAGCAAATGAGGGACCTTTTTTATGTAAAAGTAATTATACGTACGAGACGCTCTTCCTTTTAAATCTTTATTTTTGTTAGAGAGTTTAGTCAGACATTACTATGTCACCCTCGTCTCTTACTAGTTATATAAAATTTTCTTATATTCTACGCTTAATATAAATATTGGTGATGCGGAGCAGTATTCTGACCTCTTCCGATAAGGGATTAGCCAGTACACTGTTGCACCACCCTACACCCAACAAGTTGAGGTCGGTTTTTAAAAAGAAATCAGATCTCTCAGCTTCGGTTCGAACACACTCGGCCACAACATGATATGGAAACGCTCTCCTGATGGTAAGAGATGATGCCTATCCAGGACCATTGCAGCGATACAGAGTTCTTTCAGTAGTAAAACAAAGTCCAGGGCATCGCTGCTTTGGCGCTCATTTTGACTTTCGATGGTTAGTCACAATAGCCCTGTGATTTTGCTAGCTGCAGTACTCTTCAAACCACAGTAATGTTTACACATTTAGGTATTATGTATTATGTATACACATTGCTAGCTGCAGTACCCTTCAAACCACAATAATGTTTACACACTACTTCTTAGGGGCAGAATATCTGGTACTGCGGTGGTACATACCTAGACGACGAAAATATGATGTTATAGGGTCACCTAAAACTTAAAGGGTACTCAAAATAATGAGCGCCAAAGCAGCGCTAGCCTGGACTTTGCTTTGTTACTCAAAGTTTTGGGTACCGCTGCAATGATCATGGACATGCGTTAGCACTTATTTTAAGATAAGATAAGGTAATCTTTATTGCTTAAAACTGTGTACATATTAGTCTTATATATAAGTTTTTATACAACAGTTTATCCTAGCGGACATTATCAGGAGAGTGTCCCGTTAGTCTCATAACTTTTACATAAAAAAATGGAAAGAGGTTCTCAAACCTTTTGTTACCAATATATTTCTTCTCTTATTACGTAGAGAAAGCTTTCGAGATGATCCCACAATTTTCATGAGCTAGACTGTTCAGTAGATTTTTAGCTCCGATATGAATAATTTCGATATGTTCGGGCGCCTATTAATACGAAGTTGGTTTTTATAAAATAAGCATTTGCAACAATAATCTTCAACCAGTTTATAGTACCAACACAATAAGCCAAAGTAGAAAATAAACCAATTTCTCCAGGTTACACGTTGTAGAGATCGCATTTAACAGACAGATTTACTGTTATTGGGCTACAGGAGTCCGACTTGAAGGCCCGACTAACATTCAGCCCGACAAAATTATACGTGCAGTTGGTTAATCGACGTAACTAAAATTTTCTACGGTAAGTTGTCAATTTTGGTCTAAAACTAAGATTGGGGCTAACTCACTGACTGTAAAGATAAAATGGTCGAACTAACAAATTAATGCATCTAAACTCTAACTAACATCGGCATCGTCTCTCTGAACTGAAACTCGTGTTTATAAACAATATTTTATTTCTCGAAACGTTGAAGATTAAAAAGTTAAAATTTGAGACTGGCTGCTTGTGATTTATTGATATAACTTCCGTGTTCTAAATTTGAAAAATTAAAATTTAGGGAAGTGCTGTTATTCGGAAAATCTGGAATCCCAAAAGAAATATCTCGATGAAGTTTTTATTGTTTCTATTCGGTGTCGTTGTAGAAATATTATTATTATATATGGGGTATTTAGAATTACATATTTGCATTTTGCATAATAAGTTATTATAAATGTGAAAGGAATTATGTTGCTCTATTTGTCTGTTACTGACTTTTAATGCCTAAAAGGCTTAACCCAGTTTATTAGGACAGGATCAGGACTAAATATAGAATACCTAAAACGTGGAAAACAATAAAAAATCACGTACGAAACAGTTTTTTTTTAATGTTTAACAAGCTAGGTGTTTGGCCACAGCTCATCTGATTTTAAGTGACGGTGTGGTCGAAGATGATAAACTCACAGCATGGAATGGAACTGGCTCTCAAGTAAAGCTGCCAGAACACACCGCTAGATGCTTAGTGGCAGATTTTCAACTTGAGGGTGATCGCTAGCCAGCCGAGTACTAGAAAGTACCCTACCACCAAGTATGTAACATAGTGAGGAAACCATGATAATGGTTTCCTCACTATGTTTTTCCTTCACCGGCAGCTCAAGCTCATTGTTGGGGTTTGAGCCCATGCCCTTCGGCATGCAAGCCGACCACGCTAATCACTGAGCTATCATCGCTACAAAATAATGAACGCATCTGGCATCAATAAACTACATACATAAAAGTACTATCATATATTCGTTATATTAGCCCTTAGTCAAGACAACGCTTGCAAAGAATAATGCTAATATTAAAACTACCTACACCGAAACACCTACTGACCATCTATCACAATAAGATTTTCATTAAATTGAAGTCACATATAGGTTGGGTCGGCAATAAAATAAGTACAATCCAACCAAGATGTCAAAACATGTAAATAAATGTGGAACTTATTTTTTTCTACGGGAAGCTATAACTTTTGTTTAAAAAATACATTGGTGGCTCCCTCAGTCGACTCCAAAGATTTGCTAGTTGTCCTATTGTACATGACATCACTCGTTTACCACAGCTCAGTGACAAGAGCGCGTCCATTGAACAAATTGGCGTGCGTTGTAAATACGCCCCCACGTTTGCTCAATGCAATGACAATCAAGAGAATGATTGTGGGAAGATTAGGTTAGTCAGGTACTCACTTGATATACCATAAGATATAAAGCCAGTGCAGAATGATATTCGACTTCCTCCACTATCTACTTGATAAGAAATTAGTGAGGTCATCTTCCCACAAGGTGGACAGACGACCACAAAAAGACCGCAGGAACGCGCTGGATGCGAGCCGCTTCCAACCGATCTCTTTGGAAATCAATGGAGGAGGCCTATGTCCAGCAGTGGAACTCTTACGGCTGAGATGATGATGATGATCATGATGATGAAGGTCATCTTGTGAAAGATGTTTTCATGTTAGTGACCTCAAGTTCGTTAGTTTTGGCAGACCGTCTGGACTTCCAATCTGGAGGTCCTTGGTTCGAATCCCATGGCGCGCACCTCTATCTTCTCTAGATTATGTACGCATTGCCGATAACTTCAAACGGTGAAGAAAAACATCGTGAGAGTTCTTAAAAAAAGTTTTCGAAGATGTGTGAAATCTGCCAGACTCGCACTTGTCCAGCGTGGTGGACTACGGCCTTATCCTATTCATAATAAGAATAGACCCAACAGTGGGCCAGTTTATAAAAAACAGGGCTGACTCGGACCTTACAGACACCAGAACGATACGGTTTTTAGGGTTCCGCACCCAAAGGGTAAAACGGGACCCTATTACTAAGACTCCGCTGTCCGTCTGTCACCAGGCTGTATCTCATGAACCGTGATAATTAGACATTTGAAATTTTCATAGACGATGTATTTCTGTTGCCGCTATAACAACAAATACTAAAAAAAACAGAATAAAATAAATATTTAAGGAGAAACAACAAACGTGACCTTTTTTGCTCGTTTTTCCTTTATATTAATAACGGCAACTGGTAAACGCTTGGAATATTCGCAAGAATATTTAGTTACACATTCACTTTAAAAATAAATAATTAAATTAAAATAAAACAAATATTTAAGGAGGGCTCCCTCCCATACAACAGACATGATTTGTTTGCCGTTTTTATAGATAATGGTACGGAACCCTTTATGCGCGAGTTCGACTTGCACTTGGTCAGACTTTAGAAAGTAGCTGTCAAGTTGGGAAGTACATTGCAATTGCTATCTCTTCTTATATGTTTAATGTTTATGTATGGTAGCATATGTAAGTGTATAATTATAGGTATATATGTATGTCTATAAGTATATATATATATATATATATGTATATTATATAAGGTATATTTAAGTATTGATATTTTATAATAGATTTAGGTATGTATTTGTGTCTTTTATATATTATGTTTTTAAATGTTATATATATATATATATTATATTATTTTAATTCTCTTACCAACACACCCCGTCCTTCCTACTAAACCCTCTCCATACTTAGGTTGCCTGGAAGAGATCGCTCTAAGCGATAAGGCCGCCAATTGTTCAACTAGTATTAAGTTTTTACTTTAAAATTGTTTTTAGTAATAATTGGTGTGAACAATAAAGAGTTATATTATTATTATTATTACATTGGAATACACCTTACTTATAAAGGTTGCTTAAAGTTAACTTCCCTAAAATGCTCTAACTTCTGGCTGATACTTTAAACAATATTTATAAGTAAAGGCCAAGAGGTTTTTAAGATACAGGTGGGGGCTACCTTGCTGAGTACTGGAAGGTGCCGTTTCAACATGATTTCGTTTCTTTATGTTGTCTTCCTTTATCGGCAACTCTAGCTTAACTTGGTGGTAGATCTAAGCAGGAGGTCGTCTAGGTAGGTGCCACCGCAGTACAGTGTGTAAACATTACTGTGTTCCAGTTTGAAGGGTACTGCAGCTAGAGAAACTACAGGGCTGGTGAGACTAACCATCTAATGTCTCAAAGCAATGAGCATCAAAGCAGCGATGCCCATTTGTCTTGCTACTTAAAGTTTTGTGTATCGTTGCAATGGTCATGGACAGGCGTTATCTCTTATCATTAGAAGAGCGGCTCGTCTTATAACTCTTACATTAAAAAATGCTGATTATTTCCAGGACTAGTGTACCTAAATGGGCAAACTAACATCCCAAAAAAAATCTTATAAAACAATAAAGCGCGTCCTCGTTAGCAAATAATTAGTAAATTCCGGTAGCGAAATATTAAGCGTCTGACGCATTAACGTCAGGTCAATGTATTGTTTGTTTATAAATAAACCTTACTGTTCCCAGGTCATGTACGAGTAACTCCAGGTCAAAAAAATACTTAAGCTTAGTTTCATAAAATAAAACAACTCAAATTATTATTGAACTTTACATCATAATTTCCCGGCTATAAATAACGACCGAGCAAATGTCAAAGCTATTAATTGCTCATTAAAAATTATTTGCTCTTCATTTTTATTCGTTTTATTCTGCATCTGCATCGGTAAATTGAATTCAGAATTGGTGCTAAATTATTCGTGTTTTTACTAAAGCTCGCGCATTAATAATTCACATTTTAATACAGCACTAGCTTACTCCACTCTCACTGTTTTGTTTTCACTTTCGATTTCGGGTTCGTAATTCAAATCACTACAATCTACGTTAGTGTAGTCCACTGCTAATTTCGCATCACTCCCTAAAGTTCAATTTATCGACTAATCAAAGTTTGTTAGCTACATCACTACGTATTTTCGAAATTTAAATTCGTTTGCGGCAGCGCAATGCAATCGCGTCGCGACGTTCACGCCGACTGCCCGGGTTCGGCTGCCTGCCAAAGAATCCACGCCTGAAAAGATATTTATGTGAATATGACTATTTACCGAAAAGCTGTTAAGATTTTTTTATGATCGTAAGTTTTATTAAACAGGATGAGGCGTTGAGTTGTTGATGTGAGCTGCGATATCCCTCTATCGCAGGGTTTCTTAAAGTGGGGTCCGTAATAAGTGTGAAAGGGGTCCACAGTAGCTCAAATTAATTCTTAAAAATGTGCAGTAAAATAACTGATCATTTGCTTGATTACTCTCGCTGGTTATTGTTGAGCAGCGCGAGGCGCGAGGGAACTGCCTACGTCTCCCTGGGCCCGCGCCCCTATAACCGCCCGCTGGCTCAGTCGTGACAACACTCACACCTATTAGCATTAAGCATTAGTACCTAAGTGTGAGTGTATTACCAATAAAAGTAATGTTTTTAAATTAGTTTTTTTTCCACAATATTATTTGCCAGGGGTTGCGTATTAGGACTTCCATAGTTTTCAGGCGCTATACATACATTACAATTATTATTATATTATGATGATTGTATATATATCTATAAGTACATTTATTTAGGTATATTGTTAAAATTATAATTATTTAATATTTTTGATATTTTTCAATATTAATTCTTTTTTGTCGTACTTTTTTAAGAGCGTCGCCTCTACTTTGACGCTTCTGATCTATCCGTGGGTCTGCCTGCAAAAGAATGCTTTTAGCACCGCCTTTTGAGTCTATTCTACTATTCTTACCCTTTTTAGTGTTGCATGCCTCAAAAGGAAAAAAACGGAACCCTTATAGGATCGCTTAATTGTCCGTCTGTCTGTCTGTCGAGACCCTTTTTCTCAGGAACGCGTGTAGGTATCAAGCTGAAATTCATATCAAATACTCAGGTCTACTGTCCCTTGGAGCTGTGAAAATATCAAACTTCTAAGCCAACGCAATCAAAAGATACAGCCGTTTATGCTGTAAATTTTCTACACTCGCAAGAGAATCAAAACCTTCAGGGTACTTCCCGTGAACTCAGAATCTTGAAATTTGGTACGAAGCAACGTCTTTTCGTCTCTTTATCTCGCGAGTAATCGGTTTCTTCTAAGCAAGCGTGCTCCATCTTCGCTTAACATCAGGCGAGATGACGAAAGATCAAGACCACCTATATTTTTTTAAATAAAAGCGCAATTACTAAATTACAGGTATCTTTATCGTACACCTAACGCGAATTTCATGTTTTTTTTACCTATCCCTCCCGTCCTTGTCACAGCTGGTCACATTTATGAGACTCCTGGTGTGTCTCCTTGTCCTCTTCCTGGTGTCACGTTACATATTTTGCAATTTTATTTTTCAAATAAACAATTTAAACATTATGCTGATAAAGATAGAGTAGAAAATATATAAATAAATAAAGTTTTTCGTTAATAGTTCAAACTTCGTCTTTTAATGCTTAAATATGTTAGTTTTTGAAATATGACGTCACGGACTTTAGGACCTATGTTATATTTAGCCGACCCTTCCCCTTGCTCTTTTAACGTGTGACATAATCTAGGAATGTAAGGACATTGTAATAAGATTCGAATAACAAATCGTATTGTGTTGTAAGTAGTTGCCGAGTCAGCATTCTGCAAGCTAGTTAACATGCTACTTGAAGCTAATGTACACTCTTATTTTACAAAGAGCCCGACAGTATTTCTCTTCAGGTACGCAATAGAAATAATCACAAATTATACTCTAAATAAAAACATAATGTCATCGAAATAAGAGCCATGCAATCCGAGTTGCTTATCATATCTCATACAGTACAAAAGCTAGTGCATTTTATAACAATATTATTTGATTCACCATTCTGTCGTAACCTAAAGAATTTACGTACCGAGTTTTTTGGTGGGAACGTGGAAAAGTCATGGCAGTGCATTGTATTATTAAACTAGCGACCCGCCCCGGCTTGGCACTTTGTTTTACACTATGTAGATATAAATATCGTAAGACATTTCACATAGCGCCATCTAGCCCCAAATAAACAATGCTTGTATTATAGGAACCAGATAACTGATAAAGTACTTTTTTTTTTGTAAATACATACTTATTGTACATACAGTACACAGAACCAACATTTATCGTCACATAAATGTTTGTCCCGGTGGGAATCGAAGCCACGCCCTACAGCTTTTGAAGCAAATATTCTACAAAATAAGCTAACAGGGCAGGTATTTTTCAAAACTTGTGTTCTATTACGTATATTTATGTACAAAAATAGTAGTGTTTTATTCATAAAGTGCAGAATGCGTGTGGGTAAGTGATATAATGTGGTGAAATATGAGCTTTGTGTTGCTTCTTAAACTTTATGGAATAGTAAAGTCACCACTACTTTACTAGGGCATGACAGGAATCGACTCAGACATACTTTGTTGGATTTTAACTTGATTTGTCATAAAAACGAACTTCGTAACGATGATAGCTCAGTGGTTAGAGCGTTCAAACTCCAACAATGAGCTTGAGCTGCCAGTGAGGGAAAACATCGTGAGGAAACCATAGCATGGTGGTAGGGCATTTTCTAGTACTCGGTTGGCTAGCTACTAGCGAGTTGAAAATCTGCAGCCAAGCACCTAACGATGTGTTCCTCAATTGAGAGCCATTTCCATTCCACACCGTCACTTAACATCAAGTGTGCTACGGTTAAACACCTAGGTCAAGCCATATAAAAATACTTGAAAATGTCAAAATACTCGACACTGGCAAATGCACAAAGTGTAATGCCAAAAATAAAAAAATACTTACGTGGCGCTATCCATGAAGTAAGTCGTTTTTATACTTAAACAAGCGACCCGCCTTGGCATCGCACGAGTGCAATGAAGATAATTATATGGTGCATATGCATATTTTATGCACATACGTTTTTTGTTTATACAAATAAAAATAGTTTTTTTTTTAATTCAAACTTTATGTGGTGCCTAACCGATACCGTCATAATTATATGTAGTATATTATACAAGGTTAGTACTAAGTCTTAGTCCACATGCACTTATCTAGAAATGGCTGCAAACCGCAAGTTCTAATGCTATTTGGCAAAGTCGCCTGTTCGCCAGCATTAGTTCTAATCTAGTTACTATCTAGGTCGATCCAGACGCGATGTTTGCCCTGATTCGGTAGGTAGATCTTTTAACTGGCCGAATTGGTGACCTGGCTTTTCGACGGAGGATATACGACCTTATTTCAAGGTGTCTAAAAGTGGTTTATTGATAGAGTTGTTTGTGAAAGTAAAGCTGGGAAATGCGGACTATTTTGCTGGTAAAAGCTTAATTTCCGCAAAGCGAATAGGTTATAAGCTTAACTTAATTTTATCTGAAGTTTGGAGCGGCCTTTAAAAATAATAAGCTGCGTTTTGATAATTATGTTACCTTAGTATTATTAGATATAGTTATAGCATATCAGCAGATATTCTGCTGTATTTTACTATTTTGCCATAATACTCGCCACGCTTGGCAGGTGTATCTTCATTCACCGTTGGCAGGCGGGTTAGCGAGCGCAGTTAAGTGTGATTGTTCAAGGAAGACGCTGCTGCCCATCTTCCGGATTACATCCCTTAGCCGACTCATACGGCAACCACGGGTAGAGAGGGTGGGGTACTATTCTTACGCCGGCACCACCACAGCAAAGGGCGGGTCGCTAGTTTGTAATAAAAAACAATCTTTTTTGTACTATAGGTATGTATGTTGTGTTAAAGTAGGCACTATTTTTTGCGGCATTCTACACCTTGAACCCTTTCCTGCCCTTTACCGTAGCGGAAGTTTCTGTAAGTAACCATGTGGCGTTGGTTCATAGCTCGCGGTACTTTAGATGTGTGTTTACAAACTAATGTTTATTTAGAGATGTATTTATAAATAAATAAAACGATCATATGTAACACAATACAGAGTCATTCATAATATGTGATTTGAACATTATGAACAACTTTTACTCTAGATTTACGTATATAACTCTGAAATCATGAACAAATCAGCTGATCCATACATTTAGTCAAGGTCAACTTTTTCTATGGAACAGCTGATTTTATTTTCTCGAGTTTGGAGTTTTGCTCATAGTAAAAGTTGTTCATAATGAGTATGATAACAACCATTCGGCCCTGTATGTTGGAATTACTAATAAAGTTATTTACTATTTAAAATACTTAGTTTAAAAACACATTCTTTTATATGAACACCGTTATTTTTTTAAGTATTTAGAATACAATAGACAATAATTTTATTATATACCAAAGCATATACAATTATACATATAGGCATCTTAAAAAATTATAAAACACCATGCAATTATATGTCAGACGTCAAATATTAAATATCATCCGGCTAAACCTCCCAAAGGTTTAGCCGGATGATATTTATTCAAAAGGCAGAATCGATTAAATGTCGGACAGATAGACGACTCATAGATATTAGAGCATCATTGCAACTGACTACTCGATTTTTAAAATAAACGCGTATCTTTTAATATAATGTAACCACTTGAGCTATTTTTTTTTAACTTTATAAATTCTAAAAAAAAATAGAACTTTATCAAAACATCTGGTTTAAACAAGTTCAACTTAGCTAAAATTGTAGGCAATAGGTTGTTAAAGCCCATAGGTCGATAACAAAGGCACGCCTGTACTATTAGGTAATCGACACCGATAACACAACCACGGTAATATAACAACTAGGGCTGTCAACTAAGCTACCTACTTCTGTTGGTTATCATACTTATACTCATTTTAATAGACCCAAATGACTCCGCTGATCTCTCGAATCAGAATTTTTGTCAGTTCTAAAACTTTACGGTAAGTACTGTGCTAATAGAAGTTTCGTGCTAGCTACAGATGAAAAATAATGTTGAGTAAAAAATTAGTGAAGACTCCTTGGACCTAAATGTTTTGCTCGTTTACACAAACTACAAGCAGATTCCTATATACGGCTTAACGTCACACAAATGCGTTTAGTATTTGTGGGCGACAAGCAAAAGTCGTAGGTCCAAAGAACCTTCATTCATTTTCTGCAGCACATTCTACTTTATCTTTTTTCTTATCTGTGATACTAGCTTACCTAATACAATACCGAAAAAAATCCTCTTCTTTTTTATTATATTCTTATAAATACTTTTCTTTCTGTTCCGTAAAGTCTGATTAATTATTTAATTATTTTACAATAGTACAATATCTGCAAAAAAGCCGCAAACCAATCAAGTAAATGAGTTCCAGTAGTGACAGTTATTGCGAATAAACAAAGACGACTGCAAAAGAATACTTTGCAGAAAAAGGTCCTGCGAAAGGCTGCTTCAGAGATGAAAGGATATTGGAAGCAAAGCGTAAAGATTACGTCATCTAGTGGCGTTATATAGACTTAGTAAGCTAAGTATAGCTATAGATTTTAGTAGCTTAGGCACGTCCAGAAACCTTAAAACCGGAAAATTAGATAAAAGCTGGCAAAAAGTGGTCTATGGGCTTAGGTGGTCAGATTTTGGGGATCTCACATTTCTATAAGTAAGTCCAAGGAAGACAACGGCGCAGCCATTGTAGAGAGATATAAGGAAAACACCCTCAGCATTCCCCGGACGTGATGCAGTGAGCAAAGTTCTAGGGGGAACAGGTCGTACTGTATAAAAATTCTGGTGTCTACAGGGTAAGCACAGACACAGGTTTTTTTAGAAGATAGAATTCTACATTATCCAGTTGTACCTTAATACAACCAGGTATCCTTTAGCGGATTAAAAGGTACATCCAATAGCGGACCAGCCCACAAAGTTGATGACGATAATTTTGTTTTCGCAGACGCGGTTGTAACCCTACCCAAAGAATAAATACGAAATAACGGTAATGGTATTGTATGTATAAACACGCGCACGTGTTAACTTGAAGTTCCCTAATGGAGGGAACAAAGGACTTCATACAAAGGGCCTTAGGTGATCGAAATCTAAACGTGTACAACTCATGGCCTTAATGTTTTTTCAAAGAATCCTCGTATCGATAAAGAATATTCAAATATTACTAAGTTCTACACGACGTAGTGATGTATAGATAACTCTCTAAGGAGTGACGATATACATAGGACAGCTGGTGGTGGGTGAAATCCATAAACTGAAGATCGAGCTAAGTGGCGCATCATGGCAGAGGCCTATGTCCAGCAATGGACTACGATAGGTACTGATACTTTTTATGGTGATAATTTATTTACGTTTTATTATAAAACCCTTCATAATAACACAATCTCTACATATTACGATTTAAAATATACAGCCCAATAATTCCTAAAAAAGCAGACAGCAAACTTAACCGATAGGTACTGCTGGACAGTGAACATCCTTTGGGTACCTAACTTTCTGCAGTGCCTAAAGATAAGTTAGCAGTTCCACCAGAATATTAAATGTTTCAATTGTTGTTTTGTTTTCCTGGTCCCACACTGTAAACAAAATACCTGACCAGATTAGCTTGCCGTGGGTCCAAATATCCATAGTCCAACTGATACTCAGACTCATGATAAAGGTGTTGCCAAGTTTAATTATGTTGTTCAAATATTTATTTCACATTAGAAACCTAAAAATTCGTTGCTACCTAAAATCAAATTCTTAGATCTCACAAATCTAATTTCGAAACCCCATTACTAACTCCTTTATTTCTCGTTCCGGGCCGCTTCATTTCATTAGCAAACAGCATTGTGTACAAAGTGTATTGTATGGTACAATCCCATGGATAACATAGACACTGTAGTGTATACAGGACACAATGGACGTCCGATGGCCATGGTGGCATAATTGTTCCATTGGATATCCATTTCTTTTGTTTAGATTTCAAATCTATGTCAACTTCAAACAACTTTTTATATTGCTAAAGGATTCTACCACGCTAAGAGCAAGGTTAGTAATGGAAGTGTCCTTGGCAAAAATTGTTTCTCTTTTTTACCCGACTGCCAAAGAAGGGTTATGTTTTTCGCGCGTATCTTGGATGTACATGTATGTAAATATTTTTGTTACCTCTTATCTTCCAAACGGCTGGATGAATTTCGACAGCTAAGATATCGTTACATTCGTCTTAAAAACCCAAATGTTCTTAGGTAGGTGTTTGAAAAAATAACATAATGGTGGATTCTTAGCGCGAAATACAGTAGGTACGTTAATAAAAAAAAAATACCAAAACCTATCGAATAAGGTTTGACCTAATAAAGAAAATTAAAAGAGGATTACATAAATATACATATATAAGTTATGTTTAAATTTAATTAGAAATAATAAATTTGTATAAAACGTTTTTTTTCCTTTAATTATAGCTATTATAATCGAAGTCGGGTTATATATTTTTTAAACTCTTCGACTTGTTACAAGATTTTATTTAACTTGCAATGTTTGGTTTAGGACGAATCTTTCAAGCTGAATTAGAATCACTTACTACTGAATTGAGATTTGACATATATGTACGTTCAGTTCCGATGACAGTGCATGTTTATGGTTTGGTAAGCGAGACCTGACTACACACAGGGTTGGCTCCAGACAAAGGCACTCTTCAACGGTTAGCGGTATTGCCACGAAATTCTGGGTGCACATTTAATTTTGATAACCCGTTTTAAATTACACCATTACCTGGCTGCAGCATATATTAAAGCTTGTTTTAAGAGATATTTTTAATAGTAACTTATTTCAGTTGTTAAACGTTCGTTCTGACTATAACGTATACAAAAACTCTTTAGCACCGGTCCCGTGTCTGGAAAAAGGGATGGATTTACGTTGACTGCACGCCGCGTTGGACACTAGATATGGTAGTTATCTAGTTAAACCTTGGCCCGTGTAAGCATGTGAATATATCAAAAAAATTATCACACTAAAAAGATATGAAAAATTTAAGTTCATATCTGTTAAGTTGTTTAAGACTTGAAATCCACCAAAAAGTCTTACTTGAATCAAAGTTTATTTGAGTTCAAATCTACATTTCGTCATTCTAGACAGCAAAAACTATGCTATTTATACCGAAGCTATTGCAAATATTTTACACTGACTTTCAATAAGACCAGGTCGTTGCTAAAAATATTTTAGAATGTTTCATTTGGAGATACAGAACGGTGATTTTGCTTTGCATATGGCATAAATACTGAGTAAATTCCAAGATATTAAAAATGAACACTGAAGACCTATTCTATAAGATAATATACCAGGTAAAGTTAACATAACGCTGTAAAATTCAGGTTGAATTCGCGTGGAATGGTATTCTTTATGTCAACGTCAAATTTTACAAATGCAACGAGGTGTATTATTACTTATTTTTGAACTGTCAAGTTGGTAGTAAACTTTTTAATGAATATAATGCTTTAAACACTATTCGGCAAGAAAACAATCCCATGTGAATTAATGAACAAGGCACAAAAGATTTAAAAAAATATATAACTCTAGGTACTTGTCAGTACTAAATAATTATCAATTGGTTTATACTTATTATGTTTATCATTATAACTATTTTTAAGAGAACCCCAAAATCTCAAAGTCTGCTGTGATATACAATCATTACAATGGAGTACGAGTACAAATAAAAATGAGCTCCTTTCGAACGAGGAACACCGTTCCGCGTATACCTTGTATAATTGAAGAGTATTAAACAAACCTGTGAATGTTGTGATTCATAACCATGTTCTCTTTGGCACTATCGGCTGCGTTGTAGCCTGTAACAAGAAAAAAAAATTAGGTAATTTTTCGTATGTATAATTGTATCACATCACCAGCCACAGGTCGTCCACTGCTGGACATAGGCCTCCTCCTGGGGGGGTTTTACCAATACTCGCTACGCTTGGCAGGCGGGTTGGCGAGCGCAGTTAGATGTGATTGTTCAAGGAAGACGCTGCTGCCCATCTTCCGGATTACATCCCTTAGACGACTCTTACGGCAACCACGGGTAGAGAGGGTGAGGTACTATTCTTACGCCGGCACAACCACGGCAATAATTGTATACTGGTATTCAATTAAGTGGTCATCCCTTTGTAGTGGTTTGCTCAGTGGTTAGCGCGGTTCAAACCCAACAATAACCTTGAGTAGCCGATGTAGACAAAACACCGCGAAGAAACTATAGCATGGCAGTAGGGTACTTAGATGGTGTTAATGGAAAATTTGCGACCAAGATCCATTGGATATGTTCCAACAGCCTCACTTGAGAATGGGTTCCCATTACAGACTAAGTTTTAAATTATGAACTAGGATTGCATTTACCGCAAATTGAAACTTTAAAAAAAAAACGAACGGTCGATCTCGAATTATTCGTATTTTTTGCCGTATTATCAGGTAAGCTGTAGTCAAATACCTAGCTACCACACATACAAAAATTGCTGAAGTTGTATCACAGTCTTTTTTATGAAAACTGTAAGTGACATATTTCAGATATACATTTTCTACCATGAAATAAAAGTATTAAAAATGATAAATTATTCAAATTTGCAAAATATGGTTTATTATTTATTTATAAATATTAAGTAGTATCATATTTATTTGTTAGCTGTATTTATACATATGCATGTACGTATATATATATAAATAAATAAATATTGTAGGACACATTACACACAGCGCCATCTGACCCCAAACTAAGCAGAGCTTGTGTGATGGAAGTCAGATAACTGATAGAATACATAAATACTATTTTTTTTTTTGTAAATACATACTTATAATACATACAAAACACCCAGACACAGAACAAACATTTGTTTATACCAAACAAACATTTGTCCTTGGCGGGAATCGAACCCACGCCCTACAGCTCAGGCAGTGGGAGTATGCACTCCCAATGAGCCAACAGGGCTGTCAATATGTGTGTGTGTTTATGTATATGTATATATATATGTATATATATATATATATATATATATATGTATGTATATATATATATATACATATATATATACGGACAGCGGTGTCTTAGTAATAGGGTCCCGTTTTACCCTTTCGGTACGGAACCCTAAAACACTAAGACTGTATATATATACCCTATTACTAAGACACCGCTGTCCGTCTGTCCGTGTGTCACCAGGCTGTATCTCATGAACCGTGATAGTTAGACAGTTGAAATTTTCACAGATGATGTATTTCTGTTACCGCTATAACAATAAATAATAAAAAACAGAATAAAATAAATATTTAAGGGGCTCCTATGCAACAAACGTGTTTTTTTTTTGCAGTTTTTATAGATAATGGTACGGAACTCTTCGTGTGCGAGTCCGACTCGCACTTGGCCATCTCGCACATCTCATA
The DNA here is from genome assembly GCA_950106695.1 of Biston stratarius. Taxonomy (NCBI): domain Eukaryota; kingdom Metazoa; phylum Arthropoda; class Insecta; order Lepidoptera; family Geometridae; genus Biston; species Biston stratarius. The sequence goes on from OX467112.1 coordinate 4,228,927, forward strand.
TACATATACTGTGGGGATGGCTGGTAGAAAATGCTTTTAACATTAAGTCCTGCTTTTGTGCATATTTTAGTAAGCGTACAATAAAGAATTAAAGAAATATATATGGCAGAGACTTTAAAATAAAAGTTTTAATTACTTCAGACTAATTCAAAGTTCATAAATAACTAAAGCTTTTGATACTGTTTAAGTCTCATTATCGCAGAGATCACAGGATATGTCCAGATTCTGGTGCAGGTATGAATTTCAGGATGTGTGGTTTTTAGTGTTTTTGTTAGGTAGCCTTTATGTAGGGCTAACCGCAGACAGGACGACGAAATGATCGCTCCTACCGTCTAGTTCATGTTCCTAGATGACTTACTTCGGCGAAAACAGAAAACCATTTGTAGACTAATAGGCTTGTGTTTACTAGGAATAAAACGGATGAAGTAAAGTTATAATGATTAATCATGATAACATAAAACAAAATTAATTTTTAATGATTATATTATAAAAGATTATAATTTAAATATAAAATTTAATTCGTCTATGGTGAAAGTGGAAGTCAAGTTGACGAAAGCTACTTTAATAGTCCAGTCTTTTTCGTCCTTCGTTCTCGGTAGTCATGACTGAAAAAGTAGTAACATCATTTATGCACATTTATTAGTACCTACTTAGGACTTATCTAAATAAAAATCTTTTTAACGGCAACCTTTTACAATGTTCAATGTACCAAGAGTTTTTAATATATTTTTACGCTTTCCGTAACTCTAAAACTTGAACTTTTTATAGCTGGTCGAGCTGTTTTGCTGTTATTCTGAAAAATATCGTTTGCTCTTATTTAAATTTGTTTCGCGGACCTATATTATAAGGTTTGACATTTTTACGACTTATTGTGGCTTTGTGGAGGCCCAACTTGTTCCGTTTATGCATGAAATATTTTAAATTAATAAAATAAGAAAAAAATAACTAAACCCGACGACAGGTTTAACGGTGTGTTCCGGCAGCCTCACTTGAGAGCCAGTTCCATTCCAGGCTAGGTGTGTTTAATGGTAAACACACCTAGCCACCATCACTTAACATCAGGTGAGCTGTGGTCAAACACCTAGCCTGTCAGCCATTAAAAAAAATAAAACAAAATCAAACACAGCCATCTGACCCTAAACTAAGTAAAGCTTGTGATATGGAAGTTAGATAGCTGATGGAATATATAAATACATTTTTTTGTTAATACATACTTATAATTTGTACAGAACACCCAGACACAGAACAAACATTTGTTTATAGCACAAAACGTTTGTTTTGGGTGGGAATCGACCCATGCCCTACAGCTCTTACAGCAGAGCCAATAGTGCTGTCATACTTAAAACATCAGGTAAGCTGTGTTCAAACACCTAGCCTATAAAAATCTAAATAGGTACAGAATCTTAGAAAAATCTTTCCCTTGACCAAATGTATGGAACTGTTTTTTATTGTTGGTCCCGTGGTAAAAGTTATCCAAAACCCCAATGACTTCTCTTTGTATTAGTGCATCCAAAGCTCACAACCCTGTATTAGTGTAATATACAATCGTCGCTGCCACGTATAAAATTGTGGTACATGCTAATCTATATCATTGTATATAGTTGGTACCTATAAAATATTTGTTATCTGTGTACATCGGCAAGATCAATGTAGTTTATAAACAAAATTGACCCTTACAAGCCATTCTTGATGAATAACTTCCGGAACAAATAAATACAAATCGGTACAATAACTCCCTTGGATGCTGACGGAAATACAACTGCATTAGATGTGATTTAGAAGAAGCATTAGTATGATTCTGTGCGCTAGGAACTACTTTTTGTTTTCAGTATATATATTATTCAATTTCTCTGGTATTTCGTTTTTGAACCAGTAGATTTCATTGGAGACCCTGGAGCTCTCCGTCAGACCGCTTTAGGGGGTTTAGTTAATATAGTGGACAATACTACATAACTCAGGCGACCCTCAACGCAGTCGGGTAGCCTACGAAAAGGTCCCTGGTCAATAAAATAATTACAATTAAGAATTCTCAATACTCAATCGTTTATTGCAGCATATATGTATATAGGTACAGGACTTATATTGCATTGCTATGTTAAATACACATGACCCCATGTATTAGGCATAGCAAGGGTAGGGCAAAAAAAATGGAGCGTGGTTTAAAACCCCAACAATGAGCTTGAGCTGCCGGTGAAGGAAAACATCGTGCGAAAACCATAGCGTGGTGGTAGGGTACTACTTTCTAGTACTCGAGTGGCTAGCTACCACCCTCAAGTTCAAAATCTGAAAGCACCCAACGGTGTGTTCCGGCAGCTTCACTGAAGAGCCAATTCCATTCCAGGCTAGGTGTGTTTATCACCTTAGCTCAGCGCAGTCACTTAACACCAGGTGAGTTGTGGTCACTTAGCCTGTCAAGTATAAAAAACTTAAATATGCAAATACATGATCATTGCGCAACATTAGACTTTCCTCGGACCTACTGTTCCTTGCCTAGATTTAGTCTTATACCTAGTTCTAATATTCATATTAGTTTAAAAATGAATAACTTACAAAGAGTAATAATAGTCGTTCTTTTAGAAAATTAAACCACTGAAATGGCATGTGACAAATAACTGCACCTTAGAGTCCACGCCCAGCAACGCCGAGGCCCGGGCGCGCCCATAGGAAGTCAACAATGCAAGTAGCACAGCCTAAATAAATTAGAATAAAACTGCACCTGAACTACAATTTGAATGGTAGTCTGCCTGAAGGCTGGTTCGATGAACTCGCATGTTACAAACCACAGAGTAAACAAACGCAGAAGAATGAATACCACTATCGTAGGGTTGACACTTGAGCTTCAAAAAGTCTTTAACTTTAGGTGTAAAAACCCACGAAACTATGGCATATAGCAACTGTCATAGAAATTCAATTATACTTTAGAAACTGCAATAATAATGGCCAAAAAAACTAACCTGTGGTTTTGATTCTATGAAAAACAACGCTAATCTTGTCAGCCCTACTAAACACTAAAATCAATAAAACTTTATTATCATCTTTACCTCATCGCCATAAGAACGCTTATAGCATGAACCTGACGATTACGCTCTGAGTAAACATGTCTGTTTACTTGACCGTTGAGTAACTGACTGATTTCATGTATCACTGACTGCATGCTAAGTAGCTGCGATGAGAACTTTCTTGGCCGTGAATAAGCGCTTTACATTAGCCGTTAAAGATCGATACGATACGATTTTTATTTAAAATTAAAAGGACTTTTTGACAGTCCTTGTAAGTTTTATATTTAAGACGCTCCTGGCCATTTAAACGTCGAACAAGAATCCACATTGTTCTATGACAAAGTATATTTTTTTACTGTGGGTAAAAATATATGTTATTTTTAAGCATATCTTTCATTTACTCAGACCATCTGATACATGAAATCATTAACTTCGCTCGATCGAAAAAAATTCCAAAGTTACCTCTATTTCAAAAAACAGAATCCACATACGACTAATTCTAGCTATTTAATTATTTTTTGATAATTCTTAAAATATTACGAAATAATGTAACATTTTTATTTATAAATAAAAATTATAAAAAGTTAAAATGGTAATTTTATATGAATTTTAATCACGAATTTATGGCATCACAGCGCGTTTTTCTTCGCTTCAGACCGCTCGCAGAGCTCGTCGACGTCGGACGTGCGCCAAACTATGTAGCGATCGCCGCCGCGACAAGGTTACGGAAAAAATGGCTAACAAAAGCGATCGTAGAAAAAGACTTTCAAGTCTTGCCATAAAAAAATCGTACCAAATGAGGCGCAAACGACGGTAAGTAAATAAAAATGTATCTAGGTAACTAGGCTGAATTGGTAGTAATAAAAATATTTTCACTAAAACCGACATTTCTTGCTATGCTCTCTGTAGTTAGATGTATGTATATGTAATACGCGTATAAATTAGTAGATAGGTATCTAATAATCAAATTAAAGTAAGTAAGTAGATGCTTTCAAATTAGTATTGTGTACTCATCATCATGATCAGTTCTAGCTCGTTACGTATATTTACGAAGTAATAGTATATAGGTAAACATATACCTACATACATTCTTATTGTATTTTTGCAGAAAGTTACAAGAAGTATGAAGCCTTCTTGACAACCCTGTTGGCTCATTGGGAGTATGTCTGCCTGAGCTGTAAGGCGTGGGTTCGATTCCCGCCAAGGACAAATGTTTGTTTGGTATAAACAAATGTTTGTTCTGTGCCTGGGTGTTCTGTATGAATTATAAGTATGTATTTACAACAAAAAAAACTAAGTGACGGTGTGGTCGAAGATGGTAAAGAACACCTAGCCTGGAATGGAACTGACTCTCAAGTGAGGCAGCCGGAACACACCGTTTTTACAGCCCTGTTGGCTCATTGGGAGTATGTCTGCCTGAGCTGTAAGGCGTGGGTTCGATTCCCGCCAAGGACAAATGTTTGTTTGGTATAAACAAATGTTTGTTCTGTGCCTGGGTGTTCTGTATGAATTATAAGTATGTATTTACAACAAAAAAAACTAAGTGACGGTGCGGTCGAAGATGGTAAAGAACACCTAGCCTGGAATGGAACTGACTCTCAAGTGAGGCAGCCGGAACACACCGTTTTTACAGCCCTGTTGGCTCATTGGGAGTATGTCTGCCTGAGCTGTAAGGCGTGGGTTCGATTCCCGCCAAGGACAAATGTTTATTTGGTATAAACAAATGTTTGTTCTGTGTCTGGGTGTTCTGTATGAATTATAAGTATGTATTTACAACAAAAAAACTAAGTGACGGTGTGGTCGAAGATGGTAAAGAACACCTAGCCTGGAATGGAACTGACTCTCAAGTGAGGCAGCCGGAACACACCGTTATGACAGCCCTGTTGGCTCATTGGGAGTATGTCTGCCTGAGCTGTAGGGCGTGGGTTCGATTCCCGCCAAGGACAAATGTTTGTTTGGTATAAACAAATGTTTGTTCTGTGTCTGGGTGTTCTGTATGAATTATAAGTATGTATTTACAACAAAAAAACTAAGTGACGGTGTGGTCGAAGATGGTAAAGAACACCTAGCCTGGAATGGAACTGACTCTCAAGTGAGGCAGCCGGAACACACCGTTATGACAGCCCTGTTGGCTCATTGGGAGTATGTCTGCCTGAGCTGTAGGGCGTGGGTTCGATTCCCGCCAAGGACAAATGTTTGTTTGGTATAAACAAATGTTTGTTCTGTGTCTGGGTGTTCTGTATGAATTATAAGTATGTATTTACAACAAAAAAAAAAACTAAGTGACGGTGTGGTCGAAGATGGTAAAGAACACCTAGCCTGGAATGGAACTGACTCTCAAGAGAGGCAGCCGGAACACACCGTTATGACAGCCCTGTTGGCTCATTGGGAGTATGTCTGCCTGAGCTGTAGGGCGTGGGTTCGATTCCCGCCAAGGACAAATGTTTGTTTGGTATAAACAAATGTTTGTTCTGTGTCTGGGTGTTCTGTATGAATTATAAGTATGTATTTACAACAAAAAAACTAAGTGACGGTGTGGTCGAAGATGGTAAAGAACACCTAGCCTGGAATGGAACTGACTCTCAAGTGAGGCAGCCGGAACACACCGTTATGACAGCCCTGTTGGCTCATTGGGAGTATGTCTGCCTGAGCTGTAGGGCGTGGGTTCGATTCCCGCCAAGGACAAATGTTTGTTTGGTATAAACAAATGTTTGTTCTGTGTCTGGGTGTTCTGTATGAATTATAAGTATGTATTTACAACAAAAAAAAAAACTAAGTGACGGTGTGGTCGAAGATGGTAAAGAACACCTAGCCTGGAATGGAACTGACTCTCAAGAGAGGCAGCCGGAACACACCGTTATGACAGCCCTGTTGGCTCATTGGGAGTATGTCTGCCTGAGCTGTAGGGCGTGGGTTCGATTCCCGCCAAGGACAAATGTTTGTTTGGTATAAACAAATGTTTGTTCTGTGTCTGGGTGTTCTGTATGAATTATAAGTATGTATTTACAACAAAAGAACTAAGTGACGGTGTGGTCGAAGATGGTAAAGAACACCTAGCCTGGAATGGAACTGGCTCTCAAGTGAGGCAGCCGGAACACACCGTTATGACAGCCCTGTTGGCTCATTGGGAGTATGTCTGCCTGAGCTGTAGGGCGTGGGTTCGATTCCCGCCAAGGACAAATGTTTGTTTGGTATAAACAAATGTTTGTTCTGTGTCTGGGTGTTCTGTATGAATTATAAGTATGTATTTACAACAAAAGAACTAAGTGACGGTGTGGTCGAAGATGGTAAAGAACACCTAGCCTGGAATGGAACTGGCTCTCAAGTGAGGCAGCCGGAACACACCGTTATGACAGCCCTGTTGGCTCATTGGGAGTATGTCTGCCTGAGCTGTAGGGCGTGGGTTCGATTCCCGCCAAGGACAAATGTTTGTTTGGTATAAACAAATGTTTGTTCTGTGTCTGGGTGTTCTGTATGAATTATAAGTATGTATTTACAACAAAAAATCTAAGTGACGGTGTGGTCGAAGATGGAAAAGAACACCTAGCCTGGAATGGAACTGGCTCTCAAGTGAGGCAGCCGGAACACACCGTTATGACAGCCCTGTTGGCTCATTGGGAGTATGTCTGCCTGAGCTGTAGGGCGTGGGTTCGATTCCCGCCAAGGACAAATGTTTGTTTGGTATAAACAAATGTTTGTTCTGTGTCTGGGTGTTCTGTATGAATTATAAGTATGTATTTACAACAAAAAATCTAAGTGACGGTGTGGTCGAAGATGGAAAAGAACACCTAGCCTGGAATGGAACTGGCTCTCAAGTGAGGCAGCCGGAACACACCGTTATGACAGCCCTGTTGGCTCATTGGGAGTATGTCTGCCTGAGCTGTAGGGGCGTGGGTTCGATCGTACTTACATTTCCATGATATTTTTTTACTTTGTAAATATTTACCAAAAATTTTTGCTTCATGATGAATACAGGGTGTTCGGTATGATATTATAGGGCGTCGTACTTACATTTCCATGATATATATTCTACTTTGTAAATATTTACCAAATTTTTTTGCTTCATAATAAATACAGGGTGAAGACAAGAAAAAGTACCAAATGAAATTGGAATTGACGATGCGTAAGTACCTACTTTTTGTAAACAGCTTGGGGGGTTTGGTGGCCTTATTTCGTTTAGATTTGATTACGTCTGTCACCTAAACAGAACTTATGAATATATTTTTAATTCATAATAAATACAAGGTGTTCGGTATGATATTATAGGGCGTCGCACTTTAAATTTTCATATTTTTTTAAACCACGTTGTTCATCATCTCAGCCGTAGGACTTCCACTGCTGGACATAGGCCTCCCCCACTGACTTCCATAATATAGTTCCATAATATAGTTCCATAGACAGTTATAGTGACAGTTGGAAGCGGCTCGCATCCAGCGCGTTCCTGCGGTCTTTATGAGGTTGTCTGTCCACCTTGTGGGTGGACGTCCTACGCTGTGCTTGCCGGTCTGTGGTCTCCACTCCAGAACTATTAGCGTTATTATACAAACACTTCAACACTTCGATATACCGATAGTCAATATGGCATCGTTGGAGAGACTCAACCACCACCCATGTCTTGGTCGAATCAAAGGCTTTCTCATAGTCGACAAACGCTAAACATAGTGGCAAACTATACTCTTCGGTCTTCTGTATAATTTGCCGTAACGTGTGGATGTGGTCTATGGTACTGTAACATTTTCGGAAACCGGCTTGTTCGGAAGGCTGAAAGTCATCGAACCTGCGACTGAGACGGTTCGTAATAACCCTTGAAAACAGCTTATAAACATGGCTCAGAAGCGAGATGGGTCTATGATTCTTCAATAAGGTATTGTCACCTTTTTTAAAGAACAGCACCTCCATGCCTCTGTTCCGTGCCTCTGGCGTTACTTCTTCGAGTACGATGGAATTAAAGACCGCATTGTTACGAAAAATGGTTCTGTTTGACAATCGTAAACGCTCAGCAAGTTGGTTGGATCCCGATTCAGCACCTAAACAATGCCCTAAACGAAAACTTACCCCTAGAAAAGTGATAATCACTGTTTGGGGGTCTAGCGGCGGTGTAATTCATCACAGCTTCTTACCAAACGGGATGAGCATTACTGCAGATACTGTACTGTGAAGAACACAATGATGGAAAAGCTCGCACATCTCCAACCAACTTTGGTCAATCATTCGTCTCCGCTGCTCCTGCACGATAACGAGCAACTTCATACTGCACTGCAGACGATCTCCAAGTTGCAAGAGTTGGAAACTTTCCGTCCTCCGCCGTACTCACCAACCTTGCGCCTACAGACTTCTACTTTTTCCAGAATTTGGATAACTTTTTTGCGGGGAATAAATTAAATACCCGAGGTGCAGTAAAAATGCCTTTGAAGAATTTGTTGCCTCCTGTCCAGCTGTTTTTTAAGAGCATCAACAAACTCCTCAAGCTTTGGCAAAGATGCATCGATTGCATAGGTGATTATTTTGATTAGATAAATTTCATAATGACCTAATATATGTATGATCGCAATAACATTGTTATTGTTCTTTTGTTATGTTGATGATCGTTATGAATGTTTAGACATGTATAATCTTTACGATCTAAATAAATTAATAACCGCGATAATCTAGTCGTATGATTAATTTTTAAATTATCAAGCTAATGTAAATTATAAACATACTCAATCAATAAAATTTACAAAAAAATATAACAATAACATTTACTTTGTTGTATCTCATTGTACTTATTTGTTATTTTAATGACTTAATCACTCCTACGGGTGTAGGGGTGATTAAGTATATATTTATTTATATATATATATGTATATGTAGACAACACTAACTTAACCCGCTCTCCCAAAAAGAAGCCAATATCTCAAACTAAGGCATGGGCTAACTCTATTCTAAATGTCACCCATATCCATATCTAGTCGTTTAGACTTGAAGAAATAACAAGTGACTTTCTAATTTACAATGAAAGGACCGTCGTCTAATAGTAAGCCTTAAGCGAATCAAGTTATTGCAAATAGAAAGAACTGGAGGCTTTGGGGAGTCCACTATGTCATGGCTACATGCAAGAAAACGCTACGTTTATAAAGCGTATACAGTAAATATGAATCTAGAATAAGAAAATAATATGATACAATACAATACAACTTTATTATACACCAAACATTATAAAAATACATACAAAAATTAAAAAAAGAGAAAGAAAGTAACAAAACAAAAAATACATGATAGGACTAGAGTGGTATCAGAATGTCATTTTCTCCTATAAAATTTACCAGATAAGTACAATTTTACAATTTCTAGTTATATACTACTATTTTATACTACAGTTTCTAGTTTTTTAATCGTACCGGTAAATGTGTACATATAGGAGGCATTTTTTTATATTTTAATATTGTAATAATTACTAAACTTACGTTATAGGTCTAACAAAAACATTATAGATCATCAAATAAGCTTTCAAACGATACCTCATTCGGCCAATTTGAGTAAATAGAACTCAAGATATGAATAAATATCTATAACTGTCAGCCACCGCGCCGTGTTTGTGACGTCACAGTGCTGCCAATCCCCACTTTCTCAAGTTACAACTAGCTTTTCAATGAACTAGACGCAACGACGAACACATCTATACCAGCCGTAGATATTTGGAAAAGATGAAAGAAGATTGAAGATTTCTTAAAATAGGTCGATTTCCTCCTGACTAAATATGGTGACAGAAAATTATTATTAAAATTAAGACGTGTGTCCGACGACGTCCTGTGTCCTAACTGGTATTTATCATAAAGCAAAAATATTATAAAAGTTATTTAATTTTCTGGGTGATTAAAAATTATGGTGACAAAATAATCATGAAAATTAAAGTATGGACGACGCGACGTCCCGTATCATAAGTAACACCCTGTATTTCTTAAAGTTATTTCTGGGTGACATGAAAATTATGATGACAGAAAATAATAACGAAAATTAAATGCACGATGTCCGGTATCATACCTGACACCCTGTATTTATTATGAAGCACAAATATTATCAAATATTATAATGTGCCGTGGTGGTGCCGGCGTAAGAATAGTACCTCACCCTCTCTACCCGGTTGCCGTAAGAGTAAGGGATGTGAATCCGGGCAGCAGCGTCTTCCTTGAACAATCACACCTAACCAAGGGAGGAGGCCTTTGTCCAGCAGTGGACGTCCTATGGCTGATGGCTGATGATTATGATGATGATGACGACGACGATGATGATGATGACGATGATGATGATGATGATGGTGATGATGATGATGATCATGATGACAAATATTATCAACTTACTGCGCTGCTCTGACCTTACTGACTGCCCTGTTGGTTCATTGGTAGTATTGAAGCAGACTTCAAGAGCCGTAGGGCGTGGGTTCGATCCCCACTCAGGACAAACATTTTTTTTTATGGCTGACATGCTACGTTTTTGACCACAGCTCACCTGATGTTAAGTGACTGTGTGGTCGAAGATGGTAAAACACACCTAGCCTGCAGTGGAACTGGCTCTCAAGTGAGGCTGCCGGAACACAACGTTAGATGCTTGGTGGCAGATTTTCAACTTGAGGGTGGTAGCTAGCCAGCCGAGTACTAGAAAGTACCCTACCACCACGCTATGGTTTCCTCACGATGTTTTCCTTCACCGGCAGCTCAAGCTCATTGTTGGGGTTTGAACCCACGCCCTTCGGCATACGAACCTACCGCGCTAACCACTGAACCATCATCGCTACAAATTTTGTACTATAATCAAAAATGTTTCTTCTGAGTGTTCGGTATATATTATAAGTACCTACTTATGTATTTACAAAAAAAAACTGACTTCCATAGTACAAGCTTTGCTTAGTTTGGGTTCAGATGGCGCTGTGTGTAATGTCCTACAATTTTTTTTTATTTATTTGAACAATAAATTGAAAGACCCCCAGTTCTTTACAATAAGTAGGTAGATACGCATCGTCCAATTTCATTTGAGTTCGGCACTTTTTCTATAGACTTTCTGAAAACCAAAAAATCATTGAAAGTGCATAGGTAGGTAGTTACATACATATATACCTATATACTATTACTTAGTGAGTATACGTAACGAGCCAAAACTGATCACTATAAGAATATTAAATAAATACAATGACAGTATGTGATCTGCTATTTTATCGATTGCCTAGAAATTGATGTACTGACTTGTTATCCACTACTCCAGTAACGTACACAGCGTGGCTGCCGCGCGAGACGTGCGCGCGGCGCGTCGCAAACAACTTCCGACTCGCGTAAATGAATACGTCGCGCTCCGAAAGAGTGGGCCGGAGGCAGCCTAAAATACCTAAAGCTCGCGGCTTGCCCCGCCTTAAAATGGTTACGTCACAGTCACCAACAAATATCGAACTGGTAAGAAAGGCAAATTCACACTTCGTGTTATCGGCACTTCGAAAATTCCGACACAATCAATAAGTCATGGTTTAGTAACAATGACAAGTAAAAAGACGGCCCACTACCACCCACCCATACATAGTGGAACTTCCTTGGGTACGTACCAAACGTTTTGTCTCTACGTTTCTCTTCCGTACGGACAAGGAATGGAACAAGCTGCCGGCTTCCTTGTTTCCTGACAAATGTTATTTGGGTCTTTTCAAGGTCAGAGTGAATAGGTATCTTTAAGATCGATAAATCGATCTAGCTAAGTTTCATTTTCAAAAAAAAATATCCGTGTTTTCAGCCGAGCAATGCTCGGTCAACCAGGTACTTATATTGATGCAAGTAAAGTGTCCTAGTCGAATTTTAGTGTAACTTAGTGTTATAAGGTACTGTGTATTTTTTTCTGTACTTGGATGTAATTTCGACCACAATTAGATACTGATTAAATCGAGGCCCGCCAGCCCCAATATCATTCGATTAAATTTGATTTATGAAGTAGTTAACATCGAACTTCCCTGGTCGTTGTCGGCTAATTTAAAAGCCCCTACCGACGACGCTCAGCTTTGAACTCGGCAAGTACTCTTGGCTTAGATTCAATGAGATTCTGATAGCTTCATCAGGTATTTCGCTACAAGATGATAGGTTAAATTAAAGATATAAAATACTGGATGCTACATTTCTTTGTCAAGAAGTAAAGCATGAGGCACAGAGGTATAGTAAGCACCTAACCTGTAACGGCTAGTGCCTCAAGTTTTTAAGGACATAGGTAACCTATACGCCAAATACTTACTAGAATTAATTTTTTGAAATTTGAATTTTTAGTTCCTTTTCCCAAATATAAGCTTGGTTTAAAAAAATAAGTATTTTAGATATTGCTCCTCAAGACGAATCAATCAAGCCCAAACTCGGTGGGGTTATGATGTTTTATCACATAGATGCCGTGGCCACCTAGTTTCATCATCAGACGCTGGATATCGTCTTGGCATAAAGTGCTCCTCGAGACCGATCAATCGTGTCCAAACTCGATGGGTTTAACTTGTTTAGTTCAGAAATTCCTATGGCCATCTTCCGTCTCCATCATCAGACCAGCTTGATGGCACCAAATAATTGTTTTGTCACCGAAGATACATAAGATACTAAATTTGAGTGCAATCGGACATCGGGAAGTGGGTTAAATTCAACTTGCAAGATTTCACCCTAACAAACACATACCTACATACATTGTTGAATAAAAGCTTGTAAAGGACCAGCTGAGCCCAGTTCCACCTTTAGGAGGCACCTATTCTTTAGGAATTCTTAATATAAAATGTAGGCACAATTTATCAATCCAGGATAAAGGTCAACAATGAGATTCACTTTGTTAGTGAGTACCTACTTGTGTATATATAATTGTATACGTATAATTTTATTGGAACTCATTGCCAAGTTATGTGGAGAATAATAAAGCTACTCCATGTCTCGAAGCCTGAACACGGCTAGGTTTTAGGTATTATGGTTTAAAAATCAAACCAATCAACCGATTTTATTTTTTCTATGGGACCAACCAGAAAGTATATTAATTTAAAATAAAAATATATAAAAGACATTGTGCGTCCCTTTAAAATTTGAGGGTTGGCATCATTGTCACCAAGTCAGATCCTGACTTGGTGCCAATGGGACCACCCGGAAAGTATGTAAACCTTTTTAGACAAAACAAGAATTTCTCGAATCGGCCCAGGCGTCTTCGAGAAATCAGGGAACATAAGTACATAAAAAATAAGATTCAGACGAATTGTAAACCTGCACCTTTTTTGAAATCGGTGAATATAAATAGAATAGAAATAAGCAGGCTGGATATTTTATGTTAATATGATTTATTTACACGAGCGTACTATACAGTTTTGGTATACAAGACCCTATGCTGTTCTAATCCCATCCTGTCCAAGATCGGATTACATGCAAGCATGAGCAGTTTGCATTGCTACCGCAATTTCCTCTGGCCTGCATGATGTGAACACTTCCATTCACAACTCGATTTAGATGTTGTTGATATAAAATACATCATGATAAGTGGTAATAGTACTCTCAGATACTCCATTAAAGACTTTGATATCTAAAACGCAAAACATTCATTCAAAAACTAAAATTGAGGTTTGTAGAGCGTCTCTAATATTCATCTTCATTTAGGAATTACACTACTTGATTCCGCCTGCCCCTTTCTAATAAAGGATGGCAAGACAGACGCGGCCAATGCGCCATCCGTACATGATTAATACCTATACCTCACTTATGAACGTAGCATTTGAACTGCGAGAATGTGGAACTCTCTGCCGGAATCTATAATTCCCGTTAAGTTGGGATATTTTAACATCCAGAGTAAATAGGTATCTTGTAGATAATTGTGATCCATCCTATCGCATCCCTGCTTAACATGAGGTAGGATGTGGTCATAAGCAAAACTATTTAAAAAAAAAATACATTGACTGGAGAAGCTTTGCTACGCGCCTAGCTAATGTAACGTTCTATACTTCAAAAAGCTAAGTTTAATTCGGTTAGTTCAAGTTCTTTCTCTTAAATGCAAAGGCTCACAAAGTCTTCATTCTCTGCTGTGATCCTGTCTCGACGTACTATTAGGAATATATAACATTCCCTAAAAGCAATGAATTTCTGTGTCAAGCCAATGTCATCCACGTGTGACCCTGATGAATCTGATATAGGAACGAATAACGCCTGCTACTGACCAGCTGACTCGGACCCATCCAATCAAGGATCACCTCAATATCCAGAAAGTAGGTACTTGCTGCCCGAGTTGGTGTTCCCTGAGAGATACAGTCTGGGTGGCTTCAAGTTACAAGTGAATCGGTTTCTCCTAGGCAAGCGTGCTTTATCGTAGACCGCACTTCGCTTAACATCAGGCGAGATAGAGGTCAAACGCAAGCCTATAAAATAAACAACTTACTGCTTTTATCTTAGTAATAGTATAGAACTACAGACAGCACCGGAGGCTCATCGGCGGCCTAAAGTGGGAAAGGCCGCCCATTAAGTACCAAGTCTTTAATAAAAATTTACAATTTGCTAACAAGTAAGGTTAGATTAGTGCTTAGCCAAGTTACAAAGATTCTTAAGAAAATGTGTCAAGTACCTCCGAACAACATTCATACTGATTCGTTACACGATGCTTTGTTTGCTTGAAGTAGCAACTGGTCAAGTCAATCAATCGGCTCAGTGAGTCGTGCTAATATACAGACAAGGTATGTCATACGTAACCAATGGCAGCGGTCTTGCTGTCAACGCATAATAACGTTCTCATCTAATGATAATTTCGCATAATCATAATCCTTCACCTCGAATTTTTATATTATTGATTACAATCATATAGAATGCTAATACCGCCATGATATAGTCTAATGAAGCAGAGCGAAGAATCTACCAGACGATCAAGTGGAAATAAATGGATTTTTATACTTTAATTGAATTTGATGTATTTATTTACGTAAAAAATGTACAGGACATATTTTGTAACTTTTACATATTGTTAAGTCCTAAATAAAAAATGCTAACAACGACAGTATCCTGGATTTTTCACTAGCAAACAAACATATGTATTTTTTGCATTACAAGTAGGATAGTATACTTTTGTAGTCATAATTAAATATACCGTATGTAAATGTATAAAATATTAGTATGTGTGAATGTGTGTCGTTGAACGTTGCCCGTTATTAGGTAGAATTACAAAAAAAGTTGAGACGTAAAATCTTCCATTGAACGCACAGACGCTAATAATGATGATATATTTGACAGCCCTGTTGGCTCATTGGGAGTATGTCTGCCTGAGCTGTATGGCGTGGGTTCGATTCCCGCCAAGGACAAACATTTTATGGTATAAACAAAATGTTTGTTCTGTGTCTGGGTGTTCTGTATGTATTATAAGTATGTATTTACAACAAAAAAAAGGATTTATGTATGCTATCAGTTATCTGACTTCCATCACACAAGCTCTGCTTAGTTTGGGGTCAGATGGCGCTGTGTGTAATGTGTCCTACAATATTTATTTATTATTTATTATTAATATTAATGTTTGTATATATATGCACGCTCAACCATCAACAATATTATCAGCTTAATCAGCTCACTTCAATCCACTGCAAAACAAAGATCACGTATTTAGAAAAACAAGAACGTATCTTTGATTATTTTCATCGAGGAATATCACTCAACCCATTTTTCCGATGTTTGCAGATCAATTACAACTTGTTTCTTTATGTCTTACAATATTTCGTATTTCCGTGCCTGCGGTTGCAGTTTGAATACTAGCTAATATAGTATACACCTTAAAAGTCCTATGGTAGATTTTAAGACATTTTGGCCCGTTATCCACCCTGCAGTCTCACTTACCATCACTATCAACTCTCTAAAAGTTATTCCCCACCAGTAAGAGGACATCTCGTTGGTCCCACACTACGTTACACTGCTGGCCTTAACCCCAGTGCTATATAGACGATTTGATTTAATACTCCATATTTCTCTTTTTTATATTTGCACATAATTATGACAATTAAAACTTCATCTTCATTGATCCTAATAATATTTACGACTATGTAATGGAAATAATGAAATGCATATTGCCGTTAGCTTCAAATACAAACCTGCATGTTTAGAAGTTTTCCATGTTCTTAAAGACATGTGAAGTCTGGTAACTCGTACTTGAGTGGCATAGTGGAATATGACTTTACCTTTCTTGCAATGAGAAGAGATCCGCGCCGGGCAAGCAGAATCCGGAAGCAATGAAAATTATACCTATACAAAAAATGATTATGCTAACTCACGTTACGCCTGCTATATGTTCGTATAATATTCGTAAACAAAATGATGACTTATAATAAGGCAAACCAGACATACTGTAAATAGAGAATGCAAATTACCTTCACAATAAACACGTGAGACAATTGGAAACTTAAATACAACAGTATGTTAATGAAGAAGCCTCTATTCAAAGTATAGTTAACAGTATTTTGGCAACTTTTTGACCTCAAAATTTAGATAGTAAATAAATGTCCATTCTGAAAAAAAAAACATTCGACTTAATGACTTTCTAATAAACTTTATGTAGAAATTCCACACCTATAAAGTTCACATTAAATCTTTTAGGGAAAAAGGATTGACGCGTTACTTCTACTTGAAAATATCTAATACCCCACACCTTCTACGTCAATAACGCACCTATCCCATAAAACGATTTCTCGTGACTGCTTTATGGCGGGTTTACAGCCATCGCGTGCTGATGGGTTTCCGTTCACGCCAACGCCTCATTATGAATCTTTAAATTAAATAATAACAATCGACCTCACACTGCTCTTCTTTGTCAGACGGTATTATTTCAGATCAGTGGCTGCCCTGTTGCCTTATTTGGTAATAGCTGTTTCGTGGTTTCGATTCCCACCTGGGATAAACATAAATATAGGTGACGAACATTAAAAAAAACTTGTGTAAGCATTCTAACAATTATCTAGTTCCCATTGTACAAGCTTTGCCTAGTTTGGGGCCAGATGACGCTATGTTAAATATCTTTTGATTCTTATCTATAAGTAGTGAAGATGGTGTACTCTACATCAGTTCAGGACAATAACGGTACAAAAGTATATTTAAATTAAACTTGCAAGTAAAGTAAATTACACCATTTTTAATAAGTTGAGAGAAAAACGTAAATATCTCATCTCATCTACATTACAGAATAATTACCTAATTAACCGAATAATATACTGACCTGTGTGTAAAAATTATTGTGTCCGGTTTGAGGGGTACTGCAGCTAACAAAATTACAGGGGTGTTGAGACCAACAGCGCAATACTTTATGACGTATTAAACGTCATAAACTCAGCGCTAAAGCAGCGATGCCCCGGACTTTGTTTTGCTACTCAAAGTTCTGTGTACTGCTGCAATGGTCAATGGTCGTGGATAGACGTTATCTATTATCAGAAGAGCGTCTCATTCACCACATTACATTTACATAAAAAAACTTACCATCATTGTAGTATACCCTATCATATAATTTATAGTAAGAATCCATATACACGTAATAAGTGATTGTGTGGTAACTTCATGGTCAACCAGTACCATATATACCTAATATAATAGTTGTAATATCCATTTGATACAATACTTGTCGTGTATGGCATTAGTTTTCCGGCAAACATTCTATTCACAACCTGTTTTCAACATCAATCATAGACTTTACAAGTTTAATAATAGCGTAGCTTTCTTCCCTATAATTAATGCAGCTTACAGCCCCGTTCTTCAAATTCAGTAAATTCTTGCCTATAGCATTGTCTTCTTTTCCCATGGATTGGATCCCACGACCGGGCATGAACTTTGTTTACTTTAAAATGTTTCTTTGTATGGAATCTATACATCATGCCGCATGTTGTGGTGCATTCGATCAAAAATGAAGCAGACCAAGATCGAGCGAGCACATTGTATGTTAATCGGTAATTGTGCTATTTCATGACCTGGGAATGGTTAAACTCACATTCATCTAATTTTATGAATGATTTTTCGTTGATTGGAAACAGGCTGCGTGGTCATGGATACGCCATCAGACGCTGCGGACGTATTTTCGGAGGCACGCTAAACAGGACGAATTTAAAAGGGTACAAGATAGTATATATTATAAAGTATAAAGACTTCGGCCCGGTAAGTGTTCAAAAACAAGTTGCTTAACACAGCATGCTTAAAAGTTTTATATTTTTTAACTAAATTTAAAATACCAGCGGGGCAAATTATATGCCTCGAGCATTCATGCTCACCATCGAAGGCTCCTTCTTGCGGCGGCGTCGTGTGTCGGGTCGCTCTCTTCCCTCAGATATGGTTGAGGAGGGCGATGGCTGGTACATGCGTCATACTCGTGATCGGGTGCTGCTTGCGGGTCGCTGGTCTGTTCGCGGTATACTCACAAACTAGTACCTTAACCTTAGATTAAGATTGATTTGACTAACTTTTCTCTTCCTATATTGTTAAAAATAAAAAAATATTGTAATTCAAGTTGACAAAGGTCACGGACCCCAGTGTCTGCGGAGCGTAATTTTAAATAAAAATAAATAAAAAATGTCAAACAGAGCAATCAGTCTGAGAAGACACCAAGTCATACCCAATTATGTATGACATAACTACGCATGATCTGGCATCCTCTCAGAAAAATGTATGACCAAAATTGCCTTTTTAAATTTTTTTGTAAAAATATACAACATTTTTGGGATGAAATTTCACTCATTCACTCTATTGGCAGCATATTCAGACAACCTTGAATGCTGTCGCCATAGTACCTTTGATATAAAAACTTATGACTGGGACCGGCAAATATATGACGTGGCATAGTCGGGTAAAAATAATTAAATGTAGAATAATTATATTATGTACAAAGATCGTCACATGTTGTGTAAGTGCAATTAAATTACCAACTCTAAAAATTACTTTAAAGCGAAATACCGACCAACTAATCTGCGAGATAGTTCTGAAGAAAAAACGTTTTGTTATTGTGTCTAGTAAAGAATGAATTAATTTATTCACTAAAAAAATGTGGACTAAAGAACAATGTGTACCTATACACTGTTCTTCTGTATTATTGAACACAGTGAGAACTGAGATCATGTCATATATTTATTTTATTTTAGTTGAAATGTGTACAACTGTACATAGGTCTAGAACATTTCACAATTTGGTTTGGGCACTGGGCCCATAACCTGCAGAAATTCTCTGTAAAAACTACTGTAAATCACACTGATATAATCAGACAAAAATGTCAAAACTGTTCAAATTAACCCTTTTAATTGTCCGAACGAACAGCGAATTCGCTAATCGAATCAAGGCAATTACAGCGGCAGTGACCTACTATATTCTTCAATTCGCTCCATTGGACTATTTGAACTAATTAAATGCTACCACGACACTTAGGTATGTCAAAGCTAGAAAAATAATAGGCAAGTACTCACTACTTATAATATTTGGCAAGACAAACAACTATATGTATAGGGTTGCGCAAAACGGTAATACTAAGTTGAAAGGAGGCCATTGTACTTACCATAGTGAATTTTTGTAAGCAACCCCTAACCCTAGAATTTTGAAAAAGATCAACTATTAATTCAATATAAAAAATAATCCATGCGCGTCTGATTGTTTAGAACAGCTTTTTATATAAAGTCTTTTATCATTATTACAGCAATGGCCTCTTTATTACTATATACCGTTCTGCTTAACCCCGTAGACAGATGTCTTCAGATCACAATTAAATCAGTTTTTTCTGAGAAAGTATTATCCTTGATAGACTGCAGTCAGCAGGCGTATTGATCGTCAAACCTATAATTTAGTTTTTCAATTTAATAATAAGCTGAACTACGTGATTCACCCAGTTATATAATGTAAGTATACCTACCCAAAAAGTTGGTAATGGTAAATTACACTAAGTACTAACTGACTAGAATTGCTGGCTCAAAATGTGTCTTAGCTTCGGAGACTGAAAAAAGTGCCATCTGCCTCGATATTGAAGTCCTGATTTGGCGTTTTTTTATTGCCCCTGCTGGGCGCGGTTCTCATGGTGGAAAGGGCAACAGTTCACCACTTTAGCAAAAAGCCAGTTGGCAGGTTTCTGTACGATTTTTTCCTTCAGAGCTCGAAGCTATAGTAATACACACAAAACTTAGATAAGGTGCCTTAAGATTTCCACCCAGAACTTTTCGATTGGCAGATAGATCTCTCAAATACGCTGCTGCAGCTTCAGATATCGCGATCTTGAACTACTTCGTGCCTGCACTAAGTACTAGGCTGTTAAATTGTGTAGGCGCGGTCTTTTTGTGTAATTCAGCTTGTTAGTGTTGTGATACTTGGAGCCATTGGCGATGGTATCGTGAGACCACCAAATTGCGATCAGTCACGGTTCAGTTTCGTTACGCCACGCATCACTACGCTAACTAAATTTCGATTACTATTGCCAGGAATTTCTTAGGTAAGCTATTATGTTTGAGAGTGAAACTACTTTGAATATTACGATGCACTGGAAATTATTACGATGCCAGCAATAAAAAGTTTAATAAACAACCAGCAATAAACAACTTTAACTTGATTACGGAAAAAAACTATATTTAAAAGGAAATGCCCTGATAGGGAGCATTGTGAATTCCATTCCTATCCACGATAAAGTGACGGTATGGTCGAAGACGGTAAAGCACACCTGGCCTAGAATTGGACTGGCTCTCAAGTTAGGCTGCTGGAACACACCCTCAGGTACTATTCTGTGGCGGCAGATTTTCAACTTAAAGGTGGTAGCTAGCCAGCCGAGTACTAGAAAATACCCTACCATAAGGTTTCATCACGATGTTTGTTCTGTATAATACAATACAAGCTATGCTTTCTTTGGGTCTCCGATATTTATTAATTTTATTTATTTAGGTATGTTACATGTAGTCCGTCACTCGGACCCAACTGAGTAACTTATGCGTTACGGTGAAGCATACATAAATACTAACATACATAAAGAGCCAAAAACATCACCTTTACTTTTTTTAAAGTGCCTTAATACTCTGGCGTGTGTTGCAAATGGTAATTATTATTAAAGATTGTAATTAGTACCAACTTTTGCAGATTGATCTAAGTTTCAAAGTAATGAACTCAAAGTTTCTTAGAAATCTATCACCGGAATATGAGTCATGCATATTATGTTATATGCCAGTGTCCTTATCGGTGTGGACAAAGAGTGTGCTTGTGTATTAAAATTCGTAAGAGAATATCGATAACAATTCATATTTTATTTACTAACCAAGCAACATTCACATTCTTACAGAAAATACCTAGTTATTTAGTCACTTATTTTTAATATATATAAAATGTTAGATGAAAATGATTATTTATATTATTTTTCAACACAATCTCGAAACATTCGCGTGTCATGATAAGCACTTGACATATTTTTTCTAGGTCATTCTAGGTAGCCGGATAAGCCTAAAATTAAAATTCTTCAATCGATATTTCAATGGCCGTTGATCCAATCGACATGCACGGCCAAGCGTTACGAGTCAATATAGCTTGCTTAATTGGGAATTATTTTTAATTCTGTACGGTGTCGGGCACTGAACCTACTGCCCTTAGCCCCTCACGATAACATGCCGCTTTGAAAGCCATAATTTTGAAAATAACAACATTGGAATCGGGTAGAGGAAGTTAATAATTTGGAAACAATTTTGACGAATGCCACTTGAAAAATCACGGCGCTCTTAGCAATTTAGGTTTTAAAATACTGAAAAAGACGAAACCAATAATTTAATTGCAAAATATCGTGTTATAGTCATTATGTTTGACAAAAGCAAGTACAAGTATACAGGGTTATAAGCTTGACGTAAAAAGTCAAAAGGAGGTCATTGTAGTCATCATTAGGAACAACCATTACTATGTATGGCCACAACTCTGAACAAAATTTATTTATTTATTGATATTTTTTTATGGGACAGGGAATTTTTTTCACGATTTCACAGTTTGCGGCTTTGTACACTTATAATCAAACTTATAACCCTGTAATTTCTCCCAATTTGTACTTGCTTCTAGACTTCACAAAATAGAATCTGTTTTTAAGATCCATATTGTTCACTTCTGATAAATATTCTCCAAATAATAACAGGCCGAGTTTTAGTTATTCGCAGCAACATGGCCACCTTGGCAAATGGGATTTGATCCATTGGCTCGGCTTTGCTTGACGCGTCGAGTGGTGCGAAACGTTAGCAGTTGAGACGTGGTATCCAGACGTGCTGCTCGAATCGATTTCATGTAGGCATCCGTAAGATGGTGTGACGAATTATTTTCGTATCGATATCGAAAGAGTTGAACTGCCACTTCCCGTCGACGTATTTAACCAAGTTGTGATCGCAACTTGAAATGATAGAGTTAGTGACCTTAACGTCATCGCTTGGAGCGAAACTGCAAAACCAAACCCAGAATAATAAAAACAATAAACAACGGTAGGTATATTTTTTTCTTATACTAGGAAAGGTTTGCGATGTAAGTCAATAGTAGCTGTTAGCGCGTTCGGTTCATACGCCGAAGGGTTTGGTTTAAATCTAAACAATAAGCTTGAACTGCCAGTGAAGGAAAACATCAAGAGGAAACCATGGTGGATGGTGGGTACTTTCTAGTATTCAGCTGGCTTGAAACCACTCTCATGTTAAAAATCAGCCGCCAAGCACCTAACGATATGCTCCTATAGCCTCACTTGAGAGCCAGTTCCATTTCAGACTTGGTGTGCTTACCATCTTCGACCACACCGTCACTTAACATCAGGTAAGCTGAGATTAAACACCCACTCTGTGAAACAAAAAAAACATATTTTTTTTAAAACATCACAAATTTTGCTGTTTGATTTCAAAATAAATCCCATAGATGTCATCTTCGAATACCCCATAGATACAGTATAATGATCCAGTAATTGAAAATGACAGTTATTAGGTAAAATTCTAGTGGATCCATTAGGTAAATCTGTAGCAACCATCAGACTGGGGTCAAAGGCCGCCCAACCCCTGGTAGCCTGACTTGCTCATAGGGTGTGACGGCGCGTGTGAATACCCCATGGGAACGTCTTCAACAATTATTATAAAAGTTTTTGTACTGCCTTACCTTACATGGTTTCTTGTCCTTATCTGAAGTAGGTTTTGGAATGCTTTTGTGATGCGTTGTATGTATTTATAAGTAGAGTTGGACGTCAGTTATGTGAAGGATATCCCTCAAGTCGTTTGTGTCTTATGGATTGATTAAGTACCTAGTTAATATGAGTCCTTTTTTCATGACACAGAATGTCTTAAGTTAGTTTAGTTAAGATTTAGTATGCTCAATAAGCTAAGTTAATAAATTAGATTTATATTTCGTGAGTTATTTATGTATGTGAAGGACTTAACTTCGTAGGCCGTTTGTGATCATTTTTTTCTCGAGGTTTTGAAGCTTTAATCACTATAGACTAGCGATCCGCCCCGGCTTGGCACGGGTGCAATGTAGATACTACACAAAACTTTGCCAAATTATATACCTACCAAATTATATACCTACCTAAATTTTGGATTATATACCTGTATATAATCAAAGACCTAAACCTTCCTCATGAATCACTATCTATTGGTGAATAGATAGTGATTTATGAGCATGATAATCCATTCAGTAGTTTTTAAGTTTATCGCGAACAGACAGACAGACAGACGCGGCGGACGACTTTGTTTTATATAATATGTTAGTGATAAACAGTGGAATACACCGCCCGAGTGGAATGCACTGCCTGTTCCTCGATGTATTAAATCAGTAGACACCCTCCAAGTTGAGAATAAATCAGTTTCTTCTAGGCAAGCATGCTCCATCTTAGACCGCATCACCACTTTACATCATTTTTACATTTTGCAGCGATGGTAGCTCAGTGGTTAACGCGGTCGCTTCACACGTCGAAGGGCGTAGGTTCGAGCCCCAACAATGAGCTTGAGCTGCCAGTGAAGGAAAACATCGTGAGGAAACCATAGCTTGGTGGTAGGGTACTTTCTAGTACTCGACTGGTTAGCTACCAAGTTTAAGTTGAAAATCTACCGCCACGCACCAAGCGACGTGTTCGGCAGCCTCACTTGAGAGCCATTCCAGGCTAGGTGTGCTTTACCGTCTTCGACTACACCTTCACTGACCATCAGGTGAGCTGTGGTCAAAGCTGTAGCCTGTCCAGTATAAAAAAAACGTGAGATGACGGCCTAACGCAAGCCTATTTATTATTTTAAAATATTGTATAATATCGGTTCTCTCAGGTTGGTTGTGATTAACCATCGTAAAGTAATAATGCATGAATACTTAAAAAATTGCCGTGGTGGTGCCGGCGTAAGAATTGTACCCCACCCTCTCTACCCGTGGTTGTCGTAAGAGTCGGCTAAGGGATGTAATCCAAGATGGGCAGTAGCGTCTTCCTTGAACTATCGTACCTAACTGCGCTTGCCAACCCGCCTGCCAAGCGTGGCGAGTATTGGCAAAACCCCTCCCCAGGAGGAGGCCTATGTCCAGCAGTGGACGTCTTATGGCTGATGATGATGATGATGATGATGATGATGACTTAAAAAATATGTAAATAGCCTTGTGTTTTTGTTGTGTTATTATGTTTTTTTTTTTCTGTATCCATAATGTTATTATTATGTCCTTCTCGTCTGTATTTCTCCTAGCAACTGTCTAAAACACTCAAATCGATCACAAAACATCTGCTGTTCGCTAAAATAACATAATTTGCATTTTATAAATTGAGAGCAGGTGGCAGCGAACACATGGCAACACTTGAATTATTCTTTAAAAATAATGTTACTTAAATGTTGGCACCACATTTGTAAAGTGAATGTGACCTATAAATGTAGTAAAAAAAGGTTAGAACAAGAACAATCATTTACCAAATACCTAATAAATGATCAAGTATCTACCGATTGTACCTAATGCCTATTCTAGCTACTATAGCATCTAGCTGTCAAAGAATTTTATGTATTAAAGTTTCCAATTTATAAGAATAATAAGTTGCATTATGTACCGGCAGATGTTTTCCTTGTGGTTTTAAATAAAAGTGATATCATTGTGATACTTAAAAACCAATGCAATTCGAGAATAAGTTCCTGTTGCGATAGTTCCAGTCGTCTCAGGTTAAACGTAAGTTGTGTATAAATCTAATACCTTTCTTGTACACGTATATATAATCTGAAACTCGGAAATGGCTACAATGATTTTCATTAAAATTTAGTATGCAGGGGGTTTCGGGGGCGATACATGGATCTAGCTAGGTATCATTTTTTGAAAACGAAAAAAAAACCGAGCAATGCTCGGTCATCCAGGTACCTAGGTACATCCAGGTGTGTGTGTGATCGTAGCTCTCAAACGGATGGACCGATTTCGATGCGATTCTTAGCTATGTTTGGTTAATTGCGTAGGGGGTTTTTTAAATTATTTCATTAGATCTAGTGCAATAAAACTCTTTTTAACTGTATTTGCCAACTCAACCCCATAAACACTTACCGTTTACATAGATTTAATGACATTCAATATCAGGGCACCCTTAGCTGTATGCATACAACCAGCTATCTACATAATTTCATTACATGCTAGAAAAAAAAAGAGAGAAAACCTATTCTAGAGATGACCTAGTAGGAACTTACAATCTAAAGATTGGGAATGTGGTAGAACCACAGATATAAGATTCTAACAGCTGATACTGATACACCCTACCACTCCACTCTAGAAAAATTGTGTCTGTTCAACTCCAGCGGTTATCTTCTGCGACATACTCGTATATCGCACACTGCTATTTCAGGTAGTTAATACGCTGAGCTATTTGTATTAGACATGACTCTTTGACGACTTAATTCGTCCTTATTAGGTTCTCTTAGAGAAATGCTAACTCCAATCAATGATGACAGAAGAACAAGCAAGCGAAGGTTTTTCGGTATCTGCCCTACATTTCTTGGGTGAAAGTTTGAAACATATTAACTCTATATCGTGATAGCAAGTAACATTTCGCTACGCTATTTAATTTCAATTACGTAAACATGAATATCAATCGAGTAGAACTGGGCTACTGACTTATTCAGCTTTTATTTTTTTTACCTATTCAGATTTTGTAGAAGATCGATCATAGATCGTAAATACAGAGAGGTCTGGAGGTCTGACTTTACAATTTGCAGAAAAACTTTCCACAAATTCTCGGTGTCAAAATGTGTGAAAAATAACTATCGAAAACATAAAAAGATTTCGGTTTTTTCGCTATTAGTCACGCTACAGTGATTTATGTACTAGATAATACATTCCGAATACTCCTTACTACAAACAACTCAATTGCAGGATTATCTTGCAACACGTCCAGTGATAGTACCCGATATACCAACAAAACTTCTGATTTTGGATATTGTCTCCCAATGTTCCAGTTTAATGACCCCTACCTCCCGTTTTTTTTTAAAACTACACTTACGTTAAAAGTAATATGTATAAAATATTTAATTTTTATATTTCATTGTCATGCTAGACCCTCCGATAACATGACATTTCTACTAAACTTTACTCATTTTCTCAGCAGGCATAGATATAACCTATAATATTTCTATAATATACACGGAAATATCGGTAGTAGGACATAGGTAAATGCCGAAAGACCGGCGTATTTTTACATTTCGAATCATAGATTTAAAATCTAAAATATAGTGATTTTCAACTTCTGGCAAAGGTCGCGTCTTTTCTATTATTCAACCGTCACCCCGTGAGACCCGCATCAAACTACCGTCATTTGGTGTCGGGGGTATTCAACTTTAATTCTTATGTTACGTTCTTTACGGGTGATTTTAACATGTTAGAAATGGTAGTTTGTCTTGACTTTGATACAAATCTCTTGTAATTTCGCTCCCCTTCTTTTGGCAAGTGGTCATGCAATTTTTCAATCAAAATCGTATTGTGCTTGACTGTTCACGATAGTGGATCGTTCGGGGTTTCTAGGGTGTATTTAGAGGTATGGTGATTGCGGAAGTCAAAGTGTGTTAAATTACGTTTGTTATAATTTTAGACACGGAAGCATTTGACACAGAAATAACAGCTTACGCCTAATAGAGTTAAACATAGACAAGAAAGCAATATTTTTTAGACTCTATATTCCGACGTTTCAAATACGTTTCTTACTGCAGTTGATCATTAGCGTAATTGAGTGCACTCAAGGTCACATTTAGCGAGGTAAAAATATGGCGTGTAACGAACATTTTTACTAAGATCCAAGTACCTAATAGAAGAGTATGAAACGAATCCCGATTATTTCCTACCAATATTAAAAAATAAAAAGACCTTTCACTATGGCTATAGCATCCACTTCATTTAACAACGGAATCTCCTCAGGATTAAAAAAGCACTATTTAAAAGTTTCATGTTTATAGTCATTCATTCTAAATTATGTTACTACTTTTAGAAAGTTCTTAAATGTAGCTGTAATGATATACCCATATATTTTAAATTTATACTTTAGTGGATAAAAACGCAAATTAAAAATTACTAAAAGTGGTGTGTGATTTTGAACTATATTTTTCCAACGAAATGAATAGTGTCCATAACTAAGAGCCAAGGTAGGAGCTACCGCTATCGCTATCTTGGTAACCTAACTAGGTCTACTTGTGGTACCTATTAGCTCATAAGATTCTAATCTGTATTTTGATGCAAAAAAAGTTTTCGTATCTACATAACTATAATCTGTGTTTATGTATACTACCGTGACATACCGGGTATCGTTTCAGAATATTTTTTATTTTCGAAAGCACATACCTAATATATTAATTGATATTCCACATCCCCAAAAAATCCTTATTATTATCACTCACCGTTGACAATGAACCTGTGTCTATCATTCATGAGTTCCTTCGCCAGTTTAGGGCATTCTCTGCCCAACAGAGAACACAAGTCATTTAACCGCACGCCGTTTTGTTTACTAACAACTTCCACGAAATAACTGCACTTCTCACTATCTGTAGCACTGGTAATTAACTCCAATTCGTGTACGTTGAATATCCCTTTCTTGACGAGAACATCGAGTATATTTGTATCTGTTAGTTCGCGAAGTAAAATATGTTTGTGGCGGAGCAAGCCGGCACATACATCCCCGACCGCGGTCATCGTTGAACTAAATTCTAAAGTTTAGTCAAGTAAGGGCTAAGACACACGGATGATTTTAGTCACTGAGCGAAAAGGTTACACTCACTCCACGCGCCCTTGGACTTTATGACTTTATAACAAATTGTATTGTTATATTTTTTAATGTAGTCCATTATATAAAAACTGCAACATTCTTAATAAGTTAAAATCTGTCAACTAAAACCTTCAAAATGGGTCTTAATGTTTCATTAATAAAGTGAAGGTTAAAGCAAATTGGAAATGATAGTATCACATTTATTGACACATTCGAGTCGAGCTACAAAAAGTAGTAGCATTCAATTTAAAAGTACTAATATTCTAAATGATAATAAATTAAGTGCTATTTTGTCTCTGTGTCTTAACCGAATATCTAAAAAAACGATACCTAGAACAAAAATAAATTGCGACTACAATATTTTTTATTTCAAAAATGTGTCACTGTGCGACAGTGACAATAGTTACCCGTGTGAACTGTCCTAAAGTGAGTGACGGCGGCAGCAAACGGAAGAAAAAAAAGCCCATTCAAGAGGGAACAGATGTAAATGTGAACTTAGACGCGTACTTGTAGTGTAGGTAAAGATAAGGAACAGAATTTGGTGATTTGGAAATGAGTTTATGTAATTTAGATGTGATGGCAATGGTTTGGACGTGATTTTTAATAGAATTCAATAAGGAAGAATTATTTCGTTAGACCTTTATGTACTTACCTAAGTATCTTTTTTTGTCATGATTGCTCAATTGTAGGTTTTTTAAAAATGTAAATGTAATGAGACAAACGAGATGCTCTCCTAAATTGTGACCACAAACGAAAATGGGACCACACGTAAATGAAAAATGGGACCACACGTAAAGCACCAGCTTTCAAATAAAAATATAATCATCAAAATCGGTACCTACACCCAGTCGAAAGAAATACAAACAAAGTTTCAGGTTACAAAAATTTTAAAAAATATAGTCGAATTGAGAACTTTCTCCTTTTTTGAAGTCAGTTAAAAAGCACGCAGTTATCTTACTTTTTCCAGCAGAACCTAATCTGCATTTTTTATGTTATTGTTCAATATAAATCTTAATTTGAAATGTAATTTAATTCGAGTGTTTGCTCGAACTTGACACTAAAATAAGATACAAGCTGCACCGACTTTGAGATCATCCGCTAAGTCATAGTAAAGTACTATGTGTATCATTAGGCAATACCTAAATAATAATGTCATTATTTTCATTATTATAATGAATTTAAAAGTAAATTAGTCAGACTATATTTTCACACAGCATCACTAAGCTCTCAAACGAAGTAAAAATGTATTATACTATGGGAAAGCTTACTTATACTTACTAAGCAAAACTTATCTTATGCCGTAGTCAAGACAAGTAGACAACTATGCAAATATTGTAAAACAAGTCAAAGACAAGCAAAGTGTCTCACATCATAACAGTGTTATTTCATGACTGCATGGAATAACATTTATGATGTGGTAAAAACGGTTTCCACAGAGTTTTTGAAACAACGCAATAACGGTTTCAGCAATTTGTAATACCATATAACTTGTGTAAGCAGTGCACGTTATTGATTTATATCACTCATATAACGATAATTACCTACACGATTAAACAACAGATACAACGAAAATTTCATGTTTTTAATTTTTTACTTTAGCGCCACTTTTTAGTCTTTATGCTAGTAGCTTTTTTTGTTGTTGTGTCATCGCTCTTTGTGCATGAAATTTTCAGTTTCATGTCATTATCATTTTTAAGTGTCTCAAAGTAAAATTACCTACGTAAAATATGTCTTAGTCAGTCAAAGTAAATCATCGTCAAGTCTAGTCTATAAAAGAATGACTTTACTAGGTTTTGGAAACTACGCAAAAAATATAATATTTTCTACAATCTCCTCATTATAACGGGACTTAATGATTTATACACTACTATTGTAATGGGTTGATTCAGTCGTTACTTTGTGGAAGTCCATTTTGAGTGTTCTAGGTATATATTTAGTTTATTTCCGCTTAACAGTCGTTTCAGCTACAACAGAAATGAAGATTCAAATTTGAAAAACTTGACGTTTTTCAAAACAATTACTTACTACTTTACTAAGGCACGACCTGATTTGACTAACACGGATTTAACTTGACCAAGACTGAACTTTGACTGTAATTAGAGATGTAGGACATGAATTGCAAAAACCGAAGACAAGGCAGCATGACATTACAGCATGGAACAAAATATTACAGCTTTAGCGTAGGTACACGACAGTCGATAGGGCAAAATGAATTTAAAAAAGTTGAATGACGTTTAATTAACCTAAAAAAGTAATAGTGTCTATTTTGTTGTCTTGTTGTTTGTGCAAATTGTGTATAACTTTATTTTAGCCAAGAGTTGAATTAAAGTTGAGTTGAGTAGTGTTTTCTCTGTGCATGGGACTGTATTTATTAACCCCATTATAGTATAAAAATCGCATTTGCGATGGCACCAAAAGTATTAGAAGGTAATTTTATTTGATTAATTCTTAGAAAGCAGGACCTACGATATTTTTCAATATTTGGGAATTTATTTATATAATTTCGATTAGTTTGGACATAGTATTAAATGCAAACTAGTATGTACAATAAGCATGGGTTTGGAAGTTGTGAGCTAGCTACATAAAACCTCTTAAAGCATAGATTTCGTTACTGTCAAACACCCTAAACTACATAGTATTGGTTTATATTATAGCTACAATTTTGTAATATTTTAGATACAGATTCTGGATCGGATTCTGACAGCGGGTCTAGCAGCAAAAGTGCAAGCCCTGCTCGCTCTGGGAAAGAGGGTAGTAAATCTAGGTAAGTTTTGATAATCATTATGTGTAACCATAGTGCTAACTTATGATTGAAGCTAACTTTAACTTCTTTCTAACCATGTATAAAAACTTTTGTAATTATGTCTATATTAGTGTAATATAGACCTACAGAGAGATACAAGTCTTTAGTAATGGATAAACAACAATGGTTATCTTTAAAGTACAAAATAAATTCTATCATTTTCTTCGACCTGTTTTGCATTACTTCTTCTTATCTCATGTTTGCCATTATATATTATAATTACATTGTTACAGATCTGGGTCTCCAGCTAAATCGGGAAGTGAATCTCCAAAATCAAATCATTCTGGTCGCTCCAAAAAATCTTCCAATGCATCACGGAGCAAGTCCAACTCTCCGGCTGGCTCAAACAGATCACGCTCAGGCTCTGCTAAAAGCAACAAATCTGGCTCATCAAGTCCTAAATCTCAAGCTTCTGGCAGTCCCAAAGGTAGAGCCTCCAGATCCAGAAGTGGCTCTCAAAGATCTCGCTCAGGCTCTGGTAGTGCCAGATCTCATTCTGGCAGTGCTAAATCCCGGTCAGTGAGTCCCAAATCTGGGGCACAAAGTGCTAAATCTCGTTCAGAAAGCCCTAAGTCTCGGTCACAAAGTCCCAAGTCACAGACAGCCAAAAGCCATTCAAAGTCCAAGTCGGCTAGTGGTAGTCCCAGAAATAAATCAAGGTCGGGGAGTGCTGCATCCAAGAGTCCTCGCGGTCGAAACTTAGCTACTCCAGATGGGAGTCGATCAAATTCTCCAAATCTTATGATTGATGATGGACAAGCAAAGGACAAGTCTAAAAGCAGATCTAGGTAAGCATTTTTATTGTAAACCTTAGAGAAATATAGTAACATTTAGAGGTTGGATAAACCATTGTCCACTAATTGAACTTAAAAATCTATTGTGTGAAACAAGAGTCAGCTTGATTTTATAAGGGATAACTATATTAAATATTTATGATTTGTCCATTTTAAGGTATATGTATGTTAAATACCTGGTTACCTTCCTAGAGAGGGTGGGGTACTATTCTTAAGCTGGCACCACCACGGCAATGTTGTATATTAAAATAATATTGTTCCCTTTTTATCCCGAGTTAACTAAATAAGTTATTAGTCCTCTTCTTGACTGTTCACCACTCGTCATTCCAGATCTGGTTCAAGACATTCTAAGTCTAAATCTAGGAGTAAGTCAAAAAGCCGTTCCAGGTCAAGATCAAAGAGTTTAGATGTGGAAAAAGGCAAGTGGAATTTTTTTCTTATTTCTCTCTTCTTTTTATATAAAATGTAAGTGTATGTAACTTGACAAATTAAATATTATGTGGACTAGTGACTTCAGAATATTGTCACACAAAAATAATAAACAGTCATTTAAAAGTTTTATGAGTGTGTAGGATTGTTACTTCTTTACATTCTAACAGCTTAATAGTTTTGATTAAATCTTATACTTTGTACGACTTGCATATACTATAGCTATACCGTATACTAATTGCATATACCGTAGCTCCTACGGCTACCATTCTTATTCGGAATGGGGGTGATGAGTCCTGCACTGATGTTTTTGATTTTGATTTTGAATAACATCAACATACTTAAGTTTTTTAAATTTATTCTTGGCCATGGATTTTTTTTCCTTCAGGCGATAAACCAACATACTTGATTTTTTTAAATTTATTCTTGACAATAGACACTAATCGCAACATACTTGTTATTGTTTTTTTTTAATTTATTCTTGGCCATGAATACTAGTCCTTCAGCCGTATTGAACTTAGATTGTGTTGCCATACCAGTTTAGATATTCAATATTTATTTTATAAATTGACATTACAGCAGCTGCAGACAAAAAGAAGCGAGCAGTACTCTCAGACTCGGAAAGTGATGGTGATGCAGATAAGGCATCATCAAAACGGAAGAAAGAAGTATCTGATAGTGGATCAGATACCAGCGGAAAACCCAAGAAAAAGACTAAGAAGATTCTTGATTCTGATGAAGAAGAGGAAGATAAAGAGAAAGAAGAGACTGGTATGTTTACATTAGCACTGTAATTAAAAAAATTCTCTAGTAAGAATAAAGCAAGTATATTATTAATCAGCCAACACATATTTTTTACCCCAAACTCTTCTGTTTCAATTGTTGTTCTTGTTGCAGTTTTTAAAGGATAATCCATTCCAGTATACCTCCTGGCAAAAGCTTTTTCTTCTTTTTTCTTTCAAGCAATTCTCTTGTTTCCTATCTAGTCCAAATCCCAATCTTATATTAGGTTAGGTTTCCTGGTACATAACTAATTTCATTAGATTTTGTAATTTTTAAATTAAATATACTGTATAGTATCTATGTAATTATTATTGTGAACCACAACCAGTGCCATAACAGTCTGACCAAGATGACCAAAAAACCTTTCTTCACGTTTTCTTGACAGATCTTAATTTATTAAAAATATATATCCCTTGTCTAAATGTTTTTTTTTTTTGGATCAGTAATGAGACGAACGAGACGTTCTTCTGGTGTTAAGAGATAACGCCTGTCCTAGACCATTGCAGTGATACACAGAACTTTGAGTAGTAAAACAAAGTCCATAGCATCGCTGCCTTGGCGCTCATTACTTTGAGACTAGATGGTTAGTCTCAACAGCCCAGTAATTTCGTTAGCTGCAGTATCCCTTCAAACCGGAACACAGTAATGTTTACACACTACTGCTTAGCGGCAGAATATCTGGTACTGCGGTGGTACCTACCTAGACGACCTGCTAAGGAAATCTACCACCAAGTGAAACCTGCTATGAAAGATATAGTAAATTTAAAATCTGTCTACTAAAGAAAAAGTCGTTAAAAACCTAATCAACATAATTTCATTGTGTCAACAGTGACTGCTGACGCGCTCTTCGGCGATGCCTCCGACATCAGTACAGACAATGAAGGAGACAAGAGATCGCGATCACAGTCGCGATCGCGCTCTCGTAGCCGCAGCGCGAGATCAGATGACGAGCGACGCTCGGGGGATGAAGGGAAACGGGCGAGCGGGGACGAGGTGAGCCATATACTCCACATATCATCTCAGCTGAGCAGACTCAGTTAGTACTTCTTCTTTTTATTGCATAGTACTTTGTATATTTGTCATTGTCAAGTATTTCTATGTCTTGCGAGTATTTTATGATAAATAATAATATTAAATAAATATCATTGGACACCCTACACACAGCGCCATCTGACCCCAAACTAAGCAGAGCTTGTGTGATGGAAGTCAGATAACTGATAGAATACATAAATACTTTTTTTTTGTTGTAAATACATACTTATAATACATACAGAACATTCAGACACAGAACAAACATTTGTTTATACCATAAAATGTTTGTCCTTGGCGGGAATCCAACCCACGCCCTACAACTCAGGCAGACATACTACCAATGAGCCAACAGGGCTGTCAAAATAAGCCTTTTTTGCTGTTTACAAATTAGTAATTTAAAACATGTTGTTTATCTTGAATTAATTTAAATCTAGTTATTAAGTATCGGCGTTCGGTATATTATCCTTTAAACAGCTTGTCTTTTGACAAAGGCCCCCCTTTATTTTATTCATTTCTAATTTGACATATTTACCATAAAGTCTAAATGACTTTATGATAAATATGTCAAATTAAATAGCCAAAATCACACCAATTAAGTTAGAGTCAAGTCCAGTTTGTCCTATTAACTTTACACATGAAACAACACGAAAAGTTTTTTTTTTTTTTATAACTTATATCACTTTGCCATACGCACGTAATTCGGAACTTTATGTATTCATAACAACACAATTTTTATATAGACAAGTAAAATTTTAACAAAAAATAAACGGCTTCTTTTGGTTTTCTCGAGGATGCTATTGTCAGAACTGGACCAAATGGAAATGGGACCACAAGGGAAGCACCAGCTTTCAAATAAAAAGAGAATCATCAAAATCGGTTCACCCAGTCGAAAGATATAAAGTAACAAAATTAAAAAAAATCATGCGAATTTAGTACCAGTCTTCCTTTTTTTTTATGGCTGACAAGCTATGTGTTTGACCACAGCTCACCTGATGTTAAGTGACGGTGTGGTCGAAGATGGTAAACTCACCTAGCCTGGAATGGAACTGGCTCTCAAGTGAGGCTGCCGGAACACACCGTTAGATGCTTGGCGGCAGATTTTCAACTTGGTGGTCGGTTAAAAAACCGGCTACAAGGTTTTCTGCGTTACCATTAAACTCCTTTCAACCGATCTTGTTTTCAAAATGTTCGTAGGAAAACCGCCACAAGCCTGATGAAGAGGAAGAGGTGGAAATTCCAGAGACGCGCATTGACGTGGACATGCCTAAAATCTGGACGGAGTTGGGCAAGGAGCTGCACTTTGTGAAACTGCCTAACTTCTTGTCCGTGGAGACGCGACCTTACGACCCCAACACATATGAGGACGAGATCGATGAGGAGGAGACCTTGGACGAAGAAGGTCGCGCTAGGTAAGAAGTTTGTTTATTTTATTTAAATTTAGAACAATGACAATATGCAAACCTAGATTCATAATTGAAACATAATAACAACAAATAATACATTGATTGATTCAGGCGTTACTTTGTGTTTACCATCTTCCACCACACCGTCACTTAAATCACGATGTTTTCCTTCACCGGCAGCTCAAGCTCATTGTTGGGGTTTGAACCCACGCCCTTCGGCATGCGAACCGATCGCACTAACCACTGAGCTATCGTCGCTACAAATTGCTATGAAAAACATCAAGATCAACACAAACACTACATAAATAATTATACATAATTATGTCTCACACTATACAATGAAAAGGATTGTTACGTCCTATATTATTTAAAGTTTAATTATAAGATATTTTTTTTTGTAACATGTGACTTGGCTTTAACTTTATTGTTATAAATGTTACTGATTACTGATATTGTTTTGCGTAGGCCTACAAGCAGATACTTTGTAAATAGTAAGATAAATATTCACAAGTGACTCTGTAGTGACTAGTATTTACTAACAAGTCGTTGTTGATATGTTTCAGGTTAAAACTAAAGGTGGAGAACACAATTCGATGGCGCACCGCGTTCGACGACGAAGGCAACGCTATAAAGGAGTCAAACGCTCGCATGGTGAAGTGGTCGGACGGCAGCATGTCGCTGCATCTAGGCTCCGAGATATTCGACGTCTACAAACAGCCCTTGCATGTGAGTATAGGGGTGGAAAATATTAGGGAGTTAAAGTATGAAATTGCCGTTATATACTGGTTTCTTTTATAGGGTAAAATATATCATTTACTAGCAGACCCGGCCACGTAATGCTGTGGCTATATTGAACACACGCATGTAACGTGAAATAAATTGTAGCGCATATGAAACGTTTGTACTTTTAACATAGCGCCATCTACTGGATACGTACTCAATCCAGTTAATAAATTACCTTACACCGCCATCTATTAGAGTTTTATGGAACTCACAAATAATTATACCTCTTTGTCGTATAATAAACAAATAATTTTCAATAAAAAAACAATTGCGATTATAAATTGAGATATAAACTATCCTATCTCTCAAGTTAGATCAAACTGCACACAGTGTGCAAAACTTGGTTAAAATCGGTTCACTAGTTGAGGAGTTCATCGCGGACAAACAACGTGACACGAGATTTTTATATATAAAGATTTGATATTGTAGGACATGTTTATATTATTATAACCTTTCTAGCCTCAAATTAAGCAAAGCTGTACTATAGGGACTGTTAATAATAGTTTCCATATACATATCTAGGGTTCAAATATGTTCAGAATCGCCGTTTTAACGCACTGGCCACTTTGAATAAACATTAATTTAAAACACCTGCATGGTGTCAGATTTAAGTGTAAAATATTTTTTGTACGAAAACTATACATTCGAAATTTAAAATATATTTGGTTGTTCGATTTTTTAATTGTTTTTATATTCAACTTTTAATGTGAATATGGTACAGCGAATATTAGAGCAATTTGCGAATACAAGTTCTGACTACTGCGGTAAAAACTGCTCGTAAAGCCAATGCTGTGTTTGGAGAGCACGAAGCTAACGAACGCACCGTGCATTTATGTTTTAAGCGCTTTCGTAGAACTTCGACTTGAAGAACGAACCACGAAGAAGACCAGCCACTGAGGTCAATAACGATGAATAGGTGATAATGGAAGCTATCCTTATTAGAAATTGATCCTTAATTATATAGGAATTAGGCGTGATTTGACTTTAGCATACTCGCAATATTGATTCATATGCAACAAATCGATAAAAATAAAAAACTTAAAAATTCGGTGCTTCGTTATTTTTACTGATCCACAGAAACCACATAAGCTTTGCTTACTTTGAGGATAGGTGGGGCTATGTGGAATCATCATCATCAGCCGTATGACGTCCACTGCTGGACATAGGGCTCTCCCATTGACTTCCACAAAGACCGGTTGGAAGCGGCTCGCATCCAGCGCGTTCCTGCGGTCTTTATTAGGTCGTCTGTCCACCTTGTGGGTGGACGTCCTACGCTGCGCTTGCCGGTCCGTGGTCTCCACTCCAGAACTTTGCAGCCCCATCGGCCATCGGTTCTGCGTGCTATGTGCCCTGCCCACTGCCACTTCAACTTGCTAATCCGCTGGGCTATGTCGGCTACTTTAGTTCGCCTACGGATCTCCTCATTTCTGATTCGATCTCGTAGGGAAACTCCGAGCATAGCCCTCTCCATAGCTCGTTGTGCTACTTTAAGCTTACTAAGCAGGCACACAGTGAGAGACCACGTTTATGTGGAATGTCCTCCACTAATTATTTATTTTATTCCAGGGCGACCACAACCATCTGTTCGTGCGTCAAGGTACAGGTCTGCAAGGGCAGGCGGTGTTCCGCACGAAGCTGTCGTTCCGGCCGCATTCCACCGAGTCCTTCACTCACAGGAAGATGACGCTGTCTCTCGCGGACCGCTCCACCAAGACATCCGCTATCAAGATACTGTCGCAAGTCGGCGCCGACCCCGACGCGGATAGGAAATACCAACTCAAGGTAATTTAAGCATTTTATAATAATAAATTTTGATTGTTGCATTTTCTCTCATAGTCATTCACAGGTCCAGTAAAAACGTTGCTGTTTACCGTTTTATGTCCGCGTTCCAGTGAATCTATTCTAGCATAGCAGATAGCAACAATAATTTACAGGGTTATGAGCTTCAGGTGTGTCTACTAACAATTTTTACTATGGAACCAACCGTGAAATCGCGAAAAATCGGCTTTTCTATAGAAAAATGACAAATATATGTTAATATAATATTATGAGTTTAACACTCACTAGTTTTATTACGAAATTTTGTGTGTATCTTTCTTAATGCTGTATCGTCTTTGATCCGATAAGATAATGCAATTAGATGAAATGTGGAATGCAGATAGTATACCATGGGTAACTTTTCATTCTGGGAAACTCGGGTAAAATCTTGTGGTTTTATTTGTGTGACATTATGCCTTACAGAAAGAGGAGATGGAACTCCGGGCTGCAATGCGTACCCGCGTGGGGGCGCGTGGCCCCAAGCGGCGAGCGGGCGGCGCGCGCGCCGCTCACAAGGACGACGATTCCGAGGACGAGGGCGGAGTCTCGCTCGCGGCCATCAAGAACAAATACAAACAGGGGCAGAAAGGTAAGAGACGGAGCGATACACGCGGAAGCAGGAAAGTAAGAGACGCAGCGATGCTGCCTGCGCACGGCCTTCGGTAACAAATTAAAGTAGGGACAGCAAAACTAGCGGGGGCAGAAAGGTGCCTAAGGGACGGAGCGATACACGAAGGGCAATAAGGTAAGGGACAGAGAGATGCGGTCCCGCGCGCGATTTTTGAGAACAAGCAAGGGCAGAAAGTTAAGGGACGAAGCGATACAATTGGGGAAAATACTAAAAATAAATCCAAAAGTTTCTAGGCGAAATGATTCGGGGATTTGTCATTAATGATTTAGTGATTTGAATTTGGAACTTGATTAAATTGAATGTAGTCGTGGAAGATTAGCTTATTTACATTGACACAGATAAAATAATGGTTATTATTGAAGCCTAAGGCACGATATCAAAAAACTTTGAATGTCTATGTTGTTTATGAGCTAGCGGTAGCATTAAAACATATTGTGTCCTAGATAAACAATCAATGATCGAACGCCAGCATCCTAATTGAAACTCATTTGGAAAGTCGGTCAATATTGTGCACTATTTCAATGAATGCATCGCATGTTGCATCGGAGATAATTATGATGTAATAAACGCTAAATTATGCCATATTAACGTATGTTGACCGCCGTCTCAGCCCACTTGTATCTTCTACGCAAAAAGTATTTATCGGAAAATACCGAATATATCAACGAATATCATGGTTATGCAGAACTTTTACAATGACTTTGTTGCACGGTAAAGTGACCATAGGTATCGTGATGTTAAGTGACAGTGTGGTCAAAGATGGTGAAGCACACCTAGCCTGCAATAGAACTGGCTCTCAAGTGAGGCTACCATTAAGTGCTTGGCGGCAGATTTTCAACTTGGATGTGACGGCTAGCCAGCAGAGTACTAGAAAGTACCCTACCACGACGCTATGGGAAACCATATTCACCGGCAGCTCAAGCGCAATATTGGGGTTTGAACCCTTGCCCATCGGCATGCGAACCGACCACGCTAATCACTAAGCTATCATCGCTACAAAATAAGCTAATAAAATAGTAATGTAAGCTTGGGGTAATACTAAATAGGAAGCGAGTTATTGTACTCATTATTATAAACAACTTTTAGCACAACACTAAAATCGCGAAAAAAATCGGCATTTCCTAAGAAAAAGTTTTAAAACAAATTTCATGTTTTGTGCAGGCACGACTGGGGCGGCGATATACTCGTCAGAATCGGACACGTCAGATGTGGAAACGCATCGCGCGCGACGTCTCGACCGCGCTAAGGCTCTCAAAGACTCTGACTCCGAAGGCAGCGACAAGCAAGCGGGCAGTGCTCAAGGCAGCCACAGCGGCACTGCCAGCCCCAGCGGCAGTGGCAGCGGCAGCGAATAAAACAACAATTAAATCCCATTTGACAAACTATTATACTTTAAAAATTATTTGTGTAAATGAATATTTTTCAGCAGTGATCTGGAAAAGCACGGATCCGCTTAGCCTTACTCTAAGAACGGTCTTTATATTTTGTAATTAACGTTCTTGGTAATATCCTTTTTGTGGTTTCAATTAAGTTCTTATCTACACTGCTCTAAGTGAAAGTGTCATTGAATCATTATGAACAACTTTTACTAAGGGATAAATACGGTAATCACAAAAAAAAACCAGCAGCATTGCGAGTACAGAAATTATTATCCTTTAGTAGTCTTTCATAGTGGTGAGAACAATAAGCCCCTTTTGGGATTGGACACTTCAAGCTTATAACCCTGTATGTCAAAATTTTAAAAAGATATCAGTTTTTTTCTAAGATATAAACAAATATGGCGGAGGGATAACCAGTGGTGGTTACTGACGCCGAATTCTAGATCTATTATTGGTCGAAAACCGACGAATGGTTTGTGTCAATGTATCCAATAAATTTACTACTAATGTAACATTTAATACTGTCTTTTAAATAAACGTCCGTCTACCACAGACAAACAAGAGTAAAATAGAGGGAAAACTCACTCTTTGTCTCTAATTCAAACAAACATAACAGGCAAATGTGTTGAGTTTTGGCGGGAACGCGGAAAGAGTCCCCATTGTACTTTTTTTCAAAACTAGTGTTTTTTTTCGATTGTTTATGTATAAAAATAGTGGTGTTTTATTCATAAAGCGCCGAATTACAATCGCGAGTGTGGGAAAGTGATATAATGTGGTGAAACATGACTTTTCGTGTTGCTTCCAAAACTCCATCGAAGCTTATAGTAAAGTCACCACTAAAGTATGAATAGATTTGACTGACACAGACTGGACTTGGAATATAAAGATAAAGAAACTAAAACTGAAGACTGCACACAAAATACAGAAAAATTGAAACTGGCAGAATGCACAGAGTGCGATGCCAAGAAGAAAGAGAAAAAGAAAATTCTACACATTATTATTTGACAGTTAAGCTATGTACTTGTAGATTACATTTATTATTGTAAGACTGTTTGTAAATAAATAGTGTTAAGTATATAGCTTGTTTAATTTTTAAATGCTGTACTTTGTATGCTTAGGAATAACGTACATTATAGGGTTACACGGAACGGTGCCTCAAAAAGCACTTTTTGATTTCTTTATACTTAATTATTATTTTATGAGATCATTTATATCCGCAAGAAAAAAAAGCTGACCTCTGTACCATAGAAAATTCAACTAAAGGTACCCTCAATGAAATGTTAAATAAGTATTAGATGGCATTTCATACAGCGCCATCTAGCTCGAAACTAAGCAAACCTTGTACTATGGAAACCAGATAACTGATATACCTAATACTCACCAATATTATTATTTTTTAAACATATTATACACCCATACCCAGAACAAACATTTTTTCCCACATAAATGTTTGTCCTGGATGGAAATCAACTCCACTCCCTACAGCTCATGAAACACGTCTACTCATTTTGTGGTCAACATTAGGTATATCTGATTTTTTTACCGTGGATTTAAAATAACATTTTGACTGGAACATATTGAGTCATGTTCTTCAAAGTACATACCGGTAGGTATGATACAAATAGACATCGCAATGTCTGTTAGTATCATCGACCCAACTTGTATAGTATTAATTAAAACAAACGCTCAAGTACGAGTTAATTTAGTCAGTGATAACATAAATGTCTTACTCGTTAACTTTAAAAATAAAGATGAAAACAAAAATACGACTTTGACAATTACATTTTAAACAGGGCGAAACCTACTGTATTTCTTTAGAAATACAGTATAAAGTTAGAATTTAAAGCGATTGTCTTTGAGTATTGTACTAGGACGCATCGTCCATCTACAGGACAATTTTCTAACTACCTTCTTTTTGACAGCCCTATTGGCTCACTGGTAGTATGACTTAACAATTATTACTATTTGGTTAGGGCTCTACTTATAATATCCTTACGCATTTATTACTATATTTTTTTAGTTTCCAATGTCACAGTACCATCTGGTTTGCTGCAATTTTAGTAATAATTATTCTCGTAGAGATCCGAAATGACGGCATCAGAAGTTTCACGGTCAACCACATGCAAACGAACGAGTCCTTCGTAGACGATCCGCCCCACTCCGATCACTGACCAAAAACCGTCGTCCTTCTTTGTTACATTGGTAATAACATAGCCGCACTTGTCTAGTTCTATCTTGCTCCTGTCAAAGTATCTGTCAGGCGTTCTCGACGGTACTGTCAGTTCACACGTCTCCAAGTCTTTTATGGGATATTTGAAGCTCAAGTTGAACGTGCTTCCTTCTCTGAGTACTACTTGGGGCCTCTCCATTGCGACTGCGGCTAAACATGTAAAGAAAAATATTGAATACCTTCATTAAAATTGAAGCAATATATTACGGCGGGAACACGAAAAAAATCATGTTACATTCTATTATTTACTAAACCTTGTTTTTCTTCGAGTGTTCATGATTAAAATGGTGTTTTAATCAATTAAACTCACGAGTGTGGGCAAATGATATGATATGGAGAAACCTATATTTTATCGCGTTGTTTCAAAACTTCGTGGATCGACCAAGTCAAAGTCACTGGGCTGTGATTTACTTTATTTGATTTTAACTGTGACTAGAAAATAAGAACTATTTGATACTGACAGATCGTACAAAGAGTTATGCCAATATCAAAGTAAAAAAATTTCGTACCCACGCTACTGCGTAGGCAGAAAAATTCATAGTTGCATCCACAACATTGCCAATGTTGTAAATGTTCATAGGCGTCGGCGTCGTGGCAGCGGGAAGTTACCATCAAGCAAACCACCAGCTTGTTTGCCGCTCTTTCTAATAAAAAAAAACTGAATAATAGATACTTATGTGTTTTAATATCGTAGGGCCTGATGTTAATCGAACATGTGGTAGTGTACAATGAAGCACGCGCACTTAGTGGAACCTAATTCTCTCGTGACTTGAAGACTATTTTATGTGTGATGTGATATATGTGATATATATGTAGGAATACTTACAAGTAACTCGTATGGTAATAACTTGAAACATCTCAATCCAATCGCCGTCTATATCTTTACAATAAATACTGAGAACCCAGTTGCCGTGATCTTCCTCTAGAAGTGGCCCTATTATGAAATCATTTTCGTTCTTATGTTTCTCTTCGAGATTTATCGCATCATCGCGCCAATTATTAGATTGGTCAACGTTTATAATTCGATACATTGGCTTAGGGTACACGGTTATCACATCTTTGTTAATGTATTTTATGACGAATTTGCTTTGTTGATAATTATAAAAATCGTAATCATTGTAACTGTCCAAAGATTTCGTGTTGAATTCTTTTGGTTTAGGTCTGGAGAAGTTGAGCCTTACAATGTCACCGTTTGGCCTGTACAAGCGGTACAAAACGTCGTTACAGTTGACCACAGGAAACGTCAGGATTACTATGTCATTCAGGTTACAGGTTATCTGGACAGGCGACAGCTCTATCTTGGATTTTGCTAAAAAAAATGTAAAAAGAACGTGTCAAAATATTTTTAAAACATTAGCTGCACAGAGAATCTTTAAAAGGTTCATACTCGGTATGAAACTTCAGGGACAAGTGGCTAGACAAAGTGATGATTGACTGAATTGATTTTGTTGATATATGGAACGGAGATAACTTATACCCTGTCTTAAGTAGATGGTAGAAGTCCTTAGTAGTCTAGGTATAAGAAAATAGAATTAAATCGTAGCGTTTTTTCTTAAAATGTCATCAGGTAGTACAGTATGTCAATGTTATCTACAGCAAAATATTATTTGAAACAGCTTTTCCTAGCTTACGTTAATCGCATACATTGTTGGCTTTTGGCTCAGGACTTTGTTTTGTTACTCAAAGTTTTGAGTATCGCTGTAATGGTCATGGACACGCGACACCCTTTCCTTTGGGTATGAAACTCTAATGAAACAAATTATGCGCTTGTTCTCAGATCAAACACTACCGCTTGTTACTTAATTTTTTACCTGACTGCCAAGGAAGGTTCGTCTCAATATCCCAAATGTCAGTAGATGGTGGATTATTTAAAAAAAAAAACAACGTTTTGGATTTTTGGCGCGAAATAGTATTTACGTTAATTAAAAAAAATAACCAAAGCTATCAAGTTGGGCATCTAAATAAAGGCAATTAAAAGAGAATTACAGAAATATATATATATAAGTTAATATTTAAATATAATTAGGAATAATAAATATGTTTAAAAGGGTTTCTTTCCTTTATTTATAGCTATTTTAATTGCAGTCGGGTTATAGATTTTTTAAACTCTTCAGCTTGTGATCGTTTTTTGTTTGTCCACAATGATAACTCAAAAGTTTTATAATTATGTAAATATAAATTATTATCACTTGTTAAACCATACGGTTACACTGGAATTAAAAACAACCTTGAGTTAGTTTTGTAAACTCGCACCTACAAATTATTGCATGATAATGTTATTCGGGTGTCTTAAATGACCGTAGAAAATTTTAAAAGAAAACCTTTATCAGTTAAGCTGTGAAGTGCGTCGAGTACAGTCACGGTAGGGTTCCATACATAGATATTATTATATTATTCTTTATTGTGCACACCAGAAATAAAAATATGTACAGAAAATAAAAGAACTTTATGACCTTATGCTATGATAGTAATCATTATTAATTATCGTCATCTTACACGTCGGTAAACGTCATAGTAGTGTGCAAACACTACTCCGTCCCGATTTGAAAGGTACTCTAGCTAGGAAAATTACTGGTCTC
This sequence comes from Biston stratarius, assembly GCA_950106695.1. NCBI lineage: Eukaryota > Metazoa > Arthropoda > Insecta > Lepidoptera > Geometridae > Biston > Biston stratarius. The sequence continues at coordinate 4,273,760 of OX467112.1, forward strand.
AATAGAGACTAACCATCGAACAGAGACTTTTACATTCGCATAATATTACTCGGCATAATATTGTTTTGCATACATCTTTTGACATAATTTATATTGACCTAATATTTGCTTGTTTAACATTATAAAATCAATGATTATAATTTTATTGTTACGTTTCATACTGTTTCATATTTTTATAAGTAATCTAATTGTATGTATTTAAAAACAATACATTAGTAGTAGGTGAGGACAGTGGTATAAGGTTAATGATTATTTAATAATAACAAATAATATTAGGTCGTAGAAATATATTATTTTTAAAATAAGCACAAATAATAATATTATACAAATAAATACATATGTATTCGTTTGAACTATTCCAGATTTCTGGTGAGCAAAGGCGTCATCGTTTAATGTAATATTCTAAATAAAAACTTTGAATTATATCATTGTATTAAAAATAGGATATTGATATTCAAGTTACCTAAGTGACGGCATATGTTTATTTTTTATTTATCCCTAATGTCCATGGAAGTGCAACATTTCTAAAAAAAAACTTTTCGTAATTTTGCTAATATTTTCCTAAATAGCAGGTAAGTATTATATATATTAGATATATATAATATTCATCGTCATCCAGCCATTTCAGCCGTTGGACCTCCACTGCTGGACATAGGCCATAGGCCTCCCCGTTGACTTCTGTAAAGACTGGTTGGAAGCGGCTCACATCCAGCACGTTCCTGCTGTCTTTATGATGTTGTCTGTCCGACTTGTGAGTGGACGCCAGAACTTTGGAGCCCCATCGGCTATCAGTTCTGCGTGCTATGTGTCCTGCCCACTGTCATTTCAAATTGCTGATTCGCTGGGCTATGTCGGTAACTTTGGTTCGTCTACATATCATGACAGACAGAAAGGCATGGCAAGGGTTCCTAGTTAGAAGAGGGAACCCTAAAAACCTAACACTGTAACATAGAACTAAACTATGTTAAGCTCTTTCAGGCCTTCGCATAACAATTATGATAATTAGGTTATGTTATACGGTATACCGTAGGTTTTGGCATTATCCGCATTACTATGTAAATACTGGATGATAAGTGGACTGGCCTAACATATCTAGCATACCCAAAAAAAGGAGGTATTGCAAGTAGGTTCGCCTACTGACCTTCAAACTTCATTAAGAAGATGGCACCTAATGATGATGACCTCATCTTAATTGATTTTTAAGTTATATATAGATAAGTTTGTAAATATGATACACATCACATCACATCATCAGCCATAGAACGTCCACTGCTGGACATAGGCCTCCTCTTGGGGGGGTTTTGCCAATACTCGCCACGCTTGGCAGGCGGGTTGGCGAGCGCAGTTAGGTGTGATTGTTCAAAGAAGACGCTGCTGCCCATCTTCCAGATTACACCCCTTAGCCGACTCTTACGGCAACCACGGGTAGAGAGGGTGGGGTACAATTCTTACGCCGGCACCAAAATCATGGTGGTATACTATTCAAGCTACCCTTAAATAAAAAATCTGCGACCAAGCACCTTACAGTGTGTTCTAGATACCTCATCTATAATTTCACTCTTCAGGCTCTTATTAGTATATGTGTTCACAATCTGCCAGATGTTAAGTCTTAGTGCAGTCTAAGATGGATTACGTTTATCTAGTAAGTAGGTAGAAGAAACCTACTTACTCTGACTCCCATATGGTAACTTACGCAAAACACAGACTCGTACAGTTTTGAAACAAAAAATGTGAAATTTCGATAGAAGATGACATTTTGGTCGCTTTTGTCTCGTCGTCCGGTAGTAGTAAGGGAAAGAGGAATCAAAGGATAGATAAATGGTAGGTAGGTTTACCATCTTTGATCACATCCCTTACCATTGAGTTAGCAGTGATTAGACACCTAATCTAAAATTGCACAAGTTACATCTAAAATTGCACAGTATAACTAAGTATGTATTAACGTCTCACATAGGTTAAGCCATTTTAATATTGTTTAAATTTATAATATTTAACTACCTATGTACTTACCCACTATACAAGGTTATAAGCTTCGGGCGTACTACACTGAAAGGAGGTCATTCATTTTACTGCACCGCTACCCATGATTATGGCACCGCTGCAATAGTCATGGGTAGGTGTTAGTTATCTCTTACTATCAGAAAAGCGTCATGTTTTTCTCATAACTATTATTTGAAAGAAAATGCTATTTTATTGAATAAACTATTCTTTAATTATTTTATCTATCTATTTCCAATATAATAGCTTGTTTCACAAGAATTTGTTAAGGTGTTCTAGTGTCCAGTACCAAACCCTATAGAAATTGAACTATAGAATATACACATATTTTTATTCTTTCTCAATATTATGTAAAAAGTACCTAATACCTACACACAAACACATGTAAACAAATAATTATTCTTATCTATTAACTTTTTACGACAAAAAACCTAACAGTGCAGAATGTGTAGTTAGGTATTTCGAAGTTTTCACAATGACATTTTTCTAGGCTAGGTGTTCGACCACATACACAAGACAATATTCTTAATTTAAACTCAATAGTTTATAGTTAAAAGAATATTAAACTATACGTTTTAGTGTTTATAGAAGAGATTTTAATTATAATTGACTTTTTTTTTTACTGATTAACACACCGTTTAATGGCTTGTTTTCAACTTAAAGGTCGGTCGGTAAGGCTTAATAGTGCGTGAAAATTTTAATAATATATTAAATAAGTTTAAAAAAACCTAGCCAGTGGAATATTAGAAAATATCCTACCACCATGCTATAGTTACCTAAGGGTCTTTCCTTCACCGGCAGCTTAAGCTCATTGTTGAACCCACGCCCTTCGGTGTGAACAGACCGCGCTAACCACTGAGCTATCATCGCTATTTTCAGATGTTAGACTCGCTATTGATCTATAGACCACTTTCGTCCAGTTTACTTTGAATAACTTACCCTATTGGCTGCGAGGACATTTCCCCAAAAAACTGAATATTTTCCCTTAATAAAAAGTACCAACCTATCATTGTTTCAATTCTCAAACTATCACTTAGAAAAATCAAGATATATCTGTGTAAAAAAAAAACGAATAAATCAATAAACACTAATCAATGTCATCGTCCTATAAATCGATTAATATTTTATACCTTTAAACATTCACATATAGCCACACCATATGGATAACACTTTCCTCTACGACCACTCTTATCTTTCACATCAGCGAATTCGATTATCGTAATCGGTCGCGCGAATCGAGTTCATAATCGGATAGATACGTACTGGGGATGTCTTCGTACTGATAAATCAGACTGGTGCCTTCACACATAGACAAAACAGCAAGCACTGTGAGCGCGTACATCTCACGGTTGTGTCGACACAACTGATATCGAGAACAGACAGACAAGCCGTTTGCACTGCTATCGGCTTAGGTAAATAAAAAAATAGAGGGAAATCTAAAGCCATGCGGTTTTCAGTAGTTTTTTCTTCGGACTTCATGATAGAGCGCCGCACCTTTGATGTAGCGATATTATACAGTTCTTACGTACTGTGATTTTTGAAATCAATCGATATACTGTCTTTTTATGTTTAAAAAAGGTGTTAGACAAACAAAATGGGATTTTTGTTTGTCTAACCTTTGGCCAACTTGTATTCTCCAAATGGGTCCCCTAACACACCCATTTCGTTTATCTAATCCTCTACCTAACAACCTGTACTGTTCTTCCGTACCTGTATTCATCACTGCCCACCTTCTTAACGATGGATGAACGCTGGACCGATTTTGACGATTTTTTTTGTGTGTGTTTGAATTGGTTAAAATTCACTATTGGACCCGGTAGGTGGCGCTGCAATTGTACACCGGGTTGGACCCGGTGTACAATTGCAGTAGTATATGTAGCTAAAATATTATAAAAATTAATGTTTCTTTGTTCGTATTTTATACGCTGCCATACCATTCATCCGATTGCGACGAAACTTGGTCAACTTATTGCTTGTACTTGCGTGAAGGTTATAGGCATAGTATAATTGTTTTTTTTTTTGTAACAGCAACGCGCCTGGTTCCTGCTAGTATCTATTAAAATGTAGGTAATAAATAGGCTAACCACGAAACCTTATACAATCCTTATAAATAATAAATAACTTACAAGTATTTTTTTTATACGAATTACTCCGCGTTTGACCACCAACTCACCTGATGGTAAGCGATAATATGGTCGAAGATGAAGCACCCAGACTTAAAAGATACTTATTCACTCTGGCCTTGAAAAGATTTAGATTATATCTCGGGAAACAAGGAAGCCGGCAGCTTGTTCCATTCCTTGGCCGTACGTTTGTATAATTTCAAACCATATATGAAATTTACTTTCACTGTAGGTAGATCAGTTAGCTGTATTGGATAACTAAATAGGTAGGAATAGAAGGCGTTGTCAACACCAACATGGAGGCCAAGCGATATTTCAATTACATTACAATTAGAAATAACAAAGTTATAAGACAGTGCAGTAGGCTGTCCATTGTCCATTCGTCCACGTCCCAGAACGTCCATTGCAAATTTAAACAAAATATATTTCTCCTTTCACTAATTCGGAAAGGTTTTCTTCACGGATTACTCACCTTCTATATGGCTTTCTTTATCCTGATTTCTGCTTGCAAAAATCGTTTCTATCCGCTTCATATCAGCGTGGTATTATAAATTCTAATTTAATTAAATTAAACAATTTCAATGGAAAAGAAATGAATTGATTCAAGCAGATCGGAGCGAAGCGGGGATACAGGATGGGGTTGCAATTTCTGGATGATTTATATTGCTACGCTCTTTACCTTAATGGTGCAATGTTACAAAGTCATGTTTATGAACAGTTTTTAAACGGTTCTGGGAATCTGGGCGGCAATTTCCATTGCCGTGTTCCTGAATTGAAGACGGGTTCTAATAACTTATTTAACCAACTTCAGTTTTGTATTTTTTATGGAATATAGTTTTATAATTTTTCTTCCATCGTTATGGTTAGAATTCTAGTTTTAAAGTTTATTTCTGGAATCGTTCACTTGCTCTGCCTGAATCCAATACTAGGCACTAGCGATAAATAAGAACTATGTGTGTGTACACATATATTTATTGTGACGTCATGCACATTCAATATGGCAGATTTTATAATCTAATAGCTTTTACCCGCGACTTCTTCCGCATGAGATTTAACATAAATGTTTCTTCAGTTCGCAGAATTTACGAAAAGTTAATATTTCTGTATTCCTCGTAAAGAAATATCGTAATCTAATATTTTCCGATATAAAAGTATCCTATATCTTAATTCAGGTAATACAATTTCATCCAAATCCGTTCAGCCGTTTTTGCGTGATTGAGTAACAAACATCCATCCATCTTCACAAACTTTCATATTTATAATATTAGTAGGATAGGATTCCACACTTCAATATTTTTTAGACAAATTTCAAATGAATCTGCTGGATAAGCAATTTCTCAATATGTACGATTTGTAAATAAAAATCTGGCGGGGCGTAACTTACCATTAATTACAAACAATATGGCTCGGCGTGATGAAATAGCGTTTGAATATTCCTATACTTTATTTAATTATCACCTCTTTATTCACCTGTTGGTAAGTAACAGTATGGTCGAAGTTAGTAAGCACACCTAACATAAAACGGAACTGCCTCTTAATTTTTCCCCTCTCTCCTCTTTTTTTTCTTATAATTATGCCATGAATATAAGTAACAGCTTTTAAATATAATCTTCAGGACCTTTGCTAAGAGGAAAAATAATATCGATATATGTTTAGTGTTTATTTTACTTCGAGGTCTGATATAATGTCTAGTATTAAGAGTAAACTAAATATTAAAAAGTTTATTTTAACAATTTACTGCCCACGTACGATCAAGAGTGGGATTAGACAACGTAAGGGTGACTAGCGGAGACTAGCGGAGCGACGAGAAAACGCCGTTTTTGTGATAGGTTGAATATTACACAGCACACCTCTATGTTCCGCTCGTCTCCGACTATGGGGAAATTCATCCTAAGGCTAAGGCTACAGTAGACGGCGATTCGCGTTGCGAGTAGACGGACAAACAAGGATAAGACATGGCTACGATCCGGTTGGAAGAAATGTTTTAAAACTAAACTCTATTAGTTTATTTAGGCGCAAGAGTTGTTGGATAAGAAGCACGCGAAAACAACGCGAAAAACACATATTCTTAGTACTGTTAACACACATTTATTTGGTTCCGCGGAAAAACTAATACTAATAACAGAGAGGATTATATCTAATACAATGCTAACAATAGCGTTCGCGTTCACGGGCGGACTACTACGCAATAACCAAAAAAATCGCTTCAATTTCGCTGATAGGTTAGCCGATGCCCGTAAACAAATTTAAGATCGCTAGCGATATTGGCGTGCAGTGTAGTTATAAACGTGAATATTAACTGTTTGTTTTCATCGCGCCGGTTTCAGGTCGCGTCGCGGACTAATGTAGCCGCAGCCTTATTGGTATTAATGCTAGGGTTAGTTCTACTGATAAGCAGCAACTGTAATCCAAGGCAGGTAAGGTTGCACGCGTGTGTTCACGTCTGGGTACCAGCCCTGACCGCAGCCCTCGGCGCGGGAGAACACCCCCACCACGAACCTGCCTTCATTGTCCAATAGTGGGCTACCGGCATCACCCTGAAAAATCACAAAAATCTTTTTAATGACTCACGTGCTTACGGTTACGAAACGTTGAAATAATTGCTTTCTAATATATAGAGATTATTTATAAGCCGTTGACTTTGTGACTCCTATCTTCGTGTTGGAATAACTTGAAAAAGCTTATAAACCTACGTAGTTGCACAGGTTGGAGGAATAAAAAATCCTTCAAGACGTCTTGTTCATCTACTCCATGTTACAATAAAAAAATGTGCGGACAACTATCGAATCTGCTGGAATTACATTTAGTGAAGACTGCCACAGGTAGACACGGTCTGAAATGCAGCCAATTAAAACCACGGCTAAACGGTTTGAATTTGCCGCGTTTTGTAGTGACGGGCGCGGCCATACACAATAAAGCCTGTTTACATATTGGCTAAATTTTAAAACTGCTACTAAGGCCGCTATCGTAAGTCATGCCAGGTAGAAGAAAACTCAGCACACAATCCAACCGGCAAATGTGTAAAAACATTATGTGTTGCGGATTTAGTTTTTATTATTGTAAAAGTACTCACCGTGCATTGCCCCACAACTCCCACGTCCAGCCATCCTGTGCAGACCATGTTGGCGGTAACAGTGACGCTCAGCTCGCTCCATCTGTTGGTACAAGTGGTCTGGTCGATGGCGAACACCTGCACTTCACGGAGTTCCCGAGAAGAAGACGAGTCCTGGTTCTGAAAGAAGAAAGGCAGGACTTAAAAAAAAACGAAAAAAGGATAGCGCATCCGGCGGAAGTAAATGGAAACACCTTTTTACATACTTTGACTACAGTTTACGTAAGTACGTAATTCTATATATAGTTAAGAAATTAATATGCTGGCTACTACGAAAATTCGCTTAATTTATTTATGTACATTTAATTTGCGGCGCCTCGTGTTTTTCAACGTTATCTTACAGGAATCGTTCTTTTCGACCACATTTTTTTTTGTGTCTGTGTTATTCGAAGCTTGTTTGATCGAAGCTGTTACAAGATATTTACAGGGCACATGATATTTGAGATTGTTATATTACAGTGAACCCCCTTTTCGGCTTAGAACTACCGATATGCATAACCATAGAGGCAGAATAGCCTAGAGCAAGGATGGCAAAAAAATGGCACGTGACACAATATTTTGGGCACGCCACCCACCAAAATACAGTGCAAAATGTTTTTTTTTTTGTAAACGAGTTGTGATTAGATAATATTTAGTTTTCATAAATTCCCATTAATAACAAAGTAAAAATTGTTTGGCTAAGGCCTCACTAAATTTTTTTTTTTTGAAAAAATGGCACTTTGTTTCTTAATGGTTCGCCATTATGTATTCTGTAGCTTTTAATAATCTATCAGTCTGCTATAGGAGTATTTAAGAATAAGAAATTCTTTATTGTTCAGCTGTGTACAGATAGATATCTCAATGATACAGCAATGTGACACTTGGTTATTTTCAATGATCACTTGTAGGTTACCCGTATGTATAAATTGATACATTATAAAAAAAAAAAAGATTTATTTGACCGGTTTCATTTTTTTTTGAGTTGTTTGACCACAGCTTACCTGATGTCAAGTGACGGTTTGGTCGAAGATGATAAGCACATCAAGCCAGGAATGGAACTAGGTCTCAAGTAAGGCTCTAGCATACAGGGTGTAAGAGGAATGCGTCAAAAAACTCGTACTAAGCGTTTTGAGAACACATTTATCTTCCGAACTACAAATAAGTGAAACTATCTATCAGCAGCTTTATTCCCGGGCTTTAAACGAAGAGTGATTAGATATCTTCTGGGCAAACGTGCCCCAACTTAGACCATGTTTACGCTTCAGTGTACATGCTTAAATGCATATCCATTATAATATGTAAACAAGCTTAGGTAAAAAAAAACTCGAAATCAAAAAAAAAACTTTTCTTTCGAAAAATATTTAGCCCGTACCTAATGGTGATAGCTCTTGGTGATGTAAGGATGCTAACGATACCTCAAGTTGAAAATCTATCGCCAAGCATCTAACGATGTGTTCCGGCAGCCTCACTTGTGAGCCAGTTCCATTCCAGGCTAGGTGTGCTTTACCATCTTCGACCACACCGTCACTTAACATCAGGTGAGCTATGGTCCAAACACCTAGCCTGTCAGCCATTTAAAAAAAAAGCAACCTCTAAGCCTTAGAGGTAGAAAATATGAAACTGCCTTGCTACCTACCTAATACGACCTCCTTCTAAGGAGATATAACACTTAATAAAAAGTAGTTACATATAGAACTCAAGCCTGAGTATAATTCAGTAATTTTTATAGTCACATTTACATGACTTCTTCAAATTGAAGGACACCTTATCTATAATTGTAAAAGTAAACGAAAACTAAAACTGATAACAAACTAAGCACTTTGTAAAACATATTGTTGCAACGATACCTGTGTTAGAACAATCGACTATTAGAGAAACATGTGTCATGCACATTTAACAGGGCTATAAGTTTGAAGTGTACTTAGCCAAAAAGGAATTACTGTATTCGTTATTATTAACAAATGTTACTATGAGACATAAGTCTATAATAGAAAAAAAACCAGTTGCTCCATACATTTGGTCACGGGTAAACGTACTTTTCCTACAGAACAGATGGCCTTTCGGCCGACTCCTTTCAGCTTAGTACACCCCAAGCCTATAACCCGGTATTCAGGTCGGTATTCTCTATAATAGTGTAGGTTTTTTTTAAATTAAAGTGATATTATTCTACTCTTAGCAAATTTTAAATTCCGTTTTTAGCAACTAAAATAACATTTTGGAACTACAAAAATATAATGTATTAAAATTTATAATACATTCGAGAAATTTGTTAAATGATTTGAAAGCCCTAAAGAAATGGAAATCAAAGATGTGATTGAAAAAGGCGTTGGATCACCCTAAGAGATTCCATTGTAAGAACATGCGAAAGTAATAGCAATAGATAAGTCTTTTAAATTTAGTAACACAATATTAGGTTTCTCGAGTTAAGAAATATCGAAGTTTGAAATAATAAAAATTGCGCAACCGTAAAAAAAATTGCCCTACTAAATGAGACCCTATTCAACACACTAAAAGATGATGATTGACTGCAGTGTCGAAAGGCATGGAAACGTCAGAATACACAAAGAATGTAAAATGAATGTAAATGAATGTCATTAATATAGCGATGATAGCTCAGTGGTTAGCGCGGTTCGCATGCCGAAGGGCGTGGGTTCAAACCCCAACAACGAGCTTGAGCTGCCGGTGAAGGAAAACATCGTGAGGAAACCATAGCGTGGTGGTAGTAGTACTTTCTAGTACTCGGCTGGCTAGCTACCACCCTCAAGTTGAAAATCTGCCGTCAAGCATCTAACGGTGTGTTCCGGCAGCCTTACTTGAGAGCCAGTTCCATTCCAGGCTAGGTGGGCTTTACCATCTTCGACCACATCGTCACTTAACATCAGGTGAGTTGTGGTAAAACACATAGCCTGTCAGCAATAAAAAAATATATATATACAGTTAAAATATCTTACCGAGGTAGCACCCCATCCGATGGCTCTCACAACTTGGTTGAGAGCAAAAGTGTAAGCGGCGCCCGATAGCCTAGCGACCTCCACGGAGCCAGGCACTAGCGTCATTGCCAATGTGGTTCGCAGCAGCGCAATATCATTAGCCAAGGTGATAGGCGAGAAGTCAGGATTGGGTGTTATGCGGTTGATGATGTGGATGGTACCGACGGCGTTGCTGTATGTGGAGCCAACGCGAGCGCGCCACCAGCTTGCTGGGTTGACACTGGAACATAAACGAAACTGTTAAACTACACTTTGATAATAATTAGAATATGTCAAATGTTTTGACTCTACCTATATATTTCCAATTTGTACCGTCAAGGAATGGAGAAAGGAGGGGGAATGTCAAGGTGGACAGGATATCTGTTATAGAATCGATATGGTGTAGACGTGTTCTAGAGTAGAGACCACGAATCGGTAAATGGAGCGTAAGCTAGGCTCAATGGAGTGACGATACAGGTAAAGCAGTAGTCGTATTCAGTTGGAAACGAGATGCCGAAAAACTGATTAAGTAGTGTGCATTACGAGAGGCCTATGTCCAACAGTATCCTAAAGCGGACTGAAGCTGATGATGACAATCAAGGAATGAAACAAGCTGCTGGATGGCTTAATTTAGAAGAATGATTGAAGTGGTAGCTCTCATCTCAAAATATACATCTCAAAGTGCATCTCATCAGGAATTAAATTTTGGTTAACATTTACACAAAAGTTTAGGTATCAACATGTTCTAATATATCTGTAATATGTGCTTGTAACATATCTAGAGACTCGCGAAATTATTTCAAATTAGTTTATATATGGCTAATTAAAATAAAATAAATATAAACACACTTTTGGGGAAACAGCGCCATCTTGTAGTATAAGTTGCTTAGCGGGAGCTAACGTTAAACGTCTGTGGGTACATAACTGTAATTCAGGTTGCAATATAAACCTACTGACAGAACAGCATCTGATACATACTTATGCTATGAAGTTCTGTGGCATTTCTGAGACGAGGGCAAGCCAGTGCGTGTACGATAATTATACACTACTAGCTGCCCCCCGCGGTTTTACCCGCGTGGTGATGGATGATGATGATGAAAATTATCCTATGTCTTATTCCAGGGTATAAAGTACCTACATGCAAAAGATTTACCCAGATTTTACCCAGATCCGTCGACTAGTTTACGCGTAAAGGCGTAACAAACCAACAAACTCAACATTCTTATTTTTAATATTAGTTAGGATTAGGACTAACAGTATATAAATCTATATCTTTAAACGAGCAATTCTTGTATATATATATATATATATATATATATTCTGAATTTCGGAAACGCTCCAACGATTTTCATGAAATTTTGTATCCAGGGGGTTTCGGGGGCGAAAAATCGATCTAGCTAGGTTTCATTTTCAGAAAACGTCGTTTTATCCATGTTTTCAGCCGAGCAATGCTCGGTCAACCAGGTACTATGTTATTAACAGTAGTAAAATATAATCATATTCAGTGCAAATTTGTTTGTGAGAATATAGTAATAAAAACAAACGTTTCAATATTATGTCTTGTCTCGTATTCAAGACTTAGTAATGCGCATAAACTAACAATTAAAAACCTTTTTCATACAGTTTGTAGTTATGTCTGTAAGCTGATATATTTGTATAACTTATTGAAATAAATACATTGTTTAACATACCACTTACATTACTCTATCTTCATACTTGCGATATGAACTCTAAATTATTATATTTTGTAGAAATTGTATTCAAGTTTTAAAAGTTTTCAAGCGTTTTAAGGCCATGTGAACAAAATAAGCTTATTTTTTTTTTAAGATAAATTAAAAGTAATAAAAAATTACGTCATAACCTCGCTACTATTGTTCTATAATACATATGTTTCTATAGAAAAAAATAAACAACCGTCCGAGCATAGACATAATACATTGGCAATGTATTCATTATTTTTGAACAAAACTTGATAAAAATAATAACGTTAACACAATAATGGAAAATACTGTTTATTTTAATAGTAATAGAAGAAAGTAGGTATGGGTACTCACTCTGCGTTAGTATAGAAGCACGAGGCAGCGGATAGTATGGCCTGGTTAGTGAGGATGGTGCCGCCACATCCATGGCTGAATGTGGTACCCTGACCGCCATTGGTGAGTAACGCCACCGCAAAAGGATATTGCTGGATGTCAGCAGGATCACCGCCCGCTATACGCTGAGCTACAAAACAAATTGTATGTAATGTATCATACGGAGAACAAAACTTCAATACAGTGAAGTGTATGCAAAACGGCCACCCCGATTTGCGCGATTGTACTGTAGATGATTTTATTTCGTGACGTTTTTTATAATCGAAAAAAAAAATATGGCTCAATCGATTTCGTATTGTGTCATGTTTACAATTTCTTAAGACTAAATTAATAAATTGTTACATGTTAGTGACTAAAACTAAAAACAATAGGAGAACATCGTGAAGAAACTATAGCATGGTGGTTAGGGTACTATTTAGCACTTGGCTCGTTAGGCTCAAGATGAAAATCTGTCGCTAACCTAACGGTGTTAGCAGCCTCACTTGACAGCTAGTTACATTCCAGGCTAGGTAAAATTACTATCGTCCACGTCCCCTAACATCAGGTAAGCTGTGGCCAAACACCTAGCCCTTCACAAAAAAAAACCTTACTGTGTGTAATGTGTCGTAAAAATGTGTTTTCTTTCATTCGAGACAATCGGTTATTTTAGCGTTAAATTCTCGTATTGTTAAGTATAAATTTAGGCGTTTCTAAACTCAGAAGTATTTTTAATTGATACCTATTCTTTGGGATAATGTTGGCTTTAGAATTTATTTAAGTACCTTATGCTAACCGTTTCAGTATCTCAGGTTTTGTTTTACTTATGCGGGATTACTGAACAAGCAAAGAGAAAGCAAGACGAGGCCGCGCGCGCGTCGTACTCAGCTTTGTCTCCATGATGAAAGGCACTGGATGTGGCTGAACCTATATAGTCAGAGTTTCCGATAAAATTAAGCGTGAGTAATCCCGCATAAGTAAAACTAAAATGTGTCAAAACCCAGTCAGTTTCCATAGTACACAGTTAGTTGATGACTATAATGTAAGTTCTTATAAAACGAAACGGCCTATAGATTTCCGGCATTTACTTTTTTGAATGCTATACTCAACTTTAATAAAATAGCTTTATAGATATCTGATATTATTGAATTATATGTTTACCAGAATTTGTTCATTTGAACACACTTACCATTTACACTCACAACTAAACAAACACTTAAAATCACTGCTACAAACATATTTACTAATTTTCTAAACTAATTTTTCCTTAATTATATTAAAAGATCCCCGTTTTCACTGTTTGCACTCCTTAATTGATCAGTATTGTACGATAATGTACTTTTATCATTTTTTATCGTAATTTTTATCTTGGATTTAGGCAGAATATTTATTGAAATTCGGTCAGCATTACGTTTTGAGTTTATTACTTTATATCACTTACGTGGGTACATTTTAATGTAGCGGCAGATAGATATATTTATGATACTTAACTATAGATTTATTTTTTAACTAGCTGTGCCCCGCGGTTTCACCCGCGCTAGATGCCTACGTCATAGTATCTTTATGCATGCAAAGTCTCAGCCCGATCGGTTTAAAATTGACAAAGTTTTATACAAACTTTCATCCCCTATTTTATTCTCTTGGGGGTAGAATTAATCAAAATCCTTTCTTAGCGGATGCCTACGTCATAACACCTACCTGCATGCCAAATTTCAGCCCGATCCGTCCAGTGGTTTGGGCTGTGCGTTGATAGATCACTATGTCAGTCAGTCAGTCAGTCACCTTTGAGTTATATATATTTAGATATAAAAGTATTGAGACGGACGATACGCTCTCCGATGGTAAGAGATAACGCCTGTCCATGGCCGTTCTAGGGATACATAGAACTTTGAGTAGCAAAACAAAGTCCAGGACATCGCAGCTTTAGCGCTCATTACTTTGAGACTTCCGAAGCTTTGTCTCAACGGCCCTTATATTATTTTAGATTTAAGATTAATTTGTCAGATCGTGGGTGATTACACTGACCTACAGTAAATTCCCGTATTACAGGTCTTATCACGATGAAACGAAAATTCACAAAAAACTAATGTAAAGCCAAAATAGCGATACACGCACAGATAGTGACGCCATTTATCATTAATAATGCAGATTGGTCGTGGATTGCTGTTAAACGTTGACCTTATAGTATTAGTATTTAGCTTGTTTTTTAACGTATAAAAATAATTGAATTTTTGCTAGATCTTCAAGGCTTAAATATGTTTGATCAATAGATTGATGATTGATTTAATTTTATAATAAGAATAACTAACAGGGACTTAAAATATAACACATAATAAGATATTGATAGATTACGGATATAAAATCTTTAGTTAGTTTAATTCAGTTCATAAATATTTTGCTAAAGTTAACCAAAACACTAAATTAGTTGCGAGAAAATCGGAAATTTTATTTAGAATCGTTATGGAAAGTATATATTTATGCACTTCAAACGTTTGCCTAGTAGATTGCTCGTAAAGTTCTTTTAGGATATCAATCTAAAATACGGCGCGGCGCTCTGTCCTATACCATACAATAGAAGAATATAGGTACCTATATCTTTCCATTCAATTCATTTCTTTGTGTTCGATCACATCCTGCTTGATCTAAATACGCTGTATTCTAATGTTTCAAGCACATCTGTTGCAGTCAATCATCAGTCTAATGCTGTGATTGATATGATCCCATTTGACAGAGCAAAAATATGTTGGTTACATACGTACGTTTGTGCGAGTTATTATACTTTGATTTTCGAGAGTTTTATTTCATTATTCGATAATAATTCTTCCACGAAATTCTGGAATACATGTTCAATTTTAACAAATGTTTCTATTAAAACTGAAAGTCATGTTTAAGTAAATAAAAACACTAACTAACATTTTTAGATGTTTGACAAATATAGAGGGCGCTGTACCTACTTATTTATGTACGCTGTACCTACCTATATACATTGGATATCAATTTTCAAATAAAGTCTTCTTAGCAGTCAATAATATTACCGTGCGGATTCGCGGGTCCATCGCTTTGCAAGGACCGGAACCCGCATAGTGTCTACTTAGACACTATATAAGATTTGAGATCCAGGTATATATAGTTCTTGTAAATACTTTTTTTTATAGTTAACAGGCTAGGTAATGTTAAGTGACGGTGTAGTTGAAGATGGCAAACATACCCAGCAAATAATGAACGCTCGGTTTCACTGCCCGTGTTCCCATCCCTGCTCAACCAAATTGGAATGATCCTACGCGACGCTGTTGCTGTTGGCCTCGAATAGCCACCGGACTTTGACGCTTTGGATACTCTTTCCAACAATTAATGTTCTTTGCAGGCCAAGGTCTTAAGGTAGGTTTAGGGTGTTAGTATAGAAAGTTTTTTTCGAAAATCACCATGCTAGGATAGTGCAAGCTGCTGTATTGATTTTAATTTGTTTAATAAGAGCGATGGATATTATTTTTGTTAAATAAATACTTAACTTTCTCACTTTTTTTTAATACGGATGAGTCCGCGTTTTACCACCAACTCGCCTGATGGTAAGCGACGATGTGGTCGAAGATGAAGCACGCAGACTTAGAAGATACCTGTTCACTCTAGGCTTGAAAAGATCTCTCGGGAAACAAGGAAGCCGGCAGTTTGTTCCATTCCTTGACCGTACGGATGAGTCAAAACGTTTGGTACATACCCATGAAAATTCCACTACGTATGGTTAGTAACAACAACTATAACAACTTACATATTTTATTCTACAAACAGACGCACACATACACGCATGTATAATATTACTGTGACGTTACATATCAAATATCGCTCAAAAAGCGTAGACATTCGTGTGAAACAATTAATCTCCCAATCACAATTATTTATTTCTTCTCATCCATCGATTACCACCCTTGTTCCTTGTTTAGTGATACTTCACACCATCCATCTCGAGTTGTTTAAAGCTCACAGTAATGTCACATCACTACGGCTGCGTTCTTTATAGGTAAAACAATTTATTAAATGCAGACAGGTTTAAATTAAAAAAACACATTAATAGAATCCAGAATTTAATACAAACAGTATAAAAAACAGGCACAAGTGTTTGTGTATGTACGAGTACACATATATTGCACTTATTTAAACTTATTTATCTAATAATGTAATAATAGAAGCTAAAATATCGTTATTTAATCAAATGAGCTATATTTTATAACCGACTCTAAATAATAGATGACGCTTAATTCGATCCGTATTTTTACCCGACTACAACAAAAGGAAGGGTTATGTTATTTACAGTATGTAATACTTACATACTATGTACATACAATATGTATGTACATACAATATGTATGTACTTGTAAATATTTGTTTTCCATCGCAGCGCCGAAATTGCTCATCCAATTTTGATGAATGAGGTGTCAATGGATTCGTTGTTATCTTAGAATATACATGTATATAACATATATATGTATATACATGTATATAACCACAGCTATATGCGAATATATGTAATGTGTATACTCTAGTTATTATACTCCGAATGACATAGGCTAAACTTTTTCCTTTAATTGTAGTATTTTTTTCCGTCGTCAGGTTATAACTTTTTAACTTGTTTAAAGATATGGTATCTTATCTTTGGCAAGTCTAAGTATTTTAGTATCAAATCAATCTCAAATAAGGGATTAAATTTATGGAGTGTAGTTAGGGGCGAGATCGTCTCGGCGTTGCCTCTTGAAGCTGTTGCTAACACTTCTCCGGAAAGCTGAAGCTCTTTGAGAAGTCCATTGACGGTTCTTCTTCGGACCCAGCAATCCCCCGAGAATAATGGATACCAGCAGCAGACTCAGGAATACGTACATAAATATGGCAACTGGAAACAAATTGATATAAATAAATTACAAGGTTTTCCCTGTCTTTTCGATATTTAAACGGAAGGATGTATTTTACATGTAATACATCCGAATTAAACTTTTACATTAGTAAAGAAAAATATTTATTTTTAATCAAGTCGCCAAAATAATAGCACAGGTGCCAAGCCGGGATGGATCGCTTATATATATACTTGGTGGTAGATTTCCTAAGCAGGAGGTTGTCAAGGTTGTTACCTCCGCACCAGATATTCTGCCCCCAAGCAGAGGAGTGTGAATTACTGCTTGAAGGGTACTGTAGCTAGCGAATTACAGGGCTGTTGAAACTAAACATCAAAAGTCTCAATGTAATGAGCGCCAAAGCAGCGATACCCTGCACTTTGTTTTACTCAACATTATGTGTATCGCTGCAATGGTCATGGACATGTGTTATCTCTTACCATCAGCAGAAGGTCTTTATCGTCTCATTAATTTTACTCAAAAAATCATCTATCAAGGCTAGAATATTTACGCGATTTAGACGAGACTACGCGACTACGAATCAGCGTATAAACATACGTACAAAGGGTCGTCACATCTTACAATCTCATCTTTATCTTAGTATGTTTCAACTACACTTACATCCATTATTGCGATAGATGATTATTTGTCCAGGGTTGTCTTCTGGTGCGGGTTCAGTACCGTCAGGTGCTCCAATTATGACAGACTCCATAGTGTCCTTAGAGATTTCCACATCCTGGCCACGGATCCTAGCCGCGATGGTCCAAGGATGGAGATCCAGAATAGTAGGGTCGCGGGCTTGGAACTGGCACTCGCCGTTTGCTAAGATGCCCGTCAGTACGTATTGGGATGGCACGTTTTCCGTGGTAAAACCTGAAAGATTAAAATATGATTATTCAATTATGTAATATGTTGAAACTTAAAGTGCGGACTTATTTTTATAGATTTTCTTTTGCTACTTAAGACTGCAGGATACAAGATGGCGTTATGTAAGTAAGATGAAGGTCTACATCAACGTCCCCCTTAAAAATGAGAAAAGTGATCTTCAAAATGCGAATGGATGACTTACCGAAGCCGTCGATCCTGACGAATCGGCAGTACTCGAGCGCACGGCTTTCGTGCACCATACCCTCGACGGTCATAATATTCCCGTGGGAAGTGAAGTGGCGGACACGCATTCGCTCTGAGAACAAGATTAACATTCAGTTACAAGGAATGCAAGAAATCAAAAAGTGGAAAGATTTATACTAGTCCCAGATAAACCTACATATTTTAAAAGTTTTGTAGCACTTCGTTTATCTATATTAATATTTAGTAATTTAATATCTCAATACGCATTAACAAGGCAAATGCGTATTGAGGAAGTAATTTTACTTGGTGGTAGATTTCCTTAGCAGGAGGTCGTCTAGGTAGGTACCACCGCAGCACCAGATATTCTGCCGCCAAGCAGTAGTGTGTAAACATTACTGTGTTCCGGTTTGAAGGGTACTGCAGCTAGCGAAATTACAGGGCTATTGAGACTAACCATCTAGTCTCAAAGTAATGAGCGCCAAGGCAGCGATGCCCTGGACTTTGTTTTACTACTCAAAGTTCTGTGTATCGCTACAATAGTCATGGACAGGCGTTATCTCTTAACATCAGGAGAGCGTCTCGTTCGTCTCACTACAGTTACATAAAAAAAATAAAAAAACCAGTAGACTGGGTATAATGCGATCAACCCATGGAAAATGCATGAAATCTATGCCGATCACTCATTAGCCAGTCATTAAACAGACGCGCTTAAAAATTGGTTTCAATATACAAAAGTCATCGTTGCATCTGAACCAATGAAGTTATATACTTAGGTATATTTATAGTCTAAACTAATTCTATTTGTAAGAATACTTAAGCATTCTCCAACACTTTTCACACACGTAGAATTACAGTAAGTAAAAATAAAAGCAAACAATTTAATTATTCTCTGTAAGATAATCTCAGATTCTACCACATCATGATTATCTTTAAACTTTGAGAGAAATATCATAAGCTTCAAGATACATTTAGAACATACCATGGACGGTGAGCTGGAACTGGTCTCTTTGCTCATCAGCGATGCCATCGAGACCCACGTGGCAGCTCCAGCGACCGCTGTCCGGGGCATTCATGCCGTGGAATCTGATACCACATTCTCCGGCATCGAAGCCGGCGCCGACGTACTCCATGGACGATGACGACATGCCTGAAAGATATAGTTTAGTATTATTTTAAGTAAGTATTATAGTTATGTAAGTAGGTACCATTGAGCTTCATAGTATTACCATGAACTTATCTTATTAACTTATCTCTTATGCGTACTGCTAAACAATAGAATACGTTGCTTGAGTAGGTATTTCCCGATAGATATAATGCAAGTGTTTTCAAGTCGATCAGGTGGAAGTCAAAAACATGCTAATTTATTATAAAAAAATATACCTGTACACTGTACAGGCGTTGCCAATTGTTTTAATACTAGAGGGAGTTGATCTACCCATCAATGTGAACAACTTTGACTAAGTATGAGTCGACACTGGAATGGTACCGCTTGTAAGAAAAAAGTCTAATTGAGTAAAAGTATTATTTTTTCGATATTTATACATTAAGGTAGTTAGTTTGATTTGAAGATAGTTACTCACATCGTCATGATACAGAAAAAATTATACTTCAGGTTCGTACCGAGTAGTAAGTGTACCATAAACAAAACACCCCCACCACACACAGAACACATTCACTCACACATACATCCATAAACATACGCATTATTTTTTTATTTCACTTTCCTTTTCAAATTATTTTTTTCGATAACTTCATTTATTTGTATCGCACTTCTCCAAAATATTTCAACTGTCGTTTCACTTCCCTAGTCTTCATAATAAGGGCTTTGAGCCTAGTGCAGGATAGTGCTTAATGCAACTTGATATAAATTAATTTGAATTAAAATGTAGAATTTTTCTATTTTTCTCTGCCTAGATGATCTTACCAGGAGATACAGTAAATATGGTTCCATTGGCAGCTCGGAAGTAGCAGTAGCGGATTTCCGACTCCACAGAACAGGACATGGTAACTGGCTCCTCTTCCACCACATTAACAAGAGATCGGGTAGCTTTCAGAATAGGTTCTGAAAACAAACATTTTTTGTGAACTATTTGCCAATTTAAGGTTTTTCAAATGGTTAATGATAAGAGTTTACGGGTATTTTTAGCCTTCGTCATTGCGAAGGTAATATACAATGTAAAAACTGATTCAAAATGACATTTGAAATCAAATATCCTGCATTTTTCTAAGATTTGTTAAAGGTTCATTAATAAATTGTAATTCAATGGTAAATGAATGTCTTGCCTTGTTGTACAACAGCGGCGACAGCCGGAATGGAGAGCGCCTCGGGGCAGAGCACCGGCAGGTGGCCATAATAAGTTTCCCCTGCAGTCTCGAGAGCACAGCGCCACAGGCCTAAATCTGCTGTTACAGGTTCGGTGATGCGAATGCCGCACTCATGGCTCAACACTCCGGACTCAAAGCTGGAAAAATATTACAATTTATCGTCAATCCATTATCGTCGTGTTTCTTTTTATGGATCTCATGGGACTATCCCATCAGGACAATGACCAGTCGCAACATGTGTCATTCTCTTTTTAGAACGTTGTCCGATATCAAGACTGCAGGTGAGCCACCTACAGTTACTGTTGTAATAGATAGTGGTTACTTACTGTCATGACGTCTAGCTACGTATTCAAATTCAAATTTAAATTATTTAATCATCATGATATGTATAAATATACATAATTATTATCTAAGGTTGTCATTGTTTCTAGCATCGTCATCATTGGCCTATTGTAGTTCTCTGGTGGACATAGCTTCTCCCAAAATGCGCCACACATATTCGGCTTATTGCTTCCATCTACCGCCAGCTATACCTACTACGTTTATCGTCACTCCATCGAGTCTCAAGGCATTCTACTAAGTTAAGTACGCTAAGTTTACCAGTTCATGGCCTCCATTCTTGAACACGTCTATCCTAACGGTTAAACATCGCCGTAAATATCAGTGACTTTCGCTATTGATAATGAATTAGCTTTTGATTTTACTAACCTGGCTCCTCTTCCGTAGAAGTCGTAGCGATCTTCTGCCAGTCCACTGGCGGCAATGAGGATCTTGCCCTGAGGGTTGCGGAACTTGCAGCCGGTAACTGCGGATTCAGGCTGAACGGAACAAGAGATAGTGACGATAGGCTTCTGTTGGGTCACGTGAGTCGTTACTGCAGCTTTGCCCTCTGTAATTTTAGATAGCAAGTTAATTTTATACATTTGCTGTCTGCTTTATAAGCTACCACGACTATGAAACCAAAGGAGCTATTCTGGCATGTCAATTTGCGAGATTTACGTAGTAAGGAAACGATAACGACACTGCTTGGTATGTCCCTACTACCCAGGCCATTCATCTGCTCAAAAGTCCTCCTTGCTCACCAACTACAATTGGATATGTTCTTTGACAAATTGGAGTTTTTCATGAACTCTGCGATAGTACCAATAATAAATAATTAGTTTATAATTATATTATATTTTGAATTATTCATCTTTATATAATGTTGGTATCTGTTGTAAAATAAAATATTTAAAAAATATATAAAATAGGAAAGCGCTCAGCAAGAATCTGGAAACTGCATTTTCATATATTTGACTGTCGTTTATGTGCTAAACAATTATCGTAAAGAAATATGTTAAAATCACTGTAACACTAATGGTGTTATCAATACGTGGCGTTGTAAGTGATCCGATACGGATTCTAGTTCCATGATAGTTTAAGGTAACAGAAAACCTTAAGATGTGACGTAACTATCAATTTCTATGTTTCGACTAACTCACCTGATTCCCTGACATTGACAATAAGCAGATGCTCATCAGTAAGAATTCTTCCGGGCGTAGCAACAAGCATTTTCCAGGTGCCGTGGTGTTCCAA
Organism: Biston stratarius; assembly: GCA_950106695.1. NCBI lineage: Eukaryota > Metazoa > Arthropoda > Insecta > Lepidoptera > Geometridae > Biston > Biston stratarius. The sequence continues at coordinate 4,295,861 of OX467112.1, forward strand.
CCCGACTTTGTCTAAAGACAGGTGGCATCGTCCAAAACTGTCAAATACAGCAAAGCCTTGAGGGTCTTCTAGTCTGCAGTAGACAGCATTTTCCGGGCCTACATCTTGTTCGACAGATCTATCCCGCACTATGTTCAATGTGGAGGTGGAGGAGGGTCCAGGTGTAGTAGAGATTATTTCATCTCCGGCGTTGACTGTAGATGCAAAATTATATTAACATAATTGTTATAAACTTTTGCCGAAATTAAATTACAGGATTACTCTACATAATATGTTATCTGCTGTAGAAAGCGAAGCGATGATGAAATGGAAATGATAAATGTAAATTATAAGGAAACAATAAAAATCAGCCCAAGACCGTTGATCAATTAGTTTTAAAATCTATCAATTTGAAGTTTCTCAAATAATGATAATTATTTTAGCTAGATTACCAATTACGGCTATTTCAGCTCTATAACCGATTCTATCTCCAAAAGTTATCGTCCATGTTCCAGTATTAAAAGACTGGACATCCTTTCGGATGAAACCGCATGTTTCCACTAGTAGTGGGTCCCTCACAGCAGATTGGCATTCAAATCCATATGGCCCAATCAGTTTACAAGTCTCATGATGAACAGTGGGGTATTTCAAGCTAACAAACAAATCTTCTCCTTCAGTAAGAGTTATAGCTGTCTGTGAAGCTTCGACCGATTCTGTAAATATAAATTTAATCGCAATAATAAAGTTTTCATTTTATCTTACAGACGACTTATAAGCGTTATCATAAGACGTGACTTGATACACGTTGCATATTATAAACCTTTAATCAAATATTACCTGTAACGTAGATAGTAAAAGGTAATCTGCGTTCTATTAGTTCTGAATGTTGTCTCGCTCGCGCAATCAAGGTCCATTCTCCTATAACGTCCTCTGATACCACAGTCACGATAACGCCACATTCAATCCCATCGTCTTCGATAACTTCAATTCCAGGGAAAGCAGAAAACCCTTTCATGACTTGGTATTGCAAGTTATTCGGTGTCCTAATGTGGCAACTTTCACTGTTAATAAATTCGTGTGATGGTATAACTAAACGATCACTGAGTCCCATTTCTGTGTCCACAGTTTCAGAGGTAAGGTAAATGATTTTCCTATCCTCTTGGATTGGATTTTCGGGATCTAAAAGTATTTTCACAACATGTAAGAAATACGTCATGTTATGTTAGATAATATAATTGTTTATGCAACTGTAATTTATCATCATAGATTTCATTTAAAACTAACCTTCTAGAATAAGATGGAATGTTTGTTGTCGTTCAGTAAAAATGCCATTGTTGCTGAATTTTGCTATGATTTTCCAATCTCCTAGCAGACCTTCGGTAATAGGACCTATAGCAACTCGACATGCTATGCTTCCGTCAATCACTTCGACAAAAGAAGCCCCGTTGAAATTATAGTCATATCCCATCAAATATACATCGCCAGATGGCGCCTTAAAGTAACATCTATCAACTTTGCCCGCGTTGACATTAATTTCTACGTCTAGAGTATTTCCTAAGTTCACTGCACGTTTTACTGTATCAAGAACAGTTAAGTTATATGCTTGATTTAAAGGGTCTTCGTCATCTATAAAAAACAACCATTAACAACACCTTTTCTTCTCAATATGATCAAAAGCATTAGTAGTATTTGTGCGTACCGTACAGAAACATATGGAACGGAAAGCGCTCTTCAGTGAGTCCTTGAATTGAATTCCTGAACAACCCATAAATAACCCAGTCTCCCAACAAGCCTCTATGAATAGGGCCAATGGTAAAGCTACATATAGAGTGAGCGTTAATTGCCTTTATGGAAGGATATTTTGAGTCCTGGTTTAGGACCAAATCTTCTCCGTCGGGGGTTATAATATGGCATGCCACCACGTCACCATTGCCTATGACTGCAGGATTCAAGGTCGATTCAAAGTGAACTGGATGGTCGAACTTCATCTGGACATTAGTGTGCCAATTAGTTTCTGGATCATCCTCTGTGTCTAGAAATAATTACATTTTATTACTTTTATCTACTAAGTATTAAATGTAATACGACTCACCTGAAACAGTTTTATTATATTTGTTAACATTTACAGCTACAATTACAACTACAAAGTGTATTTTGATCTGATACTTCAGATTTAATTGTCTGATACGTATTCATATGTTTTATATTTATATTCCTTCTATTCTATCTGTTCTTGCATTTATAGATCAAATAATTTTATTTTCTTTAGAAGAGTCAAACAAATTTCGTTAAATATTATTTTGACTCACATGCGGACGGACACAGTCTAAAATTGAGACATGGGGGTGTAGGAGTACAGTGAAACTAATGTCATGATGAATTTTTTCTTAGTGGTCATATCTTTCGTCAAAATAAGATTAATAGACGGGCCCATAGGAAGTACATTTTTTAGAAAAAGGGCCGTCTTTCTACACTTTGCAGTCGTTTTCTAGTCGCAGCCATATTGTTATTTTCTAGTGCTAAATTTAACTGGTTTGAATTGTATATTGTCTGTTAGTCAGTAAAGAAAGCATGAAATCATAACGAGATAAGTACTAACATATATTTTTTTAATCGTTTTAACTTACTCCAATATATTTTAGCGTGTTGACATCTCTCATGTTCCTCATCATTTTCCGTATGTTTACCACAAATTGCCCACTCGCCTAGCAAGCTGTCTAACATCGGTCCAATAGTAATTCTGCATGATACAAAATAACTGCTTTTGTGGACGGTAACACCTTCTATATTCACTTTTGACGCTTCAATATATTGTTTGTTAGGTGTGCGTATAATGCAATCCTCTTCGTAATCGATTTGTGGTAATGATATATCGATACTTTGTCCGGTTCTTGTAGGAAATTCGATGAGATTTAATGAATCAATTGTTTCATTTTCGTTTATTTCCTCCGACTCTTCTGATTCCTGTGTTTCTGAAATAGCGCTATGGTCATAGTGCGTATCAGTTATTGTACTTACATGGATACGGTGATGTTATTTCATAAGGATCTCGACTATGATACATATATATTTTTAAATACATATATGTATATTCTAAATATAAATAATGTATTATTATTAATTACGAACGTACCGTTTACATAGCAACCGATCTTGCTGATAGGTCAGTACCTATAAGTTGATTATTATTAATTCTTACTCGTTACAATGTAAACTGATTAGGTACCTACCGTTAGTAAGCACATGTAGCAGTCAAATTGTAGAATTTGTCGTATTACCTATCGCCTTGACGTTTTAAAAATTTTGATAATTTTGTGTAATACAAATCGGGTCAACGTTGAGCCGAATTAACATTGTGATAAGTTTTACAATATGGCGGCCTGCGTTTAGCCGCATTGTAATTAAGTTAAAATATAACAATGCTCTTGATAAGTAACTCACAAGGGGCCATCCATTAATTATGTCACACGTTAAGGAGGGAGGGAGGTTCGACGAAATATGATATTGTGTGACAAGGGGTGGGACGGGTCCTAAATTTCGTGACGTCACTTTTCAAAAACTAATATATTGCATTAAAAGACGAAATTTGAACTATTAACCAAAAATTTTAAAATGTTTTCTACTCTATATATACAGATAGAGTAGAAAACATTTTTTTTAATGATACGATTAAAATGTTTAAATGGTTTTGTTGGCTAGTTTATTCGATTTATTAAAAAATATTTACATGGAAATAAACTTGATTTGGGAACTGCTGTTCTAATTTAATAATTTCCTGGTGTATAATTGCAAAATATGTGACGTCACACCAGGGAGGAGGGAGTTACGCAAATGTTGTGACAAGGACGAGGGACTAGTCTCGTAAATTTGAACAAAATACTATCATGACAGCGGTCCATGATCCGCTGAAATACATCGTGTTGAAGAAAGCTAAGCTCGAATACAATACAAGGGACGTTCGTCCAATTAGTAACCGTTATGTAATTCGGCGAATTCTGCTGCGAATCACTCATGTCCTAAAAGCGTTATAATTATTTTGATAAATAAATAGCAACATGTTGATAAATAATGAGCGAAATTTAAAAATAAACATAGGATCCTATAAAACTTGAAAATTATGACTTGCAGACTTTAGGTCATCTTACCCAATGGCATCTTAATAGATGCCCTGATATAAACACATGTTTAGTAGACTATACATTAGGTAGTGAGCCTAATAGAAACTTAGAAATAGCTTATCATACGCAGTTCATCTGGCATTAAATGCCATTTTCATGTATGAAAATTCTTGATCTTTCATTTGGTACACAATACCGACGTAGTATGTATGAAAATGGGTATGATCTGATGAATCCGCATATAGCAAAAGCTTCACATAATATATCAAACTGTAATATATGTAGAACTATTTAAGATTGAAGTTTCGGCTGCCTAGTTGTGAGACCGTTTGGTTTCCAATCTGGAGGTCCTGGGTTCGAATCCAACAGCACGCAACTCTGTATTTTCTCAAACGGTGAAGGAAAACATCGTGAAGAAAACCACATGTCCGAAAGTCCATAAAATAAGTTCTCGACCATGTTTGAAGTCCGCCAGCGTGGTGGACTATATAGCCTTACCCTTCTCGCAATGAGAAAAAGCTCACGCTCAGCAGTACGACAATTTATAAAAACAGGGCTGATTCGAATTGGGATATAAACTTACTAATGACTAATGTAGCAGTCATAAAAATCTACCTGGGATGATGAGGTTGTAGCGCGCAGAGCTTCCAGTGCCAGCTGCGGTCAAAAATGCTATTTCCCAAACACCATTGTCAGAGCTCTGCAGATTATTAACCACCACGGAGCAACGCGGCATGGACTCGGAGATCTCCTCAAGCTTGTATCTATCGCCGTGTTGAGATCCGGTATCAGGGGTGAAGTCGAGAATATCTCCCGCGGGGGTTGTCAGCCGGCATGTCGCGATATTTTGCTGCAGAGCTAAGACCCAGAAGGCGAAATAATCACCTGCTTCACGGCTCACATCTGTTGTGGCATTGACACCTGGAACACATTTTTTTTATAATTTCAAAAATGTTTTATAATATTAATTAATATATTTATTAATGTATTGGCCGTGGTGGTGCCGGCGTAAGAATAGTACCCCACCCTCTCTACCCGTGGTTGCCGTAAGAGTCGGCTAAGGGATGTAATCCGGAAGATGGGCAGCAGTGTGCTGTGCGAATCGGATAAATGATAGAATACTCATATATTTTTGTAAATACATAGATATAATATTAATATATAATATATACAATGAGAGCGCCCAGCGATAGAATCTATACACTTATATTTCATCACATACATACATACCTACATGTTTGTACTAAATGGGAATCGAACCTATGTCATACAGGTTACGACTTAGAGCTAATACCGAATTCAAGGCTGGCTGGTATAATAATTTAATTAAACAATAACTTTACTTTTTAGGGTTCCTTACCCAAAGGGTAAAACGAGACCCTATTATTAAGACTCCGCTGTTCGTCTGTCTGTTCGTCTGTCACCAGGCTGTATCTAAAGAACCGTCATAATTAGACAGTTGAAATTTTCACAGATGATGTATTATGTATTGCTGTTGCCGCTATAACAATAAATACTAAAAAAAAACAGAATAAAATAAATATACTCTACTATCTATTACTCCCTCTATTACTACTATAATATTGCTCCCATACAACAGAAATGATTTTTTGTGCTGTTTTTATAGATAATGGTACGGAACCCTTCGTGCGCGAGTCCGACTCGCACATGGCCGGTTTTTTTTAATGAGTTTCCTTGATCGTTTTACTATCAGCCATTTGTATTATCAAGATAGTATATATTACTTTTCGTAATCTTATTCTAATTGTATAATCATAGAGTACTGTGACCTCAAAAGATTATAGTTGTAGAAGTGCCTAGATTATACGTGGTATCAGGTTACTAGATGCCTACCCAGATATTTTCATGATATTTTAGTCGTTTTTTTTTTTGACAAATAGGCTTGCTATTGCTTTGACCGGTCTACGACGGAGCATGACCGCGTACAAGAAACCGATTCACTCACGATTTTATTTATCGGGGAACACCCACGATCATTTTTGCAGTTATTCCAACTCTGAAAGCCTAACAAACGTGTTATATTTTTTTTTTAAACTGAGTATTTCTGTATGAATTTGTATGCAAGTGACATTATAATTGTGAAATGTTATCCAAAATCCCATGGAGTCAATCCCTATGTACCTAATATCTCCACCGCTTTATTGCAGCTAGACTTGGACTTGCATAGGATTTAGAAGGCAGTGACATTGGCGAATTTCCTAACTATACAGGGCCATCCGGAAGGGTATTTAAGCGTATAGAAACTAGGCTCTACCCTCTAGTTGAAAATATGTCAAGCACTAAACGGTGTGTTCTGGCAGTCTCACTTGAACGCCAATTCCATTATAGGCTAGATGTGTTTACCATCCCCGACCACACCATTACTTAACATCAAATGAGCTGTGGTGAAACAACCTGGCAACCATAAAAAAATACTCATTGACATCACTTTGTCCAACTTTTATTATAAGAATGCCATTAGAATCCCGGGAGAAAAATAACCTGTTTCGTACATTTCGTTAATTGTTTTTTATGCCACAGGTGGCAAATAAGCAAACGTATTGCCCGATGGTAAGCAATCACCGTCGCTGATGAATATCTGCGATATCTAGGGCACAACAAGTACGTTTTTAAACTTGTAAGATTTTATTAAGACGCCTTTTGAAGAATCCAATGTTGTAACTTTGCGGGAATACGGAGGAATGAAGATCATTCCACAATTTGCAGCTGTATATATGGCAAAAAGGGAACGCGTGAATCGCAGTGTACGATTTTCATAAACCAATTATTTGTGGATGAGCTTTCGTGCATCTCTATGGTTACCATCAAACCATATCAACGACACCAAAATACATATTTAAAAAAATTCTTTCGTAGGTTCTTGAACATTATATTCCTTACTTAAAAGCCAAAAATTTACGATTTTCCAGACCGGGAACAAAAATCTGATAGATATGCCTTGCCTCCATTATTTGTAAAAACTCACAAAGCGATGCAATTTTTATTTTACGTAATTGACGTTTTTTTTTTATATTAGCGCCCGAGACACACACCGGTTTGCTCGTCCAGGTATATATAAGATATCAGGCGAATTGGCGGTCAAACGCAAACCAACTCAATAAAATAGATATGCATACCTAATGTATTAATATCTATATCTGTAAACTGTATAAACTGTAACCTAATATGAAAAAAAAGATCCACAAAAGAAATGCCTTGCTGAGTTTCTTGCCGGAGTTTTCTCAGTTGAAGTGTAATTACGAGCCGGTGGTAGATTCAAAAATGTAACTTAACGTTCATAAGTGCCTTACCAGGGCCTAAACTGAACAAATTACTTTTTGATTTTGACATGTAAGTTTACCACGATAGTCACTTCAAAACAATCACTAGACCACATGTATTGTAGATACCTGCTAGCAGGAACGCACACACCACTGCACAGAACACCTTCATCTTGTCACGCACCTTGCGGCATATAGACGCAGAATACTTGCAAGGACAACGTCTCTAATATTTAAATATTACCGTTATCGCACCGCTAGGCTTCAGTGTACTGCTAATCAGTTACCTAGCTTTATGTGATTGAATCGACGCAACAATTTGTACGACTGTTTTACACAAAACGTACCAATATGCATATCAGTTTTTTTCTCTCGTAAGAGTACAATAATAGAATTGAAATAATGTGAGCCCATATCTAACGGAGCTCATTGTGTTTATTATCATGAACAACTTTTATTATAGTATTCAGATCTATACATATATAGAATACATATAAATTTAAAGGAAATTAAAAGAAAGAATGAAAGAAAATAATTTTATTTTGTACATAACACACCGAAAAACATAAAACAAACAAAAGACTAACAGCTACATACAAAATAGGGGCCCACCTCAACATAATACATGTTTGTCTTACAATTATCTCGATTAATCGATATGACTATTAGAAATAGGTTAGAATCTACATCCGTTATTGGTTTTTATATAGTTTCAAGCAAAGCTACATTTAAGCGTGTCATAACAGTAGAATGCGTGAGCCAACTAAACAAGAGCATCTTTGTACATATATTGTTTCGTTAAATACTTTCTTTTTCTCCCATTAAACTAATAACAATGATCTAATCACATACCTAAACTAAAACGTCTTATACATGTCAAGAATATCAACGCACGTCCAATGTCCACGACTAATGTAGTGACACCCAGCACTTTGAGCAACAAATCAAAGGCAAATGGTTAGTCTCAACAGCCCTATAATTAGCTAGCTGCAGCATTCTTTAAACCGAAACACAGTAGTGTTTATACTCTACTGCTTGGTGACAGACCATCTACACCATCTCCTGATATGGAGAGCTACCACCAATCTATACAATCCTTCTAGTTTTTATAGTTATATTGAAATTAAATTATATTTATAGTGGCTATCAACCGGCAGGCAACCGTGAAAGCTGAAAATGACCGTAACGAGATTCCAGGCCCTTACCGAAGTGATAAAGTTTGGAAAAATAAAAAAGTTGTTAGTTCTACAAAAATATAAATTGCTAGGCAGAAAATGAACAACAACAAAACTAAATGAGTTTTTTTTTACTTTTAAATGTGAAAAGAAATAACTTGAGAAAATTAAGTAACGAATACCTTAGTAGATTCGTCAACTTCTTTCATAGAGCATTGCGGTCAGTTGTTGGGAATCGGGGTCTGGTTGCATACACCACCGTCAAAAAACTTAGTTACATTTTACACAACAATACTTTCCACCGTATCTCTTCATTTAGATGCCCCTTGCTCATCACTTGCTCCATACGGTGAAATGGCATTCCGGTTCAGACACCTTCGTCTTTCCATCCAAAGTACGGGGATATCAGCTTGAAGGATAACATCCGTCTGTTTTTGTAAACGCCTGCATTCCATTGATTTTAGAACCTAGTTATCAGATGCAGGATGACGACAATAGCCTGGAATAGACGGGAAGATGGGGCGGCCCTTGGTTTGAGACGCAATATTTGTCGAAAATACTTGCACCGTCTCATCTTCCTAGAACAATTTTTTACGCTGGCACGGCCGTGACTAATACTACAAACATCAAACGGCGCAAATATGATAGTCTAGAACTAAAATAATCCAATGAAAACATTGTCTATCAATAGTAAAATAAAGTATTAGTAATGCGTTCACGCCAGCTGTGATCACTAAAGAATGGGATGACTAGTGTCATACTTAAATTTAAAAGTAAAGAGACAAACGGGACGCTCTTCTAGAGGTAGAAGATATCTATCTATGATCTTTGCAGCAGAACTTTGAGTAACAAAACAAATTCTAGGGCATCGCTGCTTTGGCGCTCTTTACCTTAAGACATTCGATGGTTAGTCTTAATAGCCCTGTAATTAAGCTAGTTACAGTATCTCTTAAGCCGGAGCACAATAATGTTTACACACTACTGCTTGGCAACAGAATATCAGATGATGCGGCGGTACCTACTTAGATGAGGAGAACTACCACGAAGTAAAAATTCTAACATGACTGACGATTTATCCAACATGTCCGGTCTTTATATCTGCCAACTCTCTTTTATGCCTTTCGAAGTTTATGCGTTTTATTTTGGTAGGGACTAAGTACCCCCATTTTTTACTTGAACAGTTTATTATTATTAGAGCATCATCCTATATCTTCGGATAATTTGAATGCAGCTGAAATAGCGTACTGTCATTTCATTACATGTATGTAGGTATAGGTATGGACACACTTTGATAGTAATACAGAGGACGGACATCTACGTACCTATACGTTGATACTTAGAGCTCAGTAGCATCACTTGCCGTCGATGAAAAAACAGCAGCGAGGCAGGCTGTCAAGATTAGACAATGCTAGTAAGATATTCGTCGATAACATTATGTTTACCTACATTGTAAGAACAAGACGAATATGCTAAACTGTCGAAATATCTTTCTTTTATGTTTTTTGTATATATTTGGAGTAGAATTTATTTTATGTTTTCTAGTCTATAGACAACCAGATCGCATCTACCGTACTTAGTTATAATCTGGTTGTCTTCAAGCAGCGAGTGAAAAGAAGTCATCGCTTCTAGGTAAGCGTGCTCCATCGGAGATTGTATCTTTGCTAAACATTAGGCGAGTTGGCAGAAGGGTGGTAAGGTGGAAGGCTTCCGATATCTTTTCATTTTTTTAAAAAGGGCTTATTAAATGCTACCGGTCAGCCTTAGCTTCGCACAGGCAATAGACATATAAACCTTTCACAAGAAATTCTCTAAGTGATAGTAAAAGCCGTATCAAAATCTGCTGTGTAGTTCGAAACGAAGTGATGAAATTTAACTAAAACGTAATAATGTATTGGCTTTATTATTGGGAAGCGAAGAAATCGGTTGGATACCGTATGTGACATTATAGATGCTAGAAGATTGTCACAGTCGTGGAACTGTCAGAATAAATGTATCGAGAACCGTGCAGAATTATTACATATGAAGACTGAGTACAACCTTGTGTAAGAATCATCTGAGCCCGGATTCAGTCTCAGATAATAAATATAACAGGCAATTTTGTTATCAAGCGGAATATCCAATAGTTTGTCTTTTCATTTTTCTGGCCATATATTTCTGCTGGCAATGTTAACTCAAACCAAAAGTTGATGAAAAGAAAAATTGGATGTTCTTGCTGATAAAAATAGCTTAGTCGATTACTAAACTTGTTTGCGCTGAAGGTATGATTTTCCACGATTCATCTCTTCGACATATAACCTTGTAGATTTGATGGTATAGTCACTTTGATAAAAAAAAATACATACAGTCGAACATAGAACCTCCTCCTTTTTTGAAGTCGATTAAAAACTTCCTTTAAAAAATCAATAACCACACTGAAATACATAAAAAAATCGCAAGGTTTACTTCTAAAGTGTTAAGAAATCCTAAAAAAAAAGAAGTACCTTTAATAACTTAAATATATTTTAGTTGAGATACATATTAGAATCGACTCTAATATTATTATAACTATTATTATCTAATCGTGTTGGTAATTAATAACACAATATCAATTCCAAGTTCTAATATAAGATAAGAGACGAAGGTTTTTTCTTGATAATAAAGCAACGTGAAAAAGACATACAACTATAACACTGAGATCTAGGTGAAACAAATATCATATTCTTATATATGCGCGTTCGGAAATTGAACCTTGTAAGTATATTCTATGAAGTCAAGTCATCGATATGTCTATACATACCTAACATACCTACTTATGTGCTAGATAGTTTGATACTTAACATTATAATTAGCTATAGAAGTTATCGACACTAAATCGAAGAGAAAAATTATTCACCATTTTAGTAATTTGACAATTATTACATTCTCATTCCAATGCAACAAAAAAATTCTAAATGAAACGCCACCTGTTGGTTTGACGCTTCATTACGAGTAACGTTGTAGTACAGAGTCATATAGTTATGTCCAAGTGGTCAACGTAAAGACAAAATAGCCTGAAATACGCAAAGAGAGTAGAGCCATCTAGATGGCGCTTTCCGCATGATACCAGAATTACTGTAGTATCGTTTTTTTGTTTTCGGATGGCTTATGGGGAAAGATATTAATTATTTAAAATAATTATAAAGAAAGCGTATGTGGTTGTGTGTCTCACAAATCGAACCCACGCACACTCTTGAAGCAGACGCACTACCTAATGTGCTATCAGGGCAGTAAAATTATAATATTGATCTTCCCCAATATGACGCATATTATCTGTACTAGTATTATATTATCTTTTTATTTTTTTTATAGCTGACAGGCTTTGTGTTTGACCACAACTCACCTGATGTTAAGTGACGGTGTGGTTGAAGGTGGTAAAGCACACAGGCTTTAATAAGAGGCTAGGTCTAGCCTGGAATGGAACTGGCTCTCAAGTGAGGCTGCCGGAACACCGTTAGATGCTTGGCGGCAGATTTTCAACCTGAGGGTGGTAGCTAGCCAGCCGAGTACTAGAAAGTACCCTACCACCACGCTATGGTTTCCTCACGATGTTTTCCTTCACCGTCAGCTCAAGCTCATTGTTGGGGTTTGAACCCACGCCCTTCGGCATGCGAACCGACCGTGCTAACCACTGAGCTATCATCGCTATAAATATATATATCGCTATAACTGGGACAATAATAAAAAAGAAGAGTAAAACTAAATTCAAAATAATCTAAAAGTCTTAGAGATAAATAAGCTCAGATCAAATAAAACGAAGCAAAGAATTAGAAACCCTTCAAAACCAATGCAATGACTAATTGCCCTTGTAATTGAATGCTTTTATGTTGTTTTCTACGGACCTCCCAGGGTTCGGTATCACATATGCGAGGGTAACCATCACATATCCATACGTATATTTTTTTGCAAATAATTTTTTTTACAGTACTCATAGAGAAAGACAAACAACACCACACAATACAAAATAGTAGAAATTGATTGAAAACGCAAAAAAAATACGCGTCGAATTCTTTTCTTTTCAAGTCAAAATCAAAGAAGTCAAATAACACTATAATTAAAAATCACACGCACCTATATTGTAAAATCATCATGGTTGAATTCTAGACAATATCTAAGCACCACAAAAAGATTATATTATAAAAACGACTATTTTAAAATTCATAATGATAGTGCTATTTGATATTAACAGCACAGCATCATAAAAATAATAGCATTTGCGATGAGTAAAAATAGTTTTTGTGGTGGGATGGGATGGGTGGATGAGCTACATTTAAAATGAGTAAAGAAAGGAATGAGATGTCATAACAAGAGCACAGAAAAACCGAAGTATCAGAGATCTTATCATACAAGAGAGAAATCAGATCTATTTCTAAGTAGACGATGATTTATGATAAATTCCATCTTAACGCACTAAGCTTGAACTCAAAACACTTTTTAGCAATACGGAACAGGTGTGAAATTTCTTGTCTACCTTTTTCTCTTTCTATCTCTCTCCGATAAAATACAAACTGAACTTGCTTAAGAAAACTACTATAATAATTTCTTAGCTAAGTTATCTTTAACCCTATAATCGCTTTGCCGAAGCAATGTTCAAAAACAATGTCCTTGAAGATATTAAAACCATGGTGACTCTGTTCATTACAGACCACTGAGCAATATCTGCAGCATGCGTGCTCATTGATCCGTTCATGTATAAAACTATTTACCACAGTAGACCAACTGCCGTGGTCAGCCAAACCCCTGGCGAACTAGCAATCACCACCGGGTCAGTGCAAAGAAACTTGAAGTATATTTGCAACACGAGATAGGGGAAAGGATGTTATTGTAAGATAGCTCTTTATTGTTCACATACTTAACACTAGTGGTTGGCACTGGTGGCCTTATCGCTAAGACTCTCTTCCAGGTTACCTGAACCTTCAACTTTCATTGTCATATCATCATCATTTTGTTGTTGTCCACTTCTATATAATTAGGTCCTCGTCCGTAGATGAGATGAAGAAAGCTTTGAATAATGATGAATAGTTAACTGTAACTGCGTATAGTGTTTCAAACTAGTAAAACTACATTTTTTTTGGTAAATAATACTATCCTTGATTCATGAATAATAGGAAAAGCTACACAAGAAATCGGGACTTATAAAATTACGGCTGTGTGAGGACTGTATCAAGGATAGTTATATTCCGTAGTTAAAGAATTTTCATTAATTCACAGTTCTACCACCCGGCTCAACAATGATCTAACTTAAGAGGTCATTAACAATTTTAACGACTGCACGATTCCGATACTATAACGTGGCAAGCCAGTCATGAACCAACTTCAATGTCCTTTCGCCTTTTCTCTCGCTCAAAAGAAATGTGTAAACGACCGTGGCATACACAATGTGCATGTGGATAGGTGGCAGGCGGAAAATGACCTTTGTGCACAAATAAATAAAACTGGAGTCTGTGTAGTAGATGAGGGTTAAGTTATAACCTTTCGCAGTCAACTTGATCGAACCGGCGCAGCACACTTCACGCCACGACTGAAGCAGTCTCCGAAAGAACCGTACGGTGGAAGCACGTCTCTCGCTCGGTTCAAAATTATCTCAATCTTGCAAACAACATTACTCAACTGGACCACTGTGTAAACAAAACAAATTCCTGTGCTAATCGTTACCCAGTGCGTCAACAGTGTTTGGACTTTTAATATACCGGAGGACCTTATTTTTAACACGTAAGTTTGTATAGTTATACTTAGAATACGTAGATATTGATTTTTCTCCTGCTACAAGGATTTTATTAATCTGAGAAGAGGTTATGCCTTTATTAATTAAGACGTCAAGCTTAATCTTTAAATCGACAGTAATTAAATTGATATCATGGAATATAAATAAATAATAATAGAGGGTGTTCGTGAAAGCATGGTGGGTCGCGATTCCGTTACTCATGTGTTCTTTTGAACTCGTCTCGCTGCCGGCCGTTTCTTGCCGTTTCGTTTCTATTCCGACATGAATATTTATAATATCCAATGATTCTTCGAATGCTGTTTCAATGAGCCGTATGTTTGTATTATCATATCAACCGCTATGACTAACACGCGGTCGCTGTTTGTGGTCTGTTTACCTATTTACGCCAGGATAACTAGTAGAGGTAAATTACAATATCAATTACAATGTAATTGTAAAACAGCTACTTTACTTACATTTGCTTAGTTGACTAGCTGGCTAGCCGTTTTTATGTTTATATTTACCTCACCATCTACTCGTACATATATTGCTAAGTCTTTAACGGCTTTTTTGCCATCGTTATAAATATACACAACACATCAACACCAATTTTGGAGGCTTCAGTTGATGATCTAAACCAGGGATTCCCAAAGTGTTCGATATCGATCCCAAGTGGTCCATATCGACCCCTAGTGGTCGATATTGACTCCAAGGGGTCGACATAAACGAAAACTGACGTCGACGAGGCTTAAAACTCGACCCCTATTAATTAAAAAAGGTTCTTATTTGAAACTTTCAAGATACTGTATAAGTTGTGTTACGTGTACCAACTAGTTGTAAAAATGACTAATATTTTAATAATATACTAACTTAATCAACCGCAAAGTTTTTAAATTGGTAAGTATTTTGTATCAATAGGAAAAAAACAAGAGATAAGATTTTTAAATTTGGCTATGGGGGTCTGAGGTATCAGTTTATTTTGGAAAAGGGGTCTCTTGTCCAAAATAGTTTGGGAATCCCTTATCTAAACATACCAAAAATGTTGCTGACTTTTTCATAGTAGTTCATTAGACGAAGACTGGCGCTGCGTTTTACCTGCTTAATTGTGAAAAACCAGTCTGCAGTATGTACATTGATAATGAATTTGACATTTTACACCTTAGGTACAAATCCGATCAAAATATATTTTTTTTTATTTCTTTGTTTGCTCAAATCGTCACGGGACTGAAGAACTTTAGGGATTATCTTACATGATGTTAGATGCATTCTGGGCCTCTTAGGAATGTTTCACGTAATAAATAAATGCTTAATATTAATTATTTCCTGAACGTATACTTTACAACAACATTTTCACCCCACGCATATCTCGAAAGGTGATTGATATTTGGTTAAAATTCAACAAGTTAGCAACAATTGGTATCATATTCTCGATTCACCTGTAAAAGTTCCACTTATAAAGTTGACAACGGTATTGTCACGACTTCATTAAACACTACATGACAAACTACTGCTTACCACCTCAACGGTACAATATGCTAAATGCCCAAATTGTACGTGATTTACCGGTGACTAGTCTGCAAGACTTTGACAAGACCTAGTTTCAGACTACTAAAGAATTAAGGTTAGTTCTAAAACCTTGGCGAAAAGAATGCGAATGTCTCGCGTTTAAAATGTATGAAAAAATTGTCCATATCGATTTTATCAAAGCTAGTCAAGGATTTGATTGTATTAATAGTTGTTTAAATATATTGACTCTGTTACGCGGTAGATAATAAATAATTATGAGGATAGATACGTATAGTCTGTCTATGAAATTATTCACCTAATTTACCTTCCTACAATGACGAGTTTTTATATACATAGTTTTTTATATTATCCATATATATCTATAGCTATAGAAAATCTTATTATTATACAGTAAACCCTTTTGTCTGTTTGTCTGTTTATCAACAAGTCGCTATTTACTTTTTATATATTTCTACAGACGATTTTCATTTCATCAATAGAAAACTACTTTCGTTTTCTACGGCTATTGTTATACTTTTTTCTCATTGATACGATACAGGGTTTCTATATACTTAGTACCTACCCATGTAATAGGTAAACATTGTACTTATACAAGTATAAAAAATATTTATACCTTCTCATATATGTGATGCCACAATAACATTATATTGATTCCTCAACTCAGGAATTTTTTATACAATATTTATTTATTTATTATTAATTTGGACAACTAACAAGGAAATAAAATATGCATAAATTAACATTATGCTCGTATTATAAATAAATCTGTTGGAATTTTCGAGTCGCAGTATATATTTTAATCAATTTGGGATTCCTCGAGAAGACACACACAAATGGTAGTAAATTAATATCACACAAAAACCATATTTGTCCCATCATACATCAATTTAACCTAAATAACGATGTCGAATATAACTTGTATGACTAAATAAATGATTACAAATTACTTAGAGTTGAATGAACAGTGGCTTGATCGGATCCCAGATGTCTGATTCTAAGGCAATATTTTTACATTACTAAGCATTAATTTACATTTCAATGCAGTTCAACATTGCTTAACCATTATTTTGCAATTAATTAATGAGACATCCGTTCAGGAAAACAAACAAATCGATTTACCTAGTACAGCCGTAATATGTATGTTACGACAACTTATTTAAATATACAATGTCGCAGTTAAATGCAGCAATTCTACTTCTAAGTATATAAAGAAATTGGCAAATAGTGAGGTGGTAGATTCCTAACACACATCCTATCACTAGTCCTAAATTTAGCGAAATACATTTTTCTTGTTCAGAATTATCATCGTTATCCATGGCTACAATATATTACGAACATTTTGAAAATCAAAGAATTGATTATAATTATTAAGTGTTTAGTTTTCTATATTTGGAAATATCATTGTGTTAAAAAACTCTGATTGATTTGTACCTTTTCGACGATTCTTAATCATACAAATTCACCTCACTCTCTATCTATAAAATAAAATATCCGTTGGTATAAATTTTAAAATAAACTTCTTTTATTTTTGGCCTGAAACACACCTAAATCAGTGATAGAATATTTAAGTACTCTAAAAGTAATCGTCGCTGTCATCGTTTAAATGTGTTCAGGCTTAACCCGCGATTTTAAAATTATCTCGTTCACATCTTTACTTAATTTCAGGTGTGTTTTGGTCTAGCACCTAGTCTGCAATAATACATACCTTGCTGCCGGATAACCACCACTCTAAACAAAACATCAGTAGGTACTTATGATTTGTAATCTACCCTGACCTCTATTATCTTTCTATTCCGGAGATTTTCTAGAGAGACTTTTTTGTAGAATCTGTGGTGATGATGACTGTGACTGATGAACTGTAGATGACAAACATTTGTAAACAATTCCCGTCACCAGATAACAAATCATGTACGATTTAGTTAGCCTTTACACACAACAGGAAAACTGATGGTTTCACTGCTCGTTTTAGATTTTGTAACCGTAAGTATTTCTTGAGACATGAGTCATAAAGTAGGTGCTTGAGTACCTACTGGCCATCGAACTTTAGCAAGATGTCGTGAGCGTGACCAACACATATAAATACGGACTGAGTGATGAATTGGACAATGGTTTACATTTCAGACAGAATACAATAAGGTGTTGATGGAGAATTGAAGAGTTTGTAAAAGTTTTTTGCTGATGAAAGCACTGTAGCTAGTAACAGAACTAAAGCTGAAGAGCATAATGAATGTAGAAACGCATAATCACGTAGATGACGAAACGTCTTACAAAATGCACGACTGTCAAATTAACTTTAGAAATTTAGTTTGGGCCCTTGATTGTAATTTACTTTATTTCATTAAATACAGCTGTTAACTTTCTGAAATTAAAATTTATAGCAATTGTGAATAGTAAAGCAATTTCTTGGAAAGTTGGAGATGGCGTAAATTTCAATAACAGATAACCAAAACCATAATCTCACAAGCAACGTAAACTGGCTTCAAGCAATCCGGCGCCAATCCGCCAAATTAAAAAACAGATGTACGAACATAGTTTTAAGATTTACTTTAGTTTTACATCAGTGCTACTACTCCAAGGCGTACAGAGAGCTAACATTATAAAAATATCTATAGTAAAAAATGTAAATAAATGATAAATATTGTTATAATTACTGGTTAATGCTATCTAATAGCAGAGTTCATGACAAACTCAACTTTATGAATATGCCCAAGTATGGTTAGTGAGCAAGCAGGTCGCTGAAATAAGTGGAATTTTAGGGATAAGATGGAAATTTATTTACCAAGGTGTTTAAAAATATATGATGATAATTATTATGACATCTACATACATTTATAATAGGTAGTACTTAGAAGAGTTTTAGAAGTAATTGGATTGAAATTATTTGCCAAGAAATTCGTTATCTATAATAATGTATAACTAAATATGTATTTATAACTTAAAAGAAACAAATAACACGGATAGATTGGCGAAATGCGAAAATTTTGTACTAGAATTCCTATGAACATATTTTGCTTGGGTGATTTATGACTTTATGACTTATTTTTCGAGTAAAATCAATAAAGTATTGAGCGCCAAAGCAGCGATGCCCTGAACATTGGTTTTGTTATTCAAAGTTCTCTGTATCGCTGGACATGCGTCATCTCTTACCATCAGGAGATTGTATCGTTCGTCTCATTACTTTTACATAAACAAATAAAGGTTTGAAGTAAACTTAAAAAAGAAGTAAACTTTATCTTCGTATACCACGTTATAGATACGTGATACGATAAAAATGTACGTTAGGTATTTTAAGTAAGTCTTCGCGTTATAGATTAAGTTGAATTACTATACATAGTTTCATTGATGAAACTGGAGATCCCGTAAACATAATCACAAAGTTTACCCAGAGTAGATTTGCTTAGTGAACTATTGCTAAGGATCACGAGGCCGCACGACGTCGTATACTAAACATTAGACAAGGCATCTGTTCCGCCACAATGGAATACAATGGCTTATAAAATACGCATGCGGTTCGTATGCTTCCAGACAATAGAGACCGAGTGTGTGACGTGCATACTCACCAGACCATTGTAGTTAAGAATATTCGTGTACAACGAAATCAATCCTCTCTGTTTGGGATATATTTAGGCTTATGAGCTTGGGATGTACCAAGCTGTAAGATGGTCTTCGCGTTCATCATTATAAACAACGGGCAAAACTGAAATCGTGAACGAAAACAGCCGGTCCGTAGATTGTTGACGCTTGACCAAATATATAATATTAGGTATATTATTGTAATATTACTAACTTACGCCCGCGACTTAGTCCGGGTTGAGTTAAGAATTGTCTCTAATCACCTAGCGGCGTGAAATATACTTTACGACCATACCTACTATAGACATAAAAAAAATCATAAAAATCGGTCGAGCCGTTTCGAAGGAGTGCGACCACAAACACTATGACACGAGTTCTTTAAGCATATTGATCGGCATAAAAAATATAACCAACTAAAATTATCTTAACATGAAACTAAATTAACAAATTAACATTTTCAAAACCTATGTTAAAAAAATTATGCTTATTATATACGTATTAATAATGTAATTATAATATACTAACTCCCGAAATAAAATGAATTATTTAATTTCTTTTATTCAGTTCAACATTAATTTTAACATATTTTTTGTAAAGATAACTTGTATGTAACATTAATTAAGTAGTGAACCAAGCAGGTTAAGTCCTAGACACATTCATGTATAACTGTAATATTTGAGGCCATATTCTTCTTTTGCTTTTTGGCGTCGCACTATGTGCATTTGCCATTGTCAATTAATTTAAAATATATCTAGTACAATAAGTCTAAGTGACACAAAGTAAGTCAAGGTCAAGTTTGGTTATGCCCTAGTAAAATAGCGACTTTACTACAAGCTTCAAAGGAGTTTTGGAAGCAACATGAAAAGTAATGTATCACCACATTATATCACTTTTCCACACTCGTGCTTATAATTCGACACTTTATGATCAAAACCACACCATTTATGGAAAATAATGCAGTGACACAACTTTTCCGTGTTCCCGCCAAAACTCCGAGGCCATATTAAAAAATTTCATCAAGACGGATTTTGCCAGATTTTCCATATCAACGCTGTCAAAACTCTTGCCGAAATGTCGTTACGAAAAATGCGAATAAATGCCATGATTTTGAAATGCAACGTCTTTTGACCACATTAATCTATAGACGAATATTTAATTTATTATAATTTAGGAATGAGTTTACACAAGGGGCGACGCGCAATGAATCTATCGAGCAGATTAATAAGGATTTTATTGATATACTCGTATCGTGCGTATGTTTTTTTTTTTAAATTAGTAGACATGTACAACCTTACATTTTCTTAGGATCGACGTTTATGCAAGGTCGGGAATTGATTTTAATATCGCAGAGTGTATTATGCTTAATGTTTGCCAGTATTTAAATTATATGAATACTTACTGTATTCATATATTTTTTATTATTACTCTGAATTATAATTATAATTGTATAGTAGACTGGGCTGAACTAAAAGACGAAGCAAAGGAATAGCAAGAAGGTTTACTTTGTTTGGTTTGCAAGAAGGAAGTGTTTGACTCTGAATAGTTTTGGGTCTGACCACATCAAATCTGATGATAAGCATATCGTTTTTATGTATAGAGTAAGCAGCGCAATAGTATTGCTTCTGGTGTTACAGTTATCCAAGGCAGGGGTGACCTTTTACCATTAGGAGGCCCGCTTGCTTGTTTGTCAAGCTTGTTTATAATTTTATAACAAAACTGGCAACTTCGCACCGGTGCAATGTAGATACTAATGTGGGGCATATGCATGTTTGTATTATGCATATGTTAAACCTTCCTTTTGAATCACTCTGTCTATTGATGGAAACCGCATTAAAATCCATTGCGTAGCTTAAAAGATCTAAGCGTACAGACGGCGGGAAGCAACTTTGTTTTATACTATGTAGAGAAGACAGTGAAATATTTCAGGTGGGTCAAGTACCTAAGTCAGCAAACCTAGAGTGACCTGGTTCCGCGCCGAGAGAGCAGTTAGAGCTTCGGTGCAATATTTAACATTTTAAATTGAGGACAACATTCAACATTTCGTTCTAAATCGAACAGGTTTTTTTCCACATAATGAAGGCAAAATTTGCAAGAGAACATTTATTTCGGTGGATGTTGCAAGACTGAATACAATCGATACTATTAATGAAAATAAAACAGATAATGGATATTGGTCTATGAGCAATATCAGAACTTGAAACGATAGTGCTAAATCTTACTATTTAGAATGTTTTAAAAGTGACCTTATCTAGAGTATTACAAAGTTCATGGTTTAAAATTTCAAGCATTAACATTATTGTTAATCAGGGCTAGAATCCATTTGTAACAGTTTTATTTGTTTTCCTTAAGTATCTTTTAACTTCCGCCGGATGAAAATAAAAAGTAGCATGTGTTAATTACGTTTTTAGCCAACTAACCACCATAAACCGACTGTTATTTCGTTAAAGAGTGTGTAGGAATTACAAACTCTCAAACTTGAATTTTATTCAACAAGTAAATAAGATAAATAATTCGTAGAAATTTTTCAGCGGTTAGCGCGGTCGGGTCATACGCCGGTAAGAGTAGACTCAAATCCCAAAAATTTGGGTAAAGGAAAACATCGTGAAGAATCCATAGTATGTTGGTAGG
This sequence comes from Biston stratarius, assembly GCA_950106695.1. Classification (NCBI taxonomy): domain Eukaryota; kingdom Metazoa; phylum Arthropoda; class Insecta; order Lepidoptera; family Geometridae; genus Biston; species Biston stratarius. The sequence goes on from OX467112.1 coordinate 4,317,861, forward strand.
GTACTTTCTAGTACTCGGCTGGCTCGCTAATTCATATACTTGACGGTGTGTTTCGGCAGCCTTATTTAAGAGCTAGTTCTAATTCCAAGTTAGGTGTGTTAACCATCTTCGACCACGTTTTCACTAATCATCGGTTGAGCTGTGGTCAACACCTAGCCTGTAACTAGCACTATTGTCAATGTTTATAATTCCCAATAAGCGTCTTACGCTTTCGGTTATGCGATAAACAACCCGACATGCCATCCGACACATAATAACGTTAAGTTGGAAACGCCGCTTGCGGTAACCCATCCAAAAATAGACCGGATCGTCTATTACTTAACTTAAAAAAATACAAACCAAAATGTTTTAAATTTTGTAATATTAAGAAATTTGAAACGGCTAAAATAGTTACCCACTTGTTCTTATAACCGATCTAGGAACGAAAATCAACTTTCTAATGTATCAGCTAATATGAAATGAGTTTTTTAATCGTGTTACCAAAAGTATGACCTGAATGACCATATAGGTACAGTTACGTTGACACCATGCCGTGTTACAACTTGATATAAAAAGCTTCGTTATAAATACACGTAGTACAAAACACGCAACAATATTTTGAAAACCGGTTGTCTTCTTGCAATGACGTCAGTTATTCTATCATTCATGAAACTTATTTAAATCATAAAGCTGTATAGCTTTATGATTTAAATAAGCTTCTCCTTCTTTTTTTTAGCTTCTCCTATTCCACATTATGAGGAAAAAACATAGCACTTCTTTACTTTTAGACACATGATTCTTTACAATCCTGGAGTGATAGACATAAAAATATTAAAATAACAAGTCATGTAATGTAGAGATACCGCAGATCATAATTATAGATTCACATTTGCATATAGGTACATATACCTAGAGAAAATAATTTGTAAAGAGGAATATTTTTTTAATTTGCGTTTTTTGTCAAGAATACGTCTTTAAATATGTTTCTATAGTGGGAGGCAATGATGATGTAATCCGGAAGATGGGCAGCAGCGTCTTCCTTGAACAATCACACCTAACTGCGCTCGCCAACCCGCCTGCCAAGCGTGGCAAATATTGGCAAAACCCCCCCAGGAGGAGGCCTATGTCCAGCAGTGGACGTCCTATGGCTAATGATGATGATGATGATGATGAGTTTGGTGTTGCAGCTACATATCTAATATCTATATTACATCTATATTTAAGTTTGTAAATGATGTGTTTTTTTAAGTTAGCACACCACGTCGTTTTTATCGCGTCCTATCCGTAAAGAGGTTGCTTGGAAGAGATCGCTCTAAGCGATAAGGCCGCCGAATGTTGCACTTCATTTAAATGTTTGTGTTATTACTGTTTCTGTAACCTTGGTAATAAATAATAAAGAGTTATCTATCTATCTACATCAAACATTTAATGACACCACACGATAGCTAAAAGATCATAGAATTCGTCACGTTAAATAGGGACTAGAAAGTCCAAATAGACTTAGATCCGGTAAAGAATTATATACCCTTTATCCGTTATTTATTAATGATAACAAATAAATGATAGATAATAAACACATAGCAAATAGTTTGCCTAGCTAGTTTGCGAGTCGATATTATTAAATAATTAAATTTGTAACTAAATTTATTTAATCAACTTTCCCGATCTGTTATTTAATAAAGTCGTGCACTAGTTGAGAGAACATAAGGACTATAAGAATTCTTAGTGTTCAAAAATGATTATGACATTCATACAACACGCTCAAAAAATATTACCCGTTATGTACACGTATTCAGCCGTGGCACGGCACACGCCGAATTTTAAATTATTTTTGAGTTATATTCTTTACCTTTCTTCAAAATAAACATACTTAAAACAAGGTAAGCGTAATTTTTTTAATGCAAAGGAAATGAGGCGATCATCGCGCTCTCCTTATGATAAGAGATTACGCTCGTCCATGACCATTGCAGACCTGAGTATTGCTACTTTGGCACTCATTACTTTGAGACTTTCGATTTAGTCTCAACAGCCTTGTAATTTTGCTAGCTGCGAACCGAAACACAGTAATGTTTACACACTACTGTTTCGCGGCAAATCCGATACCTACCGACACGACCTCCTGCTAAAGATGATGCATATTGTGTTTATTTCAATTTTATTTCTAAATTACTAAACACTCGTATCCGTTAGATAAATATATAAAATACCAAAATAAATATTCGATATCGTGCTTATTTCGCAAGAATCGCTCACCCGAAAGAATGCTGTTACAGATACATTATCTAGCAATTCATCTTCCTGAGCTATGTCGGTCAGAATTTAATGCGTATTGCTTCATGTCGGGCCGCGGGATAATGAATATAGGTCTACTTACCAAATATTATTATAACTAGAGCATTTTAGAGTTTTAGACGGGAACGTGGAAAAGTCGTGTCCCGCATCATATTATATTCCAAAACGTGTTCGTGTTGCTTCCGAAACTCCAACGAAGTTTACAGTAAAGTCACCACTACTTTACTTGGGCGCGGACGGGATTTGACCGTGACTTGCTTAGTGTGACTAAGACTTAGTTTAAGATTTTTTTATTTTTTATAAAAATTTACTTAACCAAACATTGTTGTTTGGTTAAAAAAAATTGGCGATGTCGTAAAAAACATGTTGTTTTTTTGTGCGCTTACATTGCAAACGCGATCTAAACGTTATGAGATAGATTTTAATAATACATTGCACCCGTGTGAAGCCGGGGCGGGTCGCTAGTCATTAATAATTTGGCGCTAAGACTGGGGATGTATCACATCTCTTCAGCCTCGTGTGCTATTATAACCACTAATAAAATAAAAAACTTTAAATCAAACTTACAATTACAGTTTAAATTTCAACATAATTTATAATATACTAGCTGTGCACCACGGTTTGACCCGCGTTAGTCCAGATCCCGTGGGAATGTCGGGATAAAAATATGTAAAAGTATGTCAATCAGGGATAAAGTAGCTTTCTAACGGTGAAAGAATTTTTGAAATCGGTTTAGTAGTTTTGGAGCCTATTCAATGCAAACAAACAATCAAATCTTTCCTCTTTATATTATTAGTATAGATGCAATAGGAATAGTTTTGAGTGATAACTGTTGTACTATTGTCATCAAATTATGACTACTTGGTACCTACTTAGAGCCCCTTCGGGTAGTGCTGGCTGTAATAAGGAAGTAACAATGACATGCGAACAGAACGGATCGACACTTTTTATATTGAATGCTTATTGTAACCTGTAGTAGGTACCTACATATACTCAACAGACATCGAGTACGAGATATTTACAACATTAAAAATAAAACACAAAAGTTATTTGTATGTAGTCAAAGTAGATGAGAACTTCAAAATGAACAAATGACTTGCGTGATTCATTTTTAAAATTTTCCGCTTTGATACAGCAATTTGATATTCTAGAGTTCAAGTAAGTATTTATTTTATCCTAGAAATAATGTACTTGATTGTTTATTGACATATAACCGATGACCGATAACCGCTGGCTACGTGTTCGTAGGACGCCCTGGGAGTCGATGTAGTGACGATATCCGTAGAACAGCTGGCGGTAGCGACAAGATCGGGCTGATTGGTTTCTTGGGAGTGGCCTATGTCCGGCAGTGGACTACGATAGACTGATATGGCTGAAGAAATAATCGTTTCTTAAAAAATCAAAACTTAAAAACTACTGAATGGATTATCATGCGATAATCCATTCAGTAGTTTCACTTCATTTCACCAATAGATAGAGTAATTCATAAGGAAGGTTTAGATATATAATTTGTAAAGGTTGTTTTATAAATTGGTTGAAATATGATGATAATTGATGGAAGTGTCGGAAAAAGTCAAGCCTCCTGGGAGCTTTCATCGAAAACGCTGCGTTAATCCGTTTGAGATAAAACAAAACAATGCATGGAGGGATATATTATTCTCTTTTATCTCTCCTCTTTTATAGATCTACAACATATATTTACCTTTTAAGGATAGCTTACTATAACCATTCTTACTACCCGTGCGAAGTGGGGGCGGGTCGCTACTATAAATATAAAATAATAGAGTACATTTTCATACCAAGAATGGATCGCAAACAAATGCTCTGATTATAATATTACGCACGATATTCTTAAACCGCCGCTGATGACAAAAAACAAAGAAAAGATCAGAAATATGCTCATATTGAGAATACAGTAGCGAGGGAGGCGGTTACCATGGCTACCACGGGCGGGCAGGCGGATGCGCTATTTCCAACCATCCTTTGATCCCGCATTCCCCACCGGTGGGCTAGCGGCCAGTGGGCAATGTTGCGACACGAGCAATTGGCGCAGCGGGTCAGCCAAGTGAATTGGGGACAGGTAAAGATAGAACGGTATAGTTGAATTGAGTTCGTGGGTACAGAGAATGAAAAACCTTACGTTAATAACCACATGCCTTTTTGTGTACGTGTCTATGCTTCTTTGTATACAGGGTTATACGCTTAGGGTATACTGAGCTGAATGGGAATTAACATTTCACACAACGCTATGTAACCCCCAAGCTAAACAAAGCTTGCACTACAGGAACCAGATAACTGACAGAATACTTATAGATGTACTTTTTTGTAAATACATGTGTATGATACATACATTTAAAACGCCCAAACATCTATGTTCGACACATAAATGTATGTCCTGGTTGAGAATTGAACCGACGCTCTTTAGCACAAGAAGCAAAGCTATTATCAAATGAGCTAACAAAGCAATCTAGTATATTTTTTTGTATGTTTGAGAAGCTATGTTTTTTACCACAGCTCACCTGATCTTAAGTGGCGATGTGTTCGAAGACGGTACACATACCTAGCTTGGAATGGAACTGGCTATCAAGTGAGGCTCCTGGAACAAACCGTTAGATACTTAGGGGCAGATTTTCAACTTGTGAGTAGCTAGTCAAAGAATTGAGGTCTCGAAACATGTAAATCTAAAGAACTTTTTAGTGTTTTAAAATGTATTACGATGTTTTAGATCTTATTCTATTTACTTCGTAATTGGTCAATCTCGTGTTTTTTTCTTTTACTTTTGTTTGCTGTTTCTAATAAAACATTTGTATAATCCGCTAAACCTATTTCTGCTATCAGTGCCCTCGGATTACTATCGCTTAATGCATAATGCATACCCCAGTGTAGTGATAATGTGACACAAACAGACAGTAGCGTGTTCAGTAATCGTGTTTTTAAAATATTTCTATTATTATCGGTTATTTACCTTCACTAATGAGGTCCGTGACCGACCACTGCATATTTTGTAAACTAGCTCAATGAACAGACATAGATTATCTTATTACTTATAATTTCTTAGACTTAATTACTTGTTTAGTTTTTTGGACTCGCCTTTCTCGAATATTTCATACGATTTTCAGTAGATCCTAGATATCATTCTCAAGTGCCTCATGATGATTTTAGAAGCTATTTTTTTTATTACACGTCCACACAACTAGATATGTATTTGACCACAGCTCATCTGATGTTAAGCGACGGTGTGGTAAAAAAATGGGTGTGGTAAGTCACATCCTAAAATGGAACTGGCTCTCAAGTGAGGCTGCCAGCACACACCGTTAGATGCTTGGCGGCAGATTTACAACTTTAGGGTGGTAGCTAGCCAGCCGAGTACTAGAAAGTACCCTAGCACCACGCTATGGTTTCCTCGCGATGTTTTCTTTCACCGGCTGCTCAAGCTCATTGTTGGGGTTTGAACCCACGACCTTCAGCTTTTGAACAACCGCGCGACGATATGGTCGAAAATGAAACGCGCATATCTGATAAATACCTATTTACCATGATCTATACAAGATTTAGATTTATTTCGCATTGTTATCAACATGACACATAAACGATAGAATTTGCTTCCCGAGTGGGAAACGTTGAGGTATCTAAATAAACAAAACCAATTTTATAGTATTTTTGCGAGATTAAGTCTCGATGATAAATATGATAAAAATAATAATAGATCCGTTATTAAAACGTAGTAATGCTATAATTCAAATAAAGTGCACAGTAATACAGTTTTAAAACAATTGTAGCTACACCGTGGGATATAACAGACAACACCACGCTCTTTTGAATGGAGCAAAAGTGTGTGAACTTCATATTTCTAATGAGTCACCTTTGCTAATGGTAACGGTCACCGTCGTATCATATAACAATTCCATAAGCAATCTCAAGCACTATTACTTACTCGTGGAAAGTAGTAGGATACAAATAAGGTAGGATAATGATAACGTTGGTCATGTTATCTTGCATTGTAGCGATGATAGCTCAGCGCGCGCGGTCGGTTCACATGCCGAAGGCCGTGGATTCAATCCCCAACAATGAGCTTGAGCTGCGCGTGAAGGAAAACATCGTGAGGAAATCATAGCGTCATGGTAGAGTACTTTCGAGTTTCTTGGCTGGATAGCTACCACCCACAACTTGAAAATCTACCACCAAGCACCTAACGATATGTTCCGGCAATCTTAACAGAAAGCCAGTTCTATTCCAAGCTAACAGTATCCGACCACACCGTTATTTAATATCAGGTGAGCTGTGGTTAAACACATAAACTGTCAAAAGTTAAAAAACAAAGTAACATGTCTATCTAAAACCGTGTAAAAGCTGAAATTCCAATAAATAAATTGGAGGTTATTTTGTAAAGTATTTATTGAAAGTAAGGCCTATTCTCTGCATTGGAGTGTTATATTATATTGATAACGGCGGTGATTCTGGTATATTAGATATTTTAAATTACTTGTCCTAAACATAAAGTAAAACATTATTAACTACTCACCCGTTATATATTCATGTACATTGTAAGTATTAATTTCACATAATAGTACAACAACGACTTAAATTCTACAATAATGTTAAGAAAAATATTTTTTAAATGCCTCTCCGTTAGGGTTTAAAATTACGTAACATACAATCTAGTATTTAAACCCTAGATTAAGATTAATTTGACTAACATTCCAATTCCCATATTATAAAAAAATTTAATAAAAAATATTATAATTCAAAGTTGACAAAGGTCAAGGAAACCAGTAACTGTAAATTAAAAAAAAATAAATTGCGTTACAAGATTTAGATTGCAATGACGATCACAAATAGATACGATATTACCAATACATTTATCTATAGAACTGAAGGAGCTGTAATCGTAATTTTTTAACAGATTTGACAGCAAACCGACTATTAATATTAGTTTCAACATTTGTTCAACTCCACAGATAACTTGGTCGATTCAACATGTTGCTTTTTGCCACACGTGTGACCTCACTATGACGCAAGGCAGTCTGCCAAAACTTTTTTCTCGCCAAATGGGTCGCTATTAAGCACATCCTCAAAGTTATTAGCAAATGCGCTATAATCTACATATATGAAACCATTATTATATGGGTAGTATAAACTAAAACTAAGTCACATTTCACGTGTGTCGCTTAATTATTTCAAAAACTACAAAAAACTATTTTTTATTGATTCAGACGTTACTTTGCGGAATTTCATTTTGAGTGTTATATATAATTTGAGGTATAAATAATAAACTGAATATATATCTTGAACACTACTAAAAACTACTAAACTATTTACAGTTTTGTAAGCTACTCAACTGATTTTGATATGGGTTATTATCACTTAAATAATTTATTTCTGAAGGTTTATATGTACCTATACCCGTTTGAAACTGGTGCGGGTTGCTAACAACACAAATATGTTGAATTTTTTTCTCTGATAATGTTACTAACCTTAGCAGAATAATCACCGGAGTGTTTTAAATACATACATGTCATTGAAAATCTGCACGCAGTTATCAGTCGACCTCTCTAGCGCCTATTTTAACAGAATGAATAAGCATCTGTCTGCTCTGCGTCATTCGCGAGATCATACATTACAAATTAAAATTACCGCAAAACACTTCACAAGTAGCAGCAGCACATCATACCTAAAATAACTTCAGTTCTGAGAAGTTTTTTAAAATTATTTTGTCCGGATCAGCCCTATTTTTATAGACTGGCTCACTGTTGGGTGATACTTGGTGATGGGGAGCCTCTTCTTATTGTGAGATGGCTATGGTCCACTACTCTTTGAAATTAACAGCAATACACATGACAAGACAAGGTGTGCGTGCCATGGGATTGGAACCTATGACTTCCATATTGACAGTCAGACGGTCTCGTCAATTCCTGTTAGCTCATTTGGAGGTAGCTCTGCTTCATAAGTCGTATGATGTGTTTCGATTCTCAACCAGGATAAACATATTTATATCGATAATACATGTTCTATCAGAACTAGAATTATTAATTGGCATTTTAAAACTAATATTAAGATTAATTACACAGTTATCATGTACAATTTTTTTTTAAATATGTCTCGTTATTAAAAAGTTGTTTCTGTTCTGAATCTATTAAAAGTACGTATCCAGCAATGGGATAGTTTAGAAAAATAGGGTTGATCCGATACTAATTTTTGTTGATCTATATTTCTATATTTTACCTTACCTTGGATATTTTTATTTTATAAGCAATAGGCTTGCGTTTGACCGCCATCTCGGCATCAGTCTACGTTGAAGCAACTTACTTCTACTTGTTGGTAGGTACCGCAGCAGTACTAGATATTATGCTGCCAAGCAGTAGTGTTTAAACATTATTGTGATCCGGCTTGAAGGATACTGTAGTTAGCGGAATTATAAGGCTGTTGACACTAAGCATCGAAAGTCCCAAAGTAATAAACGCCAAAGCAGCGATGCCCTGGACTTTGGTTTGCTACTCAAAATTCTGTGTATCGCTGTAATGGTCGTGGACATGCGTTATGCCTTACCATCAGGAGAGTGTCTCGTTCATCTTTTTTAATTTGAAAACCGATTCACTCGCGACTTGACGGCTCCCAGATTGTATCTATCAGGGAATACCTACTCGGGCAGAAAATTCCTTTTTTTTTTCTGACAGGCTAGGTGTTTGACCACAACTCACCTGATGTTA